>OZ005761.1:8611533-11148533 GCA_963930825.1 Silvanus unidentatus
AAAACTGTTATGCCGATGTCCAACCAACGGATCTAATTTATTGCCCAGTGGAAAAACTAATTACTTAATTGAAATCTGCAGTTGAAACTGTATTGAAATTGCACAATATAAACTGTGTCCGTTAATTAGGAAAATTTTTATAGGCTTAGATTGTTAGATATGAGCGTTTTAGAGGTTTCTAAAAACTGATGAGCCGATGTCCAGCCAACGGATCTAATTTATTGCCCAGTGGAAAAACTAATTACATATTTAGAAACTGCAAAAAAACTATATTAAAATTGCACACTATAAAATCTGTCCGTCAATTAGGAAAATTGTTATAAGCTTAGATTGTTAGAAGTGAGAGTTTTAGAGGTTTCAAAAAACTGTTATGCCGATGTCCAACCAACGGATCTAATTTATTGCCCAGTGGAAAAACTAATTACTTAATTGAAATCTGCAGTTGAAACTGTATTAAAATTGCACAATATAAACTGTGTCCGTTAATTAGGAAAATTGTTATAGGCTTAGATTGTTAGATATGAGCGCTTTAGAGGTTTCTAAAAACTGATGAGCCGATGTCCAGCCAACGGATCTAATTTATTGCCCAGTGAAAAAACTAATTACTTAATTGAAATCTGCAGTTGAAACTGTATTAAAATTGCACAATATAAACTGTGTCCGTTAATTAGGAAAATTGTTATAGGCTTAGATAGTTAGAAATGAGCGTTTTAGAGGTTTCTAAAAACTGATGTGCCGATGTCCAGCCAACGGATCTAATTTATTGCCTAGTTGAAAAACCAATTACATATTTGAAAACTGCAAAAAAACTATATTAAAATTGCACAATATAAAATCTGTCCGTCAATTAGGAAAATTGTTATAAGCTTAGATTTTTAGAAATGAGCGTTTTAGAGGTTTCTAAAAACTGATGTGTCGGTGTCCAGCCAACGGATCTAATTTATTGCCCAGTGGAAAAACCAATTACATATTTGAAAACTGCAACAAAAACTATATTAAAATTTACAATATAAATTGTGTCCGTCAATTAGGAAAATTGTTATAAGCTTAGATTGTTAGAAATGAGCGTTTTAGAGGTTTCAAAAAACTGATGTGCCGATGTCCAGCCAACGGATCTAATTTATTGCCCAGTTGAAAAACCAATTACATATTTGAAAACTGCAACAAAAACTATATTAAAATTGCACAATATAAACTGTGTCCGTCAATTAGGAAAATTGTTATAAGCTTAGATTGTTAGAAATGAGCGTTTTAGAGGTTTCTAAAAACTGATGTGCCGATGTCCAGCCAACGGATCTAATTTATTGCCTAGTTGAAAAGCCAATTACATATTTGAAAACTGCAAAAGAACTATATTAAAATTGCACAATATAAAATCTGTCCGTCAATTAGGAAAATTGTTATAAGCTTAGATTTTTAGAAATGAGCGTTTTAGAGGTTTCTAAAAACTGATGTGTCGGTGTCCAGCCAACGGATCTAATTTATTGCCCAGTTGAAAAACCAATTACATATTTGAAAACTGCAACAAAAACTATATTAAAATTGCACAATATAAACTGTTTCCCTCAATTAGGAAAATTGTTATAAGCTTAGATTGTTAGAAATGAGCGTTTTAGAGGTTTCAAAAAACTGATGTGCCGATGTCGAGCCAACGGATCTAATTTATTGCCCAGTTGAAAAACCAATTACATATTTGAAAACTGCAAAAAAACTATATTAAAATTGCACAATATAAAATCTGTCCGTCAATTAGGAAAATTGTTATAAGCTTAGATTGTTAGAAATGAGCGTTTTAAGGTCTCAAAAAACTGATGTGCCGGTGTCCAGCCAACGGATCTAATTTATTGCCCAGTTGAAAAACCAATTACATATTTGAAAACTGCAAAAAAACTATATTAAAATTGCACAATATAAAATCTGCCCGTCAATTAGGAAAATTGTTATAAGCTTAGATTGTTAGAAATGAGCGTTTTAGAGGTCTCAAAAAACTGATGTGCCGATGTCCAGCCAACGGATCTAATTTATTGCCCAGTTGAAAAACCAATTACATATTTGAAAACTGCAGTTGAAACTGTATTAAAATTGCACAATATAAACTGTGTCCGTTAATTAGGAAAATTGTTATAGGCTTAGATAGTTAGAAATGAGCGTTTTAGAGGATTCTAAAAACTGATGTGCCGATGTCCAGCCAACGGATCTAATTTATTGCCCAGTGGAAAAACTAATTACTTAATTGAAATCTGCAGTTGAAACTGTATTAAAATTGCACAATATAAACTGTGTCCGTTAATTAGGAAAATTGTTATAGGCTTAGATTGTTAGATATGAGCGTTTTAGAGGTTTCTAAAAACTGATGAGCCGATGTCCAGCCAACGGATCTAATTTATTGCCCAGTGGAAAAACTAATTACATATTTAGAAACTGCAAAAAAACTATATTAAAATTGCACAATATAAAATCTGTCCGTCAATTAGGAAAATTGTTATAAGCTTAGATTGTTAGAAGTGAGAGTTTTAGAGGTTTCAAAAAACTGATGTGCCGGTGTCCAGCCAACGGATCTAATTTATTGCCCAGTGGAAAAACCAATTACATATTTGAAAACTGCAAAAAACTATATTAAAATTGCACAATATAAAATCTGTCCGTCAATTAGGAAAATTGTTATAAGCTTAGATTGTTAAAAATGAGCGTTTTAGAGGTTTCTAAAAACTGATGTGCCGATGTCCAGCCAACGGATCTAATTTATTGCCCAGTGGAAAAACTAATTACTTAATTGAAATCTGCAGTTGAAACTGTATTAAAATTGCACAATATAAACTGTGTCCGTTAATTAGGAAAATTGTTATAGGCTTAGATTGTTAGATATGAGCGTTTTAGAGGTTTCTAAAAACTGATGAGCCGATGTCCAGCCAACGGATCTAATTTATTGCCCAGTGGAAAAACTAATTACATATTTAGAAACTGCAAAAAAACTATATTAAAATTGCACAATATAAAATCTGTCCGTCAATTAGGAAAATTGTTATAAGCTTAGATTGTTAGAAGTGAGAGTTTTAGAGGTTTCAAAAAACTGTTATGCCGATGTCCAACCAACGGATCTAATTTATTGCCCAGTGGAAAAACTAATTACTTAATTGAAATCTGCAGTTGAAACTGTATTAAAATTGCACAATATAAACTGTGTCCGTTAATTAGGAAAATTGTTATAGGCTTAGATTGTTAGATATGAGCGCTTTAGAGGTTTCTAAAAACTGATAAGCCGAAGTCCAGCCAACGGATCTAATTTATTGCCCAGTGAAAAAACTAATTACTTAATTGAAATCTGCAGTTGAAACTGTATTAAAATTGCACAATATAAACTGTGTCCGTTAATTAGGAAAATTGTTATAGGCTTAGATAGTTAGAAATGAGCGTTTTAGAGGTTTCTAAAAACTGATGTGCCGATGTCCAGCCAACGGATCTAATTTATTGCCTAGTTGAAAAACCAATTACATTATTGAAAACTGCAAAAAAACTATATTAAAATTGCACAATATAAAATCTGTCCGTCAATTAGGAAAATTGTTATAAGCTTAGATTTTTAGAAATGAGCGTTTTAGAGGTTTCTAAAAACTGATGTGTCGGTGTCCAGCCAACGGATCTAATTTATTGCCCAGTGGAAAAACCAATTACATATTTGAAAACTGCAACAAAAACTATATTAAAATTGCACAATATAAACTGTGTCCGTCAATTAGGAAAATTGTTATAAGCTTAGATTGTTAGAAATGAGCGTTTTAGAGGTTTCAAAAAACTGTTATGCCGATGTCCAACCAACGGATCTAATTTATTGCCCAGTGGAAAAACTAATTACTTAATTGAAATTTGCAGTTGAAACTGTATTAAAATTGCACAATATAAACTGTGTCCGTTAATTAGGAAAATTGTTATAGGCTTAGATTGTTAGATATGAGCGTTTTAGAGGTTTCTAAAAACTGATGAGCCGATGTCCAGCCAACGGATCTAATTTATTGCCCAGTGGAAAAACTAATTACATATTTAGAAACTGCAAAAAAACTATATTAAAATTGCACAATATAAAATCTGTCCGTCAATTAGGAAAATTGTTATAGGCTTAGATTGTTAGATATGAGCGCTTTAGAGGTTTCTAAAAACTGATGAGCCGATGTCCAGCCAACGGATCTAATTTATTGCCCAGTGAAAAAACTAATTACTTAATTGAAATCTGCAGTTGAAACTGTATTAAAATTGCACAATATAAACTGTGTCCGTTAATTAGGAAAATTGTTATAGGCTTAGATAGTTAGAAATGAGCGTTTTAGAGGTTTCTAAAAACTGATGTGCCGATGTCCAGCCAACGGATCTAATTTATTGCCCAGTTGAAAAACCAATTACATATTTGAAAACTGCAACAAAAACTATATTAAAATTGCACAATATAAACTGTGTCCGTCAATTAGGAAAATTGTTATAAGCTTAGATTGTTAGAAATGAGCGTTTTAGAGGTTTCTAAAAACTGATGTGCCGATGTCCAGCCAACGGATCTAATTTATTGCCCAGTTGAAAAACCAATTACATATTTGAAAACTGCAACAAAAACTATATTAAAATTGCACAATATAAACTGTGTCCGTCAATTAGGAAAATTGTTATAAGCTTAGATTGTTGGAAATGAGCGTTTTAGAGGTTTCAAAAAACTGATGTGCCGATGTCCAGCCAACGGATCTAATTTATTGCCCAGTTGAAAAACCAATTACATATTTGAAAACTGCAACAAAAACTCTATTAAAATATACAATATAAATTGTGTCCGTCAATTAGGAAAATTGTTATAAGCTTAGATTGTTAGAAATGAGCGCTTTAGAGGTTTCAAAAAACTGATGTGCCGGTGTCCAGCCAACGGGCGTAATTTATTGCCCAGTGGAAAAACCAATTGCATATTTGAAAACTGCAACAAAAACTCTATTAAAATATACAATATAAATTGTGTCCGTCAATTAGGAAAATTGTTATAAGCTTAGATTTTTAGAAATGAGCGTTTTAGAGGTTTCAAAAAACTGTTATGCCGATGTCCAACCAACGGATCTAATTTATTGCCCAGTGGAAAAACTAATTACTTAATTGAAATCTGCAGTTGAAACTGTATTAAAATTGCACAATATAAACTGTGTCCGTTAATTAGGAAAATTTTTATAGGCTTAGATTGTTAGATATGAGCGTTTTAGAGGTTTCTAAAAACTGATGAGCCGATGTCCAGCCAACGGATCTAATTTATTGCCCAGTGGAAAAACTAATTACATATTTAGAAACTGCAAAAAAACTATATTAAAATTGCACACTATAAAATCTGTCCGTCAATTAGGAAAATTGTTATAAGCTTAGATTGTTAGAAGTGAGAGTTTTAGAGGTTTCAAAAAACTGTTATGCCGATGTCCAACCAACGGATCTAATTTATTGCCCAGTGGAAAAACTAATTACTTAATTGAAATCTGCAGTTGAAACTGTATTAAAATTGCACAATATAAACTGTGTCCGTTAATTAGGAAAATTGTTATAGGCTTAGATTGTTAGATATGAGCGCTTTAGAGGTTTCTAAAAACTGATGAGCCGATGTCCAGCCAACGGATCTAATTTATTGCCCAGTGAAAAAACTAATTACTTAATTGAAATCTGCAGTTGAAACTGTATTAAAATTGCACAATATAAACTGTGTCCGTTAATTAGGAAAATTGTTATAGGCTTAGATAGTTAGAAATGAGCGTTTTAGAGGTTTCTAAAAACTGATGTGCCGATGTCCAGCCAACGGATCTAATTTATTGCCTAGTTGAAAAACCAATTACATATTTGAAAACTGCAAAAAAACTATATTAAAATTGCACAATATAAAATCTGTCCGTCAATTAGGAAAATTGTTATAAGCTTAGATTTTTAGAAATGAGCGTTTTAGAGGTTTCTAAAAACTGATGTGTCGGTGTCCAGCCAACGGATCTAATTTATTGCCCAGTGGAAAAACCAATTACATATTTGAAAACTGCAACAAAAACTATATTAAAATTTACAATATAAATTGTGTCCGTCAATTAGGAAAATTGTTATAAGCTTAGATTGTTAGAAATGAGCGTTTTAGAGGTTTCTAAAAACTGATGTGCCGATGTCCAGCCAACGGATCTAATTTATTGCCTAGTTGAAAAACCAATTACATATTTGAAAACTGCAAAAGAACTATATTAAAATTGCACAATATAAAATCTGTCCGTCAATTAGGAAAATTGTTATAAGCTTAGATTTTTAGAAATGAGCGTTTTAGAGGTTTCTAAAAACTGATGTGTCGGTGTCCAGCCAACGGATCTAATTTATTGCCCAGTTGAAAAACCAATTACATATTTGAAAACTGCAACAAAAACTATATTAAAATTGCACAATATAAACTGTTTCCCTCAATTAGGAAAATTGTTATAAGCTTAGATTGTTAGAAATGAGCGTTTTAGAGGTTTCAAAAAACTGATGTGCCGATGTCCAGCCAACGGATCTAATTTATTGCCCAGTTGAAAAACCAATTACATATTTGAAAACTGCAACAAAAACAATATTAAAATTTTTACAATATTAATTGTGTCCGTCAATTAGGAAAATTGTTATAAGCTTAGATTTTTAGAAATGAGCGTTTTAGAGGTTTCAAAAAACTGATGTGCCGATGTCCAGCCAACGGATCTAATTTATTGCCCAGTTGAAAAACCAATTACATATTTGAAAACTGCAACAAAAACTATATTAAAATTGCCCAATATAAACTGTGTCCGTCAATTAGGAAAATTGTTATAAGCTTAGATTTTAAGAAATGAGCGTTTTAGAGGTTTCAATAAACTGATGTGCCGATGTCCAGCCAACGGATCTAATTTATTGCCCAGTTGAAAAACCAATTACATATTTGAAAACTGCAAAAAAACTATATTAAAATTGCCCAATATAAAATCTGTCCGTCAATTAGGAAAATTGTTATAAGCTTAGATTGTTAGAAATGAGCGTTTTAGAGGTCTCAAAAAACTGATGTGCCGATGTCCAGCCAACGGATCTAATTTATTGCCCAGTTGAAAAACCAATTACATATTTGAAAACTGCAACAAAAACTATATTAAAATTGCACAATATAAACTGTGTACCGTCAATTAGGAAAATTGTTATAAGCTTAGATTGTTAGAAATGAGCGTTTTAGAGGTTTCTAAAAACTGATGTGCCGATGTCCAGCCAACGGATCTAATTTATTGCCCAGTTGAAAAACCAATTACATATTTGAAAACTGCAACAAAAACTATATTAAAATTGTTCAATATAAACTGTGTCCGTCAATTAGGAAAATTGTTATAAGCTTAGATTTTAAGAAATGAGCGTTTTAGAGGTTTCAATAAACTGATGTGCCGATGTCCAGCCAACGGATCTAATTTATTGCCCAGTTGAAAAACCAATTACATATTTGAAAACTGCAACAAAAACTATATTAAAATTGCACAATATAAACTGTTTCCCTCAATTAGGAAAATTGTTATGAGCATAGATTGTTAGAAATGAGCGTTTTAGAGGTTTCAAAAAACTGATGTGCCGATGTCGAGCCAACGGATCTAATTTATTGCCCAGTTGAAAAACCAATTACATATTTGAAAACTGCAAAAAAACTATATTAAAATTGCACAATATAAAATCTGTCCGTCAATTAGGAAAATTGTTATAAGCTTAGATTGTTAGAAATGAGCGTTTTAAGGTCTCAAAAAACTGATGTGCCGGTGTCCAGCCAACGGATCTAATTTATTGCCCAGTTGAAAAACCAATTACATATTTGAAAACTGCAAAAAAACTATATTAAAATTGCCCAATATAAAATCTGCCCGTCAATTAGGAAAATTGTTATAAGCTTAGATTGTTAGAAATGAGCGTTTTAGAGGTCTCAAAAAACTGATGTGCCGATGTCCAGCCAACGGATCTAATTTATTGCCCAGTTGAAAAACCAATTACATATTTGAAAACTGCAACAAAAACTATATTAAAATTGCACAATATAAACTGTGTACCGTCAATTAGGAAAATTGTTATAAGCTTAGATTGTTAGAAATGAGCGTTTTAGAGGTTTCTAAAAACTGATGTGCCGATGTCCAGCCAACGGATCTAATTTATTGCCCAGTTGAAAAACCAATTACATATTTGAAAACTGCAACAAAAACTATATTAAAATTGCACAATATAAACTGTGTCCGTCAATTAGGAAAATTGTTATAAGCTTAGATTGTTGGAAATGAGCGTTTTAGAGGTTTCAAAAAACTGATGTGCCGATGTCCAGCCAACGGATCTAATTTATTGCCCAGTTGAAAAACCAATTACATATTTGAAAACTGCAACAAAAACTCTATTAAAATATACAATATAAATTGTGTCCGTCAATTAGGAAAATTGTTATAAGCTTAGATTGTTAGAAATGAGCGCTTTAGAGGTTTCAAAAAACTGATGTGCCGGTGTCCAGCCAACGGACGTAATTTATTGCCCAGTGGAAAAACCAATTGCATATTTGAAAACTGCAACAAAAACTCTATTAAAATATACAATATAAATTGTGTCCGTCAATTAGGAAAATTGTTATAAGCTTAGATTTTTAGAAATGAGCGTTTTAGAGGTTTCAAAAAACTGTTATGCCGATGTCCAACCAACGGATCTAATTTATTGCCCAGTGGAAAAACTAATTACTTAATTGAAATCTGCAGTTGAAACTGTATTAAAATTGCACAATATAAACTGTGTCCGTTAATTAGGAAAATTTTTATAGGCTTAGATTGTTAGATATGAGCGTTTTAGAGGTTTCTAAAAACTGATGAGCCGATGTCCAGCCAACGGATCTAATTTATTGCCCAGTGGAAAAACTAATTACATATTTAGAAACTGCAAAAAAACTATATTAAAATTGCACACTATAAAATCTGTCCGTCAATTAGGAAAATTGTTATAAGCTTAGATTGTTAGAAGTGAGAGTTTTAGAGGTTTCAAAAAACTGTTATGCCGATGTCCAACCAACGGATCTAATTTATTGCCCAGTGGAAAAACTAATTACTTAATTGAAATCTGCAGTTGAAACTGTATTAAAATTGCACAATATAAACTGTGTCCGTTAATTAGGAAAATTGTTATAGGCTTAGATTGTTAGATATGAGCGCTTTAGAGGTTTCTAAAAACTGATGAGCCGATGTCCAGCCAACGGATCTAATTTATTGCCCAGTGAAAAAACTAATTACTTAATTGAAATCTGCAGTTGAAACTGTATTAAAATTGCACAATATAAACTGTGTCCGTTAATTAGGAAAATTGTTATAGGCTTAGATAGTTAGAAATGAGCGTTTTAGAGGTTTCTAAAAACTGATGTGCCGATGTCCAGCCAACGGATCTAATTTATTGCCTAGTTGAAAAACCAATTACATATTTGAAAACTGCAAAAAAACTATATTAAAATTGCACAATATAAAATCTGTCCGTCAATTAGGAAAATTGTTATAAGCTTAGATTTTTAGAAATGAGCGTTTTAGAGGTTTCTAAAAACTGATGTGTCGGTGTCCAGCCAACGGATCTAATTTATTGCCCAGTGGAAAAACCAATTACATATTTGAAAACTGCAACAAAAACTATATTAAAATTTACAATATAAATTGTGTCCGTCAATTAGGAAAATTGTTATAAGCTTAGATTGTTAGAAATGAGCGTTTTAGAGGTTTCAAAAAACTGATGTGCCGATGTCCAGCCAACGGATCTAATTTATTGCCCAGTTGAAAAACCAATTACATATTTGAAAACTGCAACAAAAACTATATTAAAATTGCACAATATAAACTGTGTCCGTCAATTAGGAAAATTGTTATAAGCTTAGATTGTTAGAAATGAGCGTTTTAGAGGTTTCTAAAAACTGATGTGCCGATGTCCAGCCAACGGATCTAATTTATTGCCTAGTTGAAAAGCCAATTACATATTTGAAAACTGCAAAAGAACTATATTAAAATTGCACAATATAAAATCTGTCCGTCAATTAGGAAAATTGTTATAAGCTTAGATTTTTAGAAATGAGCGTTTTAGAGGTTTCTAAAAACTGATGTGTCGGTGTCCAGCCAACGGATCTAATTTATTGCCCAGTTGAAAAACCAATTACATATTTGAAAACTGCAACAAAAACTATATTAAAATTGCACAATATAAACTGTTTCCCTCAATTAGGAAAATTGTTATAAGCTTAGATTGTTAGAAATGAGCGTTTTAGAGGTTTCAAAAAACTGATGTGCCGATGTCCAACCAACGGATCTAATTTATTGCCCAGTTGAAAAACCAATTACATATTTGAAAACTGCAACAAAAACAATATTAAAATTTTTACAATATTAATTGTGTCCGTCAATTAGGAAAATTGTTATAAGCTTAGATTTTTAGAAATGAGCGTTTTAGAGTTTTCAAAAAACTGATGTGCCGATGTCCAGCCAACGGATCTAATTTATTGCCCAGTTGAAAAACCAATTACATATTTGAAAACTGCAACAAAAACTATATTAAAATTGCCCAATATAAACTGTGTCCGTCAATTAGGAAAATTGTTATAAGCTTAGATTTTAAGAAATGAGCGTTTTAGAGGTTTCAATAAACTGATGTGCCGATGTCCAGCCAACGGATCTAATTTATTGCCCAGTTGAAAAACCAATTACATATTTGAAAACTGCAACAAAAACTATATTAAAATTGCACAATATAAACTGTTTCCCTCAATTAGGAAAATTGTTATGAGCTTAGATTGTTAGAAATGAGCGTTTTAGAGGTTTCAAAAAACTGATGTGCCGATGTCGAGCCAACGGATCTAATTTATTGCCCAGTTGAAAAACCAATTACATATTTGAAAACTGCAAAAAAACTATATTAAAATTGCACAATATAAAATCTGTCCGTCAATTAGGAAAATTGTTATAAGCTTAGATTGTTAGAAATGAGCGTTTTAAGGTCTCAAAAAACTGATGTGCCGGTGTCCAGCCAACGGATCTAATTTATTGCCCAGTTGAAAAACCAATTACATATTTGAAAACTGCAAAAAAACTATATTAAAATTGCACAATATAAAATCTGCCCGTCAATTAGGAAAATTGTTATAAGCTTAGATTGTTAGAAATGAGCGTTTTAGAGGTCTCAAAAAACTGATGTGCCGATGTCCAGCCAACGGATCTAATTTATTGCCCAGTTGAAAAACCAATTACATATTTGAAAACTGCAGTTGAAACTGTATTAAAATTGCACAATATAAACTGTGTCCGTTAATTAGGAAAATTGTTATAGGCTTAGATAGTTAGAAATGAGCGTTTTAGAGGATTCTAAAAACTGATGTGCCGATGTCCAGCCAACGGATCTAATTTATTGCCCAGTGGAAAAACTAATTACTTAATTGAAATCTGCAGTTGAAACTGTATTAAAATTGCACAATATAAACTGTGTCCGTTAATTAGGAAAATTGTTATAGGCTTAGATTGTTAGATATGAGCGTTTTAGAGGTTTCTAAAAACTGATGAGCCGATGTCCAGCCAACGGATCTAATTTATTGCCCAGTGGAAAAACTAATTACATATTTAGAAACTGCAAAAAAACTATATTAAAATTGCACAATATAAAATCTGTCCGTCAATTAGGAAAATTGTTATAAGCTTAGATTGTTAGAAGTGAGAGTTTTAGAGGTTTCAAAAAACTGATGTGCCGGTGTCCAGCCAACGGATCTAATTTATTGCCCAGTGGAAAAACCAATTACATATTTGAAAACTGCAAAAAAACTATATTAAAATTGCACAATATAAAATCTGTCCGTCAATTAGGAAAATTGTTATAAGCTTAGATTGTTAAAAATGAGCGTTTTAGAGGTTTCTAAAAACTGATGTGCCGATGTCCAGCCAACGGATCTAATTTATTGCCCAGTGGAAAAACTAATTACTTAATTGAAATCTGCAGTTGAAACTGTATTAAAATTGCACAATATAAACTGTGTCCGTTAATTAGGAAAATTGTTATAGGCTTAGATTGTTAGATATGAGCGTTTTAGAGGTTTCTAAAAACTGATGAGCCGATGTCCAGCCAACGGATCTAATTTATTGCCCAGTGGAAAAACTAATTACATATTTAGAAACTGCAAAAAAACTATATTAAAATTGCACAATATAAAATCTGTCCGTCAATTAGGAAAATTGTTATAAGCTTAGATTGTTAGAAGTGAGAGTTTTAGAGGTTTCAAAAAACTGTTATGCCGATGTCCAACCAACGGATCTAATTTATTGCCCAGTGGAAAAACTAATTACTTAATTGAAATCTGCAGTTGAAACTGTATTAAAATTGCACAATATAAACTGTGTCCGTTAATTAGGAAAATTGTTATAGGCTTAGATTGTTAGATATGAGCGCTTTAGAGGTTTCTAAAAACTGATGAGCCGAAGTCCAGCCAACGGATCTAATTTATTGCCCAGTGAAAAAACTAATTACTTAATTGAAATCTGCAGTTGAAACTGTATTAAAATTGCACAATATAAACTGTGTCCGTTAATTAGGAAAATTGTTATAGGCTTAGATAGTTAGAAATGAGCGTTTTAGAGGTTTCTAAAAACTGATGTGCCGATGTCCAGCCAACGGATCTAATTTATTGCCTAGTTGAAAAACCAATTACATTATTGAAAACTGCAAAAAAACTATATTAAAATTGCACAATATAAAATCTGTCCGTCAATTAGGAAAATTGTTATAAGCTTAGATTTTTAGAAATGAGCGTTTTAGAGGTTTCTAAAAACTGATGTGTCGGTGTCCAGCCAACGGATCTAATTTATTGCCCAGTGGAAAAACCAATTACATATTTGAAAACTGCAACAAAAACTATATTAAAATTGCACAATATAAACGGTGTCCGTCAATTAGGAAAATTGTTATAAGCTTAGATTGTTAGAAATGAGCGTTTTAGAGGTTTCTAAAAACTGATGTGCCGATGTCCAGCCAACGGATCTAATTTATTGCCTAGTTGATAAACCAATTACATATTTGAAAACTGCAAAAGAACTATATTAAAATTGCACAATATAAAATCTGTCCGTCAATTAGGAAAATTGTTATAAGCTTAGATTTTTAGAAATGAGCGTTTTAGAGGTTTCTAAAAACTGATGTGTCGGTGTCCAGCCAACGGATCTAATTTATTGCCCAGTTGAAAAACCAATTACATATTTGAAAACTGCAACAAAAACTATATTAAAATTGCACAATATAAACTGTATCCGTCAATTAGGAAAATTGTTATAAGCTTAGATTTTTTGAAACGAGCGTTTTAGAGGTTTCAATAAACTGATGTGCCGGTGTCCAGCCAACGGATGTAATTTATTGCCCAGTGGAAAAACCAATTACATATTTAAAAACTGCAACAAAAGCTATATTAAAATTGCACAATATAAACTGTATCCGTCAATTAGGAAAATTGTTATAAGCTTAGATTTTTAGAAATGAGCGTTTTAGAGGTTTCAAAAAACCGATGTGCCGGTGTCCAGCCAACGGATGTAATTTATTGCCCAGTGGAAAAACCAATTACATATTTGAAAACTGCAACAAAAACTATATTAAAATATACAATATAAATTGTGTCCGTTAATTAGGAAAATTGTTATAGGCTTAAATTGTTAGAAATGAGCGTTTTAGAGGTTTCCAAAAACTGATGTGCCGGTGTCCAGCCAACGGATCTAATTTATTGCCCTGTTGAAAAACCAATTACATATTTGAAAACTGCAACAAAAACTATATTAAAATTGCACAATATAAACTGTTTCCCTCAATTAGGAAAATTGTTATAAGCTTAGATTGTTAGAAATGAGCGCTTTAGAGGTTTCAAAAAACTGATGTGCCGGTGTCCAGCCAACGGATGTAATTTATTGCCCAGTGGAAAAACCAATTACATATTTGAAAACTGCAACAAAAACTATATTAAAATTGCACAATATAAACTGTGTCCGTCAATTAGGAAAATTGTTATAGGCTTAGATTGTTAGAAATGAGCGTTTTAGAGGTTTCTAAAATCTGATGTGCCGATGTCCAGCCAACGGATCTAATTTATTGCCCAGTGGAAAAACTTATTACTTAATTGAAATCTGCAGTTGAAACTGTATTAAAAATGCACAATATAAACTGTGTCCGTCAATTAGGAAAATTGTTATAAGCTTAAATTATTAGAAATGAGCGTTTTAGAGGTTTCAAAAAACTGATGTGCCGGTGTCCAGCCAACGGATGTAATTTATTGCTCAGTGGAAAAACCAATTACATATTTGAAAACTGCAACAAAAACTATATTAAAATTGCACAATCTAAAATCTGTCCGTCAATTAGGAAAATTGTTATAAGCTTAAATTATTAGAAATGAGCGTTTTAGAGGTTTCTAAAAACTGATGAGCCTATGTCCAGCCAACGGATCTAATTTATTGCCCAGTTGAAAAACCAATTACATATTTGAAAACTGCAAAAAAACTATATTAAAATTGCACAATATAAAATCTGTCCGTCAATTAGGAAAATTGTTATAAGCTTATATTTTTAGAAATGAGCGTTTTAGAGGTTTCAAAAAACTGATGTGCCGATGTCCAGCCAACGGATCTAATTTATTGCCCAGTGGAAAAACCAATTACATATTTGAAAACTGCAACAAAAACTATATTAAAATATGCAATATAAATTGTGTCCGTTAATTAGGAAAATTGTTATAGGCTTAGACTGTTAGAAATGAGCGTTTTAGAGGTTTCAAAAAACTAATGTGTCGGTGTCCAGCCAACGGATGTAATTTATTGCCCAGTGGAAAAATTAATTACATATTTGAAAACTGCAACAAAAACTATATTAAAATTGCACAATATAAAATCTGTTCGTCAATTAGGAAAATTGTTATAAGCTTAAATTGTTAGAAATGAGCGTTTTAGAAGTTTCAAAAAACTGATGTGCCGATGTCCAGCCAATGAATCTAATTTATTGCCCAGTGAAAAAACCAATTACATATTTAAAAACTGCAACAAAAACTATATTAAAATTGTACAATATTAATTGTGTCCGTCAATTAGGAAAATTGTTATAGGCTTAGATTGTTAGAAGTGAGCGTTTTAGAGGTTTCAAAAAACTGATGTGCCGGTGTCCAGCCAATGAATCTAATTTATTGCCCAGTGAAAAAACCAATTACATATTTGAAGACTGCAACAAAAACTATATTAAAATTGTACAATATTAATTGTGTCCGTCAATTAGGAAAATTGTTATAAGCTTAGATTGTTAGAAATGAGCGTTTTAGAAGTTTCAAAAAACTGATGTGCCGATGTCCAGCCAACGGATCTAATTTATTGCCCAGTGGAAAAACTTATTACTTAATTGAAATCTGCAGTTGAAACTGTATTAAAAATGCACAATATAAACTGTGTCCGTCAATTAGGAAAATTGTTATAAGCTTAAATTATTAGAAATGAGCGTTTTAGAGGTTTCAAAAAACTGATGTGCCGGTGTCCAGCCAACGGATGTAATTTATTGCTCAGTGGAAAAACCAATTACATATTTGAAAACTGCAACAAAAACTATATTAAAATTGCACAATCTAAAATCTGTCCGTCAATTAGGAGAATTGTTATAAGCTTAAATTATTAGAAATGAGCGTTTTAGAGGTTTCAAAAAACTGATGTGCCGGTGTCCAGCCAACGGATGTAATTTATTGCTCAGTGGAAAAACCAATTACATATTTGAAAACTGCAACAAAAACTATATTAAAATTATACAATATAAATTGTGTCCGTCAATTAGGAAAATTGTTATAAGCTTAGATTGTTAGAAATGAGCGTTTTAGAGGTTTCAAAAAACTGATGTGCCGATGTCCAACCAACGGATCTAATTTATTGCCCAGTTGAAAAACCAATTACATATTTGAAAACTGCAACAAAAACAATATTAAAATTTTTACAATATTAATTGTGTCCGTCAATTAGGAAAATTGTTATAAGCTTAGATTTTTAGAAATGAGCGTTTTAGAGGTTTCAAAAAACTGATGTGCCGATGTCCAGCCAACGGATCTAATTTATTGCCCAGTTGAAAAACCAATTACATATTTGAAAACTGCAACAAAAACTATATTAAAATTGCCCAATATAAACTGTGTCCGTCAATTAGGAAAATTGTTATAAGCTTAGATTTTAAGAAATGAGCGTTTTAGAGGTTTCAATAAACTGATGTGCCGATGTCCAGCCAACGGATCTAATTTATTGCCCAGTTGAAAAACCAATTACATATTTGAAAACTGCAACAAAAACTATATTAAAATTGCACAATATAAACTGTTTCCCTCAATTAGGAAAATTGTTATGAGCTTAGATTGTTAGAAATGAGCGTTTTAGAGGTTTCAAAAAACTGATGTGCCGATGTCGAGCCAACGGATCTAATTTATTGCCCAGTTGAAAAACCAATTACATATTTGAAAACTGCAAAAAAACTATATTAAAATTGCACAATATAAAATCTGTCCGTCAATTAGGAAAATTGTTATAAGCTTAGATTGTTAGAAATGAGCGTTTTAAGGTCTCAAAAAACTGATGTGCCGGTGTCCAGCCACCGGATCTAATTTATTGCCCAGTTGAAAAACCAATTACATATTTGAAAACTGCAAAAAAACTATATTAAAATTGCACAATATAAAATCTGCCCGTCAATTAGGAAAATTGTTATAAGCTTAGATTGTTAGAAATGAGCGTTTTAGAGGTCTCAAAAAACTGATGTGCCGATGTCCAGCCAACGGATCTAATTTATTGCCCAGTTGAAAAACCAATTACATATTTGAAAACTGCAGTTGAAACTGTATTAAAATTGCACAATATAAACTGTGTCCGTTAATTAGGAAAATTGTTATAGGCTTAGATAGTTAGAAATGAGCGTTTTAGAGGATTCTAAAAACTGATGTGCCGATGTCCAGCCAACGGATCTAATTTATTGCCCAGTGGAAAAACTAATTACTTAATTGAAATCTGCAGTTGAAACTGTATTAAAATTGCACAATATAAACTGTGTCCGTTAATTAGGAAAATTGTTATAGGCTTAGATTGTTAGATATGAGCGTTTTAGAGGTTTCTAAAAACTGATGAGCCGATGTCCAGCCAACGGATCTAATTTATTGCCCAGTGGAAAAACTAATTACATATTTAGAAACTGCAAAAAAACTATATTAAAATTGCACAATATAAAATCTGTCCGTCAATTAGGAAAATTGTTATAAGCTTAGATTGTTAGAAGTGAGAGTTTTAGAGGTTTCAAAAAACTGATGTGCCGGTGTCCAGCCAACGGATCTAATTTATTGCCCAGTGGAAAAACCAATTACATATTTGAAAACTGCAAAAAAACTATATTAAAATTGCACAATATAAAATCTGTCCGTCAATTAGGAAAATTGTTATAAGCTTAGATTGTTAAAAATGAGCGTTTTAGAGGTTTCTAAAAACTGATGTGCCGATGTCCAGCCAACGGATCTAATTTATTGCCCAGTGGAAAAACTAATTACTTAATTGAAATCTGCAGTTGAAACTGTATTAAAATTGCACAATATAAACTGTGTCCGTTAATTAGGAAAATTGTTATAGGCTTAGATTGTTAGATATGAGCGTTTTAGAGGTTTCTAAAAACTGATGAGCCGATGTCCAGCCAACGGATCTAATTTATTGCCCAGTGGAAAAACTAATTACATATTTAGAAACTGCAAAAAAACTATATTAAAATTGCACAATATAAAATCTGTCCGTCAATTAGGAAAATTGTTATAAGCTTAGATTGTTAGAAGTGAGAGTTGTAGAGGTTTCAAAAAACTGTTATGCCGATGTCCAACCAACGGATCTAATTTATTGCCCAGTGGAAAAACTAATTACTTAATTGAAATCTGCAGTTGAAACTGTATTAAAATTGCACAATATAAACTGTGTCCGTTAATTAGGAAAATTGTTATAGGCTTAGATTGTTAGATATGAGCGCTTTAGAGGTTTCTAAAAACTGATGAGCCGAAGTCCAGCCAACGGATCTAATTTATTGCCCAGTGAAAAAACTAATTACTTAATTGAAATCTGCAGTTGAAACTGTATTAAAATTGCACAATATAAACTGTGTCCGTTAATTAGGAAAATTGTTATAGGCTTAGATAGTTAGAAATGAGCGTTTTAGAGGTTTCTAAAAACTGATGTGCCGATGTCCAGCCAACGGATCTAATTTATTGCCTAGTTGAAAAACCAATTACATTATTGAAAACTGCAAAAAAACTATATTAAAATTGCACAATATAAAATCTGTCCGTCAATTAGGAAAATTGTTATAAGCTTAGATTTTTAGAAATGAGCGTTTTAGAGGTTTCTAAAAACTGATGTGTCGGTGTCCAGCCAACGGATCTAATTTATTGCCCAGTGGAAAAACCAATTACATATTTGAAAACTGCAACAAAAACTATATTAAAATTGCACAATATAAACTGTGTCCGTCAATTAGGAAAATTGTTATAAGCTTAGATTGTTAGAAATGAGCGTTTTAGAGGTTTCTAAAAACTGATGTGCCGATGTCCAGCCAACGGATCTAATTTATTGCCTAGTTGATAAACCAATTACATATTTGAAAACTGCAAAAGAACTATATTAAAATTGCACAATATAAAATCTGTCCGTCAATTAGGAAAATTGTTATAAGCTTAGATTTTTAGAAATGAGCGTTTTAGAGGTTTCTAAAAACTGATGTGTCGGTGTCCAGCCAACGGATCTAATTTATTGCCCAGTTGAAAAACCAATTACATATTTGAAAACTGCAACAAAAACTATATTAAAATTGCACAATATAAACTGTATCCGTCAATTAAGAAAATTGTTATAAGCTTAGATTTTTTGAAACGAGCGTTTTAGAGGTTTCAATAAACTGATGTGCCGGTGTCCAGCCAACGGATGTAATTTATTGCCCAGTGGAAAAACCAATTACATATTTAAAAACTGCAACAAAAGCTATATTAAAATTGCACAATATAAACTGTATCCGTCAATTAGGAAAATTGTTATAAGCTTAGATTTTTAGAAATGAGCGTTTTAGAGGTTTCAAAAAACTGATGTGCCGGTGTCCAGCCAACGGATGTAATTTATTGCCCAGTGGAAAAACCAATTACATATTTGAAAACTGCAACAAAAACTATATTAAAATATACAATATAAATTGTGTCCGTTAATTAGGAAAATTGTTATAGGCTTAAATTGTTAGAAATGAGCGTTTTAGAGGTTTCCAAAAACTGATGTGCCGGTGTCCAGCCAACGGATCTAATTTATTGCCCTGTTGAAAAACCAATTACATATTTGAAAACTGCAACAAAAACTATATTAAAATTGCACAATATAAACTGTTTCCCTCAATTAGGAAAATTGTTATAAGCTTAGATTGTTAGAAATGAGCGCTTTAGAGGTTTCAAAAAACTGATGTGCCGGTGTCCAGCCAACGGATGTAATTTATTGCCCAGTGGAAAAACCAATTACATATTTGAAAACTGCAACAAAAACTATATTAAAATTGCACAATATAAACTGTGTCCGTCAATTAGGAAAATTGTTATAGGCTTAGATTGTTAGAAATGAGCGTTTTAGAGGTTTCTAAAATCTGATGTGCCGATGTCCAGCCAACGGATCTAATTTATTGCCCAGTGGAAAAACTTATTACTTAATTGAAATCTGCAGTTGAAACTGTATTAAAAATGCACAATATAAACTGTGTCCGTCAATTAGGAAAATTGTTATAAGCTTAAATTATTAGAAATGAGCGTTTTAGAGGTTTCAAAAAACTGATGTGCCGGTGTCCAGCCAATGAATCTAATTTATTGCCCAGTGAAAAAACCAATTACATATTTAAAAACTGCAACAAAAACTATATTAAAATTGTACAATATTAATTGTGTCCGTCAATTAGGAAAATTGTTATAGGCTTAGATTGTTAGAAGTGAGCGTTTTAGAGGTTTCAAAAAACTGATGTGCCGGTGTCCAGCCAATGAATCTAATTTATTGCCCAGTGAAAAAACCAATTACATATTTGAAGACTGCAACAAAAACTATATTAAAATTGTACAATATTAATTGTGTCCGTCAATTAGGAAAATTGTTATAAGCTTAGATTGTTAGAAATGAGCGTTTTAGAAGTTTCAAAAAACTGATGTGCCGATGTCCAGCCAACGGATCTAATTTATTGCCCAGTGGAAAAACTTATTACTTAATTGAAATCTGCAGTTGAAACTGTATTAAAAATGCACAATATAAACTGTGTCCGTCAATTAGGAAAATTGTTATAAGCTTAAATTATTAGAAATGAGCGTTTTAGAGGTTTCAAAAAACTGATGTGCCGGTGTCCAGCCAACGGATGTAATTTATTGCTCAGTGGAAAAACCAATTACATATTTGAAAACTGCAACAAAAACTATATTAAAATTATACAATATAAATTGTGTCCGTCAATTAGGAAAATTGTTATAAGCTTAGATTGTTAGAAATGAGCGTTTTAGAGGTTTCAAAAAACTGATGTGCCGATGTCCAACCAACGGATCTAATTTATTGCCCAGTTGAAAAACCAATTACATATTTGAAAACTGCAACAAAAACAATATTAAAATTTTTACAATATTAATTGTGTCCGTCAATTAGGAAAATTGTTATAAGCTTAGATTTTTAGAAATGAGCGTTTTAGAGGTTTCAAAAAACTGATGTGCCGATGTCCAGCCAACGGATCTAATTTATTGCCCAGTTGAAAAACCAATTACATATTTGAAAACTGCAACAAAAACTATATTAAAATTGCCCAATATAAACTGTGTCCGTCAATTAGGAAAATTGTTATAAGCTTAGATTTTAAGAAATGAGCGTTTTAGAGGTTTCAATAAACTGATGTGCCGATGTCCAGCCAACGGATCTAATTTATTGCCCAGTTGAAAAACCAATTACATATTTGAAAACTGCAACAAAAACTATATTAAAATTGCACAATATAAACTGTTTCCCTCAATTAGGAAAATTGTTATGAGCTTAGATTGTTAGAAATGAGCGTTTTAGAGGTTTCAAAAAACTGATGTGCCGATGTCGAGCCAACGGATCTAATTTATTGCCCAGTTGAAAAACCAATTACATATTTGAAAACTGCAAAAAAACTATATTAAAATTGCACAATATAAAATCTGTCCGTCAATTAGGAAAATTGTTATAAGCTTAGATTGTTAGAAATGAGCGTTTTAAGGTCTCAAAAAACTGATGTGCCGGTGTCCAGCCAACGGATCTAATTTATTGCCCAGTTGAAAAACCAATTACATATTTGAAAACTGCAAAAAAACTATATTAAAATTGCACAATATAAAATCTGCCCGTCAATTAGGAAAATTGTTATAAGCTTAGATTGTTAGAAATGAGCGTTTTAGAGGTCTCAAAAAACTGATGTGCCGATGTCCAGCCAACGGATCTAATTTATTGCCCAGTTGAAAAACCAATTACATATTTGAAAACTGCAGTTGAAACTGTATTAAAATTGCACAATATAAACTGTGTCCGTTAATTAGGAAAATTGTTATAGGCTTAGATAGTTAGAAATGAGCGTTTTAGAGGATTCTAAAAACTGATGTGCCGATGTCCAGCCAACGGATCTAATTTATTGCCCAGTGGAAAAACTAATTACTTAATTGAAATCTGCAGTTGAAACTGTATTAAAATTGCACAATATAAACTGTGTCCGTTAATTAGGAAAATTGTTATAGGCTTAGATTGTTAGATATGAGCGTTTTAGAGGTTTCTAAAAACTGATGAGCCGATGTCCAGCCAACGGATCTAATTTATTGCCCAGTGGAAAAACTAATTACATATTTAGAAACTGCAAAAAAACTATATTAAAATTGCACAATATAAAATCTGTCCGTCAATTAGGAAAATTGTTATAAGCTTAGATTGTTAGAAGTGAGAGTTTTAGAGGTTTCAAAAAACTGATGTGCCGGTGTCCAGCCAACGGATCTAATTTATTGCCCAGTGGAAAAACCAATTACATATTTGAAAACTGCAAAAAAACTATATTAAAATTGCACAATATAAAATCTGTCCGTCAATTAGGAAAATTGTTATAAGCTTAGATTGTTAAAAATGAGCGTTTTAGAGGTTTCTAAAAACTGATGTGCCGATGTCCAGCCAACGGATCTAATTTATTGCCCAGTGGAAAAACTAATTACTTAATTGAAATCTGCAGTTGAAACTGTATTAAAATTGCACAATATAAACTGTGTCCGTTAATTAGGAAAATTGTTATAGGCTTAGATTGTTAGATATGAGCGTTTTAGAGGTTTCTAAAAACTGATGAGCCGATGTCCAGCCAACGGATCTAATTTATTGCCCAGTGGAAAAACTAATTACATATTTAGAAACTGCAAAAAAACTATATTAAAATTGCACAATATAAAATCTGTCCGTCAATTAGGAAAATTGTTATAAGCTTAGATTGTTAGAAGTGAGAGTTTTAGAGGTTTCAAAAAACTGTTATGCCGATGTCCAACCAACGGATCTAATTTATTGCCCAGTGGAAAAACTAATTACTTAATTGAAATCTGCAGTTGAAACTGTATTAAAATTGCACAATATAAACTGTGTCCGTTAATTAGGAAAATTGTTATAGGCTTAGATTGTTAGATATGAGCGCTTTAGAGGTTTCTAAAAACTGATGAGCCGAAGTCCAGCCAACGGATCTAATTTATTGCCCAGTGAAAAAACTAATTACTTAATTGAAATCTGCAGTTGAAACTGTATTAAAATTGCACAATATAAACTGTGTCCGTTAATTAGGAAAATTGTTATAGGCTTAGATAGTTAGAAATGAGCGTTTTAGAGGTTTCTAAAAACTGATGTGCCGATGTCCAGCCAACGGATCTAATTTATTGCCTAGTTGAAAAACCAATTACATTATTGAAAACTGCAAAAAAACTATATTAAAATTGCACAATATAAAATCTGTCCGTCAATTAGGAAAATTGTTATAAGCTTAGATTTTTAGAAATGAGCGTTTTAGAGGTTTCTAAAAACTGATGTGTCGGTGTCCAGCCAACGGATCTAATTTATTGCCCAGTGGAAAAACCAATTACATATTTGAAAACTGCAACAAAAACTATATTAAAATTGCACAATATAAACTGTGTCCGTCAATTAGGAAAATTGTTATAAGCTTAGATTGTTAGAAATGAGCGTTTTAGAGGTTTCTAAAAACTGATGTGCCGATGTCCAGCCAACGGATCTAATTTATTGCCTAGTTGATAAACCAATTACATATTTGAAAACTGCAAAAGAACTATATTAAAATTGCACAATATAAAATCTGTCCGTCAATTAGGAAAATTGTTATAAGCTTAGATTTTTAGAAATGAGCGTTTTAGAGGTTTCTAAAAACTGATGTGTCGGTGTCCAGCCAACGGATCTAATTTATTGCCCAGTTGAAAAACCAATTACATATTTGAAAACTGCAACAAAAACTATATTAAAATTGCACAATATAAACTGTATCCGTCAATTAGGAAAATTGTTATAAGCTTAGATTTTTTGAAACGAGCGTTTTAGAGGTTTCAATAAACTGATGTGCCGGTGTCCAGCCAACGGATGTAATTTATTGCCCAGTGGAAAAACCAATTACATATTTAAAAACTGCAACAAAAGCTATATTAAAATTGCACAATATAAACTGTATCCGTCAATTAGGAAAATTGTTATAAGCTTAGATTTTTAGAAATGAGCATTTTAGAGGTTTCAAAAAACTGATGTGCCGGTGTCCAGCCAACGAATGTAATTTATTGCCCAGTGGAAAAACCAATTACATATTTGAAAACTGCAACAAAAACTATATTAAAATATACAATATAAATTGTGTCCGTTAATTAGGAAAATTGTTATAGGCTTAAATTGTTAGAAATGAGCGTTTTAGAGGTTTCCAAAAACTGATGTGCCGGTGTCCAGCCAACGGATCTAATTTATTGCCCTGTTGAAAAACCAATTACATATTTGAAAACTGCAACAAAAACTATATTAAAATTGCACAATATAAACTGTTTCCCTCAATTAGGAAAATTGTTATAAGCTTAGATTGTTAGAAATGAGCGCTTTAGAGGTTTCAAAAAACTGATGTGCCGGTGTCCAGCCAAAGGATGTAATTTATTGCCCAGTGGAAAAACCAATTACATATTTGAAAACTGCAACAAAAACTATATTAAAATTGCACAATATAAACTGTGTCCGTCAATTAGGAAAATTGTTATAAGCTTAAATTGTTATAAATGAGCGTTTTAGAGGTTTCTAAAAACTGATGAGCCGATGTCCAGCTAACGGATCTAATTTATTGCCCAGTGAAAAAACCAATTACATATTTAAAAACTGCAACAAAAACTATATTAAAATTGTACAATATTAATTGTGTCCGTCAATTAGGAAAATTGTTATAGGCTTAGATTGTTAGAAGTGAGCGTTTTAGAGGTTTCAAAAAACTGATGTGCCGGTGTCCAGCCAATGAATCTAATTTATTGCCCAGTGAAAAAACCAATTACATATTTGAAGACTGCAACAAAAACTATATTAAAATTGTACAATATTAATTGTGTCCGTCAATTAGGAAAATTGTTATAAGCTTAGATTGTTAGAAATGAGCGTTTTAGAAGTTTCAAAAAACTGATGTGCCGATGTCCAGCCAACGGATCTAATTTATTGCCCAGTGGAAAAACTTATTACTTAATTGAAATCTGCAGTTGAAACTGTATTAAAAATGCACAATATAAACTGTGTCCGTCAATTAGGAAAATTGTTATAAGCTTAAATTATTAGAAATGAGCGTTTTAGAGGTTTCAAAAAACTGATGTGCCGGTGTCCAGCCAACGGATGTAATTTATTGCTCAGTGGAAAAACCAATTACATATTTGAAAACTGCAACAAAAACTATATTAAAATTGCACAATCTAAAATCTGTCCGTCAATTAGGAGAATTGTTATAAGCTTAAATTATTAGAAATGAGCGTTTTAGAGGTTTCAAAAAACTGATGTGCCGGTGTCCAGCCAACGGATGTAATTTATTGCTCAGTGGAAAAACCAATTACATATTTGAAAACTGCAACAAAAACTATATTAAAATTATACAATATAAATTGTGTCCGTCAATTAGGAAAATTGTTATAAGCTTAGATTGTTAGAAATGAGCGTTTTAGAGGTTTCAAAAAACTGATGTGCCGGTGTCCAGCCAACAGATGTAATTTATTGCCCAGTGGAAAAACCAATTGCATATTTGAAAACTGCAACAAAAACTATATTAAAACTGCACGTTATAAACTGTGTCCGTCAATTACGAAAATTGTTATAAGCTTAGATTGTTGGAAATGAGCGTCTTAGTGGTTTCAAAAATCTGATGTGTTGGTGTCCAACCAATGGATCTAATTTATTGCCCAGTGGAAAAACTATTTACTTAATTGAAATCTGCAGTTGAAACAGTATTAAAATTGCACAATATAAACTGTTTCCCTCAATTAGGAAAATTGTTATAGGCTTAAATTGTTAGAAATGAGCGTTTTAGAGGTTTCAAAAATCTGATGTGCCGGTGTCCAGCCAACGGATCTAATTTATTGCCCAGTGGAAAAACCAATTACATATTTAAAAACTGCAACAAAAGCTATATTAAAATTGCACAATATAAACTGTATCCGTCAATTAGGAAAATTGTTATAAGCTTAGATTTTTAGAAATGAGCATTTTAGAGGTTTCAAAAAACTGATGTGCCGGTGTCCAGCCAACGGATGTAATTTATTGCCCAGTGGAAAAACCAATTACATATTTGAAAACTGCAACAAAAACTATATTAAAATATACAATATAAATTGTGTCCGTTAATTAGGAAAATTGTTATAGGCTTAAATTGTTAGAAATGAGCGTTTTAGAGGTTTCCAAAAACTGATGTGCCGGTGTCCAGCCAACGGATCTAATTTATTGCCCTGTTGAAAAACCAATTACATATTTGAAAACTGCAACAAAAACTATATTAAAATTGCACAATATAAACTGTTTCCCTCAATTAGGAAAATTGTTATAAGCTTAGATTGTTAGAAATGAGCGCTTTAGAGGTTTCAAAAAACTGATGTGCCGGTGTCCAGCCAACGGATGTAATTTATTGCCCAGTGGAAAAACCAATTACATATTTGAAAACTGCAACAAAAACTATATTAAAATTGCACAATATAAACTGTGTCCGTCAATTAGGAAAATTGTTATAGGCTTAGATTGTTAGAAATGAGCGTTTTAGAGGTTTCTAAAATCTGATGTGCCGATGTCCAGCCAACGGATCTAATTTATTGCCCAGTGGAAAAACTTATTACTTAATTGAAATCTGCAGTTGAAACTGTATTAAAAATGCACAATATAAACTGTGTCCGTCAATTAGGAAAATTGTTATAAGCTTAAATTATTAGAAATGAGCGTTTTAGAGGTTTCAAAAAACTGATGTGCCGGTGTCCAGCCAACGGATCTAATTTATTGCCCAGTGGAAAAACTTATTACTTAATTGAAAACTGCAGTTGAAACTGTATTAAAATTGCACAATATAAACTGTGTCCGTCAATTAGGAAAATTGTTATAAGCTTAAATTGTTATAAATGAGCGTTTTAGAGGTTTCTAAAAACTGATGAGCCGATGTCCAGCTAACGGATCTAATTTATTGCCCAGTGAAAAAACCAATTACATATTTAAAAACTGCAACAAAAACTATATTAAAATTGTACAATATTAATTGTGTCCGTCAATTAGGAAAATTGTTATAGGCTTAGATTGTTAGAAGTGAGCGTTTTAGAGGTTTCAAAAAACTGATGTGCCGGTGTCCAGCCAATGAATCTAATTTATTGCCCAGTGAAAAAACCAATTACATATTTGAAGACTGCAACAAAAACTATATTAAAATTGTACAATATTAATTGTGTCCGTCAATTAGGAAAATTGTTATAAGCTTAGATTGTTAGAAATGAGCGTTTTAGAAGTTTCAAAAAACTGATGTGCCGATGTCCAGCCAACGGATCTAATTTATTGCCCAGTGGAAAAACTTATTACTTAATTGAAATCTGCAGTTGAAACTGTATTAAAAATGCACAATATAAACTGTGTCCGTCAATTAGGAAAATTGTTATAAGCTTAAATTATTAGAAATGAGCGTTTTAGAGGTTTCAAAAAACTGATGTGCCGGTGTCCAGCCAACGGATGTAATTTATTGCTCAGTGGAAAAACCAATTACATATTTGAAAACTGCAACAAAAACTATATTAAAATTGCACAATCTAAAATCTGTCCGTCAATTAGGAGAATTGTTATAAGCTTAAATTATTAGAAATGAGCGTTTTAGAGGTTTCAAAAAACTGATGTGCCGGTGTCCAGCCAACGGATGTAATTTATTGCTCAGTGGAAAAACCAATTACATATTTGAAAACTGCAACAAAAACTATATTAAAATTATACAATATAAATTGTGTCCGTCAATTATGAAAATTGTTATAAGCTTAGATTGTTAGAAATGAGCGTTTTAGAGGTTTCAAAAAACTGATGTGCCGGTGTCCAGCCAACAGATGTAATTTATTGCCCAGTGGAAAAACCAATTGCATATTTGAAAACTGCAACAAAAACTATATTAAAACTGCACGTTATAAACTGTGTCCGTCAATTACGAAAATTGTTATAAGCTTAGATTGTTGGAAATGAGCGTCTTAGTGGTTTCAAAAATCTGATGTGTTGGTGTCCAACCAATGGATCTAATTTATTGCCCAGTGGAAAAACTATTTACTTAATTGAAATCTGCAGTTGAAACAGTATTAAAATTGCACAATATAAACTGTTTCCCTCAATTAGGAAAATTGTTATAAGCTTAGATTGTTAGAAATGAGCGTTTTAGAGGTTTCCAAAAACTGATGTGCCGGTGTCCAGCCAACAGATGTAATTTATTGCCCAGTGGAAAAACCAATTGCATATTTGAAAACTGCAACAAAAACTATATTAAAACTGCACGTTATAAACTGTGTCCGTCAATTACGAAAATTGTTATAAGCTTAGATTGTTAGAAATGAGCGTCTTAGTGGTTTCAAAAATCTGATGTGCCGATGTCCAACCAATGGATCTAATTTATTGCCCAGTGGAAAAACTAATTACTTAATTGATATCTGCAATTGAAACTGTATTAAAATTGCACAATATAAACTGTTTCCCTCAATTAGGAAAATTGTTATAAGCTTAGATTGTTAGAAATGAGCGTTTTAGAGGTTTCTAAAAACTGATGAGCCTATGTCCAGCCAACGGATCTAATTTATTGCCCAGTTGAAAAACCAATTACATATTTGAAAACTGCAAAAAAACTATATTAAAATTGCACAATATAAAATCTGTCCGTCAATTAGGAAAATTGTTATAAGCTTATATTTTTAGAAATGAGCGTTTTAGAGGTTTCAAAAAACTGATGTGCCGATGTCTAGCCAACGGATCTAATTTATTGCCCAGTGGAAAAACCAATTACATATTTGAAAACTGCAACAAAAACTATATTAAAATATGCAATATAAATTGTGTCCGTTAATTAGGAAAATTGTTATAGGTTAGATTGTTAGAAATGAGCGTTTTAGAGGTTTCAAAAAACTGATGTGCCGGTGTCCAGCCAACGGATGTAATTTATTGCCCAGTGGAAAAATTAATTACATATTTGAAAACTGCAACAAAAACTATATTAAAATTGCACAATATAAAATCTGTTCGTCAATTAGGAAAATTGTTATAAGCTTAAATTGTTAGAAATGAGCGTTTTAGAAGTTTCAAAAAACTGATGTGCCGATGTCCAGCCAATGAATCTAATTTATTGCCCAGTGAAAAAACCAATTACATATTTGAAAACTGCAACAAAAACTATATTAAAATTGTACAATATTAATTGTGTCCGTCAATTAGGAAAATTGTTATAGGCTTAGATTGTTAGAAGTGAGCGTTTTAGAGGTTTCAAAAAACTGATGTGCCGATGTCCAGCCAATGAATCTAATTTATTGCCCAGTGAAAAAACCAATTACATATTTGAAAACTGCAACAAAAACTATATTAAAATTGTACAATATTAATTGTGTCCGTCAATTAGGAAAATTGTTATAAGCTTAGATTGTTAGAAATGAGCGTTTTAGAAGTTTCAAAAAACTGATGTGCCGATGTCCAGCCAACGGATCTAATTTATTGCCCAGTTGAAAAACCAATTACATATTTGAAAACTGCAACAAAAACTCTATTAAAATATACAATATAAATTGTGTCCGTCAATTAGGAAAATTGTTATAGGCTTAGATTGTTAGATATGAGCGTTTTAGAGGTTTCTAAAAACTGATGAGCCGATGTCCAGCCAACGGATCTAATTTATTGCCCAGTGGAAAAACCAATTACATATTTGAAAACTGCAACAAAAACTATATTAAAATTTACAATATAAATTGTGTCCGTCAATTAGGAAATTTGTTATAAGCTTAGATTGTTAGAAATGAGCGCTTTAGAGGTTTCAAAAAACTGATGTGCCGGTGTCCAGCCAACGGATGTAATTTATTGCCCAGTGGAAAAACCAATTGCATATTTGAAAACTGCAACAAAAACTCTATTAAAATATACAATATAAATTGTGTCCGTCAATTAGGAAATTTGTTATAAGCTTAGATTGTTAGAAATGAGCGTTTTAGAGGTTTCAAAAAACTGTTATGCCGATGTCCAACCAACGGATCTAATTTATTGCCCAGTGGAAAAACTAATTACTTAATTGAAATCTGCAGTTGAAACTGTATTAAAATTGCACAATATAAACTGTGTCCGTTAATTAGGAAAATTGTTATAGGCTTAGATTGTTAGATATGAGCGTTTTAGAGGTTTCTAAAAACTGATGAGCCGATGTCCAGCCAACGGATCTAATTTATTGCCCAGTGGAATTACTAATTACATATTTAGAAACTGCAAAAAAACTATATTAAAATTGCACAATATAAAATCTGTCCGTCAATTAGGAAAATTGTTATAAGCTTAGATTGTTAGAAGTGAGAGTTTTAGAGGTTTCAAAAAACTGTTATGCCGATGTCCAACCAACGGATCTAATTTATTGCCCAGTGGAAAAACTAATTACTTAATTGAAATCTGCAGTTGAAACTGTATTAAAATTGCACAACATAAACTGTGTCCGTTAATTAGGAAAATTGTTATAGGCTTAGATTGTTAGATATGAGCGCTTTAGAAGTTTCTAAAAACTGATGAGCCGATGTCCAGCCAACGGATCTAATTTATTGCCCAGTGAAAAAACTAATTACTTAATTGAAATCTGCAGTTGAAACTGTATTAAAATTGCACAATATAAACTGTGTCCGTTAATTAGGAAAATTGTTATAGGTTTAGATAGTTAGAAATGAGCGTTTTAGAGGTTTCTAAAAACTGATGTGCCGATGTCCAGCCAACGGATCTAATTTATTGCCTAGTTGAAAAACCAATTACATATTTGAAAACTGCAAAAAAACTATATTAAAATTGCACAATATAAAATCTGTCCGTCAATTAGGAAAATTGTTATAAGCTTAGATTGTTAGAAATGAGCGTTTTAGAGGTTTCAAAAAACTGATGTGCCGATGTCCAGCCAACGGATCTAATTTATTGCCCAGTTGAAAAACCAATTACATATTTGAAAACTGCAACAAAAACTATATTAAAATTGCACAATATAAACTGTGTCCGTCAATTAGGAAAATTGTTATAAGCTTAGATTGTTAGAAATGACCGTTTTAGAGGTTTCTAAAAACTGATGTGCCGATGTCCAGCCAACGGATCTAATTTATTGCCTAGTTGAAAAACCAATTACATATTTGAAAACTGCAAAAGAACTATATTAAAATTGCACAATATAAAATCTGTCCGTCAATTAGGAAAATTGTTATAAGCTTAGATTTTTAGAAATGAGCGTTTTAGAGGTTTCTAAAAACTGATGTGTCGGTGTCCAGCCAACGGATCTAATTTATTGCCCAGTTGAAAAACCAATTACATATTTGAAAACTGCAACAAAAACTATATTAAAATTGCACAATATAAACTGTTTCCCTCAATTAGGAAAATTGTTATAAGCTTAGATTGTTAGAAATGAGCGTTTTAGAGGCTTCAAAAAACTGATGTGCCGAGGTCCAGCCAACGGATCTAATTTATTGCCCAGTTGAAAAACCAATTAGATATTTGAAAACTGCAACAAAAACTATAATAAAATTGCACAATATAAACTGTGTCCGTCAATTAGGAAAATTGTTATAAGCTTAGATTGTTAGAAATGATCAAAAAACTGATGTGCCGATGTCCAGCCAACGGATCTAATTTATTGCCCAGTTGAAAAACCAATTACATATTTAAAAACTGCAACAAAAACTCTATTAAAATATACAATATAAATTGTGTCCGTCAATTAGGAAAATTGTTATAGGCTTAGATTGTTAGATATGAGCGTTTTAGAGGTTTCTAAAAACTGATGAGCCGATGTCCAGCCAACGGATCTGATTTATTGCCCAGTGGAAAAACCAATTACATATTTGAAAACTGCAACAAAAACTATATTAAAATTTACAATATAAATTGTGTCCGTCAATTAGGAAAATTGTTATAAGCTTAGATTGTTAGAAATGAGCGCTTTAGAGGTTTCAAAAAACTGATGTGCCGGTGTCCAGCCAACGGATGTAATTTATTGCCCAGTGGAAAAACCAATTGCATATTTGAAAACTGCAACAAAAACTCTATTAAAATATCCAATATAAATTGTGTCCGTCAATTAGGAAAATTGTTATAAGCTTAGATTGTTAGAAATGAGCGTTTTAGAGGTTTCAAAAAACTGTTATGCCGATGTCCAACCAACGGATGTAATTTATTGCCCAGTGAAAAAACCAATTACATATTTGAAAACTGCAACAAAAACTATATTAAAATTGCCCAATATAAACTGTGTCCGTCAATTAGGAAAATTGTTATAAGCTTAGATTTTAAGAAATGAGCGTTTTAGAGGTTTCAATAAACTGATGTGCCGATGTCCAGCCAACGGATCTAATTTATTGCCCAGTTGAAAAACCAATTACATATTTGAAAACTGCAACAAAAACTATATTAAAATTGCACAATATAAACTGTTTCCCTCAATTAGGAAAATTGTTATAAGCTTAGATTGTTAGAAATGAGCGTTTTAGAGGTTTCAAAAAACTGATGTGCCGATGTCCAGCCAACGGATCTAATTTATTGCCCAGTTGAAAAACCAATTACATATTTGAAAACTGCAAAAAAAACTATATTAAAATTGCACAATATAAAATCTGTCCGTCAATTAGGAAAATTGTTATAAGCTTAGATTGTTAGAAATGAGCGTTTTAAGGTCTCAAAAAACTGATGTGCCGGTGTCCAGCCAACGGATCTAATTTATTGCCCAGTTGAAAAACCAATTACATATTTGAAAACTGCAAAAAAAACTATATTAAAATTGCACAATATAAAATCTGCCCGTCAATTAGGAAAATTGTTATAAGCTTAGATTGTTAGAAATGAGCGTTTTAGAGGTCTTAAAAAACTGATGTGCCGATGTCCAGCCAACGGATCTAATTTATTGCCCAGTTGAAAAACCAATTACATATTTGAAAACTGCAGTTGAAACTGTATTAAAATTGCACAATATAAACTGTGTCCGTTGATTAGGAAAATTGTTATAGGCTTAGATAGTTAGAAATGAGCGTTTTAGAGGATTCTAAAAACTGATGTGCCGATGTCCAGCCAACGGATCTTATTTATTGCCCAGTTGAAAAACTAATTACTTAATTGAAATCTGCAGTTGTAACTGTATTAAAATTGCACAATATAAACTGTGTCCGTTAATTAGGAAAATTGTTATAGGCTTAGATAGTTAGAAATGAGCGTTTTAGAGGATTCTAAAAACTGATGTGCCGATGTCCAGCCAACGGATCTTATTTATTGCCCAGTTGAAAAACTAATTACTTAATTGAAATCTGCAGTTGTAACTGTATTAAAATTGCACAATATAAACTGTGTCCGTCAATTAGGAAAATTGTTATAAGCTTAAATTGTTAGAAATGAGCGTTTTAGAGGTTTGAAAAAACTGATGTGCCGGTGTCCAGCCAACGGATGTAATTTATTGCTCAGTGGAAAAACCAATTACATATTTGAAAACTGCAACAAAAACTATATTAAAATTGCACAATCTAAAATCTGTCCGTCAATTAGGAAAATTGTTATAAGCTTAGATTTTTAGAAGTGAGCGTTTTAGAGGTTTCAAAAAACTGATGTGCCGGTGTCCAGCCAACGGATCTAACTTATTGCCCAGTGGATAAACCAATTACATATTTAAAAACTGCAACAAAAACTATATTAAAATTGCACATTATAAACTGTATCCGTCAATTAGGAAAATGGTTATAAGCTTAGATTGTTAGAAATGAGCGTTTTAGAGGTTTCAAAAAACTGATGTGCCGATGTCCAGCCAACGGATCTAATTTATTGCCCAGTGGAAAAACCAATTACATATTTGAAAACTGCAAAAAAACTATATTAAAATTGCACAATATAAAATCTGTCCGTCAATTAGGAAAATTGTTATAAGCTTAGATTGTTAGAAATGAGCGTTTTAGAGGTTTCAAAAAACTGATGTGCCGGTGTCCAGTCAACGGATCTAATTTATTGCCCAGTGGATAAACCAATTACATATTTGAAAACTGCAACAAAAACTATATTAAAATTGTACAATATAAATTGTGTCCGTCAATTAGGAAAATTGTTATAAGCTTAGATTGTTAGAAATGAGCGTTATAGAGGTTTCTAAAAACTGATGTGCCGGTGTCCAGCCAACGGATCTAATTTATTGCCCGGTGGAAAAACCAATTACATATTTAAAAACGGCAACAAAAACTATATTAAAATTGCACAATATAAACAGTATCCGTCAATTAGGAAAATTGTTATAAGCTTAAATTGTTAGAAATGAGCGTTTTAGAGGTTTCTAAAAATTGATGTGCCGGTGTCCAGCCAACGGATCTAATTTATTGCCCTGTTGAAAAACCAATTACATATTTAAAAACTGCAAAAAAACTATATTAAAATTGCACAATATAAAATCTGTCCGTCAATTAGGAAAATTGTTATAAGCTTAGATTTTTAGAAATGAGCGTTTTAGAGGTTTCAATAAACTGATGTGCCGGTGTCCAGCCAACGGATGTAATTTATTGCCCAGTGGAAAAACCAATTACATATTTAAAAACTGCAACAAAAGCTATATTAAAATTGCACAATATAAACTGTATCCGTCAATTAGGAAAATTGTTATAAGCTTAGATTTTTAGAAATGAGCGTTTTAGAGGTTTCAAAAAACTGATGTGCCGGTGTCCAGCCAACGGATGTAATTTATTGCCCAGTGGAAAAACCAATTACATATTTGAAAACTGCAACAAAAACTATATTAAAATATACAATATAAATTGTGTCCGTTAATTAGGAAAATTGTTATAGGCTTAAATTGTTAGAAATGAGCGTTTTAGAGGTTTCCAAAAACTGATGTGCCGGTGTCCAGCCAACGGATCTAATTTATTGCCCTGTTGAAAAACCAATTACATATTTGAAAACTGCAACAAAAACTATATTAAAATTGCACATTATAAACTGTTTCCCTCAATTAGGAAAATTGTTATAAGCTTAGATTGTTAGAAATGAGCGCTTTAGAGGTTTCAAAAAACTGATGTGCCGGTGTCCAGCCAACGGATGTAATTTATTGCCCAGTGGAAAAACCAATTACATATTTGAAAACTGCAACAAAAACTATATTAAAATTGCACAATATAAACTGTGTCCGTCAATTAGGAAAATTGTTATAGGCTTAGATTGTTAGAAATGAGCGTTTTAGAGGTTTCTAAAAACTGATGTGCCGATGTCCAGCCTACGGATCTAATTTATTGCCCAGTGGAAAAACTTATTACTTAATTGAAATCTGCAGTTGAAACTGTATTAAAAATGCACAATATAAACTGTGTCCGTCAATTAGGAAAATTGTTATAAGCTTAAATTATTAGAAATGAGCGTTTTAGAGGTTTCAAAAAACTGATGTGCCGGTGTCCAGCCAACGGATGTAATTTATTGCTCAGTGGAAAAACCAATTACATATTTGAAAACTGCAACAAAAACTATATTAAAATTGCACAATCTAAAATCTGTCCGTCAATTAGGAAAATTGTTATAAGCTTAAATTATTAGAAATGAGCGTTTTAGAGGTTTCAAAAAACTGATGTGCCGGTGTCCAGCCAACGGATGTAATTTATTGCTCAGTGGAAAAACCAATTACATATTTGAAAACTGCAACAAAAACTATATTAAAATTGCACAATCTAAAATCTGTCCGTCAATTAGGAAAATTGTTATAAGCTTAGATTGTTAGAAGTGAGCGTTTTAGAGGTTTCAAAAAACTGATGTGCCGGTGTCCAGCCAACGGATCTAACTTATTGCCCAGTGGATAAACCAATTACATATTTAAAAACTGCAACAAAAACTATATTAAAATTGCACATTATAAACTGTATCCGTCAATTAGGAAAATGGTTATAAGCTTAGATTGTTAGAAATGTGCGTTTTAGAGGTTTCAAAAAACTGATGTGCCGATGTCCAGCCAACGGATCTAATTTATTGCCCAGTGGAAAAACCAATTACATATTTGAAAACTGCAAAAAAACTATATTAAAATTGCACAATATAAAATCTGTCCGTCAATTAGGAAAATTGTTATAAGCTTAGATTGTTAGAAATGAGCGTTTTAGAGGTTTCAAAAAACTGATGTGCCGGTGTCCAGTCAACGGATCTAATTTATTGCCCAGTGGATAAACCAATTACATATTTGAAAACTGCAACAAAAACTATATTAAAATTGTACAATATAAATTGTGTCCGTCAATTAGGAAAATTGTTATAAGCTTAGATTGTTAGAAATGAGCGTTATAGAGGTTTCTAAAAACTGATGTGCCGGTGTCCAGCCAACGGATCTAATTTATTGCCCGGTGGAAAAACCAATTACATATTTAAAAACGGCAACAAAAACTATATTAAAATTGCACAATATAAACAGTATCCGTCAATTAGGAAAATTGTTATAAGCTTAAATTGTTAGAAATGAGCGTTTTAGAGGTTTCTAAAAATTGATGTGCCGGTGTCCAGCCAACGGATCTAATTTATTGCCCTGTTGAAAAACCAATTACATATTTAAAAACTGCAAAAAAACTATATTAAAATTGCACAATATAAAATCTGTCCGTCAATTAGGAAAATTGTTATAAGCTTAGATTTTTAGAAATGAGCGTTTTAGAGGTTTCAATAAACTGATGTGCCGGTGTCCAGCCAACGGATGTAATTTATTGCCCAGTGGAAAAACCAATTACATATTTAAAAACTGCAACAAAAGCTATATTAAAATTGCACAATATAAACTGTATCCGTCAATTAGGAAAATTGTTATAAGCTTAGATTTTTAGAAATGAGCGTTTTAGAGGTTTCAAAAAACTGATGTGCCGGTGTCCAGCCAACGGATGTAATTTATTGCCCAGTGGAAAAACCAATTACATATTTGAAAACTGCAACAAAAACTATATTAAAATATACAATATAAATTGTGTCCGTTAATTAGGAAAATTGTTATAGGCTTAAATTGTTAGAAATGAGCGTTTTAGAGGTTTCCAAAAACTGATGTGCCGGTGTCCAGCCAACGGATCTAATTTATTGCCCTGTTGAAAAACCAATTACATATTTGAAAACTGCAACAAAAACTATATTAAAATTGCACATTATAAACTGTTTCCCTCAATTAGGAAAATTGTTATAAGCTTAGATTGTTAGAAATGAGCGCTTTAGAGGTTTCAAAAAACTGATGTGCCGGTGTCCAGCCAACGGATGTAATTTATTGCCCAGTGGAAAAACCAATTACATATTTGAAAACTGCAACAAAAACTATATTAAAATTGCACAATATAAACTGTGTCCGTCAATTAGGAAAATTGTTATAGGCTTAGATTGTTAGAAATGAGCGTTTTAGAGGTTTCTAAAAACTGATGTGCCGATGTCCAGCCTACGGATCTAATTTATTGCCCAGTGGAAAAACTTATTACTTAATTGAAATCTGCAGTTGAAACTGTATTAAAAATGCACAATATAAACTGTGTCCGTCAATTAGGAAAATTGTTATAAGCTTAAATTATTAGAAATGAGCGTTTTAGAGGTTTCAAAAAACTGATGTGCCGGTGTCCAGCCAACGGATGTAATTTATTGCTCAGTGGAAAAACCAATTACATATTTGAAAACTGCAACAAAAACTATATTAAAATTGCACAATCTAAAATCTGTCCGTCAATTAGGAAAATTGTTATAAGCTTAAATTATTAGAAATGAGCGTTTTAGAGGTTTCAAAAAACTGATGTGCCGGTGTCCAGCCAACGGATGTAATTTATTGCTCAGTGGAAAAACCAATTACATATTTGAAAACTGCAACAAAAACTATATTAAAATTGTACAATATAAATTGTGTCCGTCAATTAGGAAAATTGTTATAAGCTTAGATTGTTAGAAATGAGCGTTTTAGAGGTTTCAAAAAACTGATGTGCCGGTGTCCAGCCAACAGATGTAATTTATTGCCCAGTGGAAAAACCAATTGCATATTTGAAAACTGCAACAAAAACTATATTAAAACTGCACGTTATAAACTGTGTCCGTCAATTACGAAAATTGTTATAAGCTTAGATTGTTGGAAATGAGCGTCTTAGTGGTTTCAAAAATCTGATGTGCTGGTGTCCAACCAATGGATCTAATTTATTGCCCAGTGGAAAAACTAATTACTTAATTGAAATCTGCAGTTGAAACTGTATTAAAATTGCACAATATAAACTGTTTCCTTCAATTAGGAAAATTGTTATAAGCTTAGATTGCTAGAAATGAGCGTTTTAGAGGTTTCCAAAAACTGATGTGCCGGTGTCCAGCCAACAGATGTAATTTATTGCCCAGTGGAAAAACCAATTGCATATTTGAAAACTGCAACAAAAACTATATTAAAACTGCACGTTATAAACTGTGTCCGTCAATTACGAAAATTGTTATAAGCATAGATTGTTAGAAATGAGCGTCTTAGTGGTTTCAAAAATCTGATGTGCCGATGTCCAACCAATGGATCTAATTTATTGCCCAGTGGAAAAACTAATTACTTAATTGAAATCTGCAATTGAAACTGTATTAAAATTGCACAATATAAACTGTTTCCCTCAATTAGGAAAATTGTTATAAGCTTAGATTGTTAGAAATGAGCGTTTTAGAGGTTTCTAAAAACTGATGAGCCTATGTCCAGCCAACGGATGTAATTTATTGCCCAGTGGAAAAATTAATTACATATTTGAAAACTGCAACAAAAACTATATTAAAATTGCACAATATAAAATCTGTTCGTCAATTAGGAAAATTGTTATAAGCTTAAATTGTTAGAAATGAGCGTTTTAGAAGTTTCAAAAAACTGATGTGCCGATGTCCAGCCAATGAATCTAATTTATTGCCCAGTGAAAAAACCAATTACATATTTGAAAACTGCAACAAAAACTATATTAAAATTGTACAATATTAATTGTGTCCGTCAATTAGGATAATTGTTATAGGCTTAGATTGTTAGAAATGAGCGTTTTAGAGGTTTCAAAAAACTGATGTGCCGGTGTCCAGCCAATGAATCTAATTTATTGCCCAGTGAAAAAACCAATTACATATTTGAAAACTGCAACAAAAACTATATTAAAATTGTACAATATTAATTGTGTCCGTCAATTAGGAAAATTGTTATAAGCTTAGATTTTTAGAAATGAGCGTTTTAGAGGTTTCAAAAAACTGATGTGCCGGTGTCCAGCCAACGGATGTAATTTATTGCCCAGTGGAAAAACCAATTACATATTTGAAAACTGCAACAAAAACTTTATTAAAATATACAATATAAATTGTGTCCGTTAATTAGGAAAATTGTTATAGGCTTAAATTGTTAGAAATGAGCGTTTTAGAGGTTTCCAAAAACTGATGTGCCGGTGTCCAGCCAACGGATCTAATTTATTGCCCTGTTGAAAAACCAATTACATATTTGAAAACTGCAACAAAAACTATATTAAAATTGCACAATATAAACTGTTTCCCTCAATTAGGAAAATTGTTATAAGCTTAGATTTTTAGAAATGAGCGCTTTAGAGGTTTCAAAAAACTGATGTGCCGGTGTCCAGCCAACGGATGTAATTTATTGCCCAGTGGAAAAACCAATTACATATTTGAAAACTGCAACAAAAACTATATTAAAATTGCACAATATAAACTGTGTCCGTCAATTAGGAAAATTGTTATAGGCTTAGATTGTTAGAAATGAGCGTTTTAGAGGTTTCTAAAAACTGATGTGCCGATGTCCAGCCAACGGATCTAATTTATTGCCCAGTGGAAAAACTTATTACTTAATTGAAATCTGCAGTTGAAACTGTATTAAAAATGCACAATATAAACTGTGTCCGTCAATTAGGAAAATTGTTATAAGCTTAAATTATTAGAAATGAGCGTTTTAGAGGTTTCAAAAAACTGATGTGCCGGTGTCCAGCCAACGGATGTAATTTATTGCTCAGTGGAAAAACCAATTACATATTTGAAAACTGCAACAAAAACTATATTAAAATTGCACAATCTAAAATCTGTCCGTCAATTAGGAAAATTGTTATAAGCTTAAATTATTAGAAATGAGCGTTTTAGAGGTTTCAAAAAACTGATGTGCCGGTGTCCAGCCAACGGATGTAATTTATTGCTCAGTGGAAAAACCAATTACATATTTGAAAACTGCAACAAAAACTATATTAAAATTGTACAATATAAATTGTGTCCGTCAATTAGGAAAATTGTTATAAGCTTAGATTTTTAGAAATGAGCGTTTTAGAGGTTTCAAAAAACTGATGTGCCGGTGCCCAGCCAACAGATGTAATTTATTGCCCAGTGGAAAAACCAACTGCATATTTGAAAACTGCAACAAAAACTATATTAAAACTGCACGTTATAAACTGTGTCCGTCAATTACGAAAATTGTTATAAGCTTAGATTGTTGGAAATGAGCGTCTTAGTGGTTTCAAAAATCTGATGTGCTGGTGTCCAACCAATGGATCTAATTTATTGCCCAGTGGAAAAACTAATTACTTAATTGAAATCTGCAGTTGAAACTGTATTAAAATTGCACAATATAAACTGTTTCCCTCAATTAGGAAAATTGTTATAAGCTTAGATTGTTAGAAATGAGCGTTTTAGAGGTTTCCAAAAACTGATGTGCCGGTGTCCAGCCAACAGATGTAATTTATTGCCCAGTGGAAAAACCAATTGCATATTTGAAAACTGCAACAAAAACTATATTAAAACTGCACGTTATAAACTGTGTCCGTCAATTACGAAAATTGTTATAAGCTTAGATTGTTAGAAATGAGCGTCTTAGTGGTTTCAAAAATCTGATGTGCCGATGTCCAACCAATGGATCTAATTTATTGCCCAGTGGAAAAACTAATTACTTAATTGAAATCTGCAATTGAAACTGTATTAAAATTGCACAATATAAACTGTTTCCCTCAATTAGGAAAATTGTTATAAGCTTAGATTGTTAGAAATGAGCGTTTTAGAGGTTTCTAAAAACTGATGAGCCTATGTCCAGCCAACGGATCTAATTTATTGCCCAGTTGAAAAACCAATTACATATTTGAAAACTGCAAAAAAACTATATTAAAATTGCACAATATAAAATCTGTCCGTCAATTAGGAAAATTGTTATAAGCTTATATTTTTAGAAATGAGCGTTTTAGAGGTTTCAAAAAACTGATGTGCCGATGTCCAGCCAACGGATCTAATTTATTGCCCAGTTGAAAAACCAATTACATATTTGAAAACTGCAACAAAAACTCTATTAAAATATACAATATAAATTGTGTCCGTCAATTAGGAAAATTGTTATAAGCTTAAATTATTAGATATGAGCGTTTTAGAGGTTTCTAAAAACTGATGAGCCGATGTCCAGCCAACGGATCTAATTTATTGCTCAGTGGAAAAACCAATTACATATTTGAAAACTGCAACAAAAACTATATTAAAATTGTACAATATAAATTGTGTCCGTCAATTAGGAAAATTGTTATAAGCTTAGATTGTTAGAAATGAGCGTTTTAGAGGTTTCAAAAAACTGATGTGCCGGTGTCCAGCCAACAGATGTAATTTGATGCCCAGTGGAAAAACCAATTGCATATTTGAAAACTGCAACAAAAACTATATTAAAATATGCAATATAAATTGTGTCCGTTAATTAGGAAAATTGTTATAGGCTTAGATTGTTAGAAATGAGCGTTTTAGAGGTTTCAAAAAACTGATGTGCCGGTGTCCAGCCAACGGATGTAATTTATTGCCCAGTGGAAAAATTAATTACATATTTGAAAACTGCAACAAAAACTATATTAAAATTGCACAATATAAAATCTGTTCGTCAATTAGGAAAATTGTTATAAGCTTAAATTGTTAGAAATGAGCGTTTTAGAAGTTTCAAAAAACTGATGTGCCGATGTCCAGCCAATGAATCTAATTTATTGCCCAGTGAAAAAACCAATTACATATTTGAAAACTGCAACAAAAACTATATTAAAATTGTACAATATTAATTGTGTCCGTCAATTAGGAAAATTGTTATAGGCTTAGATTGTTAGAAGTGAGCGTTTTAGAGGTTTCAAAAAACTGATGTGCCGGTGTCCAGCCAATGAATCTAATTCATTGCCCAGTGAAAAAACCAATTACATATTTGAAAACTGCAACAAAAACTATATTAAAATTGTACAATATTAATTGTGTCCGTCAATTAGGAAAATTGTTATAAGCTTAGATTGTTAGAAATGAGCGTTTTAGAAGTTTCAAAAAACTGATGTGCCGATGTCCAGCCAACGTGTCTAATTTATTGCCCAGTGGACAAACCAATTGCATATTTGAAAACTGCAACAAAAACTATATTAAAACTGCACGTTATAAACTGTGTCCGTCAATTACGAAAATTGTTATAAGCTTAGATTGTTGGAAATGAGCGTCTTAGTGGTTTCAAAAATCTGATGTGCTGGTGTCCAACCAATGGATCTAATTTATTGCCCAGTGGAAAAACTAATTACTTAATTGAAATCTGCAGTTGAAACTGTATTAAAATTGCACAATATAAACTGTTTCCCTCAATTAGGAAAATTGTTATAAGCTTAGATTGTTAGAAATGAGCGTTTTAGAGGTTTCCAAAAACTGATGTGCCGGTGTCCAGCCAACAGATGTAATTTATTGCCCAGTGGAAAAACCAATTGCATATTTGAAAACTGCAACAAAAACTATATTAAAACTGCACGTTATAAACTGTGTCCGTCAATTACGAAAATTGTTATAAGCTTAGATTGTTAGAAATGAGCGTCTTAGTGGTTTCAAAAATCTGATGTGCCGATGTCCAACCAATGGATCTAATTTATTGCCCAGTGGAAAAACTAATTACTTAATTGAAATCTGCAATTGAAACTGTATTAAAATTGCACAATATAAATTGTTTCCCTCAATTAGGAAAATTGTTATAAGCTTAGATTGTTAGAAATGAGCGTTTTAGAGGTTTCTAAAAACTGATGAGCCTATGTCCAGCCAACGGATCTAATTTATTGCCCAGTTGAAAAACCAATTACATATTTGAAAACTGCAAAAAAACTATATTAAAATTGCACAATATAAAATCTGTCCGTCAATTAGGAAAATTGTTATAAGCTTATATTTTTAGAAATGAGCGTTTTAGAGGTTTCAAAAAACTGATGTGCCGATGTCCAGCCAACGGATCTAATTTATTGCCCAGTGGAAAAACCAATTACATATTTGAAAACTGCAACAAAAACTATATTAAAATATGCAATATAAATTGTGTCCGTTAATTAGGAAAATTGTTATAGGCTTAGATTGTTAGAAATGAGCGTTTTAGAGGTTTCAAAAAACTGATGTGCCGGTGTCCAGCCAACGGATGTAATTTATTGCCCAGTGGAAAAATTAATTACACATTTGAAAACTGCAACAAAAACTATATTAAAATTGCACAATATAAAATCTGTTCGTCAATTAGGAAAATTGTTATAAGCTTAAATTGTTAGAAATGAGCGTTTTAGAAGTTTCAAAAAACTGATGTGCCGATGTCCAGCCAATGAATCTAATTTATTGCCCAGTGAAAAAACCAATTACATATTTGAAAACTGCAACAAAATATATATTAAAATTGTACAATATTAATTGTGTCCGTCAATTAGGCAAATTGTTATAGGCTTAGATTGTTAGAAGTGAGCGTTTTAGAGGTTTCAAAAAACTGATGTGCCGGTGTCCAGCCAATGAATCTAATTTATTGCCCAGTGAAAAAACCAATTACATATTTGAAAACTGCAACAAAAACTATATTAAAATTGTACAATATTAATTGTGTCCGTCAATTAGGAAAATTGTTATAAGCTTAGATTGTTAGAAATGAGCGTTTTAGAAGTTTCAAAAAACTGATGTGCCGATGTCCAGCCAACGGATCTAATTTATTGCCCAGTTGAAAAACCAATTACATATTTGAAAACTGCAACAAAAACTCTATTAAAATATACAATATAAATTGTGTCCGTCAATTAGGAAAATTGTTATAGGCTTAGATTGTTAGATATGAGCGTTTTAGAGGTTTCTAAAAACTGATGAGCCGATGTCCAGCCAACAAATCTAATTTATTGCCCAGTGGAAAAACCAATTACATATTTGAAAACTGCAACAAAAACTATATTAAAATTTACAATATAAATTGTGTCCGTCAATTAGGAAAATTGTTATAAGCTTAGATTGTAAGAAATGAGCGCTTTAGAGGTTTCAAAAAACTGATGTGCCGGTGTCCAGCCAACGGATGTAATTTATTGCCCAGTGGAAAAACCAATTGCATATTTGAAAACTGCAACAAAAACTCTATTAAAATATACAATATAAATTGTGTCCGTCAATTAGGAAAATTGTTATAAGCTTAGATTGTTAGAAATGAGCGTTTTGGAGGTTTCAAAAAACTGTTATGCCGATGTCCAACCAACGGATCTAATTTATTGCCCAGTGGAAAAACTAATTACTTAATTGAAATCTGCAGTTGAAACTGTATTAAAATTGCACAATATAAACTGTGTCCGTTAATTAGGAAAATTGTTATAGGCTTAGATTGTTAGATATGAGCGTTTTAGAGGTTTCTAAAAACTGATGAGCCGATGTCCAGCCAACGGATCTAATTTATTGCCCAGTGGAAAAACTAATTACATATTTAGAAACTGCAAAAAAACTATATTAAAATTGCACAATATAAAATCTGTCCGTCAATTAGGAAAATTGTTATAAGCTTAGATTGTTAGAAGTGAGAGTTTTAGAGGTTTCAAAAAACTGTTATGCCGATGTCCAACCAACGGATCTAATTTATTGCCCAGTGGAAAAACTAATTACTTAATTGAAATCTGCAGTTGAAACTGTATTAAAATTGCACAATATAAACTGTGTCCGTTAATTAGGAAAATTGTTATAGGCTTAGATTGTTAGATATGAGCGCTTTAGAGGTTTCTAAAAACTGATGAGCCGATGTCCAGCCAACGGATCTAATTTATTGCCCAGTGAAAAAACTAATTACTTAATTGAAATCTGCAGTTGAAACTGTATTAAAATTGCACAATATAAACTGTGTCCGTTAATTAGGAAAATTGTTATAGGCTTAGATAGTTAGAAATGAGCGTTTTAGAGGTTTCTAAAAACTGATGTGCCGATGTCCAGCTAACGGATCTAATTTATTGCCTAGTTGAAAAACCAATTACATATTTGAAAACTGCAAAAAAACTATATTAAAATTGCACAATATAAAATCTGTCCGTCAATTAGGAAAATTGTTATAAGCTTAGATTTTTAGAAATGAGCGTTTTAGAGGTTTCTAAAAACTGATGTGTCGGTGTCCAGCCAACGGATCTAATTTATTGCCCAGTGGAAAAACCAATTACATATTTGAAAACTGCAACAAAACCTATATTAAAATTTACAATATAAATTGTGTCCGTCAATTAGGAAAATTGTTATAAGCTTAGATTGTTAGAAATGAGCGTTTTAGAGGTTTCAAAAAACTGATGTGCCGATGTCCAGCCAACGGATCTAATTTATTGCCCAGTTGAAAAACCAATTACATATTTGAAAACTGCAACAAAAACTATATTAAAATTGCACAATATAAACTGTGTCCGTCAATTAGGAAAATTGTTATAAGCTTAGATTGTTAGAAATGAGCGTTTTAGAGATTTCAAAAAACTGATGTGCCGATGTCCAGCCAACGGATCTAATTTATTGCCCAGATGAAAAACCAATTACATATTTGAAAACTGCAACAAAAACTCTATTAAAATATACATTATAAATTGTGTCCGTCAATTAGGAAAATTGTTATAGGCTTAGATTGTTAGATATGAGCGTTTTAGAGGTTTCTAAAAACTGATGAGCCGATGTCCAGCCAACGGATCTGATTTATTGCCCAGTGGAAAAACCAATTACATATTTGAAAACTGCAACAAAAACTATATTAAAATTTACAATATAAATTGTGTCCGTCAATTAGGAAAATTGTTATAAGCTTAGATTGTTAGAAATGAGCGCTTTAGAGGTTTCAAAAAACTGATGTGCCGGTGTCCAGCCAACGGATGTAATTTATTGCCCAGTGGAAAAACCAATTGCATATTTGAAAACTGCAACAAAAACTCTATTAAAATATACAATATAAATTGTGTCCGTCAATTAGGAAAATTGTTATAAGCTTAGATTGTTAGAAATGAGCGTTTTAGAGGTTTCAAAAAACTGTTATGCCGATGTCCAACCAACGGATCTAATTTATTGCCCAGTGGAAAAACTAATTACTTAATTGAAATCTGCAGTTGAAACTGTATTAAAATTGCACAACATAAACTGTGTCCGTTAATTAGGAAAATTGTTTTAGGCTTAGATTGTTAGATATGAGCGTTTTAGAGGTTTCTAAAAACTGATGAGCCGATGTCCAGCCAACGGATCTAATTTATTGCCCAGTGGAAAAACTAATTACATATTTAGAAACTGCAAAAAAACTATATTAAAATTGCACAATATAAAATCTGTCCGTCAATTAGGAAAATTGTTATAAGCTTAGATTGTTAGAAGTGAGAGTTTTAGAGGTTTCAAAAAACTGTTATGCCGATGTCCAACCAACGGATCTAATTTATTGCCCAGTGGAAAAACTAATTACTTAATTGAAATCTGCAGTTGAAACTGTATTAAAATTGCACAATATAAACTGTGTCCGTTAATTAGGAAAATTGTTATAGGCTTAGATAGTTAGAAATGAGCGTTTTAGAGGTTTCTAAAAACTGATGTGCCGATGTCCAGCCAACGGATCTAATTTATTGCCCAGTGGAAAAACTAATTACTTAATTGAAATCTGCAGTTGAAACTGTATTAAAATTGCCCAATATAATCTGTGTCCGTCAATTAGGAAAATTGTTATAAGCTTAGATTTTAAGAAATGAGCGTTTTAGAGGTTTCAATAAACTGATGTGCCGATGTCCAGCCAACGGATCTAATTTATTGCCCAGTTGAAAAACCAATTACATATTTGAAAACTGCAACAAAAACTATATTAAAATTGCCCAATATAAACTGTGTCCGTCAATTAGGAAAATTGTTATAAGCTTAGATTTTAAGAAATGAGCGTTTTAGAGGTTTCAATAAACTGATGTGCCGATGTCCAGCCAACGGATCTAATTTATTGCCCAGTTGAAAAACCAATTACATATTTGAAAACTGCAAAAAAACTATATTAAAATTGCACAATATAAAATCTGTCCGTCAATTAGGAAAATTGTTATAAGCTTAGATTTTTAGAAATGAGCGTTTTAGAGGTTTCAAAAAACTGATGTGCCGATGTCCAGCCAACGGATCTAATTTATTGCCCAGTTGAAAAACCAATTACATATTTGAAAACTGCAACAAAAACTATATTAAAATTGCACAATATAAACTGTTTCCCACAATTAGGAAAATTGTTATAAGCTTAGATTGTTAGAAATGAGCGTTTTAGAGGTTTCAAAAAACTGATGTGCCGGTGTCCAGCCAACGGATCTAATTTATTGCCCAGTTGAAAAACCAATTACATATTTGAAAACTGCAAAAAAACTATATTAAAATTGCACAATATAAAATCTGCCCGTCAATTAGGAAAATTGTTATAAGCTTAGATTGTTAGAAATGAGCGTTTTAGAGGTCTCAAAAAACTGATGTGCCGATGTCCAGCCAACGGATCTAATTTATTGCCCAGTTGAAAAACCAATTACATATTTGAAAACTGCAGTTGAAACTGTATTAAAATTGCACAATATAAACTGTGTTCGTTAATTAGGAAAATTGTTATAGGCTTAGATAGTTAGAAATGAGCGTTTTAGAGGATTCTAAAAACTGATGTGCCGATGTCCAGCCAACGGATCTTATTTATTGCCCAGTTGAAAAACTAATTACTTAATTGAAATCTGCAGTTGTAACTGTATTAAAATTGCACAATATAAACTGTGTCCGTTAATTAGGAAAATTGTTATAGGCTTAGATTGTTAGAAATGAGCGTTTTAGAGGTTTCTAAAAACTGATGTGCCGATGTCCAGCCAACGGATCTAATTTATTGCCCAGTGGAAAAACTTATTACTTAATTGAAATCTGCAGTTGAAACTGTATTAAAATTGCACAATATAAACTGTGTCCGTCAATTAGGAAAATTGTTATAAGCTTAAATTGTTAGAAATGAGCGTTTTAGAGGTTTGAAAAAACTGATGTGCCGGTGTCCAGCCAACGGATGTAATTTATTGCTCAGTGGAAAAACCAATTACATATTTGAAAACTGCAACAAAAACTATATTAAAATTGCACAATCTAAAATCTGTCCGTCAATTAGGAAAATTGTTATAAGCTTAGATTGTTAGAAGTGAGCGTTTTAGAGGTTTCAAAAAACTGATGTGCCGGTGTCCAGCCAACGGATCTAATTTATTGCCCAGTGGATAAACCAATTACATATTTAAAAACTGCAACAAAAACTATATTAAAATTGCACAATATAAACTGTATTCGTCAATTAGGAAAATTGTTATAAGCTTAGATTGTTAGAAATGAGCGTTTTAGAGGTTTCAAAAAACTGATGTGCCGATGTCCAGCCAACGGATCTAATTTATTGCCCAGTGGAAAAACCAATTACATATTTGAAAACTGCAAAAAAACTATATTAAAATTGCACAATATAAAATCTGTCCGTCAATTAGGAAAATTGTTATAAGCTTAGATTTTTAGAAATGAGCGTTTTAGAGGTTTCAAAAAACTGATGTGCCGGTGTCCAGTCAACGGATCTAATTTATTGCCCAGTGGATAAACCAATTACATATTTGAAAACTGCAACAAAAACTATATTAAAATTGTACAATATAAATTGTGTCCGTCAATTAGGAAAATCGTTATAAGCTTAGATTGTTAGAAATGAGCGTTTTAGAGGTTTCAAAAAACTGATGTGCCGATGTCCAGCCAACGGATCTAATTTATTGCCCAGTTGAAAAACCAATTACATATTTGAAAACTGCAACAAAAACTATATTAAAATTGCACAATATAAACTGTGTCCGTCAATTAGGAAAATTGTTATAAGCTTAGATTGTTAGAAATGAGCGTTTTAGAGGTTTCTAAAAACTGATGTGCCGATGTCCAGCCAACGGATCTAATTTATTGCCTAGTTGAAAAACCAATTACATATTTGAAAACTGCAAATGAACTATATTAAAATTGCACAATATAAAATCTGTCCGTCAATTAGGAAAATTGTTATAAGCTTAGATTTTTAGAAATGAGCGTTTTAGAGGTTTCTAAAAACTGATGTGTCGGTGTCCAGCCAACGGATCTAATTTATTGCCCAGTTGAAAAACCAATTACATATTTGAAAACTGCAACAAAAACTATATTAAAATTGCACAATTTAAACTGTGTCCGTCAATTAGGAAAATTGTTATAAGCTTAGATTGTTAGAAATGAGCGTTTTAGAGGTTTCAAAAAACTGATGTGCCGATGTCCAGCCAACGGATCTAATTTATTGCCCAGTTGAAAAACCAATTACATATTTGAAAACTGCAACAAAAACTCTATTAAAATATACAATATAAATTGTGTCCGTCAATTAGGAAAATTGTTATAGGCTTAGATTGTTAGATATGAGCGTTTTAGAGGTTTCTAAAAACTGATGAGCCGATGTCCAGCCAACGGATCTGATTTATTGCCCAGTGGAAAAACCAATTACATATTTGAATACTGCAACAAAAACTATATTAAAATTTACAATATAAATTGTGTCCGTCAATTAGGAAAATTGTTATAAGCTTAGATTGTTAGAAATGAGCGCTTTAGAGGTTTCAAAAAACTGATGTGCCGGTGTCCAGCCAACGGATGTAATTTATTGCCCAGTGGAAAAACCAATTGCATATTTGAAAACTGCAACAAAAACTCTATTAAAATATACAATATAAATTGTGTCCGTCAATTAGGAAAATTGTTATAAGCTTAGATTGTTAGAAATGAGCGTTTTAGAGGTTTCAAAAAACTGTTATGCCGATGTCCAACCAACGGATCTAATTTATTGCCCAGTGGAAAAACTAATTACTTAATTGAAATCTGCAGTTGAAACTGTATTAAAATTGCACAATATAAACTGTGTCCGTTAATTAGGAAAATTGTTATAGGCTTAGATTGTTAGATATGAGCGTTTTAGAGGTTTCTAAAAACTGATGAGCCGATGTCCAGCCAACGGATCTAATTTATTGCCCAGTGGAAAAACTAATTACATATTTAGAAACTGCAAAAAAACTATATTAAAATTGCACAATATAAAATCTGTCCGTCAATTAGGAAAATTGTTATAAGCTTAGATTGTTAGAAGTGAGAGTTTTAGAGGTTTCAAAAAACTGTTATGCCGATGTCCAACAAACGGATCTAATTTATTGCCCAGTGGAAAAACTAATTACTTAATTGAAATCTGCAGTTGAAACTGTATTAAAATTGCACAATATAAACTGTGTCCGTTAATTAGGAAAATTGTTATAGGCTTAGATTGTTAGATATGAGCGCTTTAGAGGTTTCTAAAAACTGATGAGCCGATGTCCAGCCAACGGATCTAATTTAATGCCCAGTGAAAAAACTAATTACTTAATTGAAATCTGCAGTTGAAACTGTATTAAAATTGCACAATATAAACTGTGTCCGTTAATTAGGAAAATTGTTATAGGCTTAGATAGTTAGAAATGAGCGTTTTAGAGGTTTCTAAAAACTGATGTGCCGATGTCCAGCCAACGGATCTAATTTATTGCCCAGTGGAAAAACTAATTACTTAATTGAAATCTGCAGTTGAAACTGTATTAAAATTGCCCAATATAAACTGTGTCCGTCAATTAGGAAAATTGTTATAAGCTTAGATTTTAAGAAATGAGCGTTTTAGAGGTTTCAATAAACTGATGTGCCGATGTCCAGCCAACGGATCTAATTTATTGCCCAGTTGAAAAACCAATTACATATTTGAAAACTGCAACAAAAACTATATTAAAATTGCCCAATATAAACTGTGTCCGTCAATTAGGAAAATTGTTATAAGCTTAGATTTTAAGAAATGAGCGTTTTAGAGGTTTCAATAAACTGATGTGCCGATGTCCAGCCATCGGATCTAATTTATTGCCCAGTTGAAAAACCAATTACATATTTGAAAACTGCAACAAAAACTATATTAAAATTGCACAATATAAAATCTGTCCGTCAATTAGGAAAATTGTTATAAGCTTAGATTTTAAGAAATGAGCGTTTTAGAGGTTTCAAAAAACAGATGTGCCGGTGTCCAGCCAACGGATCTAATTTATTGCTCAGTGGAAAAACCAATTACATATTTGAAAACTGCAACAAAAACTATATTAAAATTGCACAATATAAAATCTGTCCGTCAATTAGGAAAATTGTTATAAGCTTAGATTTTTAGAAATGAGCGTTTTAGAGGTTTCAAAAAACTGATGTGCCGGTGTCCAGCCAACGGATCTAATTTATTGCCCAGTTGAAAAATCAATTACATATTTGAAAACTGCAAAAAAACTGTATTAAAATTGCACAATATAAAATCTGTCCGTCAATTAGGAAAATTGTTATAAGCTTAGATTTTTAGAAATGAGCGTTTTAGAGATTTCAAAAAACTGATGTGCCTGTGTCCAGCCAACGGATCTAATTTATTGCCCAGTGGAAAAACCAATTACATATTTGAAAACTGCAACAAAAACTATATAAAAATTTACAATATAAATTGTGTCCGTCAATTAGGAAAATTGTTATAAACTTAGATTGTTAGAAATGAGCGTTTTAGAGGTTTCTAAAAACTGATGTGCCGGTGTCCAGCCAACGGATCTAATTTATTGCCCAGTGAAAAAACCAATTACATATTTGAAAACTGCAACAAAAACTATATTAAAATTGTACAATATTAATTGTGTCCGTCAATTAGGAAAATTGTTATAAGCTTAGATTGTTAGAAATGAGCGTTTTAGAAGTTTCAAAAAACTGATGTGCCGATGTCCAGCCAACGGATCTAATTTATTGCCCAGTGAAAAAACCAATTACATATTTAAAACTGCAACAAAAACTATATTAAAATTGCACAATATAAAATCTGTCCCTCAATTAGGAAAATTGTTATAAGCTTAGATTGTTAGAAATGAGCGTTTTAGAGGTTTCAAAAAACTGATGTGCCGATGTCCAGCCAACGGATCTAATTTATTGCCCATTGGATAAACCAATTACATATTTGAAAACTGCCACAAAAACTATATTAAAATTGTACAATATTAATTGTGTCCGTCAATTAGGAAAATTGTTATAAGCTTAGATTGTTAGAAATGAGCGTTTTAGAAGTTTCAAAAAACTGATGTGCCGATGTCCAGCCAACGGATCTAATTTATTGCCCAGTGAAAAAACCAATTACATATTTAAAACTGCAACAAAAACTATATTAAAATTGCACAATATAAAATCTGTCCCTCAATTAGGAAAATTGTTATAAGCTTAGATTGTTAGAAATGAGCGTTTTAGAAGTTTCAAAAAACTGATGTGCCGATGTCCAGCCAACGGATCTAATTTATTGCCCAGTGAAAAAACCAATTACATATTTAAAACTGCAACAAAAACTATATTAAAATTGCACAATATAAAATCTGTCCCTCAATTAGGAAAATTGTTATAAGCTTAGATTGTTAGAAATGAGCGTTTTAGAGGTTTCAAAAAACTGATGTGCCGATGTCCAGCCAACGGATCTAATTTATTGCCCAGTGAAAAAACCAATTACATATTTAAAACTGCAACAAAAACTATATTAAAATTGCACAATATAAAATCTGTCCCTCAATTAGGAAAATTGTTATTAGCTTAGATTGTTAGAAATGAGCGTTTTAGAGGTTTCAAAAAACTGATGTGCCGGTGTTCAGCCAACGGATCTAATTTATTGCCCAGTGGATAAACCAATTACATATTTAAAAACTGCAACAAAAACTATATTAAAATTGCACAATATAAACTGTATCCGTCAATTAGGAAAATTGTTATAAGCTTAGATTGTTAGAAATGAGCGTTTTAGAGGTTTCAAAAAACTGATGTGCCGGTGTCCAGCCAACGGATCTAATTTATTGCCCAGTGGAAAAACCAATTACATATTTGAAAACTGCCACAAAAACTATATTAATATACAATATAAATTGTGTCCGTTAATTAGGAAAATTGTTATAGGCTTAGATTGTTAGATATGAGCGTTTTAGAGGTTTCTAAAAACTGATGAGCCGATGTCCAGCCAACGGATTTTATTTATTGCCCAGTTGAAAAACTAATTACTAAATTGAAATCTGCAGATGTAACTGTATTAAAATTGCACAATATAAACTGTGTCCGTTAATTAGGAAAATTGTTATAGGCTTAGATTGTTAGAAGTGAGCGTTTTAGAGGTTTCAAAAAACTGATGTGCCGGTGTCCAGCCAACGGATCTAATTTATTGCCCAGTGAAAAAACCAATTACATATTTAAAACTGCAACAAAAACTATATTAAAATTGCACAATATAAAATCTGTCCCTCAATTAGGAAAATTGTTATAAGCTTAGATTGTTAGAAATGAGCGTTTTAGAGGTTTCAAAAAACTGATGTGCCGGTGTTCAGCCAACGGATCTAATTTATTGCCCAGTGGATAAACCAATTACATATTTAAAAACTGCAACAAAAACTATATTAAAATTGCACAATATAAACTGTATCCGTCAATTAGGAAAATTGTTATAAGCTTAGATTGTTAGAAATGAGCGTTTTAGAGGTTTCAAAAAACTGATGTGCCGGTGTCCAGCCAACGGATCTAATTTATTGCCCAGTGGAAAAACCAATTACATATTTGAAAACTGCCACAAAAACTATATTAATATACAATATAAATTGTGTCCGTTAATTAGGAAAATTGTTATAGGCTTAGATTGTTAGATATGAGCGTTTTAGAGGTTTCTAAAAACTGATGAGCCGATGTCCAGCCAACGGATCTTATTTATTGCCCAGTTGAAAAACTAATTACTTAATTGAAATCTGCAGATGTAACTGTATTAAAATTGCACAATATAAACTGTGTCCGTTAATTAGGAAAATTGTTATAGGCTTAGATTGTTAGAAGTGAGCGTTTTAGAGGTTTCAAAAAACTGATGTGCCGGTGTCCAGCCAACGGATCTAATTTATTGCCCAGTGGATAAACCAATTACATATTTAAAAACTGCAACAAAAACTATATTAAAATTGCACAATATAAACTGTATCCGTCAATTAGGAAAATTGTTATAAGCTTAGATTGTTAGAAACTGAGCGTCTTAGAGGTTTCAAAAATCTGATGTGCCGGTGTCCAGCCAAAGGATCTAATTTATTGCCCATTGGATAAACCAATTACATATTTGAAAACTGCCACAAAAACTATATTAAAATTGTACAATATAAATTGTGTCCGTCAATTAGGAAAATTGTTATAAGCTTAGATTGTTAGAAATGAGCGTTTTAGAGGTCTCAAAAAACTGATGTGGCGGTGTCCAGCCAACGGATCTAATTTATTGCCCAGTTGAAAAACCAATTATATATTTGAAAACTGCAAAAAAACTTTATTAAAATTGCACAATATAAAATCAGTCCGTCAATTAGGAAAATTGTTATAAGCTTAGATTGTTAGAAATGAGCGTTTTAGAGGTTTCAATAAACTGATGTGCCGATGTCCAGCCAACGGATCTAATTTATTGCCCAGTGAAAAAACTTATTACTTAATTGAAATCTGCAGTTGTAACTGTATTAAAATTGCACAATATAAACTGTGTCCGTTAATTAGGAAAATTGTTATAGGCTTAGATTGTTATAAATGAGCGTTTAAGAGGTTTCTAAAAACTGATGTGCCGATGTCCAGCCAACGGATCTAATTTATTGCCCAGTGGAAAAACTTATTACTTAATTGAAATCTGCAGTTGAAACTGTATTAAAATTGCACAATATAAACTGTGTCCGTCAATTAGGAAAATTGTTATAAGCTTAGATTGTTAGATGTGAGCGTTTTAGAGGTTTCAAAAAACTGATGTGCCGGTGTCCAGCCAACGGATCTAATTTATTGCCCAGTGGATAAACCAATTACATATTTGAAAACTGCAACAAAAACTATATTAAAATTGTACAATATTAATTGTGTCCGTCAATTAGGAAAATTGTTATAAGCTTAGATTGTTAGAAATGAGCGTTTTAGAAGTTTCAAAAAACTGATGTGCCGATGTCCAGCCAACGGATCTAATTTATTGCCCAGTGAAAAAACCAATTACATATTTGAAAACTGCCACAAAAACTATATTAAAATTGTACAATATTAATTGTGTCCGTCAATTAGGAAAATTGTTATAAGCTTAGATTGTTAGAAATGAGCGTTTTAGAGGTTTCAATAAACTGATGTGCCGTGTGGAGCCAAAAATAATCAAGAGTGCAAATTCAAATGTAAGCGGTTAGTTTGTAAAGAAGCGGTTTCAATTCTTTCATTTGAACGCTTATATGCAGAAAAAACGAAACATACTTAAGTACGCTTGCACTGACCACCTGTTTTAGCCGATAAGAAAAATAATTTATGTCTTTTCGAGAACAATTTATGTCTTTTTGCGAACAACTGTGAGTCATCAGCTGGATATTTATCAGTAGCAATTTCTGCAAGTCCCTGCAAGATAATTCTTTCACATTATGTCATAGATGTAGATCATTGGCTAGATTTCTAAAGATAAAGCCGAAATTAAATTTCATTGGTTTAGTTGTGGGTGAATTAACATATATAAACCCATAAAATTCAGTCTAAGAAGAGAGAGTCAGTAAGTTCGTCAAGAAGTTAAAAAGTACAAGACAGAGACAGTTTGTTATTCAATAGATAAAAAAAATTAACAAAGAAGTTATTTGATATAAAGTCCGGTGGTCAGATAAGTCAATATTTTATTCAAAGTACCAGTTGGTGACAACAGTCAGTTGGTTAGTTGTTGTAAAGTGAAAGACAGTGTATAAAGAAAATGAATACTCCAAATGAGAAAAACATTTTGATGACACAAGAAGAATCTAGTAGTGACAGCTTCAGCAACATCAGCGATGGAAGCGTCAGTTGGAGTAGTTCTGGTAGGAAACTTTTATTTGGGATTCTGTAATTTGTTAGTATTAATTGTTTGGTTGTAATTAACCTTAAGAAATAAATTGTGTGAAGAGAGTATTTGTGTGTGATTTAGTTATGCTATTATTCAATTTATTAAATAAATAAAAAAGGAAGGCAAAAAATCTTTCAGCGCGGTAGCTGAGACAAATATACTCAGAATGCCGAACAACGCGAAAGTCGACCCCGCGTAGATAGAGATTTAATGTACACGGTCTCCGCTCGGCCATTTGCTTAACATCCAACATTAAATTTCTAAGTTGGAAAATAAAAGACGCACGACATAATTTTTGGTGTCAGGTGTGGGGTTGTCTTTAAATAAATTGAATAATTGTTGAAAATTTGAAATTAAACTTTAAAGAATTAAATTGTTTAAATTGAATTTTTATATATATTTTTTTTTCTCTTACATCTTTTCAGGAGTATTTTTTTTATGAAATATAAATTTAAGTAATTTTAGTAACCAATTGAACTATTTTTTTTTTATTATTCAAAAAAAAAATGAATCGCCAAGTTTTATTAACAACCGAGAAAGAACAAACTCTTAGAGACATTCGTCAGTTACAATCAATACTTGTAAATATGTTACAAATTTTAAATATTTTAGAAATTAATAACTTGGAAAATATTCAAAATTATTCTGGGATAATAAGAAATTATTCTGAATTAATTTTACAACTTCAAGAAATTATTCAGTCAGTCCGCGGGAGACTTCACCATATTTAATAGTGGTGAATAAAATTTATTCTATGTTATAATTGTATTTTATTTCAGGAAAACAGGTAGGAGTTTCAAATTTTTATGTAATAATGAACTATTTTTTTTGAAGTTGAATCGGAAAAATATTCTTAAGAAATTAATCACACAAATACTCAATTCAAGTGTGTTATTTTATGTTATATGTATATGTATTTATGTATAATTATGCTATTTTGGTGCTATTTTGTGTTTAATGAAAGTTTATAATTTGTTCAATTTTTTATGACGGAAAGATTTTTTATTATACCGCATAAACACTTAAGTTGAATTGAAACGGTAACTCTGTTCATAAGCACGAAAATTAACACTTACAATTTGGGTGTTAATTAATTCTGTTTATATAGTGGAAAGAAAGTGAATATAAAATAAGAATTTAGTGAAAATAAAATAAGTTTAGTGACTTTGACTTTGAAAAATCAGATTTATTTATCCTCATCGATAAATATTAATATTGATATAAATAAATAAACGTGTAAAACAATAGTGAATAAATGCCAGAGGTACGTCCATTTGACAACTCAACAGAAATTGAATCTGATAATTCAGAAGGAGCAGTAGGTGGAATAGATGCACCAGAAACAACGAAAATGGCAAATAAGAACACTCAAACCAATATACCTCCCGCTCCAACACCACCTTTAACTCCCACTGGACTTTTCACATCAAACAGAGGTCAGCAAGTACCACCAATACCTAACAGAGGAGATAATATAACACATATGACGTCACCATCCATAGCACCTGCAGTTATTTCATTGGGAGCAGAAGTAATACCACCTTTTAATGGGGATTCAGGAAAATTGAGAGAATTCCTAGGAATTATCGAAGATGCTGCAACTTTGGCTCAATGGACAGAATCACAAAAACTCGCCATCGCTAAATTAAAGTTGGTAGGGCCAGCGCGGAAAGCTTTACTATGTGATCCACAGATACGAAATGCAACTTCATGGCAAAATTTTGGTAATGCATTGAAAGAAAGGTTCGTGGAACAAGAAAATCCAAGTGAAAAATTGTTCAATTTCAGAACGTGTAGACAAAGAATTGGGGAAAGTATAAGAGAATATGTCGAGAGACTAAAAGCAGCGGCAAATGACACGTTTAAATTAACAGGCAACCCAGATTTTGATGAAATGGCAAAGAGAAAACTGAAAGAAGACACTCTTTTACAGTTAATCGAGGGTTTAGTAGCCCCAATACAAAAACAAGTAATGATAGCAAATCCGAAAACTTTACAAGACGCAATTAATGTTGCTTTACATCATGAAATGATAGAGAAACGTACTGGAGAAAGAACAGGAGCAATAAAGAAGGTCACTTTTAGTAAAAATTCTCCTGAACCTCTCAACAAAAATCCAACTTACTCTCAAAAACTCTTAGGACGTTCAGTACCAAACCAAGAAGTAAAGGAAAGAAATCCAATTCAAAATTCACAACAGTTAACACCCATCAGATATCAACAAGGACCTGTTTCATTTGGAAGACAAAATCAACGCCAGACAACTTACCAGTCACCGAGACAATGTTTTAAATGTGGAAGCGAACAACATATGATAAAAGATTGTCCTCAGAAGACAGTTGTGAACCAAACAAGGAATGATTTTAACAACAATACAGTAAGAAAATGTTTTTATTGTGATAAAATAGGACATGTAGCCAATAATTGCTATAAAAGGATGAGAGAAAATAATGGAATAAAGAAGTGGACAATTCAAGGAAATATTCAACAACGACCCATGAACGGGATGCAATATCCCACATTTACTGGACAATATAGACCGGGTCTACAACCACCAAATTTTGTACAATTAAATAAGGAACTTCCAACTAGAAATTGGAACTATCATAGAGACTGGATTCAGGAAAACGGAGAGGGGGCTGCCCTCCAACAAGATGGGGTGGCCCTAGACATTTAACTGAATATGGAAACCAACTAATAATATGTAATATACCTACCATTAATTATTTAGATAATAATGAACAAAATTATAGTATGATTGAAGTTAAAATAAATATGGAATGGTTTAAAGCAACTATTGATAGTGGTGCAAAACTGTCATTAATTAAAAATACTGCGAAACTTAATCTACAACCGCGAAATGAACAAAATGTTAAATTATGCGACGTGCAAGGGAAAGTGATAACACATTTCGGTATAGTGACGTTACAAATGGTAATAAAAGAAAAAATTGGGATAATACAAGATTTTATAGTGGTATCGGAGGACACATGTTTTAATGGAGACGTTTTATTGGGAATGGATTTTCTGCAGAAAAATAAGATTAATATTTCATGGGAATATAATATGATGAGTGTTCATGGAATTTGTGTTGAAATGTTAAATGAAAATGAGATAATAATGCAAGACAAAGAAATTAGTGGAATTTATGGAATAAAAGGTGAACTTGTGGATAATAATGTGAAAATTAAAGTTGAAAGTAAGTGTGAAAAAGGAAACACTAAACTCAGCAATGATAAAATTGCTAAAAACAAAGTCATGACTATAAACAATGAAAATACTAGTGAAAGTATTAATAGTAATTATGGAAATAATTACACAAATAATGTGAAAATTGATCAATTGAGTATTGTAAGTGAAATTTATGGGAAATGTGGTGATATTAATTGGGGAAATAATTGTAAAAATAATTTGAATCAAGTATATGGAGAAAATGATGAAAATATTTGTGAAACTAAATTAACTGAAAATTCTATTACACATTTGAGTGAAAACAGTAGTGCAGATGGTAGGGACTCAGCCTTAGATAAAGGAATCTCTCCATCAGCAGAAGTTAAACTGATGAGTAAATACAAGATACCAGCGAGAACAGCTGGACTTGTATATGGAACTATTAAAGGACAAGTAACAGCTGAAAATATTGTATTTGAACCATCTCAAGAAGTGCCCGCAGGAATATTATTAGGCAGGACATTTTCCTCCCCTGAAAAGGGAGAGAAGAAGGTAATTGTACCAATCTCTGTAATAAATACTACGACACAGGAGATGAAAATACAAAAAGGCATGATTATGGGTCACTGTAGTTCTGCTCAAGAGTGTGTAATAGAAACAAAGGAGATTAATGATAATGAAACACAGGAATTATTGGAAAATTTGAATATACATTGTGAAAATGAAGTGAGCGTAACCAAAGTGAAGAATTTGGTAAAAGAATATAAGGATATTTTTAGAACGTCATCTCAAGTGTTATCAAGTACAACAAAAGTGAACCATCGCATAATTACCGAAGATGTACACCCTATTGCATTACGACCTTATCGTGTCCCATATGCGAAAAAGCAAGTGTTAAATCAAGAAATAAATAAAATGTTGGAATGTGGAATAATAAAGGAAAGTTTCAGCCCATGGAGTGCACCAGTGGTTATGGTTGAAAAGAAATGTCATCCAGGGCAACAACCTGAAATTCGTGTTTGTATAGATTATAGAAAATTAAATGAAGTGACAAAATCTGATTTCTATCCACTACCGAATATTAATGAAACAATTGACAGATACAATTTGCGACCTTATTCACAGTATTGGATCTAGCGTCAGGATATTGGCAAATACCAATGCATCCCGATGACCAAGAAAAAACGGCATTTACCACTCCAGATGGACATTATGAATTTGTTAGGCTTCCATTTGGATTAAAAAATGCACCGGCTACTTTTATGAGATTCATGCAGACCGTTTTAGCAGGTTTAACGGGTATCAGCTGTCTAGTATTTATAGATGACATTATAGTTTACTCAACCGATAATGTAGATGAACATTTGAATAAATTACGACAAGTATTTGATCGACTTAGAGCAAACCATTTGAAATTGAAGCCCAATAAATGTAATTTTCTACAAAAAGAGGCTAAGTTTTTAGGCCATGTTATATCGGGAGAAGGGTGCGCAACTGATCCTGATAAAACAAAAATTGTAGAAAATTATCCGAGACCAAAAACAGTTAAAGATATAAGAGCATTTCTTGGATTATGTGGATTTTATCGCAAATTTGTACCTAAATTTTCTGAACTGTCATCGCCTCTAACTCAGCTGACAAAGAAAAATGTACCGTTTATTTGGACAGAAGAAAAAGAAACCGCATTTAACTTACTTAAGAAAGCTTTAATTTCTCCTCCAATATTAAAGTATCCAGATTTTAAGAAGGAATTTATATTAATAACCGATGCAAGCTCAATAGCAATCAGTGGAATATTGGTACAAGAATATGGAAATGTTGAACACCCAATTGCATATTCCAGTCGTATGCTATTGGATGCCGAAAAAAGATATTCGACAATAGAAAGAGAATGTTTAAGTATAGTCTGGCATGTAAAACATTTCAGAATATACTTAGTTGGTACACATTTTACTGTATATACAGACCACCGACCACTAAAATATTTATTCAACATTAAAGAGCCAAGTTCGCGTTTAGCTAGATGGAGATTGTCATTACTGGAATACTCATTTACCATTAAATACAGAGCAGGTAAATCTAACATCGCTGACTCTTTAACTCGTTTGGATGAAAATGATGATACTGAAATACTTCACATAAATACAATACAGAAGAGAAACGAAGAGCCAGAATCAGATCAACATAGTGATGAATTAAGACCTATCATCTTTGAATTGGAGCACATAAAGGAATTGCAAGAAAAAGATACAAATATTCAAGAATATTTATGCGACAGTGATTTCTACAAGAGTAAAAATGGAATAATTTATAAATCCCGAACTAACGATGAACGAAGTGATAAAGTAGTTCTACCTGAAGAACTTAAAGAACATGTTTTACGTCTTTAGCACGATAATCCTTTATTTTGTCATCCAGGACAAAAGAAAACACTTGAAGCAATACGCAGGGATTTTTATTGGAAAAGAATGGCTACAGATGTTAAAGAATATTGTGAAACTTGTGATTCTTGCAACACTAGAAAACAAACGAATTCTCCGTTAGCTCCTTTGCAACAAATGACTGTCCCTTTAACGGTATTTGGCCTCATTTCCTTGGATATTGTAGGACCGTTGACTAAAACCGATTCAGGAAATAAATACATTCTAACATGCATGGATTATTTAACGCGTTTTCCTGAAGCAATACCGATTCCAGATATCACTACACCAACGGTAGCAGAAGCCTTTGTGAACAATATTATTTTACGGTATGGAACTCCGAGAACGTTATTAACAGACATGGGTTCTCAATTCATGTCTGAATTATTTACTGACATTTGTAAACTATTACAAATTAAAAAACTACATACTACTGCATACCGACCCGCTACAAATGGAGTTGTAGAAAGAATGCACAGTGTATTAAAAACCATGATATCGCATTATGTGTCTGATGAACAATACAATTGGGATACTATTCTTCCCTATTGTTTGTGTGCGTACAGAAATATTGTACATGAAAGTACTGGAGAGACACCTTTCTTTCTAATGTTTTTAAGGGATCAGGAGTTACCTTTCCACCTTATAATTAAAGAGGATAGGGTTCGTTACGATCTATCAACGAATTTTGCAACGCAAATGATAGCACGCATGAAACAAGCACATGAAAAAGCACAACAAGCTTTAAAAGAAATAACCGCAAAAAGATGTGAAAAATTTAATGAGAAAACAAAGAGTAAGAACTTTTAAGAAGGAGACAGAGTCTACTTAAAAATTCCCGTAAATCTTACAACAAATATCTCAGCTAAATTAAAACCAAAATATAAAGGACCTTATAGGATCATTCAACAAATGGGTCCTGTTAATTTTAAAATTCAGGAAATTGGAAATGAGAAACAAGAAATTGTACATGCAAATCGATTAAAACTCTGTAAACAGCGAAATGTTATGGTCTATCATAAAGAACCCGATGATCAAATAAATTCCAATGAACAAATTAGTGACAGTGCTAGTGAAAGTGACGAAGATATTGGATATATTGAGAATGACTTATTTGCCAATGAAGTTGAAGAAAGTTTCAATCCGCTAGAGTTAAACGCTGACGGAATTGTAGAAGAAATTATACAATCCGAAATTTCGAACGCTAAAACAACTACTGAAGCTAATACGCAATCTTCAGTAGAAAGCGCAGAACCTGAAGTTGATAACATTGACAAAAGGTCCGAAAATACCGAGGGCCAAACAAAAAGTGAACATCCATACCAGACACGAAGTAAAGGTCCAGTACTATCTTTTCCGTGGTTATTACGTAAACATATATAAAATATGTAAATTCTAACTCAAGTCAATAACCCCTATAAAATATCTGAAAGTGCAAAATGAACAGAACGAAAACTTGTATCTTTTAAAATCGGTTAAAGTAAATTTTCTTTCCGTAATTAGGTAAAGTTTATTTTAATAATAGAACATTTTCTATGATAGGACAAATCCTAATACTAATGTTATTTTAAACGTTCCACTAGGTATGGAAATAGTAAATAGCTTTTGATTGTCAAAATCCTACAATATTATATCTTTTCATTATATAAAAAAAAATTTCCCTGGCCCTGTATTGGGTTATATAAACAGAAAAAGTGATAGTATTAAGTGAATAAAGAAAAAAAAATGTTTGAAAAAAAAATAATAATAAGCAGTGGTAATTTAGAATATAAGATAATATGTACACCCTTAAAAGTTTCCTAAGCTTCAACAATATTGCCACCTTAAAACTATTCCTATGTATACTGCTGATCCTAGAAGCAGTTGCTGGTGAAAATCACAGTGTAGAGTCTACCCTAAGCCCACTCCATCATGACAACATACAAGTTCAAGCTACTAACTACGGTCGACTTTTGTGGTTCAACTGGTTTGGAACTGAAATTCTACCCGATGAAGTTTACTCTGTTATGTTTCAAATCCACGAAGGCTCCTATCCAATGGGAACCTTAAAGACTACAGACACTGAGTTTAGTCTTTTGGTGAAGTGTAATGTCCAAATAATCGTAACTATAACTGTGTTAAATGAAAACTCTGGAGACGAAAGACAATGTTCTGAATTTAGATTTTTACATGAGTGTATTATACCGTGGTATCCTTTAAATACAGTGCTTGCCTTAATTATAAGTGGACTATTCGTTTTACTAATTGTTTTCGTGTGTGCTACTCTTATTCTACTTACTTTAAATAAGTATAATCGTACTATAAATATAGCGCCAACTTCAAAAGACACTTTTGAAGAAATCTTGGAAAAAAGTGCTACTTTGCATGATATTGCATTTAAATTTGACTCTTCTTATTACAAAACTCCGCGACCCCGAGCTCTTCCGCCAATTCCAAAAGAAGGTTCTTTCTCAGAAAACGTTCAACATTCTAGTGAATACCTGAATCCTCTTGAGTTTAACAAGAATGAATACGTGTGTATGACTAATAATATAACTTCTCACTTGTGTTTAACGGAAATCCCTCAAAACTCTAGCGAAAATACAATCGACAGTGAATCCAGTTTTAACGAATATATCTGTATGAATAAAAGCTTAACCAAAAACGAAGTGGACAATAGTACCACCCCTAACACTGAATAATTTTCATGTGAATTTTATGCTTCTAAAAACTATATTTTCTAGACTGTAGCGAAGTCGTTCGACCAGTGATTTGTACGGAATGTGGAGGAACCGGTCACTACGAGTTCGAATGTTTTGGCCTTTCGGATTCCTCCTCGGCATATGATTCCGATTCATATGTAGTAGGTCGTATGGGTGAACAGTACATACTTCTTCCCAAATTGTCCACACCACCCAACGAAGATGCAATCCCAAACCAGGAGACAGATGACAGAGCTCCCGAAGATTCACCTTCAAGTTCATCTGCCAACACATCAGAGAGTGTTCTTGACCTTAGTGTTGCCACCAAACCAACAAAAAGGTCAGAATAAATTTACGTGAGTCAAAGTGAGTGTAAGGTGTAATACTCTGTGAAGTGTGCATTTTCAGTCAGTTTTTCTTTTATATTATTCTATATCCATTTTATAATTTTAAATATATATCTATATTGTTACTTATTTGTGTGCCATATCACGTTCCTCCTGGTATATTGAGGACAACTAATTTGTTTTCTAGTATAATTTAGATTTACTATATTAAATATGTACTACTAACCTTTAGTTAAGTATGTTTAATACACTTCTACTGTACTTTGTGAAAATCATTGATAAGTAGAAGAGTTTTGTCTTGTTTCGTTTAGATGTTTCATATTCTTATCTCAAATAATGTGCCATATTATAATCCTTTTGTAATCCTTTAATTGTAATTTTTACTTATATATAAAAAAAAAAAAAAAAATTTTTTCTCTCTATCAGAATTTTTAGCAGGTTGTTATGTGAGCATTACTGTTGGCTCCATAATAGCAAAAATATATGTTTCTTTTCATATATTTTTGATCTGGAAAGAAAGGGAGTATTATGTGGAGCCAAAAATAATCAAGAGTGCAAATTCAAATGTAAGCGGTTAGTTTGTAAAGAAGCGGTTTCAATTCTTTCATTTGAACGCTTATATGCAGAAAAAACGAAACATACTTAAGTACGCTTGCACTGACCACCTGTTTTAGCCGATAAGAAAAATAATTTATGTCTTTTCGAGAACAATTTATGTCTTTTTGCGAACAACTGTGAGTCATCAGCTGGATATTTATCAGTAGCAATTTCTGCAAGTCCCTGCAAGATAATTCTTTCACATTATGTCATAGATGTAGATCATTGGCTAGATTTCTAAAGATAAAGCCGAAATTAAATTTCATTGGTTTAGTTGTGGGTGAATTAACATATATAAACCCATAAAATTCAGTCTAAGAAGAGAGAGTCAGTAAGTTCGTCAAGAAGTTAAAAAGTACAAGACAGAGACAGTTTGTTATTCAATAGATAAAAAAAATTAACAAAGAAGTTATTTGATATAAAGTCCGGTGGTCAGATAAGTCAATATTTTATTCAAAGTACCAGTTGGTGACAACAGTCAGTTGGTTAGTTGTTGTAAAGTGAAAGACAGTGTATAAAGAAAATGAATACTCCAAATGAGAAAAACATTTTGATGACACAAGAAGAATCTAGTAGTGACAGCTTCAGCAACATCAGCGATGGAAGCGTCAGTTGGAGTAGTTCTGGTAGGAAACTTTTATTTGGGATTCTGTAATTTGTTAGTATTAATTGTTTGGTTGTAATTAACCTTAAGAAATAAATTGTGTGAAGAGAGTATTTGTGTGTGATTTAGTTATGCTATTATTCAATTTATTAAATAAATAAAAAAGGAAGGCAAAAAATCTTTCACCGCGGTAGCTGAGACAAATATACTCAGAATGCCGAACAACGCGAAAGTCGACCCCGCGTAGATAGAGATTTAATGTACACGGTCTCCGCTCGGCCATTTGCTTAACATCCAACATTAAATTTCTAAGTTGGAAAATAAAAGACGCACGACAGCCGATGTCCAGCCATCGGATCTAATTTATTGCCCAGTTGAAAAACCAATTACATATTTGAAAACTGCAACAAAAACTATATTAAAATTGCACAATATAAACTGTGTCCGTCAATTAGGAAAATTGTTATAAGCTTAGATTGTTAGAAATGAGCGTTTTAGAGGTTTCAAAAAACTGATGTGCCGGTGTCCAGCCAACGGATCTAATTTATTGCCCAGTGGAAAAACCAATTACATATTTGAAAACTGCCACAAAAACTATATTAATATACAATATAAATTGTGTCCGTTAATTAGGAAAATTGTTTTAGGCTTAGATTGTTAGATATGAGCGTTTTAGAGGTTTCTAAAAACTGATGAGCCGATGTCCAGCCAACGGATCTTATTTATTGCCCAGTTGAAAAACTAATTACTTAATTGAAATCTGCAGTTGTAACTGTATTAAAATTGCATAATATAAACTGTGTCCGTTAATTAGGAAAATTGTTATAGGCTTAGATTGTTAGAAGTGAGCGTTTTAGAGGTTTCAAAAAACTGATGTGCCTGTGTCCAGCCAACGGATCTAATTTATTGCCCAGTGGATAAACCAATTACATATTTAAAAACTGCAACAAAAACTATATTAAAATTGCACAATATAAACTGTATCCGTCAATTAGGAAAATTGTTATAAGCTTAGATTGTTAGAAATGAGCGTTTTAGAGGTTTCAAAAAACTGATGTGCCGGTGTCCAACCAACGGATCTAATTTATTGTCCAGCGGAAAAACCAATTACATATTTGAAAACTGCAACAAAAACTATATTAAAATTGTACAATATTAATTGTGTCCGTCAATTAGGAAAATTGTTATAAGCTTAGATTGTTAGAAATGAGCGTTTTAGAAGTTTCAAAAAACTGATGTGCCGATGTCCAGCCAACGGATCTAATTTATTGCCCAGTGAAAAAACCAATTACATATTTAAAACTGCAACAAAAACTATATTAAAATTGCACAATATAAAATCTGTCCCTCAATTAGGAAAATTGTTATAAGCTTAGATTGTTAGAAATGAGCGTTTTAGAAGTTTTAAAAAACTGATGTGCCGATGTCCAGCCAACGGATCTAATTTATTGCCCAGTGAAAAAACCAATTACATATTTAAAACTGCAACAAAAACTATATTAAAATTGCACAATATAAAATCTGTCCCTCAATTAGGAAAATTGTTATAAGCTTAGATTGTTAGAAATGAGCGTTTTAGAGGTTTCAAAAAACTGATGTGCCGATGTCCAGCCAACGGATCTAATTTATTGCCCATTGGATAAACCAATTACATATTTGAAAACTGCCACAAAAACTATATTAAAATATACAATATTAATTGTGTCCGTCAATTAGGAAAATTGTTATAAGCTTAGATTGTGAGAAATGAGCGTTTTAGAAGTTTCAAAAAACTGATGTGCCGATGTCCAGCCAACGGATCTAATTTATTGCCCAGTGAAAAAACCAATTACATATTTAAAACTGCAACAAAAACTATATTAAAATTGCACAATATAAAATCTGTCCCTCAATTAGGAAAATTGTTATAAGCTTAGATTGTTAGAAATGAGCGTTTTAGAGGTTTCAAAAAACTGATGTGCCGATGTCCAGCCAACGGATCTAATTTATTGCCCAGTGAAAAAACCAATTACATATTTAAAACTGCAACAAAAACTATATTAAAATTGCACAATATAAAATCTGTCCCTCAATTAGGAAAATTGTTATAAGCTTAGATTGTTAGAAATGAGCGTTTTAGAGGTTTCTAAAAACTGATGTGCCGATGTCCAGCCAACGGATTTAATTTATTGCCCAGTGGAAAAACTTATTACTTAATTGAAATCTGCAGTTGAAACTGTATTAAAATTGCACAATATAAACTGTGTCCGTCAATTAGGAAAATTGTTATAAGCTTAGATTGTTAGATGTGAGCGTTTTAGAGGTTTCAAAAAACTGATGTGCCGGTGTCCAGCCAACGGATCTAATTTATTGCCCAGTGGATAAACCAATTACATATTTGAAAACTGCAACAAAAACTATATTAAAATTGTACAATATTAATTGTGTCCGTCAATTAGGAAAATTGTTATAAGCTTAGATTTTTAGAAATGAGCGTTTTAGAAGTTTCAAAAAACTGATGTGCCGATGTCCAGCCAACGGATCTAATTTATTGCCCAGTGGAAAAACCAATTACATATTTGAAAACTGCAACAAAAACTATATTAATATACAATATAAATTGTGTCCGTTAATTAGGAAAATTGTTATAGGCTTAGATTGTTAGATATGAGCGTTTTAGAGGTTTCTAAAAACTGATGAGCCGATGTCCAGCCAACGGATCTAATTTATTGCCCAGTGGAAAAACCAATTACATATTTGAAAACTGCAACAAAAACTATATTAAAATTTACAATATAAATTGTGTCCGTCAATTAGGAAAATTGTTATAAGCTTAGATTGTTAGAAATGAGCGTTTTAGAGGTTTCAAAAAACTGATGTGCCGGTGTCCAGCCAACGGATGTAATTTATTGCCCAGTGGAAAAACCGATTGCATATTTGAAAACTGCAACAAAAACTCTATTAAAATATACAATATAAATTGTGTCCGTCATTTAGGAAAATTGTTATAAGCTTAGATTGTTAGAAACTGAGCGTCTTAGAGGTTTCAAAAATCTGATGTGCCGGTGTCCAGCCAAAGGATCTAGTTTATTGCCCAGTTGAAAAACCAATTACATATTTGAAAACTGCAACAAAAACTATATTAAAATTGCTCAATATAAAATCTGTCCGTCAATTAGGAAAATTGTTATAAGCTTAGATTGTTAGAAACTGAGCGTCTTAGAGGTTTCAAAAATCTGATGTGCCGGTGTCCAGCCAAAGGATCTAATTTATTGCCCATTGGATAAACCAATTACATATTTGAAAACTGCCACAAAAACTATATTGAAATTGTACAATATAAATTGTGTCCGTCAATTAGGAAAATTGTTATAAGCTTAGATTGTTAGAAATGAGCGTTTTAGAGGTCTCAAAAAACTGATGTGGCGGTGTCCAGCCAACGGATCTAATTTATTGCCCAGTTGAAAAACCAATTATATATTTGAAAACTGCAAAAAAACTTTATTAAAATTGCACAATATAAAATCTGTCCGTCAATTAGGAAAATTGTTATAAGCTTAGATTGTTAGAAATGAGCGTTTTAGAGGTTTCAATAAACTGATGAGCCGGTGTCCAGCCAACGGATGTAGTTTATTGCTCAGTGGAAAAACCAATTACATATTTGAAAACTGCAACAAAAACTATATTAAAATTGCACAATATAAAATCTGTCCGTCAATTAGGAAAATTGTTATAAGCTTAGATTTTTAGAAATGAGCGTTTTAGAGGTTTCAAAAAACTGATGTGCCGGTGTCCAGCCAACGGATCGAATTTATTGCCCAGTGGAAAAACCAATTCAATATTTGAAAACTGCAACAAAAACTATATTAAAATTGCACAATATAAAATCTGTCCGTCAATTAGGAAAATTGTTATAAGCTTAGATTTTTAGAAATGAGCGTTTAAGAGGTTTCAAAAAACTGATGTGCCGGTGTCCAGCCAACGGATCTAATTTATTGCCCAGTTGAAAAACCAATTACATATTTGAAAACTGCAACAAAAACTATATTAAAATTGCACAATATAAACTGTTTTCCTCAATTAGGAAAATTGTTATAAGCTTAGATTGTTAGAAATGAGCGTTTTAGTGGTTTCAAAAAACTGATGTGCCGGTGTCCAGCCAAAGGATCTAGTTTATTGCCCAGTTGAAAAACCAATTACATATTTAAAAACTGCAACAAAAACTATATTAAAATTGCTCAATATAAAATCTGTCCGTCAATTAGGAAAATTGTTATAAGCTTAGATTGTTAGAAACTGAGCGTCTTAGAGGTTTCAAAAATCTGATGTGCCGGTGTCCAGCCAAAGGATCTAATTTATTGCCCATTGGATAAACCAATTACATATTTGAAAACTGCCACAAAAACTATATTAAAATTGTACAATATAAATTGTGTCCGTCAATTAGGAAAATTGTTATAAGCTTAGATTGTTAGAAATGAGCGTTTTAGAGGTCTCAAAAAACTGATGTGGCGGTGTCCAGCCAACGGATCTAATTTATTGCCCAGTTGAAAAACCAATTATATATTTGAAAACTGCAAAAAAACTTTATTAAAATTGCACAATATAAAATCTGTCCGTCAATTAGGAAAATTGTTATAAGCTTAGATTGTTAGAAATGAGCGTTTTAGAGGTTTCAATAAACTGATGTGCCGATGTCCAGCCAACGGATCTAATTTATTGCCCAGTGGAAAAACCAATTACATATTTGAAAACTGCAACAAAAACTATATTAATATACAATATAAATTGTGTCCGTTAATTAGGAAAATTGTTATAGGCTTAGATTGTTAGATATGAGCGTTTTAGAGGTTTCTAAAAACTGATGAGCCGATGTCCAGCCAACGGATCTAATTTATTGCCCAGTGGAAAAACCAATTACATATTTGAAAACTGCAACAAAAACTATATTAAAATTTACAATATAAATTGTGTCCGTCAATTAGGAAAATTGTTATAAGCTTAGATTGTTAGAAATGAGCGTTTTAGAGGTTTCAAAAAACTGATGTGCCGGTGTCCAGCCAACGGATGTAATTTATTGCCCAGTGGAAAAACCGATTGCATATTTGAAAACTGCAACAAAAACTCTATTAAAATATACAATATAAATTGTGTCCGTCATTTAGGAAAATTGTTATAAGCTTAGATTGTTAGAAACTGAGCGTCTTAGAGGTTTCAAAAATCTGATGTGCCGGTGTCCAGCCAAAGGATCTAGTTTATTGCCCAGTTGAAAAACCAATTACATATTTGAAAACTGCAACAAAAACTATATTAAAATTGCTCAATATAAAATCTGTCCGTCAATTAGGAAAATTGTTATAAGCTTAGATTGTTAGAAACTGAGCGTCTTAGAGGTTTCAAAAATCTGATGTGCCGGTGTCCAGCCAAAGGATCTAATTTATTGCCCATTGGATAAACCAATTACATATTTGAAAACTGCCACAAAAACTATATTAAAATTGTACAATATAAATTGTGTCCGTCAATTAGGAAAATTGTTATAAGCTTAGATTGTTAGAAATGAGCGTTTTAGAGGTCTCAAAAAACTGATGTGGCGGTGTCCAGCCAACGGATCTAATTTATTGCCCAGTTGAAAAACCAATTATATATTTGAAAACTGCAAAAAAACTTTATTAAAATTGCACAATATAAAATCTGTCCGTCAATTAGGAAAATTGTTATAAGCTTAGATTGTTAGAAATGAGCGTTTTAGAGGTTTCAATAAACTGATGAGCCGGTGTCCAGCCAACGGATGTAGTTTATTGCTCAGTGGAAAAACCAATTACATATTTGAAAACTGCAACAAAAACTATATTAAAATTGCACAATATAAAATCTGTCCGTCAATTAGGAAAATTGTTATAAGCTTAGATTTTTAGAAATGAGCGTTTTAGAGGTTTCAAAAAACTGATGTGCCGGTGTCCAGCCAACGGATCGAATTTATTGCCCAGTGGAAAAACCAATTCAATATTTGAAAACTGCAACAAAAACTATATTAAAATTGCACAATATAAAATCTGTCCGTCAATTAGGAAAATTGTTATAAGCTTAGATTTTTAGAAATGAGCGTTTAAGAGGTTTCAAAAAACTGATGTGCCGGTGTCCAGCCAACGGATCTAATTTATTGCCCAGTTGAAAAACCAATTACATATTTGAAAACTGCAACAAAAACTATATTAAAATTGCACAATATAAACTGTTTTCCTCAATTAGGAAAATTGTTATAAGCTTAGATTGTTAGAAATGAGCGTTTTAGTGGTTTCAAAAAACTGATGTGCCGGTGTCCAGCCAAAGGATCTAGTTTATTGCCCAGTTGAAAAACCAATTACATATTTAAAAACTGCAACAAAAACTATATTAAAATTGCTCAATATAAAATCTGTCCGTCAATTAGGAAAATTGTTATAAGCTTAGATTGTTAGAAACTGAGCGTCTTAGAGGTTTCAAAAATCTGATGTGCCGGTGTCCAGCCAAAGGATCTAATTTATTGCCCATTGGATAAACCAATTACATATTTGAAAACTGCCACAAAAACTATATTAAAATTGTACAATATAAATTGTGTCCGTCAATTAGGAAAATTGTTATAAGCTTAGATTGTTAGAAATGAGCGTTTTAGAGGTCTCAAAAAACTGATGTGGCGGTGTCCAGCCAACGGATCTAATTTATTGCCCAGTTGAAAAACCAATTATATATTTGAAAACTGCAAAAAAACTTTATTAAAATTGCACAATATAAAATCTGTCCGTCAATTAGGAAAATTGTTATAAGCTTAGATTGTTAGAAATGAGCGTTTTAGAGGTTTCAATAAACTGATGAGCCGGTGTCCAGCCAACGGATGTAGTTTATTGCTCAGTGGAAAAACCAATTACATATTTGAAAACTGCAACAAAAACTATATTAAAATTGCACAATATAAAATCTGTCCGTCAATTAGGAAAATTGTTATAAGCTTAGATTTTTAGAAATGAGCGTTTTAGAGGTTTCAAAAAACTGATGTGCCGGTGTCCAGCCAACGGATCGAATTTATTGCCCAGTGGAAAAACCAATTCAATATTTGAAAACTGCAACAAAAACTATATTAAAATTGCACAATATAAAATCTGTCCGTCAATTAGGAAAATTGTTATAAGCTTAGATTTTTAGAAATGAGCGTTTAAGAGGTTTCAAAAAACTGATGTGCCGGTGTCCAGCCAACGGATCTAATTTATTGCCCAGTTGAAAAACCAATTACATATTTGAAAACTGCAACAAAAACTATATTAAAATTGCACAATATAAACTGTTTTCCTCAATTAGGAAAATTGTTATAAGCTTAGATTGTTAGAAATGAGCGTTTTAGTGGTTTCAAAAAACTGATGTGCCGGTGTCCAGCCAAAGGATCTAGTTTATTGCCCAGTTGAAAAACCAATTACATATTTGAAAACTGCAACAAAAACTATATTAAAATTGCTCAATATAAAATCTGTCCGTCAATTAGGAAAATTGTTATAAGCTTAGATTGTTAGAAACTGAGCGTCTTAGAGGTTTCAAAAATCTGATGTGCCGGTGTCCAGCCAAAGGATCTAATTTATTGCCCATTGGATAAACCAATTACATATTTGAAAACTGCCACAAAAACTATATTAAAATTGTACAATATAAATTGTGTCCGTCAATTAGGAAAATTGTTATAAGCTTAGATTGTTAGAAATGAGCGTTTTAGAGGTCTCAAAAAACTGATGTGGCGGTGTCCAGCCAACGGATCTAATTTATTGCCCAGTTGAAAAACCAATTATATATTTGAAAACTGCAAAAAAACTTTATAAAAATTGCACAATATAAAATCTGTCCGTCAATTAGGAAAATTGTTATAAGCTTAGATTGTTAGAAATGAGCGTTTTAGAGGTTTCAATAAACTGATGAGCCGGTGTCCAGCCAACGGATGTAGTTTATCGCTCAGTGGAAAAACCAATTACATATTTGAAAACTGCAACAAAAACTATATTAAAATTGCACAATATAAAATCTGTCCGTCAATTAGGAAAATTGTTATAAGCTTAGATTTTTAGAAATGAGCGTTTTAGAGGTTTCAAAAAACTGATGTGCCGGTGTCCAGCCAACGGATCGAATTTATTGCCCAGTGGAAAAACCAATTACATATTTGAAAACTGCAACAAAAACTATATTAAAATTGCACAATATAAAATCTGTCCGTCAATTAGGAAAATTGTTATAAGCTTAGATTTTTAGAAATGAGCGTTTAAGAGGTTTCAAAAAACTGATGTGCCGGTGTCCAGCCAACGGATCTAATTTATTGCCCAGTTGAAAAACCAATTACATATTTGAAAACTGCAACAAAAACTATATTAAAATTGCACAATATAAACTGTTTTCCTCAATTAGGAAAATTGTTATAAGCTTAGATTGTTAGAAATGAGCGTTTTAGTGGTTTCAAAAAACTGATGTGCGGTCTCCAGCCAACGGATGTAATTTATTCCCCAGTGGAAAAACCAATTACATATTTAAAAACTGCAACAAAAACTATATTAAAATTGTACAATATAAACTGTATCCGTCAATTAGGAAAATTGTTATATGCTTAGATTGTTAGAAATGAGCGTTTTAGAGGTTTCAAAAAACTGATGTGCCGGTGTCCAGCCAACGGATCTAATTTATTGCCCAGTGGATAAACCAATTACATATTTAAAAACTGCAACAAAAACTATATTAAAATTGCACAATATAAACTGTATCCGTCAATTAGGAAAATTGTTATAAGCTTAGATTGTTAGAAATGAGCGTTTTAGAGGTTTCAAAAAACTGATGTGCCGGTGTCCAGCCAACGGATCTAATTTATTGTCCAGTGGAAAAACCAATTACATATTTGAAAACTGCAACAAAAACTATATTAAAATATACAATATAAATTGTGTCCGTTAATTAGGAAAATTGTTATAAGCTTAGATTGTTAGAAATGAGCGTTTTAGAAGTTTCAAAAAACTGATGTGCCGATGTCCAGCCAATGAATCTAATTTATTGCCCAGTGAAAAAACCAATTACATATTTGAAAACAGCAACAAAAACTATATTAAAATTTACAATATAAATTGTGTCCGTCAATTAGGAAAATTGTTATAAGCTTAGATTGTTAGAAACTGAGCGTCTTAGAGGTTTCAAAAATCTGATGTGCCGGTGTCCAGCCAAAGGATCTAATTTATTGCCCAGTTGAAAAACCAATTACATATTTGAAAACTGCAACAAAAACTATATTAAAATTGTACAATATTAATTGTGTCCGTCAATTAGGAAAATTGTTATAAGCTTAGATTGTTAGAAATGAGCGTTTTAGAAGTTTCAAAAAACTGATGTGCCGATGTCCAGCCAATGAATCTAATTTATTGCCCAGTGAAAAAACCAATTACATATTTGAAAACTGCAACAAAAACTATATTAAAATTGTACAATATTAATTGTGTCCGTCAATTAGGAAAATTGGTATAAGCTTAGATTGTTAGAAATGAGCGTTTTAGAGGTTTCAAAAAACTGATGTGCCGATGTCCAGCCAACGGATCTAATTTATTGCCCAGTGAAAAAACCAATTACATATTTAAAACTGCAACAAAAACTATATTAAAATTGCACAATATAAAATCTGTCCCTCAATTAGGAAAATTGTTATAAGCTTAGATTGTTAGAAATGAGCGTTTTAGAGGTTTCAAAAAACTGATGTGCCGATGTCCAGCCAACGGATCTAATTTATTGCCCAGTGAAAAAACCAATTACATATTTAAAACTGCAACAAAAACTATATTAAAATTGCACAATATAAAATCTCTCCGTCAATTAGGAAAATTGTTATAAGCTTAGATTTTTAGAAACGAGCGTTTTAGAGGTTTCAAAAAACTGATGTGCCGGTGTCCAGCCAACGGATCGAATTTATTGCTCAGTGGAAAAACCAATTACATATTTGAAAACTGCAACAAAAACTATATTAAAATTGCACAATATAAAATCTGTCCGTCAATTAGGAAAATTGTTATAAGCTTAGATTTTTAGAAATGAGCGTTTAAGAGGTTTCTAAAAACTGATGTGCCGGTGTCCAGCCAACGGATCTAATTTATTGCCCAGTTGAAAAACCAATTACATATTTGAAAACTGCAACAAAAACTATATTAAAATTGCACAATATAAACTGTTTTCCTCAATTAGGAAAATTGTTATAAGCTTAGATTGTTAGAAATGAGCGTTTTAGTGGTTTCAAAAAACTGATGTGCGGTCTCCAGCCAACGGATGTAATTTATTCCCCAGTGGAAAAACCAATTACATATTTAAAAACTGCAACAAAAACTATATTAAAATTGTACAATATAAACTGTATCCGTCAATTAGGAAAATTGTTATATGCTTAGATTGTTAGAAATGAGCGTTTTAGAGGTTTCAAAAAACTGATGTGCCGGTGTCCAGCCAACGGATCTAATTTATTGCCCAGTGGATAAACCAATTACATATTTAAAAACTGCAACAAAAACTATATTAAAATTGCACAATATAAACTGTATCCGTCAATTAGGAAAATTGTTATAAGCTTAGATTGTTAGAAATGAGCGTTTTAGAGGTTTCAAAAAACTGATGTGCCGGTGTCCAGCCAACGGATCTAATTTATTGTCCAGTGGAAAAACCAATTACATATTTGAAAACTGCAACAAAAACTATATTAAAATATACAATATAAATTGTGTCCGTTAATTAGGAAAATTGTTATAAGCTTAGATTGTTAGAAATGAGCGTTTTAGAAGTTTCAAAAAACTGATGTGCCGATGTCCAGCCAAAGGATCTAATTTATTGCCCAGTTGAAAAACCAATTACATATTTGAAAACTGCAACAAAAACTATATTAAAATTGTACAATATTAATTGTGTCCGTCAATTAGGAAAATTGGTATAAGCTTAGATTGTTAGAAATGAGCGTTTTAGAGGTTTCAAAAAACTGATGTGCCGGTGTCCAGCCAATGAATCTAATTTATTGCCCAGTGAAAAAACCAATTACATATTTGAAAACAGCAACAAAAACTATATTAAAATTTACAATATAAATTGTGTCCGTCAATTAGGAAAATTGTTATAAGCTTAGATTGTTAGAAACTGAGCGTCTTAGAGGTTTCAAAAATCTGATGTGCCGGTGTCCAGCCAAAGGATCTAATTTATTGCCCAGTTGAAAAACCAATTACATATTTGAAAACTGCAACAAAAACTATATTAAAATTGTACAATATTAATTGTGTCCGTCAATTAGGAAAATTGTTATAAGCTTAGATTGTTAGAAATGAGCGTTTTAGAAGTTTCAAAAAACTGATGTGCCGATGTCCAGCCAATGAATCTAATTTATTGCCCAGTGAAAAAACCAATTACATATTTGAAAACTGCAACAAAAACTATATTAAAATTGTACAATATTAATTGTGTCCGTCAATTAGGAAAATTGGTATAAGCTTAGATTGTTAGAAATGAGCGTTTTAGAGGTTTCCAAAAACTGATGTGCCGATGTCCAGCCAACGGATCTAATTTATTGCCCAGTGAAAAAACCAATTACATATTTAAAACTGCAACAAAAACTATATTAAAATTGCACAATATAAAATCTGTCCCTCAATTAGGAAAATTGTTATAAGCTTAGATTGTTAGAAATGAGCGTTTTAGAGGTTTCAAAAAACTGATGTGCCGATGTCCAGCCAACGGATCTAATTTATTGCCCAGTGAAAAAACCAATTACATATTTAAAACTGCAACAAAAACTATATTAAAATTGCACAATATAAAATCTCTCCGTCAATTAGGAAAATTGTTATAAGCTTAGATTTTTAGAAACGAGCGTTTTAGAGGTTTCAAAAAACTGATGTGCCGGTGTCCAGCCAACGGATCGAATTTATTGCTCAGTGGAAAAACCAATTACATATTTGAAAACTGCAACAAAAACTATATTAAAATTGCACAATATAAAATCTGTCCGTCAATTAGGAAAATTGTTATAAGCTTAGATTTTTAGAAATGAGCGTTTAAGAGGTTTCAAAAAACTGATGTGCCGGTGTCCAGCCAACGGATCTAATTTATTGCCCAGTTGAAAAACCAATTACATATTTGAAAACTGCAACAGAAACTATATTAAAATTGCACAATATAAACTGTTTTCCTCAATTAGGAAAATTGTTATAAGCTTAGATTGTTAGAAATGAGCGTTTTAGTGGTTTCAAAAAACTGATGTGCCGGTGTCCAGCCAACGGATGTAATTTATTCCCCAGTGGAAAAACCAATTACATATTTAAAAACTGCAACAAAAACTATATTAAAATTGTACAATATAAACTGTATCCGTCAATTAGGAAAATTGTTATATGCTTAGATTGTTAGAAATGAGCGTTTTAGAGGTTTCAAAAAACTGATGTGCCGATGTCCAGCCAATGAATCTAATTTATTGCCCAGTGAAAAAACCAATTACATATTTGAAAACTGCAACAAAAACTATATTAAAATTGTACAATATTAATTGTGTCCGTCAATTAGGAAAATTGTTATAAGCTTAGATTATTAGAAATGAGCGTTTTAGAAGTTTCAAAAAACTGATGTGCCGATGTCCAGCCAACGGATCTAATTTATTGCCCAGTGAAAAAACCAATTACATATTTAAAACTGCAACAAAAACTATATTAAAATTGCACAATATAAAATCTGTCCCTCAATTAGGAAAATTGTTATAAGCTTAGATTGTTAGAAATGAGCGTTTTAGAAGTTTCAAAAAACTGATGTGCCGATGTCCAGCCAATGAATCTAATTTATTGCCCAGTGAAAAAACCAATTACATATTTGAAAAATGCCACAAAAACTATATTAAAATTGTACAATATTAATTGTGTCCGTCAATTAGGAAAATTGTTATAAGCTTAGATTGTTAGAAATGAGCGTTTTAGAAGTTTCAAAAAACTGATGTGCCGATGTCCAGCCAACGGATCTAATTTATTGTCCAGTGGAAAAACCAATTACATATTTGAAAACTGCAACAAAAACTATATTAAAATATACTATATAAATTGTGTCCGTTAATTAGGAAAATTGTTATAGGCTTAGATTGTTCGATATGAGCGTTTTAGAGGTTTCTAAAAACTGATGAGCCGATGTCCAGCCAACGGATCTTATTTATTGCCCAGTTGAAAAACTAATTACTTAATTGAAATCTGCAGTTGTAACTGTATTAAAATTGCACAATATAAACTGTGTCCGTTAATTAGGAAAATTGTTATAGGCTTAGATTGTTAGAAGTGAGCGTTTTAGAGGTTTCAAAAAACTGATGTGCCGGTGTCCAGCCAACGGATCTAATTTATAGCCCAGTGGATAAACCAATTACATATTTAAAAACTGCAACAAAAACTATATTAAAATTGCACAATATAAACTGTATCCGTCAATTAGGAAAATTGTTATAAGCTTAGATTGTTAGAAATGAGCGTTTTAGAGGTTTCAAAAAACTGATGTGCCGGTGTCCAGCCAACGGATCTAATTTATTGTCCAGTGGAAAAACCAATTACATATTTGAAAACTGCAACAAAAACTATATTAAAATATACAATATAAATTGTGTCCGTTAATTAGGAAAATTGTTATAGGCTTAGATTGTTAGATATGAGCGTTTTAGAGGTTTCTAAAAACTGATGAGCCGATGTCCAGCCAACGGATCTAATTTATTGCCCAGTGGAAAAACCAATTACATATTTGAAAACAGCAACAAAAACTATATTAAAATTTACAATATAAATTGTGTCCGTCAATTAGGAAAATTGTTATAAGCTTAGATTGTTAGAAACAGAGCGTCTTAGAGGTTTCAAAAATCTGATGTGCCGGTGTCCAGCCAAAGGATCTAATTTATTGCCCAGTTGAAAAACCAATTACATATTTGAAAACTGCAACAAAATCTATATTAAAATTGTACAATATTAATTGTGTCCGTCAATTAGGAAAATTGTTATAAGCTTAGATTGTTAGAAATGAGCGTTTTAGAAGTTTCAAAAAACTGATGTGCCGATGTCCAGCCAATGAATCTAATTTATTGCCCAGTGAAAAAACCAATTACATATTTGAAAACTGCAACAAAAACTATATTAAAATTGTACAATATTAATTGTGTCCGTCAATTAGGAAAATTGTTATAAGCTTAGATTGTTAGAAATGAGCGTTTTAGAGGTTTCAAAAAACTGATGTGCCGATGTCCAGCCAACGGATCTAATTTATTGCCCAGTGAAAAAACCAATTACATATTTAAAACTGCAACAAAAACTATATTAAAATTGCACAATATAAAATCTGTCCCTCAATTAGGAAAATTGTTATAAGCTTAGATTGTTAGAAATGAGCTTTTTAGAGGTTTCAAAAAACTGATGTGCCGATGTCCAGCCAACGGATCTAATTTATTGCCCAGTGGAAAAACTTATTACTTAATTGAAAACTGCAGTTGAAACTGTATTAAAATTGCACAATATAAACTGTGTCCGTCAATTAGGAAAATTGTTATAAGCTTAAATTGTTATAAATGAGCGTTTTAGAGGTTTCTAAAAACTGATGAGCCGATGTCCAGCTAACGGATCTAATTTATTGCCCAGTGGAAAAACCAATTACATATTTGAAAACTGCGACAAAAACTATATTAAAATTTACAATATAAATTGTGTCCGTCAATTAGGAAAATTGTTATAAGCTTAGATTGTTAGAATGAGCGTTTTAGAAGTTTCAAAAAACTGATGTGCCGGTGTCCAGCCAACGGATCTAATTTATTGCCCATTGGATAAACCAATTACATATTTGAAAACTGCCACAAAAACTATATTAAAATTGTACAATATAAATTGTGTCCGTCAATTAGGAAAATTGTTATAAGCTTAGATTGTTAGAAACTGAGCGTCTTAGAGGTTTCAAAAATCTGATGTGCCGGTGTCCAGCCAAAGGATCTAATTTATTGCCCAGTTGAAAAACCAATTACATATTTGAAAACTGCAACAAAAACTATATTAAAATTGTACAATTTTAATTGTGTCCGTCAATTAGGAAAATTGTTATAAGCTTAGATTGTTAGAAATGAGCGTTTTAGAAGTTTCAAAAAACTGATGTGCCGATGTCCAGCCAATGAATCTAATTTATTGCCCAGTGAAAAAACCAATTACATATTTGAAAACTGCAACAAAAACTATATTAAAATTGTACAATATTAATTGTGTCCGTCAATTAGGAAAATTGTTATAAGCTTAGATTGTTAGAAATGAGCGTTTTAGAGGTTTCAAAAAACTGATGTGCCGATGTCCAGCCAACGGATCTAATTTATTGCCCAGTGAAAAAACCAATTACATATTTAAAACTGCAACAAAAACTATATTAAAATTGCACAATATAAAATCTGTCCCTCAATTAGGAAAATTGTTATAAGCTTAGATTGTTAGAAATGAGCGTTTTAGAGGTTTCAAAAAACTGATGTGCCGATGTCCAGCCAACGGATCTAATTTATTGCCCAGTGGAAAAACTTATTACTTAATTGAAAACTGCAGTTGAAACTGTATTAAAATTGCACAATATAAACTGTGTCCGTCAATTAGGAAAATTGTTATAAGCTTAAATTGTTAGAAATGAGCGTTTTAGAGGTTTCTAAAAACTGATGAGCCGAGGTCCAGCTAACGGATCTAATTTATTGCCCAGTGGAAAAACCAATTACATATTTGAAAACTGCAACAAAAACTATATTAAAATTTACAATATAAATTGTGTCCGTCAATTAGGAAAATTGTTATAAGCTTAGATTGTTAGAATGAGCGTTTTAGAAGTTTCAAAAAACTGATGTGCCGGTGTCCAGCCAACGGATCTAATTTATTGCCCATTGGATAAACCAATTACATATTTGAAAACTGCCACAAAAACTATATTAAAATTGTACAATATAAATTGTGTCCGTCAATTAGGAAAATTGTTATAAGCTTAGATTGTTAGAAATGAGCGTTTTAGAGGTTTCAAAAAACTGATGTGCCGGTGTCCAGCCAACGGATCTAATTTATTGTCCAGTGGAAAAACCAATTACATATTTGAAAACTGCAACAAAAACTATATTAAAATTGCACAATATAAACTGTATCCGTCAATTAGGAAAATTGTTATAAGCTTAGATTGTTAGAAATGAGCGTTTTAGAGGTTTCAAAAAACTGATGTGCCGGTGTCCAGCCAACGGATCTAATTTATTGTCCAGTGGAAAAACCAATTACATATTTGAAAACTGCAACAAAAACTATATTAAAATATACAATATAAATTGTGTCCGTTAATTAGGAAAATTGTTATAGGCTTAGATTGTTAGATATGAGCGTTTTAGAGGTTTCTAAAAACTGATGAGCCGATGTCCAGCCAACGGATCTAATTTATTGCCCAGTGGAAAAACCAATTACATATTTGAAAACAGCAACAAAAACTATATTAAAATTTACAATATAAATTGTGTCCGTCAATTAGGAAAATTGTTATAAGCTTAGATTGTTAGAAACAGAGCGTCTTAGAGGTTTCAAAAATCTGATGTGCCGGTGTCCAGCCAAAGGATCTAATTTATTGCCCAGTTGAAAAACCAATTACATATTTGAAAACTGCAACAAAATCTATATTAAAATTGTACAATATTAATTGTGTCCGTCAATTAGGAAAATTGTTATAAGCTTAGATTGTTAGAAATGAGCGTTTTAGAAGTTTCAAAAAACTGATGTGCCGATGTCCAGCCAATGAATCTAATTTATTGCCCAGTGAAAAAACCAATTACATATTTGAAAACTGCAACAAAAACTATATTAAAATTGTACAATATTAATTGTGTCCGTCAATTAGGAAAATTGTTATAAGCTTAGATTGTTAGAAATGAGCGTTTTAGAGGTTTCAAAAAACTGATGTGCCGATGTCCAGCCAACGGATCTAATTTATTGCCCAGTGAAAAAACCAATTACATATTTAAAACTGCAACAAAAACTATATTAAAATTGCACAATATAAAATCTGTCCCTCAATTAGGAAAATTGTTATAAGCTTAGATTGTTAGAAATGAGCGTTTTAGAGGTTTCAAAAAACTGATGTGCCGATGTCCAGCCAACGGATCTAATTTATTGCCCAGTGGAAAAACTTATTACTTAATTGAAAACTGCAGTTGAAACTGTATTAAAATTGCACAATATAAACTGTGTCCGTCAATTAGGAAAATTGTTATAAGCTTAAATTGTTATAAATGAGCGTTTTAGAGGTTTCTAAAAACTGATGAGCCGATGTCCAGCTAACGGATCTAATTTATTGCCCAGTGGAAAAACCAATTACATATTTGAAAACTGCAACAAAAACTATATTAAAATTTACAATATAAATTGTGTCCGTCAATTAGGAAAATTGTTATAAGCTTAGATTGTTAGAATGAGCGTTTTAGAAGTTTCAAAAAACTGATGTGCCGGTGTCCAGCCAACGGATCTAATTTATTGCCCATTGGATAAACCAATTACATATTTGAAAACTGCCACAAAAACTATATTAAAATTGTACAATATAAATTGTGTCCGTCAATTAGGAAAATTGTTATAAGCTTAGATTGTTAGAAACTGAGCGTCTTAGAGGTTTCAAAAATCTGATGTGCCGGTGTCCAGCCAAAGGATCTAATTTATTGCCCAGTTGAAAAACCAATTACATATTTGAAAACTGCAACAAAAACTATATTAAAATTGTACAATATTAATTGTGTCCGTCAATTAGGAAAATTGTTATAAGCTTAGATTGTTAGAAATGAGCGTTTTAGAAGTTTCAAAAAACTGATGTGCCGATGTCCAGCCAATGAATCTAATTTATTGCCCAGTGAAAAAACCAATTACATATTTGAAAACTGCAACAAAAACTATATTAAAATTGTACAATATTAATTGTGTCCGTCAATTAGGAAAATTGTTATAAGCTTAGATTGTTAGAAATGAGCGTTTTAGAGGTTTCAAAAAACTGATGTGCCGATGTCCAGCCAACGGATCTAATTTATTGCCCAGTGAAAAAACCAATTACATATTTAAAACTGCAACAAAAACTATATTAAAATTGCACAATATAAAATCTGTCCCTCAATTAGGAAAATTGTTATAAGCTTAGATTGTTAGAAATGAGCGTTTTAGAGGTTTCAAAAAACTGATGTGCCGATGTCCAGCCAACGGATCTAATTTATTGCCCAGTGGAAAAACTTATTACTTAATTGAAAACTGCAGTTGAAACTGTATTAAAATTGCACAATATAAACTGTGTCCGTCAATTAGGAAAATTGTTATAAGCTTAAATTGTTAGAAATGAGCGTTTTAGAGGTTTCTAAAAACTGATGAGCCGAGGTCCAGCTAACGGATCTAATTTATTGCCCAGTGGAAAAACCAATTACATATTTGAAAACTGCAACAAAAACTATATTAAAATTTACAATATAAATTGTGTTCGTCAATTAGGAAAATTGTTATAAGCTTAGATTGTTAGAATGAGCGTTTTAGAAGTTTCAAAAAACTGATGTGCCGGTGTCCAGCCAACGGATCTAATTTATTGCCCATTGGATAAACCAATTACATATTTGAAAACTGCCACAAAAACTATATTAAAATTGTACAATATAAATTGTGTCCGTCAATTAGGAAAATTGTTATAAGCTTAGATTGTTAGAAACTGAGCGTCTTAGAGGTTTCAAAAATCTGATGTGCCGGTGTCCAGCCAAAGGATCTAATTTATTGCCCAGTTGAAAAACCAATTACATATTTGAAAACTGCCACAAAAACTATATTAAAATTGTACAATATAAATTGTGTCCGTCAATTAGGAAAATTGTTATAAGCTTAGATTGTTAGAAATGAGCGTTTTAGAAGTTTCAAAAAACTGATGTGCCGATGTCCAGCTAATGAATCTAATTTATAGCCCAGTGAAAAAACCAATTACATATTTGAAAACTGCAACAAAAACTATATTAAAATTGTACAATATTAATTGTGTCCGTCAATTAGGAAAATTGTTATAAGCTTAGATTGTTAGAAATGAGCGTTTTAGAGGTTTCAAAAAACTGATGTGCCGATGTCCAGCCAACGGATCTAATTTATTGCCCAGTGAAAAAACCAATTACATATTTAAAACTGCAACAAAAACTATATTAAAATTGCACAATATAAAATCTGTCCCTCAATTAGGAAAATTGTTATAAGCTTAGATTGTTAGAAATGAGCGTTTTAGAGGTTTCAAAAAACTGATGTGCCGATGTCCAGCCAACGGATCTAATTTATTGCCCAGTGAAAAAACCAATTACATATTTAAAACTGCAACAAAAACTATATTAAAATTGCACAATATAAAATCTGTCCCTCAATTAGGAAAATTGTTATAAGCTTAGATTGTTAGAAATGAGCGTTTTAGAGGTTTCAAAAAACTGATGTGCCGATGTCCAGCCAACGGATCTAATTTATTGCCCAGTGGAAAAACTTATTACTTAATTGAAAACTGCAGTTGAAACTGTATTAAAATTGCACAATATAAACTGTGTCCGTCAATTAGGAAAATTGTTATAAGCTTAGATTGTTAGAAATGAGCGTTTTAGAGGTTTCAAAAAACTGATGTGCCGATGTCCAGCCAACGGATCTAATTTATTGCCCAGTGGAAAAACTTATTACTTAATGGAAATCTGCAGTTGTAACTGTATTAAAATTGCACAATATAAACTGTGTCCGTTAATTAGGAAAATTGTTATAGGCTTAGATTGTTTGAAATGAGCGTTTAAGAGGTTTCTAAAAACTGATGTGCCGATGTCCAGCCAACGGATCTAATTTATTGCCCAGTGGAAAAACTTATTACTTAATTGAAATCTGCAGTTGAAACTGTATTAAAATTGCACAATATAAACTGTGTCCGTCAATTAGGAAAATTGTTATAAGCTTAAATTGTTAGAAATGAGCGTTTTAGAGGTTTCTAAAAACTGATGAGCCGATGTCCAGCTAACGGATCTAATTTATTGCCCAGTGGAAAAACCAATTACATATTTGAAAACTGCAACAAAAACTATATTAAAATTTACAATATAAATTGTGTCCGTCAATTAGGAAAATTGTTATAAGCTTAGATTGTTAGAAATGAGCGTTTTAGAGGTTTCAAAAAACTGATGTGCCGGTGTCCAGCCAACGGATGTAATTTATTGCCCAGTGGAAAAACCAATTGCATATTTGAAAACTGCATCAAAAACTCTATTAAAATATACAATATAAATTGTGTCCGTCAATTAGGAAAATTGTTATAAGCTTAGATTGTTAGAAACTGAGCGTCTTAGAGGTTTCAAAAATCTGATGTGCCGGTGTCCAGCCAAAGGATCTAATTTATTGCCCAGTTGAAACACCAATTACATATTTGAAAACTGCAACAAAAACTATATTAAAATTGCACAATATAAACTGTGTCCGTTAATTAGGAAAATTGTTATAGGCTTAGATTGTTAGAAGTGAGCGTTTTAGAGGTTTCAAAAAACTGATGTGCCGGTGTCCAGCCAACGGATCTAATTTATAGCCCAGTGGATAAACCAATTACATATTTAAAAACTGCAACAAAAACTATATTAAAATTGCACAATATAAACTGTATCCGTCAATTAGGAAAATTGTTATAAGCTTAGATTGTTAGAAATGAGCGTTTTAGAGGTTTCAAAAAACTGATGTGCCGGTGTCCAGCCAACGGATCTAATTTATTGTCCAGTGGAAAAACCAATTACATATTTGAAAACTGCAACAAAAACTATATTAAAATATACAATATAAATTGTGTCCGTTAATTAGGAAAATTGTTATAGGCTTAGATTGTTAGATATGAGCGTTTTAGAGGTTTCTAAAAACTGATGAGCCGATGTCCAGCCAACGGATCTAATTTATTGCCGTGGAAAAACCAATTACATATTTGAAAACAGCAACAAAAACTATATTAAAATTTACAATATAAATTGTGTCCGTCAATTAGGAAAATTGTTATAAGCTTAGATTGTTAGAAACTGAGCGTCTTAGAGGTTTCAAAAAACTGATGTGCCGATGTCCAGCCAACGGATCTAATTTATTGCCCAGTGAAAAAACCAATTACATATTTAAAACTGCAACAAAAACTATATTAAAATTGCACAATATAAAATCTGTCCCTCAATTAGGAAAATTGTTATAAGCTTAGATTGTTAGAAATGAGCGTTTTAGAGGTTTCAAAAAACTGATGTGCCGATGTCCAGCCAACGGATCTAATTTATTGCCCAGTGAAAAAACCAATTACATATTTAAAACTGCAACAAAAACTATATTAAAATTGCACAATATAAACTGTATCCGTCAATTAGGAAAATTGTTATAAGCTTAGATTGTTAGAAATGAGCGTTTTAGAGGTTTCAAAAAACTGATGTGCCGGTGTCCAGCCAACGGATCTAATTTATTGTCCAGTGGAAAAACCAATTACATATTTGAAAACTGCAACAAAAACTATATTAAAATATACAATATAAATTGTGTCCGTTAATTAGGAAAATTGTTATAGGCTTAGATTGTTAGATATGAGCGTTTTAGAGGTTTCTAAAAACTGATGAGCCGATGTCCAGCCAACGGATCTAATTTATTGCCCAGTGGAAAAACCAATTACATATTTGAAAACAGCAACAAAAACTATATTAAAATTTACAATATAAATTGTGTCCGTCAATTAGGAAAATTGTTATAAGCTTAGATTGTTAGAAACTGAGCGTCTTAGAGGTTTCAAAAATCTGATGTGCCGGTGTCCAGCCAAAGGATCTAATTTATTGCCCAGTTGAAAAACCAATTACATATTTGAAAACTGCAACAAAAACTATATTAAAATTGTACAATATTAATTGTGTCCGTCAATTAGGAAAATTGTTATAAGCTTAGATTGTTAGAAATGAGCGTTTTAGAAGTTTCAAAAAACTGATGTGCCGATGTCCAGCCAATGAATCTAATTTATTGCCCAGTGAAAAAACCAATTACATATTTGAAAACTGCAACAAAAACTATATTAAAATTGTACAATATTAATTGTGTCCGTCAATTAGGAAAATTGTTATAAGCTTAGATTGTTAGAAATGAGCGTTTTAGAGGTTTCAAAAAACTGATGTGCCGATGTCCAGCCAACGGATCTAATTTATTGCCCAGTGAAAAAACCAATTACATATTTAAAACTGCAACAAAAACTATATTAAAATTGCACAATATAAAATCTGTCCCTCAATTAGGAAAATTGTTATAAGCTTAGATTGTTAGAAATGAGCGTTTTAGAGGTTTCAAAAAACTGATGTGCCGATGTCCAGCCAACGGATCTAATTTATTGCCCAGTGGAAAAACTTATTACTTAATTGAAAACTGCAGTTGAAACTGTATTAAAATTGCACAATATAAACTGTGTCCGTCAATTAGGAAAATTGTTATAAGCTTAAATTGTTATAAATGAGCGTTTTAGAGGTTTCTAAAAACTGATGAGCCGATGTCCAGCTAACGGATCTAATTTATTGCCCAGTGGAAAAACCAATTACATATTTGAAAACTGCAACAAAAACTATATTAAAATTTACAATATAAATTGTGTCCGTCAATTAGGAAAATTGTTATAAGCTTAGATTGTTAGAATGAGCGTTTTAGAAGTTTCAAAAAACTGATGTGCCGGTGTCCAGCCAACGGATCTAATTTATTGCCCATTGGATAAACCAATTACATATTTGAAAACTGCCACAAAAACTATATTAAAATTGTACAATATAAATTGTGTCCGTCAATTAGGAAAAATGTTATAAGCTTAGATTGTTAGAAACTGAGCGTCTTAGAGGTTTCAAAAATCTGATGTGCCGGTGTCCAGCCAAAGGATCTAATTTATTGCCCAGTTGAAAAGCCAATTACATATTTGAAAACTGCAACAAAAACTATATTAAAATTGTACAATATTAATTGTGTCCGTCAATTAGGAAAATTGTTATAAGCTTAGATTGTTAGAAATGAGCGTTTTAGAAGTTTCAAAAAACTGATGTGCCGATGTCCAGCCAATGAATCTAATTTATTGCCCAGTGAAAAAACCAATTACATATTTGAAAACTGCAACAAAAACTATATTAAAATTGTACAATATTAATTGTGTCCGTCAATTAGGAAAATTGTTATAAGCTTAGATTGTTAGAAATGAGCGTTTTAGAGGTTTCAAAAAACTGATGTGCCGATGTCCAGCCAACGGATCTAATTTATTGCCCAGTGAAAAAACCAATTACATATTTAAAACTGCAACAAAAACTATATTAAAATTGCACAATATAAAATCTGTCCCTCAATTAGGAAAATTGTTATAAGCTTAGATTGTTAGAAATGAGCGTTTTAGAGGTTTCAAAAAACTGATGTGCCGATGTCCAGCCAACGGATCTAATTTATTGCCCAGTGGAAAAACTTATTACTTAATTGAAAACTGCAGTTGAAACTGTATTAAAATTGCACAATATAAACTGTGTCCGTCAATTAGGAAAATTGTTATAAGCTTAAATTGTTAGAAATGAGCGTTTTAGAGGTTTCTAAAAACTGATGAGCCGAGGTCCAGCTAACGGATCTAATTTATTGCCCAGTGGAAAAACCAATTACATATTTGAAAACTGCAACAAAAACTATATTAAAATTTACAATATAAATTGTGTCCGTCAATTAGGAAAATTGTTATAAGCTTAGATTGTTAGAATGAGCGTTTTAGAAGTTTCAAAAAACTGATGTGCCGGTGTCCAGCCAACGGATCTAATTTATTGCCCATTGGATAAACCAATTACATATTTGAAAACTGCCACAAAAACTATATTAAAATTGTACAATATAAATTGTGTCCGTCAATTAGGAAAATTGTTATAAGCTTAGATTGTTAGAAACTGAGCGTCTTAGAGGTTTCAAAAATCTGATGTGCCGGTGTCCAGCCAAAGGATCTAATTTATTGCCCAGTTGAAAAACCAATTACATATTTGAAAACTGCCACAAAAACTATATTAAAATTGTACAATATAAATTGTGTCCGTCAATTAGGAAAATTGTTATAAGCTTAGATTGTTAGAAATGAGCGTTTTAGAAGTTTCAAAAAACTGATGTGCCGATGTCCAGCTAATGAATCTAATTTATAGCCCAGTGAAAAAACCAATTACATATTTGAAAACTGCAACAAAAACTATATTAAAATTGTACAATATTAATTGTGTCCGTCAATTAGGAAAATTGTTATAAGCTTAGATTGTTAGAAATGAGCGTTTTAGAGGTTTCAAAAAACTGATGTGCCGATGTCCAGCCAACGGATCTAATTTATTGCCCAGTGAAAAAACCAATTACATTTTTAAAACTGCAACAAAAACTATATTAAAATTGCACAATATAAAATCTGTCCCTCAATTAGGAAAATTGTTATAAGCTTAGATTGTTAGAAATGAGCGTTTTAGAGGTTTCAAAAAACTGATGTGCCGATGTCCAGCCAACGGATCTAATTTATTGCCCAGTGAAAAAACCAATTACATATTTAAAACTGCAACAAAAACTATATTAAAATTGCACAATATAAACTGTATCCGTCAATTAGGAAAATTGTTATAAGCTTAGATTGTTAGAAATGAGCGTTTTAGAGGTTTCAAAAAACTGATGTGCCGGTGTCCAGCCAACGGATCTAATTTATTGTCCAGTGGAAAAACCAATTACATATTTGAAAACTGCAACAAAAACTATATTAAAATATACAATATAAATTGTGTCCGTTAATTAGGAAAATTGTTATAGGCTTAGATTGTTAGATATGAGCGTTTTAGAGGTTTCTAAAAACTGATGAGCCGATGTCCAGCCAACGGATCTAATTTATTGCCCAGTGGAAAAACCAATTACATATTTGAAAACAGCAACAAAAACTATATTAAAATTTACAATATAAATTGTGTCCGTCAATTAGGAAAATTGTTATAAGCTTAGATTGTTAGAAACTGAGCGTCTTAGAGGTTTCAAAAATCTGATGTGCCGGTGTCCAGCCAAAGGATCTAATTTATTGCCCAGTTGAAAAACCAATTACATATTTGAAAACTGCAACAAAAACTATATTAAAATTGTACAATATTAATTGTGTCCGTCAATTAGGAAAATTGTTATAAGCTTAGATTGTTAGAAATGAGCGTTTTAGAAGTTTCAAAAAACTGATGTGCCGATGTCCAGCCAATGAATCTAATTTATTGCCCAGTGAAAAAACCAATTACATATTTGAAAACTGCAACAAAAACTATATTAAAATTGTACAATATTAATTGTGTCCGTCAATTAGGAAAATTGTTATAAGCTTAGATTGTTAGAAATGAGCGTTTTAGAGGTTTCAAAAAACTGATGTGCCGATGTCCAGCCAACGGATCTAATTTATTGCCCAGTGAAAAAACCAATTACATATTTAAAACTGCAACAAAAACTATATTAAAATTGCACAATATAAAATCTGTCCCTCAATTAGGAAAATTGTTATAAGCTTAGATTGTTAGAAATGAGCGTTTTAGAGGTTTCAAAAAACTGATGTGCCGATGTCCAGCCAACGGATCTAATTTATTGCCCAGTGGAAAAACTTATTACTTAATTGAAAACTGCAGTTGAAACTGTATTAAAATTGCACAATATAAACTGTGTCCGTCAACTAGGAAAATTGTTATAAGCTTAAATTGTTATAAATGAGCGTTTTAGAGGTTTCTAAAAACTGATGAGCCGATGTCCAGCTAACGGATCTAATTTATTGCCCAGTGGAAAAACCAATTACATATTTGAAAACTGCAACAAAAACTATATTAAAATTTACAATATAAATTGTGTCCGTCAATTAGGAAAATTGTTATAAGCTTAGATTGTTAGAATGAGCGTTTTAGAAGTTTCAAAAAACTGATGTGCCGGTGTCCAGCCAACGGATCTAATTTATTGCCCATTGGATAAACCAATTACATATTTGAAAACTGCCACAAAAACTATATTAAAATTGTACAATATAAATTGTGTCCGTCAATTAGGAAAATTGTTATAAGCTTAGATTGTTAGAAACTGAGCGTCTTAGAGGTTTCAAAAATCTGATGTGCCGGTGTCCAGCCAAAGGATCTAATTTATTGCCCAGTTGAAAAACCAATTACATATTTGAAAACTGCAACAAAAACTATATTAAAATTGTACAATATTAATTGTGTCCGTCAATTAGGAAAATTGTTATAAGCTTAGATTGTTAGAAATGAGCGTTTTAGAAGTTTCAAAAAACTGATGTGCCGATGTCCAGCCAATGAATCTAATTTATTGCCCAGTGAAAAAACCAATTACATATTTGAAAACTGCAACAAAAACTATATTAAAATTGTACAATATTAATTGTGTCCGTCAATTAGGAAAATTGTTATAAGCTTAGATTGTTAGAAATGAGCGTTTTAGAGGTTTCAAAAAACTGATGTGCCGATGTCCAGCCAACGGATCTAATTTATTGCCCAGTGAAAAAACCAATTACATATTTAAAACTGCAACAAAAACTATATTAAAATTGCACAATATAAAATCTGTCCCTCAATTAGGAAAATTGTTATAAGCTTAGATTGTTAGAAATGAGCGTTTTAGAGGTTTCAAAAAACTGATGTGCCGATGTCCAGCCAACGGATCTAATTTATTGCCCAGTGGAAAAACTTATTACTTAATTGAAAACTGCAGTTGAAACTGTATTAAAATTGCACAATATAAACTGTGTCCGTCAATTAGGAAAATTGTTATAAGCTTAAATTGTTAGAAATGAGCGTTTTAGAGGTTTCTAAAAACTGATGAGCCGAGGTCCAGCTAACGGATCTAATTTATTGCCCAGTGGAAAAACCAATTACATATTTGAAAACTGCATCAAAAACTATATTAAAATTTACAATATAAATTGTGTCCGTCAATTAGGAAAATTGTTATAAGCTTAGATTGTTAGAATGAGCGTTTTAGAAGTTTCAAAAAACTGATGTGCCGGTGTCCAGCCAACGGATCTAATTTATTGCCCATTGGATAAACCAATTACATATTTGAAAACTGCCACAAAAACTATATTAAAATTGTACAATATAAATTGTGTCCGTCAATTAGGAAAATTGTTATAAGCTTAGATTGTTAGAAACTGAGCGTCTTAGAGGTTTCAAAAATCTGATGTGCCGGTGTCCAGCCAAAGGATCTAATTTATTGCCCAGTTGAAAAACCAATTACATATTTGAAAACTGCCACAAAAACTATATTAAAATTGTACAATATAAATTGTGTCCGTCAATTAGGAAAATTGTTATAAGCTTAGATTGTTAGAAATGAGCGTTTTAGAAGTTTCAAAAAACTGATGTGCCGATGTCCAGCTAATGAATCTAATTTATAGCCCAGTGAAAAAACCAATTACATATTTGAAAACTGCAACAAAAACTATATTAAAATTGTACAATATTAATTGTGTCCGTCAATTAGGAAAATTGTTATAAGCTTAGATTGTTAGAAATGAGCGTTTTAGAGGTTTCAAAAAACTGATGTGCCGATGTCCAGCCAACGGATCTAATTTATTGCCCAGTGAAAAAACCAATTACATATTTAAAACTGCAACAAAAACTATATTAAAATTGCACAATATAAAATCTGTCCCTCAATTAGGAAAATTGTTATAAGCTTAGATTGTTAGAAATGAGCGTTTTAGAGGTTTCAAAAAACTGATGTGCCGATGTCCAGCCAACGGATCTAATTTATTGCCCAGTTAAAAAACCAATTACATATTTAAAACTGCAACAAAAACTATATTAAAATTGCACAATATAAAATCTGTCCCTCAATTAGGAAAATTGTTATAAGCTTAGATTGTTAGAAATGAGCGTTTTAGAGGTTTCAAAAAACTGATGTGCCGATGTCCAGCCAACGGATCTAATTTATTGCCCAGTGGAAAAACTTATTACTTAATTGAAAACTGCAGTTGAAACTGTATTAAAATTGCACAATATAAACTGTGTCCGTCAATTAGGAAAATTGTTATAAGCTTAGATTGTTAGAAATGAGCGTTTTAGAGGTTTCAAAAAACTGATGTGCCGATGTCCAGCCAACGGATCTAATTTATTGCCCAGTGGAAAAACTTATTACTTAATTGAAATCTGCAGTTGTAACTGTATTAAAATTGCACAATATAAACTGTGTCCGTTAATTAGGAAAATTGTTATAGGCTTAGATTGTTAGAAATGAGCGTTTAAGAGGTTTCTAAAAACTGATGTGCCGATGTCCAGCCAACGGATCTAATTTATTGCCCAGTGGAAAAACTTATTACTTAATTGAAATCTGCAGTTGAAACTGTATTAAAATTGCACAATATAAACTGTGTCCGTCAATTAGGAAAATTGTTATAAGCTTAAATTGTTAGAAATGAGCGTTTTAGAGGTTTCTAAAAACTGATGAGCCGATGTCCAGCTAACGGATCTAATTTATTGCCCAGTGGAAAAACCAATTACATATTTGAAAACTGCAACAAAAACTATATTAAAATTTACAATATAAATTGTGTCCGTCAATTAGGAAAATTGTTATAAGCTTAGATTGTTAGAAATGAGCGTTTTAGAGGTTTCAAAAAACTGATGTGCCGGTGTCCAGCCAACGGATGTAATTTATTGCCCAGTGGAAAAACCAATTGCATATTTGAAAACTGCATCAAAAACTCTATTAAAATATACAATATAAATTGTGTCCGTCAATTAGGAAAATTGTTATAAGCTTAGATTGTTAGAAACTGAGCGTCTTAGAGGTTTCAAAAATCTGATGTGCCGGTGTCCAGCCAAAGGATCTAATTTATTGCCCAGTTGAAACACCAATTACATATTTGAAAACTGCAACAAAAACTATATTAAAATTGCACAATATAAAATCTGTCCGTCAATTAGGAAAATTGTTATAAGCTTAGATTGTTAGATGTGAGCGTTTTAGAGGTTTCAAAAAACTGATGTGCCGGTGTCCAGCCAACGGATCTAATTTATTGCCCAGTGGATAAACCAATTACATATTTAAAAACTGCAACAAAAACTATATTAAAATTGTACAATATTAATTGTGTCCGTCAATTAGGAAAATTGTTATAAGCTTAGATTGTTAGAAATGAGCGTTTTAGAAGTTTCAAAAAACTGATGTGCCGATGTCCAGCCAACGGATCTAATTTATTGCCCAGTGGAAAAACCAATTACATATTTGAAAACTGCAACAAAAACTATATTAAAATTTACAATATAAATTGTGTCCGTCAATTAGGAAAATTGTTATAAGCTTAGATTGTTAGAAACTGAGCGTCTTAGAGGTTTCAAAAATCTGATGTGCCGGTGTCCAGCCAAAGGATCTAATTTATTGCCCTGTTGAAAAACCTATTACATATTTGAAAACTGCAACAAAAACTATATTAAAATTGTACAATATTAATTGTGTCCGTCAATTAGGAAAATTGTTATAAGCTTAGATTGTTAGAAATGAGCGTTTTAGAAGTTTCAAAAAACTGATGTGCCGATGTCCAGCCAATGAATCTAATTTATTGCCCAGTGAAAAAACCAATTACATATTTGAAAACTGCAACAAAAACTATATTAAAATTGTACAATATTAATTGTGTCCGTCAATTAGGAAAATTGTTATAAGCTTAGATTGTTAGAAATGAGCGTTTTAGAGGTTTCAAAAAACTGATGTGCCGATGTCCAGCCAACGGATCTAATTTATTGCCCAGTGAAAAAACCAATTACATATTTAAAACTGCAACAAAAACTATATTAAAATTGCACAATATAAAATCTGTCCCTCAATTAGGAAAATTGTTATAAGCTTAGATTGTTAGAAATGAGCGTTTTAGAGGTTTCAAAAAACTGATGTGCCGATGTCCAGCCAACGGATCTAATTTATTGCCCAGTGAAAAAACCAATTACATATTTAAAACTGCAACAAAAACTATATTAAAATTGCACAATATAAAATCTGTCCGTCAATTAGGAAAATTGTTATAAGCTTAGATTTTTAGAAACGAGCGTTTAAGAGGTTTCAAAAAACTGATGTGCCGGTGTCCAGCCAACGGATCGAATTTATTGCTCAGTGGAAAAACCAATTAAATATTTGAAAACTGCAACAAAAACTATATTAAAATTGCACAATATAAAATCTGTCCGTCAATTAGGAAAATTGTTATAAGCTTAGATTTTTAGAAATGAGCGTTTAAGAGGTTTCAAAAAACTGATGTGCCGGTGTCCAGCCAACGGATCTAATTTATTGCCCAGTTGAAAAACCAATTACATATTTGAAAACTGCAACAAAAACTATATTAAAATTGCACAATATAAACTGTTTTCCTCAATTAGGAAAATTGTTATTAGCTTAGATTGTTAGAAATGAGCGTTTTAGTGGTTTCAAAAAACTGATGTGCCGGTGTCCAGCCAACGGATGTAATTTATTCCCCAGTGGAAAAACCAAATTACATATTTAAAAACTGCAACAAAAACTATATTAAAATTGTACAATATAAACTGTATCCGTCAATTAGGAAAATTGTTATATGCTTAGATTGTTAGAAATGAGCGTTTTAGAGGTTTCAAAAAACTGATGTGCCGATGTCCAGCCAATGAATCTAATTTATTGCCCAGTGAAAAAACCAATTACATATTTGAAAACTGCAACAAAAACTATATTAAAATTGTACAATATTAATTGTGTCCGTCAATTAGGAAAATTGTTATAAGCTTAGATTATTAGAAATGAGCGTTTTAGAAGTTTCAAAAAACTGATGTGCCGATGTCCAGCCAACGGATCTAATTTATTGCCCAGTGAAAAAACCAATTACATATTTAAAACTGCAACAAAAACTATATTAAAATTGCACAATATAAAATCTGTCCCTCAATTAGGAAAATTGTTATAAGCTTAGATTGTTAGAAATGAGCGTTTTAGAAGTTTCAAAAAACTGATGTGCCGATGTCCAGCCAATGAATCTAATTTATTGCCCAGTGAAAAAACCAATTACATATTTGAAAACTGCCACAAAAACTATATTAAAATTGTACAATATTAATTGTGTCCGTCAATTAGGAAAATTGTTATAAGCTTAGATTGTTAGAAATGAGCGTTTTAGAAGTTTCAAAAAACTGATGTGCCGATGTCCAGCCAACGGATCTAATTTATTGTCCAGTGGAAAAACCAATTACATATTTGAAAACTGCAACAAAAACTATATTAAAATATACAATATAAATTGTGTTCGTTAATTAGGAAAATTGTTATAGGCTTAGATTGTTAGATATGAGCGTTTTAGAGGTTTCTAAAAACTGATGAGCCGATGTCCAGCCAACGGATCTTATTTATTGCCCAGTTGAAAAACTAATTACTTAATTGAAATCTGCAGTTGTAACTGTATTAAAATTGCACAATATAAACTGTGTCCGTTAATTAGGAAAATTGTTATAGGCTTAGATTGTTAGAAGTGAGCGTTTTAGAGGTTTCAAAAAACTGATGTGCCGGTGTCCAGCCAACGGATCTAATTTATAGCCCAGTGGATAAACCAATTACATATTTAAAAACTGCAACAAAAACTATATTAAAATTGCACAATATAAACTGTATCCGTCAATTAGGAAAATTGTTATAAGCTTAGATTGTTAGAAATGAGCGTTTTAGAGGTTTCAAAAAACTGATGTGCCGGTGTCCAGCCAACGGATCTAATTTATTGTCCAGTGGAAAAACCAATTACATATTTGAAAACTGCAACAAAAACTATATTAAAATATACAATATAAATTGTGTCCGTTAATTAGGAAAATTGTTATAGGCTTAGATTGTTAGATATGAGCGTTTTAGAGGTTTCTAAAAACTGATGAGCCGATGTCCAGCCAACGGATCTAATTTATTGTCCAGTGGAAAAACCAATTACATATTTGAAAACTGCAACAAAAACTATATTAAAATTGTACAATATTAATTGTGTCCGTCAATTAGGAAAATTGTTATAAGCTTAGATTGTTAGAAATGAGCGTTTTAGAAGTTTCAAAAAACTGATGTGCCGATGTCCAGCCAATGAATCTAATTTATTGCCCAGTGAAAAAACCAATTACATATTTGAAAACTGCAACAAAAACTATATTAAAATTGTACAATATTAATTGTGTCCGTCAATTAGGAAAATTGTTATAAGCTTAGATTGTTAGAAATGAGCGTTTTAGAGGTTTCAAAAAACTGATGTGCCGATGTCCAGCCAACGGATCTAATTTATTGCCCAGTGAAAAAACCAATTACATATTTAAAACTGCAACAAAAACTATATTAAAATTGCACAATATAAAATCTGTCCCTCAATTAGGAAAATTGTTATAAGCTTAGATTGTTAGAAATGAGCGTTTTAGAGGTTTCAAAAAACTGATGTGCCGATGTCCAGCCAACGGATCTAATTTATTGCCCAGTGGAAAAACTTATTACTTAATTGAAAACTGCAGTTGAAACTGTATTAAAATTGCACAATATAAACTGTGTCCGTCAATTAGGAAAATTGTTATAAGCTTAAATTGTTAGAAATGAGCGTTTTAGAGGTTTCTAAGAACTGATGAGCCGATGTCCAGCTAACGGATCTAATTTATTGCCCAGTGGAAAAACCAATTACATATTTGAAAACTGCAACAAAAACTATATTAAAATTTACAATATAAATTGTGTCCGTCAATTAGGAAAATTGTTATAAGCTTAGATTGTTAGAATGAGCGTTTTAGAAGTTTCAAAAAACTGATGTGCCGGTGTCCAGCCAACGGATCTAATTTATTGCCCATTGGATAAACCAATTACATATTTGAAAACTGCCACAAAAACTGTATTAAAATTGTACAATATAAATTGTGTCTGTCAATTAGGAAAATTGTTATAAGCTTAGATTGTTAGAAACTGAGCGTCTTAGAGGTTTCAAAAATCTGATGTGCCGGTGTCCAGCCAAAGGATCTAATTTATTGCCCAGTTGAAAAACCAATTACATATTTGAAAACTGCCACAAAAACTATATTAAAATTGTACAATATAAATTGTGTCCGTCAATTAGGAAAATTGTTATAAGCTTAGATTGTTAGAAATGAGCGTTTTAGAAGTTTCAAAAAACTGATGTGCCGATGTCCAGCCAATGAGTCTAATTTATAGCCCAGTGAAAAAACCAATTACATATTTGAAAACTGCAACAAAAACTATATTAAAATTGTACAATATTAATTGTGTCCGTCAATTAGGAAAATTGTTATAAGCTTAGATTGTTAGAAATGAGCGTTTTAGAGGTTTCAAAAAACTGATGTGCCGATGTCCAGCCAACGGATCTAATTTATTGCCCAGTGAAAAAACCAATTACATATTTAAAACTGCAACAAAAACTATATTAAAATTGCACAATATAAAATCTGTCCCTCAATTAGGAAAATTGTTATAAGCATAGATTGTTAGAAATGAGCGTTTTAGAGGTTTCAAAAAACTGATGTGCCGATGTCCAGCCAACGGATCTAATTTATTGCCCAGTGGAAAAACTTATTACTTAATTGAAATCTGCAGTTGTAACTGTATTAAAATTGCACAATATAAACTGTGTCCGTTAATTAGGAAAATTGTTATAGGCTTAGATTGTTAGAAATGAGCGTTTAAGAGGTTTCTAAAAACTGATGTGCCGATGTCCAGCCAACGGATCTAATTTATTGCCCAGTGAAAAAACTAAATACATATTTGAAAACTGCAACAAAAACTATATTAAAATTGTACAATATTAATTGTGTCCGTCAATTAGGAAAATTGTTATAAGCTTAGATTGTCAGAAATGAGCGTTTCAGAGGTTTCAAAAAACTGATGTGCCGATGTTCAGCCAACGGATCTAATTTATTGCCCAGTGAAAAAACCAATTACATATTTAAAACTACAACAAAAACTATATTAAAATTGCACAATATAAAATCTGTCCCTCAATTAGGAAAATTGTTATAAGCTTAGATTGTTAGAAATGAGCGTTTTAGAGGTTTCAAAAAACTGATGTGCCGATGTCCAGCCAACGGATCTAATTTATTGCCCAGTGGAAAAACTTATTACTTAATTGAAATCTGCAGTTGAAACTGTATTAAAATTGCACAATATAAACTGTGTCCGTCAATTAGGAAAATTGTTATAAGCTTAGATTTTTAGAAATGAGCGTTTTAGAGGTTTAAAAAAACTGATGTGCCGTTGTCCAGCCAACGGATGTAATTTATTGCCCAGTGGAAAAACCAATTACATATTTGAAAACTGCAACAAAAACTATATTAAAATTGCACAATATAATTTGTGTCCGTCAATTAGGAAAATTGTTATAAGCTTAGATTATTAGAAATGAGCGTTTTAAAGGTTTCAAAAAACTGATGTGCCGATGTCCAGCCAACGGATGTAATTTATTGCCCAGTGGAAAAACCAATTGCATATTTGAAAACTGCAACAAAAACTATAATAAAATTGCACAATATAAACTGTGTCCGTCAATTAGGAAAATTGTTATAAGCTTAGATTGTTAGAAATGAGCGTTTTAGAGGTTTCAGAATATAGTAATGGTTTGGGACTCTGTTTAACGCCGCATACACCAGGCAGTTCATAAACTGCCTGCCTACGATACCTTGGCTGTAATAGACATTTTTGAAATATTTACTGTTCAACCACATGGGGCAGTCTAGCGCCTAATATGTGGATATAGTAATCGTTTGGGGCTCTGTATAACCTTGCATACACAATATCAACAGCCTGTCTACGATAGTTTGGCTGAAACAGACATTTTTGAAATATTCACTGTTCAACCACATGGGGAAGTCTATCGCTTACTATGCGGATATAGTAATCGTTTGGGGCTCTGTTAAACGCCGCATACACAATATGAACTGCCTGCCTACGATACCTTCGCTGTAATAGACATTTTTGAAATATTCACTGTTCAACCACATGGGGCAGTCTATCGCTTACTATGTGAATATAGTAATGGTTTGGGGCTCTGTTAAACGCCACATACACAATATGAACTGCCTGTCTACGATACCTTGGCTGTAATAGACATTTTTGAAATAATCACTGTTCAACCACATGGGGCAGTCTAACGCTTAGTACACACCATATGAACTGCCAGCCTACGATAGCTTGGCCGTAATAGACATTTTTGAAATATTCACTGTTCAACCTCATGGGGCAGTCTAACGCTTACTATGTGGATATAGTAATCGTTTGGGGCTCTGTTAAACGCCGCATACACAATATGAACTGCCTGCCTACGATACCTTGGCTGTAATAGACATTTTTGAAATATTCACTGTTCAACCACATGGGGCAGTCTTGTAATAGTACAAACCCCTGTCTCACACAAAATGTATAAAACAAGAGAAAGTACGACCCGGCTCTGAGTGGAGTAGACCAATCATCTGTAAATATGAAATAAAATTGGGATTAGTTTATGTTGATTAAAACACACTTATGTGTTTAAATTATTTAAAATTTACCAACGCAAATCATATAGCTCTGTTGGAATCAGCAATTATAAAATGTAGTTAATTGTATGGACTTTATTTTAATTTGTGCTTCAATAGCTTCATTTTCTTCAATGTCATCAATCGTCCAACAATCTACAATATTATTATTATATTTAAATAATTTGGAAAGCGCTGGCATGGCTTAGTATTACATCAACGAAAGAACCTCGCCAAGTTTCCCTTATGGCTAATGAGGAACTTTCTTTCTGGACGCTCTAACGTCTTAGTGCGTCTTGTTGGCGTCCCAACGGTGCACAGGCTGTCCCGTAGGATGCACAGGCAATTCGACTAGTAGCCCTGCTCAGAAAGTACCACTGTCTGTCACAATGAACACTAAAACCAGCCACTCTATATTGAAAACGCTCAATGCTTATTATTTCAATATAGGGCTCAAATATGTCAATTTATGACAAGTATTAATAAATAAATAGCAATGAACAAATATTGCGCAATTCCAACATGCATCTTAAATTTTATTTAAAGAATAATCTTTATTTATTGTTTCATATTTTGTTTGGAATTGAACCCGCAAGAAATAGACAATAATTAATCCGCATAAACTAAGTGAGAGTACTCACCCTAAATATAATTATCCAAATGTGTCTTCACTATATTTTCACCATATTGCGTTTACTGTTGCACTCTGGAAACTGAATGTCCCGAATCCAGATAGTACGAAACGCACTTTTAGTACTTAAGCGCACGTCGAACTTCAACACAAAATTTTGCTACACACAGGCCCGTATGCACCCGATGCAGATCCGGGGTGTGTATCTTTACAGTCTAGCGCCTAATATGTGGATATAGTAATGGTTTAGGGCTCTGTTAAACGCCGCATACATAATATGAACTGCCTGTCTACGATACCTTGGCTGTAATAGACATTTTTGAAATATTCACTGTTCAACCACATGGGGCAGTCTATCGCTTACTATGTGGATATAGTAATCGTTTGGGGCTCTGTTTAACGCCTCATACACAATATGAAATGCCTGATTACGATAGCTTGGCCGTAATAGACAATTTTGAAATATTCACTGTTCAACCACATGGGGCAGTCTAACGCTTACTATGTGAATATAGTAATGGTTTGGGGCTTTGTTAAACGCCGCATACACAATATGAACTGCCTGCCTACGATACCTTGGCTGTAATAGACATTTTTGAAATATTCACTGTTCAACCACATGGGGTAGTCTAGCGCCTAATATGTGAAAGTAGTAATGCTTTAAGATTCTGTATAACGCCGCATGCAAAATATGAACTGCCTGCCTACGATAGTTTGGCTATAACAGACATTTTTTAATTATTCACTGTTCAACAACATAGGGCAGTTTAACGCCTAATATGTGGATATGGTAATGGTTTGGGGCTCTGTATAACGCCGCATACACAATATGAACTGCCTGCTTACGATAGTTTGGCTGTAACATACACTTTTGAATAATTCACTGTTCAACAACATAGGGCAGTCTAACGCCTAATATGTGGATATCGTAATGGTTTGGGGCTCTGTATAACCCCGCGTACACAATATGGACAGCCTGCCTACGATAGTTTGGCTATAACAGACATTTTTTAATTATTTACTGTTCAATTACATAGGGCAGTCTAACGCCTAATATGTGGATATAGTAATGGTTTGGGGCTCTGTATAACGGCGCATACACAATATGAACTGCCTGCCTACGATAGCTTGGCCGTAATAGACATTTTTGAAATATTCACTGTTCATCCACATGGGGCAGTCAAACGCTTAATATGTGAATATAGTAATGGTTTGGGGCTCTGTTAAACGCCGCATACACAGTATGAACTGCCTGTCTAGGATACCTTGGCTGTAATAGACATTTTTGAAATATACACTGTTCAACCACATGGGGCAGTCTAGCGCCTAATATGTGGATATAGGAATGGTTTGGGGCTCTGTATAACCCCGCATACACAATATGAACAGGCTGCCTTTGATAGTTTGGCTAAAACAGACATTTTTTAAATATTCTCTGTTCATCCTTATGGGGCAGTCTAACGCTTAATATGTGAATATAGTAATGGTTTGGGGCTCTGTTAAACGCCTCATACACAATATGAACTGCCTGCCTACGATAGCTTGGCCGTAATAGACATTTTTGAAATATTCACTGTTCAACCACATGGGGAAGTCTATCGATTACTATGCGGATATAGTAATCGTTTGGGGCTCTGTTAAACGCCGCATACACAATATGAACTGCCTGCCTACGATACCTTCGCTGTAATAGACATTTTTGAAATATTCACTGTTAACCACATGGGGCAGTCTATCGCTTACTATGTGAATATAGTAATGGTTTGGGACTCTGTTTAACGCCGCATACACCAGGCAGTTCATAAACTGCCTGCCTAAGATACCTTGGCTGTAATAGACATTTTTGAAATATTCACTGTTCAACCACATGGGGCAGTCTAGCGCCTAATATGTGGATATAGTAATCGTTTGGGGCTCTGTATAACCTTGCATACACAATATCAACAGCCTGCCTACGATAGTTTTTCTGAAACAGACATTTTTGAAATATTCACTGTTCAACCACATGGGGCAGTCTAACGCTTAATATGTGAATATAGTAATGGTTTGGGGCTCTGTTAAACGCCACATACACAATATGAACTGCCTGTCTACGATACCTTGGCTGTAATAGACATTTTTGAAATATTCACTGTTCAACCACATGGGGCAGTCTATCGCTTACTATGTGAATATAGTAATGGTTTGGGACTCTGTTTAACGCCGCATACACCAGGCAGTTCATAAACTGCGTGCCTACGATAGTTTGGCTAAAACAGACATTTTTGAAATATTCACTGTTCAACCACATGGGGCAGTCTAACGCTTAATATGTGAATATAGTAATGGTTTGGGGCTCTGTTAAACGCCACATACACAATATGAACTGCCTGTCTACGATACCTTGGCTGTAATAGACATTTTTGAAATAATCACTGTTCAACCACATGGGGCAGTCTAACGCTTAGTACACACCATATGAACTGCCAGCCTACGATAGCTTGGCCGTAATAGACTTTTTTGAAATATTCACTGTTCAACCTCATGGGGCAGTCTAACGCTTACTATGTGGATATAGTAATCGTTTGGGGCTCTGTTAAACGCCGCATACACAATATGAACTGCCTGCCTACGATACCTTGGCTGTAATAGACATTTTTGAAATATTCACTGTTCAACCACATGGGGCAGTCTTGTAATAGTACAAACCCCTGTCTCACACAAAATGTATAAAACAAGAGAAAGTACGACCCGGCTCTGAGTGGAGTAGACCAATCATCTGTAAATATGAAATAAAATTGGGATTAGTTTTTGTTGATTAAAACACACTTATGTGTTTAAATTATTTAAAATTTACCAACGCAATTCATATAGCTCTGTTGGAATCAGCAATTATAAAATGTAGTTAATTGTATGGACTTTATTTTAATTTGTGCTTCAATAGCTTCATTTTCTTCAATGTCATCAATCGTCCAACAATCTACAATATTATTATTATATTTAAATAATTTGGAAAGCGCTGGCATGGCTTAGTATTACATCAACGAAAGAACCTCGCCAAGTTTCCCTTATGGCTAATGAGGAACTTTCTTTCTGGACGCTCTAACGTCTTAGTGCGTCTTGTTGGCGTCCCAACGGTGCACAGGCTGTCCCGTAGGATGCACAGGCAATTCGACTAGTAGCCCTGCTCAGGAGGTACCACTGTCTGTCACAATGAACACTAAAACCAGCCACTCTATATTGAAAACGCTCAATGCTTATTATTTCAATATAGGGCTCAAATATGTCAATTTTTGACAAGTATTAATAAATAAATAGCAATGAACAAATATTGCGCAATTCCAACATGCATCTTAAATTTTATTTAAAGAATAATCTTTATTTATTGTTTCATATTTTGTTTGGAATTGAACCCGCAAGAAATAGACAATAATTAATCCGCATAAACTAAGTGAGAGTACTCACCCTAAATATAATTATCCAAATGTGTCTTCACTATATTTTCACCATATTGCGTTTACTGTTGCACTCTGGAAACTGAATGTCCCGAATCCAGATAGTACGAAACGCACTTTTAGTACTTAAGCGCACGTCGAACTTCAACACAAAATTTTGCTACACACAGGCCCGTATGCACCCGATGCAGATCCGGGGTGTGTATCTTTACAGTCTAGCGCCTAATATGTGGATATAGTAATGGTTTAGGGCTCTGTTAAACGCCGCATACATAATATGAACTGCCTGTCTACGATACCTTGGCTGTAATAGACATTTTTGAAATATTCACTGTTCAACCACATGGGGCAGTCTATCGCTTACTATGTGGATATAGTAATCGTTTGGGGCTCTGTTTAACGCCTCATACACAATATGAAATGCCTGATTACGATAGCTTGGCCGTAATAGACATTTTTGAAATATTCACTGTTCAACCACATGGGGCAGTCTAACGCTTACTATGTGAATATAGTAATGGTTTGGGGCTTTGTTAAACGCCGCATACACAATATGAACTGCCTGCCTACGATACCTTGGCCGTAATAGACATTTTTGAAATATTCACTGTTCAACCACATGGGGTAGTCTAGCGCCTAATATGTGAAAGTAGTAATGCTTTAAGATTCTGTATAACGCCGCATGCAAAATATGAACTGCCTGCCTACGATAGTTTGGCTATAACAGACATTTTTTAATTATTCACTGTTCAACAACATAGGGCAGTTTAACGCCTAATATGTGGATATGGTAATGGTTTGGGGCTCTGTATAACGCCGCATACACAATATGAACTGCCTGCTTACGATAGTTTGGCTATAACATACACTTTTGAATAATTCACTGTTCAACAACATAGGGCAGTCTAACGCCTAATATGTGGATATAGTAATGGTTTGGGTGTAATATACCTTCGGGGTGCGCAAGGGGGTGGTTTATTTAATAAAGCTCGATACTATAAAATACTTCTATATTGATTGATAACTGATTAACAAGTGGCCGGATATCGGTCGTCTCGTGACGTCGCTATGCTACTCCCACTACACTCCCTCACACTTAGTTGGATTGTACCAATTACAAATACATTTATACATCAAATTTAACATACATTGATACATTTCATTTAAACAATTACATACAACGTTATCTGTAAGTATTAATCTAAGTTCGTTATATAATCTTTATACTTAACGGGTGCCTTTACCGCTCTTCTCTGTCTGTTCGTTTGTGAGTCGTGTGCTCTCCGTTCGACCGTCGTATTGCCTGTTTCTGCCACCGTATCTGTTGACGATGTTGTGTGTGATACTGTGTCGGCGCTCGTACCTTGTACTTCTGTTTGGTCCACTGTGACCCTCTCCACCGTTGACTCTGTTGGTTCCTCTCTCGTTACTTCGGCCTCTATTGCCTCCGATTCTTCCTCCGGTTCTATCATCCTCTCCGAAAGCTCTTCCTCCGGCATGTCCGATTCGTTTTGTTGGTCCTCTGGTGTTCTTCTCTTTGTTAGTAGCTCGTCTGCTTCTCCGTCTTCGGTGTTCGTCCACCATCTCGTACCGAATGGTCTAATTTGTTCGGTGTGCCTCTTTTCGTGTTTTCCTGTTGAACATTCGCATATGTATACATTTCGTCCAATTCTTCTTACCACTTTCGCCTGAGACCATTCGTCGGCTCCATTCCGTCTGTACTTCCGGATCATTACAATCTCTCCGACTGCGAACTCGCGTTTCCTACCTCCATGACTGTGCACCTGTCTCTTTTGCGCTGCTCCTGCCTTTCCGTCTCTTTCACCCGCGCTTTGTGCGTCTTCCTCGTCTCTTTCTCGTAAGATTTCTAATCGAGTTCTGACGGGTCGTCCCAACATGAGTTCGAAGGGTGATTTTCCTGTGGAGCAGTGCTCTAGATTCCTGTAATTTATCAAGAAACGTGAAATTGCGGTTGACATTGGTACCTGTTTGTTCGCGTTTTCTAACGCCGTTTTTATTTTGTTCTTAAAAGTCTTCACCATGTTTTCCGCTGCGCCGTTGCTCTGTGGGTGGTACGGTGGCGATGTCATGCTCTTTATTCCGTTGCGTTCATAGAAGGCTTTCAGTGGTTTCGCCACTAAATTCGGTGCGTTGTCACTCACCACTAGTTTTGGCAATCCCCACCTGGCGAACACTTCACGCAGCTTTTCTTCTACTTCTCTTGCTGATGTGTTCTTCATCTCGAATACCTCTGGCCACTTAGTGAATGAATCTACGACAATAAGAAACATTTTACCGTATAAAGGTCCTAGAAAATCCAAATGAATTCGCTCGTATGGACTGTTTGCTAGAGGCCATGGGGTCAATTCCGACTTGGGTGGATTTTGCTTGTTCCTGGCACATGCAAAACATGTTCGTGCCGCGTTTTCAATATCGTCGTCGATTTTCGGCCAGTACATATATTGTCGGGCCATGTTTTTCATTTTACTTACTCCAAAATGTCCAGCGTGCAGCTCCTCCAACGCTGCCTTTCTCAACTGCTTGGGAATTACTATCCTGTGGCCCCACATGAGTACGCCTTTTTCGACCGTCAGCTGCTCTCTTCGATTGTATAGTTGCCTGAGATTGTCCTGGACTTTTGTTGGCCAATTTTCGTTCTTCACGTAGCTCATAATTTCGCCTAATTCTGCGTCTTCCTCCGCTGCTTCTGCTACTTTGTTGTTATCGATTGGCCAGTGTTCAGCTTTCTCTGTAAAATTCAAATACTCCACACCTTGCTGTTCGGGCCCGTCCTCGGTTTCAACGTCCTCGTTAATTGCCCTTGATAAGTAGTCAGCAACCACGTTGTCTGTCCCTTTTATGTGTTGTATTTTATAATTGAATCCAGATAGATAAATCGCCCACCTCTGCAATCTCGCCGCAGCCATTTGAGGTATGCTTTTATTTTCCCCAAATATTGCTAATAATGGCTTATGGTCCGTTCTCAACGTAAATTTGGCGCCGCATAAATAATGGTAGAATTTTCTTACCCCGAAATATATGGCTAGTGCCTCCTTTTGCACTGTTGGGTAATTTTTCTCGGCTTTCGTGAGAACTCTCGCTACACAGGCCACCATCTTCTCTTCTCCATTTATTATGTGTGACAAGACTGCTGAAATCCCTTGGTTTGACGCGTCCGTGGTCAAAATGATCTCCTGTTTGGGGTTGAAATGGGCTAAAACAGTCTCCTTACTTACTATTTTCTTTATTTTTCCCAACGCTTTCTCGCATCTACTGGTCCACTTGAAGTCCTTGTCCTTTTTCAGTAGGTCGTACACCGGCTTTAATATGTTGGCACTATTTGGTATAAACTTATTGTAATAGTTTATCATACCCAACAACGCCCTTACGTCCTTTGTGTTCTTCGGCCTTGGTGCATCTAAAATGGCCTTCACCTTGTCTCCGGTCTTCTTTAGCCCCTCCTGATTGATCACGTGGCCCAAATATTCGACCTCGTCCTGAAAAAATTTACATTTTTCTTTCTTTACCGTTAATCCAGCTCTTTTAAGTCTCTCTAATACTGTCTCCAAGTTTCTCCAGTGTTGTTGTTCCGTTTCACCAGTAATCAAAATATCATCTAAGAACGTCACCACTCCATCTACGTCTACAAATAACTGTTCGATGTGTTTTTGGAAAATGCTCGTGGCCACTTTGATTCCAAAGGGCATCCTGTTTACTTTGAACAGCCCTCGGTGTGTGTTCCAAGCCAAAAGCTTTGAAGTCTCCTCGGAGAGTACGAACTGATTGTATGCCTTATACAAATCCAATTTGGTGAACTTTTTACCTCCACCTAACTTTGCAAAAACCTCATCGATTCTTGGTAAAGGATACTTTATTTCCTCCAAATACTTGTTGACTGACGATTTATAGTCTCCACAAATCCGTAATTCTCCGTTCTCTTTTATGACAGGAACTATGGGTGTTGCCCATTCGCTGTTTTCAATTGGAGTGATGATCTCTTCCTCCACTAGTCGCTCCAGCTCCTTTTCGATAGCTGCTCTGTACGCCAGTGGTACCGGTCTGCTCTTGCAAAAAACGCTCCTGCTCTCGGGAATTAGCTGTAATGATACCTCAGCTACGTTATATCGTCCCAACTTCTCTTCGAACACTTCCTTGTTCGCTTGCATTAGCCGTGCTAAGTTCCTTTCCTCAGCAATCGTGCCTACAATATTAATAGATGTGTTTACCTTTCTTAACCAGTCTTTCCCCAAGATGACACATACATACGTATTGTGCTTTGAGTGCTTTTATAGTTTACAACTACCTCCAAATATCCGTTTGGCTTGAATATGCCTCCGTCGTAGCTCTTCAACAACAAATTACTGCTTTTTAACAGGTACTTATCGAATAGTTTCCTGTATGTCACTTCACTCATGGCAGATATTGCGGCTCCACTGTCAATCTCGGCTTCCAGGCTCTTCCCGTTAAGTTTTACTTCAATCTTAAAATCATTATCGTTAGTTTCACAAACATTGAATACATTACATGACAGTACATCCTTGTTAATATTTTCGTTATCGTTTACAATTTCATTATAAAATAATTCAAATTTATCTTCATCATTTTCAATATAATTAATTCTGTTGGCTCTATTACTACATACTTTTGCCAAATGGCCAGCCTTGTTACAATTATTACATTTGAAATTTTTGTATTTACATACATCTTTGTGGTTATTGCCACAATGTTTACATTTTGCATTTGCTGAACCTTGACCTTGCCAACGTCCACCTCTTTGTTGTTGCGCACTGCCACATTCACTCTGACCTCGACTTGAGTACTTTGAACTACCACTCGCACTTTCACTGACACCACGCCTGCGCTTGAAGACCTCCTGATGACGTCTCTTCCGGCTTCCTGATGCTTCGTCTTCTTGTGCTCCGCCATATTTACCGCCTTTTATAAAGTTGACTTCCATCTTGGATTTTAACACATTTTCGGATTTCATGGCCGTTTCAACCAATTTTTCTAAGGTTTCTGTTTCAGCTTCCTCGCAGATCCTATCCTTTACCCTTCCGTTTGATAGACCGCACACAAATTTGTCTTTTAGCACTTCTACGAGATTTGCACCAAACTTGCACTGAGTAGCCGCCTTTCTTACCGCAGCATACCATTCTGCAATAGACTGGTCCGGATTTTGCTCCATATCGTAGAACTTGGTTCTTTGCCTCCACGCATTCGAGTGCCCTTTAAATACTGTCGCAAGTAGTTTCGTCAGGTCGTCATAACTTTTGTCTTTAGGTTTTTGTGGGAAAGCTAGGTCTCTCAGGGTAGAATACGTTTCTGGGCTGATTGAGCTTAGCAAAACTGCTCTTTTTTCCACTGCCTCAGTTGTCTTCTGAGTAATGAAATGTTGCTCTAATCTTTCGCAATACACTTCCCAGTCCTCTACATCCTGATTAAATTCGATGAACCTGTGTGCCGTTGCGGTAGCCATTCTGGTCACTATTGCTACTGCCACGTGCTTTTTTTACTTTATATATTTTAATTTTTCAAATTTGATTAATTGATTTAAAATAAATTTTTATACCGTTTCGCCTCGTCGCCACTGTAATATACCTTCGGGGTGCGCAAGGGGGTGGTTTATTTAATAAAGCTCGATACTATAAAATACTTCTATATTGATTGATAACTGATTAACAAGTGGCCGGATATCGGTCGTCTCGTGACGTCGCTATGCTACTCCCACTACATTGGGGCTCTGTATAACCCCGCGTACACAATATGGACAGCCTGCCTACGATAGTTTGGCTATAACAGACATTTTTTAATTATTTACTGTTCAATTACATAGGGCAGTCTAACGCCTAATATGTGGATATAGTAATGGTTTGGGGCTCTGTATAACGCCGCATACACAATATGAACTGCCTGCCTACGATAGCTTGGCCGTAATAGACATTTTTGAAATATTCACTGTTCATCCACATGGGGCAGTCAAACGCTTAATATGTGAATATAGTAATGGTTTGGGGCTCTGTTAAACGCCGCATACATAATATGAACTGCCTGTCTACGATACCTTGGCTGTAATAGACATTTTTGAAATATTCACTGTTCAACCACATGGGGCAGTCTATCGCTTACTATGTGGATATAGTAATCGTTTGGGGCTCTGTTTAACGCCTCATACACAATATGAAATGCCTGATTACGATAGCTTGGCCGTAATAGACATTTTTGAAATATTCACTGTTCAACCACATGGGGCAGTCTAACGCTTACTATGTGGATATAGTAATCGTTTGGGGCTCTGTTAAACGCCGCATACACAATATGAACTGCCTGCCTACGATACCTTGGCTGTAATAGACATTTTTGAAATATTCACTGTTCAACCACATGGGGCAGTCTAACGCTTACTATGTGGATATAGTCATCGTTTGGGGCTCTGTATAACGCCTCATACACAATATGAACTGCCTGCCTACGATAGTTTGGCTAAAACAGACATTTTTGAAATATTCACTGTTCATCCACATGGGGCAGTCTAACGCTTAATATGTGAATATAGTAATGGTTTGGGGCTCTGTTAAACGCCGCATACACAATATGAACTGCTTGTCTACGATACCTTGGCTGTAATAGACATTTTTGAAATATTCACTGTTCAACCACATGGGGCAGTCTAACGCTTACTATGTGGGTATAGTAATCGTTTGGGGCTCTGTTTAACGCCTCATACACAATATGAACTGCCTGCCTACGATAGCTTGGCCGTAATAGTTTTTTTTGAAATATTCACTGTTCAACCACATGGGGCAGTCTAACGCTTACTATGTGGATATAGTAATCGTTTGGAGCTCTGTTTAACACCTCATACACAATATGAACTGCCAGCCTACGATAGTTTGGCTAAAACAGACATTTTTAAAATATTCACTGTTCATCCTTATGGGGCAGTCTAAAGCTTAATATGTGAATATAGTAATGGTTTGGGGCTCTGTTAAACGCCGCATACACAATATGAACTGCCTGCCTACGATAGCTTGGCCGTAATAGACATTTTTGAAATATTCACTGTTCAACCACATGGGGCAGTCTAACGCTTACTATGTGGATATAGTAATCGTTTGGGGCTCTGCTTAACGCCTCATACACAATATGAACTCCCTGCCTACGATAGCTTGGCCGTAATAGACATTTTTGAAATATTCACTGTTCAACCACATGGGGCAGTCTAACGCTTACTATGTGGATATAGTAATCGTTTGGGGCTCTGTTAAACGCCGCATACACAATATGAACTGCCTGCCTTCGATAGTTTGGCTAAAACAGACATTTTTGAAATATTCACTGTTCATCCTTATGGGGCAGTCTAACGCTTAATATGAGAATATAGTAATGGTTTGGGGCTCTGTTATACGCCTCGTACACAATATAAACTGCCTGCCTACGATAGTTTGGCTAAAACAGACATTTTTAAAATATTCACTGTTCATCCTTATGGGGCAGTCTAACGCTTAATATGTGAATATAGTAATGGTTTGGGGCTCTGTATAACCCCGCATACACAATATGAACAGCCTGCCTACGATAGTTTGGCTAAAACAGACTTTTTTGAAATATTCACTGTTCATCCTTATGGGGCAGTCTAACGCTTAATATGTGAATATAGTAATCGTTTGGGGCTCTGTTAAACGCCGCATACACAATATGAACTGCCTGCCTACGATACCTTGGCTGTAATAGTCATTTTTGAAATATTCACTGTTCAACCACATAGGGCAGTCTATCGCTTACTATGTGAATATAGTAATGGTTTGGGACTGTGTTTACCGCCGCATACACCAGGCAGTTCATAAACTGCCTGCCTACGATAGTTTGGCTAAAACAGACATTTTTAAAATATTCACTGTTCATACTTATGGGGCAGTCTAACGCTTACTATGTGGATATAGTAATCGTTTGGGGCTCTGTTTAACGCCTCATACACAATATGAACTGCCTGATTACGATAGCTTGGCCGTAATAGACATTTTTGAAATATTCACTGTTCAACCACATGGGGCAGTCTAACGCTTACTATGTGGATATAGTAATAGTTTGGGGCTCTGTTTAACGCCTCATACACAATATGAACTGCCTGATTACGATAGCTTGGCCGTAATAGACATTTTTGAAATATTCACTGTTCAACCACATGGGGCAGTCTAACGCTTACTATGTGGATATAGTAATCGTTTGGGGCTCTGTTTAACGCCTCATACACAATATGAACTGCCTGCCTACGATAGCTTGGCCGTAATAGACATTTTTGAAATATTCACAGTTCAACCACATGGGGCAGTCTAGCGCCTAATATGTGGATATAGAAATGGTTTGGGGCTCTGTATAACGCCGCATACATAATATGAACATCCTGCCTTCGATAGTTTGGCTAAAACAGACATTTTTGAAATATTCACTGTTCATCCACATGGGGCAGTCTAACGCTTAATATGTGAATATAGTAATGGTTTGGGGCTCTGTTAAACGCCGCATACACAATATGAACTGCCTGTCTACGATACCTTGGCTGTAATAGACATTTTTGAAATAATCACTGTTCAACCACATGGGGCAGTTTAACGCTTACTATGTGGATATAGTAATCGTTTGGGGCTCTGTTAAACGCCGCATACACAATATGAACTGCCTGTCTACGATACCTTGGCTGTAATAGACATTTTTGAAATATTCACTGTTCAACCACATGGGGCAGTCTATCGCTTACTATGTGGATATAGTAATCGTTTGGGGCTCTGTTTAACGCCTCATACACAATATGAAATGCCTGATTACGATAGCTTGGCCGTAATAGACATTTTTGAAATATTCACTGTTCAACCACATGGGGCAGTCTAACGCTTACTATGTGGATATAGTAATCGTTTGGGGCTCTGTTAAATGCCGCATACACAATATGAACTGCCTGCCTACGATACCTTGGCTGTAATAGACATTTTTGAAATATTCACTGTTCAACCACATGGGGCAGTCTAACGCTTACTATGTGGATATAGTAATCGTTTGGGGCTCTGTTAAACGCCGCATACACAATATGAACTGCCTGCCTTCGATAGTTTGGCTAAAACAGACATTTTTGAAATATTCACTGTTCATCCTTATGGGGCAGTCTAACGCTTAATATGAGAATATAGTAATGGTTTGGGGCTCTGTTATACGCCTCGTACACAATATAAACTGCCTGCCTACGATAGTTTGGCTAAAACAGACATTTTTAAAATATTCACTGTTCATCCTTATGGGGCAGTCTAACGCTTAATATGTGAATATAGTAATGGTTTGGGGCTCTGTATAACCCCGCATACACAATATGAACCGCCTGCCTACGATAGTTTGGCTAAAACAGACTTTTTTGAAATATTCACTGTTCATCCTTATGGGGCAGTCTAACGCTTAATATGTGAATATAGTAATCGTTTGGGGCTCTGTTAAACGCCGCATACACAATATGAACAGCCTGCCTACGAAAGCTTGGCCGTAATAGACATTTTTGAAATATTCACTGTTCAACCACATGGAGCAGTCTAACGCTTACTATGTGGATATAGTAATCGTTTGGGGCTCTGTTTAACGCCTCATACACAATATGAACTGCCTGCCTACGATAGCAAGGCTGTAATAGACATTTTTGAAATATTCACTGTTCAACCACATGGGGCAGTCTAACGCTTACTATGTGGTTATAGTAATCGTTTGGGGCTCTGTTAAACGCCGCATACACAATATGAACTGCCTGCCTACGATACCTTGGCTGTAATAGACATTTTTAAAATATTCACTGTTCAACCACATGGGGCAGTCTAGCGCCTAATATGTGGATATAGTAATGGTTTGGGGCTCTGTATAACCCCGCATACACAATATGAACAGCCTGCCTACGATAGTTTGGCTAAAACAGACATTTTTGAAATATTCACTGTTCATCCTCATAGGGCAGTCTAACGCTTACTATGTGAATATAGTAATGGTTTGGGGCTCTGTTAAACGCCGCATACACAATATGAACTGCCTGTCTAGGATACCTTGGCTGTAATAGACATTTTTGAAATATTCACTGTTCAACCACATGGGGCAGTCTAACGCTTACTATGTGGATATAGTAATCGTTTGGGGCTCTGTTAAACGCCGCATACACAATATGAACTGCCTGCCTACGATACCTTGGCTGTAATAGACATTTTTGGAATATTCACTGTTCATCCACATGGGGCAGTCAAACGCTTAATATGTGAATATAGTAATGGTTTGGGGCTCTGTTAAACGCCGCATACACAATATGAACTGCCTGTCTAGGATACCTTGGCTGTAATAGACATTTTTGAAATATTCACTGTTCAACCACATGGGGCAGTCTAGCGCCTAATATGTGGATATAGTAATGGTTTGGGGCTCTGTATAACGCCGCATACACAATATGAACTGCCTGTCTAGGATTCCTTGGCTGTAATAGACATTTTTGAAATATTCACTGTTCAACCACATGGGGCAGTCTAACGCTTACTATGTGGATATAGTAATCGTTTAGGGCTCTGTTTATCGCCTCATACACAATATGAACTGCCTGCCTACGATAGTTTGGCTAAAACAGACATTTTTAAAATATTCACTGTCCATCCTTATGGGGCAGTCTAACGCTTAATATGTGAATATAGTAATGGTTTGGGGCTCTGTTAAACGCCGCATACACAATATGAACTGAATGTCTACGATAGCTTGGCCGCAATAGACATTTTTGAAATATTCACTGTTCAACCAGATGGGGCAGTCTAACGCTTACTATGTGGATATAGTAATCGTTTGGGGCTCTGTTTAACGCCTCATACACAATATGAACTGCCTGCCTACGATAGCTTGGCCGTAATAGTTTTTTTTGAAATATTCACTGTTCAACCACATGGGGCAGTCTAACGCTTACTATGTGGATATAGTAATGGTTTGGGGCTCTGTTAAACGCCGCATACACAATATAAACTGCCTGTCTACGATACCTTGGCTGTAATAGACATTTTTGAAATATTCTCTGTTCAACCACATGGGGCAGTCTAACGCTTAGTACACACCATATGAACTGCCTGTCTACGATAGCTTGGCCGTAATAGACATTTTTGAAATATTCACTGTTCAACCACATGGGGCAGTCTAACGCTTACTATGTGGATATAGTAATCGTTTGGGGCTCTGTTTAACGCCTCATACACAATATGAACTGCCTGCCTACGATAGCTTGACCGTAATAGACATTTTTGAAATATTCACTGTTCATCCTTATAGGGCAGTCTAACGCTTAATATGTGAATATAGTAATGGTTTGGGGCTCTGTTAAACGCCGCATACACAATATGAACTGCCTGCCTACGATAGCTTGACCGTAATAGACATTTTTGAAATATTCACTGTTCAACCACATGGGGCAGTCTAACGCTTACTATGTGGATATAGTAATCGTTTGGGGCTCTGTTAAACGCCGCATACACAATATGAACTGCCTGCCTACGATAGCTTGGCCGTAATAGACATTTTTGAAATATTCACTGTTCAACCACATGGGGCAGTCTAACGCTTACTATGTGGATATAGTAATCGTTTGGGGCTCTGTTAAACGCCGCATACACAATATGAACTGCCTGCCTACGATACCTTGGCTGTAATAGACATTTTTGGAATATTCACTGTTGAACCACATGGGGCAGTCTAACGCTTACTATGTGAATATTCTAATGGTTTGGGGCTCTGTTAAACGCCGCATACACAATATGAACTGCCTGTCTAGGATACCTTGGCTGTAATAGACATTTTTGAAATATTCACTGTTCAACCACATGGGGCAGTCTAACGCTTACTATGTAGATATAGTAATCGTTTGGGGCTTTGTTTAACGCCTCATACACAATATGAACTGCCTGCCTACGATACCTTGGCTGTAATAGACATTTTTGGAATATTCACTGTTGAACCACATGGGGCAGTCTAACGCTTACTATGTGAATATAGTAATGGTTTGGGGCTCTGTTAAACGCCGCATACACAATATGAACTGCCTGTCTAGGATACCTTGGCTGTAATAGACATTTTTGAAATATTCACTGTTCAACCACATGGGGCAGTCTAACGCTTACTATGTGGATATAGTAATCGTTTGGGGCTCTGTTAAACGCCGCATACACAATATGAACTGCCTGCCTACGATACCTTGGCTGTAATAGACATTTTTGGAATATTCACTGTTCATCCACATGGGGCAGTCAAACGCTTAATATGTGAATATAGTAATGGTTTGGGGCTCTGTATAACGCCGCATACACAATATGAACTGCCTGTCTAGGATTCCTTGGCTGTAATAGACATTTTTGAAATATTCACTGTTCAACCACATGGGGCAGTCTAACGCTTACTATGTGGATATAGTAATCGTTTAGGGCTCTGTTTATCGCCTCATACACAATATGAACTGCCTGCCTACGATAGTTTGGCTAAAACAGACATTTTTAAAATATTCACTGTCCATCCTTATGGGGCAGTCTAACGCTTAATATGTGAATATAGTAATGGTTTGGGGCTCTGTTAAACGCCGCATACACAATATGAACTGCCTGTCTACGATAGCTTGGCCGCAATAGACATTTTTGAAATATTCACTGTTCAACCACATGGGGCAGTCTAACGCTTACTATGTGGATATAGTAATCGTTTGGGGCTCTGTTTAACGCCTCATACACAATATGAACTGCCTGCCTACGATAGCTTGGCCGTAATAGTTTTTTTTGAAATATTCACTGTTCAACCACATGGGGCAGTCTTACGCTTACTATGTGGATATAGTAATGGTTTGGGGCTCTGTTAAACGCCGCATACACAATATAAACTGCCTGTCTACGATACCTTGGCTGTAATAGACATTTTTGAAATATTCTCTGTTCAACCACATGGGGCAGTCTAACGCTTAGTACACACCATATGAACTGCCTGTCTACGATAGCTTGGCCGTAATAGACATTTTTGAAATATTCACTGTTCAACCACATGGGGCAGTCTAACGCTTACTATGTGGATATAGTAATCGTTTGGGGCTCTGTTTAACGCCTCATACACAATATGAACTGCCTGCCTACGATAGCTTGGCCGTAATAGACATTTTTGAAATATTCACTGTTCAACCACATGGGGCAGTCTAACGCTTACTATGTGAATATAATAATGGTTTGGGGCTCTGTTAAACGCTGCATACACAATATAAACTGCCTGTCTACGATACCTTTGCTGTAATAGACATTTTTGAAATATTCTCTGTTCAACCACATGGGGCAGTCTAACGCTTAGTACACACCATATGAACTGCCTGTCTACGATAGCTTGGCCGTAATAGACATTTTTGAAATATTCACTGTTCAACCACATGGGGCAGTCTAACGCTTACTATGTGGATATAGTAATCGTTTGGGGCTCTGTTTAACGCCTCATACACAATATGAACTGCCTGCCTACGATAGCTTGGCCGTAATAGACATTTTTGAAATATTCACTGTTCAACCACATAGGGCAGTCTAACGCTTACTATATGAATATAGTAATGGTTTGGGGCTCTGTTAAACGTCGCATACACAATATGAACTGCCTGTCTACGATATCTTGGCTGTAATAGACATTTTTGAAATATTTACTGTTCAACCACATGGGGCAGTCTAGCGCCTAATATGTGGATATAGTAATGGTTTGGGGCTCTGTTTAACGCCTCATACACAATATGAACTGCCTGCCTACGATAGTTTGGCTAAAACAGACATTTTTTAAATATTCACTGTTCATCCTTATAGGGCAGTCTAACGCTTAATATGTGAATATAGTAATGGTTTGGGGCTCTGTATAACCCCGCATACACAATATGAACAGCCTGCCTACGATAGTTTGGCTAAAACAGAAATTTTTGAAATATTCACTGTTCATCCTTATAGGGCAGTCTAACGCTTAATATGTGAATATAGTAATCGTTTGGGGCTCTGTTTAACGCCTCATACACAATATGAACTGCCTGCCTACGATAGCTTGGCCGTAATAGACATTTTTGAAATATTCATTGTTCAACCACATAGGGCAGTCTAACGCTTACTATATGAATATAGTAATGGTTTGGGGCTCTGTTAAACGTCGCATACACAATATGAACTGCCTGTCTACGATATCTTGGCTGTAATAGACATTTTTGAAATATTTACTGTTCAACCACATGGGGCAGTCTAGCGCCTAATATGTGGATATAGTAATGGTTTGGGGCTCTGTTTAACGCCTCATACACAATATGAACTGCCTGCCTACGATAGTTTGGCTAAAACAGACATTTTTAAAATATTCACTGTACATCCTTATGGGGCAGTCTAACGCTTAATATGTGAATATAGTAATGGTTTGGGGCTCTGTATAACCCCGCATACACAATATGAACAGCCTGCCTACGATAGTTTGGCTAAAACAGAAATTTTTGAAATATTCACTGTTCATCCTTATAGGGCAGTCTAACGCTTAATATGTGAATATAGTAATCGTTTGGGGCTCTGTTAAACGCCGCATACACAATATGAACTGCCTGCCTACGATAGCTTGGCCGTAATAGACATTTTTGGAATATTCACTGTTCAACCACATAGGGCAGTCTAACGCTTACTATATGAATATAGTAATGGTTTGGGGCTCTGTTAAACGTCGCATACACAATATGAACTGCCTGTCTACGATATCTTGGCTGTAATAGACATTTTTGAAATATTCACTGTTCAACCACATGGGGCAGTCTAGCGCCTAATATGTGGATATAGTAATGGTTTGGGGCTCTGTTTAACGCCTCATACACAATATGAACTGCCTGCCTACGATAGTTTGGCTAAAACAGACATTTTTAAAATATTCACTGTTCATCCTTATGGGGCAGTCTAACGCTTAATATGTGAATATAGTAATGGTTTGGGGCTCTGTATAACCCCGCATACACAATATGAACAGCCTGCCTACGATAGTTTGGCTAAAACAGAAATTTTTGAAATATTCACTGTTCAACCACATGGGGCAGTCTAGCGCCTAATATGTGGATATAGTAATGGTTTGGGGCTCTGTTTAACGCCTCATACACAATATGAACTGCCTGCCTACGATAGTTTGGCTAAAACAGACATTTTTAAAATATTCACTGTTCAACCACATGGGGCAGTCTAACGCTTAATATGTGAATATAGTAATGGTTTGGGGCTCTGTTAAACGCCGCATACACAATATGAACTGCCTGCCTACGATAGCTTGGCCGTAATAGACATTTTTGAAATATTCACTGTTCAACCACATGGGGCAGTCTAACGCTTACTATGTGGATATAGTAATCGTTTGGGGCTCTGTTAAACGCCGCATACACAATATGAACTGCCTGCCTACGATACCTTGGCTGTAATAGACATTTTTGGAATATTCACTGTTGAACCACATGGGGCAGTCTAACGCTTACTATGTGAATATTCTAATGGTTTGGGGCTCTGTTAAACGCCGCATACACAATATGAACTGCCTGTCTAGGATACCTTGGCTGTAATAGACATTTTTGAAATATTCACTGTTCAACCACATGGGGCAGTCTAACGCTTACTATGTGGATATAGTAATCGTTTGGGGCTTTGTTTAACGCCTCATACACAATATGAACTGCCTGCCTACGATACCTTGGCTGTAATAGACATTTTTGGAATATTCACTGTTGAACCACATGGGGCAGTCTAACGCTTACTATGTGAATATAGTAATGGTTTGGGGCTCTGTTAAACGCCGCATACACAATATGAACTGCCTGTCTAGGATACCTTGGCTGTAATAGACATTTTTGAAATATTCACTGTTCAACCACATGGGGCAGTCTAACGCTTACTATGTGGATATAGTAATCGTTTGGGGCTCTGTTAAACGCCGCATACACAATATGAACTGCCTGCCTACGATACCTTGGCTGTAATAGACATTTTTGGAATATTCACTGTTCATCCACATGGGGCAGTCAAACGCTTAATATGTGAATATAGTAATGGTTTGGGGCTCTGTTAAACGCCGCATACACAATATGAACTGCCTGTCTAGGATACCTTGGCTGTAATAGACATTTTTGAAATATTCACTGTTCAACCACATGGGGCAGTCTAGCGCCTAATATGTGGATATAGTAATGGTTTGGGGCTCTGTATAACGCCGCATACACAATATGAACTGCCTGTCTAGGATTCCTTGGCTGTAATAGACATTTTTGAAATATTCACTGTTCAACCACATGGGGCAGTCTAACGCTTACTATGTGGATATAGTAATCGTTTAGGGCTCTGTTTATCGCCTCATACACAATATGAACTGCCTGCCTACGATAGTTTGGCTAAAACAGACATTTTTAAAATATTCACTGTCCATCCTTATGGGGCAGTCTAACGCTTAATATGTGAATATAGTAATGGTTTGGGGCTCTGTTAAACGCCGCATACACAATATGAACTGCCTGTCTACGATAGCTTGGCCGCAATAGACATTTTTGAAATATTCACTGTTCAACCACATGGGGCAGTCTAACGCTTACTATGTGGATATAGTAATCGTTTGGGGCTCTGTTTAACGCCTCATACACAATATGAACTGCCTGCCTACGATAGCTTGGCCGTAATAGTTTTTTTTGAAATATTCACTGTTCAACCACATGGGGCAGTCTAACGCTTACTACGTGGATATAGTAATGGTTTGGGGCTCTGTTAAACGCCGCATACACAATATAAACTGCCTGTCTACGATACCTTGGCTGTAATAGACATTTTTGAAATATTCTCTGTTCAACCACATGGGGCAGTCTAACGCTTAGTACACACCATATGAACTGCCTGCCTACGATAGCTTGGCCGTAATAGACATTTTTGGAATATTCACTGTTCAACCACATAGGGCAGTCTAACGCTTACTATATGAATATAGTAATGGTTTGGGGCTCTGTTAAACGTCGCATACACAATATGAACTGCCTGTCTACGATATCTTGGCTGTAATAGACATTTTTGAAATATTCACTGTTCAACCACATGGGGCAGTCTAGCGCCTAATAAGTGGATATAGTAATGGTTTGGGGCTCTGTTTAACGCCTCATACACAATATGAACTGCCTGCCTACGATAGTTTGGCTAAAACAGACATTTTTAAAATATTCACTGTTCATCCTTATGGGGCAGTCTAACGCTTAATATGTGAATATAGTAATGGTTTGGGGCTCTGTATAACCCCGCATACACAATATGAACAGCCTGCCTACGATAGTTTGGCTAAAACAGAAATTTTTGAAATATTCACTGTTCATCCTTATAGGGCAGTCTAACGCTTACTATGTGAATATAATAATGGTTTGGGGCTCTGTTAAACGCCGCATACACAATATAAACTGCCTGTCTACGATACCTTGGCTGTAATAGACATTTTTGAAATATTCTCTGTTCAACCACATGGGGCAGTCTAACGCTTAGTACACACCATATGAACTGCCTGTCTACGATAGCTTGGCCGTAATAGACATTTTTGAAATATTCACTGTTCAACCACATGGGGCAGTCTAACGCTTACTATATGAATATAGTAATGGTTTGGGGCTCTGTTAAACGTCGCATACACAATATGAACTGCCTGTCTACGATATCTTGGCTGTAATAGACATTTTTGAAATATTCACTGTTCAACCACATGGGGCAGTCTAGCGCCTAATATGTGGATATAGTAATGGTTTGGGGCTCTGTTTAACGCCTCATACACAATATGAACTGCCTGCCTACGATAGTTTGGCTAAAACAGACATTTTTAAAATATTCACTGTTCATCCTTATGGGGCAGTCTAACGCTTAATATGTGAATATAGTAATGGTTTGGGGCTCTGTATAACCCCGCATACACAATATGAACAGCCTGCCTACGATAGTTTGGCTAAAACAGAAATTTTTGAAATATTCACTGTTCATCCTTATAGGGCAGTCTAACGCTTACTATGTGGATATAGTAATCGTTTGGGGCTCTGTTTAACGCCTCATACACAATATGAACTGCCTGCCTACGATAGCTTGGCCGTAATAGACATTTTTAAAATATTCACTGTTCAACCACATGGGGCAGTCTAACGCTTACTATGTGGATATAGTAATCGTTTGGGGCTCTGTTAAACGCTGCATACACAATATGAACAGCCTGCCTACGATAGTTTGGCTAAAACAGACATTTTTGAAATATTCACTGTTCATCCTTATAGGGCAGTCTAACGCCTAATATGTGGATGTAGTAATGGTTTGGGGCTCTGTATAACGCCGCATACACAATATGAACTGCCTGCCTACGATAGCTTGGCCGTAATCTACATTTTTGAAATATTCACTGTTCATCCACATGGGGCAGTCTAACGCTTAATATGTGAATATAGTAATGGTTTGGGGCTCTGTTAAACGCAGCATACACAATATGAACTGCCTGTCTAGGATACCTTGGCTGTAATAGACATTTTTGAAATAATCACTGTTCAACCACATAGGGCAGTCTAACGCTTATTATGTGAATATAGTAATGGTTTGGGACTCTGTTTAACGCCGCATACACCAGGCAGTTCATAAACTGCCTGCCTACGATAGTTTGGCTAAAACAGACATTTTTGAAATATTCACTGTTCAACCACATGGGGCAGTCTAACGCTTAATATGTGAATATAGTAATGGTTTGGGGCTCTGTTAAACGCCGCATACACAATATGAACTGCCTGTCTACGATACCTTGGCTGTAATAGACATTTTTGAAATATTCACTGATCAACCACATGGGGCAGTCTAACGCTTAGTACACACCATATGAACTGCCTGTCTACGATAGCTTGGCCGTAATAGACATTTTTGAAATATTCACTGTTCAACCACATGGGGCAGTCTAACGCTTACTATGTGGATATAGTAATCGTTTGGGGCTCTGTTTAACGCCTCATACACAATATGAACTGCCTGCCTACGATAGCTTGGCCGTAATAGACATTTTTGAAATATTCACTGTTCAACCACATGGAGCAGTCTAACGCTTACTATGTGAATATAGTAATCGTTTGGGGCTCTGTTTAACGCCTCATACACAATATGAACTGCCTGCCTACGATAGTTTGGCTAAAACAGACATTTTTGAAATATTCACTGTTCATCCTTATGGGGCAGTCTAACGCTAAATATGTGAATATAGTAATGGTTTGGGGCTCTGTTAAACGCCGCATACACAATATGAACAGCCTGCCTACGAAAGCATGGCCGTAATAGACATTTTTGAAATATTCACTGTTCAACCACATGGAGCAGTCTAACGCTTACTATGTGGATATAGTAATCGTTTGGGGCTCTGTTAAACGCCGCATACACAATATGAACAGCCTGCCTACAAAAGCTTGGCCGTAATAGACATTTTTGAAATATTCACTCTTCAACCACATGGAGCAGTCTAACGCTTACTATGTGGATATAGTAATCGTTTGGGGCTCTGTTTAACGCCTCATACACAATATGAGCAGCCTGCCTACGAAAGCTTGGCCGTAATAGACATTTTTGAAATATTCACTGTTCAACCACATGGAGCAGTCTAACGCTTACTATGTGGATATAGTAATCGTTTGGGGCTCTGTTTAACGCCTCATACACAATATGAACAGCCTGCCTACGAAAGCTTGGCCGTAATAGACATTTTTGAAATATTCACTGTTCAACCACATGGAGCAGTCTAACGCTTACTATGTGGATATGGTAATCGTTTGGGGCTCTGTTTAACGCCTCATACACAATATGAACTGCCTGCCTACGATAGCTTGCCCGTAATAGACATTTTTGAAATATTCACTGTTCAACCACATGGAGCAGTCTAACGCTTACTTTGTGGATATAATAATCGCTTGGGGCTCTGATATACGCCTCATACACAATATGAACTCCCTGCCTACGATAGTTTAGCTAAAACAGACATTTTTGAAATATTCACTGTTCATCCTTATGGGGCAGTCTAACGCTTCATATGTGAATATAGTAATGGTTTAGGACTCTGTAAAACGCCGCATACACAATATGAACTGCCTGCCTACGATTGTTTGGCCATAACTGACATTTTTAAAATATTCATTGTTTAACTACATGGGGCAGTCTAACGCTTAATATGTGAATATAGTAATGGTTTGGGGCTCTGTTAAACGCCGCATACACAATATGATATGCCTGCCTACGATTGTTTGGCCATAACTGACATTTTTAAAATATTCATTGTTTAACTACATGGGGCAGTCTAACGCTTAATATGTGAATATAGTAATGGTTTGGGGCTCTGTTAAACGCCGCATACATAATATGAACTGCCTGTCTACGATACCTTGGCTGTAATAGACATTTTTGAAATATTCACTGTTCAACCACATGGGGCAGTCTAGCGCCTAATATGTGGATATAGTAATGGTTTGGGGCTCTGTATAACCCCGCATACACAATATGATCAGCCTGCCTACGATAGTTTGGCATTTCAATGATGATCCATTTTCGAAAACATTCATGTATATTTAATTATATGTATTAATTGTCATACCTATGCTTACTACAATTGGTAATTGTCTTACCTACATTTACTACATTGAATAATTATATATATATTTCATTTTTCTTGTCATAAGTTTACTGTTAATTTTGAATTTACCTTTGTAACTAGCTATATGTAATACCATGATTTTTGTATTTTTGTATATTTATTCACTGTGAATACACTTGAATGTCTCCAATTTTTTTTTTATTTCTCTGATGTTTATTTGAGAATATTTACTAATGTACCTACCATGTATTTTTATATTGTTATATTACTATATTACAATGTTATATTTTTTTTTTCTTTCGAATTATATTCAAATGCATTATTTACAGCTGTGTTTATATTGTAATTGTAATTGTTGTTTAATTATATTTAATTTGTTTTCTAATAATATCTGCTAAATTTGTCTTGTAATTGGTGTTATACACTGTTGGGCAATAAAATAAATAAATAAATAAATAAATAAATAAATAAAACAGACATTTTTGAAATATTTACTGTTCATCCTTATGGGGCAGTCTAACGCTTAATATGTGAATATAGTAATGGTTTGGGGCTCTGTATAACCCCGCATACACAATATGATCAGCCTGCCTACGATAGTTTGGCTAAAACAGACATTTTTGAAATATTCACTGTTCATCCTTATGGGGCAGTCTAACGCTTAATATGTGAATATAGTAATGGTTTATGGCTCTGTTAAACGCCGCATACACAATATGAACTGCCTGCCTACGATAGCTTGGCCGTAATAGACATTTTTGAAATATTCACTGTTCAACCACATGGGGCAGTCTAACGCTTACTATGTGGATATAGTAATCGTTTGGGGCTCTGTTAAACGCCGCATACACAATATGAACAGCCTGCCTACGAAAGCTTGGCCGTAAAAGACATTTTTGAAATATTCACTGTTTAACCACATGGAGCAGTCTAACGCTTACTATGTGGATATAATAATCGCTTGGGGCTCTGATAAACGCCTCATACACAATATGAACTGCCTGCCTACGATAGTTTAGCTAAAACAGACATTTTTGAAATATTCACTGTTCATCCTTATGGGGCAGTCTAACGCTTCATATGTGAATATAGTAATGGTTTAGGACTCTGTAAAACGCCGCATACGCAATATGAACTGCCTGCCTACGATTGTTTGGCCATAACTGACATTTTTAAAATATTCATTGTTTAACTACATGGGGCAGTCTAACGCTTAATATGTGAATATAGTAATGGTTTGGGGCTCTGTTAAACGCCGCATACACAATATGAAATGCCTGCCTACGATTGTTTGGCCATAACTGACATTTTTAAAATATTCATTGTTTAACTACATGGGGCAGTCTAACGCTTAATATGTGAATATAGTAATGGTTTGGGGCTCTGTTAAACGCCGCATACATAATATGAACTGCCTGTCTACGATACCTTGGCTGTAATAGACATTTTTGAAATATTCACTGTTCAACCACATGGGGCAGTCTAGCGCCTAATATGTGGATATAGTAATGGTTTGGGGCTCTGTATAACACCGCATACACAATATGATCAGCCTGCCTACGATAGTTTGGCTAAAACAGACATTTTTGAAATATTTACTGTTCATCCTTATGGGGCAGTCTAACGCTAAATAAGTGAATATAATAATGATTTGGGGCTCTGTTAAACGCCGCATACACAATATGATCAGCCTGCCTACGATAGTTTGGCTAAAACAGACATTTTTGAAATATTCACTGTTCATCCTCATGGGGCAGTCTAACGCTTAATATGTGAATATAGTAATGGTTTGGGGCTCTGTTAAACGCCGCATACACAATATGATCAGCCTGCCTACGATAGTTTAGCTAAAACAGACATCTTTGAAATATTCACTGTTCATCCTTATGGGGCAGTTTAACGCTTAATATGTGAATATAGTAATGGTTTGGGGCTCTGTTAAACGCCGCATATACAATATGAACTGCCTGCCTACGATAGCTTGGCCGTAATAGACATTTTTGAAATATTCACTGTTCAACTTCATGGGGCAGTCTAACGCTTACTATGTGGATATAGTAATGGTTTGGGGCTCTGTATAACCCCGCATACACAATATGATCAGCCTGCCTACGATAGTTTGGCTAAAACAGACATTTTTGAAATATTCACTGTTCATCCTCATGGGGCAGTCTAACGCTTAATATGTGAATATAGTAATGGTTTGGGGCTCTGTTAAACGCCGCATACACAATATGATCAGCCTGCCTACGATAGTTTAGCTAAAACAGACATCTTTGAAATATTCACTGTTCATCCTTATGGGGCAGTTTAACGCTTAATATGTGAATATAGTAATGGTTTGGGGCTCTGTTAAACGCCGCATATACAATATGAACTGCCTGCCTACGATAGCTTGGCCGTAATAGACATTTTTGAAATATTCACTGTTCAACTTCATGGGGCAGTCTAACGCTTACTATGTGGATATAGTAATGGTTTGGGGCTCTGTATAACCCCGCATACACAATATGATCAGCCTGCCTACGATAGTTTGGCTAAAACAGACATTTTTGAAATATTCACTGTTCATCCTTATGGGGCAGTCTAACGCTTAATATGTGAATATAGTAATGGTTTGGGGCTCTGTTAAACGCCGCATACACAATATGATCAGCCTGCCTACGATAGTTTGGCTAAAACAGACATTTTTGAAATATTCACTGTTCATCCATATGGGGCAGTCTAACGCTTAATATGTGAATATAGTAATGGTTTGGGGCTCTGTTAAACGCCGCATACACAATATGAACAGCCTGCCTACGAAAGCATGGCCGTAATAGACATTTTTGAAATATTCACTGTTCAACCACATGGAGCAGTCTAACGCTTACTATGTGGATATAGTAATCGTTTGGGGCTCTGTTAAACGCCGCATACACAATATGAACAGCCTGCCTACAAAAGCTTGGCCGTAATAGACATTTTTGAAATATTCACTCTTCAACCACATGGAGCAGTCTAACGCTTACTATGTGGATATAGTAATCGTTTGGGGCTCTGTTTAACGCCTCATACACAATATGAACAGCCTGCCTACGAAAGCTTGGCCGTAATAGACATTTTTGAAATATTCACTGTTCAACCACATGGAGCAGTCTAACGCTTACTATGTGGATATAGTAATCGTTTGGGGCTCTGTTTAACGCCTCATACACAATATGAACAGCCTGCCTACGAAAGCTTGGCCGTAATAGACATTTTTGAAATATTCACTGTTCAACCACATGGAGCAGTCTAACGCTTACTATGTGGATATGGTAATCGTTTGGGGCTCTGTTTAACGCCTCATACACAATATGAACTGCCTGCCTACGATAGCTTGCCCGTAATAGACATTTTTGAAATATTCACTGTTCAACCACATGGAGCAGTCTAACGCTTACTTTGTGGATATAATAATCGCTTGGGGCTATGATAAACGCCTCATACACAATATGAACTCCCTGCCTACGATAGTTTAGCTAAAACAGACATTTTTGAAATATTCACTGTTCATCCTTATGGGGCAGTCTAACGCTTCATATGTGAATATAGTAATGGTTTAGGACTCTGTAAAACGCCGCATACACAATATGAACTGCCTGCCTACGATTGTTTGGCCATAACTGACATTTTTAAAATATTCATTGTTTAACTACATGGGGCAGTCTAACGCTTAATATGTGAATATAGTAATGGTTTGGGGCTCTGTTAAACGCCGCATACACAATATGATATGCCTGCCTACGATTGTTTGGCCATAACTGACATTTTTAAAATATTCATTGTTTAACTACATGGGGCAGTCTAACGCTTAATATGTGAATATAGTAATGGTTTGGGGCTCTGTTAAACGCCGCATACATAATATGAACTGCCTGTCTACGATACCTTGGCTGTAATAGACATTTTTGAAATATTCACTGTTCAACCACATGGGGCAGTCTAGCGCCTAATATGTGGATATAGTAATGGTTTGGGGCTCTGTATAACCCCGCATACACAATATGATCAGCCTGCCTACGATAGTTTGGCTAAAACAGACATTTTTGAAATATTTACTGTTCATCCTTATGGGGCCGTCTAACGCTTAATATGTGAATATAGTAATGGTTTGGGGCTCTGTATAACCCCGCATACACAATATGATCAGCCTGCCTACGATAGTTTGGCTAAAACAGACATTTTTGAAATATTCACTGTTCATCCTTATGGGGCAGTCTAACGCTTAATATGTGAATATAGTAATGGTTTGGGGCTCTGTTAAACGCCGCATACACAATATGAACTGCCTGCCTACGATAGCTTGGCCGTAATAGACATTTTTGAAATATTCACTGTTCAACCACATGGGGCAGTCTAACGCTTACTATGTGGATATAGTAATCGTTTGGGGCTCTGTTAAACGCCGCATACACAATATGAACAGCCTGCCTACGAAAGCATGGCCGTAATAGACATTTTTGAAATATTCACTGTTCAACCACATGGAGCAGTCTAACGCTTACTATGTGGATATAGTAATCGTTTGGGGCTCTGTTAAACGCCGCATACACAATATGAACAGCCTGCCTACAAAAGCTTGGCCGTAATAGACATTTTTGAAATATTCACTCTTCAACCACATGGAGCAGTCTAACGCTTACTATGTGGATATAGTAATCGTTTGGGGCTCTGTTTAACGCCTCATACACAATATGAACAGCCTGCCTACGAAAGCTTGGCCGTAATAGACATTTTTGAAATATTCACTGTTCAACCACATGGAGCAGTCTAACGCTTACTATGTGGATATAGTAATCGTTTGGGGCTCTGTTTAACGCCTCATACACAATATGAACAGCCTGCCTACGAAAGCTTGGCCGTAATAGACATTTTTGAAATATTCACTGTTCAACCACATGGAGCAGTCTAACGCTTACTATGTGGATATAGTAATCGTTTGGGGCTCTGTTTAACGCCTCATACACAATATGAACTGCCTGCCTACGATAGCTTGCCCGTAATAGACATTTTTGAAATATTCATTGTTCAACCACATGGAGCAGTCTAACGCTTACTATGTGGATATAATAATCGCTTGGGGCTCTGATAAACGCCTCATACACAATATGAACTGCCTGCCTACGATAGTTTAGCTAAAACAGACATTTTTGAAATATTCACTGTTCATCCTTATGGGGCAGTATAACGCTTCATATGTGAATATAGTAATGGTTTAGGACTCTGTAAAACGCCGCATACACAATATGAACTGCCTGCCTACGATTGTTTGGCCATAACTGACATTTTTAAAATATTCATTGTTTAACTGCATGGGGCAGTCTAACGCTTAATATGTGAATATAGTAATGGTTTGGGGCTCTGTTAAACGCCGCATACACAATATGATATGCCTGCCTACGATTGTTTGGCCATAACTGACATTTTTAAAATATTCATTGTTTAACTACATGGGGCAGTCTAACGCTTAATATGTGAATATAGTAATGGTTTGGGGCTCTGTTAAACGCCGCATACATAATATGAACTGCCTGTCTACGATACCTTGGCTGTAATAGACATTTTTGAAATATTCACTGTTCAACCACATGGGGCAGTCTAGCGCCTAATATGTGGATATAGTAATGGTTTGGGGCTCTGTATAACCCCGCATACACAATATGATCTGCCTGCCTACGATAGTTTGGCTAAAACAGACATTTTTGAAATATTTACTGTTCATCCTTATGGGGCAGTCTAACGCTTAATATGTGAATATAGTAATGGTTTGGGGCTCTGTTAAACGCCGCATACACAATATGATCAGCCTGCCTACGATAGTTTGGCTAAAACAGACATTTTTGAAATATTCACTGTTCATCCTTATGGGGCAGTCTAACGCTTAATATGTGAATATAGTAATGGTTTGGGGCTCTGTTAAACGCCGCATACACAATATGATCAGCCTGCCTACGATAGTTTGGCTAAAACAGACATTTTTGAAATATTCACTGTTCATCCTTATGGGGCAGTCTAACGCTTAATATGTGAATATAGTAATGGTTTGGGGCTCTGTTAAACGCCGCATACACAATATGAACTGCCTGCCTACGATAGCTTGGCCGTAATAGACATTTTTGAAATATTCACTGTTCAACCACATGGGGCAGTCTAACGCTTACTATGTGGATATAGTAATCGTTTGGGCTCTGTTAAACGCCGCATACACAATATGAACAGCCTGCCTACGATAGCTTGGCCGTAATAGACATTTTTGAAATATTCACTGTTCAACCACATGGAGCAGTCTAACGCTTACTATGTGGATATAATAATCGCTTGGGGCTCTGATAAACGCCTCATACACAATATGAACTGCCTGCCTACGATAGTTTAGCTAAAACAGACATTTTTGAAATATTCACTGTTCATCCTTATGGGACAGTCTAACGCTTCATATGTGAATATAGTAATGGTTTAGGACTCTGTAAAACGCCGCATACACAATATGAACTGCCTGCCTACGATTGTTTGGCCATAACTGACATTTTTAAAATATTCATTGTTTAACTACATGGGGCAGTCTAACGCTTAATATGTGAATATAGTAATGGTTTGGGGCTCTGTTAAACGCCGCATACACAAAATGATATGCCTGCCTACGATTGTTTGGCCATAACTGACATTTTTAAAATATTCATTGTTTAACTACATGGGGCAGTCTAACGCTTAATATGTGAATATAGTAATGGTTTGGGGCTCTGTTAAACGCCGCATACATAATATGAACTGCCTGTCTACGATACCTTGGCTGTAATAGACATTTTTGAAATATTCACTGTTCAACCACATGGGGCAGTCTAGCGCCTAATATGTGGATATAGTAATGGTTTGGGGCTCTGTATAACCCCGCATACACAATATGATCAGCCTGCCTACGATAGTTTGGCTAAAACAGACATTTTTGAAATATTCACTGTTCATCCTTATGGGGCAGTCTAACGCTTAATATGTGAATATAGTAATGGTTTGGGGCTCTGTTAAACGCCGCATACACAATATGAACTGCCTGCCTACGATAGCTTGGCCGTAATAGACATTTTTGAAATATTCACTGTTCAACCACATGGGGCAGTCTAACGCTTACTATGTGGATATAGTAATCGTTTGGGGCTCTGTTAAACGCCGCATACACAATATGAACAGCCTGCCTACGATAGCTTGGCCGTAATAGACATTTTTGAAATATTCACTGTTCAACTACATGGGGCAGTCTAACGCTTACTATGTGGATATAGTAATGGTTTGGGGCTCTGTATAACCCCGCATACACAATATGATCAGCCTGCCTACGATAGTTTGGCTAAAACAGACATTTTTGAAATATTCACTGTTCATCCTTATGGGGCAGTCTAACGCTTAATATGTGGATATAGTAATCGTTTGGGGCTCTGTTAAACGCCGCATACACAATATGAACAGCCTGCCTACGAAAGCATGGCCGTAATAGACATTTTTGAAATATTCACTGTTCAACCACATGGAGCAGTCTAACGCTTACTATGTGGATATAGTAATCGTTTGGGGCTCTGTTAAACGCCGCATACACAATATGAACAGCCTGCCTACGAAAGCTTGGCCGTAATAGACATTTTTGAAATATTCACTCTTCAACCACATGGAGCAGTCTAACGCTTACTATGTGGATATAGTAATCGTTTGGGGCTCTGTTTAACGCCTCATACACAATATGAACAGCCTGCCTACGAAAGCTTGGCCGTAATAGACATTTTTGAAATATTCACTGTTCAACCACATGGAGCAGTCTAACGCTTACTATGTGGATATAGTAATCGTTTGGGGCTCTGTTTAACGCCTCATACACAATATGAACAGCCTGCCTACGAAAGCTTGGCCGTAATAGACATTTTTGAAATATTCACTGTTCAACCACATGGAGCAGTCTAACGCTTACTATGTGGATATAGTAATCGTTTGGGGCTCTGTTTAACGCCTCATACACAATATGAACTGCCTGCCTACGATAGCTTGCCCGTAATAGACATTTTTGAAATATTCATTGTTCAACCACATGGAGCAGTCTAACGCTTACTATGTGGATATAATAATCGCTTGGGGCTCTGATAAACGCCTCATACACAATATGAACTGCCTGCCTACGATAGTTTAGCTAAAACAGACATTTTTGAAATATTCACTGTTCATCCTTATGGGGCAGTCTAACGCTTCATATGTGAATATAGTAATGGTTTAGGACTCTGTAAAACGCCGCATACACAATATGAACTGCCTGCCTACGATTGTTTGGCCATAACTGACATTTTTAAAATATTTATTGTTTAACTACATGGGGCAGTCTAACGCTTAATATGTGAATATAGTAATGGTTTGGGGCTCTGTTAAACGCCGCATACACAATATGATATGCCTGCCTACGATTGTTTGGCCATAACTGACATTTTTAAAATATTCATTGTTTAATTACATGGGGCAGTCTAACGCTTAATATGTGAATATAGTAATGGTTTGGGGCTCTGTTAAACGCCGCATACATAATATGAACTGCCTGTCTACGATACCTTGGCTGTAATAGACATTTTTGAAATATTCACTGTTCAACCACATGGGGCAGTCTAGCGCCTAATATGTGGATATAGTAATGGTTTGGGGCTCTGTATAACCCCGCATACACAATATGATCTGCCTGCCTACGATAGTTTGGCTAAAACAGACATTTTTGAAATATTTACTGTTCATCCTTATGGGGCAGTCTAACGCTTAATATGTGAATATAGTAATGGTTTGGGGCTCTGTTAAACGCCGCATACACAATATGATCAGCCTGCCTACGATAGTTTGGCTAAAACAGACATTTTTGAAATATTCACTGTTCATCCTTATGGGGCAGTCTAACGCTTAATATGTGAATATAGTAATGGTTTGGGGCTCTGTTAAACGCCGCATACACAATATGAACTGCCTGCCTACGATAGCTTGGCCGTAATAGACATTTTTGAAATATTCACTGTTCAACCACATGGGGCAGTCTAACGCTTACTATGTGGATATAGTAATCGTTTGGGGCTCTGTTAAACGCCGCATACACAATATGAACAGCCTGCCTACGATAATTTGGCTAAAACAGACATTTTTGAAATATTCACTGTTCATCCTTATGGGGCAGTCTAACGCTTAATATGTGAATATAGTAATGGTTTGGGGCTCTGTTAAACGCCGCATACATAATATGAACTGCCTGTCTACGATACCTTGGCTGTAATAGACATTTTTGAAATATTCACTGTTCAACCACATGGGGCAGTCTAGCGCCTAATATGTGGATATAGTAATGGTTTGGGGCTCTGTATAACCCCGCATACACAATATGATCAGCCTGCCTACGATAGTTTGGCTAAAACAGACATTTTTGAAATATTCACTGTTCATCCTTATGGGGCAGTCTAACGCTTAATATGTGAATATAGTAATGGTTTGGGGCTCTGTTAAACGCCGCATACATAATATGAACTGCCTGTCTACGATACCTTGGCTGTAATAGACATTTTTGAAATATTCACTGTTCAACCACATGGGGCAGTCTAGCGCCTAATATGTGGATATAGTAATGGTTTGGGGCTCTGTATAACCCCGCATACACAATATGATCTGCCTGCCTACGATAGTTTGGCTAAAACAGACATTTTTGAAATATTTACTGTTCATCCTTATGGGGCAGTCTAACGCTTAATATGTGAATATAGTAATGGTTTGGGGCTCTGTTAAACGCCGCATACACAATATGATCAGCCTGCCTACGATAGTTTGGCTAAAACAGACATTTTTGAAATATTCACTGTTCATCCTTATGGGGCAGTCTAACGCTTAATATGTGAATATAGTAATGGTTTGGGGCTCTGTTAAACGCCGCATACACAATATGAACTGCCTGCCTACGATAGCTTGGCCGTAATAGACATTTTTGAAATATTCACTGTTAAACCACATGGGGCAGTCTAACGCTTACTATGTGGATATAGTAATCGTTTGGGGCTCTGTTAAACGCCGCATACACAATATGAACAGCCTGCCTACGATAATTTGGCTAAAACAGACATTTTTGAAATATTCACTGTTCATCCTTATGGGGCAGTCTAACGCTTAATATGTGAATATAGTAATGGTTTGGGGCTCTGTTAAACGCCGCATACATAATATGAACTGCCTGTCTACGATACCTTGGCTGTAATAGACATTTTTGAAATATTCACTGTTCAACCACATGGGGCAGTCTAGCGCCTAATATGTGGATATAGTAATGGTTTGGGGCTCTGTATAACCCCGCATACACAATATGATCAGCCTGCCTACGATAGTTTGGCTAAAACAGACATTTTTGAAATATTCACTGTTCATCCTTATGGGGCAGTCTAACGCTTAATATGTGAATATAGTAATGGTTTGGGGCTCTGTTAAACGCCGCATACACAATATGAACTGCCTGCCTACGATAGCTTGGCCGTAATAGACATTTTTGAAATATTCACTGTTCAACCACATGGGGCAGTCTAACGCTTACTATGTGGATATAGTAATCGTTTGGGGCTCTGTTAAACGCCGCATACACAATATGAACAGCCTGCCTACGATAGCTTGGCCGTAATAGACATTTTTGAAATATTCACTGTTCAACCACATGGAGCAGTCTAACGCTTACTATGTGGATATAGTAATCGTTTGGGGCTCTGTTTAACGCCTCATACACAATATGAACTGCCTGCCTACGATAGCTTGCCCGTAATAGACATTTTTGAAATATTCACTGTTCAACCACATGGAGCAGTCTAACGCTTACTATGTGGATATAATAATCGCTTGGGGCTCTGATAAACGCCGCATACACAATATGAACAGCCTGCCTACGATAGCTTGGCCGTAATAGACATTTTTGAAATATTCACTGTTCAACCACATGGAGCAGTCTAACGCTTACTATGTGGATATAGTAATCGTTTGGGGCTCTGTTAAACGCCGCATATACAACACGAACTGCCTGCCTACGATAGCTTGGCCGTAATAGACATTTTTGAAATATTCACTGTTCAACTACATGGGGCAGTCTAACGCTTACTATGTGGATATAGTAATGGTTTGGGGCTCTGTATAACCCCGCATACACAATATGATCAGCCTGCCTACGATAGTTTGGCTAAAACAGACATTTTTGAAATATTCACTGTTCATCCTTATGGGGCAGTCTAACGCTTAATGTGTGAATATAGTAATGGTTTGCGGCTCTGTTAAACGCCGCATACACAATATGATCAGCCTGCCTACGATAATTTGGCTAAAACAGACATTTTTGAAATATTCACTGTTCATTCTAATGGGGCAGTCTAACGCTTAATATGTGAATATAGTAATGGTTTGGGGCTCTGTTAAACGCCGCATACACAATATGAACTGCCTGCCTACGATAGCTTTTCCGTAATAGACATTTTTGAAATATTCACTGTTCAACCACATGGGGCAGTCTAACGCTTAGTACACACCATATGAACTGCCTGCCTACGATAGCTTGGCCGTAATAGACATTTTTGAAATATTCACTGTTCAACCACATGGGGCAGTCTAACGCTTACTATGTGGATATAGTAATCGTTTGGGCTCTGTTAAACGCCGCATACACAATATGAACAGCCTGCCTACGATAGCTTGGCCGTAATAGACATTTTTGAAATATTCACTGTTCAACCACATGGAGCAGTCTAACGCTTACTATGTGGATATAATAATCGCTTGGGGCTCTGATAAACGCCTCATACACAATATGAACTGCCTGCCTACGATAGTTTAGCTAAAACAGACATTTTTGAAATATTCACTGTTCATCCTTATGGGGCAGTCTAACGCTTCATATGTGAATATAGTAATGGTTTAGGACTCTGTAAAACGCCGCATACACAATATGAACTGCCTGCCTACGATTGTTTGGCCATAACTGACATTTTTAAAATATTCATTGTTTAACTACATGGGGCAGTCTAACGCTTAATATGTGAATATAGTAATGGTTTGGGGCTCTGTTAAACGCCGCATACACAAAATGATATGCCTGCCTACGATTGTTTGGCCATAACTGACATTTTTAAAATATTCATTGTTTAACTACATGGGGCAGTCTAACGCTTAATATGTGAATATAGTAATGGTTTGGGGCTCTGTTAAACGCCGCATACATAATATGAACTGCCTGTCTACGATACCTTGGCTGTAATAGACATTTTTGAAATATTCACTGTTCAACCACATGGGGCAGTCTAGCGCCTAATATGTGGATATAGTAATGGTTTGGGGCTCTGTATAACCCCGCATACACAATATGATCAGCCAGCCTACGATAGTTTGGCTAAAACAGACATTTTTGAAATATTCACTGTTCATCCTTATGGGGCAGTCTAACGCTTAATATGTGAATATAGTAATGGTTTGGGGCTCTGTTAAACGCCGCATATACAATATGAACTGCCTGCCTACGATAGCTTGGCCGTAATAGACATTTTTGAAATATTCACTGTTCAACTACATGGGGCAGTCTAACGCTTACTATGTGGATATAGTAATGGTTTGGGGCTCTGTATAACCCCGCATACACAATATGATCAGCCTGCCTACGATAGCTTGGCCGTAATAGACATTTTTGAAATATTCACTGTTCAACTACATGGGGCAGTCTAACGCTTACTATGTGGATATAGTAATGGTTTGGGGCTCTGTATAACCCCGCATACACAATATGATCAGCCTGCCTACGATAGTTTGGCTAAAACAGACATTTTTGAAATATTCACTGTTCATCCTTATGGGGCAGTCTAACGCTTAATATGTGGATATAGTAATCGTTTGGGGCTCTGTTAAACGCCGCATACACAATATGAACAGCCTGCCTACGAAAGCATGGCCGTAATAGACATTTTTGAAATATTCACTGTTCAACCACATGGAGCAGTCTAACGCTTACTATGTGGATATAGTAATCGTTTGGGGCTCTGTTAAACGCCGCATACACAATATGAACAGCCTGCCTACGAAAGCTTGGCCGTAATAGACATTTTTGAAATATTCACTCTTCAACCACATGGAGCAGTCTAACGCTTACTATGTGGATATAGTAATCGTTTGGGGCTCTGTTTAACGCCTCATACACAATATGAACATCCTGCCTACGAAAGCTTGGCCGTAATAGACATTTTTGAAATATTCACTGTTCAACCACATGGAGCAGTCTAACGCTTACTATGTGGATATAGTAATCGTTTGGGGCTCTGTTTAACGCCTCATACACAATATGAACAGCCTGCCTACGAAAGCTTGGCCGTAATAGACATTTTTGAAATATTCACTGTTCAACCACATGGAGCAGTCTAACGCTTACTATGTGGATATAGTAATCGTTTGGGGCTCTGTTTAACGCCTCATACACAATATGAACTGCCTGCCTACGATAGCTTGCCCGTAATAGACATTTTTGAAATATTCATTGTTCAACCACATGGAGCAGTCTAACGCTTACTATGTGGATATAATAATCGCTTGGGGCTCTGATAAACGCCTCATACACAATATGAACTGCCTGCCTACGATAGTTTAGCTAAAACAGACATTTTTGAAATATTCACTGTTCATCCTTATGGGGCAGTCTAACGCTTCATATGTGAATATAGTAATGGTTTAGGACTCTGTAAAACGCCGCATACACAATATGAACTGCCTGCCTACGATTGTTTGGCCATAACTGACATTTTTAAAATATTTATTGTTTAACTACATGGGGCAGTCTAACGCTTAATATGTGAATATAGTAATGGTTTGGGGCTCTGTTAAACGCCGCATACACAATATGATATGCCTGCCTACGATTGTTTGGCCATAACTGACATTTTTAAAATATTCATTGTTTAATTACATGGGGCAGTCTAACGCTTAATATGTGAATATAGTAATGGTTTGGGGCTCTGTTAAACGCCGCATACATAATATGAACTGCCTGTCTACGATACCTTGGCTGTAATAGACATTTTTGAAATATTCACTGTTCAACCACATGGGGCAGTCTAGCGCCTAATATGTGGATATAGTAATGGTTTGGGGCTCTGTATAACCCCGCATACACAATATGATCTGCCTGCCTACGATAGTTTGGCTAAAACAGACATTTTTGAAATATTTACTGTTCATCCTTATGGGGCAGTCTAACGCTTAATATGTGAATATAGTAATGGTTTGGGGCTCTGTTAAACGCCGCATACACAATATGATCAGCCTGCCTACGATAGTTTGGCTAAAACAGACATTTTTGAAATATTCACTGTTCATCCTTATGGGGCAGTCTAACGCTTAATATGTGAATATAGTAATGGTTTGGGGCTCTGTTAAACGCCGCATACACAATATGAACTGCCTGCCTACGATAGCTTGGCCGTAATAGACATTTTTGAAATATTCACTGTTCAACCACATGGGGCAGTCTAACGCTTACTATGTGGATATAGTAATCGTTTGGGGCTCTGTTAAACGCCGCATACACAATATGAACAGCCTGCCTACGATAATTTGGCTAAAACAGACATTTTTGAAATATTCACTGTTCATCCTTATGGGGCAGTCTAACGCTTAATATGTGAATATAGTAATGGTTTGGGGCTCTGTTAAACGCCGCATACATAATATGAACTGCCTGTCTACGATACCTTGGCTGTAATAGACATTTTTGAAATATTCACTGTTCAACCACATGGGGCAGTCTAGCGCCTAATATGTGGATATAGTAATGGTTTGGGGCTCTGTATAACCCCGCATACACAATATGATCAGCCTGCCTACGATAGTTTGGCTAAAACAGACATTTTTGAAATATTCACTGTTCATCCTTATGGGGCAGTCTAACGCTTAATATGTGAATATAGTAATGGTTTGGGGCTCTGTTAAACGCCGCATACATAATATGAACTGCCTGTCTACGATACCTTGGCTGTAATAGACATTTTTGAAATATTCACTGTTCAACCACATGGGGCAGTCTAGCGCCTAATATGTGGATATAGTAATGGTTTGGGGCTCTGTATAACCCCGCATACACAATATGATCTGCCTGCCTACGATAGTTTGGCTAAAACAGACATTTTTGAAATATTTACTGTTCATCCTTATGGGGCAGTCTAACGCTTAATATGTGAATATAGTAATGGTTTGGGGCTCTGTTAAACGCCGCATACACAATATGATCAGCCTGCCTACGATAGTTTGGCTAAAACAGACATTTTTGAAATATTCACTGTTCATCCTTATGGGGCAGTCTAACGCTTAATATGTGAATATAGTAATGGTTTGGGGCTCTGTTAAACGCCGCATACACAATATGAACTGCCTGCCTACGATAGCTTGGCCGTAATAGACATTTTTGAAATATTCACTGTTAAACCACATGGGGCAGTCTAACGCTTACTATGTGGATATAGTAATCGTTTGGGGCTCTGTTAAACGCCGCATACACAATATGAACAGCCTGCCTACGATAATTTGGCTAAAACAGACATTTTTGAAATATTCACTGTTCATCCTTATGGGGCAGTCTAACGCTTAATATGTGAATATAGTAATGGTTTGGGGCTCTGTTAAACGCCGCATACATAATATGAACTGCCTGTCTACGATACCTTGGCTGTAATAGACATTTTTGAAATATTCACTGTTCAACCACATGGGGCAGTCTAGCGCCTAATATGTGGATATAGTAATGGTTTGGGGCTCTGTATAACCCCGCATACACAATATGATCAGCCTGCCTACGATAGTTTGGCTAAAACAGACATTTTTGAAATATTCACTGTTCATCCTTATGGGGCAGTCTAACGCTTAATATGTGAATATAGTAATGGTTTGGGGCTCTGTTAAACGCCGCATACACAATATGAACTGCCTGCCTACGATAGCTTGGCCGTAATAGACATTTTTGAAATATTCACTGTTCAACCACATGGGGCAGTCTAACGCTTACTATGTGGATATAGTAATCGTTTGGGGCTCTGTTAAACGCCGCATACACAATATGAACAGCCTGCCTACGATAGCTTGGCCGTAATAGACATTTTTGAAATATTCACTGTTCAACCACATGGAGCAGTCTAACGCTTACTATGTGGATATAGTAATCGTTTGGGGCTCTGTTTAACGCCTCATACACAATATGAACTGCCTGCCTACGATAGCTTGCCCGTAATAGACATTTTTGAAATATTCACTGTTCAACCACATGGAGCAGTCTAACGCTTACTATGTGGATATAATAATCGCTTGGGGCTCTGATAAACGCCGCATACACAATATGAACAGCCTGCCTACGATAGCTTGGCCGTAATAGACATTTTTGAAATATTCACTGTTCAACCACATGGAGCAGTCTAACGCTTACTATGTGGATATAGTAATCGTTTGGGGCTCTGTTAAACGCCGCATATACAACACGAACTGCCTGCCTACGATAGCTTGGCCGTAATAGACATTTTTGAAATATTCACTGTTCAACTACATGGGGCAGTCTAACGCTTACTATGTGGATATAGTAATGGTTTGGGGCTCTGTATAACCCCGCATACACAATATGATCAGCCTGCCTACGATAGTTTGGCTAAAACAGACATTTTTGAAATATTCACTGTTCATCCTTATGGGGCAGTCTAACGCTTAATGTGTGAATATAGTAATGGTTTGCGGCTCTGTTAAACGCCGCATACACAATATGATCAGCCTGCCTACGATAATTTGGCTAAAACAGACATTTTTGAAATATTCACTGTTCATTCTAATGGGGCAGTCTAACGCTTAATATGTGAATATAGTAATGGTTTGGGGCTCTGTTAAACGCCGCATACACAATATGAACTGCCTGCCTACGATAGCTTTTCCGTAATAGACATTTTTGAAATATTCACTGTTCAACCACATGGGGCAGTCTAACGCTTAGTACACACCATATGAACTGCCTGCCTACGATAGCTTGGCCGTAATAGACATTTTTGAAATATTCACTGTTCAACCACATGGGGCAGTCTAACGCTTACTATGTGGATATAGTAATCGTTTGGGCTCTGTTAAACGCCGCATACACAATATGAACAGCCTGCCTACGATAGCTTGGCCGTAATAGACATTTTTGAAATATTCACTGTTCAACCACATGGAGCAGTCTAACGCTTACTATGTGGATATAATAATCGCTTGGGGCTCTGATAAACGCCTCATACACAATATGAACTGCCTGCCTACGATAGTTTAGCTAAAACAGACATTTTTGAAATATTCACTGTTCATCCTTATGGGGCAGTCTAACGCTTCATATGTGAATATAGTAATGGTTTAGGACTCTGTAAAACGCCGCATACACAATATGAACTGCCTGCCTACGATTGTTTGGCCATAACTGACATTTTTAAAATATTCATTGTTTAACTACATGGGGCAGTCTAACGCTTAATATGTGAATATAGTAATGGTTTGGGGCTCTGTTAAACGCCGCATACACAAAATGATATGCCTGCCTACGATTGTTTGGCCATAACTGACATTTTTAAAATATTCATTGTTTAACTACATGGGGCAGTCTAACGCTTAATATGTGAATATAGTAATGGTTTGGGGCTCTGTTAAACGCCGCATACATAATATGAACTGCCTGTCTACGATACCTTGGCTGTAATAGACATTTTTGAAATATTCACTGTTCAACCACATGGGGCAGTCTAGCGCCTAATATGTGGATATAGTAATGGTTTGGGGCTCTGTATAACCCCGCATACACAATATGATCAGCCAGCCTACGATAGTTTGGCTAAAACAGACATTTTTGAAATATTCACTGTTCATCCTTATGGGGCAGTCTAACGCTTAATATGTGAATATAGTAATGGTTTGGGGCTCTGTTAAACGCCGCATATACAATATGAACTGCCTGCCTACGATAGCTTGGCCGTAATAGACATTTTTGAAATATTCACTGTTCAACTACATGGGGCAGTCTAACGCTTACTATGTGGATATAGTAATGGTTTGGGGCTCTGTATAACCCCGCATACACAATATGATCAGCCTGCCTACGATAATTTGGCTAAAACAGACATTTTTGAAATATTCACTGTTCATCCTTATGGGGCAGTCTAACGCTTAATATGTGGATATAGTAATCGTTTGGGGCTCTGTTAACCCCGCATACACAATATGAACAGCCTGCCTACGAAAGCATGGCCGTAATAGACATTTTTGAAATATTCACTGTTCAACCACATGGAGCAGTCTAACGCTTACTATGTGGATATAGTAATCGTTTGGGGCTCTGTTAAACGCCGCATACACAATATGAACAGCCTGCCTACGAAAGCTTGGCCGTAATAGACATTTTTGAAATATTCACTCTTCAACCACATGGAGCAGTCTAACGCTTACTATGTGGATATAGTAATCGTTTGGGGCTCTGTTTAACGCCTCATACACAATATGAACAGCCTGCCTACGAAAGCTTGGCCGTAATAGACATTTTTGAAATATTCACTGTTCAACCACATGGAGCAGTCTAACGCTTACTATGTGGATATAGTAATCGTTTGGGGCTCTGTTTAACGCCTCATACACAATATGAACAGCCTGCCTACGAAAGCTTGGCCGTAATAGACATTTTTGAAATATTCACTGTTCAACCACATGGAGCAGTCTAACGCTTACTATGTGGATATAGTAATCGTTTGGGGCTCTGTTTAACGCCTCATACACAATATGAACTGCCTGCCTACGATAGCTTGCCCGTAATAGACATTTTTGAAATATTCATTGTTCAACCACATGGAGCAGTCTAACGCTTACTATGTGGATATAATAATCGCTTGGGGCTCTGATAAACGCCTCATACACAATATGAACTGCCTGCCTACGATAGTTTAGCTAAAACAGACATTTTTGAAATATTCACTGTTCATCCTTATGGGGCAGTCTAACGCTTCATATGTGAATATAGTAATGGTTTAGGACTCTGTAAAACGCCGCATACACAATATGAACTGCCTGCCTACGATTGTTTGGCCATAACTGACATTTTTAAAATATTCATTGTTTAACTACATGGGGCAGTCTAACGCTTAATATGTGAATATAGTAATGGTTTGGGGCTCTGTTAAACGCCGCATACACAATATGATATGCCTGCCTACGATTGTTTGGCCATAACTGACATTTTTAAAATATTCATTGTTTAATTACATGGGGCAGTCTAACGCTTAATATGTGAATATAGTAATGGTTTGGGGCTCTGTTAAACGCCGCATACATAATATGAACTGCCTGTCTACGATACCTTGGCTGTAATAGACATTTTTGAAATATTCACTGTTCAACCACATGGGGCAGTCTAGCGCCTAATATGTGGATATAGTAATGGTTTGGGGCTCTGTATAACCCCGCATACACAATATGATCTGCCTGCCTACGATAGTTTGGCTAAAACAGACATTTTTGAAATATTTACTGTTCATCCTTATGGGGCAGTCTAACGCTTAATATGTGAATATAGTAATGGTTTGGGGCTCTGTTAAACGCCGCATACACAATATGATCAGCCTGCCTACGATAGTTTGGCTAAAACAGACATTTTTGAAATATTCACTGTTCATCCTTATGGGGCAGTCTAACGCTTAATATGTGAATATAGTAATGGTTTGGGGCTCTGTTAAACGCCGCATACACAATATGATCAGCCTGCCTACGATAGTTTGGCTAAAACAGACATTTTTGAAATATTCACTGTTCATCCTTATGGGGCAGTCTAACGCTTAATATGTGAATATAGTAATGGTTTGGGGCTCTGTTAAACGCCGCATACACAATATGAACTGCCTGCCTACGATAGCTTGGCCGTAATAGACATTTTTGAAATATTCACTGTTCAACCACATGGGGCAGTCTAACGCTTACTATGTGGATATAGTAATCGTTTGGGGCTCTGTTAAACGCCGCATACACAATATGAACAGCCTGCCTACGATAATTTGGCTAAAACAGACATTTTTGAAATATTCACTGTTCATCCTTATGGGGCAGTCTAACGCTTAATATGTGAATATAGTAATGGTTTGGGGCTCTGTTAAACGCCGCATACATAATATGAACTGCCTGTCTACGATACCTTGGCTGTAATAGACATTTTTGAAATATTCACTGTTCAACCACATGGGGCAGTCTAGCGCCTAATATGTGGATATAGTAATGGTTTGGGGCTCTGTATAACCCCGCATACACAATATGATCAGCCTGCCTACGATAGTTTGGCTAAAACAGACATTTTTGAAATATTCACTGTTCATCCTTATGGGGCAGTCTAACGCTTAATATGTGAATATAGTAATGGTTTGGGGCTCTGTTAAACGCCGCATACACAATATGAACTGCCTGCCTACGATAGCTTGGCCGTAATAGACATTTTTGAAATATTCACTGTTCAACCACATGGGGCAGTCTAACGCTTACTATGTGGATATAGTAATCGTTTGGGGCTCTGTTAAACGCCGCATACACAATATGAACAGCCTGCCTACGATAGCTTGGCCGTAATAGACATTTTTGAAATATTCACTGTTCAACCACATGGAGCAGTCTAACGCTTACTATGTGGATATAGTAATCGTTTGGGGCTCTGTTTAACGCCTCATACACAATATGAACTGCCTGCCTACGATAGCTTGCCCGTAATAGACATTTTTGAAATATTCACTGTTCAACCACATGGAGCAGTCTAACGCTTACTATGTGGATATAATAATCGCTTGGGGCTCTGATAAACGCCGCATACACAATATGAACAGCCTGCCTACGATAGCTTGGCCGTAATAGACATTTTTGAAATATTCACTGTTCAACCACATGGAGCAGTCTAACGCTTACTATGTGGATATAGTAATCGTTTGGGGCTCTGTTAAACGCCGCATATACAACACGAACTGCCTGCCTACGATAGCTTGGCCGTAATAGACATTTTTGAAATATTCACTGTTCAACTACATGGGGCAGTCTAACGCTTACTATGTGGATATAGTAATGGTTTGGGGCTCTGTATAACCCCGCATACACAATATGATCAGCCTGCCTACGATAGTTTGGCTAAAACAGACATTTTTGAAATATTCACTGTTCATCCTTATGGGGCAGTCTAACGCTTAATGTGTGAATATAGTAATGGTTTGCGGCTCTGTTAAACGCCGCATACACAATATGATCAGCCTGCCTACGATAATTTGGCTAAAACAGACATTTTTGAAATATTCACTGTTCATCCTTATGGGGCAGTCTAACGCTTAATATGTGAATATAGTAATGGTTTGGGGCTCTGTTAAACGCCGCATACACAATATGAACTGCCTGCCTACGATAGCTTTTCCGTAATAGACATTTTTGAAATATTCACTGTTCAACCACATGGGGCAGTCTAACGCTTACTATGTGGATATAGTAATCGTTTGGGGCACTGTTAAACGCCGCATACACAATATGAACAGCCTGCCTACGAAAGCATGGCCGTAATAGACATTTTTGAAATATTCACTGTTCAACCACATGGAGCAGTCTAACGCTTACTATGTGGATATAGTAATCGTTTGGGGCTCTGTTAAACGCCGCATACACAATATGAACAGCCTGCCTACGAAAGCTTGGCCGTAATAGACATTTTTGAAATATTCACTGTTCAACCACATGGAGCAGTCTAACGCTTACTATGTGGATATAGTAATCGTTTGGGGCTCTGTTTAACGCCTCATACACAATATGAACAGCCTGCCTACGAAAGCTTGGCCGTAATAGACATTTTTGAAATATTCACTGTTCAACCACATGGAGCAGTCTAACGCTTACTATGTGGATATAGTAATCGTTTGGGGCTCTGTTTAACGCCTCATACACAATATGAACAGCCTGCCTACGAAAGCTTGGCCGTAATAGACATTTTTGAAATATTCACTGTTCAACCACATGGAGCAGTCTAACGCTTACTATGTGGATATAGTAATCGTTTGGGGCTCTGTTTAACGCCTCATACACAATATGAACTGCCTGCCTACGATAGCTTGCCCGTAATAGACATTTTTGAAATATTCACTGTTCAACCACATGGAGCAGTCTAACGCTTACTTTGTGGATATAATAATCGCTTGGGGCTCTGATAAACGCCTCATACACAATATGAACTCCCTGCCTACGGTAGTTTAGCTAAAACAGACATTTTTGAAATATCCACTGTTCATCCTTATGGGGCAGTCTAACGCTTCATATGTGAATATAGTAATGGTTTAGGACTCTGTAAAACGCCGCATACACAATATGAACTGCCTGCCTACGATTGTTTGGCCATAACTGACATTTTTAAAATATTCAATGTTTAACTACATGGGGCAGTCTAACGCTTAATATGTGAATATAGTAATGGTTTGGGGCTCTGTTAAACGCCGCATACATAATATGAACTGCCTGTCTACGATACCTTGGCTGTAATAGACATTTTTGAAATATTCACTGTTCAACCACATGGGGCAGTCTAGCGCCTAATATGTGGATATAGTAATGGTTTGGGGCTCTGTATAACCCCGCATACACAATATGATCAGCCTGCCTACGATAGTTTGGCTAAAACAGACATTTTTGAAATATTTACTGTTCATCCTTATGGGGCAGTCTAACGCTTAATATGTGAATATAGTAATGGTTTGGGGCTCTGTATAACCCCGCATACACAATATGATCAGCCTGCCTACGATAGTTTGGCTAAAACAGACATTTTTGAAATATTCACTGTTCATCCTTATGGGGCAGTCTAACGCTTAATATGTGAATATAGTAATGGTTTGGGGCTCTGTTAAACGGCGCATACACAATATGAACTGCCTGCCTACGATAGCTTGGCCGTAATAGACATTTTTGAAATATTCACTGTTCAACCACATGGGGCAGTCTAACGCTTACTATGTGGATATAGTAATCGTTTGGGGCTCTGTTAAACGCCGCATACACAATATGAACAGCCTGCCTACGAAAGCATGGCCGTAATAGACATTTTTGAAATATTCACTGTTCAACCACATTGAGCAGTCTAACGCTTACTATGTGGATATAGTAATCGTTTGGGGCTCTGTAAAACGCCGCATACACAATATGAACAGCCTGCCTACGAAAGCTTGGCCGTAATAGACATTTTTGAAATATTCACTCTTCAACCACATGGAGCAGTCTAACGCTTACTATGTGGATATAGTAATCGTTTGGGGCTCTGTTTAACGCCTCATACACAATATGAACAGCCTGCCTACGAAAGCTTGGCCGTAATAGACATTTTTGAAATATTCACTGTTCAACCACATGGAGCAGTCTAACGCTTACTATGTGGATATAGTAATCGTTTGGGGCTCTGTTTAACGCCTCATACACAATATGAACAGCCTGCCTACGAAAGCTTGGCCGTAATAGACATTTTTGAAATATTCACTGTTCAACCACATGGAGCAGTCTAACGCTTACTATGTGGATATAGTAATCGTTTGGGGCTCTGTTTAACGCCTCATACACAATATGAACTGCCTGCCTACGATAGCTTGCCCGTAATAGACATTTTTGAAATATTCACTGTTCAACCACATGGGGCAGTCTAACGCTTACTATGTGGTTATAGTAATCGTTTTGGGGTCTGTTAAACGCCGCATACACAATATGAACTGCCTGCCTACGATACCTTGGCTGTAATAGACATTTTTGAAATATTCACTGTTCAACCAAATGGGGCAGTCTAACGCTTACTATGTGGTTATAGTAATCGTTTGGGGCTCTATTAAACGCCGCATACACAATATGAAATGCCTGCCTGCGATACCTTGGCTGTAATAGACATTTTTTAAATATTCACTGTTTAACCACATGGGGCAGTCTAGCGCCTAATATGTGGATATAGTAATGGTTTGGGGCTCTGTATAACCCCGCATACACAATATCAACAGCCTGCCTACGATAGTTTGGCTGAAACAGACATTTTTGAAATATTCACTGTTCAACAACATGGGGAAGTCTATCGCTTACTATGCGGATACAGTAATCGTTTGGGGCTCTGTTAAACGCCGCATACACAATATGAACTGCCTGCCTACGATACCTTCGCTGTAATAGACATTTTTGAAATATTCACTGTTCAACCACATGGGGCAGTCTAACGCTTAGTACACACCATATGAACTGCCTGCCTACGATAGCTTGGCCGTAATAGACATTTTTGAAATATTCACTGTTCAACCACATGGGGCAGTCTATCGCTTACTATGTGAATATAATAATGGTTTGGGACTCTGTTTAACGCCGCATACACCAGATGAACTGCCTGCCTACCATAGTTTGGCTAATACAGATATTTTTGAAATATTCACTGTTCAACCACATAGGGCAGTCTAACGCATACTATGTGAATATAGTAGTGGTTTGGGACTCTGTTTAACGCCGCATACACCAGGCAGTTCATAAACTGCCTGCCTACGATAGTTTGGCTAAAACAGACATTTTTGAAATATTCACTGTTCAACCACATGGGGCAGTCTAACGCTTAATATGTGAATATAGTAATGGTTTGGGGCTCTGTTAAACGCCGCATACACAATATAAACTGCCTGTCTACGATACCTTGGCTGTAATAGACATTTTTGAAATATTCACTGTTCAACCACATGGGGCAGTCTAACGCTTACTATGTGGATATAGTAATCGTTTTGGGGCTCTGTTTAACGCCTAATACACAATATGAACTGCCTGCCTACGATAGCTTGGCCGTAATAGACATTTTTGAAATATTTACTGTTCAACCACATGGAGCAGTCTAACGCTTACTATGTGGATATAGTAATCGTTTGGGGCTCTGTTTAACGCCTCATACACAATATGAACTGCCTGCCTACGATAGTTTGGCTAAAACAGACATTTTTGAAATATTCACTGTTCATCCTTATGGGGCAGTCTAACGCTTAATATGTGAATATAGTAATGGTTTGGGGCTCTGTTAAACGCCGCATACACAATATGAACTGCCTGCCTACGATAGCTTGGCCGTAATAGACATTTTTGAAATATTCACTGTTCAACCACATGGGGCAGTCTAACGCTTAATATGTGAATATAGTAATGGTTTGGGGCTCTGTTAAACGCCGCATACACAATATGAACTGCCTGCCTACGATAGCTTGGCCGTAATAGACATTTTTGAAATATTCACTGTTCAACCACATGGGGCAGTCTAACGCTTACTATGTGGATATAGTAATCGCTTGGGGCTCTGTTAAACGCCGCATACACAATGAACTGCCTGCCTACGATACCTTGGCTGTAATAGACATTTTTTAATTATTCACTGTTCAACCACATGGGGCAGTCTAGCGCCTAATATGTGGATATAGTAATGGTGTGGGGCTCTGTATAACCCCGCATACACAATATGAACAGCCTGCCTACGATAGCTTGGCCGTAATAGACATTTTTGAAATATTCACTGTTCAGCCACATGGAGCAGTCTAACGCTTACTATGTGGATATAGTAATCGTTTGGGTCTCTGTTTAACGCCTCATACACAATATGAACTGCCTGCCTACGATAGCAAGGCTGTAATAGACATTTTTGAAATATTCACTGCTCAACCACATAGGGCAGTCTAACGCTTAATATGTGAATATAGTAATGGTTTGGGGCTCTTTTAAACGCCGCATACACAATATGAACTGCCTGCCTACGATAGCTTGGCCGTAATAGACATTTTTGAAATATTCACTGTTCAACCACATGGGGCAGTCTAACGCATACTACGTGGATATAGTAATCGTTTGGGGCTCTGTTAAACGCCGCATACTCAATATGAACTGCCTGCCTACGATACCTTGGCTGTAATAGACATTTTTGAAATATTCACTGTTCAACCAGATGGGGCAGTCTAGCGCCTAATATGTGGATATAGTAATGGTTTGGGACTCTGTATAACCCCGCATACACAATATGAACAGCCTGCCTACGATAGCTTGGCCGTAATAGACATTTTTGAAATATTCACTGTTCAACCACATGGAGCAGTCTAACGCTTAATATGTGGATATAGTAATCGTTTGGGTCTCTGTTTAACGCCTCATACACAATATGAACTGCCTGCCTACGATAGCAAGGCTGTAATAGACATTTTTGAAATATTCACTGCTCAACCACATAGTTCAGTCTATCGCTTACTATGTGAATATAGTAATGGTTTGGGACTCTGTTTATCGCCGCATACACCAGGCAGTTCATAAACTGCCTGCCTACCATACTTTGGCTAAAACAGACATTTTTGAAATATTCACTGTTCAACCTCATGGGGCAGTCTAACGCTTACTATATGAATATAGTAATGGTTTGGGGCTCTGTTTAACGCCTCATACACAATATGAACTGCCTGATTACGATAGCTTGGCGTAATAGACATTTTTGAAATATTCACTGTTCATCCTTATGGGGCAGTCTAACGCTTAATATGTGAATATAGTAATGGTTTAGGACTCTGAAAAACGCCGCATACACAATATGAACTGCCTGCCTACGATTGTTTGGCCATAACTGACATTTTTAAAATATTCATTGTTTAACTACATGGGGCAGTCCAACGCTTAATATGTGAATATAGTAATGGTTTGGGGCTCTGTTAAACGCCGCATACACAATATGATATGCCTGCCTACGATTGTTTGGCCATAACTGACATTTTTAAAATATTAATTGTTTAACCACATGGGGCAGTCTAACGCTTAATATGTGAATATAGTAATGGTGTGGGGCTCTGTTAAACGCCGCATACATAATATGAACTGCCTGTCTACGATACCTTGGCTGTAATAGACATTTTTGAAATATTCACTGTTCAAGCACATGGGGCAGTCTAGCGCCTAATATGTGGATATAGTAATGGTTTGGGGCTCTGTATAACCCCGCATACACAATATGAACAGCCTGCCTACGATAGTTTGGCTAAAACAGACATTTTTGAAATATTCACTGTTCATCCTTATGGGGCAGTCTAACGCTTAATATGTGAATATAGTAATGGTTTGGGACTCTGTAAAACGCCGCATACACAATATGATCTGCCTGCCTACGATAGCTTGGCCGTAATAGACATTTTTGAAATATTCACTGTTCAACCACATGGGGCAGTCTAACGCTTAATATGTGAATATAGTAATGGTTTGGGGCTCTGTTAAACGCCGCATACACAATATGAACTGCCTGCCTACGATAGCTTGGCCGTAATAGACATTTTTGAAATATTCACTGTTCAACCACATGGGGCAGTCTAACGCTTACTATGTGGATATAGTAATCGTTTGGGGCTCTGTTAAAAGCCGCATACACAATATGAACTGCCTGCCTACGATACCTTGGCTGTAATAGACATTTTTGAAATATTCACTGTTCAACCACATGGGGCAGTCTAGCGCCTAATATGTGGATATAGTAATGGTTTGGGGCTCTGTATAACCCCGCATACACAATATGAACAGCCTGCCTACGAAAGCTTGGCCGTAATAGACATTTTTGAAATATTCACTGTTCAACCACATGGAGCAGTCTAACGCTTACCATGTGGATATAGTAATCGTTTGGGGCTCTGTTAAACGCCGCATACACAATATGAACAGCCTGCCTACGAAAGCTTGGCCGTAATAGACATTTTTGAAATATTCACTGTTCAACCACATGGAGCAGTCTAACGCTTACCATGTGGATATAGTAATGTTTGGGGCTCTGTTAAACGCCGCATACACAATATGAACAGCCTGCCTACGAAAGCTTGGCCGTAATAGACATTTTTGAAATATTCACTGTTCAACCACATGGAGCAGTCTAACGCTTACTATGTGGATATAGTAATCGTTTGGGGCTCTGTTTAACGCCTCATACACAATATGAACAGCCTGCCTACGAAAGCTTGGCCGTAATAGACATTTTTGAAATATTCACTGTTCAACCACATGGAGCAGTCTAACGCTTACTATGTGGATATAGTAATCGTTTGGGGCTCTGTTTAACGCCTCATACACAATATGAACTGCCTGCCTACGATAGCAAGGCTGTAATTGACATTTTTGAAATATTCACTGTTCAACCACATGGGGCAGTCTAACGCTTACTATGTGGTTATAGTAATCGTTTAGGGCTCTGTTAAACGCCGCATACACAATATGAACTGCCTGCCTACGATACCTTCGCTGTAATAGACATTTTTGAAATATTCACTGTTCAACCACATGGGGCAGTCTAACGCTTAGTACACACCATATGAACTGCCTGCCTACGATAGCTTGGCCGTAATAGACATTTTTGAAATATTCACTGTTCAACCACATGGGGCAGTCTATCGCTTACTATGTGAATATAATAATGGTTTGGGACTCTGTTTAACGCCGCATACACCATATGAACTGCCTGCCTACCATAGTTTGGCTAAAACAGACATTTTTGAAATATTCACTGTTCAACCACATAGGGCAGTCTAACGCTTACTATGTGAATATAGTAGTGGTTTGGGACTCTGTTTAACGCCGCATACACAATATAAACTGCCTGTCTACGATACCTTGGCTGTAATAGACATTTTTGAAATATTCACTGTTCAACCACATGGGGCAGTCTAACGCTTACTATGTGGATATAGTAATCGTTTGGGGCTCTGTATAACGCCTCATACACAATATGAACTGCCTGCCTACGATAGTTTAGCTAAAACAGACATTTTTGAAATATTCACTGTTCAACCACATGGGGCAGTCTAACGCTTAATATGTGAATATAGTAATGGTTTGGGGCTCTGTTAAACGCCGCATACACAATATAAACTGCCTGTCTACGATACCTTGGCTGTAATAGACATTTTTGAAATATTCACTGTTCAACCACATGGGGCAGTCTAACGCTTAGTACACACCATATGAACTGCCTGTCTACGATAGCTTGGCGGTAATAGACATTTTTGAAATATTCACTGTTCAACCACATGGGGCAGTCTAACGCTTACTATGTGGATATAGTAATCGTTTTGGGGCTCTGTTTAACGTCTCATACACAATATGAACTGCCTGATTACGATAGCTTGGCCGTAATTGACATTTTTGAAATATTCACTGTTAAACCACATGGGGCAGTCTAACGCTTACTATGTGGAAATAATTTTCGTTTGGGGCTCTGATAAACGCCGCATACACAATATGAACTGCCTGCGTACGATACCTTGGCTGTAATAGACATTTTTGAAATATTCACTGTTCAACCACATGGGGCAGTCTAACGCTTACTATGTGGATATAGTAATCGTTTGGGGCTCTGTATAACGCCTCATACACAATATGAACTGCCTGCCTACGATAGTTTAGCTAAAACAGACATTTTTGAAATATTCACTGTTCATCCTTATGGGGCAGTCTAACGCTTAATATGTGAATATAGTAATGGTTTAGGACTCTGTAAAACGCCGCATACACAATATGAACTGCCTGCCTACGATTGTTTGGCCATAACTGACATTTTTAAAATATTAATTGTTTAACTACATGGGGCAGTCTAACGCTTAATATGTGAATATAGTAATGGTTTGGGGCTCTGTATAACCCCGCATACACAATATGAACAGCCTGCCTACGATAGTTTGGCTAAAACAGACATTTTTGAAATATTCACTGTTCATCCTTATGGGGCAGTCTAACGCTTAATATGTGAATATAGTAATGGTTTGGGACTCTGTAAAACGCCGCATACACAATATGAACTGCCTGCCTACGATAGCTTGGCCGTAATAGACATTTTTGAAATATTCACTGTTCAACCACATGGGGCAGTCTAACGCTTAATAAGTGAATATAGTAATGGTTTGGGGCTCTGTTAAACGCCGCATACACAATATGAACTGCCTGCCTACGATAGCTTGGCCGTAATAGACATTTTTGAAATATTCACTGTTCAACCACATGGGGCAGTCTAACGCTTACTATGTGGATATAGTAATCGTTTGGGGCTCTGTTAAAAGCCGCATACACAATATGAACTGCCTGCCTACGATACCTTGGCTGTAATAGACATTTTTGAAATATTCACTGTTCAACCACATGGGGCAGTCTAGCGCCTAATATGTGGATATAGTAATGGTTTGGGGCTCCGTATAACCCCGCATACACAATATGAACAGCCTGCCTACGAAAGCTTGGCCGTAATAGACATTTTTGAAATATTCACTGTTCTACCACATGGAGCAGTCTAACGCTTACCATGTGGATATAGTAATCGTTTGGGGCTCTGTTATACGCCGCATACACAATATGAACAGCCTGCCTACGAAAGCTTGGCCGTAATAGACATTTTTGAAATATTCACTGTTCAACCACATGGAGCAGTCTAACGCTTACTATGTGGATATAGTAATCGTTTGGGGCTCTGTTTAACGCCTCATACACAATATGAACAGCCTGCCTACGAAAGCTTGGCCGTAATAGACATTTTTGAAATATTTACTGTTCAACCACATGGGGCAGTCTAACGCTTACTATGTGGTTATAGTAATCGTTTAGGGCTCTGTTAAACGCCGCATACACAATATGAACTGCCTGCCTACGATACCTTCGCTGTAATAGACATTTTTGAAATATTCACTGTTCAACCACATGGGGCAGTCTAACGCTTACTATGTGGATATAGTAATCGTTTTGGGGCTCTGTTTAACGCCTAATACACAATATGAACTGCCTGCCTACGATAGCTTGGCCGTAATAGACATTTTTGAAATATTCACTGTTCAACCACATGGAGCAGTCTAACGCTTACTATGTGGATATAGTAATCGTTTGGGGCTCTGTTTAACGCCTCATACACAATATGAACTGCCTGCCTACGATAGTTTGGCTAAAACAGACATTTTTGAAATATTCACTGTTCATCCTTATGGGGCAGTCTGACGCTTTATATGTGAATATAGTAATGGTTTGGGGCTTTGTTAAACGCCGCATACACAATATGAACTGCCTGCCAACGATAGCTTGGCCGTAATAGACATTTTTGAAATATTCACTGTTCAACCACATGGGGCAGTCTAACGCTTAATATGTGAATATAGTAATGGTTTGGGGCTCTGTTAAACGCCGCATACACAATATGAACTGCCTGCCTACGATAGCAAGGCTGTAATAGACATTTTTGAAATATTCACTGCTCAACCACATAGGGCAGTCTAACGCTTAATATGTGAATATAGTAATGGTTTGGGGCTCTGTTAAACGCCGCATACACAATATGAACTGCCTGCCTACGATAGCTTGGCCGTAATAGACATTTTTGAAATATTCACTGTTCAACCACATGGAGCAGTCTAACGCTTACTATGTGGAAATAGTAATCGTTTGGGTCTCTGTTTAACGCCTCATACACAATATGAACTGCCTGCCTACGATAGCAAGGCTGTAATAGACATTTTTGAAATATTCACTGCTCAACCACATAGGGCAGTCTAACGCTTAATATGTGAATATAGTAATGGTTTGGGGCTCTGTTAAACGCCGCATACACAATATGAACTGCCTGCCTACGATAGCTTGGCCGTAATAGACATTTTTGAAATATTCACTGTTCAACCACATGGGGCAGTCTAACGCATACTATGTGGATATAGTAATCGTTTGGGGCTCTGTTAAACGCCGCATACACAATATGAACTGCCTGCCTACGATACCTTGGCTGTAATAGACATTTTTGAAATATTCACTGTTCAACCAGATGGGGCAGTCTAGCGCCTAATATGTGGATATAGTAATGGTTTGGGGCTCTGTAAAACCCCGCATACACAATATGAACAGCCTGCCTACGATAGCTTGGCCGTAATAGACATTTTTGAAATATTCACTGTTCAACCACATGGAGCAGTCTAACGCTTAATATGTGGATATAATAATCGTTTGGGTCTCTGTTTAACGCCTCATACACAATATGAACTGCTTGCCTACGATAGCAAGGCTGTAATAGACATTTTTGAAATATTCACTGCTCAACCACATAGTTCAGTCTATCGCTTACTATGTGAATATAGTAATGGTTTGGGACTCTGTTTAACGCCGCATACACCAGGCAGTTCATAAACTGCCTGCCTACCATAGTTTGGCTAAAACAGACATTTTTAAAATATTCACTGTTCAACCTCATGGGGCAGTCTAACGCTTACTATATGAATATAGTAATGGTTTGGGGCTCTGTTTAACGCCTCATACACAATATGAACTGCCTGATTACGATAGCTTGGCCTTAATAGACATTTTTGAAATATTCACTGTTAAACCACATGGGGCAGTCTAACGCTTACTATGTGGATATAATTTTCGTTTGGGGCTCTGATAAACGCCGCATACAAAATATGAACTGCCTGCCTACGATACCTTGGCTGTAATAGACATTTTTGAAATATTCACTGTTCAACCACATGGGGCAGTCTAACGCTTACTATGTGGATATAGTAATCGTTTAGGGCTCTGTATAACGCCTCATACACAATATGAACTGCCTGCCTACGATAGTTTAGCTAAAACAGACATTTTTGAAATATTCACTGTTCATCCTTATGGGGCAGTCTAACGCTTAATATGTGAATATAGTAATGGTTTAGGACTCTGTAAAACGCCGAATACACAATATGAACTGCCTGCCTACGATTGTTTGGCCATAACTGACATTTTTAAAATATTCATTGTTTAACTACATGGGGCAGTCCAACGCTTAATATGTGAATATAGTAATGGTTTGGGGCTCTGTTAAACGCCGCATACACAATATGATATGCCTGCTTACGATTGTTTGGCCATAACTGACATTTTTAAAATATTAATTGTTTAACTACATGGGGCAGTCTAACGCTTAATATGTGAATATAGTAATGGTTTGGGGCTCTGTTAAACGCCGCATACAAAATATGAACTGCCTGCCTACGATACCTTGGCTGTAATAGACATTTTTGAAATATTCACTGTTCAACCACATGGGGCAGTCTAGCGCCTAATATGTGGATATAGTAATGGTTTGGGGCTCTGTATAACCCCGCATACACAATATGAACAGCCTGCCTACGATAGTTTGGCTAAAACAGACATTTTTGAAATATTCGCTGTTCATCCTTATGGGGCAGTCTAACGCTTAATATGTGAATATAGTAATGGTTTGGGACTCTGTAAAACGCCGCATACACAATATGAACTGCCTGCCTACGATAGCTTGGCCGTAATAGACATTTTTGAAATATTCACTGTTCAACCACATGGGGCAGTCTAACGCTTACTATGTGGATATAGTAATCGTTTGGGGCTCTGTTAAAAGCCGCATACACAATATGAACTGCCTGCCTACGATACCTTGGCTGTAATAGACATTTTTGAAATATTCACTGTTCAACCACATGGGGCAGTCTAGCGCCTAATATGTGGATATAGTAATGGTTTGGGGCTCTGTATAACCCCGCATACACAATATGAACAGCCTGCCTACGAAAGCTTGGCCGTATTAGACATTTTTGAAATATTCACTGTTCAACCACATGGAGCAGTCTAACGCTTACCATGTGGATATAGTAATCGTTTGGGGCTCTGTTAAACGCCGCATACACAATATGAACAGCCTGCCTACGAAAGCTTGGCCGTAATAGACATTTTTGAAATATTCACTGTTCAACCACATGGAGCAGTCTAACGCTTACTATGTGGATATAGTAATCGTTTGGGGCTCTGTTTAACGCCTCATACACAATATGAACAGCCTGCCTACGAAAGCTTGGCCGTAATAGACATTTTTGAAATATTCACTGTTCAACCACATGGAGCAGTCTAACGCTTACTATGTGGATATAGTAATCGTTTGGGGCTCTGTTTATCGCCTCATACACAATATGAACTGCCTGCCTACGATAGCAAGGCTGTAATAGACATTTTTGAAATATTCACTGTTCAACCACATGAGGCAGTCTAACGCTTACTATGTGGTTATAGTAATCGTTTAGGGCTCTGTTAAACGCCGCCTACACAATATGAACTGCCTGCCTACGATACCTTGGCTGTAATAGACATTTTTAAAATATTCACTGTTCAACCACATGGGGCAGTCTAGCGCCTAATATGTGGATATAGTAATGGTTTGGGGCTCTGTATAACCCCGCATACACAATATGAACAGAATGCCTACGATAGTTTGGCTAAAACAGACATTTTTGAAATATTCACTGTTCATCCTTATAGGGCAGTCTAAGGCTTAATATGTGAATATAGTATTGGTTTGGGCTCTGTTAAACGCCGCATACACAATATGAACTGCCTGCCTACGATATCTTGGCCGTAATAGACATTTTTGAAATATTCACTGTTCATCCTTATGGGGCAGTCTAACGCTTAATATGTGAATATAGTAATGGTTTAGGACTCTGTAAAACGCCGAATACACAATATGAACTGCCTGCCTACGATTGTTTGGCCATAACTGACATTTTTAAAATATTCATTGTTTAACTACATGGGGCAGTCCAACGCTTAATATGTGAATATAGTAATGGTTTGGGGCTCTGTTAAACGCCGCATACACAATATGATATGCCTGCTTACGATTGTTTGGCCATAACTGACATTTTTAAAATATTAATTGTTTAACTACATGGGGCAGTCTAACGCTTAATATGTGAATATAGTAATGGTTTGGGGCTCTGTTAAACGCCGCATACAAAATATGAACTGCCTGCCTACGATACCTTGGCTGTAATAGACATTTTTGAAATATTCACTGTTCAACCACATGGGGCAGTCTAGCGCCTAATATGTGGATATAGTAATGGTTTGGGGCTCTGTATAACCCCGCATACACAATATGAACAGCCTGCCTACGATAGTTTGGCTAAAACAGACATTTTTGAAATATTCGCTGTTCATCCTTATGGGGCAGTCTAACGCTTAATATGTGAATATAGTAATGGTTTGGGACTCTGTAAAACGCCGCATACACAATATGAACTGCCTGCCTACGATAGCTTGGCCGTAATAGACATTTTTGAAATATTCACTGTTCAACCACATGGGGCAGTCTAACGCTTACTATGTGGATATAGTAATCGTTTGGGGCTCTGTTAAAAGCCGCATACACAATATGAACTGCCTGCCTACGATACCTTGGCTGTAATAGACATTTTTGAAATATTCACTGTTCAACCACATGGGGCAGTCTAGCGCCTAATATGTGGATATAGTAATGGTTTGGGGCTCTGTATAACCCCGCATACACAATATGAACAGCCTGCCTACGAAAGCTTGGCCGTATTAGACATTTTTGAAATATTCACTGTTCAACCACATGGAGCAGTCTAACGCTTACCATGTGGATATAGTAATCGTTTGGGGCTCTGTTAAACGCCGCATACACAATATGAACAGCCTGCCTACGAAAGCTTGGCCGTAATAGACATTTTTGAAATATTCACTGTTCAACCACATGGAGCAGTCTAACGCTTACTATGTGGATATAGTAATCGTTTGGGGCTCTGTTTAACGCCTCATACACAATATGAACAGCCTGCCTACGAAAGCTTGGCCGTAATAGACATTTTTGAAATATTCACTGTTCAACCACATGGAGCAGTCTAACGCTTACTATGTGGATATAGTAATCGTTTGGGGCTCTGTTTATCGCCTCATACACAATATGAACTGCCTGCCTACGATAGCAAGGCTGTAATAGACATTTTTGAAATATTCACTGTTCAACCACATGAGGCAGTCTAACGCTTACTATGTGGTTATAGTAATCGTTTAGGGCTCTGTTAAACGCCGCCTACACAATATGAACTGCCTGCCTACGATACCTTGGCTGTAATAGACATTTTTAAAATATTCACTGTTCAACCACATGGGGCAGTCTAGCGCCTAATATGTGGATATAGTAATGGTTTGGGGCTCTGTATAACCCCGCATACACAATATGAACAGAATGCCTACGATAGTTTGGCTAAAACAGACATTTTTGAAATATTCACTGTTCATCCTTATAGGGCAGTCTAAGGCTTAATATGTGAATATAGTATTGGTTTGGGCTCTGTTAAACGCCGCATACACAATATGAACTGCCTGCCTACGATATCTTGGCCGTAATAGACATTTTTGAAATATTCACTGTTCATCCACATGGGGCAGTCTAACGCTTAATATGTGAATTTAGTAATAGTTTGGGGCTCTGTTAAACGCCGCATACACAATATGAACTGCCTGCCTACGATAGCTTGGCCGTAATAGACATTTTTGAAATATTCACTGTTCATCCACATGGGGCAGTCTAACGCTTAATATGTGAATATAGTAATGGTTTGGGACTCTGTAAAACGCCGCATACACAATATGAACTGCCTGCCTACGATAGCTTGGCCGTAATAGACATTTTTGAAATATTCACTGTTCAACAACATGGGGCAGTCTAACGCTTAATATGTGAATATAGTAATGGTTTGGGGCTCTGTATAACCCCGCATACACAAAATGAACAGAATGCCTACGATAGTTTGGCTAAAACAGACATTTTTGAAATATTCACTGTTCATCCTTATAGGGCAGTCTAAGGCTTAATATGTGAATATAGTATTGGTTTGGGCTCTGTTAAACGCCGCATACACAATATGAACTGCCTGCCTACGATAGCTTGGCCGTAATAGACATTTTTGAAATATTCACTGTTCAACAACATGGGGCAGTCTAACGCTTAATATGTGAATATAGTAATGGTTTGGGGCTCTGTTAAACGCCGCATACACAATATGAACTGCCTGCCTACGATACCTTGGCTGTAATAGACATTTTTGAAATATTCACTGTTCAACCACATCGGGTAGTCTAGCGCCTAATATGTGAAAGTAGTAATGCTTTAAGATTCTGTATAACGCCGCATGCACAATATGAACTGCCTGCCTACGATTGTTTGGCCATAACTGACATTTTTAAAATATTCATTGTTTAACTACATGGGGCAGTCCAACGCTTAATATGTGAATATAGTAATGGTTTGGGGCTCTGTTAAACGCCGCATACACAATATGATATGCCTGCTTACGATTGTTTGGCCATAACTGACATTTTTAAAATATTAATTGTTTAACTACATGGGGCAGTCTAACGCTTAATATGTGAATATAGTAATGGTTTGGGGCTCTGTTAAACGCCGCATACATAATATGAACTGCCTGTCTACGATACCTTGGCTGTAATAGACATTTTTGAAATATTCACTGTTCAACCACATGGGGCAGTCTAGCGCCTAATATGTGGATATAGTAATGGTTTGGGGCTCTGTATAACCCCGCATACACAATATGAACAGCCTGCCTACGATAGTTTGGCTAAAACAGACATTTTTGAAATATTCGCTGTTCATCCTTATGGGGCAGTCTAACGCTTAATATGTGAATATAGTAATGGTTTGGGACTCTGTAAAACGCCGCATACACAATATGAACTGCCTGCCTACGATAGCTTGGCCGTAATAGACATTTTTGAAATATTCACTGTTCAACCACATGGGGCAGTCTAACGCTTACTATGTGGATATAGTAATCGTTTGGGGCTCTGTTAAAAGCCGCATACACAATATGAACTGCCTGCCTACGATACCTTGGCTGTAATAGACATTTTTGAAATATTCACTGTTCAACCACATGGGGCAGTCTAGCGCCTAATATGTGGATATAGTAATGGTTTGGGGCTCTGTATAACCCCGCATACACAATATGAACAGCCTGCCTACGAAAGCTTGGCCGTATTAGACATTTTTGAAATATTCACTGTTCAACCACATGGAGCAGTCTAACGCTTACCATGTGGATATAGTAATCGTTTGGGGCTCTGTTAAACGCCGCATACACAATATGAACAGCCTGCCTACGAAAGCTTGGCCGTAATAGACATTTTTGAAATATTCACTGTTCAACCACATGGAGCAGTCTAACGCTTACTATGTGGATATAGTAATCGTTTGGGGCTCTGTTTAACGCCTCATACACAATATGAACAGCCTGCCTACGAAAGCTTGGCCGTAATAGACATTTTTGCAATATTCACTGTTCAACCACATGGAGCAGTCTAACGCTTACTATGTGGATATAGTAATCGTTTGGGGCTCTGTTTAACGCCTCATACACAATATGAACTGCCTGCCTACGATAGCAAGGCTGTAATAGACATTTTTGAAATATTCACTGTTCAACCACATGAGGCAGTCTAACGCTTACTATGTGGTTATAGTAATCGTTTAGGGCTCTGTTAAACGCCGCCTACACAATATGAACTGCCTGCCTACGATACCTTGGCTGTAATAGACATTTTTAAAATATTCACTGTTCAACCACATGGGGCAGTCTAGCGCCTAATATGTGGATATAGTAATGGTTTGGGGCTCTGTATAACCCCGCATACACAATATGAACAGAATGCCTACGATAGTTTGGCTAAAACAGACATTTTTGAAATATTCACTGTTCATCCTTATAGGGCAGTCTAAGGCTTAATATGTGAATGTAGTATTGGTTTGGGCTCTGTTAAACGCCGCATACACAATATGAACTGCCTGCCTACGATATCTTGGCCGTAATAGACATTTTTGAAATATTTACTGTTCATCCACATGGGGCAGTCTAACGCTTAATATGTGAATTTAGTAATAGTTTGGGGCTCTGTTAAACGCCGCATACACAATATGAACTGCCTGCCTACGATAGCTTGGCCGTAATAGACATTTTTGAAATATTCACTGTTCATCCACATGGGGCAGTCTAACGCTTAATATGTGAATATAGTAATGGTTTGGGACTCTGTAAAACGCCGCATACACAATATGAACTGCCTGCCTACGATAGCTTGGCCGTAATAGACATTTTTGAAATATTCACTGTTCAACAACATGGGGCAGTCTAACGCTTAATATGTGAATATAGTAATGGTTTGGGGCTCTGTATAACCCCGCATACACAATATGAACAGAATGCCTACGATAGTTTGGCTAAAACAGACATTTTTGAAATATTCACTGTTCATCCTTATAGGGCAGTCTAAGGCTTAATATGTGAATATAGTATTGGTTTGGGCTCTGTTAAACGCCGCATACACAATATGAACTGCCTGCCTACGATAGCTTGGCCGTAATAGACATTTTTGAAATATTCACTGTTCAACAACATGGGGCAGTCTAACGCTTAATATGTGAATATAGTAATGGTTTGGGGCTCTGTTAAACGCCGCATACACAATATGAACTGCCTGCCTACGATACCTTGGCTGTAATAGACATTTTTGAAATATTCACTGTTCAACCACATCGGGTAGTCTAGCGCCTAATATGTGAAAGTAGTAATGCTTTAAGATTCTGTATAACGCCGCATGCACAATATGAACTGCCTGCCTACGATAGTTTGGCTATAACAGACATTTTTTAATTATTCACTGTTCAACAACATAGGGCAGTCTAACGCCTAATATGTGGATATGGTAATGGTTTGGGGCTCTGTATAACGCCGCATACACAATATGAACTGCCTGCTTACGATAGTTTGGCTATAACATACACTTTTGAATAATTCACTGTTCAACAACATAGGGCAGTCTAACGCCTAATATGTGGATATAGTAATGGTTTGGGGCTCTGTATAACCCCGCATACACAATATGAACAGCCTGCCTACGATAGTTTGTCTATAACAGACATTTTTTAATTATTTACTGTTCAATTACATAGGGCAGTCTAACGCCTAATATGTGGATATAGTAATGGTTTGGGGCTCTGTATAACGCCGCATACACAATATGAACTGCCTGCCTACGATAGCTTGGCCGTAATCTACATTTTTGAAATATTCACTGTTCATCCACATGGGGCAGTCTAACGCTTAATATGTGGAAATAGTAATCGTTTGGGTCTCTGTTTAACGCCTCATACACAATATGAACTGCCTGCCTACGATAGCAAGGCTGTAATAGACATTTTTGAAATATTCACTGCTCAACCACATAGGGCAGTCTAACGCTTAATATGTGAATATAGTAATGGTTTGGGGCTCTGTTAAACGCCGCATACACAATATGAACTGCCTGCCTACGATAGCTTGGCCGTAATAGACATTTTTGAAATATTCACTGTTCAACCACATGGGGCAGTCTAACGCATACTATGTGGATATAGTAATCGTTTGGGGCTCTGTTAAACGCCGCATACACAATATGAACTGCCTGCCTACGATAGCTTGGCCGTAATAGACATTTTTGAAATATTCACTGTTCAACCACATGGAGCAGTCTAACGCTTACTATGTGGAAATAGTAATCGTTTGGGTCTCTGTTTAACGCCTCATACACAATATGAACTGCCTGCCTACGATAGCAAGGCTGTAATAGACATTTTTGAAATATTTACTGCTCAACCACATAGGGCAGTCTAACGCTTAATATGTGAATATAGTAATGGTTTGGGGCTCTGTTAAACGCCGCATACACAATATGAACTGCCTGCCTACGATAGCTTGGCCGTAATAGACATTTTTGAAATATTCACTGTTCAACCACATGGGGCAGTCTAACGCATACTATGTGGATATAGTAATCGTTTGGGGCTCTGTTAAACGCCGCATACACAATATGAACTGCCTGCCTACGATACCTTGGCTGTAATAGACATTTTTGAAATATTCACTGTTCAACCAGATGGGGCAGTCTAGCGCCTAATATGTGGATATAGTAATGGTTTGGGGCTCTGTAAAACCCCGCATACACAATATGAACAGCCTGCCTACGATAGCTTGGCCGTAATAGACATTTTTGAAATATTCACTGTTCAACCACATGGAGCAGTCTAACGCTTAATATGTGGATATAATAATCGTTTGGGTCTCTGTTTAACGCCTCATACATAATATGAACTGCTTGCCTACGATAGCAAGGCTGTAATAGACATTTTTGAAATATTCACTGCTCAACCACATAGTTCAGTCTATCGCTTACTATGTGAATATAGTAATGGTTTGGGACTCTGTTTAACGCCGCATACACCAGGCAGTTCATAAACTGCCTGCCTACCATAGTTTGGCTAAAACAGACATTTTTAAAATATTCACTGTTCAACCTCATGGGGCAGTCTAACGCTTACTATATGAATATAGTAATGGTTTGGGGCTCTGTTTAACGCCTCATACACAATATGAACTGCCTGCCTACGATAGTTTAGCTAAAACAGACATTTTTGAAATATTCACTGTTCATCCTTATGGGGCAGTCTAACGCTTAATATGTGAATATAGTAATGGTTTAGGACTCTGTAAAACGCCGCATACACAATATGAACTGCCTGCCTACGATTGTTTGGCCATAACTGACATTTTTAAAATATTCATTGTTTAACTACATGGGGCAGTCCAACGCTTAATATGTGAATATAGTAATGGTTTGGGGCTCTGTTAAACGCCGCATACACAATATGATATGCCTGCTTACGATTGTTTGGCCATAACTGACATTTTTAAAATATTAATTGTTTAACTACATGGGGCAGTCTAACGCTTAATATGTGAATATAGTAATGGTTTGGGGCTCTGTTAAACGCCGCATACATAATATGAACTGCCTGTCTACGATACCTTGGCTGTAATAGACATTTTTGAAATATTCACTGTTCAACCACATGGGGCAGTCTAGCGCCTAATATGTGGATATAGTAATGGTGTGGGGCTCTGTATAACCCCGCATACACAATATGAACAGCCTGCCTACGATAGTTTGGCTAAAACAGACATTTTTGAAATATTCGCTGTTCATCCTTATGGGGCAGTCTAACGCTTAATATGTGAATATAGTAATGGTTTGGGACTCTGTAAAACGCCGCATACACAATATGAACTGCCTGCCTACGATAGCTTGGCCGTAATAGACATTTTTGAAATATTCACTGTTCAACCACATGGGGCAGTCTAACGCTTACTATGTGGATATAGTAATCGTTTGGGGCTCTGTTAAAAGCCGCATACACAATATGAACTGCCTGCCTACGATACCTTGGCTGTAATAGACATTTTTGAAATATTCACTGTTCAACCACATGGGGCAGTCTAGCGCCTAATATGTGGATATAGTAATGGTTTGGGGCTCTGTATAACCCCGCATACACAATATGAACAGCCTGCCTACGAAAGCTTGGCCGTATTAGACATTTTTGAAATATTCACTGTTCAACCACATGGAGCAGTCTAACGCTTACCATGTGGATATAGTAATCGTTTGGGGCTCTGTTAAACGCCGCATACACAATATGAACAGCCTGCCTACGAAAGCTTGGCCGTAATAGACATTTTTGAAATATTCACTGTTCAACCACATGGAGCAGTCTAACGCTTACTCTGTGGATATAGTAATCGTTTGGGGCTCTGTTTAACGCCTCATACACAATATGAACAGCCTGCCTACGAAAGCTTGGCAGTAATAGACATTTTTGAAATATTCACTGTTCAACCACATGGAGCAGTCTAACGCTTACTATGTGGATATAGTAATCGTTTGGGGCTCTGTTTAACGCCTCATACACAATATGAACTGCCTGCCTACGATAGCAAGGCTGTAATAGACATTTTTGAAATATTCACTGTTCAACCACATGAGGCAGTCTAACGCTTACTATGTGGTTATAGTAATCGTTTAGGGCACTGTTAAACGCCGCCTACACAATATGAACTGCCTGCCTACGATACCTTGGCTGTAATAGACATTTTTAAAATATTCACTGTTCAACCACATGGGGCAGTCTAGCGCCTAATATGTGGATATAGTAATGGTTTGGGGCTCTGTATAACCCCGCATACACAATATGAACAGAATGCCTACGATAGTTTGGCTAAAACAGACATTTTTGAAATATTCACTGTTCATCCTTATAGGGCAGTCTAAGGCTTAATATGTGAATATAGTATTGGTTTGGGCTCTGTTAAACGCCGCATACACAATATGAACTGCCTGCCTACGATATCTTGGCCGTAATAGACATTTTTGAAATATTCACTGTTCATCCACATGGGGCAGTCTAACGCTTAATATGTGAATTTAGTAATAGTTTGGGGCTCTGTTAAACGCCGCATACACAATATGAACTGCCTGCCTACGATAGCTTGGCCGTAATAGACATTTTTGAAATATTCACTGTTCATCCACATGGGGCAGTCTAACGCTTAATATGTGAATATAGTAATGGTTTGGGACTCTGTAAAACGCCGCATACACAATATGATCTGCCTGCCTACGATAGCTTGGCCGTAATAGACATTTTTGAAATATTCACTGTTCAACAACATGGGGCAGTCTAACGCTTAATATGTGAATATAGTAATTGTTTGGGGCTCTGTATAACCCCGCATACACAATATGAACAGAATGCCTACGATAGTTTGGCTAAAACAGACATTTTTGAAATATTCACTGTTCATCCTTATAGGGCAGTCTAAGGCTTAATATGTGAATATAGTATTGGTTTGGGCTCTGTTAAACGCCGCATACACAATATGAACTGCCTGCCTACGATAGCTTGGCCGTAATAGACATTTTTGAAATATTCACTGTTCAACAACATGGGGCAGTCTAACGCTTAATATGTGAATATAGTAATGGATTGGGGCTCTGTTAAACGCCGCATACACAATATGAACTGCCTGCCTACGATACCTTGGCTGTAATAGACATTTTTGAAATATTCACTGTTCAACCACATCGGGTAGTCTAGCGCCTAATATGTGAAAGTAGTAATGCTTTAAGATTCTGTATAACGCCGCATGCACAATATGAACTGCCTGCCTACGATAGTTTGGCTATAACAGACATTTTTTAATTATTCACTGTTCAACAACATAGGGCAGTCTAACGCCTAATATGTGGATATGGTAATGGTTTGGGGCTCTGTATAACGCCGCATACACAATATGAACTGCCTGCTTACGATAGTTTGGCTATAACATACACTTTTGAATAATTCACTGTTCAACAACATAGGGCAGTCTAACGCCTAATATGTGGATATAGTAATGGTTTGGGGCTCTGTATAACCCCGCATACACAATATGAACAGCCTGCCTACGATAGTTTGTCTATAACAGACATTTTTTAATTATTTACTGTTCAATTACATAGGGCAGTCTAACGCCTAATATGTGGATATAGTAATGGTTTGGGGCTCTGTATAACGCCGCATACACAATATGAACTGCCTGCCTACGATAGCTTGGCCGTAATCTACATTTTTGAAATATTCACTGTTCATCCACATGGGGCAGTCTAACGCTTAATATGTGAATATAGTAATGGTTTGGGGCTCTGTTAAACGCCGCATACACAATATGAACTGCCTGTCTAGGATACCTTGGCTGTAATAGACATTTTTGAAATATTCACTGTTCAACCACATGGGGCAGTCTAACGCTTACTATGTGAATATAATAATGGTTTGGGACTCTGTTTAACGCCGCATACACCAGATGAACTGCCTGCCTACCATAGTTTGGCTAAAACAGACATTTTTGAAATATTCACTGTTCAACCACATAGGGCAGTCTAACGCTTACATTGTGAATATAGTAATGGTTTGGGACTCTGTTTAACGCCGCATACACCAGGCAGTTCATAAACTGCCTGCCTACGATAGTTTGGCTAAAACAGACATTTTTGAAATATTCACTGTTCAACCACATGGGGCAGTCTAACGCTTAGTACACACCATATGAACTGCCTGTCTACGATAGCTTGGCCGTAATAGACATTTTTGAAATATTCACTGTTCAACCACATGGGGCAGTCTAACGCTTAATATGTGGATATAGTAATGGTTTGGGGCTCTGTTAAACGCCGCATACACAATATGAACTGCCTGCCTATGATAGCTTGGCCGTAATAGACATTTTTGAAATATTCACTGTTCAACCACATGGGGCAGTCTAACGCTTACTATGTGGATATAGTAATCGTTTGGGGCTCTGTTAAACGCCGCATACACAATGAACTGCCTGCCTACGATACCTTGGCTGTAATAGACATTTTTGAAATATTCACTGTTCAACCACATGGGGCAGTCTAGCGCCTAATATGTGGATATAGTAATGGTTTGGGGCTCTGTATAACCCCGCATACACAATATGAACAGCCTGCCTACGATAGCTTGGCCGTAATAGACATTTTTGAAATATTCACTGTTCAACCACATGGAGCAGTCTAACGCTTACTATGTGGATATAGTAATCGTTTGGGTCTCTGTTTAACGCCTCATACACAATATGAACTGCCTGCCTACGATAGCAAGGCTGTAATAGACATTTTTGAAATATTCACTGCTCAACCACATAGGGCAGTCTAACGCTTAATATGTGAATATAGTAATGGTTTGGGGCTCTGTTAAACGCCGCATACACAATATGAACTGCCTGCCTACGATAGCTTGGCCGTAATAGACATTTTTGAAATATTCACTGTTCAACCACATGGGGCAGTCTAACGCATACTATGTGGATATAGTAATCGTTTGGGGCTCTGTTAAACGCCGCATACACAATATGAACTGCCTGCCTACGATACCTTGGCTGTAATAGACATTTTTGAAATATTCACTGTTCAACCAGATGGGGCAGTCTAGCGCCTAATATGTGGATATAGTAATGGTTTGGAACTCTGTATAACCCCGCATACACAATATGAACAGCCTGCCTACGATAGCTTGGCCGTAATAGACATTTTTGAAATATTCACTGTTCAACCACATGGAGCAGTCTAACGCTTAATATGTGGATATAGTAATCGTTTGGGTCTCTGTTTAACGCCTCATACACAATATGAACTGCCTGCCTACGATAGCAAGGCTGTAATAGACATTTTTGAAATATTCACTGCTCAACCACATAGTTCAGTCTATCGCTTACTATGTGAATATAGTAATGGTTTGGGACTCTGTTTAACGCCGCATACACCAGGCAGTTCATAAACTGCCTGCCTACCATAGTTTGGCTAAAACAGACATTTTTGAAATATTCACTGTTCATCCTTATAGGGCAGTCTAAGGCTTAATATGTGAATATAGTATTGGTTTGGGCTCTGTTAAACGCCGCATACACAATATGAACTGCCTGCCTACGATAGCTTGGCCGTAATAGACATTTTTGAAATATTCACTGTTCAACAACATGGGGCAGTCTAACGCTTAATATGTGAATATAGTAATGGTTTGGGGCTCTGTTAAACGCCGCATACACAATATGAACTGCCTGCCTACGATACCTTGGCTGTAATAGACATTTTTGAAATATTCACTGTTCAACCACATCGGGTAGTCTAGCGCCTAATATGTGAAAGTAGTAATGCTTTAAGATTCTGTATAACGCCGCATGCACAATATGAACTGCCTGCCTACGATAGTTTGGCTATAACAGACATTTTTTAATTATTCACTGTTCAACAACATAGGGCAGTCTAACGCCTAATATGTGGATATGGTAATGGTTTGGGGCTCTGTATAACGCCGCATACACAATATGAACTGCCTGCTTACGATAGTTTGGCTATAACATACACTTTTGAATAATTTACTGTTCAACAACATAGGGCAGTCTAACGCCTAATATGTGGATATAGTAATGGTTTGGGGCTCTGTATAACCCCGCATACACAATATGAACAGCCTGCCTACGATAGTTTGTCTATAACAGACATTTTTTAATTATTTACTGTTCAATTACATAGGGCAGTCTAACGCCTAATATGTGGATATAGTAATGGTTTGGGGCTCTGTATAACGCCGCATACACAATATGAACTGCCTGCCTACGATAGCTTGGCCGTAATCTACATTTTTGAAATATTCACTGTTCATCCACATGGGGCAGTCTAACGCTTACTATGTGGATATAGTAATCGTTTTGGGGCTCTGTTTAACGCCTAATACACAATATGAACTGCCTGCCTACGATAGCTTGGCCGTAATAGACATTTTTGAAATATTCACTGTTCAACCACATGGAGCAGTCTAACGCTTACTATGTGGATATAGTAATCGTTTGGGGCTCTGTTTAACGCCTCATACACAATATGAACTGCCTGCCTACGATAGTTTGGCCGTAATAGACATTTTTGAAATATTCACTGTTCAACCACATGGAGCAGTCTAACGCTTAATATGTGGATATAGTAATCGTTTGGGTCTCTGTTTAACGCCTCATACACAATATGAACTGCCTGCCTACGATAGCAAGGCTGTAATAGACATTTTTGAAATATTCACTGTTCTACCACATGGGGCAGTCTAACGCTTACTATGTGGATATAGTAATCGTTTGGGGCTCTGTATAACGCCTCATACACAATATGAACTGCCTGCCTACGATAGCTTGGCCGTAATAGACATTTTTGAAATATTCACTGTTCAACAACATGGGGCAGTCTAACGCTTAATATGTGAATATAGTAATGGTTTGGGGCTCTGTTAAACGCCGCATACACAATATGAACTGCCTGCCTACGATACCTTGGCTGTAATAGACATTTTTGAAATATTCACTGTTCAACCACATCGGGTAGTCTAGCGCCTAATATGTGAAAGTAGTAATGCTTTAAGATTCTGTATAACGCCGCATGCACAATATGAACTGCCTGCCTACGATAGTTTGGCTATAACAGACATTTTTTAATTATTCACTGTTCAACAACATAGAGCAGTCTAACGCCTAATATGTGGATATGGTAATGGTTTGGGGCTCTGTATAACGCCGCATACACAATATGAACTGCCTGCTTACGATAGTTTGGCTATAACATACACTTTTGAATAATTCACTGTTCAACAACATAGGGCAGTCTAACGCCTAATATGTGGATATAGTAATGGTTTGGGGCTCTGTATAACCCCGCATACACAATATGAACAGCCTGCCTACGATAGTTTGTCTATAACAGACATTTTTTAATTATTTACTGTTCAATTACATAGGGCAGTCTAACGCCTAATATGTGGATATAGTAATGGTTTGGGGCTCTGTATAACGCCGCATACACAATATGAACTGCCTGCCTACGATAGCTTGGCCGTAATCTACATTTTTGAAATATTCACTGTTCATCCACATGGGGCAGTCTAACGCTTACTATGTGAATATAATAATGGTTTGGGACTCTGTTTAACGCCGCATACACCAGATGAACTGCCTGCCTACCATAGTTTGGCTAAAACAGACATTTTTGAAATATTCACTGTTCAACCACATAGGGCAGTCTAACGCTTACATTGTGAATATAGTAATGGTTTGGGACTCTGTTTAACGCCGCATACACCAGGCAGTTCATAAACTGCCTGCCTACGATAGTTTGGCTAAAACAGACATTTTTGAAATATTCACTGTTCAACCACATGGGGCAGTCTAACGCTTAGTACACACCATATGAACTGCCTGTCTACGATAGCTTGGCCGTAATAGACATTTTTGAAATATTCACTGTTCAACCACATGGGGCAGTCTAACGCTTAATATGTGGATATAGTAATGGTTTGGGGCTCTGTTAAACGCCGCATACACAATATGAACTGCCTGCCTATGATAGCTTGGCCGTAATAGACATTTTTGAAATATTCACTGTTCAACCACATGGGGCAGTCTAACGCTTACTATGTGGATATAGTAATCGTTTGGGGCTCTGTTAAACGCCGCATACACAATGAACTGCCTGCCTACGATACCTTGGCTGTAATAGACATTTTTGAAATATTCACTGTTCAACCACATGGGGCAGTCTAGCGCCTAATATGTGGATATAGTAATGGTTTGGGGCTCTGTATAACCCCGCATACACAATATGAACAGCCTGCCTACGATAGCTTGGCCGTAATAGACATTTTTGAAATATTCACTGTTCAACCACATGGAGCAGTCTAACGCTTACTATGTGGATATAGTAATCGTTTGGGTCTCTGTTTAACGCCTCATACACAATATGAACTGCCTGCCTACGATAGCAAGGCTGTAATAGACTATTTTGAAATATTCACTGCTCAACCACATAGGGCAGTCTAACGCTTAATATGTGAATATAGTAATGGTTTGGGGCTCTGTTAAACGCCGCATACACAATATGAACTGCCTGCCTACGATAGCTTGGCCGTAATAGACATTTTTGAAATATTCACTGTTCAACCACATGGGGCAGTCTAACGCATACTATGTGGATATAGTAATCGTTTGGGGCTCTGTTAAACGCCGCATACACAATATGAACTGCCTGCCTACGATACCTTGGCTGTAATAGACATTTTTGAAATATTCACTGTTCAACCAGATGGGGCAGTCTAGCGCCTAATATGTGGATATAGTAATCGTTTGGGTCTCTGTTTAACGCCTCATACACAATATGAACTGCCTGCCTACGATAGCAAGGCTGTAATAGACATTTTTGAAATATTCACTGTTCTACCACATGGGGCAGTCTAACGCTTACTATGTGGATATAGTAATCGTTTGGGGCTCTGTATAACGCCTCATACACAATATGAACTGCCTGCCTACGATAGCTTGGCCGTAATAGACATTTTTGAAATATTCACTGTTCAACAACATGGGGCAGTCTAACGCTTAATATGTGAATATAGTAATGGTTTGGGGCTCTGTTAAACGCCGCATACACAATATGAACTGCCTGCCTACGATACCTTGGCTGTAATAGACATTTTTGAAATATTCACTGTTCAACCACATCGGGTAGTCTAGCGCCTAATATGTGAAAGTAGTAATGCTTTAAGATTCTGTATAACGCCGCATGCACAATATGAACTGCCTGCCTACGATAGTTTGGCTATAACAGACATTTTTTAATTATTCACTGTTCAACAACATAGGGCAGTCTAACGCCTAATATGTGGATATGGTAATGGTTTGGGGCTCTGTATAACGCCGCATACACAATATGAACTGCCTGCTTACGATAGTTTGGCTATAACATACACTTTTGAATAATTCACTGTTCAACAACATAGGGCAGTCTAACGCCTAATATGTGGATATAGTAATGGTTTGGGGCTCTGTATAACCCCGCATACACAATATGAACAGCCTGCCTACGATAGTTTGTCTATAACAGACATTTTTTAATTATTTACTGTTCAATTACATAGGGCAGTCTAACGCCTAATATGTGGATATAGTAATGGTTTGGGGCTCTGTATAACGCCGCATACACAATATGAACTGCCTGCCTACGATAGCTTGGCCGTAATCTACATTTTTGAAATATTCACTGTTCATCCACATGGGGCAGTCTAACGCTTACTATGTGAATATAATAATGGTTTGGGACTCTGTTTAACGCCGCATACACCAGATGAACTGCCTGCCTACCATAGTTTGGCTAAAACAGACATTTTTGAAATATTCACTGTTCAACCACATAGGGCAGTCTAACGCTTACATTGTGAATATAGTAATGGTTTGGGACTCTGTTTAACGCCGCATACACCAGGCAGTTCATAAACTGCCTGCCTACGATAGTTTGGCTAAAACAGACATTTTTGAAATATTCACTGTTCAACCACATGGGGCAGTCTAACGCTTAGTACACACCATATGAACTGCCTGTCTACGATAGCTTGGCCGTAATAGACATTTTTGAAATATTCACTGTTCAACCACATGGGGCAGTCTAACGCTTAATATGTGGATATAGTAATGGTTTGGGGCTCTGTTAAACGCCGCATACACAATATGAACTGCCTGCCTATGATAGCTTGGCCGTAATAGACATTTTTGAAATATTCACTGTTCAACCACATGGGGCAGTCTAACGCTTACTATGTGGATATAGTAATCGTTTGGGGCTCTGTTAAACGCCGCATACACAATGAACTGCCTGCCTACGATACCTTGGCTGTAATAGACATTTTTGAAATATTCACTGTTCAACCACATGGGGCAGTCTAGCGCCTAATATGTGGATATAGTAATGGTTTGGGGCTCTGTATAACCCCGCATACACAATATGAACAGCCTGCCTACGATAGCTTGGCCGTAATAGACATTTTTGAAATATTCACTGTTCAACCACATGGAGCAGTCTAACGCTTACTATGTGGATATAGTAATCGTTTGGGTCTCTGTTTAACGCCTCATACACAATATGAACTGCCTGCCTACGATAGCAAGGCTGTAATAGACATTTTTGAAATATTCACTGCTCAACCACATAGGGCAGTCTAACGCTTAATATGTGAATATAGTAATGGTTTGGGGCTCTGTTAAACGCCGCATACACAATATGAACTGCCTGCCTACGATAGCTTGGCCGTAATAGACATTTTTGAAATATTCACTGTTCAACCACATGGGGCAGTCTAACGCATACTATGTGGATATAGTAATCGTTTGGGGCTCTGTTAAACGCCGCATACACAATATGAACTGCCTGCCTACGATACCTTGGCTGTAATAGACATTTTTGAAATATTCACTGTTCAACCAGATGGGGCAGTCTAGCGCCTAATATGTGGATATAGTAATGGTTTGGAACTCTGTATAACCCCGCATACACAATATGAACAGCCTGCCTACGATAGCTTGGCCGTAATAGACATTTTTGAAATATTCACTGTTCAACCACATGGAGCAGTCTAACGCTTAATATGTGGATATAGTAATCGTTTGGGTCTCTGTTTAACGCCTCATACACAATATGAACTGCCTGCCTACGATAGCAAGGCTGTAATAGACATTTTTGAAATATTCACTGCTCAACCACATAGTTCAGTCTATCGCTTACTATGTGAATATAGTAATGGTTTGGGACTCTGTTTAACGCCGCATACACCAGGCAGTTCATAAACTGCCTGCCTACCATAGTTTGGCTTAAACAGACATTTTTGAAATATTCACTGTTCATCCTTATAGGGCAGTCTAAGGCTTAATATGTGAATATAGTATTGGTTTGGGCTCTGTTAAACGCCGCATACACAATATGAACTGCCTGCCTACGATAGCTTGGCCGTAATAGACATTTTTGAAATATTCACTGTTCAACAACATGGGGCAGTCTAACGCTTAATATGTGAATATAGTAATGGTTTGGGGCTCTGTTAAACGCCGCATACACAATATGAACTGCCTGCCTACGATACCTTGGCTGTAATAGACATTTTTGAAATATTCACTGTTCAACCACATCGGGTAGTCTAGCGCCTAATATGTGAAAGTAGTAATGCTTTAAGATTCTGTATAACGCCGCATGCACAATATGAACTGCCTGCCTACGATAGTTTGGCTATAACAGACATTTTTTAATTATTCACTGTTCAACAACATAGGGCAGTCTAACGCCTAATATGTGGATATGGTAATGGTTTGGGGCTCTGTATAACGCCGCATACACAATATGAACTGCCTGCTTACGATAGTTTGGCTATAACATACACTTTTGAATAATTCACTGTTCAACAACATAGGGCAGTCTAACGCCTAATATGTGGATATAGTAATGGTTTGGGGCTCTGTATAACCCCGCATACACAATATGAACAGCCTGCCTACGATAGTTTGTCTATAACAGACATTTTTTAATTATTTACTGTTCAATTACATAGGGCAGTCTAACGCCTAATATGTGGATATAGTAATGGTTTGGGGCTCTGTATAACGCCGCATACACAATATGAACTGCCTGCCTACGATAGCTTGGCCGTAATCTACATTTTTGAAATATTCACTGTTCATCCACATGGGGCAGTCTAACGCTTACTATGTGGATATAGTAATCGTTTTGGGGCTCTGTTTAACGCCTAATACACAATATGAACTGCCTGCCTACGATAGCTTGGCCGTAATAGACATTTTTGAAATATTCACTGTTCAACCACATGGAGCAGTCTAACGCTTACTATGTGGATATAGTAATCGTTTGGGGCTCTGTTTAACGCCTCATACACAATATGAACTGCCTGCCTACGATAGTTTGGCCGTAATAGACATTTTTGAAATATTCACTGTTCAACCACATGGAGCAGTCTAACGCTTAATATGTGGATATAGTAATCGTTTGGGTCTCTGTTTAACGCCTCATACACAATATGAACTGCCTGCCTACGATAGCAAGGCTGTAATAGACATTTTTGAAATATTCACTGTTCTACCACATGGGGCAGTCTAACGCTTACTATGTGGATATAGTAATCGTTTGGGGCTCTGTATAACGCCTCATACACAATATGAACTGCCTGCCTACGATAGTTTAGCTAAAACAGACATTTTTGAAATATTCAATGTTCATCCTTATGGGGCAGTCTAACGCTTAATATGTGAATATAGTAATGGTTTAGGACTCTGTAAAACGCCGCATACACAATATGAACTGCCTGCCTACGATTGTTTGGCCATAACTGACATTTTAAAAATATTCATTGTTTAACTACATGGGGCAGTCCAACGCTTAATATGTGAATATGGTAATGGTTTGGGGCTCTGTTAAACGCCGCATACACAATATGATATGCCTGCCTACGATTGTTTGGCCATAACTGACATTTTTAAAATATTAATTGTTTAACTTCATGGGGCAGTCTAACGCTTAATATGTGAATATAGTAATGGTTTGGGGCTCTGTTAAACGCCGCATACATAATATGAAGTGCCTGTCTACGATACCTTGGCTGTAATAGACATTTTTGAAATATTCACTGTTCAACCACATGGGGCAGTCTAGCGCCTAATATGTGGATATAGTAATGGTTTGGGGCTCTGTATAACCCCACATACACAATATGAACAGCCTGCCTACGATAGTTTGGCTAAAACAGACATTTTTGAAATATTCGCTGTTCATCCTTATGGGGCAGTCTAACGCTTAATATGTGAATATAGTAATGGTTTGGGACTCTGTAAAACGCCGCATACACAATATGAACTGCCTGCCTACGATAGCTTGGCCGTAATAGACATTTTTGAAATATTCACTGTTCAACCACATGGGGCAGTCTAACGCTTACTATGTGGATATAGTAATCGTTTGGGGCTCTGTTAAAAGCCGCATACACAATATGAACTGCCTGCCTACGATACCTTGGCTGTAATAGACATTTTTGAAATATTCACTGTTCAACCACATGGGGCAGTCTAACGCTTACTATGTGGATATAGTAATCGTTTGGGGCTCTGTTAAACGCCGCATACACAATATGAACAGCCTGCCTACGAAAGCTTGGCCGTAATAGACATTTTTGAAATATTCACTGTTCAACCACATGGAGCAGTCTAACGCTTACTATGTGGATATAGTAATCGTTTGGGGCTCTGTTTAACGCCTCATACACAATATGAACAGCCTGCCTACGAAAGCTTGGCCGTAATAGACATTTTTGAAATATTCACTGTTCAACCACATGGAGCAGTCTAACGCTTACTATGTGGATATAGTAATCGTTTGGGGCTCTGTTTAACGCCTCATACACAATATGAACTGCCTGCCTACGATAGCAAGGCTGTAATAGACATTTTTGAAATATTCACTGTTCAACCACATGAGGCAGTCTAACGCTTACTATGTGGTTATAGTAATCGTTTAGGGCTCTGTTAAACGCCGCCTACACAATATGAACTGCCTGCCTACGATACCTTGGCTGTAATAGACATTTTTAAAATATTCACTGTTCAACCACATGGGGCAGTCTAGCGCCTAATATGTGGATATAGTAATGGTTTGGGGCTCTGTATAACCCCGCATACACAATATGAACAGATTGCCTACGATAGTTTGGCTAAAACAGACATTTTTGAAATATTCACTGTTCATCCTTATAGGGCAGTCTAAGGCTTAATATGTGAATATAGTATTGGTTTGGGCTCTGTTAAACGCCGCATACACAATATGAACTGCCTGCCTACGATATCTTGGCCGTAATAGACATTTTTGAAATATTCACTGTTCATCCACATGGGGCAGTCTAACGCTTAATATGTGAATTTAGTAATAGTTTGGGGCTCTGTTAAACGCCGCATACACAATATGAACTGCCTGCCTACGATAGCTTGGCCGTAATAGACATTTTTGAAATATTCACTGTTCATCCACATGGGGCAGTCTAACGCTTAATATGTGAATATAGTAATGGTTTGGGACTCTGTAAAACGCCGCATACACAATATGAACTGCCTGCCTACGATAGCTTGGCCGTAATAGACATTTTTGAAATATTCACTGTTCAACAACATGGGGCAGTCTAACGCTTAATATGTGAATATAGTAATGGTTTGGGGCTCTGTATAACCCCGCATACACAATATGAACAGAATGCCTACGATAGTTTGGCTAAAACAGACATTTTTGAAATATTCACTGTTCATCCTTATAGGGCAGTCTAAGGCTTAATATGTGAATATAGTATTGGTTTGGGCTCTGTTAAACGCCGCATACACAATATGAACTGCCTGCCTACGATAGCTTGGCCGTAATAGACATTTTTGAAATATTCACTGTTCAACAACATGGGGCAGTCTAACGCTTAATATGTGAATATAGTAATGGTTTGGGGCTCTGTTAAACGCCGCATACACAATATGAACTGCCTGCCTACGATACCTTGGCTGTAATAGACATTTTTGAAATATTCACTGTTCAACCACATCGGGTAGTCTAGCGCCTAATATGTGAAAGTAGTAATGCTTTAAGATTCTGTATAACGCCGCATGCACAATATGAACTGCCTGCCTACGATAGTTTGGCTATAAAAGACATTTTTTAATTATTCACTGTTCAACAACATAGGGCAGTCTAACGCCTAATATGTGGATATGGTAATGGTTTGGGGCTCTGTATAACGCCGCATACACAATATGAACTGCCTGCTTACGATAGTTTGGCTATAACATACACTTTTGAATAATTCACTGTTCAACAACATAGGGCAGTCTAACGCCTAATATGTGGATATAGTAATGGTTTGGGGCTCTGTATAACCCCGCATACACAATATGAACAGCCTGCCTACGATAGTTTGTCTATAACAGACATTTTTTAATTATTTACTGTTCAATTACATAGGGCAGTCTAACGCCTAATATGTGGATATAGTAATGGTTTGGGGCTCTGTATAACGCCGCATACACAATATGAACTGCCTGCCTACGATAGCTTGGCCGTAATCTACATTTTTGAAATATTCACTGTTCATCCACATGGGGCAGTCTAACGCTTAATATGTGAATATAGTAATGGTTTGGGGCTTTGTTAAACGCCGCATACACAATATGAACTGCCTGTCTAGGATACCTTGGCTGTAATAGACATTTTTGAAATATTCACTGTTCAACCACATGGGGCAGTCTAACGCTTACTATGTGAATATAATAATGGTTTGGGACTCTGTTTAACGCCGCATACTCCAGATGAACTGCCTGCCTACCATAGTTTGGCTAAAACAGACATTTTTGAAATATTCACTGTTCAACCACATAGGGCAGTCTAACGCTTACATTGTGAATATAGTAATGGTTTGGGACTCTGTTTAACGCCGCATACACCAGGCAGTTCATAAACTGCCTGCCTACGATAGTTTGGCTAAAACAGACATTTTTGAAATATTCACTGTTCAACCACATGGGGCAGTCTAACGCTTAGTACACACCATATGAACTGCCTGTCTACGATAGCTTGGCCGTAATAGACATTTTTGAAATATTCACTGTTCAACCACATGGGGCAGTCTAACGCTTAATATGTGGATATAGTAATGGTTTGGGGCTCTGTTAAACGCCGCATACACAATATGAACTGCCTGCCTATGATAGCTTGGCCGTAATAGACATTTTTGAAATATTCACTGTTCAACCACATGGGGCAGTCTAACGCTTACTATGTGGATATAGTAATCGTTTGGGGCTCTGTTAAACGCCGCATACACAATGAACTGCCTGCCTACGATACCTTGGCTGTAATAGACATTTTTGAAATATTCACTGTTCAACCACATGGGGCAGTCTAGCGCCTAATATGTGGATATAGTAATGGTTTGGGGCTCTGTATAACCCCGCATACACAATATGAACAGCCTGCCTACGATAGCTTGGCCGTAATAGACATTTTTGAAATATTTACTGTTCAACCACATGGAGCAGTCTAACTCTTACTATGTGGATATAGTAATCGTTTGGGTCTCTGTTTAACGCCTCATACACAATATGAACTGCCTGCCTACGATAGCAAGGCTGTAATAGACATTTTTGAAATATTCACTGCTCAACCACATAGGGCAGTCTAACGCTTAATATGTGAATATAGTAATGGTTTGGGGCTCTGTTAAACGCCGCATACACAATATGAACTGCCTGCCTACGATAGCTTGGCCGTAATAGACATTTTTGAAATATTCACTGTTCAACCACATGGGGCAGTCTAACGCATACTATGTGGATATAGTAATCGTTTGGGGCTCTGTTAAACGCCGCATACACAATATGAACTGCCTGCCTACGATACCTTGGCTGTAATAGACATTTTTGAAATATTCACTGTTCAACCAGATGGGGCAGTCTAGCGCCTAATATGTGGATATAGTAATGGTTTGGAACTCTGTATAACCCCGCATACACAATATGAACAGCCTGCCTACGATAGCTTGGCCGTAATAGACATTTTTGAAATATTCACTGTTCAACCACATGGAGCAGTCTAACGCTTAATATGTGGATATAGTAATCGTTTGGGTCTCTGTTTAACGCCTCATACACAATATGAACTGCCTGCCTACGATAGCAAGGCTGTAATAGACATTTTTGAAATATTCACTGCTCAACCACATAGTTCAGTCTATCGCTTACTATGTGAATATAGTAATGGTTTGGGACTCTGTTTAACGCCGCATACACCAGGCAGTTCATAAACTGCCTGCCTACCATAGTTTGGCTAAAACAGACATTTTTGAAATATTCACTGTTCATCCTTATAGGGCAGTCTAAGGCTTAATATGTGAATATAGTATTGGTTTGGGCTCTGTTAAACGCCGCATACACAATATGAACTGCCTGCCTACGATAGCTTGGCCGTAATAGACATTTTTGAAATATTCACTGTTCAACAACATGGGGCAGTCTAACGCTTAATATGTGAATATAGTAATGGTTTGGGGCTCTGTTAAACGCCGCATACACAATATGAACTGCCTGCCTACGATACCTTGGCTGTAATAGACATTTTTGAAATATTCACTGTTCAACCACATCGGGTAGTCTAGCGCCTAATATGTGAAAGTAGTAATGCTTTAAGATTCTGTATAACGCCGCATGCACAATATGAACTGCCTGCCTACGATAGTTTGGCTATAACAGACATTTTTTAATTATTCACTGTTCAACAACATAGGGCAGTCTAACGCCTAATATGTGGATATGGTAATGGTTTGGGGCTCTGTATAACGCCGCATACACAATATGAACTGCCTGCTTACGATAGTTTGGCTATAACATACACTTTTGAATAATTCACTGTTCAACAACATAGGGCAGTCTAACGCCTAATATGTGGATATAGTAATGGTTTGGGGCTCTGTATAACCCCGCATACACAATATGAACAGCCTGCCTACGATAGTTTGTCTATAACAGACATTTTTTAATTATTTACTGTTCAATTACATAGGGCAGTCTAACCCTAATATGTGGATATAGTAATGGTTTGGGGCTCTGTATAACGCCGCATACACAATATGAACTGCCTGCCTACGATAGCTTGGCCGTAATCTACATTTTTGAAATATTCACTGTTCATCCACATGGGGCAGTCTAACGCTTACTATGTGGATATAGTAATCGTTTTGGGGCTCTGTTTAACGCCTAATACACAATATGAACTGCCTGCCTACGATAGCTTGGCCGTAATAGACATTTTTGAAATATTCACTGTTCAACCACATGGAGCAGTCTAACGCTTACTATGTGGATATAGTAATCGTTTGGGGCTCTGTTAAACGCCTCATACACAATATGAACTGCCTGCCTACGATATTTTGGCTAAAACAGACATTTTTGAAATATTCACTGTTCATCCTTATGGGGCAGTCTAAAGCTTAATATGTGAATATAGTAATGGTTTGGGGCTCTGTTAAACGCCGCATACACAATATGAACTGCCTGCCTACGATAGCTTGGCCGTAATAGACATTTTTGAAATATTCACTGTTCAACCACATGGGGCAGTCTAACGCTTAATATGTGAATATAGTAATGGTTTGGGGCTCTGTTAAACGCCGCATACACAATATGAACTGCCTGCCTACGATAGCTTGGCCGTAATAGACATTTTTGAAATATTCACTGTTCAACCACATGGGGCAGTCTAACGCTTACTATGTGGATATAGTAATCGTTTGGGGCTCTGTTAAACGCCGCATACACAATGAACTGCCTGCCTACGATACCTTGGCTGTAATAGACATTTTTGAAATATTCACTGTTCAACCACATGGGGCAGTCTAGCGCCTAATATGTGGATATAGTAATGGTTTGGGGCTCTGTATAACCCCGCATACACAATATGAACAGCCTGCCTACGATAGCTTGGCCGTAATAGACATTTTTGAAATATTCACTGTTCAACCACATGGAGCAGTCTAACGCTTACTATGTGGATATAGTAATCTTTTGGGTCTCTGTTTAACGCCTCATACACAATATGAACTGCCTGCCTACGATAGCAAGGCTGTAATAGACATTTTTGAAATATTCACTGCTCAACCACATAGGGCAGTCTAACGCTTAATATGTGAATATAGTAATGGTTTGGGGCTCTGTTAAACGCCGCATACACAATATGAACTGCCTGCCTACGATAGCTTGGCCGTAATAGACATTTTTGAAATATTCACTGTTCAACCACATGGGGCAGTCTAACGCATACTATGTGGATATAGTAATCGTTTGGGGCTCTGTTAAACGCCGCATACACAATATGAACTGCCTGCCTACGATACCTTGGCTGTAATAGACATTTTTGAAATATTCACTGTTCAACCAGATGGGGCAGTCTAGCGCCTAATATGTGGATATAGTAATGGTTTGGAACTCTGTATAACCCCGCATACACAATATGAACAGCCTGCCTACGATAGCTTGGCCGTAATAGACATTTTTGAAATATTCACTGTTCAACCACATGGAGCAGTCTAACGCTTAATATGTGGATATAGTAATCGTTTGGGTCTCTGTTTAACGCCTCATACACAATATAAACTGCCTGCCTACGATAGCAAGGCTGTAATAGACATTTTTGAAATATTCACTGTTCAACCACATGGGGCAGTCTAACGCTTACTATGTGGATATAGTAATCGTTTGGGGCTCTGTATAACGCCTCATACACAATATGAACTGCCTGCCTACGATAGTTTAGCTAAAACAGACATTTTTGAAATATTCAATGTTCATCCTTATGGGGCAGTCTAACGCTTAATATGTGAATATAGTAATGGTTTAGGACTCTGTAAAACGCCGCATACACAATATGAACTGCCTGCCTACGATTGTTTGGCCATAACTGACATTTTAAAAATATTCATTGTTTAACTACATGGGGCAGTCCAACGCTTAATATGTGAATATGGTAATGGTTTGGGGCTCTGTTAAACGCCGCATACACAATATGATATGCCTGCCTACGATTGTTTGGCCATAACTGACATTTTTAAAATATTAATTGTTTAACTACATGGGGCAGTCTAACGCTTAATATGTGAATATAGTAATGGTTTGGGGCTCTGTATAACCCCGCATACACAATATGAACAGCCTGCCTAGGATAGTTTGGCTAAAACAGACATTTTTGAAATATTCGCTGTTCATCCTTATGGGGCAGTCTAACGCTTAATATGTGAATATAGTAATGGTTTGGGACTCTGTAAAACGCCGCATACACAATATGAACTGCCTGCCTACGATAGCTTGGCCGTAATAGACATTTTTGAAATATTCACTGTTCAACCACATGGGGCAGTCTAACGCTTACTATGTGGATATAGTAATCGTTTGGGGCTCTGTTAAAAGCCGCATACACAATATGAACTGCCTGCCTACGATACCTTGGCTGTAATAGACATTTTTGAAATATTCACTGTTCAACCACATGGGGCAGTCTAGCGCCTAATATGTGGATATAGTAATGGTTTGGGGCTCTGTATAACCCCGCATACACAATATGAACAGCCTGCCTACGAAAGCTTGGCCGTATTAGACATTTTTGAAATATTCACTGTTCAACCACATGGAGCAGTCTAACGCTTACCATGTGGATATAGTAATCGTTTGGGGCTCTGTTAAACGCCGCATACACAATATGAACAGCCTGCCTACGAAAGCTTGGCCGTAATAGACATTTTTGAAATATTCACTGTTCAACCACATGGAGCAGTCTAACGCTTACTATGTGGATATAGTAATCATTTGGGGCTCTGTTTAACGCCTCATACACAATATGAACAGCCTGCCTACGAAAACTTGGCCGTAATAGACATTTTTGAAATATTCACTGTTCAACCACATGGAGCAGTCTAACGCTTACTATGTGGATATAGTAATCGTTTGGGGCTCTGTTTAACGCCTCATACACAATATGAACTGCCTGCCTACGATAGCAAGGCTGTAATAGACATTTTTGAAATATTCACTGTTCAACCACATGAGGCAGTCTAACGCTTACTATGTGGTTATAGTAATCGTTTAGGGCTCTGTTAAACGCCGCCTACACAATATGAACTGCCTGCCTACGATACCTTGGCTGTAATAGACATTTTTAAAATATTCACTGTTCAACCACATGGGGCAGTCTAGCGCCTAATATGTGGATATAGTAATGGTTTGGGGCTCTGTATAACCCCGCATACACAATATGAACAGAATGCCTACGATAGTTTGGCTAAAACAGACATTTTTGAAATATTCACTGTTCATCCTTATAGGGCAGTCTAGGGCTTAATATGTGAATATAGTATTGGTTTGGGCTCTGTTAAACGCCGCATACACAATATGAACTGCCTGCCTACGATATCTTGGCCGTAATAGACATTTTTGAAATATTCACTGTTCATCCACATGGGGCAGTCTAACGCTTAATATGTGAATTTAGTAATAGTTTGGGGCTCTGTTAAACGCCGCATACACAATATGAACTGCCTGCCTACGATAGCTTGGCCGTAATAGACATTTTTGAAATATTCACTGTTCAACCACATGGAGCAGTCTAACGCTTACTATGTGGATATAGTAATCGTTTGGGGCTCTGTTTAACGCCTCATACACAATATGAACTGCCTGCCTACGATAGTTTGGCTAAAACAGACATTTTTGAAATATTCACTGTTCATCCTTATGGGGCAGTCTAACGCTTAATTTGTGAATATAGTAATGGTTTGGGGCTCTGTTAAACGCCGCATACACAATATGAACTGCCTGCCTACGATAGCTTGGCCGTAATAGACATTTTTGAAATATTCACTGTTCAACCACATGGGGCAGTCTAACGCTTAATATGTGAATATAGTAATGGTTTGGGGCTCTGTTAAACGCCGCATACACAATATGAACTGCCTGCCTACGATAGCTTGGCCGTAATAGACATTTTTGAAATATTCACTGTTCAACCACATGGGGCAGTCTAACGCTTACTATGTGGATATAGTAATCGTTTGGGGCTCTGTTAAACGCCGCATACACAATGAACTGCCTGCCTACGATACCTTGGCTGTAATAGACATTTTTGAAATATTCACTGTTCAACCACATGGGGCAGTCTAGCGCCTAATATGTGGATATAGTAATGGTTTGGGGCTCTGTATAACCCCGCATACACAATATGAACAGCCTGCCTACGATAGCTTGGCCGTAATAGACATTTTTGAAATATTCACTGTTCAACCACATGGAGCAGTCTAACGCTTAATATGTGGATATAGTAATCGTTTGGGTCTCTGTTTAACGCCTCATACACAATATGAACTGCCTGCCTACGATAGCAAGGCTGTAATAGACATTTTTGAAATATTCACTGCTCAACCACATAGTTCAGTCTATCGCTTACTATGTGAATATAGTAATGGTTTGGGACTCTGTTTAACGCCGCATACACCAGGCAGTTCATAAACTGCCTGCCTACCATAGTTTGGCTAAAACAGACATTTTTGAAATATTCACTGTTCAACCTCATGGGGCAGTCTAACGCTTACTATATGAATATAGTAATGGTTTGGGGATCTGTTTAACGCCTCATACACAATATGAACTGCCTGATTACGATAGCTTGGCCGTAATAGACATTTTTGAAATATTCACTGTTAAACCACATGGGGCAGTCTAACGCTTACTATGTGGATATAATTTTCGTTTGGGGCTCTGATAAACGCCGCATACACAATATCAACTGCCTGCCTACGATACCTTGGCTGTAATAGACATTTTTGAAATATTCACTGTTCAACCACATGGGGCAGTCTAACGCTTACTATGTGGATATAGTAATCGTTTGGGGCTCTGTATAACGCCTCATACACAATATGAACTGCCTGCCTACGATAGTTTAGCTAAAACAGACATTTTTGAAATATTCAATGTTCATCCTTATGGGGCAGTCTAACGCTTAATATGTGAATATAATAATGGTTTAGGACTCTGTAAAACGCCGCATACACAATATGAACTGCCTGCCTACGATTGTTTGGCCATAACTGACATTTTAAAAATATTCATTGTTTAACTACATGGGGCAGTCCAACGCTTAATATGTGAATATAGTAATGGTTTGGGGCTCTGTTAAACGCCGCATACACAATATGAACAGCCTGCCTACGATAGTTTGGCTAAAACAGACATTTTTGAAATATTCACTGTTCATCCTTATGGGGCAGTCTAACGCTTAATATGTGAATATAGTAATGGTTTGGGGCTCTGTTAAACGCCGCATACATAATATGAACTGCCTGTCTACGATACCTTGGCTGTAATAGACATTTTTGAAATATTCACTGTTCAACCACATGGGGCAGTCTAGCGCCTAATATGTGGATATAGTAATGGTTTGGGGCTTTGTATAACCCCGCATACACAATATGAACAGCCTGCCTACGATAGTTTGGCTAAAACAGACATTTTTGAAATATTCACTGTTCATCCTTATGGGGCAGTCTAACGCTTAATATGTGAATATAGTAATGGTTTGGGACTCTGTAAAACGCCGCATACACAATATGAACTGCCTGCCTACGATAGCTTGGCCGTAATAGACATTTTTGAAATATTCACTGTTCAACCACATGGGGCAGTCTAACGCTTAATATGTGAATATAGTAATGGTTTGGGGCTCTGTTAAACGCCGCATACACAATATGAACTGCCTGCCTACGATAGCTTGGCCGTAATAGACATTTTTGAAATATTCACTGCTCAACCACATGGGGCAGTCTAACGCTTACTATGTGGATATAGTAATCGTTTGGGGCTCTGTTAAAAGCCGCATACACAATATGAACTGCCTGCCTACGATTCCTTGGATGTAATAGACATTTTTGAAATATTCACTGTTCAACCACATGGGGCAGTCTAGCGCCTAATATGTGGATATAGTAATGGTTTGGGGCTCTGTATAACCCCGCATACACAATATGAACAGCCTGCCTACGAAAGCTTGGCCGTTATAGACATTTTTGAAATATTCACTGTTCAACCACATGGAGCAGTCTAACGCTTACCATGTGGATATAGTAATCGTTTGGGGCTCTGTTTAACGCCTCATACACAATATGAACTGCCTGCCTACGATAGTTTGGCTAAAAGAGACATTTTTCAAATATTCACTGTTCAACCACATGGAGCAGTCTAGCGCCTAATATGTGGATATAGTAATGGTTTGGGGCTCTGTATAACCCCGCATACACAATATGAACAGCCTGCCTACGAAAGCTTGGCCGTAATAGACATTTTTGAAATATTCACTGTTCAACCACATGGAGCAGTCTAACGCTTACCATGTGGATATAGTAATGGTTTGGGGCTCTGTTAAACGCCGCATACACAATATGAACTGCCTGCCTACGATACCTTGGCTGTAATAGACATTTTTGAAATATTCACTGTTCAACCACATCGGGTAGTCTAGCGCTTAATATGTGAAAGTAGTAATGCTTTAAGATTCTGTATAACGCCGCATGCACAATATGAACTGCCTGCCTACGATAGTTTGGCTATAACAGACATTTTTTAATTATTCACTGTTCAACAACATAGGGCAGTCTAACGCCTAATATGTGGATATGGTAATGGTTTGGGGCTCTGTATAACGCCGCATACACAATATGAACTGCCTGCTTACGATAGTTTGGCTATAACATACCCTTTTGAATAATTCACTGTTCAACAACATAGGGCAGTCTAACACCTAATATGTGGATATAGTAATGGTTTGGGGCTCTGTATAACGCCGCATACACAATATGAACTGCCTGCCTACGATAGCTTGGCCGTAATCTACATTTTTGAAATATTCACTGTTCATCCACATGGGGCAGTCTAACGCTTAATATGTGAATATAGTAATGGTTTGGGGCTCTGTTAAACGCCGCATACACAATATGAACTGCCTGCCTACGATAGCTTGGCCGTAATAGACATTTTTGAAATATTCACTGTTCAACCACATGGGGCAGTCTAACGCTTACTATGTGAATATAATAATGGTTTGGGACTCTGTTTAACGCCGCATACACCAGATGAACTGCCTGCCTACCATAGTTTGGCTAAAACAGACATTTTTGAAATATTCACTGTTCAACCACATAGGGCAGTCTAACGCTTACATTGTGAATATAGTAATGGTTTGGGACTCTGTTTAACGCCGCATACACCAGGCAGTTCATAAACTGCCTGCCTACGATAGTTTGGCTAAAACAGACATTTTTGAAATATTCACTGTTCAACCACATGGGGCAGTCTAACGCTTAATATGTGAATATAGTAATGGTTTGGGGCTCTGTTAAACGTCGCATACACAATATAAACTGCCTGTCTACGATACCTTGGCTGTAATAGACATTTTTGAAATATTCACTGTTCAACCACATGGGGCAGTCTAACGCTTACTATGTGGATATAGTAATCGTTTGGGGCTCTGTTTAACGCCTCATACACAATATGAACTGCCTGCCTACGATAGCTTGGCCGTAATAGACATTTTTGAAATATTCACTGTTCAACCACATGGAGCAGTCTAACGCTTACTATGTGGATATAGTAATCGTTTGGGGCTCTGTTTAACGCCTCATACACAATATGAACTGCCTGCCTACGATAGTTTGGCTAAAACAGACATTTTTGAAATATTCACTGTTCATCCTTATGGGGCAGTCTAACGCTTATTATGTGAATATAGTAATGGTTTGGGGCTCTGTTAAACGCCGCATACACAATATGAACTGCCTGCCTACGATAGTTTGGCTAAAACAGACATTTTTGAAATATTCACTGTTCATCCTTATGGGGCAGTCTAACGCTTAATATGTGAATATAGTAATGGTTTGGGGCTCTGTTAAACGCCGCATACACAATATGATCAGCCTGCCTACGATAGTTTGGCTAAAACAGACATTTTTGAAATATTCACTGTTCATCCTTATGGGGCAGTCTAACGCTTAATATGTGAATATAGTAATGGTTTGGGGCTCTGTTAAACGCCGCATACACAATATGATCAGCCTGCCTACGATAGTTTGGCTAAAACAGACATTTTTGAAATAATCACTGTTCATCCTTATGGGGCAGTCTAACGCTTAATATATGAATATAGTAATGGTTTGGGGCTCTGTTAAACGCCGCATACACAATATGAACTGCCTGCCTACGATAGCTTGGCCGAAATAGACATTTTTGAAATATTCACTGTTCAACCACATGGGGCAGTCTAACGCTTACTATGTGGATATAGTAATCGTTTGGGGCTCTGTTTAACGCCTCATACACAATATGAACTGCCTGCCTACGATAGCAAGGCTGTAATAGACATTTTTGAAATATTCACTGCTCAACCATATAGGGCAGTTTAACGCTTAATATGTGTATATAGTAATGGTTTGGGGCTCTGTTAAACGCCGCATACACAATATGAACTGCCTGCCTACGATAGCTTGGCCGTAATAGACATTTTTGAAATATTCACTGTTCAACCACATGGGGCAGTCTAAAGCTTACTATGTGGATATAGTAATCGTTTGGGGCTCTGTTAAACGCCGCATACACAATATGAACTGCCTGCCTACGATACCTTGGCTGTAATAGACTTTTTTGAAATATTCACTGTTCAACCACATGAGGCAGTCTAGCGCCTAATATGTGGATATAGTAATGGTTTGGGGCTCTGTATAACCCCGCATACACAATATGAACAGCCTGCCTACGATAGCTTGGCCGTAATAGACATTTTTGAAATATTCACTGTTCAACCACATGGAGCAGTCTAACGCTTACTATGTGGATATAGTAATCGTTTGGGGCTCTGTTTAACGCCTCATACACAATATGAACTGCCTGCCTACGATAGCAAGGCTTTAATAGACATTTTTGAAATATTCACTGCTCAACCACATAGTTCAGTCTATCGCTTACTATGTGAATATAGTAATGGTTTGGGACTCTGTTTAACGCCGCATACACCAGGCAGTTCATAAACTGCCTGCCTACCATAGTTTCGCTAAAACAGACATTTTTGAAATATTCACTATTCAACCTCATGGGGCAGTCTAACGCTTACTATATGAATATAGTAATGGTTTGGGGCTCTGTTAAACGCCGCATACACAATATGAACTGCCTGTCTACGATATCTTGGCTGTAATAGACATTTTTGAAATATTCACTGTTCAACCACATGGGGCAGTCTAGCGCCTAATATGTGGATATAGTAATGGTTTGGGGCTCTGTTTAACGCCTCATACACAATATGAACTGCCTGATTACGATAGCTTGGCCGTAATAGACATTTTTGAAATATTCACTGTTAGACCACATGGGGCAGTCTAACGCTTACTATGTGGATATAATAATCGTTTGGGGCTCTGATAAACGCCGCATACACAATATGAACTGCCTGCCTACGATACCTTGGGTGTAATAGACATTTTTGAAATATTCACTGTTCAACCACATGGGGCAGTCTAACGCTTACTATGTAGATATAGTAATCGTTTGGGGCTCTGTATAACGCCTCATACACAATATGAACTGCCTGCCTACGATAGTTTGGCTAAATCAGACATTTTTGAAATATTCACTGTTCATCCTTATGGGGCAGTCTAACGCTTAATATGTGAATATAGTAATGGTTTAGGACTCTGTAAAACGCCGCATACACAATATGAACTACCTGCCTACGATTGTTTGGCCATAACTGACATTTTTAAAATATTCATTGTTTAACTACATGGGGCAGTCTAACGCTTAATATGTGAAAATAGTATTGGTTTGGGGCTCTGTTAAACGCCGCATACACAATATGATATGCCTGCCTACGATTGTTTGGCCATAACTGACATTTTTAAAATATTCATTGTTTAACTACATGGGGCAGTCTAACGCTTAATATGTGAATATAGTAATGGTTTGTGGCTCTGTTAAACGCCGCATACATAATATGAACTGCCTGTCTACGTTACCTTGGCTGTAATAGACATTTTTGAAATATTCACTGTTCAACCACATGTGGCAGTCTAGCGCCTAATATGTGGATATAGTAATGGTTTGGGGCTCTCTTAAACGCCGCATACACAATATGAACTGCCTGCCTACGATAGCTTGGCCGTAATAGACATTTTTGGAATATTCACTGTTCAACCACATGGGGCAGTCTAACGCTTACTATGTGGATATAGTAATCGTTTGGGGCTCTGTTAAACGCCGCATACACAATATGAACTGCCTGCCTACGATACCTTGGCTGTAATAGACATTTTTGAAATATTCACTGTTCAACCACATGGGGCAGTCTAGCGCCTAATATGTGGAAATAGTAATGGTTTGGGGCTCTGTATAACCCCGCATACACAATATGAACAGCCTGCCTACGATAGCTTGGCCGTAATAGACATTTTTGAAATATTCACTGTTCAACCACATGGAGCAGTCTAACGCTTACTATGTGGATATAGTAATCGTTTGGGGCTCTGTTTAACGCCTCATACACAATATGAACTGCCTGCCTACGATAGTTAGGCTGTAATAGACATTTTTGAAATATTCACAGCTCAACTACATAGGGCAGTCTAACGCTTAATATGTGAATATAGTAATGGTTTGGGGCTCTGTTAAACGCCGCATACACAATATGAACTGCCTGCCTACGATAGCTTGGCCGTAATAGACATTTTTGAAATATTCACTGTTCAACCACATGGAGCAGTCTAACGCTTACTATGTGGAAATAGTAATGGTTTGGGGCTCTGTTTAACGCCTCATACACAATATGAACTGCCTGCCTACGATAGCTTGCCCGTAATAGACATTTTTGAAATATTCACTGTTCAACCACATGGGGCAGTCTAACGCTTACTATGTGGTTATAGTAATCGTTTTGGGGTCTGTTAAACGCCGCATACACAATATGAACTGCCTGCCTACGATACCTTGGCTGTAACAGACATTTTTGAAATATTCACTGTTCAACCACATGGGGCAGTCTAACGCTTACTATGTGGTTATAGTAATCGTTTGGGGCTCTGTTAAACGCCGCATACACAATATGAACTGCCTGCTTACGATACCTTGGCTGTAATAGACATTTTTGAAATATTCACTGTTTAACCACATGGGGCAGTCTAGCGCCTAATATGTGGATATAGTAATGGTTTGGGGCTCTGTATAACCCCGCATACACAATATCAACAGCCTGCCTACGATAGTTTGGCTGAAACAGACATTTTTGAAATATTCACTGTTCAACCACATGGGGAAGTCTATCGCTTACTATGCGGATACAGTAATCGTTTGGGGCTCTGTTAAACGCCGCATACACAATATGAACTGCCTGCCTACGATACCTTGGCTGTAATAGACATTTTTGAAATATTCACTGTTCAACCACATGGGGCAGTCTAACGCTTACTATGTGGTTATAGTAATCGTTTGGGGCTCTGTTAAACGCCGCATACACAATATAAACTGCCTGTCTACGATACCTTGGCTGTAATAGACATTTTTGAAATATTCACTGTTCAACCACATGGGGCAGTCTAACGCTTACTATGTGGATATAGTAATCGTTTGGGGCTCTGTTAAACGCCGCATACACAATATGAACTGCCTGCCTACGATACCTTGGCTGTAATAGACATTTTTGAAATATTCACTGTTCAACCACATGGGGCAGTCTAACGCTTACTATGTGGTTATAGTAATCGTTTGGGGCTCTGTTAAACGCCGCATACACAATATGAACTGCCTGCCTACGATACCTTGGCTGTAATAGACATTTTTGAAATATTCACTGTTTAACCACATGGGGCAGTCTAGCGCCTAATATGTGGATATAGTAATGGTTTGGGGCTCTGTATAACCCCGCATACACAATATCAACAGCCTGCCTACGATAGTTTGGCTGAAACAGACATTTTTGAAATATTCACTGTTCAACCACATGGGGAAGTCTATCGCTTACTATGCGGATACAGTAATCGTTTGGGGCTCTGTTAAACGCCGCATACACAATATAAACTGCCTGTCTACGATACCTTGGCTGTAATAGACATTTTTGAAATATTCACTGTTCAACCACATGGGGCAGTCTAACGCTTAGTACACACCATATGAACTGCCTGTCTACGATAGCTTGGCCGTAATAGACATTTTTGAAATATTCACTGTTCAACCACATGGGGCAGTCTATCGCTTACTATGTGGATATAGTAATCGTTTGGGGCTCTGTTTAACGCCTCATACACAATATGAACTGCCTGCCTACGATAGCTTGGCCGTAATAGACATTTTTGAAATATTCACTGTTCAACCACATGGAGCAGTCTAACGCTTACTATGTGGATATAGTAATCGTTTGGGGCTCTGTTTAACGCCTCATACACAATATGAACTGCCTGCCTACGATAGTTTGGCTAAAACAGACATTTTTGAAATATTCACTGTTCATCCTTATGGGGCAGTCTAACGCTTAATATGTGAATATAGTAATGGTTTGGGGCTCTGTTAAACGCCGCATACACAATATGAACTGCCTGCCTACGATACCTTGGCTGTAATAGACATTTTTGAAATATTCACTGTTCAACCACATGGGGCAGTCTAGCGCCTAATATGTGGATATAGTAATGGTTTGGGGCTCTGTATAACCCCGCATACACAATATGAACAGCCTGTCTACGAAAGCTTGGCCGTAATAGACATTTTTGAAATATTCACTGTTCAACCACATGGAGCAGTCTAACGCTTACCATGTGGATATAGTAATCGTTTGGGGCTCTGTTAAACGCCGCATACACAATATGAACAGCCTGCCTACGAAAGCTTGGCCGTAATAGACATTTTTGAAATATTCACTGTTCAACCACATGGAGCAGTCTAACGCTTACTATGTGGATATAGTAATCGTTTGGGGCTCTGTTTAACGCCTCATACACAATATGAACTGCCTGCCTACGATAGCAAGGCTGTAATAGACATTTTTGAAATATTCACTGTTCAACCACATGGGGCAGTCTAACGCTTACTATGTGGTTATAGTAATCGTTTGGGGCTCTGTATAACCCCGCATACACAATATGAACAGCCTGCCTACGATAGTTTGGCTAAAACAGACATTTTTGAAATATTCACTGATCATCCTTATAGGGCAGTCTAACGCTTAATATGTGAGTATAGTAATGGTTTGGGGCTCTGTTAAGCGCCGCATACACAATATGAACTGCCTGCCTACGATAGCTTGGCCGTAATAGACATTTTTGAAATATTCACTGTTCATCCACATGGGGCAGTCTAACGCTTACTATGTGGATATAGTAATCGTTTGGGGCTCTGTTTAACGCCTCATACACAATATGAACTGCCTGCCTACGATACCTTGGCTGTAATAGACATTTTTGAAATATTCACTGTTCAACCACATGGGGCAGTCTAACGCTTACTATGTGGATATAGTAATCGTTTGGGGCTCTGTTAAACGCCGCATACACAATATGAACTGCCTGCCTACGATACCTTGGCTGTAATAGACATTTTTGAAATATTCACTGTTCAACCACATGGGGCAGTCTAACGCTTAATATGTGAATATAGTAATGGTTTGGGGCACGTTAAACGCCGCATACACAATATGAACTGCCTGTCTACGATACCTTGGCTGTAATAGACATTTTTGAAATATTCACTGTTCAACCACATGGGGCAGTCTAGCGCCTAATATGTGGATATAGTAATGGTTTGGGGCTCTGTATAACCCCGCATACACAATATAAACAGCCTGCCTACGAAAGCTTGGCCGTAATAGACATTTTTGAAATATTCACTGTTCAACCACATGGAGCAGTCTAACGCTTACCATGTGGATATAGTAATCGTTTGGGGCTCTGTTAAACGCCGCATACACAATATGAACAGCCTGCCTACGAAAGCTTGGCCGTAAAAGACATTTTTGAAATATTCACTGTTCAACCACATGGAGCAGTCTAACGCTTACTATGTGGATATAGTAATCGTTTGGGGCTCTGTTTAACGCCTCATACACAATATGAACTGCCTGCCTACGATAGCAAGGCTGTAATAGACATTTTTGAAATATTCACTGTTTAACCACATGGGGCAGTCTAACGCTTACTATGTGGTTATAGTAATCGTTTGGGGCTCTGTATAACCCCGCATACACAATATGAACAGCCTGCCTTCGATAGTTTGGCTAAAACAGACATTTTTGAAATATTCACTGATCATCCTTATAGGGCAGTCTAACGCTTAATATGTGAATATAGTAATGGTTTGGGGCTCTGTTAAACGCCGCATACACAATATGAACTGCCTGCCTACAATAGCTTGGCCGTAATTGACATTTTTGAAATATTCACTGTTCATCCACATGGGGCAGTCTAACGCTTAATATGTGAATTTAGTAATAGTTTGGGGCTCTGTTAAACGCCGCATACACAATATGAACTGCCTGCCTACGATAGCTTGGCCGTAATAGACATTTTTGAAATATTCACTGTTCATCCAGATGGGGCAGTCTAACGCTTAATATGTGAATATAGTAATGGTTTGGGACTCTGTAAAACGCCGCATACACAATATGAACTGCCTGCCTACGATAGCTTGGCCGTAATAGACATTTTTGAAATATTCACTGTTCAACAACATGGGGCAGTCTAACGCTTAATATGTGAATATAGTAATGGTTTGGGGCTCTGTTAAACGCCGCATACACAATATGAACTGCCTGCCTACGATACCTTGGCTGTAATAGACATTTTTGAAATATTCACTGTTCAACCACATCGGGTAGTCTAGCGCTTAATATGTGAAAGTAGTAATGCTTTAAGATTCTGTATAACGCCGCATGCACAATATGAACTGCCTGCCTACGATAGTTTGGCTATAACAGACATTTTTTAATTATTCACTGTTCAACAACATAGGGCAGTCTAACGCCTAATATGTGGATATGGTAATGGTTTGGGGCTCTGTATAACGCCGCATACACAATATGAACTGCCTGCTTACGATAGTTTGGCTATAACATACACTTTTGAATAATTCACTGTTCAACAACATAGGGCAGTCTAACGCCTAATATGTGGATATAGTAATGGTTTGGGGCTCTGTATAACGCCGCATACACAATATGAACTGCCTGCCTACGATAGCTTGGCCGTAATCTACATTTTTGAAATATTCACTGTTCATCCACATGGGGCAGTCTAACGCTTAATATGTGAATATAGTAATGGTTTGGGGCTCTGTTAAACGCCGCATACACAATATGAACTGCCTGTCTAGGATACCTTGGCTGTAATAGACATTTTTGAAATATTCACTGTTCAACCATATGGGGCAGTCTAACGCTTACTATGTGAATATAATAATGGTTTGGGACTCTGTTTAACGCCGCATACTCCAGATGAACTGCCTGCCTACCATAGTTTGGCTAAAACAGACATTTTTGAAATATTCACTGTTCAACCACATAGGGCAGTCTAACGCTTACATTGTGAAAATAGTAATGGTTTGGGACTCTGTTTAACGCCGCATACACCAGGCAGTTCATAAACTGCCTGCCTACGATAGTTTGGCTAAAACAGACATTTTTGAAATATTCACTGTTCAACCACATGGGGCAGTCTAACGCTTAATATGTGAATATAGTAATGGTTTGGGGCTCTGTTAAACGCCGCATACACAATATGAACTGCCTGCCTACGATACCTTGGCTGTAATAGACATTTTTGAAATATTCACTGTTCAACCACATGGGGTAGTCTAACGCTTAGTACACACCATATGAACTGCCTGTCTACGATAGCTTGGCCGTAATAGACATTTTTGAAATATTCACTGTTCAACCACATGGGGCAGTTTAACGCTTACTATGTGGATATAGTAATCGACTGGGGCTCTGTTTAACGCCTCATACACAATATGAACTGCCTGCCTACGATAGCTTGGCCGTAATAGACATTTTTGAAATATTCACTGTTCAACCACATGGAGCAGTCTAACGCTTACTATGTGGATATAGTAATCGTTTGGGGCTCTGTTTAACGCCTCATACACAATATGAACTGCCTGCCTACGATAGCTTCCCCGTAATAGACATTTTTGAAATATTCACTGTTCAGCCACATGGGGAAGTCTATCGCTTACTATGCGGATACAGTAATCGTTTGGGGCTCTGTTAAACGCCGCATACACAATATGAACTGCCTGCCTACGATAGCTTGGCCGTAATAGACATTTTTGAAATATTCACTGTTCAACCACATGGAGCAGTCTAACGCTTACTATGTGGATATAGTAATCGTTTGGGGCTCTGTTTAACGCCTCATACACAATATGAACTGCCTGCCTACGATAGTTTGGCTAAAAGAGACATTTTTCAAATATTCACTGTTCATCCTTATGGGGCAGTCTAACGTTTAATATGTGAATATAGTAATGGTTTGGGGCTCTGTTAAACGCCGCATACACAATATGAACTGCCTGCCTACGATAGCTTGGCCGTAATAGACATTTTTGAAATATTCACTGTTCAACCACATGGGGCAGTCTAACGCTTACTATGTGGATATAGTAATCGTTTGGGCTCTGTTTAACGCCTCATACACAATATGAACTGCCTGCCTACGATACCTTGGCTGTAATAGACATTTTTGAAATATTCACTGTTCAACCACATGGGGCAGTCTAACGCTTACTATGTGGATATAGTAATCGTTTGGGGCTCTGTTAAACGCCGCATACACAATATGAACTGCCTGCCTACGATACCTTATCTGTAATAGACATTTTTGAAATATTCACTGTTCAACCACATGGGGCAGTCTAACGCTTAATATGTGAATATAGTAATGGTTTGGGGCACGTTAAACGCCGCATACACAATATGAACTGCCTGTCTACGATACCTTGGCTGTAATAGACATTTTTGAAATATTCACTGTTCAACCACATGGGGCAGTCTAGCGCCTAATATGTGGATATAGTAATGGTTTGGGGCTCTGTATAACCCCGCATACACAATATGAACAGCCTGCCTACGAAAGCTTGGCCGTAATAGACATTTTTGAAATATTCACTGTTCAACCACATGGAGCAGTCTAACGCTTACCATGTGGATATAGTAATCGTTTGGGGCTCTGTTAAACGCCGCATACACAATATGAACAGCCTGCCTACGAAAGCTTGGCCGTAATAGACATTTTTGAAATATTCACTGTTCAACCACATGGAGCAGTCTAACGCTTACTATGTGGATATAGTAATCGTTTGGGGCTCTGTTTAACGCCTCATACACAATATGAACTGCCTGCCTACGATAGCAAGGCTGTAATAGACATTTTTGAAATATTCACTGTTTAACCACATGGGGCAGTCTAACGCTTACTACGTGGTTATAGTAATCGTTTGGGGCTCTGTATAACCCCGCATACACAATATGAACAGCCTGCCTTCGATAGTTTGGCTAAAACAGACATTTTTGAAATATTCACTGATCATCCTTATAGGGCAGTCTAACGCTTAATATGTGAATATAGTAATGGTTTGGGGCTCTGTTAAACGCCGCATACACAATATGAACTGCCTGCCTACGATAGCTTGGCCGTAATTGACATTTTTGAAATATTCACTGTTCATCCACATGGGGCAGTCTAACGCTTAATATGTGAATTTAGTAATAGTTTGGGGCTCTGTTAAACGCCGCATACACAATATGAACTGCCTGCCTACGATAGCTTGGCTGTAATAGACATTTTTGAAATATTCACTGTTCATCCAGATGGGGCAGTCTAACGCTTAATATGTGAATATAGTAATGGTTTGGGACTCTGTAAAACGCCGCATACACAATATGAACTGCCTGCCTACGATAGCTTGGCCGTAATAGACATTTTTGAAATATTCACTGTTCAACAACATGGGGCAGTCTAACGCTTAATATGTGAATATAGTAATGGTTTGGGGCTCTGTTAAACGCCGCATACACAATATGAACTGCCTGCCTACGATACCTTGGCTGTAATAGACATTTTTGAAATATTCACTGTTCAACCACATCGGGTAGTCTAGCGCTTAATATGTGAAAGTAGTAATGCTTTAAGATTCTGTATAACGCCGCATGCACAATATGAACTGCCTGCCTACGATAGTTTGGCTATAACAGACATTTTTTAATTATTCACTGTTCAACAACATAGGGCAGTCTAACGCCTAATATGTGAATATGGTAGTGGTTTGGGGCTCTGTAAAACGCCGCATACACAATATGAACTGCCTGCCTACGATAGCTTGGCCGTAATAGACATTTTTGAAATATTCACTGTTCAGCAACATGGGGCAGTCTAACGCTTAATATGTGAATATAGTAATGGTTTGGGGCTCTGTTAAACGCCGCATACACAATATGAACTGCCTGCCTACGATACCTTGGCTGTAATAGACATTTTTGAAATATTCACTGTTCAACCACATCGGGTAGTCTAGCGCTTAATATGTGAAAGTAGTAATGCTTTAAGATTCTGTATAACGCCGCATGCACAATATGAACTGCCTGCCTACGATAGTTTGGCTATAACAGACATTTTTTAATTATTCACTGTTCAACAACATAGGGCAGTCTAACGCCTAATATGTGGATATGGTAATGGTTTGGGGCTCTGTATAACGCCGCATACACAATATGAACTGCCTGCTTACGATAGTTTGGCTATAACATACACTTTTGAATAATTCACTGTTCAACAACATAGGGCAGTCTAACGCCTAATATGTGGATATAGTAATGGTTTGGGGCTCTGTATAACGCCGCATACACAATATGAACTGCCTGCCTACGATAGCTTGGCCGTAATCTACATTTTTGAAATATTCACTGTTCATCCACATGGGGCAGTCTAACGCTTAATATGTGAATATAGTAATGGTTTGGGGCTCTGTTAAACGCCGCATACACAATATGAACTGCCTGTCTAGGATACCTTGGCTGTAATAGACATTTTTGAAATATTCACTGTTCAACCATATGGGGCAGTCTAACGCTTACTATGTGGATATAGTAATCGTTTGGGGCTCTGTTTAACGCCTCATACACAATATGAACTGCCTGCCTACGATAGATTGGCTAAAACAGACATTTTTGAAATATTCACTGTTCATCCTTATGGGGCAGTCTAACGCTTAATATGTGAATATAGTAATGGTTTGGGGCTCTGTTTAACGCCTCATACACAATATGAACTGCCTGCCTACGATAGTTTGGCTAGAACAGACATTTTTGAAATATTCACTGTTCATCCTTATGGGGCAGTCTAACGCTTAATATGTGAATATAGTAATCGTTTGGGGCTCTGTTTAACGCCTCATACACAATATGAACTGCCTGCCTACGATACCTTGGCTGTAATAGACATTTTTGAAATATTCACTGTTCAACCACATGGGGCAGTCTAACGCTTACTATGTGGATATAGTAATCGTTTGGGGCTCTGTTAAACGCCGCATACACAATATGAACTGCCTGCCTACGATACCTTGGCTGTAATAGACATTTTTGAAATATTCACTGTTCAACCACATGGGGCAGTCTAACGCTTAATATGTGAATATAGTAATGGTTTGGGGCACGTTAAACGCCGCATACACAATATGAACTGCCTGTCTACGATACCTTGGCTGTAATAGACATTTTTGAAATATTCACTGTTTAACCACATGGGGCAGTCTAACGCTTACTATGTGGTTATAGTAATCGTTTGGGGCTCTGTATAACCCCGCATACACAATATGAACAGCCTGCCTTCGATAGTTTGGCTAAAACAGACATTTTTGAAATATTCACTGATCATCCTTATAGGGCAGTCTAACGCTTACTATGTGGATATAGTAATCGTTTGGGGCTCTGTTTAACGCCGCATACACAATATGAACTGCCTGCCTACGATAGCTTGGCCGTAATTGACATTTTTGAAATATTCACTGTTCATCCACATGGGGCAGTCTAACGCTTAATATGTGAATTTAGTAATAGTTTGGGGCTCTGTTAAACGCCGCATACACAATATGAACTGCCTGCCTACGATAGCTTGGCCGTAATAGACATTTTTGAAATATTCACTGTTCATCCAGATGGGGCAGTCTAACGCTTAATATGTGAATATAGTAATGGTTTGGGACTCTGTAAAACGCCGCATACACAATATGAACTGCCTGCCTACGATAGCTTGGCCGTAATAGACATTTTTGAAATATTCACTGTTCAACAACATGGGGCAGTCTAACGCTTAATATGTGAATATAGTAATGGTTTGGGGCTCTGTTAAACGCCGCATACACAATATGAACTGCCTGCCTACGATACCTTCGCTGTAATAGACCTTTTTGAAATATTCACTGTTCAACCACATGGGGCAGTCTAACGCTTAATATGTGAATAAAGTAATGGTTTGGGGCACGTTAAACGCCTCATACACAATATGAACTGCCTGCCTACGATAGCTTGCCCGTAATAGACATTTTTGAAATATTCACTGTTCAACCACATGGGGAAGTCTATCGCTTACTATGCGGATACAGTAATCGTTTGGGGCTCTGTTAAACGCCGCATACACAATATGAACTGCCTGCCTACGATACCTTCGCTGTAATAGACATTTTTGAAATATTCACTGTTCAACCACATGGGGCAGTCTAACGCTTAGTACACACCATATGAACTGCCTGCCTACGATAGCTTGGCCGTAATAGACATTTTTGAAATATTCACTGTTCAACCACATGGGGCAGTCTAACGCTTACTATGTGAATATAATAATGGTTTGGGACTCTGTTTAACGCCGCATACACCAGATGAACTGCCTGCCTACCATAGTTTGGCTAAAACAGACATTTTTGAAATATTCACTGTTCAACCACATAGGGCAGTCTAACGCTTACTATGTGAATATAGTAATGGTTTGGAACTCAGTTTAACGCCGCATACACCAGGCAGTTCATAAACTGCCTGCCTACGATAGTTTGGCTAAAACAGACATTTTTGAAATATTCACTGTTCAACCACATGGGGCAGTCTAACGCTTAATATGTGAATATAGTAATGGTTTGGGGCTCTGTTAAACGTCGCATACACAATATAAACTGCCTGTCTACGATACCTTGGCTGTAATAGACATTTTTGAAATATTCACTGTTCAACCACATGGGGCAGTCTAACGCTTACTATGTGGATATAGTAATCGTTTGGGGCTCTGTTTAACGCCTCATACACAATATGAACTGCCTGCCTACGATAGCTTGGCCGTAATAGACATTTTTGAAATATTCACTGTTCAACCACATGGAGCAGTCTAACGCTTACTATGTGGATATAGTAATCGTTTGGGGCTCTGTTTAACGCCTCATACACAATATGAACTGCCTGCCTACGATAGTTTGGCTAAAACAGACATTTTTGAAATATTCACTGTTCATCCTTATGGGGCAGTCTAACGCTTATTATGTGAATATAGTAATGGTTTGGGGCTCTGTTAAACGCCGCATACACAATATGAACTGCCTGCCTACGATAGCTTGGCCGTAATAGACATTTTTGAAATATTCACTGTTCAACCACATGGGGCAGTCTAACGCTTACTATGTGGATATAGTAATGGTTTGGGGTTCTGTATAACCCCGCATACACAATATGATCAGCCTGCCTACGATAGTTTGGCTAAAACAGACATTTTTGAAATATTCACTGTTCATCCTTATGGGGCAGTCTAACGCTTAATATGTGAATATAGTAATGGTTTGGGGCTCTGTTAAACGCCGCATACACAATATGATCAGCCTGCCTACGATAGTTTGGCTAAAACAGACATTTTTGAAATAATCACTGTTCATCCTTATGGGGCAGTCTAACGCTTAATATATGAATATAGTAATGGTTTGGGGCTCTGTTAAACGCCGCATACACAATATGAACTGCCTGCCTACGATAGCTTGGCCGAAATAGACATTTTTGAAATATTCACTGTTCAACCACATGGGGCAGTCTAACGCTTACTATGTGGATATAGTAATCGTTTGGGGCTCTGTTAAACGCCGCATACACAATATGAACTGCCTGCCTACGATACCTTGGCTGTAATAGACATTTTTGAAATATTCACTGTTCAACCACATGGGGCAGTCTAGCGCCTAATATGTGGATATAGTAATGGTTTGGGGCACTGTATAACCCCGCATACACAATATGAACAGCCTGCCTACGATAGCTTGGCCGTAATAGACATTTTTGAAATATTCACTGTTCAACCACATGAAGCAGTCTAACGCTTACTATGTGGATATAGCAATCGTTTGGGTCTCTGTTTAACGCCTCATACACAATATGAACTGCCTGCCTACGATAGCAAGGCTGTAATAGACATTTTTGAAATATTCACTGCTCAACCATATAGGGCAGTTTAACGCTTAATATGTGTATATAGTAATGGTTTGGGGCTCTGTTAAACGCCGCATACACAATATGAACTGCCTGCCTACGATAGCTTGGCCGTAATAGACATTTTTGAAATATTCACTGTTCAACCACATGGGGCAGTCTAACGCTTACTATGTGGATATAGTAATCGTTTGGGGCTCTGTTAAACGCCGCATACACAATATGAACTGCCTGCCTACGATACCTTGGCTGTAATAGACTTTTTTGAAATATTCACTGTTCAACCACATGGGGCAGTCTAGCGCCTAATATGTGGATATAGTAATGGTTTGGGGGTCTGTATAACCCCGCATACACAATATGAACAGCCTGTCTACGATAGCTTGGCCGTAATAGACATTTTTGAAATATTCACTGTTCAACCACATGGAGCAGTCCAACGCTTACTATGTGGATATAGTAATCGTTTGGGGCTCTGTTTAACGCCTCATACACAATATGAACTGCCTGCCTACGATAGCAAGGCTTTAATAGACATTTTTGAAATATTCACTGCTCAACCACATAGTTCAGTCTATCGCTTACTATGTGAATATAGTAATGGTTTGGGACTCTGTTTAACGCCGCATACACCAGGCAGTTCATAAACTGCCTGCCTACCATAGTTTCGCTAAAACAGACATTTTTGAAATATTCACTATTCAACCTCATGGGGCAGTCTAACGCTTACTATATGAATATAGTAATAGTTTGGGGCTCTGTTAAACGCCGCATACACAATATGAACTGCCTGTCTACGATATCTTGGCTGTAATAGACATTTTTGAAATATTCACTGTTCAACCACATGGGGCAGTCTAGCGCCTAATATGTGGATATAGTAATGGTTTGGGGCTCTGTTAAACGCCGCATACACAATATGAACTGCCTGCCTACGATACCTTGGGTGTAATAGACATTTTTGAAATATTCACTGTTCAACCACATGGGACAGTCTAACGCTTACTATGTAGATATAGTAATCGTTTAGGGCTCTGTATAACGCCTCATACACAATATGAACTGCCTGCCTACGATAGTTTGGCTAAATCAGACATTTTTGAAATATTCACTGTTCATCCTTATGGGGCAGTCTAACGCTTAATATGTGAATATAGTAATGGTTTAGGACTCTGTAAAACGCCGCATACACAATATGAACCACCTGCCTACGATTGTTTGTCCATAACTGACATTTTTAAAATATTCATTGTTTAACTACATGGGGCAGTCTAACGCTTAATATGTGAAAATAGTAATGGTTTGGGGCTCTGTTAAACGCCGCATACACAATATGATATGCCTGCCTACGATTGTTTGGCCATAACTGACATTTTTAAAATATTCATTGTTTAACTGCATGGGGCAGTCTAACGCTTAATATGTGAATATAGTAATGGTTTGTGGCTCTGTTAAACGCCGCATACATAATATGAACTGCCTGTCTACGATACCTTGGCTGTAATAGACATTTTTGAAATATTCACTGTTCAACCACATGTGGCAGTCTAGCGCCTAATATGTGGATATAGTAATGGTTTGGGGCTCTCTTAAACGCCGCATACACAATATGAACTGCCCGCCTACGATAGCTTGGCCGTTATAGACATTTTTGGAATATTCACTGTTCAACCACATGGGGCAGTCTAACGCTTACTATGTGGATATAGTAATCGTTTGGGGCTCTGTTAAACGCCGCATACACAATATGAACTGCCTGCCTACGATACCTTGGCTGTAATAGACATTTTTGAAATATTCACTGTTCAACCACATGGGGCAGTCTAGCGCCTAATACGTGGATATAGTAATGGTTTGGGGCTCTGTATAACCCCGCATACACAATATGAACAGCCTGCCTACGATAGCTTGGCCGTAATAGACATTTTTGAAATATTCACTGTTCAACCACATGGAGCAGTCTAACGCTTACTATGTGGTTATAGTAATCGTTTGGGGCTCTGTATAACCCCGCATACACAATATGAACAGCCTGCCTACGATAGTTTGGCTCAAACAGACATTTTTGAAATATTCACTGATCATCCTTATAGGGCAGTCTAACGCTTAATATGTGAGTATAGTAATGGTTTGGGGCTCTGTTAAACGCCGCATACACAATATGAACTGCCTGCCTACGATAGCTTGGCCGTAATAGACATTTTTGAAATATTCACTGTTCATCCACATGGGGCAGTCTAACGCTCAATATGTGAATTTAGTAATAGTTTGGGGCTCTGTTAAACGCCGCATACACAATATGAACTGCCTGCCTACGATAGCTTGGCCGTAATAGACATTTTTGAAATATTCACTGTTCATCCACATGGGGCAATCTAACGCTTAATATGTGAATATAGTAATGGTTTGGGATTCTGTAAAACGCCGCATACACAATATGAACTGCCTGCCTACGATAGCTTGGCCGTAATAGACATTTTTGAAATATTCACTGTTCAACAACATGGGGCAGTCTAACGCTTAATATGTGAATATAGTAATGGTTTGGGGCTCTGTTAAACGCCGCATACACAATATGAACTGCCTGCCTACGATACCTTGGCTGTAATAGACATTTTTGAAATATTCACTGTTCAACCACATCGGGTAGTCTAGCGCCTAATATGTGAAAGTAGTAATGCTTTAAGATTCTGTATAACGCCGCATGCACAATATGAACTGCCTGCCTACGATAGTTTGGCTATAACAGACATTTTTTAATTATTCACTGTTCAACAACATAGGGCAGTCTAACGCCTAATATGTGGATATGGTAATGGTTTGGGGCTCTGTATAACGCCGCATACACAATATGAACTGCCTGCTTACGATAGTTTGGCTATAACATACACTTTTGAATAATTCACTGTTCAACAACATAGGGCAGTCTAACGCCTAATATGTGGATATAGTAATGGTTTGGGGCTCTGTATAACGCCGCATACACAATATGAACTGCCTGCCTACGATAGCTTGGCCGTAATCTACATTTTTGAAATATTCACTGTTCATCCACATGGGGCAGTCTAACGCTTAATATGTGAATATAGTAATGGTTTGGGGCTCTGTTAAACGCCGCATACACAATATGAACTGCCTGTCTAGGATACCTTGGCTGTAATAGACATTTTTGAAATATTCACTGTTCAACCACATGGGGCAGTCTAACGCTTACTATGTGAATATAATAATGGTTTGGGACTCTGTTTAACGCCGCATACTCCAGATGAACTGCCTGCCTACCATAGTTTGGCTAAAACAGACATTTTTGAAATATTCACTGTTCAACCACATAGGGCAGTCTAACGCTTACATTGTGAATATAGTAATGGTTTGGGACTGTTTAACGCCGCATACACCAGGCAGTTCATAAACTGCCTGCCTACGATAGTTTGGCTAAAACAGACATTTTTGAAATATTCACTGTTCAACCACATGGGGCAGTCTAACGCTTAATATGTGAATATAGTAATGGTTTGGGGCTCTGTTAAACGCCGCATACACAATATGAACTGCCTGCCTACGATACCTTGGCTGTAATAGACATTTTTGAAATATTCACTGTTCAACCACATGGGGCAGTCTAACGCTTAGTACACACCATATGAACTGCCTGTCTACGATAGCTTGGCCGTAATAGACATTTTTGAAATATTCACTGTTCAACCACATGGGGCAGTTTAACGCTTACTATGTGGATATAGTAATCGGCTGGGGCTCTGTTTAACGCCTCATACACAATATGAACTGCCTGCCTACGATAGCTTGGCCGTAATAGACATTTTTGAAATATTCACTGTTCAACCACATGGAGCAGTCTAACGCTTACTATGTGGATATAGTAATCGTTTGGGACTCTGTAAAACGCCGCATACACAATATGAACTGCCTGCCTACGATAGCTTGGCCGTAATAGACATTTTTGAAATATTCACTGTTCATCCACATGGGGCAATCTAACGCTTAATATGTGAATATAGTAATGGTTTGGGACTCTGTAAAACGCCGCATACACAATATGAACTGCCTGCCTACGATAGCTTGGCCGTAATAGACATTTTTGAAATATTCACTGTTCAACAACATGGGGCAGTCTAACGCTTAATATGTGAATATAGTAATGGTTTGGGGCTCTGTTAAACGCCGCATACACAATATGAACTGCCTGCCTACGATAGCTTGGCCGTAATAGACATTTTTGAAATATTCACTGTTCAACCACATGGAGCAGTCTAACGCTTAATATGTGAATTTAGTAATAGTTTGGGGCTCTGTTAAACGCCGCATACACAATATGAACTGCCTGCCTACGATAGCTTGGCCGTAATAGACATTTTTGAAATATTCACTGTTCATCCACATGGGGCAATCTAACGCTTAATATGTGAATATAGTAATGGTTTGGGACTCTGTAAAACGCCGCATACACAATATGAACTGCCTGCCTACGATAGCTTGGCCGTAATAGACATTTTTGAAATATTCACTGTTCAACAACATGGGGCAGTCTAACGCTTAATATGTGAATATAGTAATGGTTTGGGGCTCTGTTAAACGCCGCATACACAATATGAACTGCCTGCCTACGATACCTTGGCTGTAATAGACATTTTTGAAATATTCACTGTTCAACCACATCGGGTAGTCTAGCGCCTAATATGTGAAAGTAGTAATGCTTTAAGATTCTGTATAACGCCGCATGCACAATATGAACTGCCTGCCTACGATAGTTTGGCTATAACAGACATTTTTTAATTATTCACTGTTCAACAACATAGGGCAGTCTAACGCCTAATATGTGGATATGGTAATGGTTTGGGGCTCTGTATAACGCCGCATACACAATATGAACTGCCTGCTTACGATAGTTTGGCTATAACATACACTTTTGAATAATTCACTGTTCAACAACATAGGGCAGTCTAACGCCTAATATGTGGATATAGTAATGGTTTGGGGCTCTGTATAACGCCGCATACACAATATGAACTGCCTGCCTACGATAGCTTGGCCGTAATCTACATTTTTGAAATATTCACTGTTCATCCACATGGGGCAGTCTAACGCTTAATATGTGAATATAGTAATGGTTTGGGGCTCTGTTAAACGCCGCATACACAATATGAACTGCCTGTCTAGGATACCTTGGCTGTAATAGACATTTTTGAAATATTCACTGTTCAACCACATGGGGCAGTCTAACGTTTACTATGTGAATATAATAATGGTTTGGGACTCTGTTTAACGCCGCATACTCCAGATGAACTGCCTCCCTACCATAGTTTGGCTAAAACAGACATTTTTGAAATATTCACTGTTCAACCACATAGGGCAGTCTAACGCTTACATTGTGAATATAGTAATGGTTTGGGACTCTGTTTAACGCCGCATACACCAGGCAGTTCATAAACTGCCTGCCTACGATAGTTTGGCTAAAACAGACATTTTTGAAATATTCACTGTTCAACCACATGGGGCAGTCTAACGCTTAATATGTGAATATAGTAATGGTTTGGGGCTCTGTTAAACGCCGCATACACAATATGAACTGCCTGCCTACGATACCTTGGCTGTAATAGACATTTTTGAAATATTCACTGTTCAACCACATGGGGCAGTCTAACGCTTAGTACACACCATATGAACTGCCTGTCTACGATAGCTTGGCCGTAATAGACATTTTTGAAATATTCACTGTTCAACCACATGGGGCAGTTTAACGCTTACTATGTGGATATAGTAATCGACTGGGGCTCTGTTTAACGCCTCATACACAATATGAACTGCCTGCCTACGATAGCTTGGCCGTAATAGACATTTTTGAAATATTCACTGTTCAACCACATGGAGCAGTCTAACGCTTACTATGTGGATATAGTAATCGTTTGGGGCTCTGTTTAACGCCTCATACACAATATGAACTGCCTGCCTACGATAGTTTGGCTAAAAGAGACATTTTTGAAATATTCACTGTTCATCCTTATGGGGCAGTCTAACGTTTAATATGTGAATATAGTAATGGTTTGGGGCTCTGTTAAACGCCGCATACACAATATGAACTGCCTGCCTACGATAGCTTGGCCGTAATAGATATTTTTGAAATATTCACTGTTCAACCACATGGGGCAGTCTAACGCTTACTATGTGGATATAGTAATCGTTTGGGGCTCTGTTTAACGCCTCATACACAATATGAACTGCCTGCCTACGATAGTTTGGCTAGAACAGACATTTTTAAAATAGTCACTGTTCATCCTTATGGGGCAGTCTAACGCTTAATATGTGAATATAGTAATGGTTTGGGACTCTGTTTAACGCCGCATACACCAGGCAGTTCATAAACTGCCTGCCTACGATAGTTTGGCTAAAACAGACATTTTTGAAATATTCACTGTTCAACCACATGGGGCAATCTAACGCTTAATATGTGAATATAGTAATGGTTTGGGACTCTGTAAAACGCCGCATACACAATATGAACTGCCTGCCTACGATAGCTTGGCCGTAATAGACATTTTTGAATTATTCACTGTTCAACAACATGGGGCAGTCTAACGCTTAATATGTGAATATAGTAATGGTTTGGGGCTCTGTTAAACGCCGCATACACAATATGAACTGCCTGCCTACGATACCTTGGCTGTAATAGACATTTTTGAAATATTCACTGTTCAACCACATCGGGTAGTCTAGCGCCTAATATGTGAAAGTAGTAATGCTTTAAGATTCTGTATAACGCCGCATGCACAATATGAACTGCCTGCCTACGATAGTTTGGCTATAACAGACATTTTTTAATTATTCACTGTTCAACAACATAGGGCAGTCTAACGCCTAATATGTGGATATGGTAATGGTTTGGGGCTCTGTATAACGCCGCACACACAATATGAACTGCCTGCTTACGATAGTTTGGCTATAACATACACTTTTGAATAATTCACTGTTCAACAACATAGGGCAGTCTAACGCCTAATATGTGGATATAGTAATGGTTTGGGGCTCTGTATAACGCCGCATACACAATATGAACTGCCTGCCTACGATAGCTTGGCCGTAATCTACATTTTTGAAATATTCACTGTTCATCCACATGGGGCAGTCTAACGCTTAATATGTGAATATAGTAATGGTTTGGGGCTCTGTTAAACGCCGCATACACAATATGAACTGCCTGTCTAGGATACCTTGGCTGTAATAGACATTTTTGAAATATTCACTGTTCAACCACATGGGGCAGTCTAACGCTTACTATGTGAATATAATAATGGTTTGGGACTCTGTTTAACGCCGCATACTCCAGATGAACTGCCTGCCTACCATAGTTTGGCTAAAACAGACATTTTTGAAATATTCACTGTTCAACCACATAGGGCAGTCTAACGCTTACATTGTGAATATAGTAATGGTTAGGGACTCTGTTTAACGCCGCATACACCAGGCAGTTCATAAACTGCCTGCCTACGATAGTTTGGCTAAAACAGACATTTTTGAAATATTCACTGTTCAACCACATGGGGCAGTCTAACGCTTAATATGTGAATATAGTAATGGTTTGGGGCTCTGTTAAACGCCGCATACACAATATGAACTGCCTGCCTACGATAAATTGGCTGTAATAGACATTTTTGAAATATTCACTGTTCAACCACATGGGGCAGTCTAACGCTTACTATGCGGATACAGTAATCGTTTGGGGCTCTGTTAAACGCCGCATACACAATATGAACTGCCTGCCTACGATACCTTGGCTGTAATAGACATTTTTGAAATATTCACTGTTCAACCACATGGGGCAGTCTAACGCTTACTATGTGGTTATAGTAATCGTTTGGGGCTCTGTTAAACGCCGCATACACAATATAAACTGCCTGTCTACGATACCTTGGCTGTAATAGACATTTTTGAAATATTCACTGTTCAACCACATGGGGCAGTCTAACGCTTACTATGTGGATATAGTAATCGTTTGGGGCTCTGTTTAACGCCTCATACACAATATGAACTGCCTGCCTACGATAGTTTGGCTAAAACAGACATTTTTGAAATATTCACTGTTCATCCTTATGGGGCAGCCTAACGCTTAATATGTGAATATAGTAATGGTTTGGGGCTCTGTTAAACGCCGCATACACAATATGAACTGCCTGCCTACGATACCTTGGCTGTAATAGACATTTTTGAAATATTCACTGTTCAACCACATGGGGCAGTCTAGCGCCTAATATGTGGATATAGTAATGGTTTGGGGCTCTGTTTAACGCCTCATACACAATATGAACTGCCTGCCTACGATAGCTTGGCCGTAATAGACATTTTTGAAATATTCACTGTTCAACCACATGGAGCAGTCTAACGCTTACTATGTGGATATAGTAATCGTTTGGGGCTCTGTTTAACGCCTCATACACAATATGAACTGCCTGCCTACGATAGTTTGGCTAAAACAGACATTTTTGAAATATTCACTGTTCATCCTTATGGGGCAGCCTAACGCTTAATATGTGAATATAGTAATGGTTTGGGGCTCTGTTAAACGCCGCATACACAATATGAACTGCCTGCCTACGATACCTTGGCTGTAATAGACATTTTTGAAATATTCACTGTTCAACCACATGGGGCAGTCTAGCGCCTAATATGTGGATATAGTAATGGTTTGGGGCTCTGTATAACCCCGCATACACAATATGAACAGCCTGCCTACGAAAGCTTGGCCGTAATAGACATTTTTGAAATATTCACTGTTCAACCACATGGAGCAGTCTAACGCTTACCATGTGGATATAGTAATCGTTTGGGGCTCTGTTAAACGCCGCATACACAATATGAACAGCCTGCCTACGAAAGCTTGGCCGTAATAGACATTTTTGAAATATTCACTGTTCAACCACATGGAGCAGTCTAACGCTTACTATGTGGATATAGTAATCGTTTGGGGCTCTGTTTAACGCCTCATACACAATATGAACTGCCTGCCTACGATAGCTTGGCCGTAATCTACATTTTTGAAATATTCACTGTTCATCCACATGGGGCAGTCTAACGCTTAATATGTGAATATAGTAATGGTTTGGGGCTCTGTTAAACGCCGCATACACAATATGAACTGCCTGCCTACGATAGCTTGGCCGTAATAGACATTTTTGAAATATTCACTGTTCAACCACATGGAGCAGTTTAACGCTTACTATGTGGATATAGTAATCGGCTGGGGCTCTGTTTAACGCCTCATACACAATATGAACTGCCTGCCTACGATAGCTTGGCCGTAATAGACATTTTTGAAATATTCACTGTTCAACCACATGGAGCAGTTTAACGCTTACTATGTGGATATAGTAATCGGCTGGGGCTCTGTTTAACGCCTCATACACAATATGAACTGCCTGCCTACGATAGCTTGGCCGTAATAGACATTTTTGAAATATTCACTGTTCAACCACATGGAGCAGTTTAACGCTTACTATGTGGATATAGTAATCGGCTGGGGCTCTGTTTAACGCCTCATACACAATATGAACTGCCTGCCTACGATAGCTTGGCCGTAATCTACATTTTTGAAATATTCACTGTTCATCCACATGGGGCAGTCTAACGCTTAATATGTGAATATAGTAATGGTTTGGGGCTCTGTTAAACGCCGCATACACAATATGAACTGCCTGCCTACGATAGCTTGGCCGTAATAGACATTTTTGAAATATTCACTGTTCAACCACATGGAGCAGTTTAACGCTTACTATGTGGATATAGTAATCGGCTGGGGCTCTGTTTAACGCCTCATACACAATATGAACTGCCTGCCTACGATAGCTTGGCCGTAATAGACATTTTTGAAATATTCACTGTTCATCCACATGGGGCAATCTAACGCTTAATATGTGAATATCGTAATGGTTTGGGACTCTGTAAAACGCCGCATACACAATATGAACTGCCTGCCTACGATAGCTTGGCCGTAATAGACATTTTTGAAATATTCACTGTTCAACAACATGGGGCAGTCTAACGCTTAATATGTGAATATAGTAATGGTTTGGGGCTCTGTTAAACGCCGCATACACAATATGAACTGCCTGCCTACGATAGCTTGGCCGTAATAGACATTTTTGAAATATTCACTGTTCAACCACATGGAGCAGTCTAACGCTTAATATGTGAATTTAGTAATAGTTTGGGGCTCTGTTAAACGCCGCATACACAATATGAACTGCCTGCCTACGATAGCTTGGCCGTAATAGACATTTTTGAAATATTCACTGTTCATCCACATGGGGCAATCTAACGCTTAATATGTGAATATAGTAATGGTTTGGGACTCTGTAAAACGCCGCATACACAATATGAACTGCCTGCCTACGATAGCTTGGCCGTAATAGACATTTTTGAAATATTCACTGTTCAACAACATGGGGCAGTCTAACGCTTAATATGTGAATATAGTAATGGTTTGGGGCTCTGTTAAACGCCGCATACACAATATGAACTGCCTGCCTACGATACCTTGGCTGTAATAGACATTTTTGAAATATTCACTGTTCAACCACATCGGGTAGTCTAGCGCCTAATATGTGAAAGTAGTAATGCTTTAAGATTCTGTATAACGCCGCATGCACAATATGAACTGCCTGCCTACGATAGTTTGGCTATAACAGACATTTTTTAATTATTCACTGTTCAACAACATAGGGCAGTCTAACGCCTAATATGTGGATATGGTAATGGTTTGGGGCTCTGTATAACGCCGCATACACAATATGAACTGCCTGCTTACGATAGTTTGGCTATAACATACACTTTTGAATAATTCACTGTTCAACAACATAGGGCAGTCTAACGCCTAATATGTGGATATAGTAATAGTTTGGGGCTCTGTATAACGCCGCATACACAATATGAACTGCCTGCCTACGATAGCTTGGCCGTAATCTACATTTTTAAAATATTCACTGTTCATCCACATGGGGCAGTCTAACGCTTAATATGTGAATATAGTAATGGTTTGGGGCTCTGTTAAACGCCGCATACACAATATGAACTGCCTGTCTAGGATACCTTGGCTGTAATAGACATTTTTGAAATATTCACTGTTCAACCACATGGGGCAGTCTAACGCTTACTATGTGAATATAATAATGGTTTGGGACTCTGTTTAACGCCGCATACTCCAGATGAACTGCCTGCCTACCATAGTTTGGCTAAAACAGACATTTTTGAAATATTCACTGTTCAACCACATAGGGCAGTCTAACGCTTACATTGTGAATATAGTAATGGTTTGGGACTCTGTTTAACGCCGCATACACCAGGCAGTTCATAAACTGCCTGCCTACGATAGTTTGGCTAAAACAGACATTTTTGAAATATTCACTGTTCAACCACATGGGGCAGTCTAACGCTTAATATGTGAATATAGTAATGGTTTGGGGCTCTGTTAAACGCCGCATACACAATATGAACTGCCTGCCTACGATACCTTGGCTGTAATAGACATTTTTGAAATATTCACTGTTCAACCACATGGGGCAGTCTAACGCTTAGTACACACCATATGAACTGCCTGTCTACGATAGCTTGGCCGTAATAGACATTTTTGAAATATTCACTGTTCAACCACATGGGGCAGTTTAACGCTTACTATGTGGATATAGTAATCGACTGGGGCTCTGTTTAACGCCTCATACACAATATGAACTGCCTGCCTACGATAGCTTGGCCGTAATAGACATTTTTGAAATATTCACTGTTCAACCACATGGAGCAGTCTAACGCTTACTATGTGGATATAGTAATCGTTTGGGGCTCTGTTTAACGCCTCATACACAATATGAACTGCCTGCCTACGATAGTTTGGCTAAAAGAGACATTTTTGAAATATTCACTGTTCATCCTTATGGGGCAGTCTAACGTTTAATATGTGAATATAGTAATGGTTTGGGGCTCTGTTAAACGCCGCATACACAATATGAACTGCCTGCCTACGATAGCTTGGCCGTAATAGACATTTTTGAAATATTCACTGTTCAACCACATGGGGCAGTCTAACGCTTACTATGTGGATATAGTAATCGTTTGGGGCTCTGTTTAACGCCTCATACACAATATGAACTGCCTGCCTACGATAGTTTGGCTAGAACAGACATTTTTAAAATATTCACTGTTCATCCTTATGGGGCAGTCTAACGCTTAATATGTGAATATAGTAATGGTTTGGGACTCTGTTTAACGCCGCATACACCAGGCAGTTCATAAACTGCCTGCCTACGATAGTTTGGTTAAAACAGACATTTTTGAAATATTCACTGTTCAACCACATGGGGCAATCTAACGCTTAATATGTGAATATAGTAATAGTTTGGGACTCTGTAAAACGCCGCATACACAATATGAACTGCCTGCCTACGATAGCTTGGCCGTAATAGACATTTTTGAAATATTCACTGTTCAACAACATGGGGCAGTCTAACGCTTAATATGTGAATATAGTAATGGTTTGGGGCTCTGTTAAACGCCGCATACACAATATGAACTGCCTGCCTACGATACCTTGGCTGTAATAGACATTTTTGAAATATTCACTGTTCAACCACATCGGGTAGTCTAGCGCCTAATATGTGAAAGTAGTAATGCTTTAAGATTCTGTTTAACGCCGCATGCACAATATGAACTGCCTGCCTACGATAGTTTGGCTATAACAGACATTTTTTAATTATTCACTGTTCAACAACATAGGGCAGTCTAACGCCTAATATGTGGATATGGTAATGGTTTGGGGCTCTGTATAACGCCGCATACACAATATGAACTGCCTGCTTACGATAGTTTGGCTATAACATACACTTTTGAATAATTCACTGTTCAACAACATAGGGCAGTCTAACGCCTAATATGTGGATATAGTAATGGTTTGGGGCTCTGTATAACGCCGCATACACAATATGAACTGCCTGCCTACGATAGCTTGGCCGTAATCTACATTTTTGAAATATTCACTGTTCATCCACATGGGGCAGTCTAACGCTTAATATGTGAATATAGTAATGGTTTGGGGCTCTGTTAAACGCCGCATACACAATATGAACTGCCTGTCTAGGATACCTTGGCTGTAATAGACATTTTTGAAATATTCACTGTTCAACCACATGGGGCAGTCTAACGCTTACTATGTGAATATAATAATGGTTTGGGACTCTGTTTAACGCCGCATACTCCAGATGAACTGCCTGCCTACCATAGTTTGGCTAAAACAGACATTTTTGAAATATTCACTGTTCAACCACATAGGGCAGTCTAACGCTTACATTGTGAATATAGTAATGGTTTGGGACTCTGTTTAACGCCGCATACACCAGGCAGTTCATAAACTGCCTGCCTACGATAGTTTGGCTAAAACAGACATTTTTGAAATATTCACTGTTCAACCACATGGGGCAGTCTAACGCTTAATATGTGAATATAGTAATGGTTTGGGGCTCTGTTAAACGCCGCATACACAATATGAACTGCCTGCCTACGATACCTTGGCTGTAATAGACATTTTTGAAATATTCACTGTTCAACCACATGGGGCAGTCTAACGCTTAGTACACACCATATGAACTGCCTGTCTACGATAGCTTGGCCGTAATAGACATTTTTGAAATATTCACTGTTCAACCACATGGGGCAGTTTAACGCTTACTATGTGGATATAGTAATCGACTGGGGCTCTGTTTAACGCCTCATACACAATATGAACTGCCTGCCTACGATAGCTTGGCCGTAATAGACATTTTTGAAATATTCACTGTTCAACCACATGGAGCAGTCTAACGCTTACTATGTGGATATAGTAATCGTTTGGGGCTCTGTTTAACGCCTCATACACAATATGAACTGCCTGCCTACGATAGTTTGGCTAAAAGAGACATTTTTGAAATATTCACTGTTCATCCTTATGGGGCAGTCTAACGTTTAATATGTGAATATAGTAATGGTTTGGGGCTCTGTTAAACGCCGCATACACAATATGAACTGCCTGCCTACGATAGCTTGGCCGTAATAGACATTTTTGAAATATTCACTGTTCAACCACATGGGGCAGTCTAACGCTTACTATGTGGATATAGTAATCGTTTGGGGCTCTGTTTAACGCCTCATACACAATATGAACTGCCTGCCTACGATAGTTTGGCTAGAACAGACATTTTTAAAATATTCACTGTTCATCCTTATGGGGCAGTCTAACGCTTAATATGTGAATATAGTAATGGTTTGGGACTCTGTTTAACGCCGCATACACCAGGCAGTTCATAAACTGCCTGCCTACGATAGTTTGGCTAAAACAGACATTTTTGAAATATTCACTGTTCAACCACATGGGGCAGTCTAACGCTTAATATGTGAATATAGTAATGGTTTGGGGCTCTGTTAAACGCCGCATACACAATATAAACTGCCTGTCTACGATACCTTGGCTGTAATAGACATTTTTGAAATATTCACTGTTCAACCACATGGGGCAGTCTAACGCTTACTATGTGGATATAGTAATCGTTTGGGGCTCTGTTTAACGCCTCATACACAATATGAACTGCCTGCCTACGATAGTTTGGCTAGAACAGACATTTTTAAAATATTCACTGTTCATCCTTATGGGGCAGTCTAACGCTTAATATGTGAATATAGTAATGGTTTGGGACTCTGTTTAACGCCGCATACACCAGGCAGTTCATAAACTGCCTGCCTACGATAGTTTGGCTAAAACAGACATTTTTGAAATATTCACTGTTCAACCACATGGGGCAGTCTAACGCTTAATATGTGAATATAGTAATGGTTTGGGGCTCTGTTAAACGCCTCATACACAATATGAACTGCCTGCCTACGATAGCTTGGCCGTAATAGACATTTTTGAAATATTCACTGTTCAACCACATGGAGCAGTCTAACGCTTACTATGTGGATATAGTAATCGTTTGGGGCTCTGTTTAACGCCTCATACACAATATGAACTGCCTGCCTACGATAGTTTGGCTAAAACAGACATTTTTGAAATATTCACTGTTCATCCCTATGGGGCAGTCTAACGCTTAATATGTGAATATAGTAATGGTTTGGGGCTCTGTTTAACGCCTCATACACAATATGAACTGCCTGCCTACGATAGTTTGGCTAGAACAGACATTTTTAAAATATTCACTGTTCATCCTTATGGGGCAGTCTATCGCTTAATATGTGAATATAGTAATCGTTTGGGGCTCTGTTAAACGCCGCATACACAATATGAACTGCCTGCCTACGATACCTTGGCTGTAATAGACATTTTTGAAATATTCACTGTTCAACCACATGGGGCAGTCTAACGCTTAATATGTGAATTAAGTAATGGTTTGGGGCACGTTAAACGCCGCATACACAATATGAACTGCCTGCCTACGATAGCTTGGCCGTAATAGACATTTTTGAAATATTCACTGTTCAACCACATGGAGCAGTCTAACGCTTACTATGTGGATATAGTAATCGTTTGGGGCTCTGTTTAACGCCTCATACACCAGGCAGTTCATAAACTGCCTGCCTACCATAGTTTGGCTAAAACAGACATTTATGAAATATTCACTGTTCAACCTCATGGGGCAGTCTAACGCTTACTATGTGGATATAGTAATCGTTTGGGGCTCTATTTAACGCCTCATACACAATATGAACTGCCTGCCTACGATAGCAAGGCTGTAATAGACATTTTTGAAATATTCACTGCTCAACCACATAGTTCAGTCTATCGCTTACTATGTGAATATAGTAATGGTTTGGGACTCTGATTAACGCCGCATACACCAGGCAGTTCATAAACTGCCTGCCTACCATAGTTTGGCTAAAACAGACATTTATGAAATATTCACTGTTCAACCTCATGGGGCAGTCTAACGCTTACTATATGAATATTGTAATGGTTTGGGGCTCTGTTAAACGCCGCATACACAATATGAACTGCCTGTCTACGATATCTTGGCTGTAATAGACATTTTTGAAATATTCACTGTTCAAAAACATGGGGCAGTCTAGCGCCTAATATGTGGATATAGTAATGGTTTGGGGGTCTGTTTAACGCCTCATACACAATATGAACTGCCTGATTACGAGAGCTTGGCCGTAATAGACATTTTTGAAATATTCACTGTTAAACCACATGGGGCAGTCTAACGCTTACTATGAGGATATAATAATCGTTTGGGGCTCTGATAAACGCCGCATACACAATATGAACTGCCTGCCTACGATACCTTGGCTGTAATAGACATTTTTGAAATATTCACTGTTCAACCACATGGGGCAGTCTAACGCTTACTATGTGGATATAGTAATCGTTTGGGGCTCTGTATAACGCCTCATACACAATATGAACTGCCTGCCTACGATAGTTTGGCTAAAACAGACATTTTTGAAATATTCACTGTTCATCCTTATGGGGCAGTCTAACGCTTAATATGTGAATATAGTAATGGTTTAGGACTCTGTAAAACGCCGCATACACAATATGAACTGCCTGCCTACGATTGTTTGGCCATAACTGACATTTTTAAAATATTCATTGTTTAACTACATGGGGCAGTCTAACGCTTAATATGTGAATATAGTAATGGTTTGGGGCTCTGTTAAACGCCGCATACACAATATGATATGCCTGCCTACGATTGTTTGGCCATAACTGACATTTTTAAAATATTCATTGTTTAACTACATGGGGCAGTCTAAGGCTTAATATGTGAATATAGTAATCGTTTGGGGCTCTGTATAACCCCGCATACACAATATGAACAGCCTGCCTACGATAGTTTGGCTAAAACAGACATTTTTGAAATATTCACTGTTCATCCTTATAGGGCAGTCTAACGCTGAATATGTGAATATAGTAATGGTTTGGGGCTCTGTTAAACGCCGCATACACAATATGAACTGCCTGCCTACGATAGCTTGGCCGTAATAGACATTTTTGAAATAATCACTGTTCATCCACATGGGCTAGTCTAACGCTTAATATGTGAATATAGTAATGGTTTGGGGCTCTGTTAAACGCCGCGTACACAATATGAACTGCCTGCCTACGATTGTTTGGCCATAACTGACATTTTTAAATATTCATTGTTTAACAACATGGGGCAGTCTAACGCTTAATATGTGATTATAGTAATGGTTTGGGACTCTGTAAAACGCCGCATACAGAATATGAACTGCCTGCCTACGATAGCTTGGCCTTAATATGCAATTTTGGAATATTCAATGTTCACTCACATGGGGCAGTCTAACGCTTAATATGTGGATATAGTAATGGTTTGGTTCTCTGTATAACCCCGCATACACAATATGAACAGCCTGCCTACGATAGTTTGGCTAAAACAGACATTTTTGAAATATTCACTGTTCAACAACATGGGGCAGTCTAACGCTTAATATGTGAATATAGTAATGGTTTGGGGCTCTGTTAAACGCCGCATACACAATATGAACTGCCTGCCTACGATACCTTGGCTGTAATAGACATTTTTGAAATATTCACTGTTCAACCACATCGGGTAGTCTAGCGCCTAATATGTGAAAGTAGTAATACTTTAAGATTCTGTATAACGCCGCATACACAATATGAACTGCCTGCCTACGATAGTATGGCTATAACAGACATTTTTTAAATATTCACTGTTCAACAACATAGGGCAGTCTAACGCCTAATATGTGGATATGGTAATGGTTTGGGGCTCTGTATATCGCCGCATACACAATATGAACTGCCTGCTTACGATAGTTTGGCTATAACATACACTTTTGAATAATTCACTGTTCATCCACATGGGGCAGTCTAACGCTTAATATGTGATTATAGTAATGGTTTGGGGCTCTATTAAACGCCGCATACACAATATGAACTGCCTGCCTACGATTGTTTGGCCATAACTGACATTTTTAAATATTCATTGTTTAACTACATGGGGCAGTCTAACGCTTAATATGTGAATATAGTAATGGTTGGGGCTCTGTTAAACGATGCATACACAATATGAACTGCCTGCCTACGATTGTTTGGCCATATCTGACATTTTTGAAATATTCACTGTTCAACCACATGGGGCAGTCTAACGCTTAATATGTGAATATAGTAATGGTTTGGGGCTCTGTTAAACGCCGCATACACAATATGAACTGCCTGCCTACGATACCTTGGCTGTAATAGACATTTTTGAAATATTCACTGTTCAACCACATGGGGCAGTCTAACGCTTAGTACACACCATATGAACTGCCTGTCTACGATAGCTTGGCCGTAATAGACATTTTTGAAATATTCACTGTTCAACCACATGGGGCAGTTTAACGCTTACTATGTGGATATAGTAATCGACTGGGGCTCTGTTTAACGCCTCATACACAATATGAACTGCCTGCCTACGATAGCTTGGCCGTAATAGACATTTTTGAAATATTCACTGTTCAACCACATGGAGCAGTCTAACGCTTACTATGTGGATATAGTAATCGTTTGGGGCTCTGTTTAACGCCTCATACACAATATGAACTGCCTGCCTACGATAGTTTGGCTAAAAGAGACATTTTTGAAATATTCACTGTTCATCCTTATGGGGCAGTCTAACGTTTAATATGTGAATATAGTAATGGTTTGGGGCTCTGTTAAACGCCGCATACACAATATGAACTGCCTGCCTACGATAGCTTGGCCGTAATAGACATTTTTGAAATATTCACTGTTCAACCACATGGGGCAGTCTAACGCTTACTATGTGGATATAGTAATCGTTTGGGGCTCTGTTTAACGCCTCATACACAATATGAACTGCCTGCCTACGATAGTTTGGCTAGAACAGACATTTTTAAAATATTCACTGTTCATCCTTATGGGGCAGTCTAACGCTTAATATGTGAATATAGTAATGGTTTGGGACTCTGTTTAACGCCGCATACACCAGGCAGTTCATAAACTGCCTGCCTACGATAGTTTGGTTAAAACAGACATTTTTGAAATATTCACTGTTCAACCACATGGGGCAATCTAACGCTTAATATGTGAATATAGTAATGGTTTGGGACTCTGTAAAACGCCGCATACACAATATGAACTGCCTGCCTACGATAGCTTGGCCGTAATAGACATTTTTGAAATATTCACTGTTCAACAACATGGGGCAGTCTAACGCTTAATATGTGAATATAGTAATGGTTTGGGGCTCTGTTAAACGCCGCATACACAATATGAACTGCCTGCCTACGATACCTTGGCTGTAATAGACATTTTTGAAATATTCACTGTTCAACCACATCGGGTAGTCTAGCGCCTAATATGTGAAAGTAGTAATGCTTTAAGATTCTGTTTAACGCCGCATGCACAATATGAACTGCCTGCCTACGATAGTTTGGCTATAACAGACATTTTTTAATTATTCACTGTTCAACAACATAGGGCAGTCTAACGCCTAATATGTGGATATGGTAATGGTTTGGGGCTCTGTATAACGCCGCATACACAATATGAACTGCCTGCTTACGATAGTTTGGCTATAACATACATTTTTGAATAATTCACTGTTCAACAACATAGGGCAGTCTAACGCCTAATATGTGGATATAGTAATGGTTTGGGGCTTTGTATAACGCCGCATACACAATATGAACTGCCTGCCTACGATAGCTTGGCCGTAATCTACATTTTTGAAATATTCACTGTTCATCCACATGGGGCAGTCTAACGCTTAATATGTGAATATAGTAATGGTTTGGGGCTCTGTTAAACGCCGCATACACAATATGAACTGCCTGTCTAGGATACCTTGGCTGTAATAGACATTTTTGAAATATTCACTGTTCAACCACATGGGGCAGTCTAACGCTTACTATGTGAATATAATAATGGTTTGGGACTCTGTTTAACGCCGCATACTCCAGATGAACTGCCTGCCTACCATAGTTTGGCTAAAACAGACATTTTTGAAATATTCACTGTTCAACCACATAGGGCAGTCTAACGCTTACATTGTGAATATAGTAATGGTTTGGGACTCTGTTTAACGCCGCATACACCAGGCAGTTCATAAACTGCCTGCCTACGATAGTTTGGCTAAAACAGACATTTTTGAAATATTCACTGTTCAACCACATGGGGCAGTCTAACGCTTAATATGTGAAAATAGTAATGGTTTGGGGCTCTGTTAAACGCCGCATACACAATATGAACTGCCTGCCTACGATACCTTGGCTGTAATAGACATTTTTGAAATATTCACTGTTCAACCACATGGGGCAGTCTAACGCTTAGTACACACCATATGAACTGCCTGTCTACGATAGCTTGGCCGTAATAGACATTTTTGAAATATTCACTGTTCAACCACATGGGGCAGTTTAACGCTTACTATGTGGATATAGTAATCGACTGGGGCTCTGTTTAACGCCTCATACACAATATGAACTGCCTGCCTACGATAGCTTGGCCGTAATAGACATTTTTGAAATATTCACTGTTCAACCACATGGAGCAGTCTAACGCTTACTATGTGGATATAGTAATCGTTTGGGGCTCTGTTTAACGCCTCATACACAATATGAACTGCCTGCCTACGATAGTTTGGCTAAAAGAGACATTTTTGAAATATTCACTGTTCATCCTTATGGGGCAGTCTAACGTTTAATATGTGAATATAGTAATGGTTTGGGGCTCTGTTAAACGCCGCATACACAATATGAACTGCCTGCCTACGATAGCTTGGCCGTAATAGACATTTTTGAAATATTCACTGTTCAACCACATGGGGCAGTCTAACGCTTACTATGTGGATATAGTAATCGTTTGGGGCTCTGTTTAACGCCTCATACACAATATGAACTGCCTGCCTACGATAGTTTGGCTAGAACAGACATTTTTAAAATATTCACTGTTCATCCTTATGGGGCAGTCTAACGCTTAATATGTGAATATAGTAATGGTTTGGGACTCTGTTTAACGCCGCATACACCAGGCAGTTCATAAACTGCCTGCCTACGATAGTTTGGCTAAAACAGACATTTTTGAAATATTCACTGTTCAACCACATGGGGCAGTCTAACGCTTAATATGTGAATATAGTAATGGTTTGGGGCTCTGTTAAACGCCGCATACACAATATAAACTGCCTGTCTACGATACCTTGGCTGTAATAGACATTTTTGAAATATTCACTGTTCAACCACATGGGGCAGTCTAACGCTTACTATGTGGATATAGTAATCGTTTGGGGCTCTGTTTAACGCCTCATACACAATATGAACTGCCTGCCTACGATAGCTTGGCCGTAATAGACATTTTTGAAATATTCACTGTTCAACCACATGGAGCAGTCTAACGCTTACTATGTGGATATAGTAATCGTTTGGGGCTCTGTTTAACGCCTCATACACAATATGAACTGCCTGCCTACGATAGTTTGGCTAAAACAGACATTTTTGAAATATTCACTGTTCATCCCTATGGGGCAGTCTAACGCTTAATATGTGAATATAGTAATGGTTTGGGGCTCTGTTTAACGCCTCATACACAATATGAACTGCCTGCCTACGATAGTTTGGCTAGAACAGACATTTTTAAAATATTCACTGTTCATCCTTATGGGGCAGTCTATCGCTTAATATGTGAATATAGTAATCGTTTGGGGCTCTGTTAAACGCCGCATACACAATATGAACTGCCTGCCTACGATACCTTGGCTGTAATAGACATTTTTGAAATATTCACTGTTCAACCACATGGGGCAGTCTAACGCTTAATATGTGAATTAAGTAATGGTTTGGGGCACGTTAAACGCCGCATACACAATATGAACTGCCTGCCTACGATAGCTTGGCCGTAATAGACATTTTTGAAATATTCACTGTTCAACCACATGGAGCAGTCTAACGCTTACTATGTGGATATAGTAATCGTTTGGGGCTCTGTTTAACGCCTCATACACCAGGCAGTTCATAAACTGCCTGCCTACCATAGTTTGGCTAAAACAGACATTTATGAAATATTCACTGTTCAACCTCATGGGGCAGTCTAACGCTTACTATGTGGATATAGTAATCGTTTGGGGCTCTGTTTAACGCCTCATACACAATATGAACTGCCTGCCTACGATAGTTTGGCTAAAACAGACATTTTTGAAATATTCACTGTTCATCCTTATGGGGCAGTCTAACGCTTAATATGTGAATATAGTAATGGTTTAGGACTCTGTAAAACGCCGCATACACAATATGAACTGCCTGCCTACGATTGTTTGGCCATAACTGACATTTTTAAAATATTCATTGTTTAACTACATGGGGCAGTCTAACGCTTAATATGTGAATATAGTAATGGTTTGGGGCTCTGTTAAACGCCGCATACACAATATGATATGCCTGCCTACGATTGTTTGGCCATAACTGACATTTTTAAAATATTCATTGTTTAACTACATGGGGCAGTCTAAGGCTTAATATGTGAATATAGTAATCGTTTGGGGCTCTGTATAACCCCGCATACACAATATGAACAGCCTGCCTACGATAGTTTGGCTAAAACAGACATTTTTGAAATATTCACTGTTCATCCTTATAGGGCAGTCTAACGCTGAATATGTGAATATAGTAATGGTTTGGGGCTCTGTTAAACGCCGCATACACAATATGAACTGCCTGCCTACTATAGCCTGGCCGTAATAGACATTTTTGAAATATTCACTGTTCAACCACATGGGGCAGTCTAACGCTGAATATGTGAATATTGTAATGGTTTGGGGCTCTGTTAAACGCCGCATACACAATATGAACTGCCTGCCTACGATAGCTTGGCCGTAATAGACATTTTTGAAATAATCACTGTTCATCCACATGGGGCAGTCTAACGCTTAATATGTGAATATAGTAATGGTTTGGGGCTCTGTTAAACGCCGCGTACACAATATGAACTGCCTGCCTACGATTGTTTGGCCATAACTGACATTTTTAAATATTCATTGTTTAACAACATGGGGCAGTCTAACGCTTAATATGTGATTATAGTAATGGTTTGGGGCTCTGTTAAACGATGCATACACAATATGAACTGCCTGCCTACGATTGTTTGGCCATATCTGACATTTTTAAAATATTCATTGTTTAACTACATGGGGCAGACTAACGCTTAATATGTGAATATAGTAATGGTTTGGGACTCTGTAAAACGCCGCATACAGAATATGAACTGCCTGCCTACGATAGCTTGGCCTTAATATGCAATTTTGGAATATTCAATGTTCACTCACATGGGGCAGTCTAACGCTTAATATGTGGATATAGTAATGGTTTGGTTCTCTGTATAACCCCGCATACACAATATGAACAGCCTGCCTACGATAGTTTGGCTAAAACAGACATTTTTGAAATATTCACTGTTCAACAACATGGGGCAGTCTAACGCTTAATATGTGAATATAGTAATGGTTTGGGGCTCTGTTAAACGCCGCATACACAATATGAACTGCCTGCCTACGATACCTTGGCTGTAATAGACATTTTTGAAATATTCACTGTTCAACCACATCGGGTAGTCTAGCGCCTAATATGTGAAAGTAGTAATACTTTAAGATTCTGTATAACGCCGCATACACAATATGAACTGCCTGCCTACGATAGTTTGGCTATAACAGACATTTTTTAAATATTCACTGTTCAACAACATAGGGCAGTCTAACGCCTAATATGTGGATATGGTAATGGTTTGGGGCTCTGTATATCGCCGCATACACAATATGAACTGCCTGCTTACGATAGTTTGGCTATAACATACACTTTTGAATAATTCACTGTTCATCCACATGGGGCAGTCTAACGCTTAATATGTGATTATAGTAATGGTTTGGGGCTCTATTAAACGCCGCATACACAATATGAACTGCCTGCCTACGATTGTTTGGCCATAACTGACATTTTTAAATATTCATTGTTTAACTACATGGGGCAGTCTAACGCTTAATATGTGAATATAGTAATGGTTGGGGCTCTGTTAAACGATGCATACACAATATGAACTGCCTGCCTACGATTGTTTGGCCATATCTGACATTTTTAAAATATTCATTGTTTAACTACATGGGGCAGTCTAACGCTTAATATGTGAATATAGTAATGGTTTGGGACTCTGTATAACCCCGCATACACAATATGATCAGCCTGCCTACGATAGTTTGGCTAAAACAGACATTTTTGAAATATTCACTGTTCATCCTTATGGGGCAGTCTAACGCTTAATATGTGAATATAGTAATGGTTTGGGGCTCTCTTAAACGCCGCATACACAATATGAACTGCCCGCCTACGATAGCTTGGCCGTAATAGACATTTTTGAAATATTGACTGTTCAACCACATGGGGCAGTCTAACGCTTACTATGTGGATATAGTAATCGTTTGGGGCTCTGTAAAACACCGCATACACAATATGAACTGCCTGCCTACGATACCTTGGCTGTAATAGACATTTTTGAAATATTCACTGTTCAACCACATGGAGCAGTCTAACGCTTACTATGTGGATATAGTAATCGTCTGGGGCTCAGTTTAACGCCTCATACACAATATGAACTGCCTGCCTACGTTAGTTAGGCTGTAATAGACATTTTTGAAATATTCACAGCTCAACCACATAGGGCAGTCTAACGCTTAATATGTGAATATAGTAATGGTTTGGGGCTCTGTTAAACGCCGCATACACAATATGAACTGCCTGCCTACGATAGCTTGGCCGTAATAGACATTTTTGAAATATTCACAGTTCAACCACATGGAGCAGTCTAACGCTTACTATGTGGATATAGTAATCGTTTGGGGCTCTGTTTAACGCCTCATACAAAATATGAACTGCCTGCCTACGTTAGTTAGGCTGTAATAGACATTTTTGAAATATTCACTGTTCAACCACATGGGGCAGTCTAGCGCCTAATATGTGGATATAGTAATGGTTTGGGGCTCTGTATAACCCCGCATACACAATATGAACAGCCTGCCTACGATAGCTTGGCCGTAATAGACATTTTTGAAATATTCACTGTTCAACCACATGGGGCAGTCTAACGCTTACTATGTGAATATAGTAATGGTTTGGGACTCTGTTAAACGCCGCATACAGAATATGAACTGCCTGCCTACGATAGCTTGGCCTTAATATGCAATTTTGAAATATTCACAGTTCAACCACATGGGGTAGTCTAGCGCCTAATATGTGAAAGTAGTAATGCTTTAAGATTCTGTATAACGCCGCATGCACAATATGAACTGCCTGCCTACGACAGCATGGCCGTAATAGACAATTTTGAAATATTCACTGTTCAACCACATGGGGCAGTCTAGCGCCTAATATGTGGATATAGTAATGGTTTGAGGCTCTGTATAACCCTGCATACACAATATGAACAGCCTGCCTACGATAGTTTGGCTAAAACAGACATTTTTGAAATATTCACTGTTCATCTTTATAGGGCAGTCTAACGCTTAATATGTGAATATAGTAATGGTTTGGGGCTCTGTTAAACGCCGCATACACAATATGAACTGCCTGCCTACGATAGCTTGGCCGTAATAGACATTTTTGAAATATTCACTGTTCAACCACATGGGGCAGTCTAACGCTTACTATGTGGATATAGTAATCGTTTGGGGCTCTGTTAAACGCCGCATACACAATATGAACTGCCTGCCTACGATACCTTGGCTGTAATAGACATTTTTGAAATATTCACTGTTCAACCACATGGGGCAGTCTAGCGCTTACTATGTGGATATAGTAATCGTTTGGGGCTCTGTTTAACGCCTCATACACAATATGAACTGCCTGCCTACGATAGCTTGGCCGTAATAGACATTTTTGAAATATTCACTGTTCAACCACATGGAGCAGTCTAACGCTTACTATGTGGATATTATAGTAATCGTTTAAGGCTCTGTTTAACGCCTCATACACAATATGAACTGCCCGCCTACGATAGTTTAGCTAAAACAGACATTTTTGAAATATTCACTGTTCATCCTTATGGGGCAGTCTAACGTTTAATATGTGAATATAGTAATGGTTTGGGGCTCTGTTAAACGCCGCATACACAATATGAACTGCCTGCCTACGATAGCTTGGCCGTAATAGACTTTTTTGAAATATTCACTGTTCATCCTTATGGGGCAGTCTAACGCTTAATATGTGAATATAGTAATGGTTTGGGGCTCTGTTAAACGCCTCATACACAATATGAACTGCCTGCCTACGATAGTTTGGCTAAAACAGACATTTTTAAAATATTCACTGTTCATCCTTATGGGGCAGTCTAACGCTTAATATGTGAATATAGTAATGGTTTGGGGCTCTGTTAAACGCCGCATACACAATATGAACTGCCTGCCTACGATAGCTTGGCCGTAATAGACATTTTTGAAATATTCACTGTTCAACCACATGGAGCAGTCTAACGCTTACTATGTGGATATAGTAATCGTTTGGGGCTCTGTTTAACGCCTCATACACAATATGAACTGCCTGCCTACGATACCTTCGCTGTAATAGACATTTTTGAAATATTCACTGTTCAACCACATGGGGCAGTCTAACGCTTAGTACACACCATATGAACTGCCTGCCTACGATAGCTTGGCCGTAATAGACTTTTTTGAAATATTCACTGTTCAACCACATGGGGCAGTCTAACGCTTACTATGTGGATATAGTATTTTTTGGGGCTCTGTTAAACGCCGCATACACAATATGAACTGCCTGCCTACGATAAATTGGCTGTATAAGACATTTTTGAAATATTCACTGTTCAACCACATGGGGCAGTCTAACGCTTAATATGTGAATATAGTAATGGTTTGGGGCTCTGTATAACCCCGCATACACAATATCAACAGCCTGCCTACGATAGTTTGGCCGTAATAGAAATTTTTGAAATATTCACTGTTCAACCACATGGGGCCGTCTAACGCTTACTATGTGGTTATAGTAATCGTTTGGGGCTCTGTATAACGCCTCATACACAATATGAACTGCCTGCCTACGATAGTTTGGCTAAAACAGACATTTTTGAAATATTCACTGTTCATCTTTATAGGGCAGTCTAACGCTTAATATGTGAATATAGTAATGGTTTGGGGCTCTGTTAAACGCCGCATACACAATATGAACTGCCTGCCTACGATAGCTTGGCCGTAATAGACATTTTTGAAATATTCACTGTTCAACCACATGGGGCAGTCTAACGCTTACTATGTGGATATAGTAATCGTTTGGGGCTCTGTTAAACGCCGCATACACAATATGAACTGCCTGCCTACGATACCTTGGCTGTAATAGACATTTTTGAAATATTCACTGTTCAACCACATGGGGCAGTCTAGCGCTTACTATGTGGATATAGTAATCGTTTGGGGCTCTGTTTAACGCCTCATACACAATATGAACTGCCTGCCTACGATAGCTTGGCCGTAATAGACATTTTTGAAATATTCACTGTTCAACCACATGGAGCAGTCTAACGCTTACTATGTGGATATTATAGTAATCGTTTAAGGCTCTGTTTAACGCCTCATACACAATATGAACTGCCCGCCTACGATAGTTTAGCTAAAACAGACATTTTTGAAATATTCACTGTTCATCCTTATGGGGCAGTCTAACGTTTAATATGTGAATATAGTAATGGTTTGGGGCTCTGTTAAACGCCGCATACACAATATGAACTGCCTGCCTACGATAGCTTGGCCGTAATAGACTTTTTTGAAATATTCACTGTTCATCCTTATGGGGCAGTCTAACGCTTAATATGTGAATATAGTAATGGTTTGGGGCTCTGTTAAACGCCTCATACACAATATGAACTGCCTGCCTACGATAGTTTGGCTAAAACAGACATTTTTAAAATATTCACTGTTCATCCTTATGGGGCAGTCTAACGCTTAATATGTGAATATAGTAATGGTTTGGGGCTCTGTTAAACGCCGCATACACAATATGAACTGCCTGCCTACGATAGCTTGGCCGTAATAGACATTTTTGAAATATTCACTGTTCAACCACATGGAGCAGTCTAACGCTTACTATGTGGATATAGTAATCGTTTGGGGCTCTGTTTAACGCCTCATACACAATATGAACTGCCTGCCTACGATACCTTCGCTGTAATAGACATTTTTGAAATATTCACTGTTCAACCACATGGGGCAGTCTAACGCGTAGTACACACCATATGAACTGCCTGCCTACGATAGCTTGGCCGTAATAGACATTTTTGAAATATTCACTGTTCAACCACATGGGGCAGTCTAACGCTTACTATGTGGATATAGTATTTTTTGGGGCTCTGTTAAACGCCGCATACACAATATGAACTGCCTGCCTACGATAAATTGGCTGTATAAGACATTTTTGAAATATTCACTGTTCAACCACATGGGGCAGTCTAACGCTTAATATGTGAATATAGTAATGGTTTGGGGCTCTGTATAACCCCGCATACACAATATCAACAGCCTGCCTACGATAGTTTGGCCGTAATAGAAATTTTTGAAATATTCACTGTTCAACCACATGGGGCCGTCTAACGCTTACTATGTGGTTATAGTAATCGTTTGGGGCTCTGTATAACGCCTCATACACAATATGAACTGCCTGCCTACGATAGTTTGGCTAAAACAGACATTTTTGAAATATTCACTGTTCAACCACATGGGGCAGTCTAACGCTTACTATGTGAATATAGTAATGGTTTGGGGCTCTGTATAACCCCGCATACACAATATCAACAGCCTGCCTACGATAGTTTGGCTGAAACAGACATTTTTGAAATATTCACTGTTCAACCACATGGGGAAGTCTATCGCTTACTATGCGGATATAGTAATCGTTTGGGGCTCTGTTAAACGCCGCATACACAATGTTCAACCACATGGGGCAGTCTAACGCTTACTATGTGGTTATAGTAATCGTTTGGGGCTCTGTTAAACGCCGCATACACAATATGAACTGCCTGCCTACGATACCTTGGCTGTAATTGACATTTTTGAAATATTCACTGTTCAACCACATGGGGCAGTCTAACGCTTACTATGTGAATATAGTAATGGTTTGGGGCTCTGTATAACCCCGCATACACAATATCAACAGCCTGCCTACGATAGTTTGGCTGAAACAGACATTTTTGAAATATTGACTATTCAACCACATGGGGAAGTCTATCGCTTACTATGCGGATATAGTAATCGTTTGGGGCTCTGTTAAACGCCGCATACACAATATGAACTCCCTGCCTACGATAGCTTGGCCGTAATAGACATTTTTGAAATATTCACTGTTCAACCACATGGAGCAGTCTAACGCTTACTATGTGGATATAGTAATCGTTTGGTGCTCTGTTTAACGCCTCATACACAATATGAACTGCATGCCTACGATAGCTTGGCTGTAATAGACATTTTTGAAATATTCACTGTTCAACCACATGGGGCAGTCTAGCGCCTAATATGTGGATATAGTAATGGTTTGGGGCTCTGTTAAACGCCGCATACATAATATGAACTGCCTGTCTACGATACCTTGGCTGTAATTGACATTTTTGAAATATTCACTGTTCAACCACATGGGGCAGTCTAACGCTTACTATGTGAATATAGTAATGGTTTGGGGCTCTGTATAACCCCGCATACACAATATCAACAGCCTGCCTACGATAGTTTGGCTGAAACAGACATTTTTGAAATATTCACTGTTCAACCACATGGGGAAGTCTATCGCTTACTATGCGGATATAGTAATCGTTTGGGGCTCTGTTAAACGCCGCATACACAATGTTCAACCACATGGGGCAGTCTAACGCTTACTATGTGGTTATAGTAATCGTTTGGGGCTCTGTTAAACGCCGCATACACAATATGAACTGCCTGCCTACGATACCTTGGCTGTAATAGACATTTTTGAAATATTCACTGTTCAACCACATGGGGCAGTCTAGCGCCTAATATGTGGATATAGGAATGATTTGGGGCTCTGTATAACCCGCATACACAATATGAACAGCCTGCCTTCGATAGTTTGGCTAAAATAGACATTTTGGAAATATTCACTGTTCATCCACATGGAGCAGTCTAACGCTTAATATGTGAATATATTAATGGTTTGGGGCTCTGTTGAACGCCGCATACACAATGTTCAACCACATGGGGCAGTCTAGCGCCTAATATGTGGATATAGTAATGGTTTGGGGCTCTGTATAACCCCGCATACACAATATAAACAGCCTGCCTACGATAGTTTGGCTAAAACAGACATTTTTGAAATATTCACTGTTCAACCACATGGGGCAGTCTAACGCTTAATATGTGAATATAGTAATGGTTTGGGGCTCTGTTGAACGCCGCATACACAATGTTCAACCACATGGGGCAGTCTAGCGCCTAATATGTGGATATAGTAATGGTTTGGGGCTCTGTATAACCCCGCATACACAATATAAACAGCCTGCCTACGATAGTTTGGCTAAAACAGACATTTTTGAAATATTCACTGTTCAACCACATGGGGCAGTCTAACGCTTAATATGTGAATATAGTAATGGTTTGGGACTCTGTAAAACGCAGCATACACAATATGAACTGCCTGCCTACGATAGCTTGGCCTTAATATGCAATTTTGAAATATCCAATGTTCACTCACATGGGGCAGTCTAACGCTTAATATGTGGATATAGTAATGGTTTGGGGCTCTGTATAACCCCGCATACACAATATGAACAGCCTGCCTACGATAGTTTGGCTAAAACAGACATTTTTGAAATATTCACTGTTCAACCACATGGGGCAGTCTAACGCTTAATATGTGAATATAGTAATGGTTTGGGGCTCTGTTGAACGCCGCATACACAATGTTCAACCACATGGGGCAGTCTAGCGCCTAATATGTGGATATAGTAATGGTTTGGAGCTCTGTATAACCCCGCATACACAATATAAACAGCCTGCCTACGATAGTTTGGCTAAAACAGACATTTTTGAAATATTCACTGTTCATCCTTATAGGGCAGTCTAACGCTTAATATGTGAATATAGTAATGGTTTGGGGCACAGTTAAATGCCGCATACACAATATGAACTGCCTGCCTATGATAGCTTGGCCGTAATAGACATTTTTGAAATATTCACTGTTCAACCACATGGAGCAGTCTAACGCTTACTATGTGGATATAGTAATCGTTTGGGGCTCTGTTTAACGCCTCATACACAATATGAACTGCCTTCCTACGATAGCTTGGCCGTAATAGACATTTTTGAAATATTCACTGTTCAACCACATGGGGCAGTCTAGCGCCTAATGTGTGGATATAGTAATGGTTTGGGGCTCTGTATAACCCCGCATACACAATATGAACAGCGCCTACGATAGTTTGGCTAAAACAGACATTTTTGAAATATTCACTGTTCAACCACATGAGGCAGTCTAACGCTTACTATGTGGATATAGTATTCGTTTGGGGCTCCGTTAAACGCCGCATACACAATATGAACTGCCTGCCTACGATACCTTGGCTGTAATAGACATTTTTGAAATATTCACTGTTCAACCACATGGGGCAGTCTAGCGCCTAATATGTGGATATAGTAATGGTTTGGGGCTCTGTATAACCCCGCATACACAATATGAACAGCGCCTACGATAGTTTGGCTAAAACAGACATTTTTGAAATATTCACTGTTCAACCACATGAGGCAGTCTAACGCTTACTATGTGGATATAGTATTCGTTTGGGGCTCCGTTAAACGCCGCATACACAATATGAACTGCCTGCCTACGATACCTTGGCTGTAATAGACATTTTTGAAATATTCACTGTTCAACCACATGGGGCAGTCTAGCGCCTAATATGTGGATATAGTAATGGTTTGGGGCTCTGTATAACCCCGCATACACAATATGAACAGCCTGCCTACGATAGTTTGGCTAAAACAGACATTTTTGAAATATTCACTGTTCAACCACATGGGGCAGTCTAGCACCTAATATGTGGATATAGGAATGATTTGGGGCTCTGTATAACCCGCATACACAATATGAACAGCCTGCCTTCGATAGTTTGGCTAAAATAGACATTTTTGAAATATTCACTGTTCATCCACATGGAGCAGTCTAACGCTTAATATGTGAATATAGTAATGGTTTGGGGCTTTGTTAAACGCCGCATACACAATATGAACTGCCTGTCTACGATACCTTGGCTGTAATAGACATTTTTGAAATATTCACTGTTCAACCACATGGGGCAGTCTAACGCTTACTATGTGGATATAGTATTCGTTTGGGTCTCTGTTAAACGCCGCATACACAATATGAACTGCCTGCCTACGATACCTTGGCTGTAATAGACATTTTTGAAATATTCACTGTTCAACCACATGGGGCAGTCTAACGCTTAATATGTGAATATAGTAATGGTTTGGGACTCTGTAAAACGCCGCATACACAATATGAACTGCCTGCCTACGATAGCTTTGCCTTAATATGCAATTTTGAAATATCCAATGTTCACTCACATGGGGCAGTATAACGCTTAATATGTGGATATACTAATGGTTTGGGGCTCTGTATAACCCCGCATACACAATATGAACAGCCTGCCTACGTTAGTTTGGCTAAAACAGACATTTTTGAAATATTCACTGTTCAACCACATGGGGCAGTCTAACGCTTAATATGTGAATATAATAATGGTTTGGGGCTCTGTTAAACGCCGCATACACAATGTTCAACCACATGGGGCAGTCTAGCGCCTAATATGTGGATATAGTAATGGTTTGGGGCTCTGTATAACCCCGCATACACAATATAAACAGCCTGCCTACGATAGTTTGGCTAAAACAGACATTTTTGAAATATTCACTGTTCATCCTTATAGGGCAGTCTATCGCTTACTATGTGAATATAGTAATGGTTTGGGGCTCTGTTAAACGCCGCATACATAATATGAACTGCCTGTCTACGATACCTTGGCTGTAATTGACATTTTTGAAATATTCACTGTTCAACCACATGGGGCAGTGTAACGCTTACTATGTGAATATAGTAATGGTTTGGGACTCTGTAAAACGCCGCATACAGAATATGAACTGCCTGCCTACGATAGCTTGGCCTTAATATGCAAATTTGAAATATTCAATGTTCACTCACATGGGGCAGTCTAACGCTTAATATGTGAATATAGTAATGGTTTGGGGCTCTGTTAAACGCCGCATACAGAATATGAACTGCCTGCCTACGATAGCTTGGCCTTAATATGCAATTTTGAAATATTCAATGTTCACTCACATGGGGCAGTCTAACGCTTAATATGTGGATATAGTAATGGTTTGGGGCTCTGTTTAACCCCGCATACACAATATAACCAGCCTGCCTACGATAGTTTGGCTAAAACAGACATTTTTGAAATATTCACTGTTCAACCACATGGGGCAGTCTAACGCTTAATATGTGAATATAGTAATGGTTTGGGGCTCTGTTAAACGCCGCATACACAATGTTCAACCACATGGGGCAGTCAAGCGCCTAATGTGTGGATATAGTAATGGTTTGGGGCTCTGTATAACCCCGCATACACAATATAAACAGCCTGCCTACGATAGTTTGGCTAAAACAGACATTTTTGAAATATTCACTGTTCATCCTTATAGGGCAGTCTAACGCTTAATATGTGAATATAGTAATGGTTTAGGGCTCTGTTAAACGCCGCATACACAATATGAACTGCCTGCCTACGATAGCTTGGCCGTAATAGACATTTTTGAAATATTCACTGTTCAACCACATGGAGCAGTCTAACGCTTCCTATGTGGATATAGTAATCGTTTATGGCTCTGCTTAACGCCTCATACACAATATGAACTGCCTGCCTACGATAGCTTGGCCGTAATAGACATTTTTGAAATATTCACTGTTCAACCACATGGGGCAGTCTAACGCTTACTATGTGGTTATAGTAATCGTTTAGGGCTCTGTTGAACGCCGCATACACAATATGAACTGCCTGCCTACGATACCTTGGCTGTAATAGACATTTTTGAAATATTCACTGTTCAACCACATGGGGCAGTCTAACGCTTACTATGTGGTTATAGTAATCGTTTGGGGCTCTGTTAAACGCCGCATACACAATATGAACTGCCTGCCTACGATACCTTGGCTGTAATAGACATTTTTGAAATATTCACTGTTCAACCACATGGGGCAGTCTAGCGCCTAATATGTGGATAAAGGAATGATTTGGGGCTCTGTATAACCCGCATACACAATATGAACAGCCTGCCTTCGATAGTTTGGCTAAAATAAACATTTTTGAAATATTCACTGTTCATCCACATGGAGCAGTCTAACGCTTAATATGTGAATATAGTAATGGTTTGGGGCTCTGTTAAACGCCGCATACACAATATGAACTGCCTGTCTACGATACCTTGGCTGTAATAGACATTTTTGAAATATTCACTGTTCAACCACATGGGGCAGTCTAACGCTTAATATGTGAATATAGTAATGGTTTGGGGCTCTGTATAACCCCGCATACACAATATGAACAGCCTGCCTACGATAGTTTGGCTAAAACAGACATTTTTGAAATATTCACTGTTCAACCACATGGGGCAGTCTAGCGCCTAATATGTGGATAAAGGAATGATTTGGGGCTCTGTATAACCCGCATACACAATATGAACAGCCTGCCTTCGATAGTTTGGCTAAAATAAACATTTTTGAAATATTCACTGTTCATCCACATGGAGCAGTCTAACGCTTAATATGTGAATATAGTAATGGTTTGGGGCTCTGTTAAACGCCGCATACACAATATGAACTGCCTGTCTTACGATACCTTGGCTGTAATAGACATTTTTGAAATATTCACAGTTCAACCACATGGGGCAGTCTAACGCTTACTATGTGGATATAGTATTCGTTTGGGGCTCTGTTAAACGCCGCATACACAATATGAACTGCCTGCCTACGATACCTTGGCTGTAATAGACATTTTTGAAATATTCACTGTTCAACCACATGGGGCAGTCTAACGCTTAATATGTGAATATAGTAATGGTTTGGGACTCTGTAAAACGCCGCATACACAATATGAACTGCCTGCCTACGATAGCTTGGCCTAAATATGCAATTTTAAAATATTCAATGTTCACTCACATGGGGCAGTCTAACGCTTAATATGTGGATATAGTAATGGTTTGGGGCTCTGTATAACCCCGCATACACAATATGAACAGCCTGCCTACGATAGTTTGGCTAAAACAGACATTTTTGAAGTATCACTGTTCAACCACATGGGGCAGTCTAACGCTTAATATGTGAATATAATAATGGTTTGGGGCTCTGTTAAACGCCGCATACACAATGTTCAACCACATGGGGCAGTCTAGCGCCTAATATGTGGATATAGTAATGGTTTGGGGCTCTGTATAACCCCGCATACACAATATAAACATCCTGCCTACGATAGTTTGGCTAAAACAGACATTTTTGAAATATTCACTGTTCATTCTTATAGGGCAGTCTATCGCTTACTATGTGAATATAGTAATGGTTTGGGGCTCTGTTAAACGCCGCATACACAATATGAACTGCCTGCCTACGATAGCTTGGCATACACAATGTTCAACCACATGGGGCAGTCTAGCGCCTAATATGTGGATATAGTAATGGTTTGGGGCTCTGTATAACCCCGCATACACAAAATAAACAGCCTGCCTACGATAGTTTGGCTAAAACAGACATTTTTGAAATATTCACTGTTCAACCACATGGAGCAGTCTAACGCATCCTATGTGGATATAGTAATCGTTTAGGGCTCTGCTTAACGCCTCATACACAATATGAACAGCCTGCCTACGATAGCTTGGCCGTAATAGACATTTTTGAAATATTCACTGTTCAACCACATAGAGCAGTCTAACGCTTCCTATGTGGATATAGTAATCGTTTAGGGCTCTGCTTAACGCCTCATACACAATATGAACTGCCTGCCTACGATAGCTTGGCCGTAATAGACATTTTTGAAATATTCACTGTTCAACCACATGGGGCAGTCTAACGCTTACTATGTGAATATAGTAATGGTTTGGGACTCTGTAAAACGCCGCATACAGAATATGAACTGCCTGCCTACGATAGCTTGGCCTTAATATGCAATTTTGAAATATTCAATGTTCACTCACATGGGGCAGTCTAACGCTTAATATGTGGATATAGTAATGGTTTGGGGCTCTGTTTAACCCCGCATACACAATATAACCAGAATGCCTACGATAGTTTGGCTAAAACAGACATTTTTGAAATATTCACTGTTCAACCACATGGGGCAGTCTAACGCATAATATGTGAATATAGTAATGGTTTGGGGCTCTGTTAAACGCCGCATACACAATGTTCAACCACATGGGGCAGTCAAGCGCCTAATATGTGGATATAGTAATGGTTTGGGGCTCTGTATAACCCCGCATACACAATATAAACAGCCTGCCTACGATAGTTTGGCTAAAACAGACATTTTTGAAATATTCACTGTTCATCCTTATTGGGCAGTCTAACGCTTAATATGTGAATATAGTAATGGTTTAGGGCTCTGTTAAACGCCGCATATACAATATGAACTGCCTGCCTACGATAGCTTGGCCGTAGTAGACATTTTTGAAATATTCACTGTTCAACCACATGGAGCAGTCTAACGCTTCCTATGTGGATATAGTAATCGTTTATGGCTCTGCTTAACGCCTCATACACAATATGAACTGCCTGCCTACGATAGCTTGGCCGTAATAGACATTTTTGAAATATTCACTGTTCAACCACATGGGGCAGTCTAACGCTTACTATGTGGTTATAGTAATCGTTTAGGGCTCTGTTAAACGCCGCATACACAATATGAACTGCCAGCCTACGATACCTTGGCTGTAATAGACATTTTTGAAATATTCAATGTTCACTCACATGGGGCAGTCTAACGCTTAATATGTGAATATATTAATGGTTTGGGTCTCTGTTAAACGCCGCATACAGAATATGAACTGCCTGCCTACGATAGCTTGGCCTTAATATGCAATTTTGAAATATTCAATGTTCACTCACATGGGGCAGTCTAGCGCCTAATATGTGGATATAGTATTTGGGGCTCTGTATAACCCCGCATACACAATATGAACAGCCTGCCTTCGATAGTTTGGCTAAAATAAACATTTTTGAAATATTCACTGTTCATCCACATGGAGCAGTCTAACGCTTAATATGTGAATATAGTAATGGTTTGGGACTCTGTAAAACGCCGCATACACAGTATGAACTGCCTGCCTACGATAGCTTGGCCTAAATATGCAATTTTGAAATATTCAATGTTCACTCACATGGGGCAGTCTAACGCTTAATATGTGGATATAGTAATGGTTTGGGGCTCTGTATAACCCCGCATACACAATATGAACAGCCTGCCTACGATAGTTTGGCTAAAACAGACATTTTTGAAATATCACTGTTCAACCACATGGGGCAGTCTAACGCTTAATATGTGAATATAATAATGGTTTGGGGCTCTGTTAAACGCCGCATACACAATGTTCAACCACATGGGGCAGTCTAGCGCCTAATATGTGGATATAGTAATGGTTTGGGGCTCTGTATAACCCCGCATACACAATATAAACAGCCTGCCTACGATAGTTTGGCTAAAACAGACATTTTTGAAATATTCACTGTTCATTCTTATAGGGCAGTCTATCGCTTACTATGTGAATATAGTAATGGTTTGGGGCTCTGTTAAACGCCGCATACACAATATGAACTGCCTGCCTACGATAGCTTGGCATACACAATGTTCAACCACATGGGGCAGTCTAGCGCCTAATATGTGGATATAGTAATGGTTTGGGGCTCTGTATAACCCCGCATACACAATATGAACAGCCTGCCTACGATAGTTTGGCTAAAACAGACATTTTTGAAATATTCACTGTTCAACCACATAGGGCAGTCTATCGCTTACTATGTGAATATAGTAATGGTTTGGGACTGTGTTTAACGCCGCATACACCAGGCACTTCATAAACTGCCTGCCTACGATAGTTTGGCTGAAACAGACATTTTTGAAATATTCACTGTTCAACCACATGGGGCAGTCTAACGCTTAATATGTGAATATAGTAATGGTTTGGGGCTCTGTTAAACGCCGCATACACAATATGAACTGCCTGTCTACGATACCTTGGCTGTAATAGACATTTGTGAAATATTCACTGTTCACCCACATGGGGCAGTCTAACGCTTACTATGTGGATATAGTAATCGTTTGGGGCTCTGTTTAACGCCTCATACACAATATGAACTGCCTGCCTACGATAGCTTGGCCGTAATAAACATTTTTGAAATATTTACTGTTCAACCACATGGGGCAGTCTAACGCTTACTATGTGAATATAGTAGTCGTTTGGGGCTCTGTTTAACGCCTCATACACAATATGAACTGCCTGCCTACGATAGCTTGGCCGTAATAGACATTTTTGAAATATTCACTGTTCAACCACATGGGGCAGTCTAGCGCCTAATATGTGGATATTGGAATGGTTTGGGGCTCTGTATAACCCCGCATACACAATATGAACAGCCTGCCTTCGATAGTTTGGCTAAAACAGACATTTTTGAAATATTCACTGTTCATCCACATGGGGCAGTCTAACGCTTAATATGTGAATATAGTAATAGTTTGGGGCTCTGTTAAACGCCGCATACACAATATGAACTGCCTGCCTACGATAGCTTGGCCGTAATAGACATTTTTGAAATATTCACTGTTCAACCACATGGGGCAGTCTAACGCTTACTATGTGAATATAGTAATCGTTTGGGGCTCTGTTAAACGCCGCATACACAATATGAACTGCCTGCCTACGATACCTTGGCTGTAATAGACATTTTTGAAATATTCACTGTTCAACCACATGGGGCAGACTAGCGCCTAATATGTGGATATAGTAATGGTTTGGGGCTCTGTATAGCCCCGCATACACAATATGAACAGCCTGCCTACGATAGTTTGGCTATAACAGACATTTTTGAAATATTCACTGTTCATCCTTATAGGGCAGTCTAACGCTTAATATGTGAATATAGTAATGGTTTGGGGCTCTGTTAAACGCCGCATACACAATATGAACTGCCTGCCTACGATAGCTTGGCCGTAATAGACATTTTTGAAATATTCACTGTTCATGCACATGGAGCAGTCTAACGCTTACTATGTGGATATAGTAATCGTTTGGGGCTCTGTTTAACGCCAAATACACAATATGAACTGCCTGCCTACGATAATTTGGCTAAAACAGACAATTTTGAAATATTCACTGTTCATCCTTATGGGGCAGTCTAACGCTTAATATGTGAATATAGTAATGGTTTGGGGCTCTGTATAACCCCGCATACACAATATGAACAGCCTGCCCACGATAGTTTGGCTAAAACAGACATTTTTGAAATATTCACTGTTCATCCTTATGGGGCAGTCTAACGCTTAATTTGTGAATATAGTAATGGTTTGGGGCTCTGTTAAACCCCGCATACACAATATGAACGTGAATATGAATATGAACCTCTAAAACGCTCATTTCTAACAATTTAAGCTTATAACAATTTTCCTAATTGACGGACACAGTTTATATTGTGCAATTTTAATACAGTTTCAACTGCAGATTTCAATTAAGTAATAAGTTTTTCCACTGGGCAATAAATTAGATCCGTTGGCTGGACATCGGCACATCAGTTTTTAGAAACCTCTAAAACGCTCATTTCTAACAATTTAAGCTTATAACAATTTTCCTAATTGACGGATACAGTTTATATTGTACAATTTTAATATAGTTTTTGTTGCAGTTTTTAAATATGTTATTGGTTTTTCCACTGGGCAATAAATTACATCCGTTGGCTGGACACCGGCACATCAGTTTATTGAAACCTCTAAAACGCTCGTTTCTAACAATCTAAGCTTATAACAATTTTCCTAATTGACGGATACAGTTTATATTGTGCAATTTTAATATAGTTTTTGTTGCAGTTTTTAAATATGTAATTGGTTTTTCCACTGGGCAATAAATTACATCCGTTGGCTGGACACCGGCACATCAGTTTTTTGAAACCTCTAAAACGCTCATTTCAATCAATCTAAGCTTATAACAATTTTCCTAATTGACGGGCAGATTTTATATTGTGCAATTTTATATAGTTTTTTTTGCAGTTTTTAAATATGTAATTGGTTTTTCCACTGGGCAATAAATTAGATCCGTTGGCTGGACACCGGCACATCAGTTTTTTGAAACCTCTAAAACGCTCATTTCTAACAATCTAAGCTTATAACAATTTTCCTAATTGACGAACACAGTTTATATTGTGCAATTTTAATATAGTTTTTGTTACAGTTTTTAAATATGTAATTGGTTTTTCCACTGGGCAATAAATTACATCCGTTGGCTGGACACCGACACATCAGTTTTTTGAAACCTCTAAAACGTTCATTTCTAACAATCTAAGCTTATAACAATTTTCCTAATTGACGGGCAGATTTTATATTGTGCAATTTTATATAGTTTTTTTTGGAGTTTTTAAATATGTAATTGGTTTTTCCACTGGGCAATAAATTAGATCCGTTGGCTGGACACCGGCACATCAGTTTTTTGAAACCTCTAATACGCTCATTTCTAACAATCTAAGCTTATAACAATTTTCCTAATTGAGGGACAGATTTTATATTGTGCAATTTTAATATAGTTTTTGTTGCAGTTTTCAAATATGTAGTTGGTTTTTTCACTGGGCAATAAATTAGATCCGTTGGCTGGACACCGGCACATCAGTTTTTAGAAACCTCTAAAACGCTCATTTCTAACAATTTAAGCTTATAACAATTTTCCTAATTGACGGATACTGTTTATATTGTGCAATTTTAATATAGTTCTTGTTGCCGTTTTTAAATATGTAATTGGTTTTTCCACTGGGCAATAAATTAGATCCGTTGGCTGGACCCCGGCACATCAGTTTTTAGAAACCTCTATAACGCTCATTTCTAACAATCTAAGCTTATAACAATTTTCCTAATTGACGGACACAATTTATATTGTAAATTTTAATATAGTTTTTGTTGCAGTTTTCAAATATGTAATTGGTTTTTCCACTGGGCAATATATTAGATCCGTTGGCTGGACACAGGCACATCAGTTTTTTGAATCCTCTAAAACGCTCATTTCTAAAAATCTAAGCTTATAACAATTTTCCTAATTGACGGACAGATTTTATATTGTGCAATTTTAATATAGTTTTTTTGCAGTTTTCAAATATGTAATTGGTTTTTTAACTGGGCAATAAATTAGATCCGTTGGCTGGACACCGGCACATCAGTTTTTTGAAACCTCTAAAACGCTCATTTTTAAAAATCTAAGCTAATAACAATTTTCCTAATTGACGGACAGATTTTATATTGTGCAATTTTAATATAGTTTTTGTTGCAGTTTTCAAATATGTAATTGGTTTTTCCACTAAGCAATAAATTAGAACCGTTGGCTGGACACCGGCACATCAGTTTTTAGAAACCTCTAAAACGCTCATTTCTAACAATCTAAGCTTATAACAATTTTCCTAATTGACGGGCAGATTTTATATTGTGCAATTTTAATATAGTTTTTTTGCAGTTTTCAAATATGTAATTGGTTTTTCAACTAGGCAATAAATTAGATCCGTTGGCTGGACATCGGCACATCAGTTTTTAGAAACCTGTAAAACGCTCATTTCTAACTATCTAAGCCTATAACAATTTTCCTAATTAACGGACACAGTTTATATTGTGCAATTTTAATACAGTTTCAACTGCAGATTTCAATTAAGTAATTAGTTTTTTCACAGGACAATAAATTAGATCCGTTGGCTGGACATCGGCACATCAGTTTTTAGAAACCTCTAAAACGCTCATTTTTAACAATCTAAGCTTATAACAATTTTCCTAATTGACGGACAGATTTTATATTGTGCAATTTTAATATAGTTTTTTTGCAGTTTTCAAATATGTAATTGGTTTTTCCACTGGGCAATAAATTAAATCCGTTGGCTGGACACCGGCACATCAGTTTTTTGAAACCTCTAAAACTCTCACTTCTAACAATCTAAGCTTATAACAATTTTCCTAATTGACGGACAGATTTTATATTGTGCAATTTTATTATAGTTTTTTTGCAGTCTCTAAATATGTAATTAGTTTTTCCACTGGGCAATAAATTAGATCCGTTGGCTGGACATCGGCTCATCAGTTTTTAGAAACCTCTAAAACGCTCATATCTAACAATCTAAGCCTATAACAATTTTCCTAATTAACGGACACAGTTTATATTGTGCAATTTTAATACAGTTTCAACTGCAGATTTCAATTAAGTAATTAGTTGTTCCACTGGGCAATAAATTAGATCCGTTGGCTGGACATCGGCACATCAGTTTTTAGAAACCTCTAAAACGCTCATTTCTAACAATTTAAGCTTATAACAATTTTCCTAATTGACGGATACAGTTTATATTGTACAATTTTAATATAGTTTTTGTTGCAGTTTTTAAATATGTTATTGGTTTTTCCACTGGGCAATAAATTACATCCGTTGGCTGGACACCGGCACATCAGTTTATTGAAACCTCTAAAACGCTCGTTTCTAACAATCTAAGCTTATAACAATTTTCCTAATTGACGGATACAGTTTATATTGTGCAATTTTAATATAGTTTTTGTTGCAGTTTTTAAATATGTAATTGGTTTTTCCACTGGGCAATAAATTACATCCGTTGGCTGGACACCGGCACATCAGTTTTTTGAAACCTCTAAAACGCTCATTTCAATCAATCTAAGCTTATAACAATTTTCCTAATTGACGGGCAGATTTTATATTGTGCAATTTTATATAGTTTTTTTTGCAGTTTTTAAATATGTAATTGGTTTTTCCACTGGGCAATAAATTAGATCCGTTGGCTGGACACCGGCACATCAGTTTTTTGAAACCTCTAAAACGCTCATTTCTAACAATCTAAGCTTATAACAATTTTCCTAATTGACGAACACAGTTTATATTGTGCAATTTTAATATAGTTTTTGTTACAGTTTTTAAATATGTAATTGGTTTTTCCACTGGGCAATAAATTACATCCGTTGGCTGGACACCGACACATCAGTTTTTTGAAACCTCTAAAACGTTCATTTCTAACAATCTAAGCTTATAACAATTTTCCTAATTGACGGGCAGATTTTATATTGTGCAATTTTATATAGTTTTTTTTGGAGTTTTTAAATATGTAATTGGTTTTTCCACTGGGCAATAAATTAGATCCGTTGGCTGGACACCGGCACATCAGTTTTTTGAAACCTCTAATACGCTCATTTCTAACAATCTAAGCTTATAACAATTTTCCTAATTGAGGGACAGATTTTATATTGTGCAATTTTAATATAGTTTTTGTTGCAGTTTTCAAATATGTAGTTGGTTTTTTCACTGGGCAATAAATTAGATCCGTTGGCTGGACACCGGCACATCAGTTTTTAGAAACCTCTAAAACGCTCATTTCTAACAATTTAAGCTTATAACAATTTTCCTAATTGACGGATACTGTTTATATTGTGCAATTTTAATATAGTTCTTGTTGCCGTTTTTAAATATGTAATTGGTTTTTCCACTGGGCAATAAATTAGATCCGTTGGCTGGACACCGGCACATCAGTTTTTAGAAACCTCTATAACGCTCATTTCTAACAATCTAAGCTTATAACAATTTTCCTAATTGACGGACACAATTTATATTGTAAATTTTAATATAGTTTTTGTTGCAGTTTTCAAATATGTAATTGGTTTTTCCACTGGGCAATATATTAGATCCGTTGGCTGGACACAGGCACATCAGTTTTTTGAATCCTCTAAAACGCTCATTTCTAAAAATCTAAGCTTATAACAATTTTCCTAATTGACGGACAGATTTTATATTGTGCAATTTTAATATAGTTTTTTTGCAGTTTTCAAATATGTAATTGGTTTTTTAACTGGGCAATAAATTAGATCCGTTGGCTGGACACCGGCACATCAGTTTTTTGAAACCTCTAAAACGCTCATTTTTAAAAATCTAAGCTAATAACAATTTTCCTAATTGACGGACAGATTTTATATTGTGCAATTTTAATATAGTTTTTGTTGCAGTTTTCAAATATGTAATTGGTTTTTCCACTAAGCAATAAATTAGAACCGTTGGCTGGACACCGGCACATCAGTTTTTAGAAACCTCTAAAACGCTCATTTCTAACAATCTAAGCTTATAACAATTTTCCTAATTGACGGGCAGATTTTATATTGTGCAATTTTAATATAGTTTTTTTGCAGTTTTCAAATATGTAATTGGTTTTTCAACTAGGCAATAAATTAGATCCGTTGGCTGGACATCGGCACATCAGTTTTTAGAAACCTGTAAAACGCTCATTTCTAACTATCTAAGCCTATAACAATTTTCCTAATTAACGGACACAGTTTATATTGTGCAATTTTAATACAGTTTCAACTGCAGATTTCAATTAAGTAATTAGTTTTTTCACAGGACAATAAATTAGATCCGTTGGCTGGACATCGGCACATCAGTTTTTAGAAACCTCTAAAACGCTCATTTTTAACAATCTAAGCTTATAACAATTTTCCTAATTGACGGACAGATTTTATATTGTGCAATTTTAATATAGTTTTTTTGCAGTTTTCAAATATGTAATTGGTTTTTCCACTGGGCAATAAATTAAATCCGTTGGCTGGACACCGGCACATCAGTTTTTTGAAACCTCTAAAACTCTCACTTCTAACAATCTAAGCTTATAACAATTTTCCTAATTGACGGACAGATTTTATATTGTGCAATTTTATTATAGTTTTTTTGCAGTCTCTAAATATGTAATTAGTTTTTCCACTGGGCAATAAATTAGATCCGTTGGCTGGACATCGGCTCATCAGTTTTTAGAAACCTCTAAAACGCTCATATCTAACAATCTAAGCCTATAACAATTTTCCTAATTAACGGACACAGTTTATATTGTGCAATTTTAATACAGTTTCAACTGCAGATTTCAATTAAGTAATTAGTTGTTCCACTGGGCAATAAATTAGATCCGTTGGTTGGACATCGGCATAACAGTTTTTTGAAACCTCTAAAACGCTCATTTCTAACAATTTATGCTTATAACAAATTTCCTAATTGAGGGAAACAGTTTATATTGTGCAATTTTAATATAGTTTTTGTTGCAGTTTTCAAATATGTAATTGGTTTTTCCACTGGGCAATAAATTACATCCGTTGGCTGGACACCGGCACATCAGTTTTTTGAAACCTCTAAAACGCTCATTTCTAACAATCTAAGCTTATAACATTATGCTTAATTTAAATTATCACATTTTTTACTCTTTCTTTTACAGTTTCTTTATATTGAATACTTGGTCCATTATGAAAAGCGCAGCAACCAAGAACAATGCTTGCAAAAAGAATTTTATATTCATCTTTAAAAATTAAATAGTATTGGAGAAGTTTAAGAAATAACACAATTTCAAGAATCTTCTCCGAAAAAAATCCATCAATTCTTTATTGGTAAAATTATATTGAATTATCTTTTATTTAGAATTCATTATTAATTATTCTATTTGTTCTAGGTTCAAATTCTTTATCGCAAATCTGCCACCAAAACCGCAATTGTCATCATCTGAAAAATACAACAAACTCAAGAATAATAAATATAAGAAGACAATTTTTTAAATTTCTTAAAAACTGAATCAATCAAATTTGTTTGATTAAAAGGTATCAAAATGTAAACAAATTAAAATTGTATTAGATTGTATTAATATTAGAATGTAAGTCACTTAGTGTAAAACAATTTTAAAATTATTCTAACTAAAAAAAAGGAGCCCGTAGGGCCGTGAAAGGCTTCTAGTACTGTATATGCAGCGTTATACAGAGTCCCAAAGCATTAATAAAATCACATATTAAGCGTTGGACTGCAACATGTGTTTGAACACATAATATTCCAAAAGTGTCCGTTACAGCCAAACTATTAGAGGCACAAAGTTCATATTGTATATACAGCGTTATCCAGAGGCCCCAAGCATTAATATATATTTATTTATTAAGCGTTGGACTGCAACATGTGGTTGAACACCTAATTTTCCAAAAGTGTCAGTTACCGCCAAACTATTAGAGGCACAGAGTTTATATTGTATATGCAGCGTTATACAGAGGCCCAAAGCATTAATATAGTCACTTATTAAGCGTTGGACTGCCCCATGTGTTTAAACACCTAATATTCCAAAAATGTCAGTTACAGCCAAACTATCAGGGGCACAGAGTTCATTTTGTATAATTAGCGTGATACAGATGCCCAAAGCATTAATATAGTCACTTATTAAGCGTTGGACTGCCCCATGTAGTTAAACACCTAATATTCCAAAAATGTCAGTTACAGCCAAACTATTAGAAGCACAAAGTTCATATTGTATATACAGCGTTATCCAGAGGCCCAAAGCATTAATATAATCACATATTAAGCGTTGGACTGCAACATGTGGTTGAACACCTAATTTTCCAAAAGTGTCCGTTACAGCTAAACAATTAGAAGCACAAAATTCATATCGAATATGCAGCGTTATACAGAGTCCCAAAGCATTAATATAATCAAATATTAAGCATTGGACTGCAACAAGTGTTTGAACACATATTATTCCAAAAGTGTCAGTTACAGCCAAACCATAAGAGGCACAGGGTTCATACTGTATATGCAGCGTTATACAGAGTCCCAATGCATTACTTTAACCACATATTAAGCGTTGGACTGCCCCATGTGGTTGAACACCTAATATTCCAAAAGTGTCCGTTACAGCCAAACTCTTAGGGGCACAGAGTTCATTTTGTATAAGCAGCGTTATACAGAGTCCCAAAGCATTAATATAATCAAATATTAAGCATTGGACTGCAACATGTGGTTGAACATCTAATATTCCAAAAGTGTCCGTTACAGCCAAACTATTAGAGGCACAAAATTCATATCGAATATGCAGCGTTTTTCAGAGACCCAAAGCATTAATATAGTCACTTATTAAGCGTTGGACTGCCCCATGTGGTTGAACACCTAATATTCCAAAAATGTCCGTTACAGCGAAACTCTTAGAGGCACAAAGTTCATATTGTATATGCAGCGTTATACAGAGGCCCAAAGCATTACTATAACCACATATTAAGCGATCGACAACCCCATGTTGTTGAACACCTAATATTAAAAAAATGTCAGTTACAGCCTATCTATAAAAGGCACAGAATTCATACTGTATATGCAGCGTTATACAGAGTCCCAAAGCATTAATATAATCACATATTAAGCGTTGGACTGCAACATGTGTTTGAACACATAATATTCCAAAAGTGTCCGTTACAGCCAAAATATTAGAGACACAGTGTTCATATTGTATATGCAGCGTTATACAAAGTCCCAAAGCATTACTATAATCACATATTAAGCGTTGGACTGCCCCATGTGGTTAAACAACTAATATTCCAAAATTGTCCGCTACAGCCAAACTATTAGAGACACAGTGTTCATATTGTATATGCAGCGTTATACAAAGTCCCAAAGCATTACTATAATCATATATTAAGCGTTGGAGTGCCCCATGTGGTTAAACACCTAATATTCCAAAATTGTCCGTTACAGCCAAACTATAAGAGGCACAAATTTCATATCGTATATGCAGTGTTATACAGAGGCCCAAAGCATTAATATTGTCACTTATTAAGCGTTGGACTGCCCCATGTGGTTGAACACCTAATATTCCAAAAGTGTCCGTTACAGCCAAACTCTTAGGGGCACAGAGTTCATTTTGTATAAGCAGCGTTATACAGAGGCCCAAAGCATCAATATAGTCACTTACTAAGCGTTGGAATGCCCCATGTGGTTGAACACCTAATATTCCAAAAGTGTCCGTTACAGCCAAACTATTAGAGCCACAAAATTCATATCGAATATGCAGCGTTTTACAGAGGCCCAAAGCATTAATATAGTCACTTATTAAGCGTTGGACTGCCCCATGTGGTTAAACACCTAATATTCCAAAAATGTCCGTTACAGCCAAACTATAAGAGGCATAAAGTTCATATTGTATATGCAGCGTTATACAGAGGCCCAAAGCATTAATATTGTCACTTATTAAGCGTTGGACTGCCCCATGTGGTTGAACACCTAATATTCCAAAAATGTCCGTTACAGCCAAACTATTAGAGGCACAAAGTTCATATTGTATATACAGCGTTATCCAGAGGCCCAAAGCATTAATATAATCACATATTAAGCGTTGGACTGCAACATGTGGTTGAACACCTAATTTTCCAAAAGTGTCCGTTACAGCTAAACAATTAGAAGCACAAAGTTCATATCGAATATGCAGCGTTATACAGAGTCCCAAAGCATTAATATAATCAAATATTAAGCATTGGACTGCAACATGTGTTTGAACACATATTATTCCAAAAGTGTCAGTTACAGCCAAACCATAAGAGGCACAGGGTTCATACTGTATATGCAGCGTTATACAGAGTCCCAATGCATTACTTTAACAACATATTAAGCGTTGGACTGCCCCATGTGGTTGAACACCTAATATTCCAAAAGTGTCCGTTACAGCCAAACTATTAGAGGCACATAATTCATATCGAATATGCTGCGTTTTACAGAGGCCCAAAGCATTAATATAGTCACTTATTAAGCGTTGGACTGCCCCATGTGGTTGAACACCTAATATTCCAAAAGTGTCCGTTACAGCCAAACTATTAGAGGCACAAAGTTCATATCGAATATGCAGCGTTTTACAGAGGCCTAAAGCATTAATATAGTCACTTATTAAGCGTTGGACTGCCCCATGTGGTTGCACACCTAATATTCCAAAAGTGTCCGTTACAGCCAAACTATTAGAGGCACAAAGTTCATATTGTATATGCAGCGTTATACAGAGGCCCAAAGCATTACTATAACCACATATTAAGCGATCGACAACCCCATGGTGATGAACACCTAATATTCCAAAAATGTCCGTTACAGCCAAACTATTAGAGGCACAGTGTTCATATTGTGTATGCAGCGTTTTACAGAGGCCCAAAGCATTAATATAGTAACTTATTAAGCGTTGGACTGCCCCATGTGGTTGCACACCTAATATTCCAAAAGTGTCCGTTACAGCCAAACTATTAGAGGCACAAAGTTCATATCGAATATGCAGCGTTATACAGAGTCCCAAAGCATTAATATAATCAAATATTAAGCATTGGACTGCAACATGTGTTTGAACACATATTATTCCAAAAGTGTCAGTTACAGCCAAACCATAAGAGGCACAGGGTTCATACTGTATATGCAGCGTTATACAGAGTCCCAAAGCATTACTATAATCACATATTAAGCGTTGGAGTGCCCCATGTGGTTAAACACCTAATATTCCAAAATTGTCCGTTACAGCCAAACTATAAGAGGCACAAATTTCATATCGTATATGCAGTGTTATACAGAGGCCCAAAGCATTAATATTGTCACTTATTAAGCGTTGGACTGTCCCATGTGGTTAAACACCTAATATTCCAGAAATGTCCGTTACAGCCAAACTATAAGAGGCATAAAGTTCATATTGTATATGCAGCGTTATACAGAGGCCCAAATCATTAATATTGTCACTTATTAAGCGTTGGACTGCCCTATGTGGTTGAACACCTAATAATCCAAAAATGTCCGTTACAGCCAAACTATTAGAGGCACAAAGTTCATATTGTATATACAGCGTTATCCAGAGGCCCAAAGCATTAATATAATCACATATTAAGCGTTGGACTGCAACATGTGGTTGAACACCTAATTTTCCAAAAGTGTCCGTTACAGCTAAACAATTAGAAGCACAAAGTTCATATCGAATATGCAGCGTTATACAGAGTCCCAAAGCATTAATATAATCAAATATTAAGCATTGGACTGCAACATGTGTTTGAACACATATTATTCCAAAAGTGTCAGTTACAGACAAACCATAAGAGGCACAGGGTTCATACTGTATATGCAGCGTTATACAGAGTCCCAATGCATTACTTTAACAACATATTAAGCGTTGGACTGCCCCATGTGGTTGAACACCTAATATTCCAAAAGTGTCCGTTACAGCCAAACTATTAGAGGCACATAATTCATATCGAATATGCTGCGTTTTACAGAGGCCCAAAGCATTAATATAGTCACTTATTAAGCGTTGGACTGCCCCATGTGGTTGAACACCTAATATTCCAAAAGTGTCCGTTACAGCCAAACTATTAGAGGCACAAAGTTCATATCGAATATGCAGCGTTTTACAGAGGCCTAAAGCATTAATATAGTCACTTATTAAGCGTTGGACTGCCCCATGTGGTTGCACACCTAATATTCCAAAAGTGTCCGTTACAGCCAAACTATTAGAGGCACAAAGTTCATATTGTATATGCAGCGTTATACAGAGGCCCAAAGCATTACTATAACCACATATTAAGCGATCGACAACCCCATGGTGATGAACACCTAATATTCCAAAAATGTCCGTTACAGCCAAACTATTAGAGGCACAGTGTTCATATTGTGTATGCAGCGTTTTACAGAGGCCCAAAGCATTAATATAGTAACTTATTAAGCGTTGGACTGCCCTATGTGGTTGCACACCTAATATTCCAAAAGTGTCCGTTACAGCCAAATTATTAGAGGCACAAAGTTCATATCGAATATGCAGCGTTATACAGAGTCCCAAAGCATTAATATAATCAAATATTAAGCATTGGACTGCAACATGTGTTTGAACACATATTATTCCAAAAGTGTCAGTTACAGCCAAACCATAAGAGGCACAGGGTTCATACTGTATATGCAGCGTTATACAGAGTCCCAAAGCATTACTATAATCACATATTAAGCGTTGGAGTGCCCCATGTGGTTAAACACCTAATATTCCAAAATTGTCCGTTACAGCCAAACTATAAGAGGCACAAATTTCATATCGTATATGCAGTGTTATACAGAGGCCCAAAGCATTAATATTGTCACTTATTAAGCGTTGGACTGCCCCATGTGGTTGAACAACTAATATTCCAAAAGTGTCCGTTACAGCCAAACTCTTAGGGGCACAGAGTTCATTTTGTATAAGCCGCGTTATACAGAGGCCCAAAGCATCAATATAGTCACTTACTAAGCGTTGGAATGCCCCATGTGGTTGAACACCTAATATTCCAAAAATGTCCGTTACAGCCAAACTATTAGAAGCACAGTGCTCATTTTGTATATGCAGCGTTATACAGAGTCCTAAAGCATTACTATAACTACATATTAAGCGATGGACAACCCCATGTTGTTGAACACCTAATAATCCAAAAATGTCAGTTACAGCCTAACTATAAAAGGCACACAGTTCATGCTGTATATGCAGCGTTATCCAGAGGCCCAAAGCATTAATATAATCACATTTTAAGCGTTGGACTGCAACATGTGGTTGAACACCTAATTTTCCAAAAGTGTCAGTTACCGCCAAACTATCAGAGGCACAGAGTTCATATTGTATATGCAGCGTTATACTGAGACCCAAAGCATTAATATAGTCACTTATTAAGCGTTGGACTGCCCCATGTGGTTGAACACCTAATATTCCAAAAATGTCCGTTACAGCCAAACTATTAGAAGCACAGTGCTCATTTTGTATATGCAGCGTTATACAGAGTCCTAAAGCATTACTATAACTACATATTAAGCGATGGACAACCCCATGTTGTTGAACACCTAATAATCCAAAAATGTCAGTTACAGCCTAACTATAAAAGGCACAGAGTTCATACTGTATATGCAGCGTTATCCAGAGGCCCAAAGCATTAATATAATCACATTTTAAGCGTTGGACTGCAACATGTGGTTGAACACCTAATTTTCCAAAAGTGTCAGTTACCGCCAAACTATCAGAGGCACAGAGTTCATATTGTATATGCAGCGTTATACTGAGACCCAAAGCATTAATATAGTCACTTATTAAGCGTTGGACTGCCCCATGTGGTTGAACACCTAATATTCCAAAAATGTCCGTTACAGCCAAACTATTAGAAGCACAGTGCTCATTTTGTATATGCAGCGTTATACAGAGTCCTAAAGCATTACTATAACTACATATTAAGCGATGGACAACCCCATGTTGTTGAACACCTAATAATCCAAAAATGTCAGTTACAGCCTAACTATAAAAGGCACAGAGTTCATACTGTATATGCAGCGTTATCCAGAGGCCCAAAGCATTAATATAATCACATTTTAAGCGTTGGACTGCAACATGTGGTTGAACACCTAATTTTCCAAAAGTGTCAGTTACCGCCAAACTATCAGAGACACAGAGTTCATATTGTATATGCAGCGTTATACTGAGACCCAAAGCATTAATATAGTCACTTATTAAGCGTTGGACTGCCCCATGTGGTTGAACACCTAATATTCCAAAAGTGTCCGTTACAGCCAAACTATTAGAGGCACAAAGTTCATATCGAATATGCAGCGTTTTACAGAGGCCTAAAGCATTAATATAGTCACTTATTAAGCGTTGGACTGCCCCATGTGGTTGCACACCTAATATTCCAAAAGTGTCCGTTACAGCCAAACTATTAGAGGCACAAAGTTCATATTGTATATGCAGCGTTATCCAGAGGCCCAAAGCATTAATATAATCACATTTTAAGCGTTGGACTGCAACATGTGGTTGCACACCTAATATTCCAAAAGTGTCCGTTACAGCCAAACTATTAGAGGCACAAAGTTCATATCGAATATGCAGCGTTATACAGAGTCCCAAAGCATTAATACAATCAAATATTAAGCATTGGACTGCAACATGTGTTTGAACACATATTATTCCAAAAGTGTCAGTTACAGCCAAACCATAAGAGGCACAGGGTTCATGCTGTATATGCAGCGTTATACAGAGTCCCAAAGCATTACTATAATCACATATTAAGCGTTGGAGTGCCCCATGTGGTTAAACACCTAATATTCCAAAATTGTCCGTTACAGCCAAACTATAAGAGGCACAAATTTCATATCGTATATGCAGTGTTATACAGAGGCCCAAAGCATTAATATTGTCACTTATTAAGCGTTGGACTGCCCCATGTGGTTGAACAACTAATATTCCAAAAGTGTCCGTTACAGCCAAACTCTTAGGGGCACAGAGTTCATTTTGTATAAGCAGCGTTATACAGAGGCCCAAAGCATCAATATAGTCACTTACTAAGCGTTGGAATGCCCCATGTGGTTGAACACCTAATATTCCAAAAATGTCCGTTACAGCCAAACTATTAGAAGCACAGTGCTCATTTTGTATATGCAGCGTTATACAGAGTCCTAAAGCATTACTATAACTACATATTAAGCGATGGACAACCCCATGTTGTTGAACACCTAATAATCCAAAAATGTCAGTTACAGCCTAACTATAAAAGGCACACAGTTCATACTGTATATGCAGCGTTATCCAGAGGCCCAAAGCATTAATATAATCACATTTTAAGCGTTGGACTGCAACATGTGGTTGAACACCTAATTTTCCAAAAGTGTCAGTTACCGCCAAACTATCAGAGACACAGAGTTCATATTGTATATGCAGCGTTATACTGAGACCCAAAGCATTAATATAGTCACTTATTAAGCGTTGGACTGCCCCATGTGGTTGAACACCTAATATTCCAAAAATGTCCGTTACAGCCAAACTATTAGAGGCACAAAGTTCATATTGTATATACAGCGTTATCCAGAGGCCCAAAGCATTAATATAGTCACTTATTAAGCGTTGGACTGCCCCATGTGGTTGAACACCTAATATTCCAAAATTGTCCGTTACAGCCAAACTATAAGAGGCACAAATTTCATATCGTATATGCAGTGTTATACAGAGGCCCAAAGCATTAATATTGTCACTTATTAAGCGTTGGACTGCCCCATGTGGTTGAACAACTAATATTCCAAAAGTGTCCGTTACAGCCAAACTCTTAGGGGCACAGAGTTCATTTTGAATAAGCAGCGTTATACAGAGGCCCAAAGCATCAATATAGTCACTTACTAAGCGTTGGAATGCCCCATGTGGTTGAACACCTAATATTCCAAAAGTGTCCGTTACAGCCAAACTATTAGAGCCACAAAGTTCATATCGAATATGCAGCGTTTTACAGAGGCCCAAAGCATTAATATAGTCACTTATTAAGCGTTGGACTGCCCCATGTGGTTAAACACCTAATATTCCAAAAATGTACGTTACAGCCAAACTATAAGAGGCATAAAGTTCATATTGTATATGCAGCGTTATACAGAGGCCCAAAGCATTAATATTGTCACTTATTAAGCGTTGGACTGCCCTATGTGGTTGAACACCTAATAATCCAAAAATGTCCGTTACAGCCAAACTATTAGAGACACAGTGTTCATATTGTACATGCAGGGTTTTACAGAGGCCCAAAGCATCAATATAGTCACTTATTAAGCGTTGGAGTGCCCCATATGGTTAAACACCTAATATTCCAAAAGTGTCCGTTACAGCCAAACTCTTAGGGGCACAGAGTTCATTTTGTATAAGCAGCGTTATACGAGTCCCAAAGCATCAATATAGTCACTTATTAAGCGTTGGAGTGCCCCATGTGGTTGAACACCTAATATTCCAAAAGTGTCCGTTACAGCCAAACTATTAGAGGCACAAAATTCAAATCGAATATGCAGCGTTTTACAGAGGCCCAAAGCATTAATATAGTCACTTATTAAGCGTTGGACTGCCCCATGTGGTTGCACACCTAATATTCCAAAAGTGTCCGTTACAGCCAAACTATTAGAGGCACAAAGTTCATATCGAATATGCAACGTTTTACAGAGGCCCAAAGCATTAATATAGTCACTTATTAAGCGTTGGACTGCCCCATGTGGTTAAACACCTAATATTCCAAAAGTGTCCGTTACAGCCAAACTATTAGAGGCACAAAGTTCATATCGAATATGCAGCGTTTTACAGAGGCCCAAAGTATTAATATAGTCACTTATTAAGCGCTGGACTGCAACATGTGGCCGAACACCTAATATTCCAAAAATGTCGGTTACAGCCAAACTATTAGAGACACAGTGTTCAAATTGTACATGCAGGGTTTTACAGAGGCCCAAAGCATTAATATAATCACATATTAAGCGTTGGACTGCAACATGTGGTTGAACACCTAATTTTCCAAAAGTGTCAGTTACCGCAAAGCTATCAGAGGTACAGAGTTCATATTGTATATGCAGCGTTATACTGAGGCCCAAAGCATTAATATAGTCACTTATTAAGCGTTGGACTGCCCCATGTGGTTGAACACCTAATATTCCAAAAATGTCCGTTACAGCCAAACTATTAGAAGCACAGTGCTCATTTTGTATATGCAGCGTTATACAGAGTCCTAAAGCATTACTATAACTACATATTAAGCGATGGACAACCCCATGTTGTTGAACACCTAATATTCCAAAAATGTCAGTTACAGCCTAACTATAAAAGGCACAGAGTTCATACTGTATATGCAGCGTTATCCAGAGGCCCAAAGCATTAATATAATCACATATTAAGCGTTGGACTGCAACATGTGGTTGAACACCTAATTTTCCAAAAGTGTCAGTTACCGCCAAACTATCAGAGGCACAGAGTTCATATTGTATATGCAGCGTTATACTGAGACCCAAAGCATTAATATAGTCACTTATTAAGCGTTGGACTGCCCCATGTGGTTGAACACCTAATATTCCAAAAATGTCCGTTACAGCCAAACTATTAGAGGCACAAAGTTCATATTGTATATACAGCGTTATCCAGAGGCCCAAAGCATTAATATAATCACATATTAAGCGTTGGACTGCAACATGTGGTTGAACACCTAATTTTCCAAAAGTGTCCGTTACAGCTAAACAATTAGAAGCACAAAGTTCATATCGAATATGCAGCGTTATACAGAGTCCCAATGCATTACTTTAACAACATATTAAGCGTTGGACTGCCCCATGTGGTTGAACTCCTAATATTCCAAAAGTGTCCGTTACAGCCAAACTATTAGAGGCACATAATTCATATCGAATATGCAGCGTTTTACAGAGGCCCAAAGTATTAATATAGTAACTTATTAAGCGTTGGACTGCCCCATGTGGTTGCACACCTAATATTCCAAAAGTGTCCGTTACAGCCAAACTATTAGAGGCACAAAGTTCATATCGAATATGCAGCGTTATACAGAGTCCCAATGCATTACTTTAACCACATATTAAGCGTTGGACTGCCCCATGTGGTTGAACACCTAATATTCCAAAAGTGTCCGTTACAGCCAAACTATTAGAGGCACAAAGTTCATATTGTATATGCAGCGTTATACAGAGGCCCAATGCATTACTATAGCCACATATTAAGCGATCGACAACCCCATGTTGTTGAACACCTAATATTCGAAAAATGTCCGTTACAGCTAAACTATTAGAGGCACAAAGTTCATATCGAATATGCAGCGTTTTACAGAGGCCTAAAGCATTAATATAGTCACTTATTAAGCGTTGGACTGCCCTCTGTGGTTGAACACCTAATACTCCAAAAATGTCCGTTACAGCCAAACTATTAGAGACACAGTGTTCATATTGTGTATGCAGCGTTTTACAGAGGCCCAAAGCATTAATATAGTCACTTATTAAGCGATGGACTGCAACATGTGGCCGAACACCTAATATTCCAAAAATGTCCGTTACAGCCAAACTATAAGAGGCATAAAGTTCATATTGTATATGCAGCGTTAAACAGAGGCCCAAAGCATTAATATAGTCACTTATTAAGCGTTGGACTGCCCTATGTGGTTAAACACCTAATATTCCAAAAATGTCCGTTACAGCCAAACTATAAGAGGCATAAAGTTCATATTGTATATGCAGCGTTATACAGAGGCCCAAAGCATTAATATTGTCAGTTATTAAGCGTTGGACTGCCCTATGTGGTTGAACACCTAATAATCCAAAAATGTCCGTTACAGCCAAACTATTAGAGACACAGTGTTCATATTGTACATGCAGGGTTTTACAGAGGCCCAAAGCATCAATATAGTCACTTATTAAGCGTTGGACTGCCCCATGTGGTTGCACACCTAATATTCCAAAAGTGTCCGTTACAGCCAAACTATTAGAGGCACAATGTTCATATCGAATATGCAACGTTTTACAGAGGCCCAAAGCATTAATATAGTCACTTATTAAGCGTTGGACTGCCCCATGTGGTTAAACACCTAATATTCCAAAAGTGTCCGTTACAGCCAAACTATTAGAGGCACAAAGTTCATATCGAATATGCAACGTTTTACAGAGGCCCAAAGCATTAATATAGTCACTTATTAAGCGTTGGACTGCCCCATGTGGTTAAACACCTAATATTCCAAAAGTGTCCGTTACAGCCAAACTATTAGAGGCACAAAGTTCATATCGAATATGCAGCGTTATCCAGAGGCCCAAAGCATTAATATAATCACATATTAAGCGTTGGACTGCAACATGTGGTTGAACACCTAATTTTCCAAAAGTGTCAGTTACAGCCAAACTATTAAAGGCACAAAATTCATATCGTATATGCAGCGTTATACAGTGGCCCCAAGCATTAATATATTCACTTATTAAGCGTTGGACTGCCCCATGTGGTTGAACACCTAATATTCCAAAAATGTCCGTTACAGCCAAACTATTAGAGACACAGTGTTCATATTGTGTATGCAGCGTTTTACAGAGGCCCAAAGCATTAATACAGTCACTTATTAAGCGTTGGACTTCCCCATGTGGTTGAACACCTAATATTTCAAAACTGTCCGTTACAGCCAAACTATTAGAGGCACAGAGTTCATTTTGTATAAGCAGCGTTATACAGAGGCCCAAAGCATTAATATAGTCACTTATTAAGCGTTGGACTGCCCCATGTGGTTGAACACCTAATATTCCAAAAATGTCCGTTACAGCCAAACTATTAAAGGCACAAAATTCATATCGTATATGCAGCGTTATACAGTGGCCCCAAGCATTAATATATTCACTTATTAAGCGTTGGACTGCCCCATGTGGTTGAACACCTAATATTCCAAAAGTGTCCGTTCCTATGTGGTTGAACACCTAATATTCCAAAAATGTCAGTTACAGCCAAACTATAAGAGGCATAAAGTTCATATATTAAGCGTTGGACTGCAACATGTGGCCGAACACCTAATATTCCAAAAATATCCGTTACAGCCAAACTATTGGAGACACAGTGTTCATATTGTACATGCAGGGTTTTACAGAGGCCCAAAGCATTAATTTAATCACATATTAAGCGTTGGACTGCAACATGTGGTTGAATATCTAATATTCCAAAAATGTCCGTTACAGCCAAACTATTAGAAGCACAGTGCTCATTTTGTATATGCAGCGTTATACAGAGTCCTAAAGCATTACTATAACTACATATTAAGCGATGGACAACCCCATGTTGTTGAACACCTAATATTCCAAAAATGTCAGTTACAGCCTAACTATAAAAGGCACAGAGTTCATACTGTATATGCAGCGTTATCCAGAGGCCCAAAGCATTAATATAATCACATATTAACCGTTGGACTGCAACATGTGGTTGAACACCTAATTTTCCAAAAGTGTCAGTTACCGCCAAACTATCAGAGGCACAGAGTTCATATTGTATATGCAGCGTTATACTGAGACCCAAAGCATTAATATAGTCACTTATTAAGCGTTGGACTGCCCCATGTGGTTGAACACCTAATATTCCAAAAATGTCCGTTACAGCCAAACTATTAGAGGCACAAAGTTCATATTGTATATACAGCGTTATCCAGAGGCCCAAAGCATTAATATAATCACATATTAAGCGTTGGACTGCAACATGTGGTTGAACACCTAATTTTCCAAAAGTGTCCGTTACAGCTAAACAATTAGAAGCACAAAGTTCATATCGAATATGCAGCGTTATACAGAGTCCCAAAGCATTAATATAATCAAATATTAAGCATTGGACTGCAACATGTGTTTGAACACATATTATTCCAAAAGTGTCAGTTACAGCCAAACCATAAGAGGCACAGGGTTCATACTGTATATGCAGCGTTATACAGAGTCCCAATGCATTACTTTAACAACATATTAAGCGTTGGACTGCCCCATGTGGTTGAACACCTAATATTCCAAAAGTGTCCGTTACAGCCAAACTATTAGAGGCACATAATTCATATCGAATATGCAGCGTTTTACAGAGGCCCAAAGTATTAATATAGTAACTTATTAAGCGTTGGACTGCCCCATGTGGTTGCACACCTAATATTCCAAAAGTGTCCGTTACAGCCAAACTATTAGAGGCACAAAGTTCATATCGAATATGCAGCGTTATACAGAGTCCCAAAGCATTAATATAATCAAATATTAAGCATTGGACTGCAAAATGTGTTTGAACACATATTATTCCAAAAGTGTCAGTTACAGCCAAACCATAAGAGGCACAGGGTTCATACTGTATATGCAGCGTTATACAGAGTCCCAAAGCATTACTATAATCACATATTAAGCGTTGGAGTGCCCCATGTGGTTAAACACCTAATATTCCAAAATTGTCCGTTACAGCCAAACTATAAGAGGCACAAATTTCATATCGTATATGCAGTGTTATACAGAGGCCCAAAGCATTAATATTGTCACTTATTAAGCGTTGGACTGCCCCATGTGGTTAAACACCTAATATTCCAAAAGTGTCCGTTACAGCCAAACTCTTAGGGGCACAGTGTTCATATTGTACATGCAGGGTTTTACAGAGGCCCAAAGCATCAATATAGTCACTTATTAAGCGTTGGACTGCCCCATGTGGTTGCACACCTAATATTCCAAAAGTGTCCGTTACAGCCAAACTATTAGAGGCACAATGTTCATATCGAATATGCAACGTTTTACAGAGGCCCAAAGCATTAATATAGTCACTTATTAAGCGTTGGACTGCCCCATGTGGTTAAACACCTAATATTCCAAAAGTGTCCGTTACAGCCAAACTATTAGAGGCACAAAGTTCATATCGAATATGCAACGTTTTACAGAGGCCCAAAGCATTAATATAGTCACTTATTAAGCGTTGGACTGCCCCATGTGGTTAAACACCTAATATTCCAAAAGTGTCCGTTACAGCCAAACTATTAGAGGCACAAAGTTCATATCGAATATGCAGCGTTATACAGAGTCCCAAAGCATTAATATAATCACATATTAAGCATTGGACTGCAACATGTGTTTGAACACATATTATTCCAAAAGTGTCAGGTACAGCCAAACCATAAGAGGCACAGGGTTCATACTGTATATGCAGCGTTATACAGAGTCCCAATGCATTACTTTAACCACATATTAAGCGTTGGACTGCCCCATGTGGTTGAACACCTAATATTCCAAAAGTGTCCGTTACAGCCAAACTATTAGAGACACAGTGTTCATATTGTGTATGCAGCGTTTTACAGAGGCCCAAAGCATTAATATAGTCACTTATTAAGCGATGGACTGCAACATGTGGCCGAACACCTAATATTTCAAAAATGTCCGTTACAGCCAAACTATAAGAGGCATAAAGGTCATATTGTTTATGCAGCGTTATACAGAGGCCCAAAGCATTAATATAGTCACTTATTAAGCGTTGGACTGCCCTATGTGGTTGAACACCTAATATTCCAAAAAAGTCCGTTACGGAAAAACTATTAGAGACACAGTGTTCATATTGTGTATGCAGCGTTATACAGAGTCCCAAAACATTACTACAATCACATGTTAAGCGTTGGACTGCAACATGTAGTTGAACATTTAATATTCCAAAAGTGTCAGTTACAGCCAAACTATAAGAGGCATAAAGTTCATATTGTATATGCAGCGTTAAACAGAGGCCCAAAGCATTAATATAGTCACTTATTAAGCGTTGGACTGCCTCATGTGGTTGAACACCTAATATTCCAAAAGTGTCCGTTACAGCCAAACTATTAGAGGCACAAAGTTCATATTGTATATGCAGCGTTATACAGAGGCCCAATGCATTACTATAGCCACATATTAAGCGATCGACAACCCCATGTTGTTGAACACCTAATATTCGAAAAATGTCCGTTACAGCTAAACTATTAGAGGCACAAAGTTCATATCGAATATGCAGCGTTTTACAGAGGCCTAAAGCATTAATATAGTCACTTATTAAGCGTTGGACTGCCCTCTGTGGTTGAACACCTAATACTCCAAAAATGTCCGTTACAGCCAAACTATTAGAGACACAGTGTTCATATTGTGTATGCAGCGTTTTACAGAGGCCCAAAGCATTAATATAGTCACTTATTAAGCGATGGACTGCAACATGTGGCCGAACACCTAATATTCCAAAAATGTCCGTTACAGCCAAACTATAAGAGGCATAAAGTTCATATTGTATATGCAGCGTTAAACAGAGGCCCAAAGCATTAATATAGTCACTTATTAAGCGTTGGACTGCCCTATGTGGTTGAACACCTAATATTCCAAAAATGTCAGTTACAGCCAAACTATAAGAGGCATAAAATTCATATATTAAGCGTTGGACTGCAACATGTGGCCGAACACCTAATATTCCAAAAATGTCCGTTACAGCCAAACTATAAGAGGCATAAAGTTCATATTGAATATGCAGCGTTAAACAGAGGCCCAAAGCATTACTTTAGCCACATATTAAACGTTGGACTGCCCCATGTGGTTGAACAGCTAATATTCCAAAAATGTCCGTTACAGCCAAACTATTATAGACACAGTGTTCATATTGTATATGCAGCGTTTTACAGAGGCCCAAAGCATTAATATAGTCACTTATTAAGCGTTGGACTGCATCATGTGGTCGAACAACTAATATTTCAAAAATGTCCGTTACAGCCAAACTTTTAGAGACACAGTGTTCATATTGTATATGCAGCGTTTTACAGAGGCCCAAAGCATTAATATAGTCACTTATTAAGCGTTGGACTGCATCATGTGGTCGAACAACTAATATTTCAAAAGTGTCAGTTACAGCCAAACCATAAGAGGCACAGGGTTCATACTGTATATGCAGCGTTATACAGAGTCCCAAAGCATTACTATAATCACATATTAAGCGTTGGAGTGCCCCATGTGGTTAAACACCTAATATTCCAAAATTGTCCGTTACAGCCAAACTATAAGAGGCACAAATTTCATATCGTATATGCAGTGTTATACAGAGGCCCAAAGCATTAATATTGTCACTTATTAAGCGTTGGACTGCCCCATGTGGTTAAACACCTAATATTCCAAAAGTGTCCGTTACAGCCAAACTCTTAGGGGCACAGTGTTCATATTGTACATGCAGGGTTTTACAGAGGCCCAAAGCATCAATATAGTCACTTATTAAGCGTTGGACTGCCCCATGTGGTTGCACACCTAATATTCCAAAAGTGTCCGTTACAGCCAAACTATTAGAGGCACAATGTTCATATCGAATATGCAACGTTTTACAGAGGCCCAAAGCATTAATATAGTCACTTATTAAGCGTTGGACTGCCCCATGTGGTTAAACACCTAATATTCCAAAAGTGTCCGTTACAGCCAAACTATTAGAGGCACAAAGTTCATATCGAATATGCAACGTTTTACAGAGGCCCAAAGCATTAATATAGTCACTTATTAAGCGTTGGACTGCCCCATGTGGTTAAACACCTAATATTCCAAAAGTGTCCGTTACAGCCAAACTATTAGAGGCACAAAGTTCATATCGAATATGCAGCGTTATACAGAGTCCCAAAGCATTAATATAATCACATATTAAGCATTGGACTGCAACATGTGTTTGAACACATATTATTCCAAAAGTGTCAGGTACAGCCAAACCATAAGAGGCACAGGGTTCATACTGTATATGCAGCGTTATACAGAGTCCCAATGCATTACTTTAACCACATATTAAGCGTTGGACTGCCCCATGTGGTTGAACACCTAATATTCCAAAAGTGTCCGTTACAGCCAAACTATTAGAGACACAGTGTTCATATTGTGTATGCAGCGTTTTACAGAGGCCCAAAGCATTAATATAGTCACTTATTAAGCGATGGACTGCAACATGTGGCCGAACACCTAATATTTCAAAAATGTCCGTTACAGCCAAACTATAAGAGGCATAAAGGTCATATTGTTTATGCAGCGTTATACAGAGGCCCAAAGCATTAATATAGTCACTTATTAAGCGTTGGACTGCCCTATGTGGTTGAACACCTAATATTCCAAAAAAGTCCGTTACGGAAAAACTATTAGAGACACAGTGTTCATATTGTGTATGCAGCGTTATACAGAGTCCCAAAACATTACTACAATCACATGTTAAGCGTTGGACTGCAACATGTAGTTGAACATTTAATATTCCAAAAGTGTCAGTTACAGCCAAACTATAAGAGGCATAAAGTTCATATTGTATATGCAGCGTTAAACAGAGGCCCAAAGCATTAATATAGTCACTTATTAAGCGTTGGACTGCCTCATGTGGTTGAACACCTAATATTCCAAAAGTGTCCGTTACAGCCAAACTATTAGAGGCACAAAGTTCATATTGTATATGCAGCGTTATACAGAGGCCCAATGCATTACTATAGCCACATATTAAGCGATCGACAACCCCATGTTGTTGAACACCTAATATTCGAAAAATGTCCGTTACAGCTAAACTATTAGAGGCACAAAGTTCATATCGAATATGCAGCGTTTTACAGAGGCCTAAAGCATTAATATAGTCACTTATTAAGCGTTGGACTGCCCTCTGTGGTTGAACACCTAATACTCCAAAAATGTCCGTTACAGCCAAACTATTAGAGACACAGTGTTCATATTGTGTATGCAGCGTTTTACAGAGGCCCAAAGCATTAATATAGTCACTTATTAAGCGATGGACTGCAACATGTGGCCGAACACCTAATATTCCAAAAATGTCCGTTACAGCCAAACTATAAGAGGCATAAAGTTCATATTGTATATGCAGCGTTAAACAGAGGCCCAAAGCATTAATATAGTCACTTATTAAGCGTTGGACTGCCCTATGTGGTTGAACACCTAATATTCCAAAAATGTCAGTTACAGCCAAACTATAAGAGGCATAAAATTCATATATTAAGCGTTGGACTGCAACATGTGGCCGAACACCTAATATTCCAAAAATGTCCGTTACAGCCAAACTATAAGAGGCATAAAGTTCATATTGAATATGCAGCGTTAAACAGAGGCCCAAAGCATTACTTTAGCCACATATTAAACGTTGGACTGCCCCATGTGGTTGAACAGCTAATATTCCAAAAATGTCCGTTACAGCCAAACTATTATAGACACAGTGTTCATATTGTATATGCAGCGTTTTACAGAGGCCCAAAGCATTAATATAGTCACTTATTAAGCGTTGGACTGCATCATGTGGTCGAACAACTAATATTTCAAAAATGTCCGTTACAGCCAAACTTTTAGAGACACAGTGTTCATATTGTACATGCAGGGTTTCACAGAGGGCCAAAGCATTAATATAGTCACTTATTAAGCGATGGACTGCAACATGTGGCCGAACACCTAATATTCCAAAAATGTCCGTTACAGCCAAACTATTAGAGACACAGTGTTCATATTGTACATGCAGGGTTTTACAGAGGGCCAAAGCATTAATATAGTCACTTATTAAGCGTTGGACTGCAACATGTGGTGGAACACCTAATATTCCAAAAATGTCCGTTACAGCCAAACTATTAGAGACACAGTGTTCATATTGTACATGCAGGGTTTTACAGAGGGCCAAAGCATTAATATAGTCACTTATTAAGCGATGGACTGCCCCATGTGGTTGAACACCTAATATTCCAAAAGTGTCCGTTACAGCCAAACTCTTAGGGGCACAGTTCATTTTGTATAAGCAGCGTTATACAGAGGCCCAAAGCTTTAATATAGTCACTTATTAAGCGTTGGACTGCCCCATGTGGTTAAACACCTAATATTCCAAAAGTGTCCGTTACAGCCAAACTATTAGAGGCACAAAGTTCATATGGTATATGCAGCGTTATACAGAGGCCCAAAGCATTAATATAATCAAATATTAAGCATTGGACTGCAACATGTGTTTGAACACATATTATTCCAAAAGTGTCAGTTACAGCCAAACCATAAGAGGCACAGGGTTCATACTGTATATGCAGCGTTATACAGAGTCCCAAAGCATTACTATAATCACATATTAAGCGTTGGAGTGCCCCATGTGGTTAAACACCTAATATTCCAAAATTGTCCGTTACAGCCAAACTATAAGAGGCACAAATTTCATATCGTATATGCAGTGTTATACAGAGGCCCAAAGCATTATTATTGTCACTTATTAAGCGTTGGACTGCCCCATGTGGTTGAACAACTAATATTCCAAAAGTGTCCGTTACAGCCAAACTCTTAGGGGCACAGAGTTCATTTTGTATAAGCAGCGTTATACAGAGGCCCAAAGCATCAATATAGTCACTTACTAAGCGTTGGAATGCCCCATGTGGTTGAACACCTAATATTCCAAAAATGTCCGTTACAGCCAAACTATTAGAAGCACAGTGCTCATTTTGTATATGCAGCGTTATACAGAGTCCTAAAGCATTACTATAACTACATATTAAGCGATGGACAACCCCATGTTGTTGAACACCTAATAATCCAAAAATGTCAGTTACAGCCTAACTATAAAAGGCACAGAGTTCATACTGTATATGCAGCGTTATCCAGAGGCCCAAAGCATTAATATAATCACATTTTAAGCGTTGGACTGCAACATGTGGTTGAACACCTAATTTTCCAAAAGTGTCAGTTACCGCCAAACTATCAGAGGCACAGAGTTCATATTGTATATGCAGCGTTATACTGAGACCCAAAGCATTAATATAGTCACTTATTAAGCGTTGGACTGCCCCATGTGGTTGAACACCTAATATTCCAAAAATGTCCGTTACAGCCAAACTATTAGAAGCACAGTGCTCATTTTGTATATGCAGCGTTATACAGAGTCCTAAAGCATTACTATAACTACATATTAAGCGATGGACAACCCCATGTTGTTGAACACCTAATAATCCAAAAATGTCAGTTACAGCCTAACTATAAAAGGCACAGAGTTCATACTGTATATGCAGCGTTATCCAGAGGCCCAAAGCATTACTATAATCACATTTTAAGCGTTGGACTGCAACATGTGGTTGAACACCTAATTTTCCAAAAGTGTCAGTTACCGCCAAACTATCAGAGACACAGAGTTCATATTGTATATGCAGCGTTATAATGAGACCCAAAGCATTAATATAGTCACTTATTAAGCGTTGGACTGCCCCATGTGGTTGAACACCTAATATTCCAAAAATGTCCGTTACAGCCAAACTATTAGAGGCACAAAGTTCATATTGTATATACAGCGTTATCCAGAGGCCCAAAGCATTAATATAATCACATATTAAGCGTTGGACTGCAACATGTGGTTGAACACCTAATTTTCCAAAAGTGTCCGTTACAGCTAAACAATTAGAAGCACAAAGTTCATATCGAATATGCAGCGTTATACAGAGTCCCAAAGCATTAATATAATCAAATATTAAGCATTGGACTGCAACATGTGTTTGAACACATATTATTCCAAAAGTGTCAGTTACAGCCAAACCATAAGAGGCACAGGGTTCATACTGTATATGCAGCGTTATACAGAGTCCCAATGCATTACTTTAACAACATATTAAGCGTTGGACTGCCCCATGTGGTTGAACACCTAATATTCCAAAAGTGTCCGTTACAGCCAAACTATTAGAGGCACATAATTCATATCGAATATGCTGCGTTTTACAGAGGCCCAAAGCATTAATATAGTCACTTATTAAGCGTTGGACTGCCCCATGTGGTTGAACACCTAATATTCCAAAAGTGTCCGTTACAGCCAAACTATTAGAGGCACAAAGTTCATATCGAATATGCAGCGTTTTACAGAGGCCTAAAGCATTAATATAGTCACTTATTAAGCGTTGGACTGCCCCATGTGGTTGCACACCTAATATTCCAAAAGTGTCCGTTACAGCCAAACTATTAGAGGCACAAAGTTCATATTGTATATGCAGCGTTATACAGAGGCCCAAAGCATTACTATAACCACATATTAAGCGATCGACAACCCCATGGTGATGAACAAGTAATATTCCAAAAATGTCCGTTACAGCCAAACTATTAGAGGCACAGTGTTCATATTGTGTATGCAGCGTTTTACAGAGGCCCAAAGCATTAATATAGTAACTTATTAAGCGTTGGACTGCCCCATGTGGTTGCACACCTAATATTCCAAAAGTGTCCGTTACAGCCAAACTATTAGAGGCACAAAGTTCATATCGAATATGCAGCGTTATACAGAGTCCCAAAGCATTAATATAATCAAATATTAAGCATTGGACTGCAACATGTGTTTGAACACATATTATTCCAAAAGTGTCAGTTACAGCCAAACCATAAGAGGCACAGGGTTCATACTGTATATGCAGCGTTATACAGAGTCCCAAAGCATTACTATAATCACATATTAAGCGTTGGAGTGCCCCATGTGGTTAAACACCTAATATTCCAAAATTGTCCGTTACAGCCAAACTATAAGAGGCACAAATTTCATATCGTATATGCAGTGTTATACAGAGGCCCAAAGCATCAATATAGTCACTTACTAAGCGTTGGAATGCCCCATGTGGTTGAACACCTAATATTCCAAAAGTGTCCGTTACAGCCAAACTATTAGAGCCACAAAGTTCATATCGAATATGCAGCGTTTTACAGAGGCCCAAAGCATTAATATAGTCACTTATTAAGCGTTGGACTGCCCCATGTGGTTAAACACCTAATATTCCAAAAATGTCCGTTACAGCCAAACTATAAGAGGCATAAAGTTCATATTGTATATGCAGCGTTATACAGAGGCCCAAAGCTTTAATATTGTCACTTATTAAGCGTTGGACTGCCCTATGTGGTTGAACACCTAATAATCCAAAAATGTCCGTTACAGCCAAACTATTAGAGACACAGTGTTCATATTGTACATGCAGGGTTTTACAGAGGCCCAAAGCATCAATATAGTCACTTATTAAGCGTTGGAGTGCCCCATGTGGTTAAACACCTAATATTCCAAAAGTGTCCGTTACAGCCAAACTCTTAGGGGCACAGAGTTCATTTTGTATAAGCAGCGTTATACGAGTCCCAAAGCATCAATATAGTCACTTATTAAGCGTTGGAGTGCCCCATGTGGTTGAACACCTAATATTCCAAAAGTGTCCGTTACAGCCAAACTATTAGAGGCACAAAGTTCATATCGAATATGCAACGTTTTACAGAGGCCCAAAGCATTAATATAGTCACTTATTAAGCGCTGGACTGCAACATGTGGCCGAACACCTAATATTCCAAAAATGTCGGTTACAGCCAAACTATTAGAGACACAGTGTTCAAATTGTACATGCAGGGTTTTACAGAGGCCCAAAGCATTAATATAATCACATATTAAGCGTTGGACTGCAACATGTGGTTGAACACCTAATTTTCCAAAAGTGTCAGTTACCGCAAAGCTATCAGAGGTACAGAGTTCATATTGTATATGCAGCGTTATACTGAGGCCCAAAGCATTAATATAGTCACTTATTAAGCGTTGGACTGCCCCATGTGGTTGAACACCTAATATTCCAAAAATGTCCGTTACAGCCAAACTATTAGAAGCACAGTGCTCATTTTGTATATGCAGCGTTATACAGAGTCCTAAAGCATTACTATAACTACATATTAAGCGATGGACAACCCCATGTTGTTGAACACCTAATATTCCAAAAATGTCAGTTACAGCCTAACTATAAAAGGCACAGAGTTCATACTGTATATGCAGCGTTATCCAGAGGCCCAAAGCATTAATATAATCACATATTAAGCGTTGGACTGCAACATGTGGTTGAACACCTAATTTTCCAAAAGTGTCAGTTACCGCCAAACTATCAGAGGCACAGAGTTCATATTGTATATGCAGCGTTATACTGAGACCCAAAGCATTAATATAGTCACTTATTAAGCGTTGGACTGCTTCATGTGGTTGAACACCTAATATTCCAAAAATGTCCGTTACAGCCAAACTATTAGAGGCACAAAGTTCATATTGTATATACAGCGTTATCCAGAGGCCCAAAGCATTAATATAATCACATATTAAGCGTTGGACTGCAACATGTGGTTGAACACCTAATTTTCCAAAAGTGTCCGTTACAGCTAAACAATTAGAAACACAAAGTTCATATCGAATATGCAGCGTTATACAGAGTCCCAAAGCATTAATATAATCAAATATTAAGCATTGGACTGCAACATGTGTTTGAACACATATTATTCCAAAAGTGTCAGTTACAGCCAAACCATAAGAGGCACAGGGTTCATACTGTATATGCAGCGTTATACAGAGTCCCAATGCATTACTTTAACAACATATTAAGCGTTGGACTGCCCCATGTGGTTGAACACCTAATATTCCAAAAGTGTCCGTTACAGCCAAACTATTAGAGGCACATAATTCATATCGAATATGCAGCGTTTTACAGAGGCCCAAAGTATTAATATAGTAACTTATTAAGCGTTGGACTGCCCCATGTGGTTGCACACCTAATATTCCAAAAGTGTCCGTTACAGCCAAACTATTAGAGGCACAAAGTTCATATCGAATATGCAGCGTTATACAGAGTCCCAAAGCATTAATATAATCAAATATTAAGCATTGGACTGCAACATGTGTTTGAACACATATTATTCCAAAAGTGTCAGTTACAGCCAAACCATAAGAGGCACAGGGTTCATACTGTATATGCAGCGTTATACAGAGTCCCAAAGCATTACTATAATCACATATTAAGCGTTGGAGTGCCCCATGTGGTTAAACACCTAATATTCCAAAATTGTCCGTTACAGCCAAACTATAAGAGGCACAAATTTCATATCGTATATGCAGTGTTATACAGAGGCCCAAAGCATTAATATTGTCACTTATTAAGCGTTGGACTGCCCCATGTGGTTGAACACCTAATATTCCAAAAGTGTCCGTTACAGCCAAACTCTTAGGGGCACAGAGTTCATTTTGTATAAGCAGCGTTATACAGAGGCCCAAAGCATCAATATAGTCACTTACTAAGCGTTGGAATGCCCCATGTGGTTGAACACCTAATATTCCAAAAGTGTCCGTTACAGCCAAACTATTAGAGCCACAAAATTCATATCGAATATGCAGCGTTTTACAGAGGCCCAAACCATTAATATAGTCACTTATTAAGCGTTGGACTGCCCCATGTGGTTAAACACCTAATATTCCAAAAATGTCCGTTACAGCCAAACTATAAGAGGCATAAAGTTCATATTGTATATGCAGCGTTATACAGAGGCCCAAAGCATTAATATTGTCACTTATTAAGCGTTGGACTGCCCTATGTGGTTGAACACCTAATAATCCAAAAATGTCCGTTACAGCCAAACTATTAGAGACACAGTGTTCATATTGTACATGCAGGGTTTTACAGAGGCCCAAAGCATCAATATAGTCACTTATTAAGCGTTGGAGTGCCCCATGTGGTTGAACACCTAATATTCCAAAAGTGTCCGTTACAGCCAAACTATTAGAGGCACAAAATTCATATCGAATATGCAGCGTTTTACAGAGGCCCAAAGCATTAATATAGTCACTTATTAAGCGTTGGACTGCCCCATGTGGTTGCACACCTAATATTCCAAAAGTGTCCGTTACAGCCAAACTATTAGAGGCACAATGTTCATATCGAATATGCAACGTTTTACAGAGGCCCAAAGCATTAATATAGTCACTTATTAAGCGTTGGACTGCCCCATGTGGTTAAACACCTAATATTCCAAAAGTGTCCGTTACAGCCAAACTATTAGAGACACAAAGTTCATATCGAATATGCAGCGTTATCCAGAGGCCCAAAGCATTAATATAATCACATATTAAGCGTTGGACTGCAACATGTGGTTGAACACCTAATTTTCCAAAAGTGTCAGTTACAGCCAAACTATTAAAGGCACAAAATTCATATCGTATATGCAGCGTTATACAGTGGCCCCAAGCATTAATATATTCACTTATTAAGCGTTGGACTGCCCCATGTGGTTGAACACCTAATATTCCAAAAATGTCCGTTACAGCCAAACTATTAGAGACACAGTGTTCATATTGTGTATGCAGCGTTTTACAGAGGCCCAAAGCATTAATACAGTCACTTATTAAGCGTTGGACTTCCCCATGTGGTTGAACACCTAATATTTCAAAACTGTCCGTTACAGCCAAACTATTAGAGGCACAGAGTTCATTTTGTATAAGCAGCGTTATACAGAGGCCCAAAGCATTAATATAGTCACTTATTAAGCGTTGGACTGCCCCATGTGGTTGAACACCTAATATTCCAAAAATGTCCGTTACAGCCAAACTATTAAAGGCACAAAATTCATATCGTATATGCAGCGTTATACAGTGGCCCCAAGCATTAATATATTCACTTATTAAGCGTTGGACTGCCCCATGTGGTTGAACACCTAATATTCCAAAAGTGTCCGTTACAGCCAAACTATTAGAGGCACAGAGTTCATTTTGTATATGCAGCGTTATACAGAGGCCCAAAGCATTAATATAGACACTTATTAAGCGTTGGACTGCCCCATGTGGCTGAACACCTAATATTCCAAAAGTGTCCGTTCCTATGTGGTTGAACACCTAATATTCCAAAAATGTCAGTTACAGCCAAACTATAAGAGGCATAAAGTTCATATATTAAGCGTTGGACTGCAACATGTGGCCGAACACCTAATATTCCAAAAATATCCGTTACAGCCAAACTATTGGAGACACAGTGTTCATATTGTACATGCAGGGTTTTACAGAGGCCCAAAGCATTAATTTAATCACATATTAAGCGTTGGACTGCAACATGTGGTTGAACACCTAATTTTCCAAAAGTGTCCGTTACAGCTAAACAATTAGAAGCACAAAGTTCATATCGAATATGCAGCGTTATACAGAGTCCCAAAGCATTAATATAATCAAATATTAAGCATTGGACTGCAACATGTGTTTGAACACATATTATTCCAAAAGTGTCAGTTACAGCCAAACCATAAGAGGCACAGGGTTCATACTGTATATGCAGCGTTATACAGAGTCCCAATGCATTACTTTAACAACATATTAAGCGTTGGACTGCCCCATGTGGTTGAACACCTAATATTCCAAAAGTGTCCGTTACAGCCAAACTATTAGAGGCACATAATTCATATCGAATATGCAGCGTTTTACAGAGGCCCAAAGTATTAATATAGTAACTTATTAAGCGTTGGACTGCCCCATGTGGTTGCACACCTAATATTCCAAAAGTGTCCGTTACAGCCAAACTATTAGAGGCACAAACTTCATATCGAATATGCAGCGTTATACAGAGTCCCAAAGCATTAATATAATCAAATATTAAGCATTGGACTGCAACATGTGTTTGAACACATATTATTCCAAAAGTGTCAGTTACAGCCAAACCATAAGAGGCACAGGGTTCATACTGTATATGCAGCGTTATACAGAGTCCCAAAGCATTACTATAATCACATATTAAGCGTTGGAGTGCCCCATGTGGTTAAACACCTAATATTCCAAAATTGTCCGTTACAGCCAAACTATAAGAGGCACAAATTTCATATCGTATATGCAGTGTTATACAGAGGCCCAAAGCATTAATATTGTCACTTATTAAGCGTTGGACTGCCCCATGTGGTTGAACACCTAATATTCCAAAAGTGTCCGTTACAGCCAAACTCTTAGGGGCACAGAGTTCATTTTGTATAAGCAGCGTTATACAGAGGCCCAAAGCATCAATATAGTCACTTACTAAGCGTTGGAATGCCCCATGTGGTTGAACACCTAATATTCCAAAAGTGTCCGTTACAGCCAAACTATTAGAGCCACAAAATTCATATCGAATATGCAGCGTTTTACAGAGGCCCAAACCATTAATATAGTCACTTATTAAGCGTTGGACTGCCCCATGTGGTTAAACACCTAATATTCCAAAAATGTCCGTTACAGCCAAACTATAAGAGGCATAAAGTTCATATTGTATATGCAGCGTTATACAGAGGCCCAAAGCATTAATATTGTCACTTATTAAGCGTTGGACTGCCCTATGTGGTTGAACACCTAATAATCCAAAAATGTCCGTTACAGCCAAACTATTAGAGACACAGTGTTCATATTGTACATGCAGGGTTTTACAGAGGCCCAAAGCATCAATATAGTCACTTATTAAGCGTTGGAGTGCCCCATGTGGTTGAACACCTAATATTCCAAAAGTGTCCGTTACAGCCAAACTATTAGAGGCACAAAATTCATATCGAATATGCAGCGTTTTACAGAGGCCCAAAGCATTAATATAGTCACTTATTAAGCGTTGGACTGCCCCATGTGGTTGCACACCTAATATTCCAAAAGTGTCCGTTACAGCCAAACTATTAGAGGCACAATGTTCATATCGAATATGCAACGTTTTACAGAGGCCCAAAGCATTAATATAGTCACTTATTAAGCGTTGGACTGCCCCATGTGGTTAAACACCTAATATTCCAAAAGTGTCCGTTACAGCCAAACTATTAGAGGCACAAAGTTCATATCGAATATGCAGCGTTATCCAGAGGCCCAAAGCATTAATATAATCACATATTAAGCGTTGGACTGCAACATGTGGTTGAACACCTAATTTTCCAAAAGTGTCAGTTACAGCCAAACTATTAAAGGCACAAAATTCATATCGTATATGCAGCGTTATACAGTGGCCCCAAGCATTAATATATTCACTTATTAAGCGTTGGACTGCCCCATGTGGTTGAACACCTAATATTCCAAAAATGTCCGTTACAGCCAAACTATTAGAGACACAGTGTTCATATTGTGTATGCAGCGTTTTACAGAGGCCCAAAGCATTAATACAGTCACTTATTAAGCGTTGGACTTCCCCATGTGGTTGAACACCTAATATTTCAAAACTGTCCGTTACAGCCAAACTATTAGAGGCACAGAGTTCATTTTGTATAAGCAGCGTTATACAGAGGCCCAAAGCATTAATATAGTCACTTATTAAGCGTTGGACTGCCCCATGTGGTTGAACACCTAATATTCCAAAAATGTCCGTTACAGCCAAACTATTAAAGGCACAAAATTCATATCGTATATGCAGCGTTATACAGTGGCCCCAAGCATTAATATATTCACTTATTAAGCGTTGGACTGCCCCATGTGGTTGAACACCTAATATTCCAAAAGTGTCCGTTACAGCCAAACTATTAGAGGCACAGAGTTCATTTTGTATATGCAGCGTTATACAGAGGCCCAAAGCATTAATATAGACACTTATTAAGCGTTGGACTGCCCCATGTGGCTGAACACCTAATATTCCAAAAGTGTCCGTTCCTATGTGGTTGAACACCTAATATTCCAAAAATGTCAGTTACAGCCAAACTATAAGAGGCATAAAGTTCATATATTAAGCGTTGGACTGCAACATGTGGCCGAACACCTAATATTCCAAAAATATCCGTTACAGCCAAACTATTGGAGACACAGTGTTCATATTGTACATGCAGGGTTTTACAGAGGCCCAAAGCATTAATTTAATCACATATTAAGCGTTGGACTGCAACATGTGGTTGAACACCTAATATTCCAAAAATGTCCGTTACAGCCAAACTATTAGAAACACAAAGTTCATATTGTATATACTGCGTTATCCAGAGGCCCAAAGCACTAATATAATCACATATTAAGCGTTGGACTGCAACATGTGGTTGAACACCTAATTTTCCAAAAGTGTCCGTTACAGCTAAACAATTAGAAGCACAAAGTTCATATCGAATATGCAGCGTTATACAGAGTCCCAAAGCATTAATATAATCAAATATTAAGCATTGGACTGCAACATGTGTTTGAACACATATTATTCCAAAAGTGTCAGGTACAGCCAAACCATAAGAGGCACAGGGTTCATACTGTATATGCAGCGTTATACAGAGTCCCAATGCATTACTTTAACCACATATTAAGCGTTGGACTGCCCCATGTGGTTGAACACCTAATATTCCAAAAGTGTCCGTTACAGCCAAACTATTAGAGACACAGTGTTCATATTGTGTATGCAGCGTTTTACAGAGGCCCAAAGCATTAATATAGTCACTTATTAAGCGATGGACTGCAACATGTGGCCGAACACCTAATATTTCAAAAATGTCCGTTACAGCCAAACTATAAGAGGCATAAAGGTCATATTGTTTATGCAGCGTTATACAGAGGCCCAAAGCATTAATATAGTCACTTATTAAGCGTTGGACTGCCCTATGTGGTTGAACACCTAATATTCCAAAAATGTCCGTTACGGAAAAACTATTAGAGACACAGTGTTCATATTGTGTATGCAGCGTTATACAGAGTCCCAAAACATTACTACAATCACATGTTAAGCGTTGGACTGCAACATGTAGTTGAACATTTAATATTCCAAAAGTGTCAGTTACAGCCAAACTATAAGAGGCATAAAGTTCATATTGTATATGCAGCGTTAAACAGAGGCCCAAAGCATTAATATAGTCACTTATTAAGCGTTGGACTGCCTCATGTGGTTGAATACCTAATATTCCAAAAGTGTCCGTTACAGCCAAACTATTAGAGGCACAAAGTTCATATTGTATATGCAGCGTTATACAGAGGCCCAATGCATTACTATAGCCACATATTAAGCGATCGACAACCCCATGTTGTTGAACACCTAATATTCGAAAAATGTCCGTTACAGCTAAACTATTAGAGGCACAAAGTTCATATCGAATATGCAGCGTTTTACAGAGGCCTAAAGCATTAATATAGTCACTTATTAAGCGTTGGACTGCCCTCTGTGGTTGAACACCTAATACTCCAAAAATGTCCGTTACAGCCAAACTATTAGAGACACAGTGTTCATATTGTGTATGCGGCGTTTTACAGAGGCCCAAAGCATTAATATAGTCACTTATTAAGCGATGGACTGCAACATGTGGCCGAACACCTAATATTCCAAAAATGTCCGTTACAGCCAAACTATAAGAGGCATAAAGTTCATATTGTATATGCAGCGTTAAACAGAGGCCCAAAGCATTAATATAGTCACTTATTAAGCGTTGGACTGCCCTATGTGGTTGAACACCTAATATTCCAAAAATGTCAGTTACAGCCAAACTATAAGAGGCATAAAATTCATATATTAAGCGTTGGACTGCAACATGTGGCCGAACACCTAATATTCCAAAAATGTCCGTTACAGCCAAACTATAAGAGGCATAAAGTTCATATTGAATATGCAGCGTTAAACAGAGGCCCAAAGCATTACTTTAGCCACATATTAAACGTTGGACTGCCCCATGTGGTTGAACAGCTAATATTCCAAAAATGTCCGTTACAGCCAAACTATTATAGACACAGTGTTCATATTGTATATGCAGCGTTTTACAGAGGCCCAAAGCATTAATATAGTCACTTATTAAGCGTTGGACTGCAACATGTGGTCGAACAACTAATATTTCAAAAATGTCCGTTACAGCCAAACTTTTAGAGACACAGTGTTCATATTGTACATGCAGGGTTTCACAGAGGGCCAAAGCATTAATATAGTCACTTATTAAGCGATGGACTGCAACATGTGGCCGAACACCTAATATTCCAAAAATGTCCGTTATAGCCAAACTATTAGAGGCACAGTGCTCATTTTGTATATGCAGCGTTATACAGAGTCCCAAAGCATTAATATAGTCACTTATTAAGCGTTGGACTGCCCCATGTGGCTGAACACCTAATATTCCAAAAATGTCCGTTATAGCCAAACTATTAGAGGCACAGTGCTCATTTTGTATATGCAGCGTTATACAGAGTCCCAAAGCATTAATATAGTCACTTATTAAGCGATGGACTGCAACATGTGGCCGAACACCTAATATTCCAAAAATGTCCGTTACAGCCAAACTATTAGAGACACAGTGTTCATATTGTACATGCAGGGTTTTACAGAGGGCCAAAGCATTAATATAGTCACTTATTAAGCGTTGGACTGCAACATGTGGTGGAACACCTAATATTCCAAAAATGTCCGTTACAGCCAAACTATTAGAGACACAGTGTTCATATTGTACATGCAGGGTTTTACAGAGGGCCAAAGCATTAATATAGTCACTTATTAAGCGATGGACTGCCCCATGTGGTTGAACACCTAATATTCCAAAAGTGTCCGTTACAGCCAAACTCTTAGGGGCACAGTTCATTTTGTATAAGCAGCGTTATACAGAGGCCCAAAGCTTTAATATAGTCACTTATTAAGCGTTGGACTGCCCCATGTGGTTAAACACCTAATATTCCAAAAGTGTCCGTTACAGCCAAACTATTAGAGGCACAAAGTTCATATGGTATATGCAGCGTTATACAGAGGCCCAAAGCATTAATATAGTCACTTATTAAGCGTTGGACTGCCTCATGTGGTTGAACACCTAATATTCCAAAAATGTCCGTTACAGCCAAACTATTAGAGGCACAAAGTTCATATTGTATATGCAGCGTTATACAAAGGCCCAATGCATTACTATAGCCACATATTAAGCGATCGACAACCCCATGTTGTTGAACACCTAATATTCGAAAAATGTCCGTTACAGCTAAACTATTAGAGGCACAAAGTTCATATCGAATATGCAGCGTTTTACAGAGGCCTAAAGCATTAATATAGTCACTTATTAAGCGTTGGACTGCCCTCTGTGGTTGAACACCTAATACTCCAAAAATGTCCGTTACAGCCAAACTATTAGAGACACAGTGTTCATATTGTGTATGCAGCGTTTTACAGAGGCCCAAAGCATTAATATAGTCACTTATTATGCGTTGGACTGCAACATGTGGTCGAACACCTAATATTCCAAAAGTGTCAGTTACAGAAAAACTTGAAGAGGCATTAAGTTCATATTGTATATGCAGCGTTATACAGAGGCCCAAAGCATTACTATAATCACATGTTAAGCGTTGGACTGCAACATGTGGTCGAACACCTAATATTCCAAAAGTGTCAGTTACAGAAAAACTTGAAGAGGCATTAAGTTCATATTGTATATGCAGCGGTAAACAGAGGCCCAAAGCATTAATATAGTCACTTATTAAGCGTTGGACTGCAACATGTGGTCGAACACCTAATATTCCAAAAATGACAGTAACAGCCAAACAATGAGAGGCAGAGAGTTCATACTGTATATGCAGCGTTATACAGAGTCCCAAAGCATTAATATAGTCACTTATTAAGCGTTGGACTGCAATATGTGGTCGAACACCTAATATTACAAAAATGTCAGTTACAGCCAAACTATTAGAGACACAGTGTTCATATTGTACATGCAGGGTTTTACAGAGGGCCAAAGCATTAATATAGTCACTTATTAAGCGTTGGACTGCAACATGTGGCCGAACACCTAATAATCCAAAAATGTCCGTTACAGCCAAACTATTAGAGACACAGTGTTCATATTGTACATGCAGGGTTTTACAGAGGCCCAAAGCATTATTATAGTCACTTATTAAGCGATGGACTGCAACATGTGGCCGAACACTTAATATTCCAAAAATGTCCGTTACAGCCAAACTATTAGAGACACAGTGTTCATATTGTACATGCAGGGTTTTACAGAGGGCCAAAGCAATAATATAGTCACTTATTAAGCGTTGGACTGCAACATGTGGTCGAACACCTAATATTCCAAAAATGTCCGTTACAGCTAAACTATTAGAGACACGGTGTTCATATTGTACATGCAGGGTTTTACAGGGGGCCAAAGCATTAATATAGTCACTTATTAAGCGATGAACTGCAACATGTGGCCGAACACCTAATATTCCAAAAATGTCCGTTACAGCCAAACTATTATAGACACAGTGTTCATATTGTATATGCAGCGTTTTACAGAGGCCCAAAGCATTAATATAGTCACTTATTAAGCGTTGGACTGCAACATGTGGTCGAACACCTAATATTCCAAAAGTGTCAGTTACAGAAAAACTAGAAGAGGCATTAAGTTCATATAGTATATGCAGCGTTAAACAGAGGCCCAAAGCATTAATATAGTCACTTATTAAGCGTTGGACTGCCCTATGTGGTTGAACACCTAATATTCCAAAAATGTCAGTTACAGCCAAACTATAAGAGGCATAAAGTTCATATTGTATATGCAGCGTTAAACTGAGGCCCAAAGCATTAATATAGTCACTTATTAAGCGTTGGACTGCCCAATGTGGTTGAACACCTAATATTCCAAAAATGTCAGTTACAGCCAAACTATAAGAGGCATAAAGTTCATATTGTATATGCAGCGTTAAACTGAGGCCCAAAGCATTAATATAGTCACTTATTAAGCGTTGGACTGCCCAATGTGGTTGAACACCTAATATTCCAAAAATGTCAGTTACAGCCAAACTATAAGAGGCATAAAGTTCATATTGTATATGCAGCGTTATACAGAGGCCCAAAGCATTACTATAATCACATGTTATGCGTTGGACTGCAACATGTGGTCGAACACCTAATATTCCAAAAATGACAGTAACAGCCAAACAATAAGAGGCAGAGAGTTCATACTGTATATGCAGCGTTATACAGAGTCCCAAAGCATTAATATAGTCACTTATTATGCGTTGGACTGCAATATGTGGTCGAACACCTAATATTACAAAAATGTCAGTTACAGCCAAACTATTAGAGACACAGTGTTCATATTGTACATGCAGGGTTTTACAGAGAGCCAAAGCATTAATATAGTCACTTATTAAGCGTTGGACTTCAACATGTGGTGGAACACCTAATATTCCAAAAATGTCCGTTACAGCCAAACTATTAGAGACACAGTGTTCATATGGTACATGCAGGGTTTTACAGAGGGCCAAAGCATTAATATAGTCACTTATTAAGCGTTGGACTGCAACATGTGGTCGAACACCTAATATTACAAAAATGTCAGTTACAGCCAAACTATTAGAGACACAGTGTTCATATTGTACATGCAGGGTTTTACAGAGGGCCAAAGCATTAATATAGTCACTTATTAAGCGTTGGACTGCCCTATGTGGTTGAACACCTAATATGCCAAAAATGTCCGTTACAGCCAAACTATTAGAGACACAGTTTTCATATTGTACATGCAGGGTTTTACAGAGGGCCAAAGCATTAATATAGTCACTTATTAAGCGTTGGACTGCAACATGTGGTCGAACACCTAATATTCCAAAAATGACAGTAACAGCCAAACAATAAGAGGCAGAGAGTTCATACTGTATATGCAGCGTTATACAGAGTCCCAAAGCATTAATATAGTCACTTATTAAGCGTTGGACTGCAATATGTGGTCGAACACCTAATATTACAAAAATGTCAGTTACAGCCAAACTATTAGAGACACAGTGTTCATATTGTACATGCAGGGTTTTACAGAGGGCCAAAGCATTAATATAGTCACTTATTAGGCGTTGGACTGCAACATGTGGCCGAACACCTAATAATCCAAAAATGTCCGTTACAGCCAAACTATTAGAGACACAGTGTTCATATTGTACATGCAGGGTTTTACAGAGGCCCAAAGCATTAATATAGTCACTTATTAAGAGTTGGACTGCAACATGTGGTCGAACACCTAATATTCCAAAAATGTCAGTTACAGCCAAACTATTAGAGACACAGTGTTCATATGGTACATGCAGGGTTTTACAGAGGGCCAAAGCATTAATATAGTCACTTATTAAGCGTTGGACTGCAACATGTGGTCGAACACCTAATATTCCAAAAGTGTCAGTTACAGAAAAACTAGAAGAGGCATTAAGTTCATATTGTATATGCAGCGTTAAACAGAGGCCCAAAGCATTAATATAGTCACTTATTAAGCGTTGGACTGCCCTATGTGGTTGAACACCTAATATTCCAAAAATGTCAGTTACAGCCAAACTATAAGAGGCATAAAGTTCATATTGTATATGCAGCGTTAAACAGAGGCCCAAAGCATTAATATAGTCACTTATTAAGCGTTGGACTGCCCTATGTGGTTGAACACCTAATATTCCAAAAATGTCAGTTACAGCCAAACTATAAGAGGCATAAAGTTCATATTGTATATGCAGCGTTATACAGAGGCCCAAAGCATTACTATAATCACATGTTAAGCGTTGGACTGCAACATGTAGTTGAACATTTAATATTCCAAAAGTGTCAGTTACAGCCAAACTATAAGAGGCATAAAGTTCATATTGTATATGCAGCGTTAAACAGAGGCCCAAAGCATTAATATAGTCACTTATTAAGCGTTGGACTGCCCTATGTGGTTGAACACCTAATATTCCAAAAATGTCAGTTACAGCCAAACTATAAGAGGCATAAAGTTCATATTGTATATGCTGCGTTATACAGAGGCCCAAAGCATTACTATAATCACAAGTTACGCGTTGGACTGCAACATGTAGTTGAACACCTAATATTCCAAAAATGTCCGTTACAGCCTTACCATTATAGACACAGTGTTCATATTGTATATGCAGCGTTTTACAGAGGCCCAAAGCATTAATATAGTCACTTATTAAGCGTTGGACTGCCCTATGTGGTTGAACACCTAATATGCCAAAAATGTCCGTTACAGCCAAACTATTAGAGACACAGTTTTCATATTGTACATGCAGGGTTTTACAGAGGGCCAAAGCATTAATAAAGTCACTTATTAAGCGTTGGACTGCAACATGTGGTCGAACACCTAATATTCCAAAAATGACAGTAACAGCCAAACAATAAGAGGCAGAGAGTTCATACTGTATATGCAGCGTTATACAGAGTCCCAAAGCATTAATATAGTCACTTATTAAGCGTTGGACTGCAATATGTGGTCGAACACCTAATATTACAAAAATGTCAGTTACAGCCAAACTATTAGAGACACAGTGTTCATATTGTACATGCAGGGTTTTACAGAGGGCCAAAGCATTAATATAGTCACTTATTAGGCGTTGGACTGCAACATGTGGCCGAACACCTAATATTCCAAAAATGTCCGTTACAGCCAAACTATTAGAGACACAGTGTTCAAATTGTACATGCAGGGTTTTACAGAGGCCCAAAGCATTAACATAGTCACTTATTAAGCGATGGACTGCAACATGTGGCCGAACACCTAATATTCCAAAAATATCCGTTACAGCCAAACTATTAGAGACACAGTGTTCATATTGTACATGAAGGGTTTTACAGAGGGCCAAAGCATTAATATAGTCACTTTTTAAGCGATGGACTGCAACATGTGGCCGAACACCTAATATTCCAAAAATGTCCGTTACAGCCAAACTATTTGAGACACAGTGTTCAAATTGTACATGCAGGGTTTTACAGAGGCCCAAAGCATTAACATAGTCACTTATTAAGCGATGGACTGCAACATGTGGCCGAACACCTAATATTCCAAAAATGTCAGTTACAGCCAAACTATTAGAGACACAGTGTTCATATTTTATATGCAGGGTTTTACAGAGGCCCAAAGCATTAATATAGTCACTTATTAAGCGATGGACTGCAACATGTGGCCGAACACCTAATATTCCAAAAATGTCCGTTACAGCCAAACTATTAGAGACACAGTGTTCATATTGTACATGCAGGGTTTTACAGAGGCCCAAAGCATTAATATAGTCACTTATTAAGCGATGGACTGCAACATGTGGCCGAACACCTAATATTCCAAAAATGTCCGTTACAGCCAAACTATTAGAGACACAGTGTTCATATTGTATATGCAGGGTTTTACAGAGGGCTAAAGCAATAATATAGTCACTTATTAAGCGTTGGACTGCCCTATGTGGTTGAACACCTAATATTCCAAAAATGTCAGTTACAGCCAAACTATAAGAGGCATAAAGTTCATATTGTATATGCAGCGTTATACAGAGGCCCAAAGCATTACTATAATCACATGTTACGCGTTGGACTGCAACATGTAGTTGAACACCTAATATTCCAAAAATGTCCGTTACAGCCTTACCATTATAGACACAGTGTTCATATTGTATATGCAGCGTTTTACAGAGGCCCAAAGCATTAATATAGTCACTTATTAAGCGTTGGACTGCCCTATGTGGTTGAACACCCAATATGCCAAAAATGTCCGTTACAGCCAAACTATTAGAGACACAGTTTTCATATTGTACATGCAGGGTTTTACAGAGGGCCAAAGCATTAATATAGTCACTTATTAAGCGTTGGACTGCAACATGTGGTCGAACACCTAATATTCCAAAAATGACAGTAACAGCCAAACAATAAGAGGCAGAGAGTTCATACTGTATATGCAGCGTTATACAGAGTCCCAAAGCATTAATATAGTCACTTATTAAGCGTTGGACTGCAATATGTGGTCGAACACCTAATATTACAAAAATGTTAGTTACAGCCAAACTATTAGAGACACAGTGTTCATATTGTACATGCAGGGTTTTACAGAGGGCCAAAGCATTAATATAGTCACTTATTAGGCGTTGGACTGCAACATGTGGCCGAACACCTAATAATCCAAAAATGTCCGTTACAGCCAAACTATTAGAGACACAGTGTTCATATTGTACATGCAGGGTTTTACAGAGGCCCAAAGCATTAATATAGTCACTTATTAAGCGATGGACTGCAACATGTAACCGAACACCTAATATTCCAAAAATGTCCGTTACAGCCAAACTATTAGAGACACAGTGTTCATATTGTACATGCAGGGTTTTACAGAGGCCCAAAGCATTAATATAGTCACTTATTAAGCGATGGACTGCAACATGTAACCGAACACCTAATATTCCAAAAATGTCCGTTACAGCCAAACTATTAGAGACACAGTGTTCATATTGTACATGCAGGGTTTTACAGAGGCCCAAAGCATTAATATAGTCACTTATTAAGCGATGGACTGCAACATGTGGCCGAACACATAATATTCCAAAAATGTCCGATACAGCCAAACTATTAGAGACACAGTGTTCATATTGTACATGCAGGGTTTTACAGAGGGCCAAAGCATTAAGATAGTCACTTATTAAGCGATGGACTGCAACATGTGGCCGAACACCTAATATTCCAAAAATGTCCGTTACAGCCAAACTATTAGAGACACAGTGTTCATATTTTATATGCAGGGTTTTACAGAGGCCCAAAGCATTAATATAGTCACTTATTAAGCGATGGACTGCAACATGTGGCCGAACACCTAATATTCCAAAAATGTTCAATACAGCCAAACTATTAGAGACACAGTGTTCATATTGTACATGCAGGGTTTTACAGAGGGCCAAAGCATTAATATAGTCACTTATTAAGCGATGGACTGCAACATGTAACCGAACACCTAATATTCCAAAAATGTCCGTTACAGCCAAACTATTAGAGACACAGTTTTCATATTGTACATGCAGGGCTTTACAGAGGGCCAAAGCAATAATATAGTCACTTATTAAGCGTTGGACTGCAACATGTGGTCGAACACCTAATATTCCAAAAATGTCCGTTACAGCCAAACTATTAGAGACACAGTGTTCATATTGTACACGCAGGGTTTTACAGAGGGCCAAAGCATTAATATAGTCACTTATTAAGCGATGGACTGCAACATGTAACCGAACACCTAATATTCCAAAAATGTCCGTTACAGCCAAACTATTAGAGACACAGTGTTCATATTTTATATGCAGGGTTTTACAGAGGCCCAAAGCATTAATAGAGTCACTTATTAAGCGATGGACTGCAACATGTGGCCGAACACCTAATATTCCAAAAATGTTCGTTACAGCCAAACTATTAGAGACACAGTGTTCATATTGTACATGCAGGGTTTTACAGAGGGCCAAAGCATTAATATAGTCACTTATTAAGCGATGGACTGCAACATGTAACCGAACACCTAATATTCCAAAAATGTTCGTTACAGCCAAACTATTAGAGACACAGTGTTCATATTGTACATGCAGGGTTTTACAGAGGGCCAAAGCATTAATATAGTCACTTATTAAGCGATGGACTGCAACATGTAACCGAACACCTAATATTCCAAAAATGTCCGTTACAGCCAAACTATTAGAAACACAGTGCTCATATTGTACATGCAGGGTTTTACAGAGGCCCAAAGCATTAATATAGTCACTTATTAAGCGATGGACTGCAACATGTGGCCGAACACCTAATATTCCAAAAATGTCCGTTACAGCCAAACTATTAGAGACACAGTGTTCATATTGTACATGCAGGGTTTTACAGAGGGCCAAAGCATTAATATAGTCACTTATTAAGCGTTGGACTGCCCTATGTTGTTGAACACCTAATATTCCAAAAATGTCAGTTACAGCCAAACTATAAGAGGCATAAAGTTCATATTGTATATGCAGCGTTATACAGAGTCCCAAAGCATTAATATAGTCACTTATTAAGCGTTGGACTGCAATATGTGGTCGAACACCTAATATTACAAAAATGTCAGTTACAGCCAAACTATTAGAGACACAGTGTTCATATTGTACATGCAGGGTTTTACAGAGGCCCAAAGCATTAATATAGTCACTTATTAAGCGATGGACTGCAACATGTGGCCGAACACCTAATATTCCAAAAATGTTCGTTACAGCCAAACTATTAGAGACACAGTGTTCATATTGTACATGCAGGGTTTTACAGAGGGCCCAAGCATTAATATAGTCACTTATTAAGCGATGGACTGCAACATGTAACCGAACACCTAATATTCCAAAAATGTCCGTTACAGCCAAACTATTAGAGACACAGTGTTCATATTGTACATGCAGGGTTTTACAGAGGGCCAGAGCATTAATATAGTCACTTATTAAGCGATGGACTGCAACATGTGGCCGAACACCTAATATTCCAAAAATGTCCGTTACAGCCAAACTATTAGAGACACAGTGTTCATATGGTACATGCAGGGTTTTACAGAGACCCAAAGCATTAATATAGTCACTTATTAAGCGATGGACTGCAACATGTGGCCGAACACCTAATATTCCAAAAATGTCCGTTACAGCCAAACTATTAGAGACACAGTGTTCATATTGTACATGCAGGGTTTTACAGAGGGCCAAAGCATTAATATAGTCACTTATTAAGCGATGGACTGCAACATGTGGCCGAACACCTAATATTCCAAAAATGTTCGTTACGGCCAAACTATTAGAGACATAGTGTTCATATTGTACATGCAGGGTTTTACAGAGGGCCAAACCATTAATATAGTCACTTATTAAGCGATGGACTGCAACATGTAACCGAACACCTAATATTCCAAAAATGTCCGTTACAGCCAAACTATTTGAGACACAGTGTTCATATTGTACATGCAGGGTTTTACAGAGGCCCAAAGCATTAATATAGTCACTTATTAAGCGATGGACTGCAACATGTGGCCGAACACCTAATATTCCAAAAATGTCCGTTACAGCCAAACTATTAGAGACACAGTGTTCATATTGTACATGCAGGGTTTTACAGAGGGCCAAAGCATTAATATAGTCACTTATTAAGCGATGGACTGCAACATGTGGCCGAACACCTAATATTCCAAAAATGTCCGTTACAGCCAAACTATTAGAGACACTGTGTTCATATTTTATATGCAGGGTTTTACAGAGGCCCAAAGCATTAATATAGTCACTTATTAAGCGATGGACTGCAACATGTGGCCGAACACCTAATATTCCAAAAATGTTCGATACAGCCAAACTATTAGAGACACAGTGTTCATATTTTATATGCAGGGTTTTACAGAGGCCCAAAGCATTAATATAGTCACTTATTAAGCGATGGACTGCAACATGTGGCCGAACACCTAATATTCCAAAAAGGTCCGTTACAGCCAAACTATTAGAGACACAGTGTTCATATTTTATATGCAGGGTTTTACAGAGGGCCAAAGCATTAATATAGTCACTTATTAAGCGTTGGACTGCCCTATGTGGTTGAACACCTAATATTCCAAAAATGTCAGTTACAGCCAAACTATAAGAGGCATAAAGTTCATATTGTATATGCAGCGTTATACAGAGTCCCAAAGCATTAATATAGTCACTTATTAAGCGTTGGACTGCAATATGTGGTCGAACACCTAATATTACAAAAATGTCAGTTACAGCCAAACTATTAGAGACACAGTGTTCATATTGTACATGCAGGGTTTTACAGAGGCCCAAAGCATTAATATAGTCACTTATTAAGCGATGGACTGCAACATGTGGCCAAACACCTAATATTCCAAAAATGTTCGTTACAGCCAAACTATTAGAGACACAGTGTTCATATTGTACATGCAGGGTTTTACAGAGGGCCAAAGCATTAATATAGTCACTTATTAAGCGATGGACTGCAACATGTAACCGAACACCTAATATTCCAAAAATGTCCGTTACAGCCAAACTATTAGAGACACAGTGTTCATATTGTACATGCAGGGTTTTACAGAGGGCCAAAGCATTAATATAGTCACTTATTAAGCGATGGACTGCAACATGTGGCCGAACACCTAATATTCCAAAAATGTTCGTTACGGCCAAACTATTAGAGACATAGTGTTCATATTGTACATGCAGGGTTTTACAGAGGGCCAAACCATTAATATAGTCACTTATTAAGCGATGGACTGCAACATGTAACCGAACACCTAATATTCCAAAAATGTCCGTTACAGCCAAACTATTTGAGACACAGTGTTCATATTGTACATGCAGGGTTTTACAGAGGCCCAAAGCATTAATATAGTCACTTATTAAGCGATGGACTGCAACATGTGGCCGAACACCTAATATTCCAAAAATGTCCGTTACAGCCAAACTATTAGAGACACAGTGTTCATATTGTACATGCAGGGTTTTACAGAGGGCCAAAGCATTAATATAGTCACTTATTAAGCGATGGACTGCAACATGTGGCCGAACACCTAATATTCCAAAAATGTCCGTTACAGCCAAACTATTAGAGACACAGTGTTCATATTTTATATGCAGGGTTTTACAGAGGGCCTAAGCATTAATATAGTCACTTATTAAGCGATGGACTGCAACATGTAACCGAACACCTAATATTCCAAAAATGTCCGTTACAGCCAAACTATTAGAGTTACAGTGTTCATATTGTACATGCAGGGTTTTACAGAGGGCCAGAGCATTAATATAGTCACTTATTAAGCGATGGACTGCAACATGTGGCCGAACACCTAATATTCCAAAAATGTCCGATACAGCCAAACTATTAGAGACACAGTGTTCATATGGTACATGCAGGGTTTTACAGAGACCCAAAGCATTAATATAGTCACTTATTAAGCGATGGACTGCAACATGTGGCCGAACATCTAATATTCCAAAAATGTCCGTTACAGCCAAACTATTAGAGACACAGTGTTCATATTGTACATGCAGGGTTTTACAGAGGGCCAAAGCATTAATATAGTCACTTATTAAGCGATGGACTGCAACATGTGGCCGAACACCTAATATTCCAAAAATGTTCGTTACGGCCAAACTATTAGAGACATAGTGTTCATATTGTACATGCAGGGTTTTACAGAGGGCCAAACCATTAATATAGTCACTTATTAAGCGATGGACTGCAACATGTAACCGAACACCTAATATTCCAAAAATGTCCGTTACAGCCAAACTATTTGAGACACAGTGTTCATATTGTACATGCAGGGTTTTACAGAGGCCCAAAGCATTAATATAGTCACTTATTAAGCGATGGACTGCAACATGTGGCCGAACACCTAATATTCCAAAAATGTCCGTTACAGCCAAACTATTAGAGACACAGTGTTCATATTGTACATGCAGGGTTTTACAGAGGGCCAAAGCATTAATATAGTCACTTATTAAGCGATGGACTGCAACATGTGGCCGAACACCTAATATTCCAAAAATGTCCGTTACAGCCAAACTATTAGAGACACAGTGTTCATATTTTATATGCAGGGTTTTACAGAGGCCCAAAGCATTAATATAGTCACTTATTAAGCGATGGACTGCAACATGTGGCCGATCACCTAATATTCCAAAAATGTTCGATACAGCCAAACTATTAGAGACACAGTGTTCATATTGTACATGCAGGGTTTTACAGAGGCCCAAAGCATTAATATAGTCACTTATTAAGCGATGGACTGCAACATATGGCCGAACACCTAATATTCCAAAAATGTCCGTTACAGCCAAACTATTAGAGACACAGTGTTCATATTGTACATGCAGGGATTTACAGAGGGCCAAAGCATTAATATAGTCACTTATTAAGCGATGGACTGCAACATGTAACCGAACACCTAATATTCCAAAAATGTCCGTTACAGCCAAACTATTAGAGACACAGTGTTCATATTGTACATGCAGGGTTTTACAGAGGGCCAAAGCATTAATATAGTCACTTATTAAGCGTTGGACTGCAACATGTGGTCGAACACCTAATATTCCAAAAGTGTCAGTTACAGAAAAACTAGAAGAGGCATTAAGTTCATATTGTATATGCAGCGTTAAACAGAGGCCCAAAGCATTAATATAGTCACTTATTAAGCGTTGGACTGCCCTATGTGGTTGAACACCTAATATTCCAAAAATGTCAGTTACAGCCAAACTATAAGAGGCATAAAGTTCATATTGTATATGCAGCGTTAAACAGAGGCCCAAAGCATTAATATAGTCACTTATTAGGCGTTGGACTGCCCTATGTGGTTGAACACCTAATATTCCAAAAATGTCAGTTACAGCCAAACTATAAGAGGCATAAAGTTCATATTGTATATGCAGCGTTATACAGAGGCCCAAAGCATTACTATAATCACATGTTAAGCGTTGGACTGCAACATGTGGTCGAACACCTAATATTCCAAAAATGACAGTAACAGCCAAACAATAAGAGGCAGAGAGTTCATACTGTATATGCAGCGTTATACAGAGTCCCAAAGCATTAATATAGTCACTTATTAAGCGTTGGACTGAAATATGTGGTCGAACACCTAATATTACAAAAATGTCAGTTACAGCCAAACTATTAGAGACACAGTGTTCATATTGTACATGCAGGGTTTTACAGAGGGCCAAAGCATTAATATAGTCACTTATTAAGCGATGGACTGCAACATGTGGCCGAACACCTAATATTCCAAAAATGTCCGTTACAGCCAAACTATTAGAGACACTGTGTTCATATTTTATATGCAGGGTTTTACAGAGGCCCAAAGCATTAATATAGTCACTTATTAAGCGATGGACTGCAACATGTGGCCGAACACCTAATATTCCAAAAATGTTCGATACAGCCAAACTATTAGAGACACAGTGTTCATATTTTATATGCAGGGTTTTACAGAGGCCCAAAGCATTAATATAGTCACTTATTAAGCGATGGACTGCAACATGTGGCCGAACACCTAATATTCCAAAAAGGTCCGTTACAGCCAAACTATTAGAGACACAGTGTTCATATTTTATATGCAGGGTTTTACAGAGGGCCAAAGCATTAATATAGTCACTTATTAAGCGTTGGACTGCCCTATGTGGTTGAACACCTAATATTCCAAAAATGTCAGTTACAGCCAAACTATAAGAGGCATAAAGTTCATATTGTATATGCAGCGTTATACAGAGTCCCAAAGCATTAATATAGTCACTTATTAAGCGTTGGACTGCAATATGTGGTCGAACACCTAATATTACAAAAATGTCAGTTACAGCCAAACTATTAGAGATACAGTGTTCATATTGTACATGCAGGGTTTTACAGAGGCCCAAAGCATTAATATAGTCACTTATTAAGCGATGGACTGCAACATGTGGCCGAACACCTAATATTCCAAAAATGTTCGTTACAGCCAAACTATTAGAGACACAGTGTTCATATTGTACATGCAGGGTTTTACAGAGGGCCAAAGCATTAATATAGTCACTTATTAAGCGATGGACTGCAACATGTAACCGAACACCTAATATTCCAAAAATGTCCGTTACAGCCAAACTATTAGAGACACAGTGCTCATATTGTACATGCAGGGTTTTACAGAGGCCCAAAGCATTAATATAGTCACTTATTAAGCGATGGACTGCAACATGTGGCCGAACACCTAATATTCCAAAAATGTCCGTTACAGCCAAACTATTAGAGACACAGTGTTCATATTGTACATGCAGGGTTTTACAGAGGGCCAAAGCATTAATATAGTCACTTATTAAGCGTTGGACTGCCCTATGTTGTTGAACACCTAATATTCCAAAAATGTCAGTTACAGCCAAACTATAAGAGGCATAAAGTTCATATTGTATATGCAGCGTTATACAGAGTCCCAAAGCATTAATATAGTCACTTATTAAGCGTTGGACTGCAATATGTGGTCGAACACCTAATATTACAAAAATGTCAGTTACAGCCAAACTATTAGAGACACAGTGTTCATATTGTACATGCAGGGTTTTACAGAGGCCCAAAGCATTAATATAGTCACTTATTAAGCGATGGACTGCAACATGTGGCCGAACACCTAATATTCCAAAAATGTTCGTTACAGCCAAACTATTAGAGACACAGTGTTCATATTGTACATGCAGGGTTTTACAGAGGGCCCAAGCATTAATATAGTCACTTATTAAGCGATGGACTGCAACATGTAACCGAACACCTAATATTCCAAAAATGTCCGTTACAGCCAAACTATTAGAGACACAGTGTTCATATTGTACATGCAGGGTTTTACAGAGGGCCAGAGCATTAATATAGTCACTTATTAAGCGATGGACTGCAACATGTGGCCGAACACCTAATATTCCAAAAATGTCCGTTACAGCCAAACTATTAGAGACACAGTGTTCATATGGTACATGCAGGGTTTTACAGAGACCCAAAGCATTAATATAGTCACTTATTAAGCGATGGACTGCAACATGTGGCCGAACACCTAATATTCCAAAAATGTCCGTTACAGCCAAACTATTAGAGACACAGTGTTCATATTGTACATGCAGGGTTTTACAGAGGGCCAAAGCATTAATATAGTCACTTATTAAGCGATGGACTGCAACATGTGGCCGAACACCTAATATTCCAAAAATGTTCGTTACGGCCAAACTATTAGAGACATAGTGTTCATATTGTACATGCAGGGTTTTACAGAGGGCCAAACCATTAATATAGTCACTTATTAAGCGATGGACTGCAACATGTAACCGAACACCTAATATTCCAAAAATGTCCGTTACAGCCAAACTATTTGAGACACAGTGTTCATATTGTACATGCAGGGTTTTACAGAGGCCCAAAGCATTAATATAGTCACTTATTAAGCGATGGACTGCAACATGTGGCCGAACACCTAATATTCCAAAAATGTCCGTTACAGCCAAACTATTAGAGACACAGTGTTCATATTGTACATGCAGGGTTTTACAGAGGGCCAAAGCATTAATATAGTCACTTATTAAGCGATGGACTGCAACATGTGGCCGAACACCTAATATTCCAAAAATGTCCGTTACAGCCAAACTATTAGAGACACTGTGTTCATATTTTATATGCAGGGTTTTACAGAGGCCCAAAGCATTAATATAGTCACTTATTAAGCGATGGACTGCAACATGTGGCCGAACACCTAATATTCCAAAAATGTTCGATTCAGCCAAACTATTAGAGACACAGTGTTCATATTTTATATGCAGGGTTTTACAGAGGCCCAAAGCATTAATATAGTCACTTATTAAGCGATGGACTGCAACATGTGGCCGAACACCTAATATTCCAAAAAGGTCCGTTACAGCCAAACTATTAGAGACACAGTGTTCATATTTTATATGCAGGGTTTTACAGAGGGCCAAAGCATTAATATAGTCACTTATTAAGCGTTGGACTGCCCTATGTGGTTGAACACCTAATATTCCAAAAATGTCAGTTACAGCCAAACTATAAGAGGCATAAAGTTCATATTGTATATGCAGCGTTATACAGAGTCCCAAAGCATTAATATAGTCACTTATTAAGCGTTGGACTGCAATATGTGGTCGAACACCTAATATTACAAAAATGTCAGTTACAGCCAAACTATTAGAGACACAGTGTTCATATTGTACATGCAGGGTTTTACAGAGGCCCAAAGCATTAATATAGTCACTTATTAAGCGATGGACTGCAACATGTGGCCGAACACCTAATATTCCAAAAATGTTCGTTACAGCCAAACTATTAGAGACACAGTGTTCATATTGTACATGCAGGGTTTTACAGAGGGCCAAAGCATTAATATAGTCACTTATTAAGCGATGGACTGCAACATGTAACCGAACACCTAATATTCCAAAAATGTCCGTTACAGCCAAACTATTAGAGACACAGTGTTCATATTGTACATGCAGGGTTTTACAGAGGGCCAGAGCATTAATATAGTCACTTATTAAGCGATGGACTGCAACATGTGGCCGAACACCTAATATTCCAAAAATGTCCGATACAGCCAAACTATTAGAGACACAGTGTTCATATGGTACATGCAGGGTTTTACAGAGACCCAAAGCATTAATATAGTCACTTATTAAGCGATGGACTGCAACATGTGGCCGAACACCTAATATTCCAAAAATGTCCGTTACAGCCAAACTATTAGAGACACAGTGTTCATATTGTACATGCAGGGTTTTACAGAGGGCCAAAGCATTAATATAGTCACTTATTAAGCGATGGACTGCAACATGTGGCCGAACACCTAATATTCCAAAAATGTTCGTTACGGCCAAACTATTAGAGACATAGTGTTCATATTGTACATGCAGGGTTTTACAGAGGGCCAAACCATTAATATAGTCACTTATTAAGCGATGGACTGCAACATGTAACCGAACACCTAATATTCCAAAAATGTCCGTTACAGCCAAACTATTTGAGACACAGTGTTCATATTGTACATGCAGGGTTTTACAGAGGCCCAAAGCATTAATATAGTCACTTATTAAGCGATGGACTGCAACATGTGGCCGAACACCTAATATTCCAAAAATGTCCGTTACAGCCAAACTATTAGAGACACAGTGTTCATATTGTACATGCAGGGTTTTACAGAGGGCCAAAGCATTAATATAGTCACTTATTAAGCGATGGACTGCAACATGTGGCCGAACACCTAATATTCCAAAAATGTCCGTTACAGCCAAACTATTAGAGACACAGTGTTCATATTTTATATGCAGGGTTTTACAGAGGGCCTAAGCATTAATATAGTCACTTATTAAGCGATGGACTGCAACATGTAACCGAACACCTAATATTCCAAAAATGTCCGTTACAGCCAAACTATTAGAGACACAGTGTTCATATTGTACATGCAGGGTTTTACAGAGGGCCAGAGCATTAATATAGTCACTTATTAAGCGATGGACTGCAACATGTGGCCGAACACCTAATATTCCAAAAGTGTCAGTTACAGAAAAACTAGAAGAGGCATTAAGTTCATATTGTATATGCAGCGTTAAACAGAGGCCCAAAGCATTAATATAGTCACTTATTAAGCGTTGGACTGCCCTATGTGGTTGAACACCTAATATTCCAAAAATGTCAGTTACAGCCAAACTATAAGAGGCATAAAGTTCATATTGTATATGCAGCGTTAAACTGAGGCCCAAAGCATTAATATAGTCACTTATTAAGCGTTGGACTGCCCTATGTGGTTGAACACCTAATATTCCAAAAATGTCAGTTACAGCCAAACTATAAGAGGCATAAAGTTCATATTGTATATGCAGCGTTAAACTGAGGCCCAAAGCATTAATATAGTCACTTATTAAGCGTTGGACTGCCCAATGTGGTTGAACACCTAATATTCCAAAAATGTCAGTTACAGCCAAACTATAAGAGGCATAAAGTTCATATTGTATATGCAGCGTTAAACTGAGGCCCAAAGCATTAATATAGTCACTTATTAAGCGTTAAACTGCCCAATGTGGTTGAACACCTAATATTCCAAAAATGTCAGTTACAGCCAAACTATAAGAGGCATAAAGTTCATATTGTATATGCAGCGTTATACAGAGGCCCAAAGCATTACTATAATCACATGTTATGCGTTGGACTGCAACATGTGGTCGAACACCTAATATTCCAAAAATGACAGTAACAGCCAAACAATAAGAGGCAGAGAGTTCATACTGTATATGCAGCGTTATACAGAGTCCCAAAGCATTAATATAGTCACTTATTATGCGTTGGACTGCAATATGTGGTCGAACACCTAATATTACAAAAATGTCAGTTACAGCCAAACTATTAGAGACACAGTGTTCATATTGTACATGCAGGGTTTTACAGAGAGCCAAAGCATTAATATAGTCACTTATTAAGCGTTGGACTTCAACATGTGGTGGAACACCTAATATTCCAAAAATGTCCGTTACAGCCAAACTATTAGAGACACAGTGTTCATATGGTACATGCAGGGTTTTACAGAGGGCCAAAGCATTAATATAGTCACTTATTAAGCGTTGGACTGCAACATGTGGTCGAACACCTAATATTCCAAAAGTGTCAGTTACAGAAAAACTAGAAGAGGCATTAAGTTCATATTGTATATGCAGCGTTAAACAGAGGCCCAAAGCATTAATATAGTCACTTATTAAGCGTTGGACTGCCCTATGTGGTTGAACACCTAATATTCCAAAAATGTCAGTTACAGCCAAACTATAAGAGGCATAAAGTTCATATTGTATATGCAGCGTTAAACAGAGGCCCAAAGCATTAATATAGTCACTTATTAAGCGTTGGACTGCCCTATGTGGTTGAACACCTAATATTCCAAAAATGTTAGTTACAGCCAAACTATAAGAGGCATAAAGTTCATATTGTATATGCAGCGTTATACAGAGGCCCAAAGCATTACTATAATCACATGTTAAGCGTTGGACTGCAACATGTAGTTGAACATTTAATATTCCAAAAGTGTCAGTTACAGCCAAACTATAAGAGGCATAAAGTTCATATTGTATATGCTGCGTTATACAGAGGCCCAAAGCATTACTATAATCACAAGTTACGCGTTGGACTGCAACATGTAGTTGAACACCTAATATTCCAAAAATGTCCGTTACAGCCTTACCATTATAGACACAGTGTTCATATTGTATATGCAGCGTTTTACAGAGGCCCAAAGCATTAATATAGTCACTTATTAAGCGTTGGACTGCCCTATGTGGTGGAACACCTAATATGCCAAAAATGTCCGTTACAGCCAAACTATTAGAGACACAGTTTTCATATTGTACATGCAGGGTTTTACAGAGGGCCAAAGCATTAATAAAGTCACTTATTAAGCGTTGGACTGCAACATGTGGTCGAACACCTAATAATCCAAAAATGTCCGTTACAGCCAAACTATTAGAGACACAGTGTTCATATTGTACATGCAGGGTTTTACAGAGGCCCAAAGCATTAATATAGTCACTTATTAAGCGATGGACTGCAACATGTGGCCGAACACCTAATATTCCAAAAATGTCCTTTACAGCCAAACTATTAGAGACACAGTGTTTAAATTGTACATGCAGGGTTTTACAGAGGCCCAAAGCATTAACATAGTCACTTATTAAGCGATGGACTGCAACATGTGGCCGAACACCTAATATTCCAAAAATGTCCATTACAGCCAAACTATTAGAGACACAGTGTTCAAATTGTACATGCAGGGTTTTACAGAGGCCCAAAGCATTAACATAGTCACTTATTAAGCGATGGACTGCAACATGTGGCCGAACACCTAATATTCCAAAAATGTCCGTTACAGCCAAACTATTAGAGACACAGTGTTCATATTGTACATGCAGGGTTTTACAGAGGCCCAAAGCATTAATATAGTCACTTATTAAGCGATGGACTGCAACATGTGGCCGAACACCTAATATTCCAAAAATGTCCGTTACAGCCAAACTATTAGAGACACAGTGTTCATATTGTATATGCAGGGTTTTACAGAGGGCTAAAGCAATAATATAGTCACTTATTAAGCGTTGGACTGCCCTATGTGGTTGAACACCTAATATTCCAAAAATGTCAGTTACAGCCAAACTATAAGAGGCATAAAGTTCATATTGTATATGCAGCGTTATACAGAGGCCCAAAGCATTACTATAATCACATGTTAAGCGTTGGACTGCAACATGTAGTTGAACATTTAATATTCCAAAAGTGTCAGTTACAGCCAAACTATAAGAGGCATAAAGTTCATATTGTATATGCAGCGTTAAACAGAGGCCCAAAGCATTAATATAGTCACTTATTAAGCGTTGGACTGCCCTATGTGGTTGAACACCTAATATTCCAAAAATGTCAGTTACAGCCAAACTATAAGAGGCATAAAGTTCATATTGTATATGCTGCGTTATACAGAGGCCCAAAGCATTACTATAATCACATGTTACGCGTTGGACTGCAACATGTAGTTGAACACCTAATATTCCAAAAATGTCCGTTACAGCCTTACCATTATAGACACAGTGTTCATATTGTATATGCAGCGTTTTACAGAGGCCCAAAGCATTAATATAGTCACTTATTAAGCGTTGGACTGCCCTATGTGGTTGAACACCTAATATGCCAAAAATGTCCGTTACAGCCAAACTATTAGAGACACAGTTTTCATATTGTACATGCAGGGTTTTACAGAGGGCCAAAGCATTAATATAGTCACTTATTAAGCGTTGGACTGCAACATGTGGTCGAACACCTAATATTCCAAAAATGACAGTAACAGCCAAACAATAAGAGGCAGAGAGTTCATACTGTATATGCAGCGTTATACAGAGTCCCAAAGCATTAATATAGTCACTTATTAAGCGATGGACTGCAACATGTGGTGGAACACCTAATATTCCAAAAATGTCCGTTACAGCCAAACTATTAGAGACACAGTGTTCATATGGTACATGCAGGGTTTTACAGAGGGCCAAAGCATTAATATAGTCACTTATTAAGCGTTGGACTGCAACATGTGGTCGAACACCTAATATTCCAAAAGTGTCAGTTACAGAAAAACTAGAAGAGGCATTAAGTTCATATTGTATATGCAGCGTTTAACAGAGGCCCAAAGCATTAATATAGTCACTTATTAAGCGTTGGACTGCCCTATGTGGTTGAACACCTAATATTCCAAAAATGTCAGTTACAGCCAAACTATAAGAGGCATAAAGTTCATATTGTATATGCAGCGTTAAACAGAGGCCCAAAGCATTAATATAGTCACTTATTAAGCGTTGGACTGCCCTATGTGGTTGAACACCTAATATTCCAAAAATGTCAGTTACAGCCAAACTATAAGAGGCATAAAGTTCATATTGTATATGCTGCGTTATTCAGAGGCCCAAAGCATTACTATAATCACATGTTACGCGTTGGACTGCAACATGTAGTTGAACACCTAATATTCCAAAAATGTCCGTTACAGCCTTACCATTATAGACACAGTGTTCATATTGTATATGCAGCGTTTTACAGAGGCCCAAAGCATTAATATAGTCACTTATTAAGCGTTGGACTGCCCTATGTGGTTGAACACCTAATATGCCAAAAATGTCCGTTACAGCCAAACTATTAGAGACACAGTTTTCATATTGTACATGCAGGGTTTTACAGAGGGCCAAAGCATTAATATAGTCACTTATTAAGCGATGGACTGCAACATGTAACCGAACACCTAATATTCCAAAAATGTCCGTTACAGCCAAACTATTAGAGACACAGTGTTCATATTGTACATGCAGGGTTTTACAGAGGCCCAAAGCATTAATATAGTCACTTATTAAGCGATGGACTGCAACATGTGGCCGAACACATAATATTCCAAAAATGTCCGTTACAGCCAAACTATTAGAGACACAGTGTTCATATTGTACATGCAGGGTTTTACAGAGGGCCAAAGCATTAAGATAGTCACTTATTAAGCGATGGACTGCAACATGTGGCCGAACACCTAATATTCCAAAAATGTCCGTTACAGCCAAACTATTAGAGACACAGTGTTCATATTTTATATGCAGGGTTTTACAGAGGCCCAAAGCATTAATATAGTCACTTATTAAGCGATGGACTGCAACATGTGGCCGAACACCTAATATTCCAAAAATGTTCGATACAGCCAAACTATTAGAGACACAGTGTTCATATTGTACATGCAGGGTTTTACAGAGGGCCAAAGCATTAATATAGTCACTTATTAAGCGATGGACTGCAACATGTAACCGAACACCTAATATTCCAAAAATGTCCGTTACAGCCAAACTATTAGAGACACAGTGTTCATATTGTACATGCAGGGCTTTACAGAGGGCCAAAGCAATAATATAGTCACTTATTAAGCGTTGGACTGCAACATGTGGTCGAACACCTAATATTCCAAAAATGTCCGTTACAGCCAAACTATTAGAGACACAGTGTTCATATTGTACACGCAGGGTTTTACAGAGGGCCAAAGCATTAATATAGTCACTTATTAAGCGATGGACTGCAACATGTAACCGAACCCCTAATATTCCAAAAATGTCCGTTACAGCCAAACTATTAGAGACACAGTGTTCATATTTTATATGCAGGGTTTTACAGAGGCCCAAAGCATTAATAGAGTCACTTATTAAGCGATGGACTGCAACATGTGGCCGAACACCTAATATTCCAAAAATGTTCGTTACAGCCAAACTATTAGAGACACAGTGTTCATATTGTACATGCAGGGTTTTACAGAGGGCCAAAGCATTAATATAGTCACCTATTAAGCGATGGACTGCAACATGTAACCGAACACCTAATATTCCAAAAATGTCCGTTACAGCCAAACTATTAGAGACACAGTATTCATATTGTACATGCAGGGTTTTACAGAGGCCCAAAGCATTAATATAGTCACTTATTAAGCGATGGACTGCAACATGTGGCCGAACACCTAATATTCCAAAAATGTCCGTTACAGCCAAACTATTAGAGACACAGTGTTCATATTGTACATGCAGGGTTTTACAGAGGGCCAAAGCATTAATATAGTCACTTATTAAGCGATGGACTGCAACATGTGGCCGAACACCTAATATTCCAAAAATGTCCGTTACAGCCAAACTATTAGACACACAGTGTTCAAATTGTACATGCAGGGTTTTACAGAGGCCCAAAGCATTAACATAGTCACTTATTAAGCGATGGACTGCAACATGTGGCCGAATACCTAATATTCCAAAAATGTCCGTTACAGCCAAACTATTAGAGACACAGTGTTCATATTGTACATGAAGGGTTTTACAGAGGGCCAAAGCATTAATATAGTCACTTATTAAGCGTTGGACTGCAACATGTGGTCGAACACCTTATATTCCAAAAATGTCAGTTACAGCCAAACTATTAGAGACACAGTGTTCATATTTTATATGCAGGGTTTTACAGAGGCCCAAAGCATTAATATAGTCACTTATTAAGCGATGGACTGCAACATGTGGCCGAACACCTAATATTCCAAAAATGTCCGTTACAGCCAAACTATTAGAGACACAGTGTTCATATTGTACATGCAGGGTTTTACAGAGGGCCAATGCAATAATATAGTCACTTATTAAGCGTTGGACTGCAACATGTGGTCGAACACCTAATATTCCAAAAATGTCCGTTACAGCCAAACTATTAGAGACACAGTGTTCATATGGTACATGCAGGGTTTTACAGAGACCCAAAGCATTAATATAGTCACTTATTAAGCGATGGACTGCAACATGTGGCCGAACACCTAATATTCCAAAAATGTCCGTTACAGCCAAACTATTAGAGACACAGTGTTCATATGGTACATGCAGGGTTTTACAGAGACCCAAAGCATTAATATAGTCACTTATTAAGCGATGGACTGCAACATTTAACCGAACACCTAATATTCCAAAAATGTCCGTTACAGCCAAACTATTAGAGACACAGTGTTCATATTGTACATGCAGGGTTTTACAGAGGCCCAAAGCATTAATATAGTCACTTATTAAGCGATGGACTGCAACATGTGGCCGAACACCTAATATTCCAAAAATGTCCGTTACAGCCAAACTATTAGAGACACAGTGTTCATATTGTACATGCAGGGTTTTACAGAGGCCCAAAGCATTAATATAGTCACTTATTAAGCGATGGACTGCAACATGTGGCCGAACACCTAATATTCCAAAAATGTCCGTTACAGCCAATCTATTAGAGACACAGTGTTCATATTGTACATGCAGGGTTTTACAGAGGGCCAAAGCATTAATATAGTCACTTATTAAGCGATGGACTGCAACATGTGGCCGAACACCTAATATTCCAAAAATGTCCGTTACAGCCAAACTATTAGAGACACAGTGTTCATATTTTATATGCAGGGTTTTACAGAGGCCCAAAGCATTAATATAGTCACTTATTAAGCGATGGACTGCAACATGTGGCCGAACACCTAATATTCCAAAAATGTTCGATACAGCCAAACTATTAGAGACACAGTGTTCATATTGTACATGCAGGGTTTTACAGAGGCCCAAAGCAATAATATAGTCACTTATTAAGCGATGGACTGCAACATGTGGCCGAACACCTAATATTCCAAAAATGTCCGTTACAGCCAAACTATTAGAGACACAGTGTTCATATTGTACATGCAGGGTTTTACAGAGGGCCAAAGCATTAATTTAGTCACTTATTAAGCGATGGTCTGCAACATGTAACCGAACACCTAATATTCCAAAAATGTCCGTTACAGCCAAACTATTAGAGACACAGTGTTCATATTGTACATGCAGGGTTTTACAGAGGGCCAAAGCATTAATATAGTCACTTATTAAGCGTTGGACTGCAACATGTGGTCGAACACCTAATATTCCAAAAGTGTCAGTTACAGAAAAACTAGAAGAGGCATTAAGTTCATATTGTATATGCAGCGTTAAACAGAGGCCCAAAGCATTAATATAGTCACTTATTAAGCGTTGGACTGCCCTATGTGGTTGAACACCTAATATTCCAAAAATGTCAGTTACAGCCAAACTATAAGAGGCATAAAGTTCATATTGTATATGCAGCGTTAAACAGAGGCCCAAAGCATTAATATAGTCACTTATTAAGCGTTGGACTGCCCTATGTGGTTGAACACCTAATATTCCAAAAATGTCAGTTACAGCCAAACTATAAGAGGCATAAAGTTCATATTGTATATGCAGCGTTAAACTGAGGCCCAAAGCATTAATATAGTCACTTATTAAGCGTTGGACTGCCCAATGTGGTTGAACACCTAATATTCCAAAAATGTCAGTTACAGCCAAACTATAAGAGGCATAAAGTTCATATTGTATATGCAGCGTTAAACTGAGGCCCAAAGCATTAATATAGTCACTTATTAAGCGTTGGACTGCCCAATGTGGTTGAACACCTAATATTCCAAAAATGTCAGTTACAGCCAAACTATAAGAGGCATAAAGTTCATATTGTATATGCAGCGTTATACAGAGGCCCAAAGCATTACTATAATCACATGTTATGCGTTGGACTGCAACATGTGGTCGAACACCTAATATTCCAAAAATGACAGTAACAGCCAAACAATAAGAGGCAGAGAGTTCATACTGTATATGCAGCGTTATACAGAGTCCCAAAGCATTAATATAGTCACTTATTAAGCGTTGGACTGCAACATGTGGTCGAACACCTAATATTCCAAAAGTGTCAGTTACAGAAAAACTAGAAGAGGCATTAAGTTCATATTGTATATGCAGCGTTAAACAGAGGCCCAAAGCATTAATATAGTCACTTATTAAGCGTTGGACTGCCCTATGTGGTTGAACACCTAATATTCCAAAAATGTCAGTTACAGCCAAACTATAAGAGGCATAAAGTTCATATTGTATATGCAGCGTTAAACAGAGGCCCAAAGCATTAATATAGTCACTTATTAAGCGTTGGACTGCCCTATGTGGTTGAACACCTAATATTCCAAAAATGTTAGTTACAGCCAAACTATAAGAGGCATAAAGTTCATATTGTATATGCAGCGTTATACAGAGGCCCAAAGCATTACTATAATCACATGTTAAGCGTTGGACTGCAACATGTAGTTGAACATTTAATATTCCAAAAGTGTCAGTTACAGCCAAACTATAAGAGGCATAAAGTTCATATTGTATATGCTGCGTTATACAGAGGCCCAAAGCATTACTATAATCACATGTTAAGCGTTGGACTGCAACATGTAGTTGAACATTTAATATTCCAAAAGTGTCAGTTACAGCCAAACTATAAGAGGCATAAAGTTCATATTGTATATGCTGCGTTATACAGAGGCCCAAAGCATTACTATAATCACAAGTTACGCGTTGGACTGCAACATGTAGTTGAACACCTAATATTCCAAAAATGTCCGTTACAGCCTTACCATTATAGACACAGTGTTCATATTGTATATGCAGCGTTTTACAGAGGCCCAAAGCATTAATATAGTCACTTATTAAGCGTTGGACTGCCCTATGTGGTTGAACGCCTAATATGCCAAAAATGTCCGTTACAGCCAAACTATTAGAGACACAGTTTTCATATTGTACATGCAGGGTTTTACAGAGGGCCAAAGCATTAATAAAGTCACTTATTAAGCGTTGGACTGCAACATGTGGTCGAACACCTAATATTCCAAAAATGACAGTAACAGCCAAACAATAAGAGGCAGAGAGTTCATACTGTATATGCAGCGTTATACAGAGTCCCAAAGCATTAATATAGTCACTTATTAAGCGTTGGACTGCAATATGTGGTCGAACACCTAATATTACAAAAATGTCAGTTACAGCCAAACTATTAGAGACACAGTGTTCATATTGTACATGCAGGGTTTTACAGAGGGCCAAAGCATTAATATAGTCACTTATTAGGCGTTGGACTGCAACATGTGGCCGAACACCTAATAATCCAAAAATGTCCGTTACAGCCAAACTATTAGAGACACAGTGTTCATATTGTACATGCAGGGTTTTACAGAGGCCCAAAGCATTAATATAGTCACTTATTAAGCGATGGACTGCAACATGTGGCCGAACACCTAATATTCCAAAAATGTCCTTTACAGCCAAACTATTAGAGACACAGTGTTCAAATTGTACATGCAGGGTTTTACAGAGGCCCAAAGCATTAACATAGTCACTTATTAAGCGATGGACTGCAACATGTGGCCGAACACCTAATATTCCAAAAATGTCCGTTACAGCCAAACTATTAGAGACACAGTGTTCATATTGTACATGAAGGGTTTTACAGAGGGCCAAAGCATTAATATAGTCACTTATTAAGCGATGGACTGCAACATGTGGCCGAACACCTAATATTCCAAAAATGTCCGTTACAGCCAAACTATTAGAGACACAGTGTTCAAATTGTACATGCAGGGTTTAACAGAGACCCAAAGCATTAACATAGTCACTTATTAAGCGATGGACTGCAACATGTGGCCGAACACCTAATATTCCAAAAATGTCAGTTACAGCCAAACTATTAGAGACACAGTGTTCATATTGTACATGAAGGGTTTTACAGAGGGCCAAAGCATTAATATAGTCACTTATTAAGCGATGGACTGCAACATGTGGCCGAACACCTAATATTCCAAAAATGTCAGTTACAGCCAAACTATTAGAGACACAGTGTTCATATTTTATATGCAGGGTTTTACAGAGGCCCAAAGCATTAATATAGTCACTTATTAAGCGATGGACTGCAACATGTGGCCGAACACCTAATATTCCAAAAATGTCCGTTACAGCCAAACTATTAGAGACACAGTGTTCATATTGTACATGCAGGGTTTTACAGAGGCCCAAAGCATTAATATAGTCACTTATTAAGCGATGGACTGCAACATGTGGCCGAACACCTAATATTCCAAAAATGTCCGTTACAGCCAAACTATTAGAGACACAGTGTTCATATTGTATATGCAGGGTTTTACAGAGGGCTAAAGCAATAATATAGTCACTTATTAAGCGTTGGACTGCCCTATGTGGTTGAACACCTAATATTCCAAAAATGTCAGTTACAGCCAAACTATAAGAGGCATAAAGTTCATATTGTATATGCAGCGTTATACAGAGGCCCAAAGCATTACTATAATCACATGTTAAGCGTTGGACTGCAACATGTAGTTGAACATTTAATATTCCAAAAGTGTCAGTTACAGCCAAACTATAAGAGGCATAAAGTTCATATTGTATATGCAGCGTTAAACAGAGGCCCAAAGCATTAATATAGTCACTTATTAAGCGTTGGACTGCCCTATGTGGTTGAACACCTAATATTCCAAAAATGTCAGTTACAGCCAAACTATAAGAGGCATAAAGTTCATATTGTATATGCTGCGTTATACAGAGGCCCAAAGCATTACTATAATCACATGTTACGCGTTGGACTGCAACATGTAGTTGAACACCTAATATTCCAAAAATGTCCGTTACAGCCTTACCATTATAGACACAGTGTTCATATTGTATATGCAGCGTTTTACAGAGGCCCAAAGCATTAATATAGTCACTTATTAAGCGTTGGACTGCCCTATGTGGTTGAACACCTAATATGCCAAAAATGTCCGTTACAGCCAAACTATTAGACACACAGTTTTCATATTGTACATGCAGGGTTTTACAGAGGGCCAAAGCATTAATATAGTCACTTATTAAGCGTTGGACTGCAACATGTGGTCGAACACCTAATATTCCAAAAATGACAGTAACAGCCAAACAATAAGAGGCAGAGAGTTCATACTGTATATGCAGCGTTATACAGAGTCCCAAAGCATTAATATAGTCACTTATTAAGCGTTGGACTGCAATATGTGGTCGAACACCTAATATTACAAAAATGTCAGTTACAGCCAAACTATTAGAGACACAGTGTTCATATTGTACATGCAGGGTTTTACAGAGGGCCAAAGCATTAATATAGTCACTTATTAGGCGTTGGACTGCAACATGTGGCCGAACACCTAATAATCCAAAAATGTCCGTTACAGCCAAACTATTAGAGACACAGTGTTCATATTGTACATGCAGGGTTTTACAGAGGCCCAAAGCATTAATATAGTCACTTATTAAGCGATGGACTGCAACATGTGGCCGAACACCTAATATTCCAAAAATGTCCGTTACAGCCAAACTATTAGAGACACAGTGTTCAAATTGTACATGCAGGGTTTTACAGAGGCCCAAAGCATTAACATAGTCACTTATTAAGCGATGGACTGCAACATGTGGCCGAACACCTAATATTCCAAAAATGTCCGTTACAGCCAAACTATTAGAGACACAGTGTTAATATTGTACATGCAGGGTTTTACAGAGGCCCAAAGCATTAATATAGTCACTTATTAAGCGATGGACTGCAACATGTGGTGGAACACCTAATATTCCAAAAATGTCCGTTACAGCCAAACTATTAGAGACACAGTGTTCATATTTTATATGCAGGGTTTTACAGAGGCCCAAAGCATTAATATAGTCACTTATTAAGCGATGGACTGCAACATGTGGTGGAACACCTAATATTCCAAAAATGTCCGTTACAGCCAAACTATTAGAGACACAGTGTTCATATGGTACATGCAGGGTTTTACAGAGGGCCAAAGCATTAATATAGTCACTTATTAAGCGTTGGACTGCAACATGTGGTCGAACACCTAATATTCCAAAAGTGTCAGTTACAGAAAAACTAGAAGAGGCATTAAGTTCATATTGTATATGCAGCGTTTAACAGAGGCCCAAAGCATTAATATAGTCACTTATTAAGCGTTGGACTGCCCTATGTGGTTGAACACCTAATATTCCAAAAATGTCAGTTACAGCCAAACTATAAGAGGCATAAAGTTCATATTGTATATGCAGCGTTAAACAGAGGCCCAAAGCATTAATATAGTCACTTATTAAGCGTTGGACTGCCCTATGTGGTTGAACACCTAATATTCCAAAAATGTCAGTTACAGCCAAACTATAAGAGGCATAAAGTTCATATTGTATATGCTGCGTTATTCAGAGGCCCAAAGCATTACTATAATCACATGTTACGCGTTGGACTGCAACATGTAGTTGAACACCTAATATTCCAAAAATGTCCGTTACAGCCTTACCATTATAGACACAGTGTTCATATTGTATATGCAGCGTTTTACAGAGGCCCAAAGCATTAATATAGTCACTTATTAAGCGTTGGACTGCCCTATGTGGTTGAACACCTAATATGCCAAAAATGTCCGTTACAGCCAAACTATTAGAGACACAGTTTTCATATTGTACATGCAGGGTTTTACAGAGGGCCAAAGCATTAATATAGTCACTTATTAAGCGATGGACTGCAACATGTAACCGAACACCTAATATTCCAAAAATGTTCGTTACAGCCAAACTATTAGAGACACAGTGTTCATATTGTACATGCAGGGTTTTACAGAGGCCCAAAGCATTAATATAGTCACTTATTAAGCGATGGACTGCAACATGTGGCCGAACACATAATATTCCAAAAATGTCCGTTACAGCCAAACTATTAGAGACACAGTGTTCATATTGTACATGCAGGGTTTTACAGAGGGCCAAAGCATTAAGATAGTCACTTATTAAGCGATGGACTGCAACATGTGGCCGAACACCTAATATTCCAAAAATGTCCGTTACAGCCAAACTATTAGAGACACAGTGTTCATATTTTATATGCAGGGTTTTACAGAGGCCCAAAGCATTAATATAGTCACTTATTAAGCGATGGACTGCAACATGTGGCCGAACACCTAATATTCCAAAAATGTTCGATACAGCCAAACTATTAGAGACACAGTGTTCATATTGTACATGCAGGGTTTTACAGAGGGCCAAAGCATTAATATAGTCACTTATTAAGCGATGGACTGCAACATGTAACCGAACACCTAATATTCCAAAAATGTCCGTTACAGCCAAACTATTAGAGACACAGTGTTCATATTGTACATGCAGGGCTTTACAGAGGGCCAAAGCAATAATATAGTCACTTATTAAGCGTTGGACTGCAACATGTGGTCGAACACCTAATATTCCAAAAATGTCCGTTACAGCCAAACTATTAGAGACACAGTGTTCATATTGTACACGCAGGGTTTTACAGAGGGCCAAAGCATTAATATAGTCACTTATTAAGCGATGGACTGCAACATGTAACCGAACCCCTAATATTCCAAAAATGTCCGTTACAGCCAAACTATTAGAGACACAGTGTTCATATTTTATATGCAGGGTTTTACAGAGGCCCAAAGCATTAATAGAGTCACTTATTAAGCGATGGACTGCAACATGTGGCCGAACACCTAATATTCCAAAAATGTTCGTTACAGCCAAACTATTAGAGACACAGTGTTCATATTGTACATGCAGGGTTTTACAGAGGGCCAAAGCATTAATATAGTCACCTATTAAGCGATGGACTGCAACATGTAACCGAACACCTAATATTCCAAAAATGTCCGTTACAGCCAAACTATTAGAGACACAGTATTCATATTGTACATGCAGGGTTTTACAGAGGCCCAAAGCATTAATATAGTCACTTATTAAGCGATGGACTGCAACATGTGGCCGAACACCTAATATTCCAAAAATGTCCGTTACAGCCAAACTATTAGAGACACAGTGTTCATATTGTACATGCAGGGTTTTACAGAGGGCCAAAGCATTAATATAGTCACTTATTAAGCGATGGACTGCAACATGTGGCCGAACACCTAATATTCCAAAAATGTCCGTTACAGCCAAACTATTAGACACACAGTGTTCAAATTGTACATGCAGGGTTTTACAGAGACCCAAAGCATTAACATAGTCACTTATTAAGCGATGGACTGCAACATGTGGCCGAATACCTAATATTCCAAAAATGTCCGTTACAGCCAAACTATTAGAGACACAGTGTTCATATTGTACATGAAGGGTTTTACAGAGGGCCAAAGCATTAATATAGTCACTTATTAAGCGTTGGACTGCAACATGTGGTCGAACACCTTATTTTCCAAAAATGTCAGTTACAGCCAAACTATTAGAGACACAGTGTTCATATTTTATATGCAGGGTTTTACAGAGGCCCAAAGCATTAATATAGTCACTTATTAAGCGATGGACTGCAACATGTGGCCGAACACCTAATATTCCAAAAATGTCCGTTACAGCCAAACTATTAGAGACACAGTGTTCATATTGTACATGCAGGGTTTTACAGAGGGCCAATGCAATAATATAGTCACTTATTAAGCGTTGGACTGCAACATGTGGTCGAACACCTAATATTCCAAAAATGTCCGTTACAGCCAAACTATTAGAGACACAGTGTTCATATGGTACATGCAGGGTTTTACAGAGACCCAAAGCATTAATATAGTCACTTATTAAGCGATGGACTGCAACATGTAACCGAACACCTAATATTCCAAAAATGTCCGTTACAGCCAAACTATTAGAGACACAGTGTTCATATTGTACATGCAGGGTTTTACAGAGGCCCAAAGCATTAATATAGTCACTTATTAAGCGATGGACTGCAACATGTAACCGAACACCTAATATTCCAAAAATGTCCGTTACAGCCAAACTATTAGAGACACAGTGTTCATATTGTACATGCAGGGTTTTACAGAGGCCCAAAGCATTAATATAGTCACTTATTAAGCGATGGACTGCAACATGTGGCCGAACACCTAATATTCCAAAAATGTCCGTTACAGCCAATCTATTAGAGACACAGTGTTCATATTGTACATGCAGGGTTTTACAGAGGGCCAAAGCATTAATATAGTCACTTATTAAGCGATGGACTGCAACATGTGGCCGAACACCTAATATTCCAAAAATGTCCGTTACAGCCAAACTATTAGAGACACAGTGTTCATATTTTATATGCAGGGTTTTACAGAGGCCCAAAGCATTAATATAGTCACTTATTAAGCGATGGACTGCAACATGTGGCCGAACACCTAATATTCCAAAAATGTTCGATACAGCCAAACTATTAGAGACACAGTGTTCATATTGTACATGCAGGGTTTTACAGAGGCCCAAAGCAATAATATAGTCACTTATTAAGCGATGGACTGCAACATGTGGCCGAACACCTAATATTCCAAAAATGTCCGTTACAGCCAAACTATTAGAGACACAGTGTTCATATTGTACATGCAGGGTTTTACAGAGGGCCAAAGCATTAATTTAGTCACTTATTAAGCGATGGTCTGCAACATGTAACCGAACACCTAATATTCCAAAAATGTCCGTTACAGCCAAACTATTAGAGACACAGTGTTCATATTGTACATGCAGGGTTTTACAGAGGGCCAAAGCATTAATATAGTCACTTATTAAGCGTTGGACTGCAACATGTGGTCGAACACCTAATATTCCAAAAGTGTCAGTTACAGAAAAACTAGAAGAGGCATTAAGTTCATATTGTATATGCAGCGTTAAACAGAGGCCCAAAGCATTAATATAGTCACTTATTAAGCGTTGGACTGCCCTATGTGGTTGAACACCTAATATTCCAAAAATGTCAGTTACAGCCAAACTATAAGAGGCATAAAGTTCATATTGTATATGCAGCGTTAAACAGAGGCCCAAAGCATTAATATAGTCACTTATTAAGCGTTGGACTGCCCTATGTGGTTGAACACCTAATATTCCAAAAATGTCAGTTACAGCCAAACTATAAGAGGCATAAAGTTCATATTGTATATGCAGCGTTAAACTGAGGCCCAAAGCATTAATATAGTCACTTATTAAGCGTTGGACTGCCCAATGTGGTTGAACACCTAATATTCCAAAAATGTCAGTTACAGCCAAACTATAAGAGGCATAAAGTTCATATTGTATATGCAGCGTTAAACTGAGGCCCAAAGCATTAATATAGTCACTTATTAAGCGTTGGACTGCCCAATGTGGTTGAACACCTAATATTCCAAAAATGTCAGTTACAGCCAAACTATAAGAGGCATAAAGTTCATATTGTATATGCAGCGTTATACAGAGGCCCAAAGCATTACTATAATCACATGTTATGCGTTGGACTGCAACATGTGGTCGAACACCTAATATTCCAAAAATGACAGTAACAGCCAAACAATAAGAGGCAGAGAGTTCATACTGTATATGCAGCGTTATACAGAGTCCCAAAGCATTAATATAGTCACTTATTATGCGTTGGACTGCAATATGTGGTCGAACACCTAATATTACAAAAATGTCAGTTACAGCCAAACTATTAGAGACACAGTGTTCATATTGTACATGCAGGGTTTTACAGAGAGCCAAAGCATTAATATAGTCACTTATTAAGCGTTGGACTTCAACATGTGGTGGAACACCTAATATTCCAAAAATGTCCGTTACAGCCAAACTATTAGAGACACAGTGTTCATATGGTACATGCAGGGTTTTACAGAGGGCCAAAGCATTAATATAGTCACTTATTAAGCGTTGGACTGCAACATGTGGTCGAACACCTAATATTCCAAAAGTGTCAGTTACAGAAAAACTAGAAGAGGCATTAAGTTCATATTGTATATGCAGCGTTAAACAGAGGCCCAAAGCATTAATATAGTCACTTATTAAGCGTTGGACTGCCCTATGTGGTTGAACACCTAATATTCCAAAAATGTCAGTTACAGCCAAACTATAAGAGGCATAAAGTTCATATTGTATATGCAGCGTTAAACAGAGGCCCAAAGCATTAATATAGTCACTTATTAAGCGTTGGACTGCCCTATGTGGTTGAACACCTAATATTCCAAAAATGTTAGTTACAGCCAAACTATAAGAGGCATAAAGTTCATATTGTATATGCAGCGTTATACAGAGGCCCAAAGCATTACTATAATCACATGTTAAGCGTTGGACTGCAACATGTAGTTGAACATTTAATATTCCAAAAGTGTCAGTTACAGCCAAACTATAAGAGGCATAAAGTTCATATTGTATATGCTGCGTTATACAGAGGCCCAAAGCATTACTATAATCACAAGTTACGCGTTGGACTGCAACATGTAGTTGAACACCTAATATTCCAAAAATGTCCGTTACAGCCTTACCATTATAGACACAGTGTTCATATTGTATATGCAGCGTTTTACAGAGGCCCAAAGCATTAATATAGTCACTTATTAAGCGTTGGACTGCCCTATGTGGTTGAACACCTAATATGCCAAAAATGTCCGTTACAGCCAAACTATTAGAGACACAGTTTTCATATTGTACATGCAGGGTTTTACAGAGGGCCAAAGCATTAATAAAGTCACTTATTAAGCGTTGGACTGCAACATGTGGTCGAACACCTAATATTCCAAAAATGACAGTAACAGCCAAACAATAAGAGGCAGAGAGTTCATACTGTATATGCAGCGTTATACAGAGTCCCAAAGCATTAATATAGTCACTTATTAAGCGTTGGACTGCAATATGTGGTCGAACACCTAATATTACAAAAATGTCAGTTACAGCCAAACTATTAGAGACACAGTGTTCATATTGTACATGCAGGGTTTTACAGAGGGCCAAAGCATTAATATAGTCACTTATTAGGCGTTGGACTGCAACATGTGGCCGAACACCTAATAATCCAAAAATGTCCGTTACAGCCAAACTATTAGAGACACAGTGTTCATATTGTACATGCAGGGTTTTACAGAGGCCCAAAGCATTAATATAGTCACTTATTAAGCGATGGACTGCAACATGTGGCCGAACACCTAATATTCCAAAAATGTCCTTTACAGCCAAACTATTAGAGACACAGTGTTCAAATTGTACATGCAGGGTTTTACAGAGGCCCAAAGCATTAACATAGTCACTTATTAAGCGATGGACTGCAACATGTGGCCGAACACCTAATATTCCAAAAATGTCCGTTACAGCCAAACTATTAGAGACACAGTGTTCATATTGTACATGAAGGGTTTTACAGAGGGCCAAAGCATTAATATAGTCACTTATTAAGCGATGGACTGCAACATGTGGCCGAACACCTAATATTCCAAAAATGTCCGTTACAGCCAAACTATTAGAGACACAGTGTTCAAATTGTACATGCAGGGTTTTACAGAGGCCCAAAGCATTAACATAGTCACTTATTAGGCGATGGACTGCAACATGTGGCCGAACACCTAATATTCCAAAAATGTCAGTTACAGCCAAACTATTAGAGACACAGTGTTCATATTTTATATGCAGGGTTTTACAGAGGCCCAAAGCATTAATATAGTCACTTATTAAGCGATGGACTGCAACATGTGGCCGAACACCTAATATTCCAAAAATGTCCGTTACAGCCAAACTATTAGAGACACAGTGTTCATATTGTACATGCAGGGTTTTACAGAGGCCCAAAGCATTAATATAGTCACTTATTAAGCGATGGACTGCAACATGTGGCCGAACACCTAATATTCCAAAAATGTCCGTTACAGCCAAACTATTAGAGACACAGTGTTCATATTGTATATGCAGGGTTTTACAGAGGGCTAAAGCAATAATATAGTCACTTATTAAGCGATGGACTGCAACATGTAGTTGAACACCTAATATTCCAAAAATGTCCGTTACAGCCTTACCATTATAGACACAGTGTTCATATTGTATATGCAGCGTTTTACAGAGGCCCAAAGCATTAATATAGTCACTTATTAAGCGTTGGACTGCCCTATGTGGTTGAACACCTAATATGCCAAAAATGTCCGTTACAGCCAAACTATTAGAGACACAGTTTTCATATTGTACATGCAGGGTTTTACAGAGGGCCAAAGCATTAATATAGTCACTTATTAAGCGTTGGACTGCAACATGTGGTCGAACACCTAATATTCCAAAAATGACAGTAACAGCCAAACAATAAGAGGCAGAGAGTTCATACTGTATATGCAGCGTTATACAGAGTCCCAAAGCATTAATATAGTCACTTATTAAGCGTTGGACTGCAATATGTGGTCGAACACCTAATATTACAAAAATGTCAGTTACAGCCAAACTATTAGAGACACAGTGTTCATATTGTACATGCAGGGTTTTACAGAGGGCCAAAGCATTAATATAGTCACTTATTAGGCGTTGGACTGCAACATGTGGCCGAACACCTAATAATCCAAAAATGTCCGTTACAGCCAAACTATTAGAGACACAGTGTTCATATTGTACATGCAGGGTTTTACAGAGGCCCAAAGCATTAATATAGTCACTTATTAAGCGATGGACTGCAACATGTGGCCGAACACCTAATATTCCAAAAATGTCCGTTACAGCCAAACTATTAGAGACACAGTGTTCAAATTGTACATGCAGGGTTTTACAGAGGCCCAAAGCATTAACATAGTCACTTATTAAGCGATGGACTGCAACATGTGGCCGAACACCTAATATTCCAAAAATGTCCGTTACAGCCAAACTATTAGAGACACAGTGTTAATATTGTACATGCAGGGTTTTACAGAGGCCCAAAGCATTAATATAGTCACTTATTAAGCGATGGACTGCAACATGTGGTGGAACACCTAATATTCCAAAAATGTCCGTTACAGCCAAACTATTAGAGACACAGTGTTCATATTTTATATGCAGGGTTTTACAGAGGCCCAAAGCTTTAATATAGTCACTTATTAAGCGATGGACTGCAACATGTGGCCGAACACCTAATATTCCAAAAATGTCCGTTACAGCCAAACTATTAGAGACACAGTGTTAATATTGTACATGCAGGGTTTTACAGAGGCCCAAAGCATTAATATAGTCACTTATTAAGCGATGGACTGCAACATGTGGTGGAACACCTAATATTCCAAAAATGTCCGTTACAGCCAAACTATTAGAGACACAGTGTTCATATGGTACATGCAGGGTTTTACAGAGGGCCAAAGCATTAATATAGTCACTTATTAAGCGTTGGACTGCAACATGTGGTCGAACACCTAATATTCCAAAAGTGTCAGTTACAGAAAAACTAGAAGAGGCATTAAGTTCATATTGTATATGCAGCGTTTAACAGAGGCCCAAAGCATTAATATAGTCACTTATTAAGCGTTGGACTGCCCTATGTGGTTGAACACCTAATATTCCAAAAATGTCAGTTACAGCCAAACTATAAGAGGCATAAAGTTCATATTGTATATGCAGCGTTAAACAGAGGCCCAAAGCATTAATATAGTCACTTATTAAGCGTTGGACTGCCCTATGTGGTTGAACACCTAATATTCCAAAAATGTCAGTTACAGCCAAACTATAAGAGGCATAAAGTTCATATTGTATATGCTGCGTTATTCAGAGGCCCAAAGCATTACTATAATCACATGTTACGCGTTGGACTGCAACATGTAGTTGAACACCTAATATTCCAAAAATGTCCGTTACAGCCTTACCATTATAGACACAGTGTTCATATTGTATATGCAGCGTTTTACAGAGGCCCAAAGCATTAATATAGTCACTTATTAAGCGTTGGACTGCCCTATGTGGTTGAACACCTAATATGCCAAAAATGTCCGTTACAGCCAAACTATTAGAGACACAGTTTTCATATTGTACATGCAGGGTTTTACAGAGGGCCAAAGCATTAATATAGTCACTTATTAAGCGATGGACTGCAACATGTAACCGAACACCTAATATTCCAAAAATGTCCGTTACAGCCAAACTATTAGAGACACAGTGTTCATATTGTACATGCAGGGTTTTACAGAGGCCCAAAGCATTAATATAGTCACTTATTAAGCGATGGACTGCAACATGTGGCCGAACACCTAATATTCCAAAAATGTCCGTTACAGCCAAACTATTAGAGACACAGTGTTCATATTGTACATGCAGGGTTTTACAGAGGCCCAAAGCATTTATATAGTCACTTATTAAGCGATGGACTGCAACATGTGGCCGAACACCTAATATTCCAAAAATGTCCGTTACAGCCAAACTATTAGAGACACAGTGTTCATATTGTACATGCAGGGTTTTACAGAGGGCCAAAGCATTAATATAGTCACTTATTAAGCGATGGACTGCAACATGTGGCCGAACACCTAATATTCCAAAAATGTCCGTTACAGCCAAACTATTAGACACACAGTGTTCAAATTGTACATGCAGGGTTTTACAGAGGCCCAAAGCATTAACATAGTCACTTATTAAGCGATGGACTGCAACATGTGGCCGAATACCTAATATTCCAAAAATGTCCGTTACAGCCAAACTATTAGAGACACAGTGTTCATATTGTACATGAAGGGTTTTACAGAGGGCCAAAGCATTAATATAGTCACTTATTAAGCGTTGGACTGCAACATGTGGCCGAACACCTAATATTCCAAAAATGTCCGTTACAGCCAAACTATTAGAGACACAGTGTTCATATTTTATATGCAGGGTTTTACAGAGGCCCAAAGCATTAATATAGTCACTTATTAAGCGATGGACTGCAACATGTGGCCGAACACCTAATATTCCAAAAATGTTCGATACAGCCAAACTATTAGAGACACAGTGTTCATATTGTACATGCAGGGTTTTACAGAGGCCCAAAGCATTAATATAGTCACTTATTAAGCGATGGACTGCAACATGTGGCCGAATACCTAATATTCCAAAAATGTCCGTTACAGCCAAACTATTAGAGACACAGTGTTCATATTGTACATGAAGGGTTTTACAGAGGGCCAAAGCATTAATATAGTCACTTATTAAGCGTTGGACTGCAACATGTGGTCGAACACCTAATATTCCAAAAATGTCAGTTACAGCCAAACTATTAGAGACACAGTGTTCATATTTTATATGCAGGGTTTTACAGAGGCCCAAAGCATTAATATAGTCACTTATTAAGCGATGGACTGCAACATGTGGCCGAACACCTAATATTCCAAAAATGTCCGTTACAGCCAAACTATTAGAGACACAGTGTTCATATTGTACATGCAGGGTTTTACAGAGGGCCAATGCAATAATATAGTCACTTATTAAGCGTTGGACTGCAACATGTGGTCGAACACCTAATATTCCAAAAATGTCCGTTACAGCCAAACTATTAGAGACACAGTGTTCATATTGTACATGCAGGGTTTTACAGAGGGCCAATGCAATAATATAGTCACTTATTAAGCGTTGGACTGCAACATGTAGTTGAACACCTAATATTCCAAAAATGTCCGTTACAGCCTTACCATTATAGACACAGTGTTCATATTGTATATGCAGCGTTTTACAGAGGCCCAAAGCATTAATATAGTCACTTATTAAGCGTTGGACTGCCCTATGTGGTTGAACACCTAATATTCCAAAAATGTCAGTTACAGCCAAACTATAAGAGGCATAAAGTTCATATTGTATATGCAGCGTTATACAGAGGCCCAAAGCATTACTATAATCACATGTTACGCGTTGGACTGCAACATGTAGTTGAACACCTAATATTCCAAAAATGTCCGTTACAGCCTTACCATTATAGACACAGTGTTCATATTGTAAATGCAGCGTTTTACAGAGGCCCAAAGCATTAATATAGTCACTTATTAAGCGTTGGACTGCAACATGTGGTCGATCACCTAATATTCCAAAAATGTCAGTTACAGCCAAACTATTAGAGACACAGTGTTCATATTGTACATGCAGGGTTTTACAGACGGCCAAAGCATTAATATAGTCACCTATTAAGCGATGGACTGCAACATGTAACCGAACACCTAATATTCCAAAAATGTCCGTTACAGCCAAACTATTAGAGACACAGTGTTCATATTGTACATGCAGGGTTTTACAGAGGCCCAAAGCATTTATATAGTCACTTATTAAGCGATGGACTGCAACATGTGGCCGAACACCTAATATTCCAAAAATGTCCGTTACAGCCAAACTATTAGAGACACAGTGTTCATATTGTAAATGCAGCGTTTTACAGAGGCCCAAAGCATTAATATAGTCACTTATTAAGCGTTGGACTGCAACATGTGGTTGATCACCTAATATTCCAAAAATGTCAGTTACAGCCAAACTATTAGAGACACAGTGTTCATATTGTACATGCAGGGTTTTACAGAGGGCCAAAGCATTAATATAGTCACCTATTAAGCGATGGACTGCAACATGTAACCGAACACCTAATATTCCAAAAATGTCCGTTACAGCCAAACTATTAGAGACACAGTGTTCATATTGTACATGCAGGGTTTTACAGAGGCCCAAAGCATTTATATAGTCACTTATTAAGCGATGGACTGCAACATGTGGCCGAACACCTAATATTCCAAAAATGTCCGTTACAGCCAAACTATTAGAGACACAGTGTTCATATTGTACATGCAGGGTTTTACAGAGGGCCAAAGCATTAATATAGTCACTTATTAAGCGATGGACTGCAACATGTGGCCGAACACCTAATATTCCAAAAATGTCCGTTACAGCCAAACTATTAGACACACAGTGTTCAAATTGTACATGCAGGGTTTTACAGAGGCCCAAAGCATTAACATAGTCACTTATTAAGCGATGGACTGCAACATGTGGCCGAATACCTAATATTCCAAAAATGTCCGTTACAGCCAAACTATTAGAGACACAGTGTTCATATTGTACAAGAAGGGTTTTACAGAGGGCCAAAGCATTAATATTGTCACTTATTAAGCGTTGGACTGCAACATGTGGTCGAACACCTAATATTCCAAAAATGTCAGTTACAGCCAAACTATTAGAGACACAGTGTTCATATTTTATATGCAGGGTTTTACAGAGGCCCAAAGCATTAATATAGTCACTTATTAAGCGATGGACTGCAACATGTGGCCGAACACCTAATATTAAAAAAATGTCCGTTACAGCCAAACTATTAGAGACACAGTGTTCATATTGTACATGCAGGGTTTTACAGAGGGCCAATGCAATAATATAGTCACTTATTAAGCGATGGACTGCAACATGTGGCCGAACACCTAATATTCCAAAAATGTTCGATACAGCCAAACTATTAGAGACACAGTGTTCATATTGTACATGCAGGGTTTTACAGAGGCCCAAAGCATTAATATAGTCACTTATTAAGCGATGGACTGCAACATGTGGCCGAACACCTAATATTCCAAAAATGTCAGTTACAGCCAAACTATTAGAGACACAGTGTTCATATTGTACATGCAGGGTTTTACAGAGGGCCAAAGCATTAATATAGTCACTTATTAAGCGATGGACTGCAACATGTGGCCGAACACCTAATATTCCAAAAATGTCCGTTACAGCCAAACTATTAGACACACAGTGTTCAAATTGTACATGCAGGGTTTTACAGAGGCCCAAATCATTAACATAGTCACTTATTAAGCGATGGACTGCAACATGTGGCCGAATACCTAATATTCCAAAAATGTCCGTTACAGCCAAACTATTAGAGACACAGTGTTCATATTGTACATGAAGGGTTTTACAGAGGGCCAAAGCATTAATATAGTCACTTATTAAGCGTTGGACTGCAACATGTGGTCGAACACCTAATATTCCAAAAATGTCAGTTACAGCCAAACTATTAGAGACACAGTGTTCATATTTTATATGCAGGGTTTTACAGAGGCCCAAAGCATTAATATAGTCACTTATTAAGCGATGGACTGCAACATGTGGCCGAACACCTAATATTCCAAAAATGTCCGTTACAGCCAAACTATTAGAGACACAGTGTTCATATTGTACATGCAGGGTTTTACAGAGGGCCAATGCAATAATATAGTCACTTATTAAGCGTTGGACTGCAACATGTGGTCGAACACCTAATATTCCAAAAATGTCCGTTACAGCCAAACTATTAGAGACACAGTGTTCATATTGTACATGCAGGGTTTTACAGAGGGCCAATGCAATAATATAGTCACTTATTAAGCGTTGGACTGCAACATGTAGTTGAACACCTAATATTCCAAAAATGTCCGTTACAGCCTTACCATTATAGACACAGTGTTCATATTGTATATGCAGCGTTTTACAGAGGCCCAAAGCATTAATATAGTCACTTATTAAGCGTTGGACTGCCCTATGTGGTTGAACACCTAATATTCCAAAAATGTCAGTTACAGCCAAACTATAAGAGGCATAAAGTTCATATTGTATATGCAGCGTTATACAGAGGCCCAAAGCATTACTATAATCACATGTTACGCGTTGGACTGCAAGATGTAGTTGAACACCTAATATTCCAAAAATGTCCGTTACAGCCTTACCATTATAGACACAGTGTTCATATTGTAAATGCAGCGTTTTACAGAGGCCCAAAGCATTAATATAGTCACTTATTAAGCGTTGGACTGCAACATGTGGTCGATCACCTAATATTCCAAAAATGTCAGTTACAGCCAAACTATTAGAGACACAGTGTTCATATTGTACATGCAGGGTTTTACAGAGGGCCAAAGCATTAATATAGTCACCTATTAAGCGATGGACTGCAACATGTAACCGAACACCTAATATTCCAAAAATGTCCGTTACAGCCAAACTATTAGAGACACAGTGTTCATATTGTACATGCAGGGTTTTACAGAGGCCCAAAGCATTTATATAGTCACTTATTAAGCGATGGACTGCAACATGTGGCCGAACACCTAATATTCCAAAAATGTCCGTTACAGCCAAACTATTAGAGACACAGTGTTCATATTGTACATGCAGGGTTTTACAGAGGGCCAAAGCATTAATATAGTCACTTATTAAGCGATGGACTGCAACATGTGGCCGAACACCTAATATTCCAAAAATGTCCGTTACAGCCAAACTATTAGACACACAGTGTTCAAATTGTACATGCAGGGTTTTACAGAGGCCCAAAGCATTAACATAGTCACTTATTAAGCGATGGACTGCAACATGTGGCCGAATACCTAATATTCCAAAAATGTCCGTTACAGCCAAACTATTAGAGACACAGTGTTCATATTGTACATGAAGGGTTTTACAGAGGGCCAAAGCATTAATATTGTCACTTATTAAGCGTTGGACTGCAACATGTGGTCGAACACCTAATATTCCAAAAATGTCAGTTACAGCCAAACTATTAGAGACACAGTGTTCATATTTTATATGCAGGGTTTTACAGAGGCCCAAAGCATTAATATAGTCACTTATTAAGCGATGGACTGCAACATGTGGCCGAACACCTAATATTAAAAAAATGTCCGTTACAGCCAAACTATTAGAGACACAGTGTTCATATTGTACATGCAGGGTTTTACAGAGGGCCAATGCAATAATATAGTCACTTATTAAGCGTTGGACTGCAACATGTGGTCGAACACCTAATATTCCAAAAATGTCCGTTACAGCCAAACTATTAGAGACACAGTGTTCAAATGGTACATGCAGGGTTTTACAGAGACCCAAAGCATTAATATAGTCACTTATTAAGCGATGGACTGCAACATGTGGCCGAACACCTAATATTCCAAAAATGTCCGTTACAGCCAAACTATTAGAGACACAGTGTTCATATTTTATATGCAGGGTTTTACAGAGGCCCAAAGCATTAATATAGTCACTTATTAAGCGATGGACTGCAACATGTGGCCGAACACCTAATATTCCAAAAATGTTCGTTACAGCCAAACTATTAGAGACACAGTGTTCATATTGTACATGCAGGGTTTTACAGAGGGCCAAAGCATTAATATAGTCACTTATTAAGCGATGGACTGCAACATGTAACCGAACACCTAATATTCCAAAAATGTCCGTTACAGCCAAACTATTAGAGACACAGTGTTCATATTGTACATGCAGGGTTTTACAGAGGCCCAAAGCATTAATATAGTCACTTATTAAGCGATGGACTGCAACATGTGGCCGAACACCTAATATTCCAAAAATGTCCGTTACAGCCAATCTATTAGAGACACAGTGTTCATATTGTACATGCAGGGTTTTACAGAGGGCCAAAGCATTAATATAGTCACTTATTAAGCGATGGACTGCAACATGTGGCCGAACACCTAATATTCCAAAAATGTCCGTTACAGCCAAACTATTAGAGACACAGTGTTCATATTTTATATGCAGGGTTTTACAGAGGCCCAAAGCATTAATATAGTCACTTATTAAGCGATGGACTGCAACATGTGGCCGAACACCTAATATTCCAAAAATGTTCGATACAGCCAAACTATTAGAGACACAGTGTTCATATTGTACATGCAGGGTTTTACAGAGGCCCAAAGCATTAATATAGTCACTTATTAAGCGATGGACTGCAACATGTGGCCGAACACCTAATATTCCAAAAATGTCAGTTACAGCCAAACTATTAGAGACACAGTGTTCATATTGTACATGCAGGGTTTTACAGAGGGCCAAAGCATTAATATAGTCACTTATTAAGCGATGGACTGCAACATGTAACCGAACACCTAATATTCCAAAAATGTCCGTTACAGCCAAACTATTAGAGACACAGTGTTCATATTGTACATGCAGGGTTTTACAGAGGGCCAAAGCATTAATATAGTCACTTATTAAGCGTTGGACTGCAACATGTGGTCGAACACCTAATATTCCAAAAGTGTCAGTTACAGAAAAACTAGAAGAGGCATTAAGTTCATATTGTATATGCAGCGTTAAACAGAGGCCCAAAGCATTAATATAGTCACTTATTAAGCGTTGGACTGCCCTATGTGGTTGGACACCTAATATTCCAAAAATGTCAGTTACAGCCAAACTATAAGAGGCATAAAGTTCATATTGTATATGCAGCGTTAAACAGAGGCCCAAAGCATTAATATAGTCACTTATTAAGCGTTGGACTGCCCTATGTGGTTGAACACCTAATATTCCAAAAATGTCAGTTACAGCCAAACTATAAGAGGCATAAAGTTCATATTGTATATGCAGCGTTATACAGAGGCCCAAAGCATTACTATAATCACATGTTAAGCGTTGGACTGCAACATGTAGTTGAACATTTAATATTCCAAAAGTGTCAGTTACAGCCAAACTATAAGAGGCATAAAGTTCATATTGTATATGCAGCGTTTTACAGAGGCCCAAAGCATTAATATAGTCACTTATTAAGCGTTGGACTGCCCTATGTGGTTGAACACCTAATATGCCAAAAATGTCCGTTACAGCCAAACTATTAGAGACACAGTTTTCATATTGTACATGCAGGGTTTTACAGAGGGCCAAAGCATTAATATAGTCACTTATTAAGCGTTGGACTGCAACATGTGGTCGAACACCTAATATTCCAAAAATGTCAGTTACAGCCAAACTATTAGAGACACAGTGTTCATATTGTACATGCAGGGTTTTACAGAGGCCCAAAGCATTAATATAGTCACTTATTAAGCGATGGACTGCAACATGTGGCCGAACACCTAATATTCCAAAAATGTCCGTTACAGCCAAACTATTAGAGACACAGTGTTCATATTGTACATGCAGGGTTTTACAGAGGGCCAAAGCATTAATATAGTCACTTATTAAGCGATGGACTGCAACATGTGGCCGAACACCTAATATTCCAAAAATGTCCGTTACAGCCAAACTATTAGACACACAGTGTTCAAATTGTACATGCAGGGTTTTACAGAGGCCCAAAGCATTAACATAGTCACTTATTAAGCGATGGACTGCAACATGTGGCCGAATACCTAATATTCCAAAAATGTCCGTTACAGCCAAACTATTAGAGACACAGTGTTCATATTGTACATGAAGGGTTTTACAGAGGGCCAAAGCATTAATATAGTCACTTATTAAGCGTTGGACTGCAACATGTGGTCGAACACCTAATATTCCAAAAATGTCAGTTACAGCCAAACTATTAGAGACACAGTGTTCATATTTTATATGCAGGGTTTTACAGAGGCCCAAAGCATTAATATAGTCACTTATTAAGCGATGGACTGCAACATGTGGCCGAACACCTAATATTCCAAAAATGTCCGTTACAGCCAAACTATTAGAGACACAGTGTTCATATTGTACATGCAGGGTTTTACAGAGGGCCAATGCAATAATATAGTCACTTATTAAGCGTTGGACTGCAACATGTGGTCGAACACCTAATATTCCAAAAATGTCCGTTACAGCCAAACTATTAGAGACACAGTGTTCATATGGTACATGCAGGGTTTTACAGAGACCCAAAGCATTAATATAGTCACTTATTAAGCGATGGACTGCAACATGTGGCCGAACACCTTATATTCCAAAAATGTCCGTTACAGCCAAACTATTAGAGACACAGTGTTCATATTTTATACGCAGGGTTTTACAGAGGCCCAAAGCATTAATATAGTCACTTATTAAGCGATGGACTGCAACATGTGGCCGAACACCTAATATTCCAAAAATGTTCGTTACAGCCAAACTATTAGAGACACAGTGTTCATATTGTACATGCAGGGTTTTACAGAGGGCCAAAGCATTAATATAGTCACTTATTAAGCGATGGACTGCAACATGTAACCGAACACCTAATATTCCAAAAATGTCCGTTACAGCCAAACTATTAGAGACACAGTGTTCATATTGTACATGCAGGGTTTTACAGAGGCCCAAAGCATTAATATAGTCACTTATTAAGCGATGGACTGCAACATGTGGCCGAACACCTAATATTCCAAAAATGTCCGTTACAGCCAATCTATTAGAGACACAGTGTTCATATTGTACATGCAGGGTTTTACAGAGGGCCAAAGCATTAATATAGTCACTTATTAAGCGATGGACTGCAACATGTGGCCGAACACCTAATATTCCAAAAATGTCCGTTACAGCCAAACTATTAGAGACACAGTGTTCATATTGTACATGCAGGGTTTTACAGAGGGCCAAAGCATTAATATAGTCACTTATTAAGCGTTGGACTGCAACATGTGGTGGAACACCTAATATTCCAAAAATGTCCGTTACAGCCAAACTATTAGAGACACAGTGTACATATTGTACATGCAGGGTTTTACAGAGGGCCAAAGCATTAATATAGTCACTTATTAAGCGTTGGACTGCAACATGTGGTGGAACACCTAATATTCCAAAAATGTCCGTTACAGCCAAACTATTAGAGACACAGTGTTCATATTGTACATGCAGGGTTTTACAGAGGGCCAAAGCATTAATATAGTCACTTATTAAGCGTTGGACTGCAACATGTGGTCGAACACCTAATATTCCAAAAGTGTCAGTTACAGAAAAACTAGAAGAGGCATTAAGTTCATATTGTATATGCAGCGTTAAACAGAGGCCCAAAGCATTAATATAGTCACTTATTAAGCGTTGGACTGCCCTATGTGGTTGAACACCTAATATTCCAAAAATGTCAGTTACAGCCAAACTATAAGAGGCATAAAGTTCATATTGTATATGCAGCGTTAAACAGAGGCCCAAAGCATTAATATAGTCACTTATTAAGCGTTGGACTGCCCTATGTGGTTGAACACCTAATATTCCAAAAATGTCAGTTACAGCCAAACTATAAGAGGCATAAAGTTCATATTGTATATGCAGCGTTATACAGAGGCCCAAAGCATTACTATAATCACATGTTAAGCGTTGGACTGCAACATGTAGTTGAACATTTAATATTCCAAAAGTGTCAGTTACAGCCAAACTATAAGAGGCATAAAGTTCATATTGTATATGCAGCGTTTTACAGAGGCCCAAAGCATTAATATAGTCACTTATTAAGCGTTGGACTGCCCTATGTGGTTGAACACCTAATATGCCAAAAATGTCCGTTACAGCCAAACTATTAGAGACACAGTTTTCATATTGTACATGCAGGGTTTTACAGAGGGCCAAAGCATTAATATAGTCACTTATTAAGCGTTGGACTGCAACATGTGGTCGAACACCTAATATTCCAAAAATGTCAGTTACAGCCAAACTATTAGAGACACAGTGTTCATATTGTACATGCAGGGTTTTACAGAGGGCCAAAGCATTAATATAGTCACTTATTAAGCGATGGACTGCAACATGTAACCGAACACCTAATATTCCAAAAATGTCCGTTACAGCCAAACTATTAGAGACACAGTGTTCATATTGTACATGCAGGGTTTTACAGAGGCCCAAAGCATTAATATAGTCACTTATTAAGCGATGGACTGCAACATGTGGCCGAACACCTAATATTCCAAAAATGTCCGTTACAGCCAAACTATTAGAGACACAGTGTTCATATTGTACATGCAGGGTTTTACAGAGGGCCAAAGCATTAATATAGTCACTTATTAAGCGATGGACTGCAACATGTGACCGAACACCTAATATTCCAAAAATGTCCGTTACAGCCAAACTATTAGACACACAGTGTTCAAATTGTACATGCAGGGTTTTACAGAGGCCCAAAGCATTAACATAGTCACTTATTAAGCGATGGACTGCAACATGTGGCCGAACACCTAATATTCCAAAAATGTCAGTTACAGCCAAACTATTAGAGACACAGTGTTCATATTGTACATGCAGGGTTTTACAGAGGCCCAAAGCATTAATATAGTCACTTATTAAGCGATGGACTGCAACATGTGGCCGAACACCTAATATTCCAAAAATGTCCGTTACAGCCAAACTATTAGAGACACAGTGTTCATATTGTACATGCAGGGTTTTACAGAGGGCCAAAGCATTAATATAGTCACTTATTAAGCGATGGACTGCAACATGTGACCGAACACCTAATATTCCAAAAATGTCCGTTACAGCCAAACTATTAGAGACACAGTGTTCATATTGTACATGAAGGGTTTTACAGAGGGCCAAAGCATTAATCTAGTCACTTATTAAGCGTTGGACTGCAACATGTGGTCGAACACCTAATATTCCAAAAATGTCAGTTACAGCCAAACTATTAGAGACACAGTGTTCATATTTTATATGCAGGGTTTTACAGAGGCCCAAAGCATTAATATAGTCACTTATTAAGCGATGGACTGCAACATGTGGCCGAACACCTAATATTCCAAAAATGTCCGTTACAGCCAAACTATTAGAGACACAGTGTTCATATTGTACATGCAGGGTTTTACAGAGGGCCAATGCAATAATATAGTCACTTATTAAGCGTTGGACTGCAACATGTGGTCGAACACCTAATATTCCAAAAATGTCCGTTACAGCCAAACTATTAGAGACACAGTGTTCATATGGTACATGCAGGGTTTTACAGGGACCCAAAGCATTAATATAGTCACTTATTAAGCGATGGACTGCAACATGTGGCCGAACACCTTATATTCCAAAAATGTCCGTTACAGCCAAACTATTAGAGACACAGTGTTCATATTTTATATGCAGGGTTTTACAGAGGCCCAAAGCATTAATATAGTCACTTATTAAGCGATGGACTGCAACATGTGGCCGAACACCTAATATTCCAAAAATGTTCGTTACAGCCAAACTATTAGAGACACAGTGTTCATATTGTACATGCAGGGTTTTACAGAGGGCCAAAGCATTAATATAGTCACTTATTAAGCGATGGACTGCAACATGTAACCGAACACCTAATATTCCAAAAATGTCCGTTACAGCCAAACTATTAGAGACACAGTGTTCATATTGTACATGCAGGGTTTTACAGAGGCCCAAAGCATTAATATAGTCACTTATTAAGCGATGGACTGCAACATGTGGCCGAACACCTAATATTCCAAAAATGTCCGTTACAGCCAAACTATTAGAGACACAGTGTTCATATTTTATATGCAGGGTTTTACAGAGGCCCAAAGCATTAATATAGTCACTTATTAAGCGATGGACTGCAACATGTGGCCGAACACCTAATATTCCAAAAATGTTTGATACAGCCAAACTATAAGAGACACAGTGTTCATATTGTACATGCAGGGTTTTACAGAGGCCCAAAGCATTAATATAGTCACTTATTAAGCGATGGACTGCAACATGTGGTCGAACACCTAATATTCCAAAAGTGTCAGTTACAGAAAAACTAGAAGAGGCATTAAGTTCATATTGTATATGCAGCGTTAAACAGAGGCCCAAAGCATTAATATAGTCACTTATTAAGCGTTGGACTGCCCTATGTGGTTGAACACCTAATATTCCAAAAATGTCAGTTACAGCCAAAATATAAGAGGCATAAAGTTCATATTGTATATGCAGCGTTAAACAGAGGCCCAAAGCATTAATATAGTCACTTATTAAGCGATGGACTGCAACATGTGGCCGAACACCTAATATTCCAAAAATGTTTGATACAGCCAAACTATAAGAGACACAGTGTTCATATTGTACATGCAGGGTTTTACAGAGGCCCAAAGCATTAATATAGTCACTTATTAAGCGATGGACTGCAACATGTGGTCGAACACCTAATATTCCAAAAGTGTCAGTTACAGAAAAACTAGAAGAGGCATTAAGTTCATATTGTATATGCAGCGTTAAACAGAGGCCCAAAGCATTAATATAGTCACTTATTAAGCGTTGGACTGCCCTATGTGGTTGAACACCTAATATTCCAAAAATGTCAGTTACAGCCAAACTATAAGAGGCATAAAGTTCATATTGTATATGCAGCGTTATACAGAGGCCCAAAGCATTACTATAATCACATGTTAAGCGTTGGACTGCAACATGTAGTTGAACATTTAATATTCCAAAAGTGTCAGTTACAGCCAAACTATAAGAGGCATAAAGTTCATATTGTATATGCAGCGTTTTACAGAGGCCCAAAGCATTAATATAGTCACTTATTAAGCGTTGGACTGCCCTATGTGGTTGAACACCTAATATGCCAAAAATGTCCGTTACAGCCAAACTATTAGAGACACAGTTTTCATATTGTACATGCAGGGTTTTACAGAGGGCCAAAGCATTAATATAGTCACTTATTAAGCGTTGGACTGCAACATGTGGTCGAACACCTAATATTCCAAAAATGTCAGTTACAGCCAAACTATTAGAGACACAGTGTTCATATTGTACATGCAGGGTTTTACAGAGGGCCAAAGCATTAATATAGTCACTTATTAAGCGATGGACTGCAACATGTAACCGAACACCTAATATTCCAAAAATGTCCGTTACAGCCAAACTATTAGAGACACAGTGTTCATATTGTACATGCAGGGTTTTACAGAGGCCCAAAGCATTAATATAGTCACTTATTAAGCGATGGACTGCAACATGTGGCCGAACACCTAATATTCCAAAAATGTCCGTTACAGCCAAACTATTAGAGACACAGTGTTCATATTGTACATGCAGGGTTTTACAGAGGGCCAAAGCATTAATATAGTCACTTATTAAGCGATGGACTGCAACATGTGACCGAACACCTAATATTCCAAAAATGTCCGTTACAGCCAAACTATTAGACACACAGTGTTCAAATTGTACATGCAGGGTTTTACAGAGGCCCAAAGCATTAACATAGTCACTTATTAAGCGATGGACTGCAACATGTGGCCGAACACCTAATATTCCAAAAATGTCAGTTACAGCCAAACTATTAGAGACACAGTGTTCATATTGTACATGCAGGGTTTTACAGAGGCCCAAAGCATTAATATAGTCACTTATTAAGCGATGGACTGCAACATGTGGCCGAACACCTAATATTCCAAAAATGTCCGTTACAGCCAAACTATTAGAGACACAGTGTTCATATTGTACATGCAGGGTTTTACAGAGGGCCAAAGCATTAATATAGTCACTTATTAAGCGATGGACTGCAACATGTGACCGAACACCTAATATTCCAAAAATGTCCGTTACAGCCAAACTATTAGAGACACAGTGTTCATATTGTACATGAAGGGTTTTACAGAGGGCCAAAGCATTAATATAGTCACTTATTAAGCGTTGGACTGCAACATGTGGTCGAACACCTAATATTCCAAAAATGTCAGTTACAGCCAAACTATTAGAGACACAGTGTTCATATTTTATATGCAGGGTTTTACAGAGGCCCAAAGCATTAATATAGTCACTTATTAAGCGATGGACTGCAACATGTGGCCGAACACCTAATATTCCAAAAATGTCCGTTACAGCCAAACTATTAGAGACACAGTGTTCATATTGTACATGCAGGGTTTTACAGAGGGCCAATGCAATAATATAGTCACTTATTAAGCGTTGGACTGCAACATGTGGTCGAACACCTAATATTCCAAAAATGTTCGTTACAGCCAAACTATTAGAGACACAGTGTTCATATGGTACATGCAGGGTTTTACAGAGACCCAAAGCATTAATATAGTCACTTATTAAGCGATGGACTGCAACATGTGGCCGAACACCTAATATTCCAAAAATGTCCGTTACAGCCAAACTATTAGAGACACAGTGTTCATATTTTATATGCAGGGTTTTACAGAGGCCCAAAGCATTAATATAGTCACTTATTAAGCGATGGACTGCAACATGTGGCCGAACACCTAATATTCCAAAAATGTTCGTTACAGCCAAACTATTAGAGACACAGTGTTCATATTGTACATGCAGGGTTTTACAGAGGGCCAAAGCATTAATATAGTCACTTATTAAGCGATGGACTGCAACATGTAACCGAACACCTAATATTCCAAAAATGTCCGTTACAGCCAAACTATTAGAGACACAGTGTTCATATTGTACATGCTGGGTTTTACAGAGGCCCAAAGCATTAATATAGTCACTTATTAAGCGATGGACTGCAACATGTGGCCGAACACCTAATATTCCAAAAATGTCCGTTACAGCCAATCTATTAGAGACACAGTGTTCATATTGTACATGCAGGGTTTTACAGAGGGCCAAAGCAATAATATAGTCACTTATTAAGCGATGGACTGCAACATGTGGCCGAACACCTAATATTCCAAAAATGTCCGTTACAGCCAAACTATTAGAGACACAGTGTTCATATTGTACATGCAGGGTTTTACAGAGGGCCAAAGCATTAATATAGTCACTTATTAAGCGATGGACTGCAACATGTAACCGAACACCTAATATTCCAAAAATGTCCGTTACAGCCAAACTATTAGAGACACAGTGTTCATATTGTACATGCAGGGTTTTACAGAGGCCCAAAGCATTAATATAGTCACTTATTAAGCGATGGACTGCAACATGTGGCCGAACACCTAATATTCCAAAAATGTCCGTTACAGCCAAACTATTAGAGACACAGTGTTCATATTGTACATGCAGGGTTTTACAGAGGGCCAAAGCATTAATATAGTCACTTATTAAGCGATGGACTGCAACATGTGACCGAACACCTAATATTCCAAAAATGTCCGTTACAGCCAAACTATTAGACACACAGTGTTCAAATTGTACATGCAGGGTTTTACAGAGGCCCAAAGCATTAACATAGTCACTTATTAAGCGATGGACTGCAACATGTAACCGAACACCTAATATTCCAAAAATGTCCGTTACAGCCAAACTATTAGAGACACAGTGTTCATATTGTACATGCAGGGTTTTACAGAGGCCCAAAGCATTAATATAGTCACTTATTAAGCGATGGACTGCAACATGTGGCCGAACACCTAATATTCCAAAAATGTCCGTTACAGCCAAACTATTAGACACACAGTGTTCAAATTGTACATGCAGGGTTTTACAGAGGCCCAAAGCATTAACATAGTCACTTATTAAGCGATGGACTGCAACATGTGGCCGAATACCTAATATTCCAAAAATGTCCGTTACAGCCAAACTATTAGAGACACAGTGTTCATATTGTACATGCAGGGTTTTACAGAGGGCCAATGCAATAATATAGTCACTTATTAAGCGTTGGACTGCAACATGTGGTCGAACACCTAATATTCCAAAAATGTTCGTTACAGCCAAACTATTAGAGACACAGTGTTCATATGGTACATGCAGGGTTTTACAGAGACCCAAAGCATTAATATAGTCACTTATTAAGCGATGGACTGCAACATGTGGCCGAATACCTAATATTCCAAAAATGTCCGTTACAGCCAAACTATTAGAGACACAGTGTTCATATTGTACATGCAGGGTTTTACAGAGGGCCAATGCAATAATATAGTCACTTATTAAGCGTTGGACTGCAACATGTGGTCGAACACCTAATATTCCAAAAATGTTCGTTACAGCCAAACTATTAGAGACACAGTGTTCATATGGTACATGCAGGGTTTTACAGAGACCCAAAGCATTAATATAGTCACTTATTAAGCGATGGACTGCAACATGTGGCCGAATACCTAATATTCCAAAAATGTCCGTTACAGCCAAACTATTAGAGACACAGTGTTCATATTGTACATGCAGCGTTATACAGAGGCCCAAAGCATTAACATAGTCACTTATTAAGCGATGGACTGCAACATGTGGTGGAACACCTAATATTCCAAAAATGTCCGTTACAGCCAAACTATTAGAGACACAGTGTTCATATTGTACATGCAGGGTTTTACAGAGGGCCAAAGCATTAATATAGTCACTTATTAAGCGATGGACTGCAACATGTGGCCGAACACCTAATATTCCAAAAATGTCCGTTACAGCCAAACTATTAGAGACACAGTGTTCATATTGTACATGCAGGGTTTTACAGAGGCCCAAAGCATTAATATAGTCACTTATTAAGCGATGGACTGCAACATGTGGCCGAACACCTAATATTCCAAAAATGTCCGTTACAGCCAAACTATTAGAGACACAGTGTTCATATTGTACATGCAGGGTTTTACAGAGGGCCAAAGCATTAATATAGTCACTTATTAAGCGATGGACTGCAACATGTGACCGAACACCTAATATTCCAAAAATGTCCGTTACAGCCAAACTATTAGACACACAGTGTTCATATTGTACATGCAGCGTTATACAGAGGCCCAAAGCATTAACATAGTCACTTATTAAGCGATGGACTGCAACATGTGGTGGAACACCTAATATTCCAAAAATGTCCGTTACAGCCAAACTATTAGAGACACAGTGTTCATATTGTACATGCAGGGTTTTACAGAGGGCCAAAGCATTAATATAGTCACTTATTAAGCGTTGGACTGCAACATGTGGTGGAACACCTAATATTCCAAAAATGTCCGTTACAGCCAAACTATTAGAGACACAGTGTTCATATTGTACATGCAGGGTTTTACAGAGGGCCAAAGCATTAATATAGTCACTTATTAAGCGATGGACTGCAACATGTGGCCGAACACCTAATATTCCAAAAATGTCCGTTACAGCCCAACTATTAGAGACACAGTGTTCATATTGTACATGCAGAGTTTTACAGAGGGCCAAAGCATTAATATAGTCACTTATTAAGCGTTGGACTGCAACATGTGGTGGAACACCTAATATTCCAAAAATGTCCGTTACAGCCAAACTATTAGAGACACAGTGTTCATATTGTACATGCAGGGTTTTACAGAGGGCCAAAGCATTAATATAGTCACTTATTAAGCGATGGACTGCAACATGTGGCCGAACACCTAATATTCCAAAAATGTCCGTTACAGCCAAACTATTAGAGACACAGTGTTCATATTGTACATGCAGGGTTTTACAGAGGGCCAAAGCATTAATATAGTCACTTATTAAGCGTTGGACTGCAACATGTGGTGGAACACCTAATATTCCAAAAATGTCCGTTACAGCCAAACTATTAGAGACACAGTGTTCATATTGTACATGCAGGGTTTTACAGAGGGCCAAAGCATTAATATAGTCACTTATTAAGCGTTGGACTGCAACATGTGGTCGAACACCTAATATTCCAAAAATGTCAGTTACAGCCAAACTATTAGAGACACAGTGTTCATATTTTATATGCAGGGTTTTACAGAGGCCCAAAGCATTAATATAGTCACTTATTAAGCGATGGACTGCAACATGTGGCCGAACACCTAATATTCCAAAAATGTCCGTTACAGCCAAACTATTAGAGACACAGTGTTCATATTGTACATGCAGGGTTTTACAGAGGGCCAATGCAATAATATAGTCACTTATTAAGCGTTGGACTGCAACATGTGGTCGAACACCTAATATTCCAAAAATGTTCGTTACAGCCAAACTATTAGAGACACAGTGTTCATATGGTACATGCAGGGTTTTACAGAGACCCAAAGCATTAATATAGTCACTTATTAAGCGATGGACTGCAACATGTGGCCGAACACCTAATATTCCAAAAATGTCCGTTACAGCCAAACTATTAGAGACACAGTGTTCATATTTTATATGCAGGGTTTTACAGAGGCCCAAAGCATTAATATAGTCACTTATTAAGCGATGGACTGCAACATGTGGCCGAACACCTAATATTCCAAAAATGTTCGTTACAGCCAAACTATTAGAGACACAGTGTTCATATTGTACATGCAGGGTTTTACAGAGGGCCAAAGCATTAATATAGTCACTTATTAAGCGATGGACTGCAACATGTAACCGAACACCTAATATTCCAAAAATGTCCGTTACAGCCAAACTATTAGAGACACAGTGTTCATATTGTACATGCTGGGTTTTACAGAGGCCCAAAGCATTAATATAGTCACTTATTAAGCGATGGACTGCAACATGTGGCCGAACACCTAATATTCCAAAAATGTCCGTTACAGCCAATCTATTAGAGACACAGTGTTCATATTGTACATGCAGGGTTTTACAGAGGGCCAAAGCAATAATATAGTCACTTATTAAGCGATGGACTGCAACATGTGGCCGAACACCTAATATTCCAAAAATGTTCGATACAGCCAAACTATTAGAGACACAGTGTTCATATTGTACATGCAGGGTTTTACAGAGGCCCAAAGCATTAATATAGTCACTTATTAAGCGATGGACTGCAACATGTAACCGAACACCTAATATTCCAAAAATGTCCGTTACAGCCAAACTATTAGAGACACAGTGTTCATATTGTACATGCAGGGTTTTACAGAGGGCCAAAGCATTAATATAGTCACTTATTAAGCGTTGGACTGCAACATGTGGTGGAACACCTAATATTCCAAAAATGTCCGTTACAGCCAAACTATTAGAGACACAGTGTTCATATTGTACATGCAGGGTTTTACAGAGGGCCAAAGCATTAATATAGTCACTTATTAAGCGATGGACTGCAACATGTGGCCGAACACCTAATATTCCAAAAATGTCCGTTACAGCCAAACTATTAGAGACACAGTGTTCATATTGTACATGCAGGGTTTTACAGAGGGCCAAAGCATTAATATAGTCACTTATTAAGCGTTGGACTGCAACATGTGGTGGAACACCTAATATTCCAAAAATGTCCGTTACAGCCAAACTATTAGAGACACAGTGTTCATATTGTACATGCAGGGTTTTACAGAGGGCCAAAGCATTAATATAGTTACTTATTAAGCGATGGACTGCAACATGTGGCCGAATACCTAATATTCCAAAAATGTCCGTTACAGCCAAACTATTAGAGACACAGTGTTCATATTGTACATGAAGGGTTTTACAGAGGGCCAAAGCATTAATATAGTCACTTATTAAGCGTTGGACTGCAACATGTGGTCGAACACCTAATATTCCAAAAATGTCAGTTACAGCCAAACTATTAGAGACACAGTGTTCATATTTTATATGCAGGGTTTTACAGAGGCCCAAAGCATTAATATAGTCACTTATTAAGCGATGGACTGCAACATGTGGCCGAACACCTAATATTCCAAAAATGTCCGTTACAGCCAAACTATTAGAGACACAGTGTTCATATTGTACATGCAGGGTTTTACAGAGGGCCAATGCATTAATATAGTCACTTATTAAGCGATGGACTGCAACATGTGGCCGAACACCTAATATTCCAAAAATGTCCGTTACAGCCAAACTATTAGAGACACAGTGTTCATATTGTACATGCAGGGTTTTACAGAGGGCCAAAGCATTAATATAGTCACTTATTAAGCGTTGGACTGCAACATGTGGTGGAACACCTAATATTCCAAAAATGTCCGTTACAGCCAAACTATTAGAGACACAGTGTTCATATTGTACATGCAGGGTTTTACAGAGGGCCAAAGCATTAATATAGTTACTTATTAAGCGATGGATTGCAACATGTGGCCGAACACCTAATATTCCAAAAATGTCCGTTACAGCCAAACTATTAGAGACACAGTGTTCATATGGTACATGCAGGGTTTTACAGAGGCCCAAAGCATTAACATAGTCACTTCTTAAGCGATGGACTGCAACATGTGGCCGAACACCTAATATTCCAAAAATGTCCGTTACAGCCAAACTCTTAGGGGCACAGTTCATTTTGTATAAGCAGCGTTATACAGAGGCCCAAAGCATTACTTTAGCCACATATTAAACGTTGGACTGCCCCATGTTGTTGAACACCTAATATTCGAAAAATGTCCGTTACAGCCAAACTATTAGAGACACTGTGTTTCATATGGTACATGCAGGGTTTTACAGAGGGCCAAAGCGTTAATATAGTCACTTATTAAGCGATGGACTGCAACATGTGGCCGAACACCTAATATTCCAAAAATGTCCGTTACAGCCAAACTATTAGAGACACAGTGTTCATATTGTACATGCAGGGTTTTACAGAGGCCCAAAGCATTTATATAGTCACGTATTAAGCGTTGGACTGCAACATGTAGTTGAACACCTAATATTCCAAAAGTGTCAGTTACAGCCAAACTATAAGAGGCATAAAGTTCATATTGTATATGCAGCGTTAAACAGAGGCCCAAAGCATTAATATAGTCACTTATTAAGCGTTGGACTGCCATATGTGGTTGAACACCTAATATTCCAAAAATGTCAGTTACAGCCATACTATAAGAGGCATAAAGTTCATATTGTATATGCAGCGTTATACAGAGGCCCAAAGGACTACTATAATCACATGTTACGCGTTGGACTGCAACATGTAGTTGAACACCTAATATTCCAAAAAAAGTCCGTTACAGCCACACTATTATAGACACAGTGTTCATATTGTATATGCAGCGTTTTACAGAGGCCCAAAGCATTAATATAGTCACTTATTAAGCGTTGGACTGCCTTATGTGGTTGAACACCAAATATTTCAAAAATGTCCGTTCCAGCCAAACTATTAGAGACACAGTGTTTATATTGTATATGCAGCGTTTTTCAAAGGCCCAATGCATTAATATAGTCTCTTATTAAGCGTTGGACTGCAACATGTGGTCGAACACCTAATATTACAAAAGTGTCAGTTACAGCCAAGCTATAAGAGGCACAGAGTTCATACTGTATATGCAGCGTTTTACAGAGGCCCAAAGCATTAATATAGTCACTTATTAAGCGTTGGACTGCAATATGTTGTTGAACACCTAATATTCCAAAAATGTCCGTTACAGTTAAACTATTAGAGACACAGTGTTCATATTTTATATGCAGGGTTTTACTGAGGCCCAAAGCATTAACATAGTCACTTATTAAGCGATGGACTGCAACATGTGGCCGAACACCTAATATTCCAAAAATGTCCGTTACAGTTAAACTATTAGAGACACAGTGTTCATATTGTACATGCAGGGTTTTACAGAGGCCCAAAGCATTAATATAGTCACTTATTAAGCGATGGACTGCAACATGTGGCCGAACACCTAATATTCCAAAAATGTCGGTTACAGCCAAACTATTAGAGACACAGTGTTCATATTTTATATGCAGGGTTTTACAGAGGCCCAAAGCATTAATATAGTCACTTATTAAGCGATGGACTGCAACATGTGGCCGAACACCTAATATTCCAAAAATGTCCGTTACAGTTAAACTATTAGAGACACAGTGTTCATATTGTACATGCAGGGTTTTACAGAGGCCCAAAGCATTAATATAGTCACTTATTAAGCGTTGGACTGCCCCATGTGGTTGAACACCTAATATTCGACTGCAACATGTGGCCGAACACCTAATATTCCAAAAATGTCCGTTACAGCCAAACTATTAGAGACACAGTGTTCATATGGTACATGCAGGGTTTTACAGAGGGCCAAAGCGTTAATATAGTCACTTATTAAGCGATGGACTGCAACATGTGGCCGAACACCTAATATTCCAAAAATGTCCGTTACAGCCAAACTATTAGAGACACAGTGTTCATATTGTACATGCAGGGTTTTACAGAGGCCCAAAGCATATATATAGTCACGTATTAAGCGTTGGACTGCAACATGTAGTTGAACACCTAATATTCCAAAAGTGTCAATTACAGCCAAACTATAAGAGGCATAAAGTTCATATTGTATATGCAGCGTTATACAGAGGCCCAAAGGACTACTATAATCACATGTTACGCGTTGGACTGCAACATGTAGTTGAACACCTAATATTCCAAAAAAAGTCCGTTACAGCCACACTATTATAGACACAGTGTTCATATTGTATATGCAGCGTTTTACAGAGGCCCAAAGCATTAATATAGTCACTTATTAAGCGTTGGACTGCCTTATGTGGTTGAACACCAAATATTCCAAAAATGTCCGTTCCAGCCAAACTATTAGAGACACAGTGTTTATATTGTATATGCAGCGTTTTTCAAAGGCCCAATGCATTAATATAGTCTCTTATTAAGCGTTGGACTGCAACATGTGGTCGAACACCTAATATTACAAAAGTGTCAGTTACAGCCAAGCTATAAGAGGCACAGAGTTCATACTGTATATGCAGCGTTTTACAGAGGCCCAAAGCATTAATATAGTCACTTATTAAGCGTTGGACTGCAATATGTGGTTGAACACCTAATATTCCAAAAATGTCCGTTACAGTTAAACTATTAGAGACACAGTGTTCATATTGTACATGCAGGGATTTACTGAGGCCCAAAGCATTAATATAGTTACTTATTAAGCGATGGATTGCAACATGTGGCCGAACACCTAATATTCCAAAAATGTCCGTTACAGCCAAACTATTAGAGACAGTGTTCATATTGTACATGCAGGGTTTTACAGAGGCCCAAAGCATTAACATAGTCACTTATTAAGCGATGGACTGCAACATGTGGCCGAACACCTAATATTCCAAAAATGTCCGTTACAGCCAAACTCTTAGGGGCACAGTTCATTTTGTATAAGCAGCGTTATACAGAGGCCCAAAGCATTACTTTAGCCACATATTAAACGTTGGACTGCCCCATGTTGTTGAACACCTAATATTCGAAAAATGTCCGTTACAGCCAAACTATTAGAGACACAGTGTTCATATTGTACATGCAGGGTTTTACAGAGGGCCAAAGCATTAATATAGTCACTTATTAAGCGATGGACTGCAACATGTAACCGAACACCTAATATTCCAAAAATGTCCGTTACAGCCAAACTATTAGAGACACAGTGTTCATATTGTACATGCAGGGTTTTACAGAGGCCCAAAGCATTAATATAGTCACTTTTTAAGCGATGGACTGCAACATGTGGCCGAACACCTAATATTCCAAAAATGTCCGTTACAGCCAAACTATTAGAGACACAGTGTTCATATTGTACATGCAGGGTTTTACAGAGGCCCAAAGCATTAATATAGTCACTTATTAAGCGATGGACTGCAACATGTGGCCGAACACCTAATATTCCAAAAATGTCCGTTACAGCCAAACTATTAGACACACAGTGTTCAAATTGTACATGCAGGGTTTTACAGAGGCCCAAAGCATTAACATAGTCACTTATTAAGCGATGGACTGCAACATGTGGCCGAATACCTAATATTCCAAAAATGTCCGTTACAGCCAAACTATTAGAGACACAGTGTTCATATTGTACATGAAGGGTTTTACAGAGGGCCAAAGCATTAATATAGTCACTTATTAAGCGTTGGACTGCAACATGTGGTCGAACACCTAATATTCCAAAAATGTCCGTTACAGCCAAACTATTAGAGACACAGTGTTCATATTTTATATGCAGGGTTTTACAGAGGCCCAAAGCATTAATATAGTCACTTATTAAGCGATGGACTGCAACATGTGGCCGAACACCTAATATTCCAAAAACGTTACAGCCAAACTATTAGAGACACAGTGTTCATATTGTACATGCAGGGTTTTACAGAGGGCCAATGCAATAATATAGTCACTTATTAAGCGTTGGACTGCTACATGTGGTCGAACACCTAATATTCCAAAAATGTCCGTTACAGCCAAACTATTAGAGACACAGTGTTCATATGGTACATGCAGGGTTTTACAGAGACCCAAAGCATTAATATAGTCACTTATTAAGCGATGGACTGCAACATGTGGCCGAACACCTAATATTCCAAAAATGTCCGTTACAGCCAAACTATTAGAGACACAGTGTTCATATTTTATATGCAGGGTTTTACAGAGGCCCAAAGCATTAATATAGTCACTTATTAAGCGATGGACTGCAACATGTGGCCGAACACCTAATATTACAAAAATGGTCGTTACAGCCAAACTATTAGAGACACAGTGTTCATATTGTACATGCAGGGTTTTACAGAGGGCCAAAGCAATAATATAGTCACTTATTAGGCGTTGGACTGCAACATGTGGCCGAACAATTAATATTACAAAAATGTCCGTTACAGCCAAACTATTAGAGACACAGTGTTCATATTGTACATGCACGGTTTTACAGAGGCCCAAAGCATTAATATAGTCACTTACTAAGCGTTGGACTCCAACATGTGGTCGAACACCTAATATTCCAAAAATGTCAGTTACTGCCAAACTATTAGAGGCACAGTGTTCATATTGTACATGCAGGGTTTTACAGAGGGCCAAAGCATTAATATAGTCACTTATTAAGCGATGGATTGCAACATGTGGCCGAACACCTAATATTCCAAAAGTGTCCGTTACAGCCAAACTATTAGAGACACAGTGTTCATTTTGTACATGCAGGGTTTTACAGAGGGCCAAAGCATTAATATAGTCACTTATTAAGCGTTGGACTGCAACATGTGGTCGAACACCTAATATTCCAAAAATGACAGTAACAGCCAAACAATAAGAGGCAGAGAGTTCATCCTGTATATGCAGCGTTATACATAGTCCCAAAGCATTAATATAGTCACTTATTAAGCGTTGGACTGCAACATGTGGTCGAACACCTAATATTCCAAAAATGTCCGTTACAGCCAAACTATTAGAGACACAGTGTTCATATTGTACATGCAGGGTTTTACAGAGGGCCAATGCATTAATATAGTCACTTATTAAGCGATGGACTGCAACATGTTGCCGAACACCTAATATTCCAAAAATGTCCTTTACAGCCAAACTATTAGAGACACAGTGTTCATATGGTACATGCAGGGTTTTACAGAGACCCAAAGCATTAATATAGTCACTTATTAAGCGATGGACTGCAACATGTGGCCGAACACCTAATATTCCAAAATTGTCCGTTACAGCCAAACTATTAGAGACACAGTGTTCATATTTTATATGCAGGGTTTTACAGAGGCCCAAAGCATTAATATAGTCACTTATTAAGCGATGGACTGCAACATGTGGCCGAACACCTAATATTCCAAAAATGTTCGTTACAGCCAAACTATTAGAGACACAGTGTTCATATTGTACATGCAGGGTTTTACAGAGGGCCAAAGCATTAATATAGTCACTTATTAAGCGATGGACTGCAACATGTAACCGAACACCTAATATTCCAAAAATGTCCGTTACAGCCAAACTATTAGAGACACAGTGTTCATATTGTACATGCAGGGTTTTACAGAGGCCCAAAGCATTAATATAGTCACTTATTAAGCGATGGACTGCAACATGTGGCCGAACATCTAATATTCCAAAAATGTCAGTTACAGCCAAACTATCAGAGACACAGTGTTCATATTGTACATGCAGGGTTCTACAGAGGCCCAAAGCATTAATATAATCACATATTAAGCGTTGGACTGCAACAAGTGGTTGAACACCTAATTTTCCAAATGTGTCAGATACCGCAAAGCTATCAGAGGCACAGAGTTCATATTGTATATGCACCGTTATACTGAGGCCCAAAGCATTAATATAGTCACTTATTAAGCGTTGGACTGCCCTATGTGGTTGAACACCTAATATTCCAAAAATGTCAGTTACAACCAAACTATTAGAGGCACAAAGTTCTTATTGTATATGCAGCGTTATACAGAGGCCCAAAGCATTACTATAACCACATATTAAGCGATCGACAACCCCATGTTGTTGAACACCTAATATTCGAAAAATGTCCGTTACAGCCAAACTATTAGAGACACAGTGTTCATATTGTACATGCAGGGTTTTACAGAGGGCCAAAGCATTAATATAGTCACTTATTAAGCGATGGACTGCAACATGTAGCCGAACAATTAATATTCCAAAAATGTCCGTTACAGCCAAACTATAAGAGGCATAAAGTTCATATTGAATATGCAGCGTTAAACAGAGGCCCAAAGCATTACTTTAGCCACATATTAAACGTTGGACTGCCCCATGTGGTTGAACAGCTAATATTCCAAAAATGTCCGTTACAGCCAAACTATTATAGACACAGTGTTCATATTGTATATGCAGCGTTTTACAGAGGCCCAAAGCATTAATATAGTCACTTATTAAGCGTTGGACTGCAACATGTGGTTGAACAGCTAATATTCCAAAAATGTCCGTTACAGCCAAACTATTAGAGGCACAAAGTTCATATGGTATATGCAGCGTTATACAGAGGCCCAAAGCATTAAAATAGTCACTTATTAAGCGTTGGACTGCCTCATGTGATTGAACACCTAATATTCCAAAAGTGTCCGTTACAGCCAAACTATTAGAGGCACAAAGTTCATATTGTATATGCAGCGTTATACAGAGGCCCAATGCATTACTATAGCCACATATTAAGCGATCGACAACCCCATGTTGTTGAACACCTAATATTCGAAAAATGTCCGTTACAGCTAAACTATTAGAGGCACAAAGTTCATATCGAATATGCAGCGTTTTGCAGAGGCCTAAAGCATTAGTATAGTCTCTTATTAAGCGTTGGACTGCCCCATGTGGTTGAACACCTAATATTCCAAAAATGTCCGTTACAGCCAAACTATTAGAGGCACAAAGTTCATATTGTATATGCAGCGTTATACAGAGGCCCAAAGCATTACTATAGCCACATATTAAGCGATCGACAACCCCATGTTGTTGAACACCTAATATTCGAAAAATGTCCGTTACAGCTAAACTATTAAAGGCACAAAGTTCATATCGAATATGCGGCGTTTAACAGAGCCCCAAACCATTACTATATTCTCATATTAAGCGTTAGACTGCCCCATAAGGATGAACAGTGAATATTTCAGAAATGTCTGTTTTAGCCAAACTATCGTAGGCAGGCTGTTCATATTGTGTATGCGGGGTTTAACAGAGCCCCAAACCATTACTATATTCACATATTAAGCGTTAGACAGCCCCATAAGGATGAACTGTGAATATTTCAAAAATGTCTGTTTTAGCCAAACTATCGTAGGCAGGCTGTTCATATTGTGTATGCGGCGTTTAACAGAGCCCCAATACGATTACTATATCCGCATAGTAAGCGATAGACTTCCCCATGTGGTTGAACAGTGAATATTTCAAAAATGTCTATTACGGCCAAGCTATCGTAGGCAGGCAGTTCATATTGTGTATGAGGCGTTAAACAGAGCCCCAAAGCATTAATATTGTCACTTATTAAGCGTTGGACTGCCCCATGTGGTTGAACACCTAATATTCCAAAAGTGTCCGTTACAGCCAAACTATTATAGACACAGTGTTCATATTGTATATGCAGCGTTTTACAGAGGCCCAAAGCATTAATATAGTCACTTGTTAAGCGTTGGACTGCAACATGTGGTCGAACACCTAATATTCCAAAAATGTCCGTTACAGCCAAACTATTAGAGACACAGTGTTCATATTGTACATGCAGGGTTTCACAGAGGGCCAAAGCATTAATATAGTCACTTATTAAGCGATGGACTGCAACATGTGGCCGAACACCTAATATTCCAAAAATGTCCGTTACAGCCAAACTATTAGAGACACAGTGTTCATATTGTACATGCAGGGTTTCACAGAGGGCCAAAGCAATAATATAGTCACTTATTAGGCGTTGGACTGCAACATGTGGCCGAACAATTAATATTACAAAAATGTCCGTTACAGCCAAACTATTAGAGACACAGTGTTCATATTGTACATGCACGGTTTTACAGAGGCCCAAAGCATTAATATAGTCACTTACTAAGCGTTGGACTCCAACATGTGGTCGAACACCTAATATTCCAAAAATGTCAGTTACAGCCAAACTATTAGAGACACAGTGTTCATATTGTACATGCAGGGTTTTACAGAGGGCCAAAGCATTAATATAGTCACTTATTAAGCGATGGATTGCAACATGTGGCCGAACACCTAATATTCCAAAAGTGTCCGTTACAGCCAAACTATTAGAGACACAGTGTTCATTTTGTACATGCAGGGTTTTACAGAGGGCCAAAGCATTAATATAGTCACTTATTAAGCGTTGGACTGCAACATGTGGTCGAACACCTAATATTCCAAAAATGACAGTAACAGCCAAACAATAAGAGGCAGAGAGTTCATACTGTATATGCAGCGTTATACATAGTCCCAAAGCATTAATATAGTCACTTATTAAGCGTTGGACTGCAACATGTGGTCGAACACCTAATATTCCAAAAATGTCCGTTACAGCCAAACTATTAGAGACACAGTGTTCATATTGTACATGCAGGGTTTTACAGAGGGCCAAAGCATTAATATAGTCACTTATTAAGCGATGGACTGCAACATGTTGCCGAACACCTAATATTCCAAAAATGTCCTTTACAGCCAAACTATTAGAGACACAGTGTTCATATGGTACATGCAGGGTTTTACAGAGACCCAAAGCATTAATATAGTCACTTATTAAGCGATGGACTGCAACATGTGGCCGAACACCTAATATTCCAAAAATGTCCGTTACAGCCAAACTATTAGAGACACAGTGTTCATATTTTATATGCAGGGTTTTACAGAGGCCCAAAGCATTAATATAGTCACTTATTAAGCGATGGACTGCAACATGTGGCCGAACACCTAATATTCCAAAAATGTTCGTTACAGCCAAACTATTAGAGACACAGTGTTCATATTGTACATGCAGGGTTTTACAGAGGGCCAAAGCATTAATATAGTCACTTATTAAGCGATGGACTGCAACATGTAACCGAACACCTAATATTCCAAAAATGTCCGTTACAGCCAAACTATTAGAGACACAGTGTTCATATTGTACATGCAGGGTTTTACAGAGGCCCAAAGCATTAATATAGTCACTTATTAAGCGATGGACAGCAACATGTGGCCGAACATCTAATATTCCAAAAATGTCAGTTACAGCCAAACTATCAGAGACACAGTGTTCATATTGTACATGCAGGGTTCTACAGAGGCCCAAAGCATTAATATAATCACATATTAAGCGTTGGACTGCAACAAGTGGTTGAACACCTAATTTTCCAAATGTGTCAGATACCGCAAAGCTATCAGAGGCACAGAGTTCATATTGTATATGCACCGTTATACTGAGGCCCAAAGCATTAATATAGTCACTTATTAAGCGTTGGACTGCCCTATGTGGTTGAACACCTAATATTCCAAAAATGTCAGTTACAACCAAACTATTAGAGGCACAAAGTTCTTATTGTATATGCAGCGTTATACAGAGGCCCAAAGCATTACTATAACCACATATTAAGCGATCGACAGCCCCATGTTGTTGAACACCTAATATTCGTAAATTGTCCGTTACAGCCAAACTATTAGAGACACAGTGTTCATATTGTACATGCAGGGTTTTACAGAGGGCCAAAGCATTAATATAGTCACTTATTAAGCGATGGACTGCAACATGTAGCCGAACACCTAATATTCCAAAAATGTCCGTTACAGCCAAACTATAAGAGGCATAAAGTTCATATTGAATATGCAGCGTTAAACAGAGGCCCAAAGCATTACTTTAGCCACATATTAAACGTTGGACTGCCCCATGTGGTTGAACAGCTAATATTCCAAAAATGTCCGTTACAGCCAAACTATTATAGACACAGTGTTCATATTGTATATGCAGCGTTTTACAGAGGCCCAAAGCATTAATATAGTCACTTATTAAGCGTTGGACTGCAACATGTGGTTGAACAGCTAATATTCCAAAAATGTCCGTTACAGCCAAACTATTAGAGGCACAAAGTTCATATGGTATATGCAGCGTTATACAGAGGCCCAAAGCATTAAAATAGTCACTTATTAAGCGTTGGACTGCCTCATGTGATTGAACACCTAATATTCCAAAAGTGTCCGTTACAGCCAAACTATTAGAGGCACAAAGTTCATATTGTATATGCAGCGTTATACAGAGGCCCAATGCATTACTATAGCCACATATTAAGCGATCGACAACCCCATGTTGTTGAACACCTAATATTCGAAAAATGTCCGTTACAGCTAAACTATTAGAGGCACAAAGTTCATATCGAATATGCAGCGTTTTGCAGAGGCCTAAAGCATTAGTATAGTCTCTTATTAAGCGTTGGACTGCCCCATGTGGTTGAACACCTAATATTCCAAAAATGTCCGTTACAGCCAAACTATTAGAGGCACAAAGTTCATATTGTATATGCAGCGTTATACAGAGGCCCAAAGCATTACTATAGCCACATATTAAGCGATCGACAACCCCATGTTGTTGAACACCTAATATTCGAAAAATGTCCGTTACAGCTAAACTATTAAAGGCACAAAGTTCATATCGAATATGCGGCGTTTAACAGAGCCCCAAACCATTACTATATTCTCATATTAAGCGTTAGACTGCCCCATAAGGATGAACAGTGAATATTTCAGAAATGTCTGTTTTAGCCAAACTATCGTAGGCAGGCTGTTCATATTGTGTATGCGGGGTTTAACAGAGCCCCAAACCATTACTATATTCACATATTAAGCGTTAGACAGCCCCATAAGGATGAACTGTGAATATTTCAAAAATGTCTGTTTTAGCCAAACTATCGTAGGCAGGCAGTTCATATTGTGTATGCGGCGTTTAACAGAGCCCCAATACGATTACTATATCCGCATAGTAAGCGATAGACTTCCCCATGTGGTTGAACAGTGAATATTTCAAAAATGTCTATTACGGCCAAGCTATCGTAGGCAGGCAGTTCATATTGTGTATGAGGCGTTAAACAGAGCCCCAAAGCATTAATATTGTCACTTATTAAGCGTTGGACTGCCCCATGTGGTTGAACACCTAATATTCCAAAAGTGTCCGTTACAGCCAAACTATTATAGACACAGTGTTCATATTGTATATGCAGCGTTTTACAGAGGCCCAAAGCATTAATATAGTCACTTATTAAGCGTTGGACTGCAACATGTGGTCGAACACCTAATATTCCAAAAATGTCCGTTACAGCCAAACTATTAGAGACACAGTGTTCATATTGTACATGCAGGGTTTCACAGAGGGCCAAAGCATTAATATAGTCACTTATTAAGCGATGGACTGCAACATGTGGCCGAACACCTAATATTCCAAAAATGTCCGTTATAGCCAAACTATTAGAGGCACAGTGCTCATTTTGTATATGCAGCGTTATACAGAGTCCCAAAGCATTAATATAGTCACTTATTAAGCGTTGGACTGCCCCATGTGACTGAACACCTAATATTCCAAAAATGTCCGTTACAGAAAAACTATTAGAGACACAGTGTTCATATTGTACATGCAGGGTTTTACAGAGGGCCAAAGCATTAATATAGTCACTTATTAAGCGATGGATTGCAACATGTGGCCGAACACCTAATATTCCAAAAATGTCCGTTACAGCCAAACTATTAAAGACACAGTGTTCATATTGTACATGCAGGGTTTTACAGAGGCCCAAAGCATTAACATAGTCACTTATTAAGCGATGGACTGCAACATGTCTCCGAACACCTAATATTCCAAAAATGTTCGTTACAGCCAAACTATTAGAGACACAGTGTTCATATTTTATGTGCAGGGTTTTACAGAGGGCCAAAGCATTAATATAGTCACTTATTAAGCGATGAACTGCAACATGTGGCCGAACACCTAATATTCCAAAAGTGTCCGTTACAGCCAAACTCTTAGGGGCACAGTTCATTTTGTATAAGCAGCGTTATACAGAGGCCCAAAGCTTTAATATAGTCACTTATTAGGCGTTGGACTGCCTCATGTGATTGAACACCTAATATTCCAAAAGTGTCCGGTACAGCCAAACTATTAGAGGCACAAAGTTCATATGGTATATGCAGCGTTATACAGAGGCCCAAAGCATTAAAATAGTCACTTATTAAGCGTTGGACTGCCTCATGTGATTGAACACCTAATATTCCAAAAGTGTCCGTTACAGCCAAACTATTAGAGGCACAAAGTTCATATTGTATATGCAGCGTTATACAGAGGCCCAATGCATTACTATAGCCACATATTAAGCGATCGACAACCCCATGTTGTTGAACACCTAATATTCGAAAAATGTCCGTTACAGCTAAACTATTAGAGGCACAAAGTTCATATCGAATATGCAGCGCTTTACAGAGGCCTAAAGCATTAGTATAGTCTCTTATTAAGCGTTGGACTGCCCCATGTGGTTGAACACCTAATATTCCAAAAATGTCCGTTACAGCCAAACTATTAGAGGCACAAAGTTCATATTGTATATGCAGCGTTATACAGAGGCCCAAAGCATTACTATAGCCACATATTAAGCGATCGACAACCCCATGTTGTTGAACACCTAATATTCGAAAAATGTCCGTTACAGCTAAACTATTAGAGGCACAAAGTTCATATCGAATATGCGGCGTTTAACAGAGCCCCAAACCATTACTATATTCTCATATTAAGCGTTAGACTGCCCCATAAGGATGAACAGTGAAAATTTCAGAAATGTCTGTTTTAGCCAAACTATCGTAGGCAGGCTGTTCATATTGTGTATGCGGGGTTTAACAGAGCCCCAAACCATTACTATATTCACATATCAAGCGTTAGACAGCCCCATAAGGATGAACTGTGAATATTTCAAAAATGTCTGTTTTAGCCAAACTATCGTAGGCAGGCAGTTCATATTGTGTATGCGGCGTTTAACAGAGCCCCAATACGATTACTATATCCGCATAGTAAGCGATAGACTTCCCCATGTGGTTGAACAGTGAATATTTCAAAAATGTCTATTACGGCCAAGCTATCGTAGGCAGGCAGTTCATATTGTGTATGAGGCGTTAAACAGAGCCCCAAAGCATTAATATAGTCACTTATTAAGCGTTGGACTGCCCTCTGTGGTTGAACACCTAATACTCCAAAAATGACCGTTACAGCCAAACTATTAGAGACACAGTGTTCATATTGTGTATGCAGCGTTTTACAGAGGCCCAAAGCATTAATATAGTCACTTATTAAGCGATGGACTGCAACATGTGGCCGAACACCTCATATTCCAAAAATGTCCGTTACAGCCAAACTATAAGAGGCATAAAGTTCATATTGTATATGCAGCGTTAAACAGAGGCCCAAAGCATTAATATAGTCACTTATTAAGCGTTGGACTGCAACATGTGGTCGAACACCTAATATTCCAAAAATGTCCGTTATAGCCAAACTATTAGAGGCACAGTGCTTATTTTGTATATGCAGCGCTATACAGAGTCCCAAAGCATTAATATAGTCACTTATTAAGCGTTGGACTGCCCCATGTGGCTGAACACCTAATATTCCAAAAATGTCCGTTATAGCCAAACTATTAGAGGCACAGTGCTCATTTTGTATATGCAGCGTTATACAGAGTCCCAAAGCATTAATATAGTCACTTATTAAGCGATGGACTGCAACATGTTGCCGAACACCTAATAAAAAAATGTCCATTACAGCCAAAATGTTATTCCAAAAATGTCCGTTACAGCCAAACTATTAGAGACACAGTGTTCATATTGTACATGCAGGGTTTTACAGAGGGCCAAAGCATTAATATAGTCACTTATTAAGCGTTGGACTGCAACATGTGGTGGAACACCTTATATTCCAAAAATGTCCGTTACAGCCAAACTATTAGAGACACAGTGTTCATATTGTACATGCAGGGTTTTACAGAGGCCCAAAGCATTAACATAGTCACTTATTAAGCGATGGACTGCAACATGTCTCCGAACACCTAATATTCCAAAAATGTCCGTTACAGCCAAACTATTAGAGACACAGTGTTCAAATTGTACATGCAGGGTTTTACAGAGGCCCAAAGCATTAACATAGTCACTTATTAAGCGATGGACTGCAACATGTGGCCGAACACCTAATATTCCAAAAATGTCCGTTACAGCCAAACTATTAGAGACACAGTGTTCATATTGTACATGAAGGGTTTTACAGAGGGCCAATGCATTAATATAGTCACTTATTAAGCGTTGGACTGAAACATGTGGTCGAAGACCTAATATTCCATAAATGTCCGTTATAGCCAAACTATTAGAGGCATAGTGCTCATTTTGTATATGCAGCGTTATACAGAGTCCCAAAGCATTACTATAACCACATATTAAGCGATTGACAACCCCATGTTGTTGAACACCTAATATTACAAAAATGTCAGTTACAGCCTAACTATAAAAGGCACAGAGTTCATACTGTATATGCAGCGTTATACAGAGTCCCAAAGCATTAATATAATTAAAATTTAAGCATTGGACTGCAACATGTGTTTGAACACATATTATTCCAAAAGTGTCAGTTACAGCCAAACCATAAGAGGCACAGGTTCATACTGTATATCCAGCGTTATACAGAGTCCCAATGCATTACTTTAACAACATATTAAGCGATCGACAACCCCATGTTGTTGAACACCTAATATTCGAAAAATGTCCGTTACAGCCAAACTATTAGACACACAGTGTTCATATTGTACATGCAGGGTTTTACAGAGGGCCAAAGCATTAATATAGTCACTTATTAAGCGATGGACTGCAACATGTAGCCGAACACCTAATATTCCAAAAATGTCCGTTACAGCCAAACTATAAGAGGCATAAAGTTCATATTGAATATGCAGCGTTAAACAGAGGCCCAAAGCATTACTTTAGCCACATATTAAACGTTGGACTGCCCCATGTGGTTGAACAGCTAATATTCCAAAAATGTCCGTTACAGCCAAACTATTATTGACACAGTGTTCATATTGTATATGCAGCGTTTTACAGAGGCCCAAAGCATTAATATAGTCACTTATTAAGCGTTGGACTGCAACATGTGGTCGAACACCTAATATTCCAAAAATGTCCGTTACAGCCAAACTATTAGACACTCAGTGTTCATATTGTACATGCAGGGTTTTACAGAGGGCCAAAGCATTAATATAGTCACTTATTAAGCGATGGACTGCAACATGTAGCCGAACACCTAATATTCCAAAAATGTCCGTTACAGCCAAACTATAAGAGGCATAAAGTTCATATTGAATATGCAGCGTTAAACAGAGGCCCAAAGCATTACTTTTGCCACATATTAAACGTTGGACTGCCCCATGTGGTTGAACAGCTAATATTCCAAAAATGTCCGTTACAGCCAAACTATTATAGACACAGTGTTCATATTGTATATGCAGCGTTTTACAGAGGCCCAAAGCATTAATATAGTCACTTATTAAGCGTTGGACTGCAACATGTGGTCGAACACCTAATATTCCAAAAATGTCCGTTACAGCCAAACTATTAGAGACACAGTGTTCATATTGTACATGCAGGGTTTCACAGAGGGCCAAAGCATTAATATAGTCACTTATTAAGCGATGGACTGCAACATGTGGCCGAACACCTAATATTCCAAAAATGTCCGTTATAGCCAAACTATTAGAGGCACAGTGCTCATTTTGTATATGCAGCGTTATACAGAGTCCCAAAGCATTAATATAGTCACTTATTAAGCGTTGGACTGCCCCATGTGACTGAACACCTAATATTCCAAAAATGTCCGTTACAGAAAAACTATTAGAGACACAGTGTTCATATTGTACATGCAGGGTTTTACAGAGGGCCAAAGCATTAATATAGTCACTTATTAAGCGATGGATTGCAACATGTGGCCGAACACCTAATATTCCAAAAATGTCCGTTACAGCCAAACTATTAAAGACACAGTGTTCATATTGTACATGCAGGGTTTTACAGAGGCCCAAAGCATTAACATAGTCACTTATTAAGCGATGGACTGCAACATGTCTCCGAACACCTAATATTCCAAAAATGTTCGTTACAGCCAAACTATTAGAGACACAGTGTTCATATTTTATGTGCAGGGTTTTACAGAGGGCCAAAGCATTAATATAGTCACTTATTAAGCGATGAACTGCAACATGTGGCCGAACACCTAATATTCCAAAAGTGTCCGTTACAGCCAAACTCTTAGGGGCACAGTTCATTTTGTATAAGCAGCGTTATACAGAGGCCCAAAGCTTTAATATAGTCACTTATTAGGCGTTGGACTGCCTCATGTGATTGAACACCTAATATTCCAAAAGTGTCCGGTACAGCCAAACTATTAGAGGCACAAAGTTCATATGGTATATGCAGCGTTATACAGAGGCCCAAAGCATTAAAATAGTCACTTATTAAGCGTTGGACTGCCTCATGTGATTGAACACCTAATATTCCAAAAGTGTCCGTTACAGCCAAACTATTAGAGGCACAAAGTTCATATTGTATATGCAGCGTTATACAGAGGCCCAATGCATTACTATAGCCACATATTAAGCGATCGACAACCCCATGTTGTTGAACACCTAATATTCGAAAAATGTCCGTTACAGCTAAACTATTAGAGGCACAAAGTTCATATCGAATATGCAGCGCTTTACAGAGGCCTAAAGCATTAGTATAGTCTCTTATTAAGCGTTGGACTGCCCCATGTGGTTGAACACCTAATATTCCAAAAATGTCCGTTACAGCCAAACTATTAGAGGCACAAAGTTCATATTGTATATGCAGCGTTATACAGAGGCCCAAAGCATTACTATAGCCACATATTAAGCGATCGACAACCCCATGTTGTTGAACACCTAATATTCGAAAAATGTCCGTTACAGCTAAACTATTAGAGGCACAAAGTTCATATCGAATATGCGGCGTTTAACAGAGCCCCAAACCATTACTATATTCTCATATTAAGCGTTAGACTGCCCCATAAGGATGAACAGTGAAAATTTCAGAAATGTCTGTTTTAGCCAAACTATCGTAGGCAGGCTGTTCATATTGTGTATGCGGGGTTTAACAGAGCCCCAAACCATTACTATATTCACATATTAAGCGTTAGACAGCCCCATAAGGATGAACTGTGAATATTTCAAAAATGTCTGTTTTAGCCAAACTATCGTAGGCAGGCAGTTCATATTGTGTATGCGGCGTTTAACAGAGCCCCAATACGATTACTATATCCGCATAGTAAGCGATAGACTTCCCCATGTGGTTGAACAGTGAATATTTCAAAAATGTCTATTACGGCCAAGCTATCGTAGGCAGGCAGTTCATATTGTGTATGAGGCGTTAAACAGAGCCCCAAAGCATTAATATAGTCACTTATTAAGCGTTGGACTGCCCTCTGTGGTTGAACACCTAATACTCCAAAAATGACCGTTACAGCCAAACTATTAGAGACACAGTGTTCATATTGTGTATGCAGCGTTTTACAGAGGCCCAAAGCATTAATATAGTCACTTATTAAGCGATGGACTGCAACATGTGGCCGAACACCTCATATTCCAAAAATGTCCGTTACAGCCAAACTATAAGAGGCATAAAGTTCATATTGTATATGCAGCGTTAAACAGAGGCCCAAAGCATTAATATAGTCACTTATTAAGCGTTGGACTGCAACATGTGGTCGAACACCTAATATTCCAAAAATGTCCGTTATAGCCAAACTATTAGAGGCACAGTGCTTATTTTGTATATGCAGCGTTATACAGAGTCCCAAAGCATTAATATAGTCACTTATTAAGCGTTGGACTGCCCCATGTGGCTGAACACCTAATATTCCAAAAATGTCCGTTATAGCCAAACTATTAGAGGCACAGTGCTCATTTTGTATATGCAGCGTTATACAGAGTCCCAAAGCATTAATATAGTCACTTATTAAGCGATGGACTGCAACATGTTGCCGAACACCTAATAAAAAAATGTCCATTACAGCCAAAATGTTATTCCAAAAATGTCCGTTACAGCCAAACTATTAGAGACACAGTGTTCATATTGTACATGCAGGGTTTTACAGAGGGCCAAAGCATTAATATAGTCACTTATTAAGCGTTGGACTGCAACATGTGGTGGAACACCTTATATTCCAAAAATGTCCGTTACAGCCAAACTATTAGAGACACAGTGTTCATATTGTACATGCAGGGTTTTACAGAGGCCCAAAGCATTAACATAGTCACTTATTAAGCGATGGACTGCAACATGTCTCCGAACACCTAATATTCCAAAAATGTCCGTTACAGCCAAACTATTAGAGACACAGTGTTCAAATTGTACATGCAGGGTTTTACAGAGGCCCAAAGCATTAACATAGTCACTTATTAAGCGATGGACTGCAACATGTGGCCGAACACCTAATATTCCAAAAATGTCCGTTACAGCCAAACTATTAGAGACACAGTGTTCATATTGTACATGAAGGGTTTTACAGAGGGCCAATGCATTAATATAGTCACTTATTAAGCGTTGGACTGAAACATGTGGTCGAAGACCTAATATTCCATAAATGTCCGTTATAGCCAAACTATTAGAGGCATAGTGCTCATTTTGTATATGCAGCGTTATACAGAGTCCCAAAGCATTACTATAACCACATATTAAGCGATTGACAACCCCATGTTGTTGAACACCTAATATTACAAAAATGTCAGTTACAGCCTAACTATAAAAGGCACAGAGTTCATACTGTATATGCAGCGTTATACAGAGTCCCAAAGCATTAATATAATTAAAATTTAAGCATTGGACTGCAACATGTGTTTGAACACATATTATTCCAAAAGTGTCAGTTACAGCCAAACCATAAGAGGCACAGGTTCATACTGTATATCCAGCGTTATACAGAGTCCCAATGCATTACTTTAACAACATATTAAGCGATCGACAACCCCATGTTGTTGAACACCTAATATTCGAAAAATGTCCGTTACAGCCAAACTATTAGACACACAGTGTTCATATTGTACATGCAGGGTTTTACAGAGGGCCAAAGCATTAATATAGTCACTTATTAAGCGATGGACTGCAACATGTAGCCGAACACCTAATATTCCAAAAATGTCCGTTACAGCCAAACTATAAGAGGCATAAAGTTCATATTGAATATGCAGCGTTAAACAGAGGCCCAAAGCATTACTTTAGCCACATATTAAACGTTGGACTGCCCCATGTGGTTGAACAGCTAATATTCCAAAAATGTCCGTTACAGCCAAACTATTATTGACACAGTGTTCATATTGTATATGCAGCGTTTTACAGAGGCCCAAAGCATTAATATAGTCACTTATTAAGCGTTGGACTGCAACATGTGGTCGAACACCTAATATTCCAAAAATGTCCGTTACAGCCAAACTATTAGAGACACAGTGTTCATATTGTACATGCAGGGTTTCACAGAGGGCCAAAGCATTAATATAGTCACTTATTAAGCGATGGACTGCAACATGTGGCCGAACACCTAATATTCCAAAAATGTCCGTTATAGCCAAACTATTAGAGGCACAGTGCTCATTTTGTATATGCAGCGTTATACAGAGTCCCAAAGCATTAATATAGTCACTTATTAAGCGTTGGACTGCCCCATGTGGCTGAACACCTAATATTCCAAAAATGTCCGTTACAGAAAAACTATTAGAGACACAGTGTTCATATTGTACATGCAGGGTTTTACAGAGGGCCAAAGCATTAATATAGTCACTTATTAAGCGATGGATTGCAACATGTGGCCGAACACCTAATATTCCAAAAATGTCCGTTACAGCCAAACTATTAGAGACACAGTGTTCATATTGTACATGCAGGGTTTTACAGAGGCCCAAAGCATTAACATAGTCACTTATTAAGCGATGGACTGCAACATGTCTCCGAACACCTAATATTCCAAAAATGTTCGTTACAGCCAAACTATTAGAGACACAGTGTTCATATTTTATGTGCAGGGTTTTACAGAGGACCAAAGCATTAATATAGTCACTTATTAAGCGATGAACTGCAACATGTGGCCGAACACCTAATATTCCAAAAGTGTCCGTTACAGCCAAACTCTTAGGGGCACAGTTCATTTTGTATAAGCAGCGTTATACAGAGGCCCAAAGCTTTAATATAGTCACTTATTAGGCGTTGGACTGCCTCATGTGATTGAACACCTAATATTCCAAAAGTGTCCGTTACAGCCAAACTATTAGAGGCACAAAGTTCATATGGTATATGCAGCGTTATACAGAGGCCCAAAGCATTAAAATAGTCACTTATTAAGCGTTGGACTGCCTCATGTGATTGAACACCTAATATTCCAAAAGTGTCCGTTACAGCCAAACTATTAGAGGCACAAAGTTCATATTGTATATGCAGCGTTATACAGAGGCCCAATGCTTTACTATAGCCACATATTAAGCGATCGACAACCCCATGTTGTTGAACACCTAATATTCGAAAAATGTCCGTTACAGCTAAACTATTAGAGGCACAAAGTTCATATCGAATATGCAGCGTTTTACAGAGGCCTAAAGCATTAGTATAGTCTCTTATTAAGCGTTGGACTGCCCCATGTGGTTGAACACCTAATATTCCAAAAATGTCCGTTACAGCCAAACTATTAGAGGCACAAAGTTCATATTGTATATGCAGCGTTATACAGAGGCCCAAAGCATTACTATAGCCACATATTAAGCGATCGACAACCCCATGTTGTTGAACACCTAATATTCGAAAAATGTCCGTTACAGCTAAACTATTAGAGGCACAAAGTTCATATCGAATATGCGGCGTTTAACAGAGCCCCAAACCATTACTATATTCTCATATTAAGCGTTAGACTGCCCCATAAGGATGAACAGTGAATATTTCAGAAATGTCTGTTTTAGCCAAACTATCGTAGGCAGGCTGTTCATATTGTGTATGCGGGGTTTAACAGAGCCCCAAACCATTACTATATTCACATATTAAGCGTTAGACAGCCCCATAAGGATGAACTGTGAATATTTCAAAAATGTCTGTTTTAGCCAAACTATCGTAGGCAGGCAGTTCATATTGTGTATGCGGCGTTTAACAGAGCCCCAATACGATTACTATATCCGCATAGTAAGCGATAGACTTCCCCATGTGGTTGAACAGTGAATATTTCAAAAATGTCTATTACGGCCAAGCTATCGTAGGCAGGCAGTTCATTAGTGTATGAGGCGTTAAACAGAGCCCCAAAGCATTAATATAGTCACTTATTAAGCGTTGGACTGCCCCATGTGGTTGAACACCTAATATTCCAAAAGTGTCCGTTACAGCCAAACTATTAGAGGCACAAAGTTCATATCGAATGTGCAACGTTTTACAGAGGCACAAAGCATTAATATAGTCACTTATTGAGCGTTGGATTGCCCCATGTGATTAAACACCTAATATTCCAAATGTGTCCGTTACAGCCAAACTATTAGAGGCACAGTGTTCATATTGTACATGCAGGGTTTTACAGTGGGCCAAAGCATTAATATAGTCACTTATTAAGCGATGGACTGCAACATGTAGCCGAACACCTAATATTCCAAAAATGTCCGTTACAGCCAAACTATTATAGACACAGTGTTCATATTGTATATGCAGCGTTTTACAGAGGCCCAAAGCATTAATATAGTCACTTATTAAGCGTTGGACTGCAACATGTGGTCGAACACCTAATATTCCAAAAATGTCCGTTACAGCCAAACTATTAGAGACACAGTGTTCATATTGTACATGCAGGGTTTCACAGAGGGCCAAAGCATTAATATAGTCACTTATTAAGCGATGGACTGCAACATGTGGCCGAACACCTAATATTCCAAAAATGTCCGTTATAGCCAAACTATTAGAGGCACAGTGCTTATTTTGTATATGCAGCGTTATACAGAGTCCCAAAGCATTAATATAGTCACTTATTAAGCGTTGGACTGCCCCATGTGGCTGAACACCTAATATTCCAAAAATGTCCGTTATAGCCAAACTATTAGAGGCACAGTGCTCATTTTGTATATGCAGCGTTATACAGAGTCCCAAAGCATTAATATAGTCACTTATTAAGCGATGGACTGCAACATGTGGCCGAACACCTAATATTCCAAAAATGTCCGTTACAGCCAAACTATTAGAGACACAGTGTTCATATTGTACATGCAGGGTTTTACAGAGGGCCAAAGCATTAATATAGTCACTTATTAAGCGTTGGACTGCAACATGTGGTGGAACACCTTATATTCCAAAAATGTCCGTTACAGCCAAACTATTAGAGACACAGTGTTCATATTGAACATGCAGGGTTTTACAGAGGCCCAAAGCATTAACATAGTCACTTATTAAGCGATGGACTGCAACATGTGGCCGAACACCTAATATTCCAAAAATGTCCGTTACAGCCAAACTATTAGAGACACAGTGTTCATATTGTACATGAAGGGTTTTACAGAGGGCCAAAGCATTAATATAGTCACTTATTAAGCGTTGGACTGCAACATGTGGTCGAACACCTAATATTCCATAAATGTCCGTTATAGCCAAACTATTAGAGGCATAGTGCTCATTTTGTATATGCAGCGTTTTACAGAGGCCCAAAGCATTAATATAGTCACTTATTAAGCGTTGGACTGCAACATGTGGTCGAACACCTAATATTCCATAAATGTCCGTTATAGCCAAACTATTAGAGGCACAGTGGTCATTTTGTATATGCAGCGTTATACAGAGTCCCAAAGCATTACTATAACCACATATTACGCGATTGACAACCCCATGTTGTTGAACACCTAATATTACAAAAATGTCAGTTACAGCCTAACTATAAAAGGCACAGAGTTCATACTGTATATGCAGCGTTATACAGAGTCCCAAAGCATTAATATATTCACATATTAAGCGTTGGACTGCAACATGTGGTTGAACACCTAATTTTCCAAAAGTGTCAGTTACAGCCAAACCATAAGAGGCACAGGGTTCATAGTGTATATGCAGCGTTATACAGAGTCCCAATGCATTACTTTAACCACATATTAAGCGTTGGACTGCCCCATGTGGTTGAACACCTAATATTCCAAAAGTGTCCGTTACAGCCAAACTCTTAGGGGCACAGTTCATTTTGTATAAGCAGCGTTATACAGAGGCCCAAAGCTTTAATATAGTCACTTATTAAGCGTTGGACTGCCCTATGTGGTTGAACACCTAATATTCCAAAAATGTCAGTTACAGACAAACTATTAGAGACACAGTGTTCATATTGTACATGCAGGGTTCTACAGAGGCCCAAAGCATTAATATAATCACATATTAAGCGTTGGACTGCAACATGTGGTTGAACACCTAATTTTCCAAAAGTGTCAGTTACCGCAAAGCTATCAGGGGCACAGAGTTCATATTGTATATGCAGCGTTATACTGAGGCCCAAAGCATTAATATAGTCACTTATTAAGCGTTGGACTGCCCTATGTGGTTGAACACCTAATATTCCAAAAATGTCAGTTACAACCAAACTATTAGAGGCACAAAGTTCTTATTGTATATGCAGCGTTATACAGAGGCCCAAAGCATTACTATAACCACATATTAAGCGATCGACAACCCCATGTTGTTGAACACCTAATATTCGAAAAATGTCCGTTACAGCCAAACTATTAGAGACACAGTGTTCATATTGTACATGCAGGGTTTTACAGAGGGCCAAAGCATTAATATAGTCACTTATTAAGCGTTGGACTGCAACATGTGGTCGAACACCTAATTTTCCAAAAATGTCCGTTACAGCCAAACTATTAGAGATACAGTGTTCATATTGTATATGCAGCGTTTTACAGAGGCCCAAAGCATTAATATAGTCACTTATTAAGCGTTGGACTGCAACATGTGGTCGAACACCTAATATTCCAAAAATGTCCGTTACAGCCAAACTATTAGAGATACAGTGTTCATATTGTACATGCAGGGTTTTACAGAGGGCCAAAGCATTAATATAGTCACTTATTAAGCGATGGACTGCAACATGTAGCCGAACACCTAATATTCCAAAAGTGTCCGTTACAGCCAAACTATTAGAGGCACAAAGTTCATATGGTATATGCAGCGTTATACAGAGGCCCAAAGCATTAAAATAGTCACTTATTAAGCGTTGGACTGCCTCATGTGATTGAACACCTAATATTCCAAAAGTGTCCGTTACAGCCAAACTATTAGAGGCACAAAGTTCATATTGTATATGCAGCGTTATACAGAGGCCCAATGCTTTACTATAGCCACATATTAAGCGATCGACAACCCCATGTTGTTGAACACCTAATATTCGAAAAATGTCCGTTACAGCTAAACTATTAGAGGCACAAAGTTCATATCGAATATGCAGCGTTTTACAGAGGCCTAAAGCATTAGTATAGTCTCTTATTAAGCGTTGGACTGCCCCATGTGGTTGAACACCTAATATTCCAAAAATGTCCGTTACAGCCAAACTATTAGAGGCACAAAGTTCATATTGTATATGCAGCGTTATACAGAGGCCCAAAGCATTACTATAGCCACATATTAAGCGATCGACAACCCCATGTTGTTGAACACCTAATATTCGAAAAATGTCCGTTACAGCTAAACTATTAGAGGCACAAAGTTCATATCGAATATGCGGCGTTTAACAGAGCCCCAAACCATTACTATATTCTCATATTAAGCGTTAGACTGCCCCATAAGGATGAACAGTGAATATTTCAGAAATGTCTGTTTTAGCCAAACTATCGTAGGCAGGCTGTTCATATTGTGTATGCGGGGTTTAACAGAGCCCCAAACCATTACTATATTCACATATTAAGCGTTAGACAGCCCCATAAGGATGAACTGTGAATATTTCAAAAATGTCTGTTTTAGCCAAACTATCGTAGGCAGGCAGTTCATATTGTGTATGCGGCGTTTAACAGAGCCCCAATACGATTACTATATCCGCATAGTAAGCGATAGACTTCCCCATGTGGTTGAACAGTGAATATTTCAAAAATGTCTATTACGGCCAAGCTATCGTAGGCAGGCAGTTCATTAGTGTATGAGGCGTTAAACAGAGCCCCAAAGCATTAATATAGTCACTTATTAAGCGTTGGACTGCCCCATGTGGTTGAACACCTAATATTCCAAAAGTGTCCGTTACAGCCAAACTATTAGAGGCACAAAGTTCATATCGAATGTGCAACGTTTTACAGAGGCACAAAGCATTAATATAGTCACTTATTGAGCGTTGGATTGCCCCATGTGATTAAACACCTAATATTCCAAATGTGTCCGTTACAGCCAAACTATTAGAGGCACAGTGTTCATATTGTACATGCAGGGTTTTACAGAGGGCCAAAGCATTAATATAGTCACTTATTAAGCGATGGACTGCAACATGTAGCCGAACACCTAATATTCCAAAAATGTCCGTTACAGCCAAACTATTATAGACACAGTGTTCATATTGTATATGCAGCGTTTTACAGAGGCCCAAAGCATTAATATAGTCACTTATTAAGCGTTGGACTGCAACATGTGGTCGAACACCTAATATTCCAAAAATGTCCGTTACAGCCAAACTATTAGAGACACAGTGTTCATATTGTACATGCAGGGTTTCACAGAGGGCCAAAGCATTAATATAGTCACTTATTAAGCGATGGACTGCAACATGTGGCCGAACACCTAATATTCCAAAAATGTCCGTTATAGCCAAACTATTAGAGGCACAGTGCTTATTTTGTATATGCAGCGTTATACAGAGTCCCAAAGCATTAATATAGTCACTTATTAAGCGTTGGACTGCCCCATGTGGCTGAACACCTAATATTCCAAAAATGTCCGTTATAGCCAAACTATTAGAGGCACAGTGCTCATTTTGTATATGCAGCGTTATACAGAGTCCCAAAGCATTAATATAGTCACTTATTAAGCGATGGACTGCAACATGTGGCCGAACACCTAATATTCCAAAAATGTCCGTTACAGCCAAACTATTAGAGACACAGTGTTCATATTGTACATGCAGGGTTTTACAGAGGGCCAAAGCATTAATATAGTCACTTATTAAGCGTTGGACTGCAACATGTGGTGGAACACCTTATATTCCAAAAATGTCCGTTACAGCCAAACTATTAGAGACACAGTGTTCATATTGAACATGCAGGGTTTTACAGAGGCCCAAAGCATTAACATAGTCACTTATTAAGCGATGGACTGCAACATGTGGCCGAACACCTAATATTCCAAAAATGTCCGTTACAGCCAAACTATTAGAGACACAGTGTTCATATTGTACATGAAGGGTTTTACAGAGGGCCAAAGCATTAATATAGTCACTTATTAAGCGTTGGACTGCAACATGTGGTCGAACACCTAATATTCCATAAATGTCCGTTATAGCCAAACTATTAGAGGCATAGTGCTCATTTTGTATATGCAGCGTTTTACAGAGGCCCAAAGCATTAATATAGTCACTTATTAAGCGTTGGACTGCAACATGTGGTCGAACACCTAATATTCCATAAATGTCCGTTATAGCCAAACTATTAGAGGCACAGTGGTCATTTTGTATATGCAGCGTTATACAGAGTCCCAAAGCATTACTATAACCACATATTACGCGATTGACAACCCCATGTTGTTGAACACCTAATATTACAAAAATGTCAGTTACAGCCTAACTATAAAAGGCACAGAGTTCATACTGTATATGCAGCGTTATACAGAGTCCCAAAGCATTAATATATTCACATATTAAGGGTTGGACTGCAACATGTGGTTGAACACCTAATTTTCCAAAAGTGTCAGTTACAGCCAAACCATAAGAGGCACAGGGTTCATACTGTATATGCAGCGTTATACAGAGTCCCAATGCATTACTTTAACCACATATTAAGCGTTGGACTGCCCCATGTGGTTGAACACCTAATATTCCAAAAGTGTCCGTTACAGCCAAACTCTTAGGGGCACAGTTCATTTTGTATAAGCAGCGTTATACAGAGGCCCAAAGCTTTAATATAGTCACTTATTAAGCGTTGGACTGCCCTATGTGGTTGAACACCTAATATTCCAAAAATGTCAGTTACAGACAAACTATTAGAGACACAGTGTTCATATTGTACATGCAGGGTTCTACAGAGGCCCAAAGCATTAATATAATCACATATTAAGCGTTGGACTGCAACATGTGGTTGAACACCTAATTTTCCAAAAGTGTCAGTTACCGCAAAGCTATCAGGGGCACAGAGTTCATATTGTATATGCAGCGTTATACTGAGGCCCAAAGCATTAATATAGTCACTTATTAAGCGTTGGACTGCCCTATGTGGTTGAACACCTAATATTCCAAAAATGTCAGTTACAACCAAACTATTAGAGGCACAAAGTTCTTATTGTATATGCAGCGTTATACAGAGGCCCAAAGCATTACTATAACCACATATTAAGCGATCGACAACCCCATGTTGTTGAACACCTAATATTCGAAAAATGTCCGTTACAGCCAAACTATTAGAGACACAGTGTTCATATTGTACATGCAGGGTTTTACAGAGGGCCAAAGCATTAATATAGTCACTTATTAAGCGATGGACTGCAACATGTAGCCGAACACCTAATATTCCAAAAATGTCCGTTACAGCCAAACTATTATAGACACAGTGTTCATATTGTATATGCAGCGTTTTACAGAGGCCCAAAGCATTAATATAGTCACTTATTAAGCGTTGGACTGCAACATGTGGTCGAACACCTAATATTCCAAAAATGTCCGTTACAGCCAAACTATTAGAGATACAGTGTTCATATTGTACATGCAGGGTTTTACAGAGGGCCAAAGCATTAATATAGTCACTTATTAAGCGATGGACTGCAACATGTAGCCGAACACCTAATATTCCAAAAATGTCCGTTACAGCCAAACTATTATAGACACAGTGTTCATATTGTATATGCAGCGTTTTACAGAGGCCCAAAGCATTAATATAGTCACTTATTAAGCGTTGGACTGCCCCATGTGGCTGAACACCTAATATTCCAAAAATGTCCGTTATAGCCAAACTATTAGAGGCACAGTGCTCATTTTGTATATGCAGCGTTATACAGAGTCCCAAAGCATTAATATAGTCACTTATTAAGCGATGGACTGCAACATGTGGCCGAACACCTAATATTCCAAAAATGTCCGTTACAGCCAAACTATTAGAGACACAGTGTTCATATTGTACATGCAGGGTTTTACAGAGGGCCAAAGCATTAATATAGTCACTTATTAAGCGTTGGACTGCAACATGTGGTGGAACACCTTATATTCCAAAAATGTCCGTTACAGCCAAACTATTAGAGACACAGTGTTCATATTGTACATGAAGGGTTTTACAGAGGGCCAAAGCATTAATATAGTCACTTATTAAGCGTTGGACTGCAACATGTGGCCGAACACCTAATATTCGAAAAATGTCCGTTACAGCCAAACTATTAGACACACAGTGTTCATATTGTACATGCAGGGTTTTACAGAGGGCCAAAGCATTAATATAGTCACTTATTAAGCGATGGACTGCAACATGTAGCCGAACACCTAATATTCCAAAAATGTCCGTTACAGCCAAACTATAAGAGGCATAAAGTTCATATTGAATATGCAGCGTTAAACAGAGGCCCAAAGCATTACTTTAGCCACATATTAAACGTTGGACTGCCCCATGTGGTTGAACAGCTAATATTCCAAAAATGTCCGTTACAGCCAAACTATTATTGACACAGTGTTCATATTGTATATGCAGCGTTTTACAGAGGCCCAAAGCATTAATATAGTCACTTATTAAGCGTTGGACTGCAACATGTGGTCGAACACCTAATATTCCAAAAATGTCCGTTACAGCCAAACTATTAGAGACACAGTGTTCATATTGTACATGCAGGGTTTCACAGAGGGCCAAAGCATTAATATAGTCACTTATTAAGCGATGGACTGCAACATGTGGCCGAACACCTAATATTCCAAAAATGTCCGTTATAGCCAAACTATTAGAGGCACAGTGCTCATTTTGTATATGCAGCGTTATACAGAGTCCCAAAGCATTAATATAGTCACTTATTAAGCGTTGGACTGCCCCATGTGGCTGAACACCTAATATTCCAAAAATGTCCGTTACAGAAAAACTATTAGAGACACAGTGTTCATATTGTACATGCAGGGTTTTACAGAGGGCCAAAGCATTAATATAGTCACTTATTAAGCGATGGATTGCAACATGTGGCCGAACACCTAATATTCCAAAAATGTCCGTTACAGCCAAACTATTAGAGACACAGTGTTCATATTGTACATGCAGGGTTTTACAGAGGCCCAAAGCATTAACATAGTCACTTATTAAGCGATGGACTGCAACATGTCTCCGAACACCTAATATTCCAAAAATGTTCGTTACAGCCAAACTATTAGAGACACAGTGTTCATATTTTATGTGCAGGGTTTTACAGAGGACCAAAGCATTAATATAGTCACTTATTAAGCGATGAACTGCAACATGTGGCCGAACACCTAATATTCCAAAAGTGTCCGTTACAGCCAAACTCTTAGGGGCACAGTTCATTTTGTATAAGCAGCGTTATACAGAGGCCCAAAGCTTTAATATAGTCACTTATTAGGCGTTGGACTGCCTCATGTGATTGAACACCTAATATTCCAAAAGTGTCCGTTACAGCCAAACTATTAGAGGCACAAAGTTCATATGGTATATGCAGCGTTATACAGAGGCCCAAAGCATTAAAATAGTCACTTATTAAGCGTTGGACTGCCTCATGTGATTGAACACCTAATATTCCAAAAGTGTCCGTTACAGCCAAACTATTAGAGGCACAAAGTTCATATTGTATATGCAGCGTTATACAGAGGCCCAATGCATTACTATAGCCACATATTAAGCGATCGACAACCCCATGTTGTTGAACACCTAATATTCGAAAAATGTCCGTTACAGCTAAACTATTAGAGGCACAAAGTTCATATCGAATATGCAGCGTTTTACAGAGGCCTAAAGCATTAGTATAGTCTCTTATTAAGCGTTGGACTGCCCCATGTGGTTGAACACCTAATATTCCAAAAATGTCCGTTACAGCCAAACTATTAGAGGCACAAAGTTCATATTGTATATGCAGCGTTATACAGAGGCCCAAAGCATTACTATAGCCACATATTAAGCGATCGACAACCCCATGTTGTTGAACACCTAATATTCGAAAAATGTCCGTTACAGCTAAACTATTAGAGGCACAAAGTTCATATCGAATATGCGGCGTTTAACAGAGCCCCAAACCATTACTATATTCTCATATTAAGCGTTAGACTGCCCCATAAGGATGAACAGTGAATATTTCAGAAATGTCTGTTTTAGCCAAACTATCGTAGGCAGGCTGTTCATATTGTGTATGCGGGGTTTAACAGAGCCCCAAACCATTACTATATTCACATATTAAGCGTTAGACAGCCCCATAAGGATGAACTGTGAATATTTCAAAAATGTCTGTTTTAGCCAAACTATCGTAGGCAGGCAGTTCATATTGTGTATGCGGCGTTTAACAGAGCCCCAATACGATTACTATATACGCATAGTAAGCGATAGACTTCCCCATGTGGTTGAACAGTGAATATTTCAAAAATGTCTATTACGGCCAAGCTATCGTAGGCAGGCAGTTCATTAGTGTATGAGGCGTTAAACAGAGCCCCAAAGCATTAATATAGTCACTTATTAAGCGTTGGACTGCCCCATGTGGTTGAACACCTAATATTCCAAAAGTGTCCGTTACAGCCAAACTATTAGAGGCACAAAGTTCATATCGAATGTGCAACGTTTTACAGAGGCACAAAGCATTAATATGGTCACTTATTGAGCGTTGGATTGCCCCATGTGATTAAACACCTAATATTCCAAATGTGTCCGTTACAGCCAAACTATTAGAGGCACAGTGTTCATATTGTACATGCAGGGTTTTACAGAGGGCCAAAGCATTAATATAGTCACTTATTAAGCTATGGACTGCAACATGTGGCCGAACACCTAATATTCCAAAAATGTCCGTTATAGCCAAACTATTAGAGGCACAGTGCTTATTTTGTATATGCAGCGTTATACAGAGTCCCAAAGCATTAATATAGTCACTTATTAAGCGTTGGACTGCCCCATGTGGCTGAACACCTAATATTCCAAAAATGTCTGTTATAGCCAAACTATTAGAGGCACAGTGCTCATTTTGTATATGCAGCGTTATACAGAGTCCCAAAGCATTAATATAGTCACTTATTAAGCGATGGACTGCAACATGTGGCCGAACACCTAATATTCCAAAAATGTCCGTTACAGCCAAACTATTAGAGACACAGTGTTCATATTGTACATGCAGGGTTTTACAGAGGGCCAAAGCATTAATATAGTCACTTATTAAGCGTTGGACTGCAACATGTGGTGGAACACCTTATATTCCAAAAATGTCCGTTACAGCCAAACTATTAGAGACACAGTGTTCATATTGTACATGCAGGGTTTTACAGAGGCCCAAAGCATTAACATAGTCACTTATTAAGCGATGGACTGCAACATGTGGCCGAACACCTAATATTCCAAAAATGTCCGTTACAGCCAAACTATTAGAGACACAGTGTTCATATTGTACATGCAGGGTTTTACAGAGGGCCAAAGCATTAATATAGTCACTTATTAAGCGTTGGACTGCCCTATGTGGTTGAACACCTAATATTCCAAAAATGTCAGTTACAGACAAACTATTAAAGACACAGTGTTCATATTGTACATGCAGGGTTCTACAGAGGCCCAAAGCATTAATATAATCACATATTAAGCGTTGGACTGCAACATGTGGTTGAACACCTAATTTTCCAAAAGTGTCAGTTACCGCAAAGCTATCAGAGGCACAGAGTTCATATTGTATATGCAGCGTTATACTGAGGCCCAAAGCATTAATATAGTCACTTATTAAGCGTTGGACTGCCCTATGTGGTTGAACACCTAATATTCCAAAAATGTCAGTTACAACCAAACTATTAGAGGCACAAAGTTCTTATTGTATATGCAGCGTTATACAGAGGCCCAAAGCATTACTATAACCACATATTAAGCGATCGACAACCCCATGTTGTTGAACACCTAATATTCGAAAAATGTCCGTTACAGCCAAACTATTAGAGACACAGTGTTCATATTGTACATGCAGGGTTTTACAGAGGGCCAAAGCATTAATATAGTCACTTATTAAGCGATGGACTGCAACATGTAGCCGAACACCTAATATTCCAAAAATGTCCGTTACAGCCAAACTATTATAGACACAGTGTTCATATTGTATATGCAGCGTTTTACAGAGGCCCAAAGCATTAATATAGTCACTTATTAAGCGTTGGACTGCAACATGTGGTCGAACACCTAATATTCCAAAAATGTCCGTTACAGCCAAACTATTAGAGACACAGTGTTCATATTGTACATGCAGGGTTTTACAGAGGGCCAAAGCATTAATATAGTCACTTATTAAGCGATGGACTGCAACATGTAGCCGAACACCTAATATTCCAAAAATGTCCGTTACAGCCAAACTATTATAGACACAGTGTTCATATTGTATATGCAGCGTTTTACAGAGGCCCAAAGCATTAATATAGTCACTTATTAAGCGTTGGACTGCCCCATGTGGCTGAACACCTAATATTCCAAAAATGTCCGTTATAGCCAAACTATTAGAGGCACAGTGCTCATTTTGTATATGCAGCGTTATACAGAGTCCCAAAGCATTAATATAGTCACTTATTAAGCGTTGGACTGCCCCATGTGGTTGAACACCTAATATTCCAAAAGTGTCCGTTACAGCCAAACTATTAGAGGCACAAAGTTCATATCGAATGTGCAACGTTTTACAGAGGCACAAAGCATTAATATAGTCACTTATTGAGCGTTGGATTGCCCCATGTGATTAAACACCTAATATTCCAAATGTGTCCGTTACAGCCAAACTATTAGAGGCACAGTGTTCATATTGTACATGCAGGGTTTTACAGTGGGCCAAAGCATTAATATAGTCACTTATTAAGCGATGGACTGCAACATGTAGCCGAACACCTAATATTCCAAAAATGTCCGTTACAGCCAAACTATTATAGACACAGTGTTCATATTGTATATGCAGCGTTTTACAGAGGCCCAAAGCATTAATATAGTCACTTATTAAGCGTTGGACTGCAACATGTGGTCGAACACCTAATATTCCAAAAATGTCCGTTACAGCCAAACTATTAGAGACACAGTGTTCATATTGTACATGCAGGGTTTCACAGAGGGCCAAAGCATTAATATAGTCACTTATTAAGCGATGGACTGCAACATGTGGCCGAACACCTAATATTCCAAAAATGTCCGTTATAGCCAAACTATTAGAGGCACAGTGCTTATTTTGTATATGCAGCGTTATACAGAGTCCCAAAGCATTAATATAGTCACTTATTAAGCGTTGGACTGCCCCATGTGGCTGAACACCTAATATTCCAAAAATGTCCGTTATAGCCAAACTATTAGAGGCACAGTGCTCATTTTGTATATGCAGCGTTATACAGAGTCCCAAAGCATTAATATAGTCACTTATTAAGCGATGGACTGCAACATGTGGCCGAACACCTAATATTCCAAAAATGTCCGTTACAGCCAAACTATTAGAGACACAGTGTTCATATTGTACATGCAGGGTTTTACAGAGGGCCAAAGCATTAATATAGTCACTTATTAAGCGTTGGACTGCAACATGTGGTGGAACACCTTATATTCCAAAAATGTCCGTTACAGCCAAACTATTAGAGACACAGTGTTCATATTGAACATGCAGGGTTTTACAGAGGCCCAAAGCATTAACATAGTCACTTATTAAGCGATGGACTGCAACATGTGGCCGAACACCTAATATTCCAAAAATGTCCGTTACAGCCAAACTATTAGAGGCACAGGGTTCATAGTGTATATGCAGCGTTATACAGAGTCCCAATGCATTACTTTAACCACATATTAAGCGTTGGACTGCCCCATGTGGTTGAACACCTAATATTCCAAAAGTGTCCGTTACAGCCAAACTCTTAGGGGCACAGTTCATTTTGTATAAGCAGCGTTATACAGAGGCCCAAAGCTTTAATATAGTCACTTATTAAGCGTTGGACTGCCCTATGTGGTTGAACACCTAATATTCCAAAAATGTCAGTTACAGACAAACTATTAGAGACACAGTGTTCATATTGTACATGCAGGGTTCTACAGAGGCCCAAAGCATTAATATAATCACATATTAAGCGTTGGACTGCAACATGTGGTTGAACACCTAATTTTCCAAAAGTGTCAGTTACCGCAAAGCTATCAGGGGCACAGAGTTCATATTGTATATGCAGCGTTATACTGAGGCCCAAAGCATTAATATAGTCACTTATTAAGCGTTGGACTGCCCTATGTGGTTGAACACCTAATATTCCAAAAATGTCAGTTACAACCAAACTATTAGAGGCACAAAGTTCTTATTGTATATGCAGCGTTATACAGAGGCCCAAAGCATTACTATAACCACATATTAAGCGATCGACAACCCCATGTTGTTGAACACCTAATATTCGAAAAATGTCCGTTACAGCCAAACTATTAGAGACACAGTGTTCATATTGTACATGCAGGGTTTTACAGAGGACCAAAGCATTAATATAGTCACTTATTAAGCGTTGGACTGCAACATGTGGTCGAACACCTAATTTTCCAAAAATGTCCGTTACAGCCAAACTATTAGAGATACAGTGTTCATATTGTATATGCAGCGTTTTACAGAGGCCCAAAGCATTAATATAGTCACTTATTAAGCGTTGGACTGCAACATGTGGTCGAACACCTAATATTCCAAAAATGTCCGTTACAGCCAAACTATTAGAGATACAGTGTTCATATTGTACATGCAGGGTTTTACAGAGGGCCAAAGCATTAATATAGTCACTTATTAAGCGATGGACTGCAACATGTAGCCGAACACCTAATATTCCAAAAGTGTCCGTTACAGCCAAACTATTAGAGGCACAAAGTTCATATGGTATATGCAGCGTTATACAGAGGCCCAAAGCATTAAAATAGTCACTTATTAAGCGTTGGACTGCCTCATGTGATTGAACACCTAATATTCCAAAAGTGTCCGTTACAGCCAAACTATTAGAGGCACAAAGTTCATATTGTATATGCAGCGTTATACAGAGGCCCAATGCTTTACTATAGCCACATATTAAGCGATCGACAACCCCATGTTGTTGAACACCTAATATTCGAAAAATGTCCGTTACAGCTAAACTATTAGAGGCACAAAGTTCATATCGAATATGCAGCGTTTTACAGAGGCCTAAAGCATTAGTATAGTCTCTTATTAAGCGTTGGACTGCCCCATGTGGTTGAACACCTAATATTCCAAAAATGTCCGTTACAGCCAAACTATTAGAGGCACAAAGTTCATATTGTATATGCAGCGTTATACAGAGGCCCAAAGCATTACTATAGCCACATATTAAGCGATCGACAACCCCATGTTGTTGAACACCTAATATTCGAAAAATGTCCGTTACAGCTAAACTATTAGAGGCACAAAGTTCATATCGAATATGCGGCGTTTAACAGAGCCCCAAACCATTACTATATTCTCATATTAAGCGTTAGACTGCCCCATAAGGATGAACAGTGAATATTTCAGAAATGTCTGTTTTAGCCAAACTATCGTAGGCAGGCTGTTCATATTGTGTATGCGGGGTTTAACAGAGCCCCAAACCATTACTATATTCACATATTAAGCGTTAGACAGCCCCATAAGGATGAACTGTGAATATTTCAAAAATGTCTGTTTTAGCCAAACTATCGTAGGCAGGCAGTTCATATTGTGTATGCGGCGTTTAACAGAGCCCCAATACGATTACTATATCCGCATAGTAAGCGATAGACTTCCCCATGTGGTTGAACAGTGAATATTTCAAAAATGTCTATTACGGCCAAGCTATCGTAGGCAGGCAGTTCATTAGTGTATGAGGCGTTAAACAGAGCCCCAAAGCATTAATATAGTCACTTATTAAGCGTTGGACTGCCCCATGTGGTTGAACACCTAATATTCCAAAAGTGTCCGTTACAGCCAAACTATTAGAGGCACAAAGTTCATATCGAATGTGCAACGTTTTACAGAGGCACAAAGCATTAATATAGTCACTTATTGAGCGTTGGATTGCCCCATGTGATTAAACACCTAATATTCCAAATGTGTCCGTTACAGCCAAACTATTAGAGGCACAGTGTTCATATTGTACATGCAGGGTTTTACAGAGGGCCAAAGCATTAATATAGTCACTTATTAAGCGATGGACTGCAACATGTAGCCGAACACCTAATATTCCAAAAATGTCCGTTACAGCCAAACTATTATAGACACAGTGTTCATATTGTATATGCAGCGTTTTACAGAGGCCCAAAGCATTAATATAGTCACTTATTAAGCGTTGGACTGCAACATGTGGTCGAACACCTAATATTCCAAAAATGTCCGTTACAGCCAAACTATTAGAGACACAGTGTTCATATTGTACATGCAGGGTTTCACAGAGGGCCAAAGCATTAATATAGTCACTTATTAAGCGATGGACTGCAACATGTGGCCGAACACCTAATATTCCAAAAATGTCCGTTATAGCCAAACTATTAGAGGCACAGTGCTTATTTTGTATATGCAGCGTTATACAGAGTCCCAAAGCATTAATATAGTCACTTATTAAGCGTTGGACTGCCCCATGTGGCTGAACACCTAATATTCCAAAAATGTCCGTTATAGCCAAACTATTAGAGGCACAGTGATCATTTTGTATATGCAGCGTTATACAGAGTCCCAAAGCATTAATATAGTCACTTATTAAGCGATGGACTGCAACATGTGGCCGAACACCTAATATTCCAAAAATGTCCGTTACAGCCAAACTATTAGAGACACAGTGTTCATATTGTACATGCAGGGTTTTACAGAGGGCCAAAGCATTAATATAGTCACTTATTAAGCGTTGGACTGCAACATGTGGTGGAACACCTTATATTCCAAAAATGTCCGTTACAGCCAAACTATTAGAGACACAGTGTTCATATTGAACATGCAGGGTTTTACAGAGGCCCAAAGCATTAACATAGTCACTTATTAAGCGATGGACTGCAACATGTGGCCGAACACCTAATATTCCAAAAATGTCCGTTACAGCCAAACTATTAGAGACACAGTGTTCATATTGTACATGAAGGGTTTTACAGAGGGCCAAAGCATTAATATAGTCACTTATTAAGCGTTGGACTGCAACATGTGGTCGAACACCTAATATTCCATAAATGTCCGTTATAGCCAAACTATTAGAGGCATAGTGCTCATTTTGTATATGCAGCGTTTTACAGAGGCCCAAAGCATTAATATAGTCACTTATTAAGCGTTGGACTGCAACATGTGGTCGAACACCTAATATTCCATAAATGTCCGTTATAGCCAAACTATTAGAGGCACAGTGGTCATTTTGTATATGCAGCGTTATACAGAGTCCCAAAGCATTACTATAACCACATATTACGCGATTGACAACCCCATGTTGTTGAACACCTAATATTACAAAAATGTCAGTTACAGCCTAACTATAAAAGGCACAGAGTTCATACTGTATATGCAGCGTTATACAGAGTCCCAAAGCATTAATATATTCACATATTAAGCGTTGGACTGCAACATGTGGTTGAACACCTAATTTTCCAAAAGTGTCAGTTACAGCCAAACCATAAGAGGCACAGGGTTCATACTGTATATGCAGCGTTATACAGAGTCCCAATGCATTACTTTAACCACATATTAAGCGTTGGACTGCCCCATGTGGTTGAACACCTAATATTCCAAAAGTGTCCGTTACAGCCAAACTCTTAGGGGCACAGTTCATTTTGTATAAGCAGCGTTATACAGAGGCCCAAAGCTTTAATATAGTCACTTATTAAGCGTTGGACTGCCCTATGTGGTTGAACACCTAATATTCCAAAAATGTCAGTTACAGACAAACTATTAGAGACACAGTGTTCATATTGTACATGCAGGGTTCTACAGAGGCCCAAAGCATTAATATAATCACATATTAAGCGTTGGACTGCAACATGTGGTTGAACACCTAATTTTCCAAAAGTGTCAGTTACCGCAAAGCTATCAGGGGCACAGAGTTCATATTGTATATGCAGCGTTATACTGAGGCCCAAAGCATTAATATAGTCACTTATTAAGCGTTGGACTGCCCTATGTGGTTGAACACCTAATATTCCAAAAATGTCAGTTACAACCAAACTATTAGAGGCACAAAGTTCTTATTGTATATGCAGCGTTATACAGAGGCCCAAAGCATTACTATAACCACATATTAAGCGATCGACAACCCCATGTTGTTGAACACCTAATATTCGAAAAATGTCCGTTACAGCCAAACTATTAGAGACACAGTGTTCATATTGTACATGCAGGGTTTTACAGAGGGCCAAAGCATTAATATAGTCACTTATTAAGCGATGGACTGCAACATGTAGCCGAACACCTAATATTCCAAAAATGTCCGTTACAGCCAAACTATTATAGACACAGTGTTCATATTGTATATGCAGCGTTTTACAGAGGCCCAAAGCATTAATATAGTCACTTATTAAGCGTTGGACTGCAACATGTGGTCGAACACCTAATATTCCAAAAATGTCCGTTACAGCCAAACTATTAGAGACACAGTGTTCATATTGTACATGCAGGGTTTCACAGAGGGCCAAAGCATTAATATAGTCACTTATTAAGCGATGGACTGCAACATGTGGCCGAACACCTAATATTCCAAAAATGTCCGTTATAGCCAAACTATTAGAGGCACAGTGCTCATTTTGTATATGCAGCGTTATACAGAGTCCCAAAGCATTAATATAGTCACTTATTAAGCGTTGGACTGCCCCATGTGGCTGAACACCTAATATTCCAAAAATGTCCGTTACAGAAAAACTATTAGAGACACAGTGTTCATATTGTACATGCAGGGTTTTACAGAGGGCCAAAGCATTAATATAGTCACTTATTAAGCGATGGATTGCAACATGTGGCCGAACACCTAATATTCCAAAAATGTCCGTTACAGCCAAACTATTAGAGACACAGTGTTCATATTGTACATGCAGGGTTTTACAGAGGCCCAAAGCACTAACATAGTCACTTATTAAGCGATGGACTGCAACATGTCTCCGAACACCTAATATTCCAAAAATGTTCGTTACAGCCAAACTATTAGAGACACAGTGTTCATATTTTATGTGCAGGGTTTTACAGAGGACCAAAGCATTAATATAGTCACTTATTAAGCGATGAACTGCAACATGTGGCCGAACACCTAATATTCCAAAAGTGTCCGTTACAGCCAAACTCTTAGGGGCACAGTTCATTTTGTATAAGCAGCGTTATACAGAGGCCCAAAGCTTTAATATAGTCACTTATTAGGCGTTGGACTGCCTCATGTGATTGAACACCTAATATTCCAAAAGTGTCCGTTACAGCCAAACTATTAGAGGCACAAAGTTCATATGGTATATGCAGCGTTATACAGAGGCCCAAAGCATTAAAATAGTCACTTATTAAGCGTTGGACTGCCTCATGTGATTGAACACCTAATATTCCAAAAGTGTCCGTTACAGCCAAACTATTAGAGGCACAAAGTTCATATGGTATATGCAGCGTTATACAGAGGCCCAAAGCATTAAAATAGTCACTTATTAAGCGTTGGACTGCCTCATGTGATTGAACACCTAATATTCCAAAAGTGTCCGTTACAGCCAAACTATTAGAGGCACAAAGTTCATATTGTATATGCAGCGTTATACAGAGGCCCAATGCATTACTATAGCCACATATTAAGCGATCGACAACCCCATGTTGTTGAACACCTAATATTCGAAAAATGTCCGTTACAGCTAAACTATTAGAGGCACAAAGTTCATATCGAATATGCAGCGTTTTACAGAGGCCTAAAGCATTAGTATAGTCTCTTATTAAGCGTTGGACTGCCCCATGTGGTTGAACACCTAATATTCCAAAAATGTCCGTTACAGCCAAACTATTAGAGGCACAAAGTTCATATTGTATATGCAGCGTTATACAGAGGCCCAAAGCATTACTATAGCCACATATTAAGCGATCGACAACCCCATGTTGTTGAACACCTAATATTCGAAAAATGTCCGTTACAGCTAAACTATTAGAGGCACAAAGTTCATATCGAATATGCGGCGTTTAACAGAGCCCCAAACCATTACTATATTCTCATATTAAGCGTTAGACTGCCCCATAAGGATGAACAGTGAATATTTCAGAAATGTCTGTTTTAGCCAAACTATCGTAGGCAGGCTGTTCATATTGTGTATGCGGGGTTTAACAGAGCCCCAAACCATTACTATATTCACATATTAAGCGTTAGACAGCCCCATAAGGATGAACTGTGAATATTTCAAAAATGTCTGTTTTAGCCAAACTATCGTAGGCAGGCAGTTCATATTGTGTATGCGGCGTTTAACAGAGCCCCAATACGATTACTATATACGCATAGTAAGCGATAGACTTCCCCATGTGGTTGAACAGTGAATATTTCAAAAATGTCTATTACGGCCAAGCTATCGTAGGCAGGCAGTTCATTAGTGTATGAGGCGTTAAACAGAGCCCCAAAGCATTAATATAGTCACTTATTAAGCGTTGGACTGCCCCATGTGGTTGAACACCTAATATTCCAAAAGTGTCCGTTACAGCCAAACTATTAGAGGCACAAAGTTCATATCGAATGTGCAACGTTTTACAGAGGCACAAAGCATTAATATGGTCACTTATTGAGCGTTGGATTGCCCCATGTGATTAAACACCTAATATTCCAAATGTGTCCGTTACAGCCAAACTATTAGAGGCACAGTGTTCATATTGTACATGCAGGGTTTTACAGAGGGCCAAAGCATTAATATAGTCACTTATTAAGCGATGGACTGCAACATGTAGCCGAACACCTAATATTCCAAAAATGTCCGTTACAGCCAAACTATTATAGACACAGTGTTCATATTGTATATGCAGCGTTTTACAGAGGCCCAAAGCATTAATATAGTCACTTATTAAGCGTTGGACTGCAACATGTGGTCGAACACCTAATATTCCAAAAATGTCCGTTACAGCCAAACTATTAGAGACACAGTGTTCATATTGTACATGCAGGGTTTCACAGAGGGCCAAAGCATTAATATAGTCACTTATTAAGCGATGGACTGCAACATGTGGCCGAACACCTAATATTCCAAAAATGTCCGTTATAGCCAAACTATTAGAGGCACAGTGCTTATTTTGTATATGCAGCGTTATACAGAGTCCCAAAGCATTAATATAGTCACTTATTAAGCGTTGGACTGCCCCATGTGGCTGAACACCTAATATTCCAAAAATGTCTGTTATAGCCAAACTATTAGAGGCACAGTGCTCATTTTGTATATGCAGCGTTATACAGAGTCCCAAAGCATTAATATAGTCACTTATTAAGCGATGGACTGCAACATGTGGCCGAACACCTAATATTCCAAAAATGTCCGTTACAGCCAAACTATTAGAGACACAGTGTTCATATTGTACATGCAGGGTTTTACAGAGGGCCAAAGCATTAATATAGTCACTTATTAAGCGTTGGACTGCAACATGTGGTGGAACACCTTATATTCCAAAAATGTCCGTTACAGCCAAACTATTAGAGACACAGTGTTCATATTGTACATGCAGGGTTTTACAGAGGCCCAAAGCATTAACATAGTCACTTATTAAGCGATGGACTGCAACATGTGGCCGAACACCTAATATTCCAAAAATGTCCGTTACAGCCAAACTATTAGAGACACAGTGTTCATATTGTACATGCAGGGTTTTACAGAGGGCCAAAGCATTAATATAGTCACTTATTAAGCGTTGGACTGCCCTATGTGGTTGAACACCTAATATTCCAAAAATGTCAGTTACAGACAAACTATTAGAGACACAGTGTTCATATTGTACATGCAGGGTTCTACAGAGGCCCAAAGCATTAATATAATCACATATTAAGCGTTGGACTGCAACATGTGGTTGAACACCTAATTTTCCAAAAGTGTCAGTTACCGCAAAGCTATCAGAGGCACAGAGTTCATATTGTATATGCAGCGTTATACTGAGGCCCAAAGCATTAATATAGTCACTTATTAAGCGTTGGACTGCCCTATGTGGTTGAACACCTAATATTCCAAAAATGTCAGTTACAACCAAACTATTAGAGGCACAAAGTTCTTATTGTATATGCAGCGTTATACAGAGGCCCAAAGCATTACTATAACCACATATTAAGCGATCGACAACCCCATGTTGTTGAACACCTAATATTCGAAAAATGTCCGTTACAGCCAAACTATTAGAGACACAGTGTTCATATTGTACATGCAGGGTTTTACAGAGGGCCAAAGCATTAATATAGTCACTTATTAAGCGATGGACTGCAACATGTAGCCGAACACCTAATATTCCAAAAATGTCCGTTACAGCCAAACTATTATAGACACAGTGTTCATATTGTATATGCAGCGTTTTACAGAGGCCCAAAGCATTAATATAGTCACTTATTAAGCGTTGGACTGCAACATGTGGTCGAACACCTAATATTCCAAAAATGTCCGTTACAGCCAAACTATTAGAGACACAGTGTTCATATTGTACATGCAGGGTTTTACAGAGGGCCAAAGCATTAATATAGTCACTTATTAAGCGATGGACTGCAACATGTAGCCGAACACCTAATATTCCAAAAATGTCCGTTACAGCCAAACTATTATAGACACAGTGTTCATATTGTATATGCAGCGTTTTACAGAGGCCCAAAGCATTAATATAGTCACTTATTAAGCGTTGGACTGCCCCATGTGGCTGAACACCTAATATTCCAAAAATGTCCGTTATAGCCAAACTATTAGAGGCACAGTGCTCATTTTGTATATGCAGCGTTATACAGAGTCCCAAAGCATTAATATAGTCACTTATTAAGCGATGGACTGCAACATGTGGCCGAACACCTAATATTCCAAAAATGTCCGTTACAGCCAAACTATTAGAGACACAGTGTTCATATTGTACATGCAGGGTTTTACAGAGGGCCAAAGCATTAATATAGTCACTTATTAAGCGTTGGACTGCAACATGTGGTGGAACACCTTATATTCCAAAAATGTCCGTTACAGCCAAACTATTAGAGACACAGTGTTCATATTGTACATGAAGGGTTTTACAGAGGGCCAAAGCATTAATATAGTCACTTATTAAGCGTTGGACTGCAACATGTGGTCGAACACCTAATATTCCATAAATGTCCGTTATAGCCAAACTATTAGATGCATAGTGCTCATTTTGTATATGCAGCGTTTTACAGAGGCCCAAAGCATTAATATAGTCACTTATTAAGCGTTGGACTGCAACATGTGGTCGAACACCTAATATTCCATAAATGTCCGTTATAGCCAAACTATTAGAGGCACAGTGCTCATTTTGTATATGCAGCGTTATACAGAGTCCCAAAGCATTACTATAACCACATATTAAGCGATTGACAACCCCATGTTGTTGAACACCTAATATTACAAAAATGTCAGTTACAGCCTAACTATAAAAGGCACAGAGTTCATACTGTATATGCAGCGTTATACAGAGTCCCAAAGCATTAATATATTCACATATTAAGCGTTGGACTGCAACATGTGGTTGAACACCTAATTTTCCAAAAGTGTCAGTTACAGCCAAACCATAAGAGGCACAGGGTTCATACTGTATATGCAGCGTTATACAGAGTCCCAATGCATTACTTTAACCACATATTAAGCGTTGGACTGCCCCATGTGGTTGAACACCTAATATTCCAAAAGTGTCCGTTACAGCCAAACTCTTAGGGGCACAGTTCATTTTGTATAAGCAGCGTTATACAGAGGCCCAGAGCTTTAATATAGTCACTTATTAAGCGTTGGACTGCCCTATGTGGTTGAACACCTAATATTCCAAAAATGTCAGTTACAGCCAAACTATAAGAGGCATAAAGTTCATATTGTATATGCAGCGTTAAACAGAGGCCCAAAGCATTAATATATTCACATATTAAGCGTTGGACTGCAACATGTGGTTGAACACCTAATTTTCCAAAAGTGTCAGTTACCGCCAAGCTATCAGAGGCACAGAGTTCATATTATATATGCAGCGTTATACTGAGACCCAAAGCATTAATATAGTCACTTATTAAGCGTTGGACTGCCCCATGTGGTTGAACACCTAATATTCCAAAAATGTCCGTTACAGCCAAACTATTAGAGGCACAAAGTTCATATTGTATATACTGCGATATCCAGAGGCCCAAAGCACTAATATAATCACATATTAAGCGTTGGACTGCAACATGTGGTTGAACACCTAATTTTCCAAAAGTGTCCGTTACAGCTAAACAATTAGAAGCACAAAGTTCATATCGAATATGCAGCGTTAAACAGAGTCCCAAAGCATTAATATAATCAAATATTAAGCATTGGACTGCAACATGTGTTTGAACACATATTATTCCAAAAGTGTCAGTTACAGCCAAACCATAAGAGGCACAGGGTTCATACTGTATATGCAGCGTTATACAGAGGCCCAAAGCATTAATATAACCACATATTAAGCGATCGACAACCCCATGTTGTTGAACACCTAATATTCGAAAAATGTCCGTTACAGCCAAACTATTAGAGACACAGTGTTCATATTGTACATGCAGGGTTTTACAGAGGGCCAAAGCATTAATATAGTCACTTATTAAGCGATGGACTGCAACATGTGGTCGAACACCTTATATTCCAAAAATGTCCGTTACAGCCAAACTATTAGAGACACAGTGTTCATATTGTACATGAAGGGTTTTACAGAGGGCCAAAGCATTAATATAGTCACTTATTAAGCGTTGGACTGCAACATGTGGTCGAACACCTAATATTCCATAAATGTCCGTTATAGCCAAACTATTAGAGGCATAGTGCTCATTTTGTATATGCAGCGTTTTACAGAGGCCCAAAGCATTAATATAGTCACTTATTAAGCGTTGGACTGCAACATGTGGTCGAACACCTAATATTCCATAAATGTCCGTTATAGCCAAACTATTAGAGGCACAGTGCTCATTTTGTATATGCAGCGTTATACAGAGTCCCAAAGCATTACTATAACCACATATTAAGCGATTGACAACCCCATGTTGTTGAACACCTAATATTACAAAAATGTCAGTTACAGCCTAACTATAAAAGGCACAGAGTTCATACTGTATATGCAGCGTTATACAGAGTCCCAAAGCATTAATATATTCACATATTAAGCGTTGGACTGCAACATGTGGTTGAACACCTAATTTTCCAAAAGTGTCAGTTACAGCCAAACCATAAGAGGCACAGGGTTCATACTGTATATGCAGCGTTATACAGAGTCCCAATGCATTACTTTAACCACATATTAAGCGTTGGACTGCCCCATGTGGTTGAACACCTAATATTCCAAAAGTGTCCGTTACAGCCAAACTCTTAGGGGCACAGTTCATTTTGTATAAGCAGCGTTATACAGAGGCCCAGAGCTTTAATATAGTCACTTATTAAGCGTTGGACTGCCCTATGTGGTTGAACACCTAATATTCCAAAAATGTCAGTTACAGCCAAACTATAAGAGGCATAAAGTTCATATTGTATATGCAGCGTTAAACAGAGGCCCAAAGCATTAATATATTCACATATTAAGCGTTGGACTGCAACATGTGGTTGAACACCTAATTTTCCAAAAGTGTCAGTTACCGCAAAGCTATCAGAGGCACAGAGTTCATATTGTATATGCAGCGTTATACTGAGACCCAAAGCATTAATATAGTCACTTATTAAGCGTTGGACTGCCCCATGTGGTTGAACACCTAATATTCCAAAAATGTCCGTTACAGCCAAACTATTAGAGGCACAAAGTTCATATTGTATATACTGCGATATCCAGAGGCCCAAAGCACTAATATAATCACATATTAAGCGTTGGACTGCAACATGTGGTTGAACACCTAATTTTCCAAAAGTGTCCGTTACAGCTAAACAATTAGAAGCACAAAGTTCATATCGAATATGCAGCGTTAAACAGAGTCCCAAAGCATTAATATAATCAAATATTAAGCATTGGACTGCAACATGTGTTTGAACACATATTATTCCAAAAGTGTCAGTTAGGGGCACAGTTCATTTTGTATATGCAGCGTTTTACAGAGGCCCAAAGCATTAATATAGTCACTTATTAAGCGTTGGACTGCAACATGTGGTCGAACACCTAATATTCCAAAAATGTCCGTTACAGCCAAACTATTAGAGACACAGTGTTCATATTGTACATGCAGGGTTTCACAGAGGGCCAAAGCATTAATATAGTCACTTATTAAGCGATGGACTGCAACATGTGGCCGAACACCTAATATTCCAAAAATGTCCGTTATAGCCAAACTATTAGAGGCACAGTGCTCATTTTGTATATGCAGCGTTATACAGAGTCCCAAAGCATTAATATAGTCACTTATTAAGCGTTGGACTGCCCCATGTGGCTGAACACCTAATATTCCAAAAATGTCCGTTACAGAAAAACTATTAGAGACACAGTGTTCATATTGTACATGCAGGGTTTTACAGAGGGCCAAAGCATTAATATAGTCACTTATTAAGCGATGGATTGCAACATGTGGCCGAACACCTAATATTCCAAAAATGTCCGTTACAGCCAAACTATTAGAGACACAGTGTTCATATTGTACATGCAGGGTTTTACAGAGGCCCAAAGCATTAACATAGTCACTTATTAAGCGATGGACTGCAAGATGTCTCCGAACACCTAATATTCCAAAAATGTTCGTTGCAGCCAAACTATTAGAGACACAGTGTTCATATTTTATGTGCAGGGTTTTACAGAGGGCCAAAGCATTAATATAGTCACTTATTAAGCGATGAACTGCAACATGTGGCCGAACACCTAATATTCCAAAAGTGTCCGTTAAAGCCAAACTCTTAGGGGCACAGTTCATTTTGTATAAGCAGCGTTATACAGAGGCCCAAAGCTTTAATATAGTCACTTATTAGGCGTTGGACTGCCTCATGTGATTGAACACCTAATATTCCAAAAGTGTCCGTTACAGCCAAACTATTAGAGGCACAAAGTTCATATGGTATATGCAGCGTTATACAGTGGCCCAAAGCATTAAAATAGTCACTTATTAAGCGTTGGACTGCCTCATGTGACTGAACACCTAATATTCCAAAAGTGTCCGTTACAGCCAAACTATTAGAGGCACAAAGTTCATATTGTATATGCAGCGTTATACAGAGGCCCAATGCATTACTATAGCCACATATTAAGCGATCGACAACCCCATGTTGTTGAACACCTAATATTCGAAAAATGTCCGTTACAGCTAAACTATTAGAGGCACAAAAGTCCTTTCGAATATGCAGCGTTTTACAGAGGCCTAAAGCATTAGTATAGTCTCTTATTAAGCGTTGGACTGCCCCATGTGGTTGAACACCTAATATTCCAAAAATGTCCGTTACAGCCAAACTATTAGAGGCACAAAGTTCATATTGTATATGCAGCGTTATACAGAGGCCCAAAGCATTACTATAGCCACATATTAAGCGATCGACAACCCCATGTTGTTGAACACCTAATATTCGAAAAATGTCCGTTACAGCTAAACTATAAAAGGCACAGAGTTCATACTGTATATGCAGCGTTATACAGAGTCCCAAAGCATTAATATAATTAAAATTTAAGCATTGGACTGCAACATGTGTTTGAACACATATTATTCCAAAAGTGTCAGTTACAGCCAAACCATAAGATGCACAGGTTCATACTGTACATCCAGCGTTATACAGAGTCCAAATGCATTACTTTAACAACATATTAAGCGATCGACAACCCCATGTTGTTGAACACCTAATATTCGAAAAATGTCCGTTACAGCCAAACTATTAGACACACAGTGTTCATATTGTACATGCAGGGTTTTACAGAGGGCCAAAGCATTAATATAGTCACTTATTAAGCGATGGACTGCAACATGTAGCCGAACACCTAATATTCCAAAAATGTCCGTTACAGCCAAACTATAAGAGGCATAAAGTTCATATTGAATATGCAGCGTTAAACAGAGGCCCAAAGCATTACTTTAGCCACATATTAAACGTTGGACTGCCCCATGTGGTTGAACAACTAATATTCCAAAAATGTCCGTTACAGCCAAACTATTATAGACACAGTGTTCATATTGTATATGCAGCGTTTTACAGAGGCCCAAAGCATTAATATAGTCACTTATTAAGCGTTGGACTGCAACATGTGGTCGAACACCTAATATTCCAAAAATGTCCGTTACAGCCAAACTATTAGAGACACAGTGTTCATATTGTACATGCAGGGTTTCACAGAGGGCCAAAGCATTAATATAGTCACTTATTAAGCGATGGACTGCAACATGTGGCCGAACACCTAATATTCCAAAAATGTCCGTTATAGCCAAACTATTAGAGGCACAGTGCTCATTTTGTATATGCAGCGTTATACAGAGTCCCAAAGCATTAATATAGTCACTTATTAAGCGTTGGACTGCCCCATGTGGCTGAACACCTAATATTCCAAAAATGTCCGTTACAGAAAAACTATTAGAGACACAGTGTTCATATTGTACATGCAGGGTTTTACAGAGGCCCAAAGCATTAAAATAGTCACTTATTAAGCGTTGGACTGCCTCATGTGATTGAACACCTAATATTCCAAAAGTGTCCGTTACAGCCAAACTATTAGAGGCACAAAGTTCATATTGTATATGCAGCGTTATACAGAGGCCCAATGCATTACTATAGCCACATATTAAGCGATCGACAACCCCATGTTGTTGAACACCTAATATTCGAAAAATGTCCGTTACAGCTAAACTATTAGAGGCACAAAGTTCATATCGAATATGCAGCGTTTTACAGAGGCCTAAAGCTTTAGTATAGTCTCTTATTAAGCGTTGGACTGCCCCATGTGGTTGAACACCTAATATTCCAAAAATGTCCGTTACAGCCAAACTATTAGAGGCACAAAGTTCATATTGTATATGCAGCGTTATACAGAGGCCCAAAGCATTACTATAGCCACATATTAAGCGATCGACAACCCCATGTTGTTGAACACCTAATATTCGAAAAATGTCCGTTACAGCTAAACTATTAGAGGCACAAAGTTCATATCGAATATGCGGCGTTTAACAGAGCCCCAAACCATTACTATATTCTCATATTAAGCGTTAGACTGCCCCATAAGGATGAACAGTGAATATTTCAGAAATGTCTGTTTTAGCCAAACTATCGTAGGCAGGCTGTTCATATTGTGTATGCGGGGTTTAACAGAGCCCCAAACCATTACTATATTCACATATTAAGCGTTAGACTGCCCCATAAGGATGAACAGTGAATATTTCCAAAATGTCTGTTTTAGCCAATCTATCGTAGGCAGGCAGTTCATATTGTGTATGCGGCGTTTAACAGAGCCCCAATACGATTACTATATCCGCATAGTAAGCGATAGACTTCCCCATATGGTTGAACAGTGAATATTTCAAAAATGTCTATTACGGCCAAGCTATCGTAGGCAGGCAGTTCATATTGTGTATGAGGCGTTAAACAGAGACCCAAAGCATTAATATAGTCACTTATTAAGCGTTGGACTGCCCCATGTGGTTGAACACCTAATATTCCAAAAGTGTCCGTTACAGCCAAACTATTAGAGGCACAAAGTTCATATCGAATGTGCAACGTTTTACAGAGGCACAAAGCATTAATATAGTCACTTATTGAGCGTTGGATTGCCCCATGTGATTAAACACCTAATATTCCAAATGTGTCCGTTACAGCCAAACTATTAGAGGCACAAAGTTCATATCGAATATGCAGCGTTTTACAGAGGCCCAAAGCATTAATATAGTCACTTATTAAGCGTTGGACTGCAACATGTGGTCGAACACCTAATATTCCATAAATGTCCGTTATAGCCAAACTATTAGAGGCACAGTGCTTATTTTGTATATGCAGCGTTATACAGAGTCCCAAAGCATTAATATAGTCACTTATTAAGCGTTGGACTGCCCCATGTGGCTGAACACCTAATATTCCAAAAATTCCGTTATTGCCAAACTATTAGAGGCACAGTGCCCATTTTGTATATGCAGCGTTATACAGAGTCCCAAAGCATTACTATAACCACATATTAAGCGATTGACAATCCCATGTTGTTGAACACCTAATATTACAAAAATGTCAGTTACAGCCTAACTATAAAAGGCACAGAGTTCATACTGTATATGCAGCGTTATACAGAGTCCCATAGCATTAATATAATTAAAATTTAAGCATTGGACTGCAACATGTGTTTGAACACATATTATTCCAAAAGTGTCAGTTACAGCCAAACCATAAGAGGCACAGGGTTCATACTGTATATGCAGCGTTATACAGAGTCCCAATGCATTACTTTAACCACATATTAAGCGTTGGATTGCCCCATGTGGTTGAACACCTAATATTCCAAAAGTGTCCGTTACAGCCAAACTCTTAGGGGCACAGTTCATTTTGTATAAGCAGCGTTATACAGAGGCCCAAAGCTTTAATATAGTCACTTATTAGGCGTTGGACTGCCTCATGTGATTGAACACCTAATATTCCAAAAGTGTCCGTTACAGCCAAACTATTAGAGGCACAAAGTTCATATGGTATATGCAGCCTTTTTCAGAGGCCTAAAGCATTACTATCGCCACATATTAAGCGATCGACAACCCCATGTTGTTGAACACCTAATATTCGAAAAATGTCCGTTACAGCTAAACTATTAGAGGCACAAAGTTCATATCGAATATGCAGCGTTTTACAGAGGCCTAAAGCATTAATATAGTCTCTTATTAAGCGTTGGACTGCCCCATGTGGTTGAACACCTAATATTCCAAAAATGTCCGTTACAGCCAAACTATTAGAGGCACAAAGTTCATATTGTATATGCAGCGTTATACAGAGGCCCAAAGCATTACTATAGCCACATATTAAGCGATCGACAACCCCATGTTGTTGAACACCTAATATTCGAAAAATGTCCGTTACAGCTAAACTATTAGAGGCACAAAGTTCATATCGAATATGCGGCGTTTAACAGAGCCCCAAACCATTACTATATTCTCATATTAAGCGTTAGACTGCCCCATAAGGATGAACAGTGAATATTTCAGAAATGTCTGTTTTAGCCAAACTATCGTAGACAGGCTGTTCATATTGTGTATGCGGGGTTTAACAGAGCCCCAAACCATTACTATATTCACATATTAAGCGTTAGACTGCCCCATAAGGATGAACAGTGAATATTTCAAAAATGTCTGTTTTAGCCAAACTATCGTAGGCAGGCAGTTCATATTGTGTATGCGGCGTTTAACAGAGCCCCAAACGATTACTATATCCGCATAGTAAGCGATAGACTTCCCCATGTGGTTGAACAGTGAATATTTCAAAAATGTCTATTACGGCCAAGCTATCGTAGGCAGGCAGTTCATATTGTGTATGAGGCGTTAAACAGAGCCCCAAACGATTACTATATCCACATAGTAAGCGTTAGACTGCTCTATGTGGTTGAACAGTGAATATTTCAAAAATGTCTATTACGGTCAAGCTATCGTAGGCATTCAGTTCATATTGTGTATGCGGCGTTTAACAGAGCCCCAAACCTTTACTATATTCACATATTAAGCGTTAGACTGCCCTATACGGATGAACAGTGAATATTTCAAAAATGTCTGTTTTAGCCAAACTATCGTAGGCAGGCTGTTCATATTGTGTATGAGGCGTTAAACAGAGCCCCAAACGATTACTATATCCACATAGTAAGCGTTAGACTGCCCCATGTGGTTGAACAGTGAATATTTCAAAAATGTCTATTACAGCCAAGGTATCGTAGGCAGGCAGTTCATATTGTGTATGCGGCGTTTAACAGAGCCCCAAACCATTACTATATTCTCATATTAAGCGTTAGACTGCCCCATAAGGATGAACAGTGAATATTTCAAAAATGTCTGTTTTAGCCAAACTATCGTAGGCAGGCAGTTCATATTGTGTATGAGGCGTTAAACAGAGCCCCAAACGATTACTATATCCACATAGTAAGCGTTAGACTGCCCCATGTGGTTGAACAGTGAATATTTCAAAAATGTCTATTACGGCCAAGCTATCGTAGGCAGGCAGTTCATATTGTGTATGAGGCGTTAAACAAACCCAAACCATTACTATATTCACATAGTAAGCGATAGACTGCCCTATGTGGTTGAACAGTGAATATTTCAAAAATGTCTGTTTTAGCCAAACTATCGTAGGCAGGCAGTTCATATGGTGTATGCGGCGTTATACAGAGCCCCAAACCATTACTATATCCACATATTATTCGCTAGACTGCCCCATGTGGTTGAACAGTGAATATTCCAAAAATGTCTATTACAGCCAAGGTATCGTAGGCAGGCAGTTCATATTGTGTATGCGGCGTTTAACAGAGCCCCAAACGAATACTATAACCACATAGTAAGCGTTAGACTGCCCCATGTGGTTGAATAGTGAATATTTCAAAAACGTCTATTACGGCCAAGCTATCGTAGGCAGGCAGTTCATATTGTGTATGAGGCGTTAAACAGAGCCCCAAACGATTACTATATCCACATAGTAAGCGTTAGACTGCTCCATGTGGTTGAACAGTGAATATTTCAAAAATGTCTATTACGGCCAAGCTATCGTAGGCAGGCAGTTCATATTGTGTATGCGGCGTTTAACAGAGCCCCAAACCATTACTATATTCACATATTAAGCGTTAGACTGCCCCATAAGGATGAACAGTGAATATTTCAAAAATGTCTGTTTTAGCCAAACTATCGTAGGCAGGCAGTTCATATTGTGTATGCGGCGTTTAACAGAGCCCCAATACGATTACTATATCCGCATAGTAAGCGATAGACTTCCCCATGTGGTTGAACAGTGAATATTTCAAAAATGTCTATTACGGCCAAGCTATCGTAGGCAGGCAGTTCATATTGTGTATGAGGCGTTAAACAGAGCCCCAAAGCATTAATATAGTCACTTATTAAGCGTTGGATTGCCCCATGTGATTAAACACCTAATATTCCAAATGTGTCCATTACAGCCAAACTATTAGAGGCACAAAGTTCATATCGAATGTGCAACGTTTTACAGAGGCACAAAGCATTAATATAGTCACTTATTGAGCGTTGGATTGCCCCATGTGATTAAACACCTAATATTCCAAATGTGTCCGTTACAGCCAAACTATTAGAGGCACAAAGTTCATATCGAATATGCAGCGTTTTACAGAGGCCCAAAGCATTAATATAGTCACTTATTAAGCGTTGGACTGCAACATGTGGTCGAACACCTAATATTCCATAAATGTCCGTTATAGCCAAACTATTAGAGGCACAGTGCTCATTTTGTATATGCAGCGTTATACAGAGTCCCAAAGCATTAATATAGTCACTTATTAAGCGTTGGACTGCCCCATGTGGCTGAACACCTAATATTCCAAAAATTCCGTTATTGCCAAACTATTAGAGGCACAGTGCCCATTTTGTATATGCAGCGTTATACAGAGTCCCAAAGCATTACTATAACCACATATTAAGCGATTGACAACCCCATGTTGTTGAACACCTAATATTACAAAAATGTCAGTTACAGCCTAACTATAAAAGGCACAGAGTTCATACTGTATATGCAGCGTTATACAGAGTCCCATAGCATTAATATAATTAAAATTTAAGCATTGGACTGCAACATGTGTTTGAACACATATTATTCCAAAAGTGTCAGTTACAGCCAAACCATAAGAGGCACAGGGTTCATACTGTATATGCAGCGTTATACAGAGTCCCAATGCATTACTTTAACCACATATTAAGCGTTGGATTGCCCCATGTGGTTGAACACCTAATATTCCAAAAGTGTCCGTTACAGCCAAACTCTTAGGGGCACAGTTCATTTTGTATAAGCAGCGTTATACAGAGGCCCAAAGCTTTAATATATGTGAATATATGTGAATTTGAAAACTGCAACAAAAACTATATTAAAATTGCACAATATACACTGTGTCCGTCAATTAGGAAAATTGTTATAAGCTTAGATTGTTAGAAATGAGCGTTTTAGAGGTTTCAAAAAACTGATGTGCCGGTGTCCAGCCAACGGATGTAATTTATTGCCCAGTCGAAAAACCGATTGCATATTTGAAAACTGCAACAAAAACTCTATTAAAATATACAATATAAATTGTGTCCGTCAATTAGGAAAATTGTTATAAGCTTAGATTTTTAGAAGTGAGCGTTTTAGAGGTTTCAAAAAACTGATGTGCCGGTGTCCAGCCAACGGATCTAATTTATTGCCCATTGGATAAACCAATTACATATTTGAAAACTGCCACAAAAACTATATTAAAATTGTACAATATAAATTGTGTCCGTCAATTAGGAAAATTGTTATAAGCTTAGATTGTTAGAAATGAGCGTTTTAGAGGTCTCAAAATACTGATGTGCCGGTGTCCAGCCAACGGATCTAATTTATTGCCCAGTTGAAAAACCAATTATATATTTGAAAACTGCAAAAAAACTTTATTAAAATTGCACAATATAAAATCTGTCCGTCAATTAGGAAAATTGTTATAAGCTTAGATTGTTAGAAATGAGCGTTTTAGAGGTTTCAAAAAACTGATGTGCCGGTGTCCAGCCAACGGATGTAGTTTATTGCTCAGTGGAAAAACCAATTACATATTTGAAAACTGCAACAAAAACTATATTAAAATTGCACAATATAAAATCTGTCCGTCAATTAGGAAAATTGTTATAAGCTTAGATTTTTAGAAATGAGCGTTTTAGAGGTTTCAAAAAACTGATGTGCCGGTGTCCAGCCAACGGATCGAATTTATTGCTCAGTGGAAAAACCAATTACATATTTGAAAACTGCAACAAAAACTATATTAAAATTGCACAATATAAAATCTGTCCGTCAATTAGGAAAATTGTTATAAGCTTAGATTTTTAGAAATGAGCGTTTAAGAGGTTTCAAAAAACTGATGTGCCGGTGTCCAGCCAACGGATCTAATTTATTGCCCAGTTGAAAAACCAATTACATATTTGAAAACTGCAACAAAAACTATATTAAAATTGCACAATATAAACTGTTTTCCTCAATTAGGAAAATTGTTATAAGCTTAGATTGTTAGAAATGAGCGTTTTAGTGGTTTCAAAAAACTGATGTGCCGGTGTCCAGCCAACGGATGTAATTTATTGCCCAGTGGAAAAACCAATTACATATTTAAAAACTGCAACAAAAACTATATTAAAATTGTACAATATAAACTGTATCCGTCAATTAGGAAAATTGTTATATGCTTAGATTGTTAGAAATGAGCGTTTTAGAGGTTTCAAAAAACTGATGTGCCGATGTCCAGCCAACGGATGTAATTTATTGCCCAGTGGAAAAATTATTTGCATATTTGAAAACTGCAACAAAAACTATATTAAAATTGTACAATATAAATTGTGCCCGTCAATTAGGAAATTTGTTATAAGCTAAAATTTTTAGAAATGAGCGTTTTAGAGGTTTCTAAAAACTGATGTGCCGATGTCCAGCCAATGAATCTAATTTATTGCCCAGTGAAAAAACCAAATACATATTTGAAAACTGCAACAAAAACTATATTAAAATTGCACAATATAAACTGTTTCCCTCAATTAGGAAAATTGTTATAAGCTTAGATTGTTAGAAATGAGCGTTTTAGAGGTTTCAAAAAACTGATGTGCCGATGTCCAGCCAACGGATCTAATTTATTGCCCAGTTGAAAAACCAATTACATATTTGAAAACTGCAACAAAAACTATATTAAAATTGCACAATTTGTTAGAAATGAGCGTTTAAGAGGTTTCTAAAAACTGATGTGCCGATGTCCAGCCAACGGATCTAATTTATTGCCCAGTGGAAAAACCAATTACATATTTGAAAACTGCAACAAAAACTATATTAAAACTGCACAATATAAAATCTGTCCGTCAATTAGGAAAATTGTTATAGGCTTAGATTGTTAGAAATGAGCGTTTTAGAGGTTTCAAAAAACTGATGTGCCGGTGTCCAGCCAACGGATCTAATTTATTGCCCAGTAGAAAAACCAATTACATATTTGAAAACTGCAACAAAAACTATATTAAAATATACAATATAAATTGTGTCCGTTAATTAGGAAAATTGTTATAAGCTTAGATTGTTAGAAATGAGCGTTTTAAGGTCTCAAAAAACTGATGTGCCGGTGTCCAGCCAACGGATCTAATTTATTGCATAGGTGAAAAACCAATTACATATTTGAAAACTGCAAAAAAACTATATTAAAATTGCACAATATAAAATCTGTCCGTCAATTAGGAAAATTGTTATAAGCTTAGATTGTTAGAAATGAGCGTTTTAAGGTCTCAAAAAACTGATGTGCCGGTGTCCAGCCAACAGATCTAATTTATTGCCCAGTTGAAAAACCAATTACATATTTGAAAACTGCAAAAAAACTATATTAAAATTGCACAATATAAAATCAGTCCGTCAATTAGGAAAATTGTTATAAGCTTAGATTGTTAGAAATGAGCGTTTTAGAGGTCTCAAAAAACTGATGTGCCGATGTCCAGCCAACGGATCTAATTTATTGCCCAGTTGAAAAACCAATTACATATTTGAAAACTGCAGTTGAAACTGTATTAAAATTGCACAATATAAACTGTGTCCGTTAATTAGGAAAATTGTTATAGGCTTAGATAGTTAGAAATGAGCGTTTTAGAGGATTCTAAAAACTGATGTGCCGATGTCCAGCCAACGGATCTTATTTATTGCCCAGTTGAAAAACTAATTACTTAATTGAAATCTGCAGTTGTAACTGTATTAAAATTGCACAATATAAACTGTGTCCGTTAATTAGGAAAATTGTTATAAGCTTAGATTTTTAGAAATGAGCGTTTTAGAGGTTTCAAAAAACTGATGTGCCGGTGTCCAGCCAACGGATCGAATTTATTGCTCAGTGGAAAAACCAATTACATATTTGAAAACTGCAACAAAAACTATATTAAAATTGCACAATATAAAATCTGTCCGTCAATTAGGAAAATTGTTATAAGCTTAGATTTTTAGAAATGAGCGTTTAAGAGGTTTCAAAAAACTGAAGTGCCGGTGGCCAGCCAACGGATCTAATTTATTGCCCAGTTGAAAAACCAATTACATATTTGAAAACTGCAACAAAAACTATATTAAAATTGCACAATATAAACTGTTTCCCTCAATTAGGAAAATTGTTATAAGCTTAGATTGTTAGAAATGAGCGTTTTAGTGGTTTCAAAAAACTGATGTGCCGGTGTCCAGCCAACGGATGTAATTTATTGCCCAGTGGAAAAACCAATTGCATATTTGAAAACTGCAACAAAAACTCTATTAAAATATACAATATAAATTGTGTCCGTCAATTAGGAAAATTGTTATAAGCTTAGATTGTTAGAAACTGAGCGTCTTAGAGGTTTCAAAAATCTGATGTGCCGGTGTCCAGCCAAAGGATCTAATTTATTGCCCAGTTGAAAAACCAATTGCATATTTGAAAACAGCAACAAAAACTATATTAAAATTTACAATATAAATTGTGTCCGTTAATTAGGAAAATTGTTATAGGCTTAGATTGTTAGATATGAGCGTTTTAGAGGTTTCTAAAAACTGATGAGCCGATGTCCAGCCAACGGATCTAATTTATTGCCCAGTGGAAAAACCAATTACATATTTGAAAACTCCAACAAAAACTGTATTAAAATTGTACAATCTAAAATCTGTCCGTCAATTAGGAAAATTGTTATAAGCTTAGATTGTTAGATGTGAGCGTTTTAGAGATTTCAAAAAACTGATGTGCCGGTGTCCAGCCAACGGATCTAATTTATTGCCCAGTTGAAAAACCAATTACATATTTGAAAACTGCAACAAAAACTATATTAAAATTGCACAATATAAACTGTTTCCCTCAATTAGGAAAATTGTTATAAGCTTAGATTGTTAGAAATGAGCGTTTTAGAGGTTTCAAAAAACTGATGTGCCGGTGTCCAGCCAACGGATCTAATTTATTGCCCAGTTGAAAAACCAATTACATATTTGAAAACTGCAACAAAAACTATATTAAAATTGTACAATATAAATTGTGCCCGTCAATTAGGAAAATTGTTATAAGCTTAGATTGTTAGAAATGAGCGTTTTAGAGGTTTCAAAAAACTGATGTGCCGGTGTCCAGCCAATGAATCTAATTTATTGCCCAGTGAAAAAACCAATTACATATTTGAAAACTGCAACAAAAACTATATTAAAATTGTACAATATTAATTGTGTCCGTCAATTAGGAAAATTGTTATAAGCTTAGATTGTTAGAAATGAGCGTTTTAGAAGTTTCAAAAAACTGATGTGCCGATGTCCAGCCAACGGATCTAATTTATTGCCCAGTGAAAAAACCAATTACATATTTTAAACTGCAACAAAAACTATATTAAAATTGCACAATATAAAATCTGTCCCTCAATTAGGAAAATTGTTATAAGCTTAGATTGTTAGAAATGAGCGTTTTAGAGGTTTCAAAAAACTGATGTGCCGGTGTCCAGCCAACGGATGTAATTTATTGCTCAGTGGAAAAACTTATTACTTAATTGAAATCTGCAGTTGAAACTGTATTAAAATTGCACAATATAAACTGTGTCCGTCAATTAGGAAAATTGTTATAAGCTTAAATTGTTAGAAATGAGCGTTTTAGAGGTTTCAAAAAACTGATGTTCCGGTGTCCAGCCAACGGATGTAATTTATTGCTCAGTGGAAAAACCAATTACATATTTGAAAACTGTAACAAAAACTATATTAAAATTGCACAATCTAAAATCTGTCCGTCAATTAGGAAAATTGTTATAAGCTTAGATTGTTAGAAATGAGCGTTTTAGAGGTTTCTAAAAACTGATGTGCCGATGTCCAGCTAACGGATCTAATTTATTGCCCAGTGGAAAAACTTATTATTTAATTGAAATCTGCAGTTGAAACTGTATTAAAATTGCACAATATAAACTGTGTCCGTCAATTAGGAAAATTGTTATAGGCTTAGATTGTTAGAAATGAGCGTTTAAGAGGTTTCTAAAAACTGATGTGCCGATGTCCAGCCAACGGATCTAATTTATTGCCCAGTGGAAAAACTTATTATTTAATTGAAATCTGCAGTTGAAACTGTATTAAAATTGCACAATATAAACTGTGTCCGTCAATTAGGAAAATTGTTATATTCTTAGATTGTTAGAAATGAGCGTTTAAGAGGTTTCTAAAAACTGATGTGCCGATGTCCAGCTAACGGATCTAATTTATTGCCCAGTGGAAAAACTTATTATTTAATTGAAATCTGCAGTTGAAACTGTATTAAAATTGCACAATATAAACTGTGTCCGTCAATTAGGAAAATTGTTATAAGCTTAGATTGTTAGAAATGAGCGTTTTAGAGGTTTCAAAAAACTGATGTGCCGGTGTCCAGCCAACGGATGTAATTTATTGCCCAGTGGAAGAACCAATTGCATATTTGAAAACTGCAACAAAAACTATATTAAAATTTACAATATAAATTGTGTCCGTCAATTAGGAAAATTGTTATAAGCTTAGATTGTTAGAAATGAGCGTTTTAGAGGTTTCAAAAAACTGATGTGCCGGTGTCCAGCCAACGGATGTAATTTATTGCCCAGTGGAAAAACCAATTGCATATTTGAAAACTGCAACAAAAACTCTATTAAAATATACAATATAAATTGTGTCCGTCAATTAGGAAAATTGTTATAAGCTTAGATTGTTAGAAGTGAGCGTTTTAGAGGTTTCAAAAAACTGATGTGCCGGTGTCCAGCCAACGGATCTAATTTATTGCCCAGTTGAAAAACCAATTACATATTTGAAAACTGCAACAAAAACTATATTAAAATTGCACAATATAAACTGTTTCCCTCAATTAGGAAAATTGTTATAAGCTTAGATTGTTAGAAATGAGCGTTTTAGAGGTTTCAAAAAACTGATGTGCCGATGTCCAGCCAACGGATCTAATTTATTGCCCAGTTGAAAAACCAATTACATATTTGAAAACTGCAACAAAAACTATATTAAAATTGCACAATATAAACTGTTTCCCTCAATTAGGAAAATTGTTATAAGCTTAGATTGTTAGAAATGAGCGCTTTAGAGGTTTCAAAAAACTGATGTGCCGATGTCCAGCCAATGAATCTAATTTATTGCCCAGTGAAAAAACCAATTACATATTTGAAAACTGCAACAAAAACTATATTAAAATTGCACAATATAAAATCTGTCCCTCAATTAGGAAAATTGTTATAAGCTTAGATTGTTAGAAATGAGCGTTTTAAAGGTTTCAAAAAACTGATGTGCCGGTGTCCAGCCAACGGATGTAATTTATTGCCCAGTGGAAAAACCAATTACATATTTGAAAACTGCAACAAAAACTTTATTAAAATTGCACAATATAAACTGTGTCCGTCAATTAGGAAAATTGTTATAAGCTTAGATTGTTAGAAATGAGCGTTTTAAAGGTTTCAAAAAACTGATGTGCCTGTGTCCAGCCAACGGATGTAATTTATTGCCCAGTGGAAAAACCACTTGCATATTTGAAAACTGCAACAAAAACTATATTAAAATTGCACAATATAAACTGTGTCCGTCAATTAGGAAAATTGTTATAAGCTTAGATTGTTAGAAATGAGCGTTTTAGAGGTTTCAAAAAACTGATGTGCCGGTGTCCAGCCAACGGATGTAATTTATTGCCCAGTCGAAAAACCGATTGCATATTTGAAAACTGCAACAAAAACTCTATTAAAATATACAATATAAATTGTGTCCGTCAATTAGGAAAATTGTTATAAGCTTAGATTTTTAGAAGTGAGCGTTTTAGAGGTTTCAAAAAACTGATGTGCCGGTGTCCAGCCAACGGATCTAATTTATTGCCCATTGGATAAACCAATTACATATTTGAAAAGTGCCACAAAAACTATATTAAAATTGTACAATATAAATTGTGTCCGTCAATTAGGAAAATTGTTATAAGCTTAGATTGTTAGAAATGAGCGTTTTAGAGGTCTCAAAATACTGATGTGCCGGTGTCCAGCCAACGGATCTAATTTATTGCCCAGTTGAAAAACCAATTATATATTTGAAAACTGCAAAAAAACTTTATTAAAATTGCACAATATAAAATCTGTCCGTCAATTAGGAAAATTGTTATAAGCTTAGATTGTTAGAAATGAGCGTTTTAGAGGTTTCAAAAAACTGATGTGCCGGTGTCCAGCCAACGGATGTAGTTTATTGCTCAGTGGAAAAACCAATTACATATTTGAAAACTGCAACAAAAACTATATTAAAATTGCACAATATAAAATCTGTCCGTCAATTAGGAAAATTGTTATAAGCTTAGATTTTTAGAAATGAGCGTTTTAGAGGTTTCAAAAAACTGATGTGCCGGTGTCCAGCCAACGGATCGAATTTATTGCTCAGTGGAAAAACCAATTACATATTTGAAAACTGCAACAAAAACTATATTAAAATTGCACAATATAAAATCTGTCCGTCAATTAGGAAAATTGTTATAAGCTTAGATTTTTAGAAATGAGCGTTTAAGAGGTTTCAAAAAACTGATGTGCCGGTGTCCAGCCAACGGATCTAATTTATTGCCCAGTTGAAAAACCAATTACATATTTGAAAACTGCAACAAAAACTATATTAAAATTGCACAATATAAACTGTTTCCCTCAATTAGGAAAATTGTTATAAGCTTAGATTGTTAGAAATGAGCGTTTTAGTGGTTTCAAAAAACTGATGTGCCGGTGTCCAGCCAACGGATGTAATTTATTGCCCAGTGGAAAAACCAATTACATATTTAAAAACTGCAACAAAAACTATATTAAAATTGTACAATATAAACTGTATCCGTCAATTAGGAAAATTGTTATATGCTTAGATTGTTAGAAATGAGCGTTTTAGAGGTTTCAAAAAACTGATGTGCCGATGTCCAGCCAACGGATGTAATTTATTGCCCAGTGGAAAAATTATTTGCATATTTGAAAACTGCAACAAAAACTATATTAAAATTGTACAATATAAATTGTGCCCGTCAATTAGGAAATTTGTTATAAGCTAAAATTTATAGAAATGAGCGTTTTAGAGGTTTCTAAAAACTGATGTGCCGATGTCCAGCCAATGAATCTAATTTATTGCCCAGTGAAAAAACCAATTACATATTTGAAAACTGCAACAAAAACTATATTAAAATTGCACAATATAAACTGTTTCCCTCAATTAGGAAAATTGTTATAAGCTTAGATTGTTAGAAATGAGCGTTTTAGAGGTTTCAAAAAACTGATGTGCCGATGTCCAGCCAACGGATCTAATTTATTGCCCAGTTGAAAAACCAATTACATATTTGAAAACTGCAACAAAAACTATATTAAAATTGCACAATTTGTTAGAAATGAGCGTTTAAGAGGTTTCTAAAAACTGATGTGCCGATGTCCAGCCAACGGATCTAATTTATTGCCCAGTGGAAAAACCAATTACATATTTGAAAACTGCAACAAAAACTATATTAAAACTGCACAATATAAAATCTGTCCGTCAATTAGGAAAATTGTTATAGGCTTAGATTGTTAGAAATGAGCGTTTTAGAGGTTTCTAAAAACTGATGTGCCGGTGTCCAGCCAACGGATCTAATTTATTGCCCAGTGGAAAAACCAATTACATATTTGAAAACTGCAACAAAAACTATATTAAAATATACAATATAAATTGTGTCCGTTAATTAGGAAAATTGTTATAGGCTTAGATTGTTAGATATGAGCGTTTTAGAGGTTTCTAAAAACTGATGAGCCGATGTCCAGCCAACGGATCTAATTTATTGCCCAGTGGAAAAACCAATTACATATTTAAAAACTGCAACAAAAACTATATTAAAATTGCACAATATAAACTGTATCCGTCAATTAGGAAAATTGTTATAAGCTTAGATTTTTAGAAATGAGCGTTTTAGAGGTTTCAAAAAACTGATGTGCCGGTGTCCAGCCAACGGATCTAATTTATTGCCCAGTGGAAAAACCTATTACATATTTGAAAACTGCAAAAAAACTATATTAAAATTGCACAATATAAAATCTGTCCGTCAATTAGGAAAATTGTTATAAGCTTAGATTGTTAGAAATGAGCGTTTTAGAGGTTTCAAAAAACTGATGTGCCTGTGTCCTGCCAACGGATCTAATTTATTGCCCAGTGGAAAAACCAATTACATATTTAAAAACTGCAACAAAAACTATATTAAAATTGCACAATATAAACTGTATCCGTCAATTAGGAAAATTGTTATAAGCTTAGATTTTTAGAAATGAGCGTTTTAGAGGTTTCAAAAAACTGATGTGCCGGTGTCCAGCCAACGGATCTAATTTATTGCCCAGTGGAAAAACCAATTACATATTTGAAAACTGCAAAAAAACTATAATAAAATTGCACAATATAAAATCTGTCCGTCAATTAGGAAAATTGTTATAAGCTTAGATTGTTAGAAATGAGCGTTTTAGAGGTTTCAAAAAACTGATGTGCCGATGTCCAGCCAACGGATGTAATTTATTGCCCAGTGGAAAAATTATTTGCATATTTGAAAACTGCAACAAAAACTATATTAAAATTGTACAATATAAATTGTGCCCGTCAATTAGGAAATTTGTTATAAGCTAAAATTTTTAGAAATGAGCGTTTTAGAGGTTTCTAAAAACTGATGTGCCGATGTCCAGCCAATGAATCTAATTTATTGCCCAGTGAAAAAACCAATTACATATTTGAAAACTGCAACAAAAACTATATTAAAATTGCACAATATAAACTGTTTCCCTCAATTAGGAAAATTGTTATAAGCTTAGATTGTTAGAAATGAGCGTTTTAGAGGTTTCAAAAAACTGATGTGCCGATGTCCAGCCAACGGATCTAATTTATTGCCCAGTTGAAAAACCAATTACATATTTGAAAACTGCAACAAAAACTATATTAAAATTGCACAATTTGTTAGAAATGAGCGTTTAAGAGGTTTCTAAAAACTGATGTGCCGATGTCCAGCCAACGGATCTAATTTATTGCCCAGTGGAAAAACCAATTACATATTTGAAAACTGCAACAAAAACTATATTAAAACTGCACAATATAAAATCTGTCCGTCAATTAGGAAAATTGTTATAGGCTTAGATTGCTAGAAATGAGCGTTTTAGAGGTTTCAAAAAACTGATGTGCCGGTGTCCAGCCAACGGATCTAATTTATTGCCCAGTGGAAAAACCAATTACATATTTGAAAACTGCAACAAAAACTATATTAAAATATACAATATAAATTGTGTCCGTTAATTAGGAAAATTGTTATAGGCTTAGATTGTTAGATATGAGCGTTTTAGAGGTTTCTAAAAACTGATGAGCCGATGTCCAGCCAACGGATCTAATTTATTGCCCAGTGGAAAAACCAATTACATATTTAAAAACTGCAACAAAAACTATATTAAAACTGCACAATATAAAATCTGTCCGTCAATTAGGAAAATTGTTATAAGCTTAGATTGTTAGAAATGAGCGTTTTGGAGGTTTCAAAAAACTGATGTGCCTGTGTCCAGCCAACGGATCTAATTTATTGCCCAGTGGAAAAACCAATTACATATTTGAAAACTGCAAAAAAACTATATTAAAATTGCACAATATAAAATCTGTCCGTCAATTAGGAAAATTGTTATAAGCTTAGACTGTTAGAAATGAGCGTTTTAGAGGTTTCTAAAAACTGATGTGTCGGTGTCCAGCCAACGGATCTAATTTATTGCCCAGTGGAAAAACCAATTACATATTTGAAAACTGCAACAAAAACTATATTAAAATTTACAATATAAATTGTGTCCGTCAATTAGGAAAATTGTTATAAGCTTAGATTGTTAGAAATGAGCGTTTTAAGGTCTCAAAAAACTGATGTGCCGGTGTCCAGCCAACGGATCTAATTTATTGCATAGGTGAAAAACCAATTACATATTTGAAAACTGCAAAAAAACTATATTAAAATTGCACAATATAAAATCTGTCCGTCAATTAGGAAAATTGTTATAAGCTTAGATTGTTAGAAATGAGCGTTTTAAGGTCTCAAAAAACTGATGTGCCGGTGTCCAGCCAACAGATCTAATTTATTGCCCAGTTGAAAAACCAATTACATATTTGAAAACTGCAAAAAAACTATATTAAAATTGCACAATATAAAATCTGTCCGTCAATTAGGAAAATTGTTATAAGCTTAGATTGTTAGAAATGAGCGTTTTAGAGGTCTCAAAAAACTGATGTGCCGATGTCCAGCCAACGGATCTAATTTATTGCCCAGTTGAAAAACCAATTACATATTTGAAAACTGCAGTTGAAACTGTATTAAAATTGCACAATATAAACTGTGTCCGTTAATTAGGAAAATTGTTATAGGCTTAGATAGTTAGAAATGAGCGTTTTAGAGGATTCTAAAAACTGATGTGCCGATGTCCAGCCAACGGATCTTATTTATTGCCCAGTTGAAAAACTAATTACTTAATTGAAATCTGCAGTTGTAACTGTATTAAAATTGCACAATATAAACTGTGTCCGTTAATTAGGAAAATTGTTATAAGCTTAGATTTTTAGAAATGAGCGTTTTAGAGGTTTCAAAAAACTGAAGTGCCGGTGTCCAGCCAACAGATCTAATTTATTGCCCAGTTGAAAAACCAATTACATATTTGAAAACTGCAAAAAAACTATATTAAAATTGCACAATATAAAATCTGTCCGTCAATTAGGAAAATTGTTATAAGCTTAGATTGTTAGAAATGAGCGTTTTAGAGGTCTCAAAAAACTGATGTGCCGATGTCCAGCCAACGGATCTAATTTATTGCCCAGTTGAAAAACCAATTACATATTTGAAAACTGCAGTTGAAACTGTATTAAAATTGCACAATATAAACTGTGTCCGTTAATTAGGAAAATTGTTATAGGCTTAGATAGTTAGAAATGAGCGTTTTAGAGGATTCTAAAAACTGATGTGCCGATGTCCAGCCAACGGATCTTATTTATTGCCCAGTTGAAAAACTAATTACTTAATTGAAATCTGCAGTTGTAACTGTATTAAAATTGCACAATATAAACTGTGTCCGTTAATTAGGAAAATTGTTATAAGCTTAGATTTTTAGAAATGAGCGTTTTAGAGGTTTCAAAAAACTGAAGTGCCGGTGTCCAGCCAACGGATCTAATTTATTGCCCAGTTGAAAAACCAATTACATATTTGAAAACTGCAACAAAAACTATATTAAAATTGCACAATATAAACTGTTTCCCTCAATTAGGAAAATTGTTATAAGCTTAGATTGTTAGAAATGAGCGTTTTAGTGGTTTCAAAAAACTGATGTGCCGGTGTCCAGCCAACGGATGTAATTTATTGCCCAGTGGAAAAACCAATTACATATTTGAAAACTGCAACAAAAACTATATTAAAATTGCACAATATAAAATCTGTCCGTCAATTAGGAAAATTGTTATAAGCTTAGATTTTTAGAAATGAGCGTTTAAGAGGTTTCAAAAAACTGAAGTGCCGGTGTCCAGCCAACGGATCTAATTTATTGCCCAGTTGAAAAACCAATTACATATTTGAAAACTGCAACAAAAACTATATTAAAATTGCACAATATAAACTGTTTCCCTCAATTAGGAAAATTGTTATAAGCTTAGATTGTTAGAAATGAGCGTTTTAGTGGTTTCAAAAAACTGATGTGCCGGTGTCCAGCCAACGGATGTAATTTATTGCCCAGTGGAAAAACCAATTACATATTTAAAAACTGCAACAAAAACTATATTAAAATTGTACAATATAAATTGTGTCCGTCAATTAGGAAAATTGTTATAAGCTTAGATTGTTAGAAATGAGCGTTTTAGAGGTTTCAAAAAACTGATGTGCCGGTGTCCAGCCAACGGATGTAATTTATTGCCCAGTGGAAAAACCAATTGCATATTTGAAAACTGCAACAAAAACTCTATTAAAATATACAATATAAATTGTGTCCGTCAATTAGGAAAATTGTTATAAGCTTAGATTGTTAGAAACTGAGCGTCTTAGAGGTTTCAAAAATCTGATGTGCCGGTGTCCAGCCAAAGGATCTAATTTCTTGCCCAGTTGAAAAAACAAATTGCATATTTGAAAACAGCAACAAAAACTATATTAAAATTTACAATATAAATTGTGTCCGTTAATTAGGAAAATTGTTATAGGCTTAGATTGTTAGATATGAGCGTTTTAGAGGTTTCTAAAAACTGATGAGCCGATGTCCAGCCAACGGATCTAATTTATTGTCCAGTGGAAAAACCAATTACATATTTGAAAACTCCAACAAAAACTATATTAAAATTGTACAATCTAAAATCTGTCCGTCAATTAGGAAAATTGTTATAAGCTTAGATTGTTAGAAGTGAGCGTTTTAGAGGTTTCAAAAAACTGATGTGCCGGTGTCCAGCCAACGGATCTAATTTATTGCCCAGTTGAAAAACCAATTACATATTTGAAAACTGCAACAAAAACTATATTAAAATTGCACAATATAAACTGTTTCCCTCAATTAGGAAAATTGTTATAAGCTTAGATTGTTAGAAATGAGCGTTTTAGAGGTTTCAAAAAACTGATGTGCCGGTGTCCAGCCAACGGATCTAATTTATTGCCCAGTTGAAAAACCAATTACATATTTGAAAACTGCAACAAAAACTATATTAAAATTGTACAACATAAATTGTGCCCGTCAATTAGGAAAATTGTTATAAGCTTAGATTTTTAGAAATGAGCGTTTTAGAGGTTTCTAAAAACTTATGGGCCGATGTCCAGCCAATGAATCTAATTTATTGCCCAGTGAAAAAACCAATTACATATTTGAAAACTGCAACAAAAACTATATTAAAATTGTACAATATTAATTGTGTCCGTCAATTAGGAAAATTGTTATAAGCTTAGATTGTTAGAAATGAGCGTTTTAGAAGTTTCAAAAAACTGATGTGCCGATGTCCAGCCAATGAATCTAATTTATTGCCCAGTGAAAAAACCAATTACATATTTGAAAACTGCAACAAAAACTATATTAAAATTGTACAATATTAATTGTGTCCGTCAATTAGGAAAATTGTTATAAGCTTAGATTGTTAGAAATGAGCGTTTTAGAAGTTTCAAAAAACTGATGTGCCGATGTCCAGCCAACGGATCTAATTTATTGCCCAGTGAAAAAACCAATTACATATTTTAAACTGCAACAAAAACTATATTAAAATTGCACAATATAAAATCTGTCCCTCAATTAGGAAAATTGTTATAAGCTTAGATTGTTAGAAATGAGCGTTTTAGAGGTTTCAAAAAACTGATGTGCCGGTGTCCAGCCAACGGATCTAATTTATTGCCCAGTTGAAAAACCAATTACATATTTGAAAACTGCAGTTGAAACTGTATTAAAATTGCACAATATAAACTGTGTCCGTTAATTAGGAAAATTGTTATAGGCTTAGATAGTTAGAAATGAGCGTTTTAGAGGATTCTAAAAACTGATGTGCCGATGTCCAGCCAACGGATCTTATTTATTGCCCAGTTGAAAAACTAATTACTTAATTGAAATCTGCAGTTGTAACTGTATTAAAATTGCACAATATAAACTGTGTCCGTTAATTAGGAAAATTGTTATAAGCTTAGATTTTTAGAAATGAGCGTTTTAGAGGTTTCAAAAAACTGAAGTGCCGGTGTCCAGCCAACAGATCTAATTTATTGCCCAGTTGAAAAACCAATTACATATTTGAAAACTGCAAAAAAACTATATTAAAATTGCACAATATAAAATCTGTCCGTCAATTAGGAAAATTGTTATAAGCTTAGATTGTTAGAAATGAGCGTTTTAGAGGTCTCAAAAAACTGATGTGCCGATGTCCAGCCAACGGATCTAATTTATTGCCCAGTTGAAAAACCAATTACATATTTGAAAACTGCAGTTGAAACTGTATTAAAATTGCACAATATAAACTGTGTCCGTTAATTAGGAAAATTGTTATAGGCTTAGATAGTTAGAAATGAGCGTTTTAGAGGATTCTAAAAACTGATGTGCCGATGTCCAGCCAACGGATCTTATTTATTGCCCAGTTGAAAAACTAATTACTTAATTGAAATCTGCAGTTGTAACTGTATTAAAATTGCACAATATAAACTGTGTCCGTTAATTAGGAAAATTGTTATAAGCTTAGATTTTTAGAAATGAGCGTTTTAGAGGTTTCAAAAAACTGAAGTGCCGGTGTCCAGCCAACGGATCTAATTTATTGCCCAGTTGAAAAACCAATTACATATTTGAAAACTGCAACAAAAACTATATTAAAATTGCACAATATAAACTGTTTCCCTCAATTAGGAAAATTGTTATAAGCTTAGATTGTTAGAAATGAGCGTTTTAGTGGTTTCAAAAAACTGATGTGCCGGTGTCCAGCCAACGGATGTAATTTATTGCCCAGTGGAAAAACCAATTACATATTTGAAAACTGCAACAAAAACTATATTAAAATTGCACAATATAAAATCTGTCCGTCAATTAGGAAAATTGTTATAAGCTTAGATTTTTAGAAATGAGCGTTTAAGAGGTTTCAAAAAACTGAAGTGCCGGTGTCCAGCCAACGGATCTAATTTATTGCCCAGTTGAAAAACCAATTACATATTTGAAAACTGCAACAAAAACTATATTAAAATTGCACAATATAAACTGTTTCCCTCAATTAGGAAAATTGTTATAAGCTTAGATTGTTAGAAATGAGCGTTTTAGTGGTTTCAAAAAACTGATGTGCCGGTGTCCAGCCAACGGATGTAATTTATTGCCCAGTGGAAAAACCAATTACATATTTAAAAACTGCAACAAAAACTATATTAAAATTGTACAATATAAATTGTGTCCGTCAATTAGGAAAATTGTTATAAGCTTAGATTGTTAGAAATGAGCGTTTTAGAGGTTTCAAAAAACTGATGTGCCGGTGTCCAGCCAACGGATGTAATTTATTGCCCAGTGGAAAAACCAATTGCATATTTGAAAACTGCAACAAAAACTCTATTAAAATATACAATATAAATTGTGTCCGTCAATTAGGAAAATTGTTATAAGCTTAGATTGTTAGAAACTGAGCGTCTTAGAGGTTTCAAAAATCTGATGTGCCGGTGTCCAGCCAAAGGATCTAATTTCTTGCCCAGTTGAAAAAACAAATTGCATATTTGAAAACAGCAACAAAAACTATATTAAAATTTACAATATAAATTGTGTCCGTTAATTAGGAAAATTGTTATAGGCTTAGATTGTTAGATATGAGCGTTTTAGAGGTTTCTAAAAACTGATGAGCCGATGTCCAGCCAACGGATCTAATTTATTGTCCAGTGGAAAAACCAATTACATATTTGAAAACTCCAACAAAAACTATATTAAAATTGTACAATCTAAAATCTGTCCGTCAATTAGGAAAATTGTTATAAGCTTAGATTGTTAGAAGTGAGCGTTTTAGAGGTTTCAAAAAACTGATGTGCCGGTGTCCAGCCAACGGATCTAATTTATTGCCCAGTTGAAAAACCAATTACATATTTGAAAACTGCAACAAAAACTATATTAAAATTGCACAATATAAACTGTTTCCCTCAATTAGGAAAATTGTTATAAGCTTAGATTGTTAGAAATGAGCGTTTTAGAGGTTTCAAAAAACTGATGTGCCGGTGTCCAGCCAACGGATCTAATTTATTGCCCAGTTGAAAAACCAATTACATATTTGAAAACTGCAACAAAAACTATATTAAAATTGTACAACATAAATTGTGCCCGTCAATTAGGAAAATTGTTATAAGCTTAGATTTTTAGAAATGAGCGTTTTAGAGGTTTCTAAAAACTTATGGGCCGATGTCCAGCCAATGAATCTAATTTATTGCCCAGTGAAAAAACCAATTACATATTTGAAAACTGCAACAAAAACTATATTAAAATTGTACAATATTAATTGTGTCCGTCAATTAGGAAAATTGTTATAAGCTTAGATTGTTAGAAATGAGCGTTTTAGAAGTTTCAAAAAACTGATGTGCCGATGTCCAGCCAATGAATCTAATTTATTGCCCAGTGAAAAAACCAATTACATATTTGAAAACTGCAACAAAAACTATATTAAAATTGTACAATATTAATTGTGTCCGTCAATTAGGAAAATTGTTATAAGCTTAGATTGTTAGAAATGAGCGTTTTAGAAGTTTCAAAAAACTGATGTGCCGATGTCCAGCCAACGGATCTAATTTATTGCCCAGTGAAAAAACCAATTACATATTTTAAACTGCAACAAAAACTATATTAAAATTGCACAATATAAAATCTGTCCCTCAATTAGGAAAATTGTTATAAGCTTAGATTGTTAGAAATGAGCGTTTTAGAGGTTTCAAAAAACTGATGTTCCGGTGTCCAGCCAACGGATGTAATTTATTGCTCAGTGGAAAAACCAATTACATATTTGAAAACTGCAACAAAAACTATATTAAAATTGCACAATCTAAAATCTGTCCGTCAATTAGGAAAATTGTTATAAGCTTAGATTGTTAGAAATGAGCGTTTTAGAGGTTTCTAAAAACTGATGTGCCGATGTCCAGCTAACGGATCTAATTTATTGCCCAGTGGAAAAACTTATTATTTAATTGAAATCTGCAGTTGAAACTGTATTAAAATTGCACAATATAAACTGTGTCCGTCAATTAGGAAAATTGTTATATTCTTAGATTGTTAGAAATGAGCGTTTAAGAGGTTTCTAAAAACTGATGTGCCGATGTCCAGCTAACGGATCTAATTTATTGCCCAGTGGAAAAACTTATTATTTAATTGAAATCTGCAGTTGAAACTGTATTAAAATTGCACAATATAAACTGTGTCCGTCAATTAGGAAAATTGTTATAAGCTTAAATTGTTAGAAATGAGCGTTTTAGAGGTTTCAAAAAACTGATGTTACGGTGTCCAGCCAACGGATGTAATTTATTGCTCAGTGGAAAAACCAATTACATATTTGAAAACTGCAACAAAAACTATATTAAAATTGCACAATCTAAAATCTGTCCGTCAATTAGGAAAATTGTTATAAGCTTAGATTGTTAGAAATGAGCGTTTTAGAGGTTTCAAAAAACTGATGTGCCGGTGTCCAGCCAACGGATGTAATTTATTGCCCAGTGGAAGAACCAATTGCATATTTGAAAACTGCAACAAAAACTATATTAAAATTTACAATATAAATTGTGTCCGTCAATTAGGAAAATTGTTATAAGCTTTGATTGTTAGAAATGAGCGTTTTAGAGGTTTCAAAAAACTGATGTGCCGGTGTCCAGCCAACGGATGTAATTTATTGCCCAGTGGAAGAACCAATTGCATATTTGAAAACTGCAACAAAAACTATATTAAAATTTACAATATAAATTGTGTCCGTCAATTAGGAAAATTGTTATAAGCTTAGATTGTTAGAAATGAGCGTTTTAGAGGTTTCAAAAAACTGATGTGCCGGTGTCCAGCCAACGGATGTAATTTATTGCCCAGTGGAAAAACCAATTGCATATTTGAAAACTGCAACAAAAACTCTATTAAAATATACAATATAAATTGTGTCCGTCAATTAGGAAAATTGTTATAAGCTTAGATTGTTAGAAATGAGCGCTTTAGAGGTTTCAAAAAACTGATGTGCCGAGGTCCAGCCAATGAATCTAATTTATTGCCCAGTGAAAAAACTAATTACATATTTGAAAACTGCAACAAAAACTATATTAAAATTGCACAATATAAAATCTGTCCCTCAATTAGGAAAATTGTTATAAGCTTTGATTGTTAGAAATGAGCGTTTTAAAGGTTTCAAAAAACTGATGTGCCGGTGTCCAGCCAACGGATGTAATTTATTGCCCAGTGGAAAAACCAATTACATATTTGAAAACTGCAACAAAAACTTTATTAAAATTGCACAATATAAACTGTGTCCGTCAATTAGGAAAATTGTTATAAGCTTAGATTGTTAGAAATGAGCGTTTTAAAGGTTTCAAAAAACTGATGTGCCGGTGTCCAGCCAACGGATGTAATTTATTGCCCAGTCGAAAAACCGATTGCAAATTTGAAAACTGCAACAAAAACTCTATTAAAATATACAATATAAATTGTGTCCGTCAATTAGGAAAATTGTTATAAGCTTAGATTTTTAGAAGTGAGCGTTTTAGAGGTTTCAAAAAACTGATGTGCCGGTGTCCAGCCAACGGATCTAATTTATTGCCCATTGGATAAACCAATTACATATTTGAAAACTGCCACAAAAACTATATTAAAATTGTACAATATAAATTGTGTCCGTCAATTAGGAAAATTGTTATAAGCTTAGATTGTTAGAAATGAGCGTTTTAGAGGTCTCAAAATACTGATGTGCCGGTGTCCAGCCAACGGATCTAATTTATTGCCCAGTTGAAAAACCAATTATATATTTGAAAACTGCAAAAAAACTTTATTAAAATTGCACAATATATAAGCTTAGATTGTTAGAAATGAGCGTTTTAGAGGTTTCAAAAAACTGATGTGCCGATGTCCAGCCAACGGATCTAATTTATTGCCCAGTGGAAAAAACTTATTACTTAATTGAAATCTGCAGTTGAAACTGTATTAAAATTGCACAATATAAACTGTGTCCGTCAATAATTAGGAAAATTGTTATAGGCTTAGATTGTTAGAAATGAGCGTTTTAGAGGTTTCAAAAAACTGATGTGCTGGTGTCCAGCCAACGGATCTAATTTATTGCCCAGTGGAAAAAACTTATTACTTAATTGAAATCTGCAGTTGAAACTGTATTAAAATTGCACAATATAAACTGTGTCCGTTAATTAGGAAAATTGTTATAGGCTTAGATATTTAGAAATGAGCGTTTAAGAGGTTTCTAAAAACTGATGTGCCGATGTCCAGCCAACGGATCTAATTTATTGCCCAGTGGAAAAACTTATTATTTAATTGAAATCTGCAGTTGAAACTGTATTAAAATTGCACAATATAAACTGTGTCCGTCAATTAGGAAAATTGTTATAGGCTTAGATTGTTAGAAATGAGCGTTTAAGAGGTTTCTAAAAACTGATGTGCCGATGTCCAGCCAACGGATCTAATTTATTGCCCAGTGGAAAAACTTATTATTTAATTGAAATCTGCAGTTGAAACTGTATTAAAATTGCACAATATAAACTGTGTCCGTCAATTAGGAAAATTGTTATATTCTTAGATTGTTAGAAATGAGCGTTTAAGAGGTTTCTAAAAACTGATGAGCCGATGTCCAGCCAACGGATCTAATTTATTGCCCAGTGGAAAAACTTATTATTTAATTGAAATCTGCAGTTGAAACTGTATTAAAATTGCACAATATAAACTGTGTCCGTCAATTAGGAAAATTGTTATAAGCTTAAATTGTTAGAAATGAGCGTTTTAGAGGTTTCAAAAAACTGATGTTCCGGTGTCCAGCCAACGGATGTAATTTATTGCTCAGTGGAAAAACCAATTACATATTTGAAAACTGCAACAAAAACTATAATAAAATTGCACAATCTAAAATCTGTCCGTCAATTAGGAAAATTGTTATAAGCTTAGATTGTTAGAAATGAGCGTTTTAGAGGTTTCAAAAAACTGATGTGCCGGTGTCCAGCCAACGGATGTAATTTATTGCCCAGTGGAAGAACCAATTGCATATTTGAAAACTGCAACAAAAACTATATTAAAATTTACAATATAAATTGTGTCCGTCAATTAGGAAAATTGTTATAAGCTTTGATTGTTAGAAATGAGCGTTTTAGAGGTTTCAAAAAACTGATGTGCCGGTGTCCAGCCAACGGATGTAATTTATTGCCCAGTGGAAAAACCAATTGCATATTTGAAAACTGCAACAAAAACTCTATTAAAATATACAATATAAATTGTGTCCGTCAATTAGGAAAATTGTTATAAGCTTAGATTGTTAGAAACTGAGCGTCTTAGAGGTTTCAAAAATCTGATGTGCCGGTGTCCAGAAAAGGATCTAATTTATTGCCCAGTTGAAAAACCAATTGCATATTTGAAAACAGCAACAAAAACTATATTAAAATTTACAATATAAATTGTGTCCGTTAATTAGGAAAATTGTTATAGGCTTAGATTGTTAGATATGAGCGTTTTAGAGGTTTCTAAAAACTGATGAGCCGATGTCCAGCCAACGGATCTAATTTATTGCCCAGTGGAAAAACCAATTACATATTTGAAAACTCCTACAAAAACTATATTAAAATTGCACAATCTAAAATCTGTCCGTCAATTTGGAAAATTGTTATAAGCTTAGATTGTTAGAAATGAGCGTTTTAGAGGTTTCAAAAAACTGATGTGCCGGTGTCCAGCCAACGGATCTAATTTATTGCCCAGTTGAGAAACCAATTGCATATTTGAAAACTGCAACAAAAACTCTATTAAAATATACAATATAAATTGTGTCCGTCAATTAGGAAAATTGTTATAAGCTTAGATTGTTAGAAACTGAGCGTCTTAGAGGTTTCAAAAATCTGATGTGCCGGTGTCCAGCCAAAGGATCTAATTTATTGCCCAGTTGAAAAACCAATTGCATTTTTGAAAACAGCAACAAAAACTATATTAAAATTTACAATATAAATTGTGTCCGTTAATTAGGAAAATTGTTATAGGCTTAGATTGTTAGATATGAGCGTTTTAGAGGTTTCTAAAAACTGATGAGCCGATGTCCAGCCAACGGATCTAATTTATTGCCCAGTGGAAAAACCAATTACATATTTGAAAACTCCAACAAAAACTATATTAAAATTGCACAATCTAAAATCTGTCCGTCAATTAGGAAAATTGTTATAAGCTTAGATTGTTAGAAGTGAGCGTTTTAGAGGTTTCAAAAAACTGATGTGCCGGTGTCCAGCCAACGGATCTAATTTATTGCCTAGTGGAAAAATTAATTACATATTTGAAAACTGCAACAAAAACTATATTAAAATTGCACAATATAAAATCTGTCCGTCAATTAGGAAAATTGTTATAAGCTTAGATTGTTAGAAATGAGCGTTTTAGAGGTTTCAAAAAACTGATGTGCCGGTGTCCAGCCAACGGATGTAATTTATTGCCCAGTCGAAAAACCGATTGCATATTTGAAAACTGCAACAAAAACTCTATTAAAATATACAATATAAATTGTGTCCGTCAATTAGGAAAATTGTTATAAGCTTAGATTTTTAGAAGTGAGCGTTTTAGAGGTTTCAAAAAACTGATGTGCCGGTGTCCAGCCAACGGATCTAATTTATTGCCCATTGGATAAACCAATTACATATTTGAAAACTGCCACAAAAACTATATTAAAATTGTACAATATAAATTGTGTCCGTCAATTAGGAAAATTGTTATAAGCTTAGATTGTTAGAAATGAGCGTTTTAGAGGTCTCAAAATACTGATGTGCCGGTGTCCAGCCAACGGATCTAATTTATTGCCCAGTTGAAAAACCAATTATATATTTGAAAACTGCAAAAAAACTTTATTAAAATTGCACAATATAAAATCTGTCCGTCAATTAGGAAAATTGTTATAAGCTTAGATTGTTAGAAATGAGCGTTTTAGAGGTTTCAAAAAACTGATGTGCCGGTGTCCAGCCAACGGATGTAGTTTATTGCTCAGTGGAAAAACCAATTACATATTTGAAAACTGCAACAAAAACTATATTAAAATTGCACAATATAAAATCTGTCCGTCAATTAGGAAAATTGTTATAAGCTTAGATTTTTAGAAATGAGCGTTTTAGAGGTTTCAAAAAACTGATGTGCCGGTGTCCAGCCAACGGATCGAATTTATTGCTCAGTGGAAAAACCAATTACATATTTGAAAACTGCAACAAAAACTATATTAAAATTGCACAATATAAAATCTGTCCGTCAATTAGGAAAATTGTTATAAGCTTAGATTTTTAGAAATGAGCGTTTAAGAGGTTTCAAAAAACTGATGTGCCGGTGTCCAGCCAACGGATCTAATTTATTGCCCAGTTGAAAAACCAATTACATATTTGAAAACTTCAACAAAAACTATATTAAAATTGCACAATATAAACTGTTTCCCTCAATTAGGAAAATTGTTATAAGCTTAGATTGTTAGAAATGAGCGTTTTAGTGGTTTCAAAAAACTGATGTGCCGGTGTCCAGCCAACGGATGTAATTTATTGCCCAGTGGAAAAACCAATTACATATTTAAAAACTGCAACAAAAACTATATTAAAATTGTACAATATAAACTGTATCCGTCAATTAGGAAAATTGTTATATGCTTAGATTGTTAGAAATGAGCGTTTTAGAGGTTTCAAAAAACTGATGTGCCGATGTCCAGCCAACGGATGTAATTTATTGCCCAGTGGAAAAATTATTTGCATATTTGAAAACTGCAACAAAAACTATATTAAAATTGTACAATATAAATTGTGCCCGTCAATTAGGAAATTTGTTATAAGCTAAAATTTTTAGAAATGAGCGTTTTAGAGGTTTCTAAAAACTGATGTGCCGATGTCCAGCCAATGAATCTAATTTATTGCCCAGTGAAAAAACCAATTACATATTTGAAAACTGCAACAAAAACTATATTAAAATTGCACAATATAAACTGTTTCCCTCAATTAGGAAAATTGTTATAAGCTTAGATTGTTAGAAATGAGCGTTTTAGAGGTTTCAAAAAACTGATGTGCCGATGTCCAGCCAACGGATCTAATTTATTGCCCAGTTGAAAAACCAATTACATATTTGAAAACTGCAACAAAAACTATATTAAAATTGCACAATTTGTTAGAAATGAGCGTTTAAGAGGTTTCTAAAAACTGATGTGCCGATGTCCAGCCAACGGATCTAATTTATTGCCCAGTGGAAAAACCAATTACATATTTGAAAACTGCAACAAAAACTATATTAAAACTGCACAATATAAAATCTGTCCGTCAATTAGGAAAATTGTTATAGGCTTAGATTGTTAGAAATGAGCGTTTTAGAGGTTTCAAAAAACTGATGTGCCGGTGTCCAGCCAACGGATCTAATTTATTGCCCAGTGGAAAAACCAATTACATATTTGAAAACTGCAACAAAAACTATATTAAAATTGCACAATATAAACTGTATCCGTCAATTAGGAAAATTGTTATAAGCTTAGATTTTTAGAAATGAGCGTTTTAGAGGTTTCAAAAAACTGATGTGCCGGTGTCCAGCCAACGGATCTAATTTATTGCCCAGTGGAAAAACCTATTACATATTTGAAAACTGCAAAAAAACTATATTAAAATTGCACAATATAAAATCTGTCCGTCAATTAGGAAAATTGTTATAAGCTTAGATTGTTAGAAATGAGCGTTTTAGAGGTTTCAAAAAACTGATGTGCCTGTGTCCAGCCAACGGATCTAATTTATTGCCCAGTGGAAAAACCAATTACATATTTAAAAACTGCAACAAAAACTATATTAAAATTGCACAATATAAACTGTATCCGTCAATTAGGAAAATTGTTATAAGCTTAGATTTTTAGAAATGAGCGTTTTAGAGGTTTCAAAAAACTGATGTGCCGGTGTCCAGCCAACGGATCTAATTTATTGCCCAGTGGAAAAACCAATTACATATTTGAAAACTGCAAAAAAACTATATTAAAATTGCACAATATAAAATCTGTCCGTCAATTAGGAAAATTGTTATAAGCTTAGATTGTTAGAAATGAGCGTTTTAGAGGTTTCAAAAAACTGATGTGCCGATGTCCAGCCAACGGATGTAATTTATTGCCCAGTGGAAAAATTATTTGCATATTTGAAAACTGCAACAAAAACTATATTAAAATTGTACAATATAAATTGTGCCCGTCAATTAGGAAATTTGTTATAAGCTAAAATTTTTAGAAATGAGCGTTTTAGAGGTTTCTAAAAACTGATGTGCCGATGTCCAGCCAATGAATCTAATTTATTGCCCAGTGAAAAAACCAATTACATATTTGAAAACTGCAACAAAAACTATATTAAAATTGCACAATATAAACTGTTTCCCTCAATTAGGAAAATTGTTATAAGCTTAGATTGTTAGAAATGAGCGTTTTAGAGGTTTCAAAAAACTGATGTGCCGATGTCCAGCCAACGGATCTAATTTATTGCCCAGTTGAAAAACCAATTACATATTTGAAAACTGCAACAAAAACTATATTAAAATTGCACAATTTGTTAGAAATGAGCGTTTAAGAGGTTTCTAAAAACTGATGTGCCGATGTCCAGCCAACGGATCTAATTTATTGCCCAGTGGAAAAACCAATTACATATTTAAAAACTGCAACAAAAACTATATTAAAATTGCACAATATAAACTGTATCCGTCAATTAGGAAAATTGTTATAAGCTTAGATTTTTAGAAATGAGCGTTTTAGAGGTTTCAAAAAACTGATGTGCCGGTGTCCAGCCAACGGATCTAATTTATTGCCCAGTGGAAAAACCAATTACATATTTGAAAACTGCAAAAAAACTATATTAAAATTGCACAATATAAAATCTGTCCGTCAATTAGGAAAATTGTTATAAGCTTAGATTGTTAGAAATGAGCGTTTTAAGGTCTCAAAAAACTGATGTGCCGATGTCCAGCCAACGGATCTAATTTATTGCATAGGTGAAAACCCAATTACATATTTGAAAACTGCAAAAAAACTATATTAAAATTGCACAATATAAAATCTGTCCGTCAATTAGGAAAATTGTTATAAGCTTAGATTGTTAGAAATGAGCGTTTTAAGGTCTCAAAAAACTGATGTGCCGGTGTCCAGCCAACAGATCTAATTTATTGCCCAGTTGAAAAACCAATTACATATTTGAAAACTGCAAAAAAACTATATTAAAATTGCACAATATAAAATCTGTCCGTCAATTAGGAAAATTGTTATAAGCTTAGATTGTTAGAAATGAGCGTTTTAGAGGTCTCAAAAAACTGATGTGCCGATGTCCAGCCAACGGATCTAATTTATTGCCCAGTTGAAAAACCAATTACATATTTGAAAACTGCAGTTGAAACTGTATTAAAATTGCACAATATAAACTGTGTCCGTTAATTAGGAAAATTGTTATAGGCTTAGATAGTTAGAAATGAGCGTTTTAGAGGATTCTAAAAACTGATGTGCCGATGTCCAGCCAACGGATCTTATTTATTGCCCAGTTGAAAAACTAATTACTTAATTGAAATCTGCAGTTGTAACTGTATTAAAATTGCACAATATAAACTGTGTCCGTTAATTAGGAAAATTGTTATAAGCTTAGATTTTTAGAAATGAGCGTTTTAGAGGTTTCAAAAAACTGATGTGCCGGTGTCCAGCCAACGGATGTAATTTATTGCCTAGTGGAAAAATTAATTACATATTTGAAAACTGCAACAAAAACTATATTAAAATTGCACAATATAAAATCTGTCCGTCAATTAGGAAAATTGTTATAAGCTTAGATTGTTAGAAATGAGCGTTTTAGAGGTTTCAAAAAACTGATGTGCCGGTGTCCAGCCAACGGATGTAATTTATTGCCCAGTCGAAAAACCGATTGCATATTTGAAAACTGCAACAAAAACTCTATTAAAATATACAATATAAATTGTGTCCGTCAATTAGGAAAATTGTTATAAGCTTAGATTTTTAGAAGTGAGCGTTTTAGAGGTTTCAAAAAACTGATGTGCCGGTGTCCAGCCAACGGATCTAATTTATTGCCCATTGGATAAACCAATTACATATTTGAAAACTGCCACAAAAACTATATTAAAATTGTACAATATAAATTGTGTCCGTCAATTAGGAAAATTGTTATAAGCTTAGATTGTTAGAAATGAGCGTTTTAGAGGTCTCAAAATACTGATGTGCCGGTGTCCAGCCAACGGATCTAATTTATTGCCCAGTTGAAAAACCAATTATATATTTGAAAACTGCAAAAAAACTTTATTAAAATTGCACAATATAAAATCTGTCCGTCAATTAGGAAAATTGTTATAAGCTTAGATTTTTAGAAGTGAGCGTTTTAGAGGTTTCAAAAAACTGATGTGCCGGTGTCCAGCCAACGGATCTAATTTATTGCCCAGTGGAAAAACCAATTACATATTTGAAAACTGCAAAAAAACTATATTAAAATTGCACAATATAAAATCTGTCCGTCAATTAGGAAAATTGTTATAAGCTTAGATTGTTAGAAATGAGCGTTTTAGAGGTTTCAAAAAACTGATGTGCCGATGTCCAGCCAACGGATGTAATTTATTGCCCAGTGGAAAAATTATTTGCATATTTGAAAACTGCAACAAAAACTATATTAAAATTGTACAATATAAATTGTGCCCGTCAATTAGGAAATTTGTTATAAGCTAAAATTTTTAGAAATGAGCGTTTTAGAGGTTTCTAAAAACTGATGTGCCGATGTCCAGCCAATGAATCTAATTTATTGCCCAGTGAAAAAACCAATTACATATTTGAAAACTGCAACAAAAACTATATTAAAATTGCACAATATAAACTGTTTCCCTCAATTAGGAAAATTGTTATAAGCTTAGATTGTTAGAAATGAGCGTTTTAGAGGTTTCAAAAAACTGATGTGCCGATGTCCAGCCAACGGATCTAATTTATTGCCCAGTTGAAAAACCAATTACATATTTGAAAACTGCAACAAAAACTATATTAAAATTGCACAATTTGTTAGAAATGAGCGTTTAAGAGGTTTCTAAAAACTGATGTGCCGATGTCCAGCCAACGGATCTAATTTATTGCCCAGTGGAAAAACCAATTACATATTTAAAAACTGCAACAAAAACTATATTAAAATTGCACAATATAAACTGTATCCGTCAATTAGGAAAATTGTTATAAGCTTAGATTTTTAGAAATGAGCGTTTTAGAGGTTTCAAAAAACTGATGTGCCGGTGTCCAGCCAACGGATCTAATTTATTGCCCAGTGGAAAAACCAATTACATATTTGAAAACTGCAAAAAAACTATATTAAAATTGCACAATATAAAATCTGTCCGTCAATTAGGAAAATTGTTATAAGCTTAGATTGTTAGAAATGAGCGTTTTAAGGTCTCAAAAAACTGATGTGCCGATGTCCAGCCAACGGATCTAATTTATTGCATAGGTGAAAACCCAATTACATATTTGAAAACTGCAAAAAAACTATATTAAAATTGCACAATATAAAATCTGTCCGTCAATTAGGAAAATTGTTATAAGCTTAGATTGTTAGAAATGAGCGTTTTAAGGTCTCAAAAAACTGATGTGCCGGTGTCCAGCCAACAGATCTAATTTATTGCCCAGTTGAAAAACCAATTACATATTTGAAAACTGCAAAAAAACTATATTAAAATTGCACAATATAAAATCTGTCCGTCAATTAGGAAAATTGTTATAAGCTTAGATTGTTAGAAATGAGCGTTTTAGAGGTCTCAAAAAACTGATGTGCCGATGTCCAGCCAACGGATCTAATTTATTGCCCAGTTGAAAAACCAATTACATATTTGAAAACTGCAGTTGAAACTGTATTAAAATTGCACAATATAAACTGTGTCCGTTAATTAGGAAAATTGTTATAGGCTTAGATAGTTAGAAATGAGCGTTTTAGAGGATTCTAAAAACTGATGTGCCGATGTCCAGCCAACGGATCTTATTTATTGCCCAGTTGAAAAACTAATTACTTAATTGAAATCTGCAGTTGTAACTGTATTAAAATTGCACAATATAAACTGTGTCCGTTAATTAGGAAAATTGTTATAAGCTTAGATTTTTAGAAATGAGCGTTTTAGAGGTTTCAAAAAACTGATGTGCCGGTGTCCAGCCAACGGATGTAATTTATTGCCTAGTGGAAAAATTAATTACATATTTGAAAACTGCAACAAAAACTATATTAAAATTGCACAATATAAAATCTGTCCGTCAATTAGGAAAATTGTTATAAGCTTAGATTGTTAGAAATGAGCGTTTTAGAGGTTTCAAAAAACTGATGTGCCGGTGTCCAGCCAACGGATGTAATTTATTGCCCAGTCGAAAAACCGATTGCATATTTGAAAACTGCAACAAAAACTCTATTAAAATATACAATATAAATTGTGTCCGTCAATTAGGAAAATTGTTATAAGCTTAGATTTTTAGAAGTGAGCGTTTTAGAGGTTTCAAAAAACTGATGTGCCGGTGTCCAGCCAACGGATCTAATTTATTGCCCATTGGATAAACCAATTACATATTTGAAAACTGCCACAAAAACTATATTAAAATTGTACAATATAAATTGTGTCCGTCAATTAGGAAAATTGTTATAAGCTTAGATTGTTAGAAATGAGCGTTTTAGAGGTCTCAAAATACTGATGTGCCGGTGTCCAGCCAACGGATCTAATTTATTGCCCAGTTGAAAAACCAATTATATATTTGAAAACTGCAAAAAAACTTTATTAAAATTGCACAATATAAAATCTGTCCGTCAATTAGGAAAATTGTTATAAGCTTAGATTGTTAGAAATGAGCGTTTTAGAGGTTTCAAAAAACTGATGTGCCGGTGTCCAGCCAACGGATGTAGTTTATTGCTCAGTGGAAAAACCAATTACATATTTGAAAACTGCAACAAAAACTATATTAAAATTGCACAATATAAAATCTGTCCGTCAATTAGGAAAATTGTTATAAGCTTAGATTTTTAGAAATGAGCGTTTTAGAGGTTTCAAAAAACTGATGTGCCGGTGTCCAGCCAACGGATCGAATTTATTGCTCAGTGGAAAAACCAATTACATATTTGAAAACTGCAACAAAAACTATATTAAAATTGCACAATATAAAATCTGTCCGTCAATTAGGAAAATTGTTATAAGCTTAGATTTTTAGAAATGAGCGTTTAAGAGGTTTCAAAAAACTGATGTGCCGGTGTCCAGCCAACGGATCTAATTTATTGCCCAGTTGAAAAACCAATTACATATTTGAAAACTTCAACAAAAACTATATTAAAATTGCACAATATAAACTGTTTCCCTCAATTAGGAAAATTGTTATAAGCTTAGATTGTTAGAAATGAGCGTTTTAGTGGTTTCAAAAAACTGATGTGCCGGTGTCCAGCCAACGGATGTAATTTATTGCCCAGTGGAAAAACCAATTACATATTTAAAAACTGCAACAAAAACTATATTAAAATTGTACAATATAAACTGTATCCGTCAATTAGGAAAATTGTTATATGCTTAGATTGTTAGAAATGAGCGTTTTAGAGGTTTCAAAAAACTGATGTGCCGATGTCCAGCCAACGGATGTAATTTATTGCCCAGTGGAAAAATTATTTGCATATTTGAAAACTGCAACAAAAACTATATTAAAATTGTACAATATAAATTGTGCCCGTCAATTAGGAAATTTGTTATAAGCTAAAATTTTTAGAAATGAGCGTTTTAGAGGTTTCTAAAAACTGATGTGCCGATGTCCAGCCAATGAATCTAATTTATTGCCCAGTGAAAAAACCAATTACATATTTGAAAACTGCAACAAAAACTATATTAAAATTGCACAATATAAACTGTTTCCCTCAATTAGGAAAATTGTTATAAGCTTAGATTGTTAGAAATGAGCGTTTTAGAGGTTTCAAAAAACTGATGTGCCGATGTCCAGCCAACGGATCTAATTTATTGCCCAGTTGAAAAACCAATTACATATTTGAAAACTGCAACAAAAACTATATTAAAATTGCACAATTTGTTAGAAATGAGCGTTTAAGAGGTTTCTAAAAACTGATGTGCCGATGTCCAGCCAACGGATCTAATTTATTGCCCAGTGGAAAAACCAATTACATATTTGAAAACTGCAACAAAAACTATATTAAAACTGCACAATATAAAATCTGTCCGTCAATTAGGAAAATTGTTATAGGCTTAGATTGTTAGAAATGAGCGTTTTAGAGGTTTCAAAAAACTGATGTGCCGGTGTCCAGCCAACGGATCTAATTTATTGCCCAGTGGAAAAACCAATTACATATTTGAAAACTGCAACAAAAACTATATTAAAATTGCACAATATAAACTGTATCCGTCAATTAGGAAAATTGTTATAAGCTTAGATTTTTAGAAATGAGCGTTTTAGAGGTTTCAAAAAACTGATGTGCCGGTGTCCAGCCAACGGATCTAATTTATTGCCCAGTGGAAAAACCTATTACATATTTGAAAACTGCAAAAAAACTATATTAAAATTGCACAATATAAAATCTGTCCGTCAATTAGGAAAATTGTTATAAGCTTAGATTGTTAGAAATGAGCGTTTTAGAGGTTTCAAAAAACTGATGTGCCTGTGTCCAGCCAACGGATCTAATTTATTGCCCAGTGGAAAAACCAATTACATATTTAAAAACTGCAACAAAAACTATATTAAAATTGCACAATATAAACTGTATCCGTCAATTAGGAAAATTGTTATAAGCTTAGATTTTTAGAAATGAGCGTTTTAGAGGTTTCAAAAAACTGATGTGCCGGTGTCCAGCCAACGGATCTAATTTATTGCCCAGTGGAAAAACCAATTACATATTTGAAAACTGCAAAAAAACTATATTAAAATTGCACAATATAAAATCTGTCCGTCAATTAGGAAAATTGTTATAAGCTTAGATTGTTAGAAATGAGCGTTTTAGAGGTTTCAAAAAACTGATGTGCCGATGTCCAGCCAACGGATGTAATTTATTGCCCAGTGGAAAAATTATTTGCATATTTGAAAACTGCAACAAAAACTATATTAAAATTGTACAATATAAATTGTGCCCGTCAATTAGGAAATTTGTTATAAGCTAAAATTTTTAGAAATGAGCGTTTTAGAGGTTTCTAAAAACTGATGTGCCGATGTCCAGCCAATGAATCTAATTTATTGCCCAGTGAAAAAACCAATTACATATTTGAAAACTGCAACAAAAACTATATTAAAATTGCACAATATAAACTGTTTCCCTCAATTAGGAAAATTGTTATAAGCTTAGATTGTTAGAAATGAGCGTTTTAGAGGTTTCAAAAAACTGATGTGCCGATGTCCAGCCAACGGATCTAATTTATTGCCCAGTTGAAAAACCAATTACATATTTGAAAACTGCAACAAAAACTATATTAAAATTGCACAATTTGTTAGAAATGAGCGTTTAAGAGGTTTCTAAAAACTGATGTGCCGATGTCCAGCCAACGGATCTAATTTATTTCCCAGTGGAAAAACCAATTACATATTTGAAAACTGCAACAAAAACTATATTAAAACTGCACAATATAAAATCTGTCCGTCAATTAGGAAAATTGTTATAGGCTTAGATTGCTAGAAATGAGCGTTTTAGAGGTTTCAAAAAACTGATGTGCCGGTGTCCAGCCAACGGATCTAATTTATTGCCCAGTGGAAAAACCAATTACATATTTGAAAACTGCAACAAAAACTATATTAAAATATACAATATAAATTGTGTCCGTTAATTAGGAAAATTGTTATAGGCTTAGATTGTTAGATATGAGCGTTTTAGAGGTTTCTAAAAACTGATGAGCCGATGTCCAGCCAACGGATCTAATTTATTGCCCAGTGGAAAAACCAATTACATATTTAAAAACTGCAACAAAAACTATATTAAAATTGCACAATATAAACTGTATCCGTCAATTAGGAAAATTGTTATAAGCTTAGATTTTTAGAAATGAGCGTTTTAGAGGTTTCAAAAAACTGATGTGCCGGTGTCCAGCCAACGGATCTAATTTATTGCCCAGTGGAAAAACCAATTACATATTTGAAAACTGCAAAAAAACTATATTAAAATTGCACAATATAAAATCTGTCCGTCAATTAGGAAAATTGTTATAAGCTTAGATTGTTAGAAATGAGCGTTTTAAGGTCTCAAAAAACTGATGTGCCGATGTCCAGCCAACGGATCTAATTTATTGCATAGGTGAAAAACCAATTACATATTTGAAAACTGCAAAAAAACTATATTAAAATTGCACAATATAAAATCTGTCCGTCAATTAGGAAAATTGTTATAAGCTTAGATAGTTAGAAATGAGCGTTTTAAGGTCTCAAAAAACTGATGTGCCGGTGTCCAGCCAACAGATCTAATTTATTGCCCAGTTGAAAAACCAATTACATATTTGAAAACTGCAAAAAAACTATATTAAAATTGCACAATATAAAATCTGTCCGTCAATTAGGAAAATTGTTATAAGCTTAGATTGTTAGAAATGAGCGTTTTAGAGGTCTCAAAAAACTGATGTGCCGATGTCCAGCCAACGGATCTAATTTATTGCCCAGTTGAAAAACCAATTACATATTTGAAAACTGCAGTTGAAACTGTATTAAAATTGCACAATATAAACTGTGTCCGTTAATTAGGAAAATTGTTATAGGCTTAGATAGTTAGAAATGAGCGTTTTAGAGGATTCTAAAAACTGATGTGCCGATGTCCAGCCAACGGATCTTATTTATTGCCCAGTTGAAAAACTAATTACTTAATTAAAATCTGCAGTTGTAACTGTATTAAAATTGCACAATATAAACTGTGTCCGTTAATTAGGAAAATTGTTGTAAGCTTAGATTTTTAGAAATGAGCGTTTTAGAGGTTTCAAAAAACTGATGTGCCGGTGTCCAGCCAACGGATCGAATTTATTGCTCAGTGGAAAAACCAATTACATATTTGAAAACTGCAACAAAAACTATATTAAAATTGCACAATATAAAATCTGTCCGTCAATTAGGAAAATTGTTATAAGCTTAGATTGTTAGAAATGAGCGTTTTAGTGGTTTCAAAAAACTCATGTGCCGGTGTCCAGCCAACGGATGTAATTTATTGCCCAGTGGAAAAACCAATTACATATTTAAAAACTGCAACAAAAACTATATTAAAATTGTACAATATAAATTGTGTCCGTCAATTAGGAAAATTGTTATAAGCTTAGATTGTTAGAAACTGAGCGTCTTAGAGGTTTCAAAAATCTGATGTGCCGGTCTCCAGCCAAAGGATCTAATTTATTGCCCAGTTGAAAAACCAATTGCATATTTGAAAACAGCAACAAAAACTATATTAAAATTTACAATATAAATTGTGTCCGTTAATTAGGAAAATTGTTATAGGCTTAGATTGTTAGATATGAGCGTTTTAGAGGTTTCTAAAATCTGATGAGCCGATGTCCAGCCAACGGATCTAATTTATTGCCCAGTGGAAAAACCAATTACATATTTGAAAACTCCAACAAAAACTATATTAAAATTGTACAATCTAAAATCTGTCCGTCAATTAGGAAAATTGTTATAAGCTTAGATTGTTAGAAGTGAGCGTTTTAGAGGTTTCAAAAAACTGATGTGCCGGTGTCCAGCCAACGGATCTAATTTATTGCCCAGTTGAAAAACCAATTACATATTTGAAAACTGCAACAAAAACTATATTAAAATTGCACAATATAAACTGTTTCCCTCAATTAGGAAAATTGTTATAAGCTTAGATTGTTAGAAATGAGCGTTTTAGAGGTTTCAAAAAACTGATGTGCCGGTGTCCAGCCAACGGATCTAATTTATTGCCCAGTTGAAAAACCAATTACATATTTGAAAACTGCAACAAAAACTATATTAAAATTGTACAATATAAATTGTGCCCGTCAATTAGGAAAATTGTTATAAGCTTAGATTTTTAGAAATGAGCGTTTTAGAGGTTTCTAAAAACTTATGGGCCGATGTCCAGCCAATGAATCTAATTTATTGCATAGGTGAAAAACCAATTACATATTTGAAAACTGCAAAAAAACTATATTAAAATTGCACAATATAAAATCTGTCCGTCAATTAGGAAAATTGTTATAAGCTTAGATTGTTAGAAATGAGCGTTTTAAGGTCTCAAAAAACTGATGTGCCGGTGTCCAGCCAACAGATCTAATTTATTGCCCAGTTGAAAAACCAATTACATATTTGAAAACTGCAAAAAAACTATATTAAAATTGCACAATATAAAATCTGTCCGTCAATTAGGAAAATTGTTATAAGCTTAGATTGTTAGAAATGAGCGTTTTAGAGGTCTCAAAAAACTGATGTGCCGATGTCCAGCCAACGGATCTAATTTATTGCCCAGTTGAAAAACCAATTACATATTTGAAAACTGCAGTTGAAACTGTATTAAAATTGCACAATATAAACTGTGTCCGTTAATTAGGAAAATTGTTATAGGCTTAGATAGTTAGAAATGAGCGTTTTAGAGGATTCTAAAAACTGATGTGCCGATGTCCAGCCAACGGATCTTATTTATTGCCCAGTTGAAAAACTAATTACTTAATTGAAATCTGCAGTTGTAACTGTATTAAAATTGCACAATATAAACTGTGTCCGTTAATTAGAAAAATTGTTATAAGCTTAGATTTTTAGAAATGAGCGTTTTAGAGGTTTCAAAAAACTGATGTGCCGGTGTCCAGCCAACGGATCGAATTTATTGCTCAGTGGAAAAACCAATTACATATTTGAAAACTGCAACAAAAACTATATTAAAATTGCACAATATAAACTGTTTCCCTCAATTAGGAAAATTGTTATAAGCTTAGATTGTTAGAAATGAGCGTTTTAGTGGTTTCAAAAAACTGATGTGCCGGTGTCCAGCCAACGGATGTAATTTATTGCCCAGTGGAAAAACCAATTACATATTTAAAAACTGCAACAAAAACTATATTAAAATTGTACAATATAAACTGTATCCGTCAATTAGGAAAATTGTTATAAGATTAGATTGTTAGAAATGAGCGTTTTAAGGTCTCAAAAAACTGATGTGCCGGTGTCCAGCCAACAGATCTAATTTATTGCCCAGTTGAAAAACCAATTACATATTTGAAAACTGCAAAAAAACTATATTAAAATTGCACAATGTAAAATCTGTCCGTCAATTAGGAAAATTGTTATAAGCTTAGATTGTTAGAAATGAGCGTTTTAGAGGTCTCAAAAAACTGATGTGCCGATGTCCAGCCAACGGATCTAATTTATTGCCCAGTTGAAAAACCAATTACATATTTAAAAACTGCAGTTGAAACTGTATTAAAATTGCACAATATAAACTGTGTCCGTTAATTAGGAAAATTGTTATAGGCTCAGATAATTAGAAATGAGCGTTTTAGAGGATTCTAAAAACTGATGTGCCGATGTCCAGCCAACGGATCTTATTTATTGCCCAGTTGAAAAACTAATTACTTAATTGAAATCTGCAGTTGTAACTGTATTAAAATTGCACAATATAAACTGTGTCCGTTAATTAGGAAAATTGTTATAAGCTTAGATTTTTAGAAATGAGCGTTTTAGAGGTTTCAAAAAACTGATGTGCCGGTGTCCAGCCAACGGATCGAATTTATTGCTCAGTGGAAAAACCAATTACATATTTGAAAACTGCAACAAAAACTATATTAAAATTGCACAATATAAACTGTTTCCCTCAATTAGGAAAATTGTTATAAGCTTAGATTGTTAGAAATGAGCGTTTTAGTGGTTTCAAAAAACTGATGTGCCGGTGTCCAGCCAACGGATGTAATTTATTGCCCAGTGGAAAAACCAATTACATATTTAAAAACTGCAACAAAAACTATATTAAAATTGTACAATATAAACTGTATCCGTCAATTAGGAAAATTGTTATAAGCTTAGATTGTTAGAAATGAGCGTTTTAGAGGTTTCAAAAAACTGATGTGCCGGTGTCCAGCCAACGGATCTAATTTATTGCCCAGTGGAAAAACCAATTACATATTTGAAAACTGCAAAAAAACTATATTAAAATTGCACAATATAAATTGTGTCCGTCAATTAGGAAAATTGTTATAAGCTTAGATTGTTAGAAGTGAGCGTTTTAGAGGTTTCAAAAAACTGATGTGCCGATGTCCAGCCAACGGATCTAATTTATTGCCCAGTGAAAAAACCAATTACATATTTAAAACTGCAACAAAAACTATATTAAAATTGCACAATATAAAATCTGTCCCTCAATTAGGAAAATTGTTATAAGCTTAGATTGTTAGAAATGAGCGTTTTAGAGGTCTCAAAAAACTGATGTGCCGATGTCCAGCCAACGGATCTAATTTATTGCCCAGTGGAAAAACTTATTACTTAATTGAAATCTGCAGTTGTAACTGTATTAAAATTGCACAATATAAACTGTGTCCGTTAATTAGGAAAATTGTTATAGGCTTAGATTGTTAGAAATGAGCGTTTTAGAGGTTTCAAAAAACTGATGTGCCGGTGTCCAGCCAACGGATGTAATTTATTGCTCAGTGGAAAAACCAATTACATATTTGAAAACTGCAACAAAAACTATATTAAAATTGCACAATCTAAAATCTGTCCGTCAATTAGAAAAATTGTTATAAGCTTAGATTGTTAGAAGTGAGCGTTTTAGAGGTTTCAAAAAACTGATGGGCCGGTGTCCAGCCAACGGATCTAATTTATTGCCTAGTGGAAAAATTAATTACATATTTGAAAACTGCAACAAAAACTATATTAAAATTGCACAATATAAAATCTGTCCGTCAATTAGGAAAATTGTTATAAGCTTAGATTGTTAGAAATGAGCGTTTTAGAGGTTTCAAAAAACTGATGTGCCGATGTCCTGCCAACGGATGTAATTTATTGCCCAGTGGAAAAACCAATTGCATATTTGAAAACTGCAACAAAAACTATATTAAAATTGTACAATATAAATTGTGCCCGTCAATTAGGAAAATTGTTATAAGCTTAGATTTTTAGAAATGAGCGTTTTAGAGGTTTCTAAAAACTGATGTGCCGATGTCCAGCCAATGAATCTAATTTATTGCCCAGTGAAAAAACCAATTACATATTTGAAAACTGCAACAAAAACTATATTAAAATTGTACAATATTAATTGTGTCCGTCAATTAGGAAAATTGTTATAAGCTTAGATTGTTAGAAATGAGCGTTTTAGAAGTTTCAAAAAACTGATGTGCCGATGTCCAGCCAATGAATCTAATTTATTGCCCAGTGAAAAATCCAATTACATATTTGAAAACTGCAACAAAAACTATATTAAAATTGTACAATATTAATTGTGTCCGTCAATTAGGAAAATTGTTATAAGCTTAGATTGTTAGAAGTGAGCGTTTTAGAAGTTTCAAAAAACTGATGTGCCGATGTCCAGCCAACGGATCTAATTTATTGCCCAGTGAAAAAACCAATTACATATTTAAAACTGCAACAAAAACTATATTAAAATTGCACAATATAAAATCTGTCCCTCAATTAGGAAAATTGTTAGAAGCTTAGATTGTTAGAAATGAGCGTTTTAGAGGTTTCAAAAAACTGATGTGCCGGTGTCCAGCCAACGGATCTAATTTATTGCCCAGTGGAAAAATTAATTACATATTTGAAAACTGCAACATAAACTGTATTAAAATTGCACAATATAAAATCTGTCCCTCAATTAGGAAAATTGTTATAAGCTTAGATTGTTAGAAATGAGCGTTTTAGAGGTTTCAAAAACTGATGTGCCGATGTCCAGCCAACGGATGTAATTTATTGCCCAGTGGAAAAACCAATTACATATTTAAAAACTGCAACAAAAACTATATTAAAATTGTACAATATAAACTGTATCCGTCAATTAGGAAAATTGTTATAAGCTTAGATTGTTAGAAATGAGCGTTTTAAGGTCTCAAAAAACTGATGTGCCGGTGTCCAGCCAACAGATCTAATTTATTGCCCAGTTGAAAAACCAATTACATATTTGAAAACTGCAAAAAAACTATATTAAAATTGCACAATATAAAATCTGTCCGTCAATTAGGAAAATTGTTATAAGCTTAGATTTTTAGAAATGAGCGTTTTAGAGGTTTCAAAAAACTGATGTGCCGGTGTCCAGCCAACGGATCGAATTTATTGCTCAGTGTTAAAACCAATTACATATTTGAAAACTGCAACAAAAACTATATTAAAATTGCACAATATAAACTGTTTCCCTCAATTAGGAAAATTGTTATAAGCTTAGATTGTTAGAAATGAGCGTTTTAGTGGTTTCAAAAAACTGATGTGCCGGTGTCCAGCCAACGGATGTAATTTATTGCCCAGTGGAAAAACCAATTACATATTTAAAAACTGCAACAAAAACTATATTAAAATTGTACAATATAAACTGTATCCGTCAATTAGGAAAATTGTTATAAGCTTAGATTGTTAGAAATGAGCGTTTTAGAGGTTTCAAAAAACTGATGTGCCGGTGTCCAGCCAACGGATCTAATTTATTGCCCAGTGGAAAAACCAATTACATATTTGAAAACTGCAAAAAAACTATATTAAAATTGCACAATATAAATTGTGTCCGTCAATTAGGAAAATTGTTATAAGCTTAGATTGTTAGAAGTGAGCGTTTTAGAGGTTTCAAAAAACTGATGTGCCGATGTCCAGCCAACGGATCTAATTTATTGCCCAGTGAAAAAACCAATTACATATTTAAAACTGCAACAAAAACTATATTAAAATTGCACAATATAAAATCTGTCCCTCAATTAGGAAAATTGTTATAAGCTTAGATTGTTAGAAATGAGCGTTTTAGAGGTCTCAAAAAACTGATGTGCCGATGTCCAGCCAACGGATCTAATTTATTGCCCAGTGGAAAAACTTATTACTTAATTGAAATCTGCAGTTGTAACTGTATTAAAATTGCACAATATAAACTGTGTCCGTTAATTAGGAAAATTGTTATAGGCTTAGATTGTTAGAAATGAGCGTTTTAGAGGTTTCAAAAAACTGATGTGCCGGTGTCCAGCCAACGGATGTAATTTATTGCTCAGTGGAAAAACCAATTACATATTTGAAAACTGCAACAAAAACTATATTAAAATTGCACAATCTAAAATCTGTCCGTCAATTAGAAAAATTGTTATAAGCTTAGATTGTTAGAAGTGAGCGTTTTAGAGGTTTCAAAAAACTGATGGGCCGGTGTCCAGCCAACGGATCTAATTTATTGCCTAGTGGAAAAATTAATTACATATTTGAAAACTGCAACAAAAACTATATTAAAATTGCACAATATAAAATCTGTCCGTCAATTAGGAAAATTGTTATAAGCTTAGATTGTTAGAAATGAGCGTTTTAGAGGTTTCAAAAAACTGATGTGCCGATGTCCTGCCAACGGATGTAATTTATTGCCCAGTGGAAAAACCAATTGCATATTTGAAAACTGCAACAAAAACTATATTAAAATTGTACAATATAAATTGTGCCCGTCAATTAGGAAAATTGTTATAAGCTTAGATTTTTAGAAATGAGCGTTTTAGAGGTTTCTAAAAACTGATGTGCCGATGTCCAGCCAATGAATCTAATTTATTGCCCAGTGAAAAAACCAATTACATATTTGAAAACTGCAACAAAAACTATATTAAAATTGTACAATATTAATTGTGTCCGTCAATTAGGAAAATTGTTATAAGCTTAGATTGTTAGAAATGAGCGTTTTAGAAGTTTCAAAAAACTGATGTGCCGATGTCCAGCCAATGAATCTAATTTATTGCCCAGTGAAAAATCCAATTACATATTTGAAAACTGCAACAAAAACTATATTAAAATTGTACAATATTAATTGTGTCCGTCAATTAGGAAAATTGTTATAAGCTTAGATTGTTAGAAGTGAGCGTTTTAGAAGTTTCAAAAAACTGATGTGCCGATGTCCAGCCAACGGATCTAATTTATTGCCCAGTGAAAAAACCAATTACATATTTAAAACTGCAACAAAAACTATATTAAAATTGCACAATATAAAATCTGTCCCTCAATTAGGAAAATTGTTAGAAGCTTAGATTGTTAGAAATGAGCGTTTTAGAGGTTTCAAAAAACTGATGTGCCGGTGTCCAGCCAACGGATCTAATTTATTGCCCAGTGGAAAAATTAATTACATATTTGAAAACTGCAACATAAACTGTATTAAAATTGCACAATATAAAATCTGTCCCTCAATTAGGAAAATTGTTATAAGCTTAGATTGTTAGAAATGAGCGTTTTAGAGGTTTCAAAAACTGATGTGCCGATGTCCAGCCAACGGATGTAATTTATTGCCCAGTGGAAAAACCAATTACATATTTAAAAACTGCAACAAAAACTATATTAAAATTGTACAATATAAACTGTATCCGTCAATTAGGAAAATTGTTATAAGCTTAGATTGTTAGAAATGAGCGTTTTAAGGTCTCAAAAAACTGATGTGCCGGTGTCCAGCCAACAGATCTAATTTATTGCCCAGTTGAAAAACCAATTACATATTTGAAAACTGCAAAAAAACTATATTAAAATTGCACAATATAAAATCTGTCCGTCAATTAGGAAAATTGTTATAAGCTTAGATTTTTAGAAATGAGCGTTTTAGAGGTTTCTAAAAACTGATGTGCCGATGTCCAGCCAATGAATCTAATTTATTGCCCAGTGAAAAAACCAATTACATATTTGAAAACTGCAACAAAAACTATATTAAAATTGTACAATATTAATTGTGTCCGTCAATTAGGAAAATTGTTATAAGCTTAGATTGTTAGAAATGAGCGTTTTAGAAGTTTCAAAAAACTGATGTGCCGATGTCCAACCAACGGATCTAATTTATTGCCCAGTGAAAAAACCAATTACATATTTAAAACTGCAACAAAAACTATATTAAAATTGCACAATATAAAATCTGTCCCTCAATTAGGAAAATTGTTATAAGCTTAGATTGTTTGAAATGAGCGTTTTAGAGGTTTCAAAAACTGATGTGCCGATGTCCAGCCAACGGATCTAATTTATTGCCCAGTGGAAAAAACTTATTACTTAATTGAAATCTGCAGTTGAAACTGTATTAAAATTGCACAATATAAACTGTGTCCGTCAATAATTAGGAAAATTGTTATAGGCTTAAATTGTTAGAAATGAGCGTTTTAGAGGTTTCAAAAAACTGATGTGCTGGTGTCCAGCCAACGGATCTAATTTATTGCCCAGTGGAAAAAACTTATTACTTAATTGAAATCTGCAGTTGAAACTGTATTAAAATTGCACAATATAAACTGTGTCCGTTAATTAGGAAAATTGTTATAGGCTTAGATATTTAGAAATGAGCGTTTAAGAGGTTTCTAAAAACTGATGTGCCGATGTCCAGCCAACGGATCTAATTTATTGCCCAGTGGAAAAACTCATTATTTAATTGAAATCTGCAGTTGAAACTGTATTAAAATTGCACAATATAAACTGTGTCCGTCAATTAGGAAAATTGTTATAGGCTTAGATTGTTAGAAATGAGCGTTTAAGAGGTTTCTAAAAACTGATGTGCCGATGTCCAGCCAACGGATCTAATTTATTGCCCAGTGGAAAAACTTATTATTTAATTGAAATCTGCAGTTGAAACTGTATTAAAATTGCACAATATAAACTGTGTCCGTCAATTAGGAAAATTGTTATATTCTTAGATTGTTAGAAATGAGCGTTTAAGAGGTTTCTAAAAACTGATGAGCCGATGTCCAGCCAACGGATCTAATTTATTGCCCAGTGGAAAAACTTATTATTTAATTGAAATCTGCAGTTGAAACTGTATTAAAATTGCACAATATAAACTGTGTCCGTCAATTAGGAAAATTGTTATAAGCTTAAATTGTTAGAAATGAGCGTTTTAGAGGTTTCAAAAAACTGATGTTCCGGTGTCCAGCCAACGGATGTAATTTATTGCTCAGTGGAAAAACCAATTACATATTTGAAAACTGCAACAAAAACTATAATAAAATTGCACAATCTAAAATCTGTCCGTCAATTAGGAAAATTGTTATAAGCTTAGATTGTTAGAAATGAGCGTTTTAGAGGATTCTAAAAACTGATGTGCCGATGTCCAGCCAACGGATCTTATTTATTGCCCAGTTGAAAAACTAATTACTTAATTGAAATCTGCAGTTGTAACTGTATTAAAATTGCACAATATAAACTGTGTCCGTTAATTAGGAAAATTGTTATAAGCTTAGATTTTTAGAAATGAGCGTTTTAGAGGTTTCAAAAAACTGATGTGCCGGTGTCCAGCCAACGGATCGAATTTATTGCTCAGTGGAAAAACCAATTACATATTTGAAAACTGCAACAAAAACTATATTAAAATTGCACAATATAAACTGTTTCCCTCAATTAGGAAAATTGTTATAAGCTTAGATTGTTAGAAATGAGCGTTTTAGTGGTTTCAAAAAACTGATGTGCCGGTGTCCAGCCAACGGATGTAATTTATTGCCCAGTGGAAAAACCAATAACATATTTAAAAACTGCAACTAAAACTATATTAAAATTGTACAATATAAACTGTATCCGTCAATTAGGAAAATTGTTATAAGCTTAGATTGTTAGAAATGAGCGTTTTAGAGGTTTCAAAAAACTGATGTGCCGGTGTCCAGCCAACGGATCTAATTTATTGCCCAGTGGAAAAACCAATTACATATTTGAAAACTGCAAAAAAACTATATTAAAATTGCACAATATAAATTGTGTCCGTCAATTAGGAAAATTGTTATAAGCTTAGATTGTTAGAAGTGAGCGTTTTAGAGGTTTCAAAAAACTGATGTGCCGATGTCCAGCCAACGGATCTAATTTATTGCCCAGTGAAAAAACCAATTACATATTTAAAACTGCAACAAAAACTATATTAAAATTGCACAATATAAAACCTGTCCCTCAATTAGGAAAATTGTTATAAGCTTAGATTGTTAGAAATGAGCGTTTTAGAGGTCTCAAAAAACTGATGTGCCGATGTCCAGCCAACGGATCTAATTTATTGCCCAGTGGAAAAACTTATTACTTAATTGAAATCTGCAGTTGTAACTGTATTAAAATTGCACAATATAAACTGTGTCCGTTAATTAGGAAAATTGTTATAGGCTTAGATTGTTAGAAATGAGCGTTTAAGAGGTTTCTAAAAACTGATGTGCCGATGTCCAGACAACGGATCTAATTTATTGCTCAGTGGAAAAACTTATTACTTAATTGAAATCTGCAGTTGAAACTGTATTAAAATTGCACAATATAAACTGTGTCCGTCAATTAGGAAAATTGTTATAATCTTAAATTGTTAGAAATGAGCGTTTTAGAGGTTTCAAAAAACTGATGTGCCGGTGTCCAGCCAAAGGATGTAATTTATTGCTCAGTGGAAAAACCAATTACATATTTGAAAACTGCAACAAAAACTATATTAAAATTGCACAATCTAAAATCTGTCCGTCAATTAGGAAAATTGTTATAAGCTTAGATTGTTAGAAGTGAGCGTTTTAGAGGTTTCAAAAAACTGATGGGCCGGTGTCCAGCCAACGGATCTAATTTATTGCCTAGTGGAAAAATTAATTACATATTTGAAAACTGCAACAAAAACTATATTAAAATTGCACAATATAAAATCTGTCCGTCAATTAGGAAAATTGTTATAAGCTTAGATTGTTAGAAATGAGCGTTTTAGAGGTTTCAAAAAACTGATGTGCCGGTGTCCAGCCAACGGATCTAATTTATTGCCCAGTTGAAAAACCAATTACATATTTAAAAACTGCAACAAAAACTATATTAAAATTGCACAATATAAACTGTGTCCGTCAATTAGGAAAATTGTTATAAGCTTAGATTGTTAGAAATGAGCGTTTTAGAGGTTTCAAAAAACTGATGTGCCGATGTCCTGCCAACGGATGTAATTTATTGCCCAGTGGAAAAACCAATTGCATATTTGAAAACTGCAACAAAAACTATATTAAAATTGTACAATATAAATTGTGCCCGTCAATTAGGAAAATTGTTATAAGCTTAGATTTTTAGAAATGAGCGTTTTAGAGGTTTCTAAAAACTGATGTGCCGATGTCCAGCCAATGAATCTAATTTATTGCCCAGTGAAAAAACCAATTACATATTTGATAACTGCAACAAAAACTATATTAAAATTGTACAATATTAATTGTGTCCGTCAATTAGGAAAATTGTTATAAGCTTAGATTGTTAGAAATGAGCGTTTTAGAAGTTTCAAAAAACTGATGTGCCGATGTCCAGCCAATGAATCTAATTTATTGCCCAGTGAAAAATCCAATTACATATTTGAAAACTGCAACAAAAACTATATTAAAATTGTACAATATTAATTGTGTCCGTCAATTAGGAAAATTGTTATAAGCTTAGATTGTTAGAAATGAGCGTTTTAGAAGTTTCAAAAAACTGATGTGCCGATGTCCAGCCAACGGATCTAATTTATTGCCCAGTGAAAAAACCAATTACATATTTAAAACTGCAACAAAAACTATATTAAAATTGCACAATATAAAATCTGTCCCTCAATTAGGAAAATTGTTATAAGCTTAGATTGTTTGAAATGAGCGTTTTAGAGGTTTCAAAAACTGATGTGCCGATGTCCAGCCAACGGATCTAATTTATTGCCCAGTGGAAAAAACTTATTACTTAATTGAAATCTGCAGTTGAAACTGTATTAAAATTGCACAATATAAACTGTGTCCGTCAATAATTAGGAAAATTGTTATAGGCTTAGATTGTTAGAAATGAGCGTTTTAGAGGTTTCAAAAAACTGATGTGCTGGTGTCCAGCCAACGGATCTAATTTATTGCCCAGTGGAAAAAACTTATTACTTAATTGAAATCTGCAGTTGAAACTGTATTAAAATTGCACAATATAAACTGTGTCCGTTAATTAGGAAAATTGTTATAGGCTTAGATATTTAGAAATGAGCGTTTAAGAGGTTTCTAAAAACTGATGTGCCGATGTCCAGCCAACGGATCTAATTTATTGCCCAGTGGAAAAACTTATTATTTAATTGAAATCTGCAGTTGAAACTGTATTAAAATTGCACAATATAAACTGTGTCCGTCAATTAGGAAAATTGTTATAGGCTTAGATTGTTAGAAATGAGCGTTTAAGAGGTTTCTAAAAACTGATGTGCCGATGTCCAGCCAACGGATCTAATTTATTGCCCAGTGGAAAAACTTATTATTTAATTGAAATCTGCAGTTGAAACTGTATTAAAATTGTACAATATAAACTGTGTCCGTCAATTAGGAAAATTGTTATATTCTTAGATTGTTAGAAATGAGCGTTTAAGAGGTTTCTAAAAACTGATGAGCCGATGTCCAGCCAACGGATCTAATTTATTGCCCAGTGGAAAAACTTATTATTTAATTGAAATCTGCAGTTGAAACTGTATTAAAATTGCACAATATAAACTGTGTCCGTCAATTAGGAAAATTGTTATAAGCTTAAATTGTTAGAAATGAGCGTTTTAGAGGTTTCAAAAAACTGATGTTCCGGTGTCCAGCCAACGGATGTAATTTATTGCTCAGTGGAAAAACCAATTACATATTTGAAAACTGCAACAAAAACTATAATAAAATTGCACAATCTAAAATCTGTCCGTCAATTAGGAAAATTGTTATAAGCTTAGATTGTTAGAAATGAGCGTTTTAGAGGTTTCAAAAAACTGATGTGCCGGTGTCCAGCCAACGGATGTAATTTATTGCCCAGTGGAAGAACCAATTGCATATTTGAAAACTGCAACAAAAACTATATTAAAATTTACAATATAAATTGTGTCCGTCAATTAGGAAAATTGTTATAAGCTTTGATTGTTAGAAATGAGCGTTTTAGAGGTTTCAAAAAACTGATGTGCCGGTGTCCAGCCAACGGATGTAATTTATTGCCCAGTGGAAAAACCAATTGCATATTTGAAAACTGCAACAAAAACTCTATTAAAATATACAATATAAATTGTGTCCGTCAATTAGGAAAATTGTTATAAGCTTAGATTATTAGAAACTGAGCGTCTTAGAGGTTTCAAAAATCTGATGTGCCGGTGTCCAGAAAAGGATCTAATTTATTGCCCAGTTGAAAAACCAATTGCATATTTGAAAACAGCAACAAAAACTATATTAAAATTTACAATATAAATTGTGTCCGTTAATTAGGAAAATTGTTATAGGCTTAGATTGTTAGATATGAGCGTTTTAGAGGTTTCTAAAAACTGATGAGCCGATGTCCAGCCAACGGATCTAATTTATTGCCCAGTGGAAAAACCAATTACATATTTGAAAACTCCTACAAAAACTATATTAAAATTGCACAATCTAAAATCTGTCCGTCAATTTGGAAAATTGTTATAAGCTTAGATTGTTAGAAGTGAGCGTTTTAGAGGTTTCAAAAAACTGATGTGCCGGTGTCCAGCCAACGGATCTAATTTATTGCCCAGTTGAGAAACCAATTGCATATTTGAAAACTGCAACAAAAACTCTATTAAAATATACAATATAAATTGTGTCCGTCAATTAGGAAAATTGTTATAAGCTTAGATTGTTAGAAACTGAGCGTCTTAGAGGTTTCAAAAATCTGATGTGCCGGTGTCCAGCCAAAGGATCTAATTTATTGCCCAGTTGAAAAACCAATTGCATTTTTGAAAACAGCAACAAAAACTATATTAAAATTTACAATATAAATTGTGTCCGTTAATTAGGAAAATTGTTATAGGCTTAGATTGTTAGATATGAGCGTTTTAGAGGTTTCTAAAAACTGATGAGCCGATGTCCAGCCAACGGATGTAGTTTATTGCTCAGTGGAAAAACCAATTACATATTTGAAAACTGCAACAAAAACTATATTAAAATTGCACAATATAAAATCTGTCCGTCAATTAGGAAAATTGTTATAAGCTTAGATTTTTAGAAATGAGCGTTTTAGAGGTTTCAAAAAACTGATGTGCCGGTGTCCAGCCAACGGATCGAATTTATTGCTCAGTGGAAAAACCAATTACATATTTGAAAACTGCAACAAAAACTATATTAAAATTGCACAATATAAAATCTGTCCGTCAATTAGGAAAATTGTTATAAGCTTAGATTTTTAGAAATGAGCGTTTAAGAGGTTTCAAAAAACTGATGTGCCGGTGTCCAGCCAACGGATCTAATTTATTGCCCAGTTGAAAAACCAATTACATATTTGAAAACTTCAACAAAAACTATATTAAAATTGCACAATATAAACTGTTTCCCTCAATTAGGAAAATTGTTAAAAGCTTAGATTGTTAGAAATGAGCGTTTTAGTGGTTTCAAAACACTGATGTGCCGGTGTCCAGCCAACGGATGTAATTTATTGCCCAGTGGAAAAACCAATTACATATTTAAAAACTGCAACAAAAACTATATTAAAATTGTACAATATAAACTGTATCCGTCAATTAGGAAAATTGTTATATGCTTAGATTGTTAGAAATGAGCGTTTTAGAGGTTTCAAAAAACTGATGTGCCGATGTCCAGCCAACGGATGTAATTTATTGCCCAGTGGAAAAATTATTTGCATATTTGAAAACTGCAACAAAAACTATATTAAAATTGTACAATATAAATTGTGCCCGTCAATTAGGAAATTTGTTATAAGCTAAAATTTTTAGAAATGAGCGTTTTAGAGGTTTCTAAAAACTGATGTGCCGATGTCCAGCCAATGAATCTAATTTATTGCCCAGTGAAAAAACCAATTACATATTTGAAAACTGCAACAAAAACTATATTAAAATTGCACAATATAAACTGTTTCCCTCAATTAGGAAAATTGTTATAAGCTTAGATTGTTAGAAATGAGCGTTTTAGAGGTTTCAAAAAACTGATGTGTCGATGTCCAGCCAACGGATCTAATTTATTGCCCAGTTGAAAAACCAATTACATATTTGAAAACTGCAACAAAAACTATATTAAAATTGCACAATTTGTTAGAAATGAGCGTTTAAGAGGTTTCTAAAAACTGATGTGCCGATGTCCAGCCAACGGATCTAATTTATTGCCCAGTGGAAAAACCAATTACATATTTGAAAACTGCAACAAAAACTATATTAAAACTGCACAATATAAAATCTGTCCGTCAATTAGGAAAATTGTTATAGGCTTAGATTGTTAGAAATGAGCGTTTTAGAGGTTTCAAAAAACTGATGTGCCGGTGTCCAGCCAACGGATCTAATTTATTGCCCAGTGGAAAAACCAATTACATATTTGAAAACTGCAACAAAAACTATATTAAAATTGCACAATATAAACTGTATCCGTCAATTAGGAAAATTGTTATAAGCTTAGATTTTTAGAAATGAGCGTTTTAGAGGTTTCAAAAAACTGATGTGCCGGTGTCCAGCCAACGGATCTAATTTATTGCCCAGTGGAAAAACCTATTACATATTTGAAAACTGCAAAAAAACTATATTAAAATTGCACAATATAAAATCTGTCCGTCAATTAGGAAAATTGTTATAAGCTTAGATTGTTAGAAATGAGCGTTTTAGAGGTTTCAAAAAACTGATGTGCCTGTGTCCAGCCAACGGATCTAATTTATTGCCCAGTGGAAAAACCAATTACATATTTAAAAACTGCAACAAAAACTATATTAAAATTGCACAATATAAACTGTATCCGTCAATTAGGAAAATTGTTATAAGCTTAGATTTTTAGAAATGAGCGTTTTAGAGGTTTCAAAAAACTGATGTGCCGGTGTCCAGCCAACGGATCTAATTTATTGCCCAGTGGAAAAACCAATTACATATTTGAAAACTGCAAAAAAACTATATTAAAATTGCACAATATAAAATCTGTCCGTCAATTAGGAAAATTGTTATAAGCTTAGATTGTTAGAAATGAGCGTTTTAGAGGTTTCAAAAAACTGATGTGCCGATGTCCAGCAAACGGATGTAATTTATTGCCCAGTGGAAAAATTATTTGCATATTTGAAAACTGCAACAAAAACTATATTAAAATTGTACAATATAAATTGTGCCCGTCAATTAGGAAATTTGTTATAAGCTAAAATTTTTAGAAATGAGCGTTTTAGAGGTTTCTAAAAACTGATGTGCCGATGTCCAGCCAATGAATCTAATTTATTGCCCAGTGAAAAAACCAATTACATATTTGAAAACTGCAACAAAAACTATATTAAAATTGCACAATATAAACTGTTTCCCTCAATTAGGAAAATTGTTATAAGCTTAGATTGTTAGAAATGAGCGTTTTAGAGGTTTCAAAAAACTGATGTGCCGATGTCCAGCCAACGGATCTAATTTATTGCCCAGTTGAAAAACCAATTACATATTTGAAAACTGCAACAAAAACTATATTAAAATTGCACAATTTGTTAGAAATGAGCGTTTAAGAGGTTTCTAAAAACTGATGTGCCGATGTCCAGCCAACGGATCTAATTTATTGCCCAGTGGAAAAACCAATTACATATTTGAAAACTGCAACAAAAACTATATTAAAACTGCACAATATAAAATCTGTCCGTCAATTAGGAAAATTGTTATAGGCTTAGATTGCTAGAAATGAGCGTTTTAGAGGTTTCAAAAAACTGATGTGCCGGTGTCCAGCCAACGGATCTAATTTATTGCCCAGTGGAAAAACCAATTACATATTTGAAAACTGCAACAAAAACTATATTAAAATATACAATATAAATTGTGTCCGTTAATTAGGAAAATTGTTATAGGCTTAGATTGTTAGATATGAGCGTTTTAGAGGTTTCTAAAAACTGATGAGCCGATGTCCAGCCAACGGATCTAATTTATTGCCCAGTGGAAAAACCAATTACATATTTAAAAACTGCAACAAAAACTATATTAAAATTGCACAATATAAACTGTATCCGTCAATTAGGAAAATTGTTATAAGCTTAGATTTTTAGAAATGAGCGTTTTAGAGGTTTCAAAAAACTGATGTGCCGGTGTCCAGCCAACGGATCTAATTTATTGCCCAGTGGAAAAACCAATTACATATTTGAAAACTGCAAAAAAACTATATTAAAATTGCACAATATAAAATCTGTCCGTCAATTAGGAAAATTGTTATAAGCTTAGATTGTTAGAAATGAGCGTTTTAAGGTCTCAAAAAACTGATGTGCCGATGTCCAGCCAACGGATCTAATTTATTGCATAGGTGAAAAACCAATTACATATTTGAAAACTGCAAAAAAACTATATTAAAATTGCTCAATATAAAATCTGTCCGTCAATTAGGAAAATTGTTATAAGCTTAGATTGTTAGAAATGAGCGTTTTAAGGTCTCAAAAAACTGATGTGCCGGTGTCCAGCCAACAGATCTAATTTATTGCCCAGTTGAAAAACCAATTACATATTTGAAAACTGCAAAAAAACTATATTAAAATTGCACAATATAAAATCTGTCCGTCAATTAGGAAAATTGTTATAAGCTTAGATTGTTAGAAATGAGCGTTTTAGAGGTCTCAAAAAACTGATGTGCCGATGTCCAGCCAACGGATCTAATTTATTGCCCAGTTGAAAAACCAATTACATATTTGAAAACTGCAGTTGAAACTGTATTAAAATTGCACAATATAAACTGTGTCCGTTAATTAGGAAAATTGTTATAGGCTTAGATAGTTAGAAATGAGCGTTTTAGAGGATTCTAAAAACTGATGTGCCGATGTCCAGCCAACGGATCTTATTTATTGCCCAGTTGAAAAACTAATTACTTAATTGAAATCTGCAGTTGTAACTGTATTAAAATTGCACAATATAAACTGTGTCCGTTAATTAGGAAAATTGTTATAAGCTTAGATTTTTAGAAATGAGCGTTTTAGAGGTTTCAAAAAACTGATGTGCCGGTGTCCAGCCAACGGATGTAATTTATTGCCCAGTGGAAAAACCAATTACATATTTGAAAACTGCAACAAAAACTATATTAAAATTGCACAATATAAAATCTGTCCGTCAATTAGGAAAATTGTTATAAGCTTAGATTGTTAGAAATGAGCGTTTTAGTGGTTTCAAAAAACTGATGTGCCGGTGTCCAGCCAACGGATGTAATTTATTGCCCAGTGGAAAAACCAATTACATATTTAAAAACTGCAACAAAAACTATATTAAAATTGTACAATATAAATTGTGTCCGTCAATTAGGAAAATTGTTATAAGCTTAGATTGTTAGAAACTGAGCGTCTTAGAGGTTTCAAAAATCTGATGTGCCGGTCTCCAGCCAAAGGATCTAATTTATTGCCCAGTTGAAAAACCAATTGCATATTTGAAAACAGCAACAAAAACTATATTAAAATTTACAATATAAATTGTGTCCGTTAATTAGGAAAATTGTTATAGGCTTAGATTGTTAGATATGAGCGTTTTAGAGGTTTCTAAAAACTGATGAGCCGATGTCCAGCCAACGGATCTAATTTATTGCCCAGTGGAAAAACCAATTACATATTTGAAAACTCCAACAAAAACTATATTAAAATTGTACAATCTAAAATCTGTTCGTCAATTAGGAAAATTGTTATAAGCTTAGATTGTTAGAAGTGAGCGTTTTAGAGGTTTCAAAAAACTGATGTGCCGGTGTCCAGCCAACGGATCTAATTTATTGCCCAGTTGAAAAACCAATTACATATTTGAAAACTGCAACAAAAACTATATTAAAATTGCACAATATAAACTGTTTCCCTCAATTAGGAAAATTGTTATAAGCTTAGATTGTTAGAAATGAGCGTTTTAGAGGTTTCAAAAAACTGATGTGCCGGTGTCCAGCCAACGGATCTAATTTATTGCCCAGTTGAAAAACCAATTACATATTTGAAAACTGCAACAAAAACTACATTAAAAATGTACAATATAAATTGTGCCCGTCAATTAGGAAAATTGTTATAAGCTTAGATTTTTAGAAATGAGCGTTTTAGAGGTTTCTAAAAACTTATGGGCCGATGTCCAGCCAATGAATCTAATTTATTGCCCGGTGAAAAAACCAATTACATATTTTAAACTGCAACAAAAACTATATTAAAATTGCACATTATAAAATCTGTCCCTCAATTAGGAAAATTGTTATAAGCTTAGATTGTTAGAAATGAGCGTTTTAGAGGTTTCAAAAAACTGATGTTCCGGTGTCCAGCCAACGGATGTAATTTATTGCTCAGTGGAAAAACCAATTACATATTTGAAAACTGCAACAAAAACTATATTAAAATTGCACAATCTAAAATCTGTCCGTCAATTAGGAAAATTGTTATAAGCTTAGATTGTTAGAAATGAGCGTTTTAGAGGTTTCTAAAAACTGATGTGCCGATGTCCAGCTAACGGATCTAATTTATTGCCCAGTGGAAAAACTTATTATTTAATTGAAATCTGCAGCTGAAACTGTATTAAAATTGCACAATATAAACTGTGTCCGTCAATTAGGAAAATTGTTATAGGCTTAGATTGTTAGAAATGAGCGTTTAAGAGGTTTCTAAAAACTGATGTGCCGATGTCCAGCCAACGGATCTAATTTATTGCCCAGTGGAAAAACTTATTATTTAATTGAAATCTGCAGTTGAAACTGTATTAAAATTGCACAATATAAAATGTGTCCGTCAATTAGGAAAATTGTTATATTCTTAGATTGTTAGAAATGAGCGTTTAAGAGGTTTCTAAAAACTGATGTGCCGATGCCCAGCTAACGGATCTAATTTATTGCCCAGTGGAAAAACTTATTATTTAATTGAAATCTGCAGTTGAAACTGTATTTATATTGCACAATATAAACTGTGTCCGTCAATTAGGAAAATTGTTATAAGCTTAAATTGTTAGAAATGAGCGTTTTAGAGGTTTCAAAAAACTGATGTTCCGGTGTCCAGCCAACGGATGTAATTTATTGCTCAGTGGAAAAACCAATTACATATTTGAAAACTGCAACAAAAACTATATTAAAATTGCACAATCTAAAATCTGTCCGTCAATTAGGAAAATTGTTATAAGCATAGATTGTTAGAAATGAGCGTTTTAGAGGTTTCAAAAAACTGATGCGCCGGTGTCCAGCCAACGGATGTAATTTATTGCCCAGTGGAAGAACCAATTGCATATTTGAAAACTGCAACAAAAACTATATTAAAATTTACAATATAAATTGTGTCCGTCAATTAGGAAAATTGTTATAAGCTTAGATTGTTAGAAATGAGCGTTTTAGAGGTTTCAAAAAACTGATGTGCCGGTGTCCAGCCAACGGATGTAATTTATTGCCCAGTGGAAAAACCAATTGCATATTTGAAAACTGCAACAAAAACTCTATTAAAATATACAATATAAATTGTGTCCGTCAATTAGGAAAATTGTTATAAGCTTAGATTGTTAGAAGTGAGCGTTTTAGAGGTTTCAAAAAACTGATGTGCCGGTGTCCAGCCAACGGACCTAATTTATTGCCCAGTTGAAAAACCAATTACATATTTGAAAACTGCAACAAAAACTATATTAAAATTGCACAATATAAACTGTTTCCCTCAATTAGGAAAATTGTTATAAGCTTAGATTGTTAGAAATGAGCGTTTTAGAGGTTTCAAAAAACTGATGTGCCGATGTCCAGCCAACGGATCTAATTTATTGCCCAGTTGAAAAACCAATTACATATTTGGAAACTGCAACAAAAACTATATTAAAATTGCACAATATAAACTGTTTCCCTCAATTAGGAAAATTGTTATAAGCTTAGATTGTTAGAAATGAGCGCTTTAGAGGTTTCAAAAAACTGATGTGCCGAGGTCCAGCCAATGAATTTAATTTATTGCCCAGTGAAAAAACCAATTACATATTTGAAAACTGCAACAAAAACTATATTAAAATTGCACAATATAAAATCTGTCCCTCAATTAGGAAAATTGTTATAAGCTTTGATTGTTAGAAATGAGCGTTTTAAAGGTTTCAAAAAACTGATGTGCCGGTGTCCAGCCAACGGATGTAATTTATTGCCCAGTGGAAAAACCAATTACATATTTGAAAACTGCAACAAAAACTTTATTAAAATTGCACAATATAAACTGTGTTTGTCAATTAGGAAAATTGTTATAAGCTTAGATTGTTAGAAATGAGCGTTTTAAAGGTTTCAAAAAACTGATGTGCCGGTGTCCAGCCAACGGATGTAATTTATTGCCCAGTGGAAAAACCAATTACATATTTAAAAACTGCAACAAAAACTATATTAAAATTGTACAATATAAATTGTGTCCGTCAATTAGGAAAATTGTTATAAGCTTAGATTGTTAGAAACTGAGCGTCTTAGAGGTTTCAAAAATCTGATGTGCCGGTCTCCAGCCAAAGGATCTAATTTATTGCCCAGTTGAAAAACCAATTGCATATTTGAAAACAGCAACAAAAACTATATTAAAATTTACAATATAAATTGTGTCCGTTAATTAGGAAAATTGTTATAGGCTTAGATTGTTAGATATGAGCGTTTTAGAGGTTTCTAAAAACTGATGAGCCGATGTCCAGCCAACGGATCTAATTTATTGCCCAGTGGAAAAACCAATTACATATTTGAAAACTCCAACAAAAACTATATTAAAATTGTACAATCTAAAATCTGTTCGTCAATTAGGAAAATTGTTATAAGCTTAGATTGTTAGAAGTGAGCGTTTTAGAGGTTTCAAAAAACTGATGTGCCGGTGTCCAGCCAACGGATCTAATTTATTGCCCAGTTGAAAAACCAATTACATATTTGAAAACTGCAACAAAAACTATATTAAAATTGCACAATATAAACTGTTTCCCTCAATTAGGAAAATTGTTATAAGCTTAGATTGTTAGAAATGAGCGTTTTAGAGGTTTCAAAAAACTGATGTGCCGGTGTCCAGCCAACGGATCTAATTTATTGCCCAGTTGAAAAACCAATTACATATTTGAAAACTGCAACAAAAACTACATTAAAAATGTACAATATAAATTGTGCCCGTCAATTAGGAAAATTGTTATAAGCTTAGATTTTTAGAAATGAGCGTTTTAGAGGTTTCTAAAAACTTATGGGCCGATGTCCAGCCAATGAATCTAATTTATTGCCCGGTGAAAAAACCAATTACATATTTTAAACTGCAACAAAAACTATATTAAAATTGCACATTATAAAATCTGTCCCTCAATTAGGAAAATTGTTATAAGCTTAGATTGTTAGAAATGAGCGTTTTAGAGGTTTCAAAAAACTGATGTTCCGGTGTCCAGCCAACGGATGTAATTTATTGCTCAGTGGAAAAACCAATTACATATTTGAAAACTGCAACAAAAACTATATTAAAATTGCACAATCTAAAATCTGTCCGTCAATTAGGAAAATTGTTATAAGCTTAGATTGTTAGAAATGAGCGTTTTAGAGGTTTCTAAAAACTGATGTGCCGATGTCCAGCTAACGGATCTAATTTATTGCCCAGTGGAAAAACTTATTATTTAATTGAAATCTGCAGCTGAAACTGTATTAAAATTGCACAATATAAACTGTGTCCGTCAATTAGGAAAATTGTTATAGGCTTAGATTGTTAGAAATGAGCGTTTAAGAGGTTTCTAAAAACTGATGTGCCGATGTCCAGCCAACGGATCTAATTTATTGCCCAGTGGAAAAACTTATTATTTAATTGAAATCTGCAGTTGAAACTGTATTAAAATTGCACAATATAAAATGTGTCCGTCAATTAGGAAAATTGTTATATTCTTAGATTGTTAGAAATGAGCGTTTAAGAGGTTTCTAAAAACTGATGTGCCGATGCCCAGCTAACGGATCTAATTTATTGCCCAGTGGAAAAACTTATTATTTAATTGAAATCTGCAGTTGAAACTGTATTTATATTGCACAATATAAACTGTGTCCGTCAATTAGGAAAATTGTTATAAGCTTAAATTGTTAGAAATGAGCGTTTTAGAGGTTTCAAAAAACTGATGTTCCGGTGTCCAGCCAACGGATGTAATTTATTGCTCAGTGGAAAAACCAATTACATATTTGAAAACTGCAACAAAAACTATATTAAAATTGCACAATCTAAAATCTGTCCGTCAATTAGGAAAATTGTTATAAGCATAGATTGTTAGAAATGAGCGTTTTAGAGGTTTCAAAAAACTGATGCGCCGGTGTCCAGCCAACGGATGTAATTTATTGCCCAGTGGAAGAACCAATTGCATATTTGAAAACTGCAACAAAAACTATATTAAAATTTACAATATAAATTGTGTCCGTCAATTAGGAAAATTGTTATAAGCTTAGATTGTTAGAAATGAGCGTTTTAGAGGTTTCAAAAAACTGATGTGCCGGTGTCCAGCCAACGGATGTAATTTATTGCCCAGTGGAAAAACCAATTGCATATTTGAAAACTGCAACAAAAACTCTATTAAAATATACAATATAAATTGTGTCCGTCAATTAGGAAAATTGTTATAAGCTTAGATTGTTAGAAGTGAGCGTTTTAGAGGTTTCAAAAAACTGATGTGCCGGTGTCCAGCCAACGGACCTAATTTATTGCCCAGTTGAAAAACCAATTACATATTTGAAAACTGCAACAAAAACTATATTAAAATTGCACAATATAAACTGTTTCCCTCAATTAGGAAAATTGTTATAAGCTTAGATTGTTAGAAATGAGCGTTTTAGAGGTTTCAAAAAACTGATGTGCCGATGTCCAGCCAACGGATCTAATTTATTGCCCAGTTGAAAAACCAATTACATATTTGGAAACTGCAACAAAAACTATATTAAAATTGCACAATATAAACTGTTTCCCTCAATTAGGAAAATTGTTATAAGCTTAGATTGTTAGAAATGAGCGCTTTAGAGGTTTCAAAAAACTGATGTGCCGAGGTCCAGCCAATGAATTTAATTTATTGCCCAGTGAAAAAACCAATTACATATTTGAAAACTGCAACAAAAACTATATTAAAATTGCACAATATAAAATCTGTCCCTCAATTAGGAAAATTGTTATAAGCTTTGATTGTTAGAAATGAGCGTTTTAAAGGTTTCAAAAAACTGATGTGCCGGTGTCCAGCCAACGGATGTAATTTATTGCCCAGTGGAAAAACCAATTACATATTTGAAAACTGCAACAAAAACTTTATTAAAATTGCACAATATAAACTGTGTTTGTCAATTAGGAAAATTGTTATAAGCTTAGATTGTTAGAAATGAGCGTTTTAAAGGTTTCAAAAAACTGATGTGCCGGTGTCCAGCCAACGGATGTAATTTATTGCCCAGTCGAAAAACCGATTGCAAATTTGAAAACTGCAACAAAAACTCTATTAAAATATACAATATAAATTGTGTCCGTCAATTAGGAAAATTGTTATAAGCTTAGATTTTTAGAAGTGAGCGTTTTAGAGGTTTCAAAAAACTGATGTGCCGGTGTCCAGCCAACGGATCTAATTTATTGCCCATTGGATAAACCAATTACATATTTGAAAACTGCCACAAAAGCTATATTAAAATTGTACAATATAAATTGTGTCCGTCAATTAGGAAAATTGTTATAAGCTTAGATTGTTAGAAATGAGCGTTTTAGAGGTCTCAAAATACTGATGTGCCGGTGTCCAGCCAACGGATCTAATTTATTGCCCAGTTGAAAAACCAATTATATATTTGAAAACTGCAAAAAAACTTTATTAAAATTGCACAATATAAAATCTGTCCGTCAATTAGGAAAATTGTTATAAGCTTAGATTGTTAGAAATGAGCGTTTTAGAGGTTTCAAAAAACTGATGTGCCGGTGTCCAGCCAACGGATGTAGTTTATTGCTCAGTGGAAAAACCAATTACATATTTGAAAACTGCAACAAAAACTATATTAAAATTGCACAATATAAAATCTGTCCGTCAATTAGGAAAATTGTTATAAGCTTAGATTTTTAGAAATGAGCGTTTTAGAGGTTTCAAAAAACTGATGTGCCGGTGTCCAGCCAACGGATCGAATTTATTGCTCAGTGGAAAAACCAATTACATATTTGAAAACTGCAACAAAAACTATATTAAAATTGCACAATATAAAATCTGTCCGTCAATTAGGAAAATTGTTATAAGCTTAGATTTTTAGAAATGAGCGTTTAAGAGGTTTCAAAAAACTGATGTGCCGGTGTCCAGCCAACGGATCTAATTTATTGCCCAGTTGAAAAACCAATTACATATTTGAAAACTGCATCAAAAACTATATTAAAATTGCACAATATAAACTGTATCCGTCAATTAGGAAAATTGTTATAAGCTTAGATTTTTAGAAATGAGCGTTTTAGAGGTTTCAAAAAACTGATGTGCCGGTGTCCAGCCAACGGATCTAATTTATTGCCCAGTGGAAAAACCAATTACATATTTGAAAACTGCAAAAAAACTATATTAAAATTGCACAATATAAAATCTGTCCGTCAATTAGGAAAATTGTTATAAGCTTAGATTGTTAGAAATGAGCGTTTTAGAGGTTTCAAAAAACTGATGTGCCTGTGTCCAGCCAACGGATCTAATTTATTGCCCAGTGGAAAAACCAATTACATATTTGAAAACTGCAAAAAAACTATATTAAAATTGCACAATATAAAATCTGTCCGTCAATTAGGAAAATTGTTATAAGCTTAGACTGTTAGAAATGAGCGTTTTAGAGGTTTCTAAAAACTGATGTGTCGGTGTCCAGCCAACGGATCTAATTTATTGCCCAGTGGAAAAACCAATTACATATTTGAAAACTGCAACAAAAACTATATTAAAATTTACAATATAAATTGTGTCCGTCAATTAGGAAAATTGTTATAAGCTTAGATTGTTAGAAATGAGCGTTTTAAGGTCTCAAAAAACTGATGTGCCGGTGTCCAGCCAACGGATCTAATTTATTGCATAGGTGAAAAACCAATTACATATTTGAAAACTGCAAAAAAACTATATTAAAATTGCACAATATAAAATCTGTCCGTCAATTAGGAAAATTGTTATAAGCTTAGATTGTTAGAAATGAGCGTTTTAAGGTCTCAAAAAACTGATGTGCCGGTGTCCAGCCAACAGATCTAATTTATTGCCCAGTTGAAAAACCAATTACATATTTGAAAACTGCAAAAAAACTATATTAAAATTGCACAATATAAAATCTGTCCGTCAATTAGGAAAATTGTTATAAGCTTAGATTGTTAGAAATGAGCGTTTTAGAGGTCTCAAAAAACTGATGTGCCGATGTCCAGCCAACGGATCTAATTTATTGCCCAGTTGAAAAACCAATTACATATTTAAAAACTGCAGTTGAAACTGTATTAAAATTGCACAATATAAACTGTGTCCGTTAATTAGGAAAATTGTTATAGGCTCAGATAGTTAGAAATGAGCGTTTTAGAGGATTCTAAAAACTGATGTGCCGATGTCCAGCCAACGGATCTTATTTATTGCCCAGTTGAAAAACTAATTACTTAATTGAAATCTGCAGTTGTAACTGTATTAAAATTGCACAATATAAACTGTGTCCGTTAATTAGGAAAATTGTTATAAGCTTAGATTTTTAGAAATGAGCGTTTTAGAGGTTTCAAAAAACTGATGTGCCGGTGTCCAGCCAACGGATCGAATTTATTGCTCAGTGGAAAAACTAATTACATATTTGAAAACTGCAACAAAAACTATATTAAAATTGCACAATATAAACTGTTTCCCTCAATTAGGAAAATTGTTATAAGCTTAGATTGTTAGAAATGAGCGTTTTAGTGGTTTCAAAAAACTGATGTGCCGGTGTCCAGCCAACGGATGTAATTTATTGCCCAGTGGAAAAACCAATTACATATTTAAAAACTGCAACAAAAACTATATTAAAATTGTACAATATAAACTGTATCCGTCAATTAGGAAAATTGTTATAAGCTTAGATTGTTAGAAATGAGCGTTTTAGAGGTTTCAAAAAACTGATGTGCCGGTGTCCAGCCAACGGATCTAATTTATTGCCCAGTGGAAAAACCAATTACATATTTGAAAACTGCAAAAAAACTATATTAAAATTGCACAATATAAATTGTGTCCGTCAATTAGGAAAATTGTTATAAGCTTAGATTGTTAGAAGTGAGCGTTTTAGAGGTTTCAAAAAACTGATGTGCCGATGTCCAGCCAACGGATCTAATTTATTGCCCAGTGAAAAAACCAATTACATATTTAAAACTGCAACAAAAACTATATTAAAATTGCACAATATAAAATCTGTCCCTCAATTAGGAAAATTGTTATAAGCTTAGATTGTTAGAAATGAGCGTTTTAGAGGTCTCAAAAAACTGATGTGCCGATGTCCAGCCAACGGATCTAATTTATTGCCCAGTGGAAAAACTTATTACTTAATTGAAATCTGCAGTTGTAACTGTATTAAAATTGCACAATATAAACTGTGTCCGTTAATTAGGAAAATTGTTATAGGCTTAGATTGTTAGAAATGAGCGTTTAAGAGGTTTCTAAAAACTGATGTGCCGATGTCCAGTCAACGGATCTAATTTATTGCTCAGTGGAAAAACTTATTACTTAATTGAAATCTGCAGTTGAAACTGTATTAAAATTGCACAATATAAACTGTGTCCGTCAATTAGGAAAATTGTTATAATCTTAAATTGTTAGAAATGAGCGTTTTAGAGGTTTCAAAAAACTGATGTGCCGGTGTCCAGCCAACGGATGTAATTTATTGCTCAGTGGAAAAACCAATTACATATTTGAAAACTGCAACAAAAACTATATTAAAATTGCACAATCTAAAATCTGTCCGTCAATTAGAAAAATTGTTATAAGCTTAGATTGTTAGAAGTGAGCGTTTTAGAGGTTTCAAAAAACTGATGGGCCGGTGTCCAGCCAACGGATCTAATTTATTGCCTAGTGGAAAAATTAATTACATATTTGAAAACTGCAACAAAAACTATATTAAAATTGCACAATATAAAATCTGTCCGTCAATTAGGAAAATTGTTATAAGCTTAGATTGTTAGAAATGAGCGTTTTAGAGGTTTCAAAAAACTGATGTGCCGGTGTCCAGCCAACGGATGTAATTTATTGCCCAGTGGAAAAACCAATTACATATTTAAAAACTGCAACAAAAACTATATTAAAATTGTACAATATAAACTGTATCCGTCAATTAGGAAAATTGTTATAAGCTTAGATTGTTAGAAATGAGCGTTTTAGAGGTTTCAAAAAACTGATGTGCCGGTGTCCAGCCAACGGATCTAATTTATTGCCCAGTGGAAAAACCAATTACATATTTGAAAACTGCAAAAAAACTATATTAAAATTGCACAATATAAATTGTGTCCGTCAATTAGGAAAATTGTTATAAGCTTAGATTGTTAGAAGTGAGCGTTTTAGAGGTTTCAAAAAACTGATGTGCCGATGTCCAGCCAACGGATCTAATTTATTGCCCAGTGAAAAAACCAATTACATATTTAAAACTGCAACAAAAACTATATTAAAATTGTACAATATTAATTGTGTCCGTCAATTAGGAAAATTGTTATAAGCTTAGATTGTTAGAAATGAGCGTTTTAGAGGTTTCAAAAAACTGATGTGCCGGTGTCCAGCCAACGGATCTAATTTATTGCCCAGTGGAAAAATTAATTACATATTTGAAAACTGCAACATAAACTGTATTAAAATTGCACAATATAAAATCTGTCCCTCAATTAGGAAAATTGTTATAAGCTTAGATTGTTAGAAATGAGCGTTTTAGAGGTTTCAAAAACTGATGTGCCGATGTCCAGCCAACGGATGTAATTTATTGCCCAGTGGAAAAACCAATTACATATTTAAAAACTGCAACAAAAACTATATTAAAATTGTACAATATAAACTGTATCCGTCAATTAGGAAAATTGTTATAAGCTTAGATTGTTAGAAATGAGCGTTTTAAGGTCTCAAAAAACTGATGTGCCGGTGTCCAGCCAACAGATCTAATTTATTGCCCAGTTGAAAAACCAATTACATATTTGAAAACTGCAAAAAAACTATATTAAAATTGCACAATATAAAATCTGTCCGTCAATTAGGAAAATTGTTATAAGCTTAGATTGTTAGAAGTGAGCGTTTTAGAGGTTTCAAAAAACTGATGTGCCGGTGTCCAGCCAACGGATGTAATTTATTGCCCAGTGGAAAAACCAATTACATATTTAAAAACTGCAACAAAAACTATATTAAAATTGTACAATATAAACTGTATCCGTCAATTAGGAAAATTGTTATAAGCTTAGATTGTTAGAAGTGAGCGTTTTAGAGGTTTCAAAAAACTGATGTGCCGATGTCCAGCCAACGGATCTAATTTATTGCCCAGTGAAAAAACCAATTACATATTTAAAACTGCAACAAAAACTATATTAAAATTGCACAATATAAAATCTGTCCCTCAATTAGGAAAATTGTTATAAGCTTAGATTGTTAGAAATGAGCGTTTTAGAGGTCTCAAAAAACTGATGTGCCGATGTCCAGCCAACGGATCTAATTTATTGCCCAGTGGAAAAACTTATTACTTAATTGAAATCTGCAGTTGTAACTGTATTAAAATTGCACAATATAAACTGTGTCCGTTAATTAGGAAAATTGTTATAGGCTTAGATTGTTAGAAATGAGCGTTTAAGAGGTTTCTAAAAACTGATGTGCCGATGTCCAGTCAACGGATCTAATTTATTGCTCAGTGGAAAAACTTATTACTTAATTGAAATCTGCAGTTGAAACTGTATTAAAATTGCACAATATAAACTGTGTCCGTCAATTAGGAAAATTGTTATAATCTTAAATTGTTAGAAATGAGCGTTTTAGAGGTTTCAAAAAACTGATGTGCCGGTGTCCAGCCAAAGGATGTAATTTATTGCTCAGTGGAAAAACCAATTACATATTTGAAAACTGCAACAAAAACTATATTAAAAATGCACAATCTAAAATCTGTCCGTCAATTAGGAAAATTGTTATAAGCTTAGATTGTTAGAAGTGAGCGTTTTAGAGGTTTCAAAAAACTGATGGGCCGGTGTCCAGCCAACGGATCTAATTTATTGCCTAGTGGAAAAATTAATTACATATTTGAAAACTGCAACAAAAACTATATTAAAATTGCACAATATAAAATCTGTCCGTCAATTAGGAAAATTGTTATAAGCTTAGATTGTTAGAAATGAGCGTTTTAGAGGTTTCAAAAAACTGATGTGCCGGTGTCCAGCCAACGGATCTAATTTATTGCCCAGTTGAAAAACCAATTACATATTTAAAAACTGCAACAAAAACTATATTAAAATTGCACAATATAAACTGTGTCCGTCAATTAGGAAAATTGTTATAAGCTTATATTGTTAGAAATGAGCGTTTTAGAGGTTTCAAAAAACTGATGTGCCGATGTCCTGCCAACGGATGTAATTTATTGCCCAGTGGAAAAACCAATTGCATATTTGAAAACTGCAACAAAAACTATATTAAAATTGTACAATATAAATTGTGCCCGTCAATTAGGAAAATTGTTATAAGCTTAGATTTTTAGAAATGAGCGTTTTAGAGGTTTCTAAAAACTGATGTGCCGATGTCCAGCCAATGAATCTAATTTATTGCCCAGTGAAAAAACCAATTACATATTTGAAAACTGCAACAAAAACTATATTAAAATTGTACAATATTAATTGTGTCCGTCAATTAGGAAAATTGTTATAAGCTTAGATTGTTAGAAATGAGCGTTTTAGAAGTTTCAAAAAACTGATGTGCCGATGTCCAGCCAATGAATCTAATTTATTGCCCAAAGAAAAATCCAATTACATATTTGAAAACTGCAACAAAAACTATATTAAAATTGTACAATATTAATTGTGTCCGTCAATTAGGAAAATTGTTATAAGCTTAGATTGTTAGAAATGAGCGTTTTAGAAGTTTCAAAAAACTGATGTGCCGATGTCCAGCCAACGGATCTAATTTATTGCCCAGTGAAAAAACCAATTACATATTTAAAACGGCAACAAACACTATATTAAAATTGCACAATATAAAATCTGTCCCTCAATTAGGAAAATTGTTATAAGCTTAGATTGTTTGAAATGAGCGTTTTAGAGGTTTCAAAAAACTGATGTGCTGGTGTCCAGCCAACGGATCTAATTTATTGCCCAGTGGAAAAAACTTATTACTTAATTGAAATCTGCAGTTGAAACTGTATTAAAATTGCACAATATATACTGTGTCCGTTAATTAGGAAAATTGTTATAGGCTTAGATATTTAGAAATGAGCGTTTAAGAGGTTTCTAAAAACTGATGTGCCGATGTCCAGCCAACGGATCTAATTTATTGCCCAGTGGAAAAACTTATTATTTAATTGAAATCTGCAGTTGAAACTGTATTAAAATTGCACAATATAAACTGTGTCCGTCAATTAGGAAAATTGTTATAGGCTTAGATTGTTAGAAATGAGCGTTTAAGAGGTTTCTAAAAACTGATGTGCCGATGTCCAGCCAACGGATCTAATTTATTGCCCAGTGGAAAAACTTATTATTTAATTGAAATCTGCAGTTGAAACTGTATTAAAATTGCACAATATAAACTGTGTCCGTCAATTAGGAAAATTGTTATAGGCTTAGATTGTTAGAAATGAGCGTTTAAGAGGTTTCTAAAAACTGATGAGCCGATGTCCAGCCAACGGATCTAATTTATTGCCCAGTGGAAAAACTTATTATTTAATTGAAATCTGCAGTTGAAACTGTATTAAAATTGCACAATATAAACTGTGTCCGTCAATTAGGAAAATTGTTATAAGCTTAAATTGTTAGAAATGAGCGTTTTAGAGGTTTCAAAAAACTGATGTTCCGGTGTCCAGCCAACGGATGTAATTTATTGCTCAGTGGAAAAACCAATTACATATTTGAAAACTGCAACAAAAACTATAATAAAATTGCACAATCTAAAATCTGTCCGTCAATTAGGAAAATTGTTATAAGCTTAGATTGTTAGAAATGAGCGTTTTAGAGGTTTCAAAAAACTGATGTGCCGGTGTCCAGCCAACGGATGTAATTTATTGCCCAGTGGAAGAACCAATTGCATATTTGAAAACTGCAACAAAAACTATATTAAAATTTACAATATAAATTGTGTCCGTCAATTAGGAAAATTGTTATAAGCTTTGATTGTTAGAAATGAGCGTTTTAGAGGTTTCAAAAAACTGATGTGCCGGTGTCCAGCCAACGGATGTAATTTATTGCCCAGTGGAAAAACCAATTGCATATTTGAAAACTGCAACAAAAACTCTATTAAAATATACAATATAAATTGTGTCCGTCAATTAGGAAAATTGTTATAAGCTTAGATTGTTAGAAACTGAGCGTCTTAGAGGTTTCAAAAATCTGATGTGCCGGTGTCCAGAAAAGGATCTAATTTATTGCCCAGTTGAAAAACCAATTGCATATTTGAAAACAGCAACAAAAACTATATTAAAATTTACAATATAAATTGTGTCCGTTAATTAGGAAAATTGTTATAGGCTTAGATTGTTAGATATGAGCGTTTTAGAGGTTTCTAAAAACTGATGAGCCGATGTCCAGCCAACGGATCTAATTTATTGCCCAGTGGAAAAACCAATTACATATTTGAAAACTCCAACAAAAACTATATTAAAATTGCACAATCTAAAATCTGTCCGTCAATTTGGAAAATTGTTATAAGCTTAGATTGTTAGAAGTGAGCGTTTTAGAGGTTTCAAAAAACTGATGTGCCGGTGTCCAGCCAACGGATCTAATTTATTGCCCAGTTGAAAAACCAATTGCATATTTGAAAACTGCAACAAAAACTCTATTAAAATATACAATATAAATTGTGTCCGTCAATTAGGAAAATTGTTATAAGCTTAGATTGTTAGAAACTGAGCGTCTTAGAGGTTTCAAAAATCTGATGTGCCGGTGTCCAGCCAAAGGATCTAATTTATTGCCCAGTGGAAAAACTTATTATTTAATTGAAATCTGCAGTTGAAACTGTATTAAAATTGCACAATATAAACTGTGTCCGTCAATTAGGAAAATTGTTATAGGCTTAGATTGTTAGAAATGAGCGTTTAAGAGGTTTCTAAAAACTGATGAGCCGATGTCCAGCCAACGGATCTAATTTATTGCCCAGTGGAAAAACTTATTATTTAATTGAAATCTGCAGTTGAAACTGTATTAAAATTGCACAATATAAACTGTGTCCGTCAATTAGGAAAATTGTTATAAGCTTAAATTGTTAGAAATGAGCGTTTTAGAGGTTTCAAAAAACTGATGTTCCGGTGTCCAGCCAACGGATGTAATTTATTGCTCAGTGGAAAAACCAATTACATATTTGAAAACTGCAACAAAAACTATAATAAAATTGCACAATCTAAAATCTGTCCGTCAATTAGGAAAATTGTTATAAGCTTAGATTGTTAGAAATGAGCGTTTTAGAGGTTTCAAAAAACTGATGTGCCGGTGTCCAGCCAACGGATGTAATTTATTGCCCAGTGGAAGAACCAATTGCATATTTGAAAACTGCAACAAAAACTATATTAAAATTTACAATATAAATTGTGTCCGTCAATTAGGAAAATTGTTATAAGCTTTGATTGTTAGAAATGAGCGTTTTAGAGGTTTCAAAAAACTGATGTGCCGGTGTCCAGCCAACGGATGTAATTTATTGCCCAGTGGAAAAACCAATTGCATATTTGAAAACTGCAACAAAAACTCTATTAAAATATACAATATAAATTGTGTCCGTCAATTAGGAAAATTGTTATAAGCTTAGATTGTTAGAAACTGAGCGTCTTAGAGGTTTCAAAAATCTGATGTGCCGGTGTCCAGAAAAGGATCTAATTTATTGCCCAGTTGAAAAACCAATTGCATATTTGAAAACAGCAACAAAAACAATATTAAAATTTACAATATAAATTGTGTCCGTTAATTAGGAAAATTGTTATAGGCTTAGATTGTTAGATATGAGCGTTTTAGAGGTTTCTAAAAACTGATGAGCCGATGTCCAGCCAACGGATCTAATTTATTGCCCAGTGGAAAAACCAATTACATATTTGAAAACTCCAACAAAAACTATATTAAAATTGCACAATCTAAAATCTGTCCGTCAATTTGGAAAATTGTTATAAGCTTAGATTGTTAGAAGTGAGCGTTTTAGAGGTTTCAAAAAACTGATGTGCCGGTGTCCAGCCAACGGATCTAATTTATTGCCCAGTTGAAAAACCAATTGCATATTTGAAAACTGCAACAAAAACTCTATTAAAATATACAATATAAATTGTGTCCGTCAATTAGGAAAATTGTTATAAGCTTAGATTGTTAGAAACTGAGCGTCTTAGAGGTTTCAAAAATCTGATGTGCCGGTGTCCAGCCAAAGGATCTAATTTATTGCCCAGTTGAAAAACCAATTGCATATTTGAAAACAGCAACAAAAACTATATTAAAATTTACAATATAAATTGTGTCCGTTAATTAGGAAAATTGTTATAGGCTTAGATTGTTAGATATGAGCGTTTTAGAGGTTTCTAAAAACTGATGAGCCGATGTCCAGCCAACGGATCTAATTTATTGCCCAGTGGAAAAACCAATTACATATTTGAAAACTCCAACAAAAACTATATTAAAATTGCACAATCTAAAATCTGTCCGTCAATTAGGAAAATTGTTATAAGCTTAGATTGTTAGAAATGAGCGTTTTAAGGTCTCAAAAAACTGATGTGCCGGTGTCCAGCCAACAGATCTAATTTATTGCCCAGTTGAAAAACCAATTACATATTTGAAAACTGCAAAAAAACTATATTAAAATTGCACAATATAAAATCTGTCCGTCAATTAGGAAAATTGTTATAAGCTTAGATTGTTAGAAATGAGCGTTTTAGAGGTCTCAAAAAACTGATGTGCCGATGTCCAGCCAACGGATCTAATTTATTGCCCAGTTGAAAAACCAATTACATATTTGAAAACTGCAGTTGAAACTGTATTAAAATTGCACAATATAAACTGTGTCCGTTAATTAGGAAAATTGTTATAGGCTTAGATAGTTAGAAATGAGCGTTTTAGAGGATTCTAAAAACTGATGTGCCGATGTCCAGCCAACGGATCTTATTTATTGCCCAGTTGAAAAACTAATTACTTAATTGAAATCTGCAGTTGTAACTGTATTAAAATTGCACAATATAAACTGTGTCCGTTAATTAAGAAAATTGTTATAAGCTTAGATTTTTAGAAATGAGCGTTTTAGAGGTTTCAAAAAACTGATGTGCCGGTGTCCAGCCAACGGATCGAATTTATTGCTCAGTGGAAAAACCAATTACATATTTGAAAACTGCAACAAAAACTATATTAAAATTGCACAATATAAAATCTGTCCGTCAATTAGGAAAATTGTTATAAGCTTAGATTTTTAGAAATGAGCGTTTAAGAGGTTTCAAAAAACTGAAGTGCCGGTGTCCAGCCAACGGATCTAATTTATTGCCCAGTTGAAAAACCAATTACATATTTGAAAACTGCAACAAAAACTATATTAAAATTGCACAATATAAACTGTTTCCCTCAATTAGGAAAATTGTTATAAGCTTAGATTGTTAGAAATGAGCGTTTTAGTGGTTTCAAAAAACTGATGTGCCGGTGTCCAGCCAACGGATGTAATTTATTGCCCAGTGGAAAAACCAATTACATATATAAAAACTGCAACAAAAACTATATTAAAATTGTACAATATAAATTGTGTCCGTCAATTAGGAAAATTGTTATAAGCTTAGATTGTTAGAAATGAGCGATTTAGAGGTTTCAAAAAACTGATGTGCCGGTGTCCAGCCAACGGATGTAATTTATTGCCCAGTGGAAAAACCAATTGCATATTTGAAAACTGCAACAAAAACTCTATTAAAATATACAATATAAATTGTGTCCGTCAATTAGGAAAATTGTTATAAGCTTAGATTGTTAGAAACTGAGCGTCTTAGAGGTTTCAAAAATCTGATGTGCCGGTGTCCAGCCAAAGGATCTAATTTATTGCCCAGTTGAAAAACCAATTGCATATTTGAAAACAGCAACAAAAACTATATTAAAATTTACAATATAAATTGTGTCCGTTAATTAGGAAAATTGTTATAGGCTTAGATTGTTAGATATGAGCGTTTTAGAGGTTTCTAAAAACTGATGAGCCGATGTCCAGCCAACGGATCTAATTTATTGCCCAGTGGAAAAACCAATTACATATTTGAAAACTCCAACAAAAACTGTATTAAAATTGTACAATCTAAAATCTGTCCGTCAATTAGGAAAATTGTTATAAGCTTAGATTGTTAGATGTGAGCGTTTTAGAGATTTCAAAAAACTGATGTGCCGGTGTCCAGCCAACGGATCTAATTTATTGCCCAGTTGAAAAACCAATTACATATTTGAAAACTGCAACAAAAACTATATTAAAATTGCACAATATAAACTGTTTCCCTCAATTAGGAAAATTGTTATAAGCTTAGATTGTTAGAAATGAGCGTTTTAGAGGTTTCAAAAAACTGATGTGCCGGTGTCCAGCCAACGGATCTAATTTATTGCCCAGTTGAAAAACCAATTACATATTTGAAAACTGCAACAAAAACTATATTAAAATTGTACAATATAAATTGTGCCCGTCAATTAGGAAAATTGTTATAAGCTTAGATTGTTAGAAATGAGCGTTTTAGAGGTTTCAAAAAACTGATGTGCCGGTGTCCAGCCAATGAATCTAATTTATTGCCCAGTGAAAAAACCAATTACATATTTGAAAACTGCAACAAAAATTATATTAAAATTGTACAATATTAATTGTGTCCGTCAATTAGGAAAATTTTTATAAGCTTAGATTGTTAGAAATGAGCGTTTTAGAAGTTTCAAAAAACTGATGTGCCGATGTCCAGCCAATGAATCTAATTTATTGCCCAGTGAAAAAACCAATTACATATTTGAAAACTGCAACAAAAACTATATTAAAATTGTACAATATTAATTGTGTCCGTCAATTAGGAAAATTGTTATAAGCTTAGATTGTTAGAAATGAGCGTTTTAGAAGTTTCAAAAAACTGATGTGCCGATGTCCAGCCAACGGATCTAATTTATTGCCCAGTGAAAAAACCAATTACATATTTTAAACTGCAACAAAAACTATATTAAAATTGCACAATATAAAATCTGTCCCTCAATTAGGAAAATTGTTATAAGCTTAGATTGTTAGAAATGAGCGTTTTAGAGGTTTCAAAAAACTGATGTGCCGGTGTCCAGCCAACGGATGTAATTTATTGCTCAGTGGAAAAACTTATTACTTAATTGAAATCTGCAGTTGAAACTGTATTAAAATTGCACAATATAAACTGTGTCCGTCAATTAGGAAAATTGTTATAAGCTTAAATTGTTAGAAATGAGCGTTTTAGAGGTTTCAAAAAACTGATGTTCCGGTGTCCAGCCAACGGATGTAATTTATTGCTCAGTGGAAAAACCAATTACATATTTGAAAACTGCAACAAAAACTATATTAAAATTGCACAATCTAAAATCTGTCCGTCAATTAGGAAAATTGTTATAAGCTTAGATTGTTAGAAATGAGCGTTTTAGAGGTTTCTAAAAACTGATGTGCCGATGTCCAGCTAACGGATCTAATTTATTGCCCAGTGGAAAAACTTATTATTTAATTGAAATCTGCAGTTGAAACTGTATTAAAATTGCACAATATAAACTGTGTCCGTCAATTAGGAAAATTGTTATAGGCTTAGATTGTTAGAAATGAGCGTTTAAGAGGTTTCTAAAAACTGATGTGCCGATGTCCAGCCAACGGATCTAATTTATTGCCCAGTGGAAAAACTTATTATTTAATTGAAATCTGCAGTTGAAACCGTATTAAAATTGCACAATATAAACTGTGTCCGTCAATTAGGAAAATTGTTATAAGCTTAAATTGTTAGAAATGAGCGTTTTAGAGGTTTCAAAAAACTGATGTGCCGGTGTCCAGCCAAAGGATGTAATTTATTGCTCAGTGGAAAAACCAATTACATATTTGAAAACTGCAACAAAAACTATATTAAAAATGCACAATCTAAAATCTGTCCGTCAATTAGGAAAATTGTTATAAGCTTAGATTGTTAGAAGTGAGCGTTTTAGAGGTTTCAAAAAACTGATGGGCCGGTGTCCAGCCAACGGATCTAATTTATTGCCTAGTGGAAAAATTAATTACATATTTGAAAACTGCAACAAAAACTATATTAAAATTGCACAATATAAAATCTGTCCGTCAATTAGGAAAATTGTTATAAGCTTAGATTTTTAGAAATGAGCGTTTTAGAGGTTTCAAAAAACTGATGTCCGGTGTCCAGCCAACGGATCTAATTTATTGCCCAGTTGAAAAACCAATTACATATTTAAAAACTGCAACAAAAACTATATTAAAATTGCACAATATAAACTGTGTCCGTCAATTAGGAAAATTGTTATAAGCTTATATTGTTAGAAATGAGCGTTTTAGAGGTTTCAAAAAACTGATGTGCCGATGTCCTGCCAACGGATGTAATTTATTGCCCAGTGGAAAAACCAATTGCATATTTGAAAACTGCAACAAAAACTATATTAAAATTGTACAATATAAATTGTGCCCGTCAATTAGGAAAATTGTTATAAGCTTAGATTTTTAGAAATGAGCGTTTTAGAGGTTTCTAAAAACTGATGTGCCGATGTCCAGCCAATGAATCTAATTTATTGCCCAGTGAAAAAACCAATTACATATTTGAAAACTGCAACAAAAACTATATTAAAATTGTACAATATTAATTGTGTCCGTCAATTAGGAAAATTGTTATAAGCTTAGATTGTTAGAAATGAGCGTTTTAGAAGTTTCAAAAAACTGATGTGCCGATGTCCAGCCAATGAATCTAATTTATTGCCCAAAGAAAAATCCAATTACATATTTGAAAACTGCAACAAAAACTATATTAAAATTGTACAATATTAATTGTGTCCGTCAATTAGGAAAATTGTTATAAGCTTAGATTGTTAGAAATGAGCGTTTTAGAAGTTTCAAAAAACTGATGTGCCGATGTCCAGCCAACGGATCTAATTTATTGCCCAGTGAAAAAACCAATTACATATTTAAAACTGCAACAAAAACTATATTAAAATTGCACAATATAAAATCTGTCCCTCAATTAGGAAAATTGTTATAAGCTTAGATTGTTTGAAATGAGCGTTTTAGAGGTTTCAAAAAACTGATGTGCTGGTGTCCAGCCAACGGATCTAATTTATTGCCCAGTGGAAAAAACTTATTACTTAATTGAAATCTGCAGTTGAAACTGTATTAAAATTGCACAATATATACTGTGTCCGTTAATTAGGAAAATTGTTATAGGCTTAGATATTTAGAAATGAGCGTTTAAGAGGTTTCTAAAAACTGATGTGCCGATGTCCAGCCAACGGATCTAATTTATTGCCCAGTGGAAAAACTTATTATTTAATTGAAATCTGCAGTTGAAACTGTATTAAAATTGCACAATATAAACTGTGTCCGTCAATTAGGAAAATTGTTATAGGCTTAGATTGTTAGAAATGAGCGTTTAAGAGGTTTCTAAAAACTGATGTGCCGATGTCCAGCCAACGGATCTAATTTATTGCCCAGTGGAAAAACTTATTATTTAATTGAAATCTGCAGTTGAAACTGTATTAAAATTGCACAATATAAACTGTGTCCGTCAATTAGGAAAATTGTTATAGGCTTAGATTGTTAGAAATGAGCGTTTAAGAGGTTTCTAAAAACTGATGAGCCGATGTCCAGCCAACGGATCTAATTTATTGCCCAGTGGAAAAACTTATTATTTAATTGAAATCTGCAGTTGAAACTGTATTAAAATTGCACAATATAAACTGTGTCCGTCAATTAGGAAAATTGTTATAAGCTTAAATTGTTAGAAATGAGCGTTTTAGAGGTTTCAAAAAACTGATGTTCCGGTGTCCAGCCAACGGATGTAATTTATTGCTCAGTGGAAAAACCAATTACATATTTGAAAACTGCAACAAAAACTATAATAAAATTGCACAATCTAAAATCTGTCCGTCAATTAGGAAAATTGTTATAAGCTTAGATTGTTAGAAATGAGCGTTTTAGAGGTTTCAAAAAACTGATGTGCCGGTGTCCAGAAAAGGATCTAATTTATTGCCCAGTTGAAAAACCAATTGCATATTTGAAAACTGCAACAAAAACTATATTAAAATTTACAATATAAATTGTGTCCGTCAATTAGGAAAATTGTTATAAGCTTTGATTGTTAGAAATGAGCGTTTTAGAGGTTTCAAAAAACTGATGTGCCGGTGTCCAGCCAACGGATGTAATTTATTGCCCAGTGGAAAAACCAATTGCATATTTGAAAACTGCAACAAAAACTCTATTAAAATATACAATATAAATTGTGTCCGTCAATTAGGAAAATTGTTATAAGCTTAGATTGTTAGAAACTGAGCGTCTTAGAGGTTTCAAAAATCTGATGTGCCGGTGTCCAGAAAAGGATCTAATTTATTGCCCAGTTGAAAAACCAATTGCATATTTGAAAACAGCAACAAAAACTATATTAAAATTTACAATATAAATTGTGTCCGTTAATTAGGAAAATTGTTATAGGCTTAGATTGTTAGATATGAGCGTTTTAGAGGTTTCTAAAAACTGATGAGCCGATGTCCAGCCAACGGATCTAATTTATTGCCCAGTGGAAAAACCAATTACATATTTGAAAACTCCAACAAAAACTATATTAAAATTGCACAATCTAAAATCTGTCCGTCAATTTGGAAAATTGTTATAAGCTTAGATTGTTAGAAGTGAGCGTTTTAGAGGTTTCAAAAAACTGATGTGCCGGTGTCCAGCCAACGGATCTAATTTATTGCCCAGTTGAAAAACCAATTGCATATTTGAAAACTGCAACAAAAACTCTATTAAAATATACAATATAAATTGTGTCCGTCAATTAGGAAAATTGTTATAAGCTTAGATTGTTAGAAACTGAGCGTCTTAGAGGTTTCAAAAATCTGATGTGCCGGTGTCCAGCCAAAGGATCTAATTTATTGCCCAGTGGAAAAACTTATTATTTAATTGAAATCTGCAGTTGAAACTGTATTAAAATTGCACAATATAAACTGTGTCCGTCAATTAGGAAAATTGTTATAGGCTTAGATTGTTAGAAATGAGCGTTTAAGAGGTTTCTAAAAACTGATGAGCCGATGTCCAGCCAACGGATCTAATTTATTGCCCAGTGGAAAAACTTATTATTTAATTGAAATCTGCAGTTGAAACTGTATTAAAATTGCACAATATAAACTGTGTCCGTCAATTAGGAAAATTGTTATAAGCTTAAATTGTTAGAAATGAGCGTTTTAGAGGTTTCAAAAAACTGATGTTCCGGTGTCCAGCCAACGGATGTAATTTATTGCTCAGTGGAAAAACCAATTACATATTTGAAAACTGCAACAAAAACTATAATAAAATTGCACAATCTAAAATCTGTCCGTCAATTAGGAAAATTGTTATAAGCTTAGATTGTTAGAAATGAGCGTTTTAGAGGTTTCAAAAAACTGATGTGCCGGTGTCCAGCCAACGGATGTAATTTATTGCCCAGTGGAAGAACCAATTGCATATTTGAAAACTGCAGTTGAAACCGTATTAAAATTGCACAATATAAACTGTGTCCGTCAATTAGGAAAATTGTTATAAGCTTAAATTGTTAGAAATGAGCGTTTTAGAGGTTTCAAAAAACTGATGTGCCGGTGTCCAGCCAAAGGATGTAATTTATTGCTCAGTGGAAAAACCAATTACATATTTGAAAACTGCAACAAAAACTATATTAAAAATGCACAATCTAAAATCTGTCCGTCAATTAGGAAAATTGTTATAAGCTTAGATTGTTAGAAGTGAGCGTTTTAGAGGTTTCAAAAAACTGATGGGCCGGTGTCCAGCCAACGGATCTAATTTATTGCCTAGTGGAAAAATTAATTACATATTTGAAAACTGCAACAAAAACTATATTAAAATTGCACAATATAAAATCTGTCCGTCAATTAGGAAAATTGTTATAAGCTTAGATTGTTAGAAATGAGCGTTTTAGAGGTTTCAAAAAACTGATGTGCCGGTGTCCAGCCAACGGATCTAATTTATTGCCCAGTTGAAAAACCAATTACATATTTAAAAACTGCAACAAAAACTATATTAAAATTGCACAATATAAACTGTGTCCGTCAATTAGGAAAATTGTTATAAGCTTATATTGTTAGAAATGAGCGTTTTAGAGGTTTCAAAAAACTGATGTGCCGATGTCCTGCCAACGGATGTAATTTATTGCCCAGTGGAAAAACCAATTGCATATTTGAAAACTGCAACAAAAACTATATTAAAATTGTACAATATAAATTGTGCCCGTCAATTAGGAAAATTGTTATAAGCTTAGATTTTTAGAAATGAGCGTTTTAGAGGTTTCTAAAAACTGATGTGCCGATGTCCAGCCAATGAATCTAGTTTATTGCCCAGTGAAAAAACCAATTACATATTTGAAAACTGCAACAAAAACTATATTAAAATTGTACAATATTAATTGTGTCCGTCAATTAGGAAAATTGTTATAAGCTTAGATTGTTAGAAATGAGCGTTTTAGAAGTTTCAAAAAACTGATGTGCCGATGTCCAGCCAATGAATCTAATTTATTGCCCAAAGAAAAATCCAATTACATATTTGAAAACTGCAACAAAAACTATATTAAAATTGTACAATATTAATTGTGTCCGTCAATTAGGAAAATTGTTATAAGCTTAGATTGTTAGAAATGAGCGTTTTAGAAGTTTCAAAAAACTGATGTGCCGATGTCCAGCCAACGGATCTAATTTATTGCCCAGTGAAAAAACCAATTACATATTTAAAACTGCAACAAAAACTATATTAAAATTGCACAATATAAAATCTGTCCCTCAATTAGGAAAATTGTTATAAGCTTAGATTGTTTGAAATGAGCGTTTTAGAGGTTTCAAAAAACTGATGTGCTGGTGTCCAGCCAACGGATCTAATTTATTGCCCAGTGGAAAAAACTTATTACTTAATTGAAATCTGCAGTTGAAACTGTATTAAAATTGCACAATATATACTGTGTCCGTTAATTAGGAAAATTGTTATAGGCTTAGATATTTAGAAATGAGCGTTTAAGAGGTTTCTAAAAACTGATGTGCCGATGTCCAGCCAACGGATCTAATTTATTGCCCAGTGGAAAAACTTATTATTTAATTGAAATCTGCAGTTGAAACTGTATTAAAATTGCACAATATAAACTGTGTCCGTCAATTAGGAAAATTGTTATAGGCTTAGATTGTTAGAAATGAGCGTTTAAGAGGTTTCTAAAAACTGATGTGCCGATGTCCAGCCAACGGATCTAATTTATTGCCCAGTGGAAAAACTTATTATTTAATTGAAATCTGCAGTTGAAACTGTATTAAAATTGCACAATATAAACTGTGTCCGTCAATTAGGAAAATTGTTATAGGCTTAGATTGTTAGAAATGAGCGTTTAAGAGGTTTCTAAAAACTGATGAGCCGATGTCCAGCCAACGGATCTAATTTATTGCCCAGTGGAAAAACTTATTATTTAATTGAAATCTGCAGTTGAAACTGTATTAAAATTGCACAATATAAACTGTGTCCGTCAATTAGGAAAATTGTTATAAGCTTAAATTGTTAGAAATGAGCGTTTTAGAGGTTTCAAAAAACTGATGTTCCGGTGTCCAGCCAACGGATGTAATTTATTGCTCAGTGGAAAAACCAATTACATATTTGAAAACTGCAACAAAAACTATAATAAAATTGCACAATCTAAAATCTGTCCGTCAATTAGGAAAATTGTTATAAGCTTAGATTGTTAGAAATGAGCGTTTTAGAGGTTTCAAAAAACTGATGTGCCGGTGTCCAGAAAAGGATCTAATTTATTGCCCAGTTGAAAAACCAATTGCATATTTGAAAACTGCAACAAAAACTATATTAAAATTTACAATATAAATTGTGTCCGTCAATTAGGAAAATTGTTATAAGCTTTGATTGTTAGAAATGAGCGTTTTAGAGGTTTCAAAAAACTGATGTGCCGGTGTCCAGCCAACGGATCTAATTTATTGCCCAGTGGAAAAACTTATTATTTAATTGAAATCTGCAGTTGAAACTGTATTAAAATTGCACAATATAAACTGTGTCCGTCAATTAGGAAAATTGTTATAAGCTTAAATTGTTAGAAATGAGCGTTTTAGAGGTTTCAAAAAACTGATGTTCCGGTGTCCAGCCAACGGATGTAATTTATTGCTCAGTGGAAAAACCAATTACATATTTGAAAACTGCAACAAAAACTATAATAAAATTGCACAATCTAAAATCTGTCCGTCAATTAGGAAAATTGTTATAAGCTTAGATTGTTAGAAATGAGCGTTTTAGAGGTTTCAAAAAACTGATGTGCCGGTGTCCAGCCAACGGATGTAATTTATTGCCCAGTGGAAGAACCAATTGCATATTTGAAAACTGCAACAAAAACTATATTAAAATTTACAATATAAATTGTGTCCGTCAATTAGGAAAATTGTTATAAGCTTTGATTGTTAGAAATGAGCGTTTTAGAGGTTTCAAAAAACTGATGTGCCGGTATCCAGCCAACGGATGTAATTTATTGCCCAGTGGAAAAACCAATTGCATATTTGAAAACTGCAACAAAAACTCTATTAAAATATACAATATAAATTGTGTCCGTCAATTAGGAAAATTGTTATAAGCTTAGATTGTTAGAAACTGAGCGTCTTAGAGGTTTCAAAAATCTGATGTGCCGGTGTCCAGAAAAGGATCTAATTTATTGCCCAGTTGAAAAACCAATTGCATATTTGAAAACAGCAACAAAAACTATATTAAAATTTACAATATAAATTGTGTCCGTTAATTAGGAAAATTGTTATAGGCTTAGATTGTTAGATATGAGCGTTTTAGAGGTTTCTAAAAACTGATGAGCCGATGTCCAGCCAACGGATCTAATTTATTGCCCAGTGGAAAAACCAATTACATATTTGAAAACTCCAACAAAAACTATATTAAAATTGCACAATCTAAAATCTGTCCGTCAATTTGGAAAATTGTTATAAGCTTAGATTGTTAGAAGTGAGCGTTTTAGAGGTTTCAAAAAACTGATGTGCCGGTGTCCAGCCAACGGATCTAATTTATTGCCCAGTTGAAAAACCAATTGCATATTTGAAAACTGCAACAAAAACTCTATTAAAATATACAATATAAATTGTGTCCGTCAATTAGGAAAATTGTTATAAGCTTAGATTGTTAGAAACTGAGCGTCTTAGAGGTTTCAAAAATCTGATGTGCCGGTGTCCAGCCAAAGGATCTAATTTATTGCCCAGTTGAAAAACCAATTGCATATTTGAAAACAGCAACAAAAACTATATTAAAATTTACAATATAAATTGTGTCCGTTAATTAGGAAAATTGTTATAGGCTTAGATTGTTAGATATGAGCGTTTTAGAGGTTTCTAAAAACTGATGAGCCGATGTCCAGCCAACGGATCTAATTTATTGCCCAGTGGAAAAACCAATAACATATTTGAAAACTCCAACAAAAACTATATTAAAATTGCACAATCTAAAATCTGTCCGTCAATTAGGAAAATTGTTATAAGCTTAGATTGTTAGAAATGAGCGTTTTAAGGTCTCAAAAAACTGATGTGCCGGTGTCCAGCCAACAGATCTAATTTATTGCCCAGTTGAAAAACCAATTACATATTTGAAAACTGCAAAAAAACTATATTAAAATTGCACAATATAAAATCTGTCCGTCAATTAGGAAAATTGTTATAAGCTTAGATTGTTAGAAATGAGCGTTTTAGAGGTCTCAAAAAACTGATGTGCCGATGTCCAGCCAACGGATCTAATTTATTGCCCAGTTGAAAAACCAATTACATATTTGAAAACTGCAGTTGAAACTGTATTAAAATTGCACAATATAAACTGTGTCCGTTAATTAGGAAAATTGTTATAGGCTTAGATAGTTAGAAATGAGCGTTTTAGAGGATTCTAAAAACTGATGTGCCGATGTCCAGCCAACGGATCTTATTTATTGCCCAGTTGAAAAACTAATTACTTAATTGAAATCTGCAGTTGTAACTGTATTAAAATTGCACAATATAAACTGTGTCCGTTAATTAAGAAAATTGTTATAAGCTTAGATTTTTAGAAATGAGCGTTTTAGAGGTTTCAAAAAACTGATGTGCCGGTGTCCAGCCAACGGATCGAATTTATTGCTTAGTGGAAAAACCAATTACATATTTGAAAACTGCAACAAAAACTATATTAAAATTGCACAATATAAAATCTGTCCGTCAATTAGGAAAATTGTTATAAGCTTAGATTTTTAGAAATGAGCGTTTTAGTGGTTTCAAAAAACTGATGTGCCGGTGTCCAGCCAACGGATGTAATTTATTGCCCAGTGGAAAAACCAATTACATATATAAAAACTGCAACAAAAACTATATTAAAATTGTACAATATAAATTGTGTCCGTCAATTAGGAAAATTGTTATAAGCTTAGATTGTTAGAAATGAGCGATTTAGAGGTTTCAAAAAACTGATGTGCCGGTGTCCAGTTAACGGATGTAATTTATTGCCCAGTGGAAAAACCAATTGCATATTTGAAAACTGCAACAAAAACTCTATTAAAATATACAATATAAATTGTGTCCGTCAATTAGGAAAATTGTTATAAGCTTAGATTGTTAGAAACTGAGCGTCTTAGAGGTTTCAAAAATCTGATGTGCCGGTGTCCAGCCAAAGGATCTAATTTATTGCCCAGTTGAAAAACCAATTGCATATTTGAAAACAGCAACAAAAACTATATTAAAATTTACAATATAAATTGTGTCCGTTAATTAGGAAAATTGTTATAGGCTTAGATTGTTAGATATGAGCGTTTTAGAGGTTTCTAAAAACTGATGAGCCGATGTCCAGCCAACGGATCTAATTTATTGCCCAGTGGAAAAACCAATTACATATTTGAAAACTCCAACAAAAACTGTATTAAAATTGTACAATCTAAAATCTGTCCGTCAATTAGGAAAATTGTTATAAGCTTAGATTGTTAGATGTGAGCGTTTTAGAGATTTCAAAAAACTGATGTGCCGGTGTCCAGCCAACGGATCTAATTTATTGCCCAGTTGAAAAACCAATTACATATTTGAAAACTGCAACAAAAACTATATTAAAATTGCACAATATAAACTGTTTCCCTCAATTAGGAAAATTGTTATAAGCTTAGATTGTTAGAAATGAGCGTTTTAGAGGTTTCAAAAAACTGATGTGCCGGTGTCCAGCCAACGGATCTAATTTATTGCCCAGTTGAAAAACCAATTACATATTTGAAAACTGCAACAAAAACTATATTAAAATTGTACAATATAAATTGTGCCCGTCAATTAGGAAAATTGTTATAAGCTTAGATTGTTAGAAATGAGCGTTTTAGAGGTTTCAAAAAACTGATGTGCCGGTGTCCAGCCAATGAATCTAATTTATTGCCCAGTGAAAAAACCAATTACATATTTGAAAACTGCAACAAAAATTATATTAAAATTGTACAATATTAATTGTGTCCGTCAATTAGGAAAATTTTTATAAGCTTAGATTGTTAGAAATGAGCGTTTTAGAAGTTTCAAAAAACTGATGTGCCGATGTCCAGCCAATGAATCTAATTTATTGCCCAGTGAAAAAACCAATTACATATTTGAAAACTGCAACAAAAACTATATTAAAATTGTACAATATTAATTGTGTCCGTCAATTAGGAAAATTGTTATAAGCTTAGATTGTTAGAAATGAGCGTTTTAGAAGTTTCAAAAAACTGATGTGCCGATGTCCAGCCAACGGATCTAATTTATTGCCCAGTGAAAAAACCAATTACATATTTTAAACTGCAACAAAAACTATATTAAAATTGCACAATATAAAATCTGTCCCTCAATTAGGAAAATTGTTATAAGCTTAGATTGTTAGAAATGAGCGTTTTAGAGGTTTCAAAAAACTGATGTGCCGGTGTCCAGCCAACGGATGTAATTTATTGCTCAGTGGAAAAACTTATTACTTAATTGAAATCTGCAGTTGAAACTGTATTAAAATTGCACAATATAAACTGTGTCCGTCAATTAGGAAAATTGTTATAAGCTTAAATTGTTAGAAATGAGCGTTTTAGAGGTTTCAAAAAACTGATGTTCCGGTGTCCAGCCAACGGATGTAATTTATTGCTCAGTGGAAAAACCAATTACATATTTGAAAACTGCAACAAAAACTATATTAAAATTGCACAATCTAAAATCTGTCCGTCAATTAGGAAAATTGTTATAAGCTTAGATTGTTAGAAATGAGCGTTTTAGAGGTTTCTAAAAACTGATGTGCCGATGTCCAGCTAACGGATCTAATTTATTGCCCAGTGGAAAAACTTATTATTTAATTGAAATCTGCAGTTGAAACTGTATTAAAATTGCACAATATAAACTGTGTCCGTCAATTAGGAAAATTGTTATAGGCTTAGATTGTTAGAAATGAGCGTTTAAGAGGTTTCTAAAAACTGATGTGCCGATGTCCAGCCAACGGATCTAATTTATTGCCCAGTGGAAAAACTTATTATTTAATTGAAATCTGCAGTTGAAACCGTATTAAAATTGCACAATATAAACTGTGTCCGTCAATTAGGAAAATTGTTATAAGCTTAAATTGTTAGAAATGAGCGTTTTAGAGGTTTCAAAAAACTGATGTTCCGGTGTCCAGCCAACGGATGTAATTTATTGCTCAGTGGAAAAACCAATTACATATTTGAAAACTGCAACAAAAACTATATTAAAATTGCACAATCTAAAATCTGTCCGTCAATTAGGAAAATTGTTATAAGCTTAGATTGTTAGAAATGAGCGTTTTAGAGGTTTCAAAAAACTGATGTGCCGGTGTCCAGCCAACGGATGTAATTTATTGCCCAGTGGAAGAACCAATTGCATATTTGAAAACTGCAACAAAAACTATATTAAAATTTACAATATAAATTGTGTCCGTCAATTAGGAAAATTGTTATAAGCTTAGATTGTTAGAAATGAGCGTTTTAGAGGTTTCAAAAAACTGATGTGCCGGTGTCCAGCCAACGGATGTAATTTATTGCCCAGTGGAAAAACCAATTGCATATTTGAAAACTGCAACAAAAACTCTATTAAAATATACAATATAAATTGTGTCCGTCAATTAGGAAAATTGTTATAAGCTTAGATTGTTAGAAGTGAGCGTTTTAGAGGTTTCAAAAAACTGATGTGCCGGTGTCCAGCCAACGGATCTAATTTATTGCCCAGTTGAAAAACCAATTACATATTTGAAAACTGCAACAAAAACTATATTAAAATTGCACAATATAAACTGTTTCCCTCAATTAGGAAAATTGTTATAAGCTTAGATTGTTAGAAATGAGCGTTTTAGAGGTTTCAAAAAACTGATGTGCCGATGTCCAGCCAACGGATCTAATTTATTGCCCAGTTGAAAAACCAATTACATATTTGAAAACTGCAACAAAAACTATATTAAAATTGCACAATATAAACTGTTTCCCTCAATTAGGAAAATTGTTATAAGCTTAGATTGTTAGAAATGAGCGCTTTAGAGGTTTCAAAAAACTGATGTGCCGATGTCCAGCCAATGAATCTAATTTATTGCCCAGTGAAAAAACCAATTACATATTTGAAAACTGCAACAAAAACTATATTAAAATTGCACAATATAAAATCTGTCCCTCAATTAGGAAAATTGTTATAAGCTTAGATTGTTAGAAATGAGCGTTTTAAAGGTTTCAAAAAACTGATGTGCCGGTGTCCAGCCAACGGATGTAATTTATTGCCCAGTGGAAAAACCAATTACATATTTGAAAACTGCAACAAAAACTTTATTAAAATTGCACAATATAAACTGTGTCCGTCAATTAGGAAAATTGTTATAAGCTTAGATTGTTAGAAATGAGCGTTTTAAAGGTTTCAAAAAACTGATGTGCCTGTGTCCAGCCAACGGATGTAATTTATTGCCCAGTGGAAAAACCACTTGCATATTTGAAAACTGCAACAAAAACTATTTTAAAATTGCACAATATAAACTGTGTCCGTCAATTAGGAAAATTGTTATAAGCTTAGATTGTTAGAAATGAGCGTTTTAGAGGTTTCAAAAAACTGATGTGCCGGTGTCCAGCCAACGGATGTAATTTATTGCCCAGTGAAAAAACCAATTACATATTTGAAAACTGCAACAAAAACTATATTAAAATTGCACAATATAAAATCTGTCCCTCAATTAGGAAAATTGTTATAAGCTTAGATTGTTAGAAATGAGCGTTTTAAAGGTTTCAAAAAACTGATGTGCCGGTGTCCAGCCAACGGATGTAATTTATTGCCCAGTCGAAAAACCGATTGCATATTTGAAAACTGCAACAAAAACTCTATTAAAATATACAATATAAATTGTGTCCGTCAATTAGGAAAATTGTTATAAGCTTAGATTTTTAGAAGTGAGCGTTTTAGAGGTTTCAAAAAACTGATGTGCCGGTGTCCAGCCAACGGATCTAATTTATGGCCCATTGGATAAACCAATTACATATTTGAAAACTGCCACAAAAACTATATTAAAATTGTACAATATAAATTGTGTCCGTCAATTAGGAAAATTGTTATAAGCTTAGATTGTTAGAAATGAGCGTTTTAGAGGTCTCAAAATACTGATGTGCCGGTGTCCAGCCAACGGATCTAATTTATTGCCCAGTTGAAAAACCAATTATATATTTGAAAACTGCAAAAAAACTTTATTAAAATTGCACAATATAAAATCTGTCCGTCAATTAGGAAAATTGTTATAAGCTTAGATTGTTAGAAATGAGCGTTTTAGAGGTTTCAAAAAACTGATGTGCCGGTGTCCAGCCAACGGATGTAGTTTATTGCTCAGTGGAAAAACCAATTACATATTTGAAAACTGCAACAAAAACTATATTAAAATTGCACAATATAAAATCTGTCCGTCAATTAGGAAAATTGTTATAAGCTTAGATTTTTAGAAATGAGCGTTTTAGAGGTTTCAAAAAACTGATGTGCCGGTGTCCAGCCAACGGATCGAATTTATTGCTCAGTGGAAAAACCAATTACATATTTGAAAACTGCAACAAAAACTATATTAAAATTGCACAATATAAAATCTGTCTGTCAATTAGGAAAATTGTTATAAGCTTAGATTTTTAGAAATGAGCGTTTAAGAGGTTTCAAAAAACTGATGTGCCGGTGTCCAGCCAACGGATCTAATTTATTGCCCAGTTGAAAAACCAATTACATATTTGAAAACTGCAACAAAAACTATATTAAAATTGCACAATATAAACTGTTTCCCTCAATTAGGAAAATTGTTATAAGCTTAGATTGTTAGAAATGAGCGTTTTAGTGGTTTCAAAAAACTGATGTGCCGGTGTCCAGCCAACGGATGTAATTTATTGCCCAGTGGAAAAACCAATTACATATTTAAAAACTGCAACAAAAACTATATTAAAATTGTACAATATAAACTGTATCCGTCAATTAGGAAAATTGTTATATGCTTAGATTGTTAGAAATGAGCGTTTTAGAGGTTTCAAAAAACTGATGTGCCGATGTCCAGCCAACGGATGTAATTTATTGCCCAGTGGAAAAATTATTTGCATATTTGAAAACTGCAACAAAAACTATATTAAAATTGTACAATATAAATTGTGCCCGTCAATTAGGAAATTTGTTATAAGCTAAAATTTTTAGAAATGAGCGTTTTAGAGGTTTCTAAAAACTGATGTGCCGATGTCCAGCCAATGAATCTAATTTATTGCCCAGTGAAAAAACCAATTACATATTTGAAAACTGCAACAAAAACTATATTAAAATTGCACAATATAAACTGTTTCCCTCAATTAGGAAAATTGTTATAAGCTTAGATTGTTAGAAATGAGCGTTTTAGAGGTTTCAAAAAACTGATGTGCCGATGTCCAGCCAACGGATCTAATTTATTGCCCAGTTGAAAAACCAATTACATATTTGAAAACTGCAACAAAAACTATATTAAAATTGCACAATTTGTTAGAAATGAGCGTTTAAGAGGTTTCTAAAAACTGATGTGCCGATGTCCAGCCAACGGATCTAATTTATTGCCCAGTGGAAAAACCAATTACATATTTGAAAACTGCAACAAAAACTATATTAAAACTGCACAATATAAAATCTGTCCGTCAATTAGGAAAATTGTTATAGGCTTAGATTGTTAGAAATGAGCGTTTTAGAGGTTTCAAAAAACTGATGTGCCGGTGTCCAGCCAACGGATCTAATTTATTGCCCAGTGGAAAAACCAATTACATATTTGAAAACTGCAACAAAAACTATATTAAAATATACAATATAAATTGTGTCCGTTAATTAGGAAAATTGTTATAGGCTTAGATTTTTAGATATGAGCGTTTTAGAGGTTTCTAAAAACTGATGAGCCGATGTCCAGCCAACGGATCTAATTTATTGCCCAGTGGAAAAACCAATTACATATTTAAAAACTGCAACAAAAACTATATTAAAATTGCACAATATAAACTGTATCCGTCAATTAGGAAAATTGTTATAAGCTTAGATTTTTAGAAATGAGCGTTTTAGAGGTTTCAAAAAACTGATGTGCCGGTGTCCAGCCAACGGATCTAATTTATTGCCCAGTGGAAAAACCTATTACATATTTGAAAACTGCAAAAAAACTATATTAAAATTGCACAATATAAAATCTGTCCGTCAATTAGGAAAATTGTTATAAGCTTAGATTGTTAGAAATGAGCGTTTTAGAGGTTTCAAAAAACTGATGTGCCTGTGTCCAGCCAACGGATCTAATTTATTGCCCAGTGGAAAAACCAATTACATATTTAAAAACTGCAACAAAAACTATATTAAAATTGCACAATATAAACTGTATCCGTCAATTAGGAAAATTGTTATAAGCTTAGATTTTTAGAAATGAGCGTTTTAGAGGTTTCAAAAAACTGATGTGCCGGTGTCCAGCCAACGGATCTAATTTATTGCCCAGTGGAAAAACCAATTACATATTTGAAAACTGCAAAAAAACTATATTAAAATTGCACAATATAAAATCTGTCCGTCAATTAGGAAAATTGTTATAAGCTTAGATTGTTAGAAATGAGCGTTTTAGAGGTTTCAAAAAACTGATGTGCCGATGTCCAGCCAACGGATGTAATTTATTGCCCAGTGGAAAAATTATTTGCATATTTGAAAACTGCAACAAAAACTATATTAAAATTGTACAATATAAATTGTGCCCGTCAATTAGGAAATTTGTTATAAGCTAAAATTTTTAGATGTGAGCGTTTTAGAGGTTTCTAAAAACTGATGTGCCGATGTCCAGCCAATGAATCTAATTTATTGCCCAGTGAAAAAACCAATTACATATTTGAAAACTGCAACAAAAACTATATTAAAATTGCACAATATAAACTGTTTCCCTCAATTAGGAAAATTGTTATAAGCTTAGATTGTTAGAAATGAGCGTTTTAGAGGTTTCAAAAAACTGATGTGCCGATGTCCAGCCAACGGATCTAATTTATTGCCCAGTTGAAAAACCAATTACATATTTGAAAACTGCAACAAAAACTATATTAAAATTGCACAATTTGTTAGAAATGAGCGTTTAAGAGGTTTCTAAAAACTGATGTGCCGATGTCCAGCCAACGGATCTAATTTATTGCCCAGTGGAAAAACCAATTACATATTTGAAAACTGCAACAAAAACTATATTAAAACTGCACAATATAAAATCTGTCCGTCAATTAGGAAAATTGTTATAGGCTTAGATTGCTAGAAATGAGCGTTTTAGAGGTTTCAAAAAACTGATGTGCCGGTGTCCAGCCAACGGATCTAATTTATTGCCCAGTGGAAAAACCAATTACATATTTGAAAACTGCAACAAAAACTATATTAAAATATACAATATAAATTGTGTCCGTTAATTAGGAAAATTGTTATAGGCTTAGATTGTTAGATATGAGCGTTTTAGAGGTTTCTAAAAACTGATGAGCCGATGTCCAGCCAACGGATCTAATTTATTGCCCAGTGGAAAAACCAATTACATATTTAAAAACTGCAACAAAAACTATATTAAAATTGCACAATATAAACTGTATCCGTCAATTAGGAAAATTGTTATAAGCTTAGATTTTTAGAAATGAGCGTTTTAGAGGTTTCAAAAAACTGATGTGCCGGTGTCCAGCCAACGGATCTAATTTATTGCCCAGTGGAAAAACCAATTACATATTTGAAAACTGCAAAAAAACTATATTAAAATTGCACAATATAAAATCTGTCCGTCAATTAGGAAAATTGTTATAAGCTTAGATTGTTAGAAATGAGCGTTTTAGAGGTTTCAAAAAACTGATGTGCCTGTGTCCAGCCAACGGATCTAATTTATTGCCCAGTGGAAAAACCAATTACATATTTGAAAACTGCAAAAAAGCTATATTAAAATTGCACAATATAAAATCTGTCCGTCAATTAGGAAAATTGTTATAAGCTTAGACTGTTAGAAATGAGCGTTTTAGAGGTTTCTAAAAACTGATGTGTCGGTGTCCAGCCAACGGATCTAATTTATTGCCCAGTGGAAAAACCAATTGCATATTTGAAAACTGCAACAAAAACTCTATTAAAATATACAATATAAATTGTGTCCGTCAATTAGGAAAATTGTTATAAGCTTAGATTGTTAGAAACTGAGCGTCTTAGAGGTTTCAAAAATCTGATGTGCCGGTGTCCAGCCAAAGGATCTAATTTATTGCCCAGTTGAAAAACCAATTGCATATTTGAAAACAGCAACAAAAACTATATTAAAATTTACAATATAAATTGTGTCCGTTAATTAGGAAAATTGTTATAGGCTTAGATTGTTAGATATGAGCGTTTTAGAGGTTTCTAAAAACTGATGAGCCGATGTCCAGCCAACGGATCTAATTTATTGCCCAGTGGAAAAACCAATTACATATTTGAAAACTCCAACAAAAACTATATTAAAATTGTACAATCTAAAATCTGTCCGTCAATTAGGAAAATTGTTATAAGCTTAGATTGTTAGAAGTGAGCGTTTTAGAGGTTTCAAAAAACTGATGTGCCGGTGTCCAGCCAACGGATCTAATTTATTGCCCAGTTGAAAAACCAATTACATATTTGAAAACTGCAACAAAAACTATATTAAAATTGCACAATATAAACTGTTTCCCTCAATTAGGAAAATTGTTATAAGCTTAGATTGTTAGAAATGAGCGTTTTAGAGGTTTCAAAAAACTGATGTGCCGGTGTCCAGCCAACGGATCTAATTTATTGCCCAGTTGAAAAACCAATTACATATTTGAAAACTGCAACAAAAACTATATTAAAATTGTACAATATAAATTGTGCCCGTCAATTAGGAAAATTGTTATAAGCTTAGATTTTTAGAAATGAGCGTTTTAGAGGTTTCTAAAAACTTATGGGCCGATGTCCAGCCAATGAATCTAATTTATTGCCCAGTGAAAAAACCAATTACATATTTGAAAACTGCAACAAAAACTATATTAAAATTGTACAATATTAATTGTGTCCGTCAATTAGGAAAATTGTTATAAGCTTAGATTGTTAGAAATGAGCGTTTTAGAAGTTTCAAAAAACTGATGTGCCGATGTCCAGCCAATGAATCTAATTTATTGCCCAGTGAAAAAACCAATTACATATTTGAAAACTGCAACAAAAACTATATTAAAATTGTACAATATTAATTGTGTCCGTCAATTAGGAAAATTGTTATAAGCTTAGATTGTTAGAAATGAGCGTTTTAGAAGTTTCAAAAAACTGATGTGCCGATGTCCAGCCAACGGATCTAATTTATTGCCCAGTGAAAAAACCAATTACATATTTTAAACTGCAACAAAAACTATATTAAAATTGCACAATATAAAATCTGTCCCTCAATTAGGAAAATTGTTATAAGCTTAGATTGTTAGAAATGAGCGTTTTAGAGGTTTCAAAAAACTGATGTTCCGGTGTCCAGCCAACGGATGTAATTTATTGCTCAGTGGAAAAACCAATTACATATTTGAAAACTGCAACAAAAACTATTTAAAAATTGCACAATCTAAAATCTGTCCGTCAATTAGGAAAATTGTTATAAGCTTAGATTGTTAGAAATGAGCGTTTTAGAGGTTTCTAAAAACTGATGTGCCGATGTCCAGCTAACGGATCTAATTTATTGCCCAGTGGAAAAACTTATTATTTAATTGAAATCTGCAGTTGAAACTGTATTAAAATTGCACAATATAAACTGTGTCCGTCAATTAGGAAAATTGTTATAGGCTTAGATTGTTAGAAATGAGCGTTTAAGAGGTTTCTAAAAACTGATGTGCCGATGTCCAGCCAACGGATCTAATTTATTGCCCAGTGGAAAAACTTATTATTTAATTGAAATCTGCAGTTGAAACTGTATTAAAATTGCACAATATAAACTGTGTCCGTCAATTAGGAAAATTGTTATTTTCTTAGATTGTTAGAAATGAGCGTTTAAGAGGTTTCTAAAAACTGATGTGCCGATGTCCAGCTAACGGATCTAATTTATTGCCCAGTGGAAAAACTTATTATTTAATTGAAATCTGCAGTTGAAACTGTATTAAAATTGCACAATATAAACTGTGTCCGTCAATTAGGAAAATTGTTATAAGCTTAAATTGTTAGAAATGAGCGTTTTAGAGGTTTCAAAAAACTGATGTTCCGGTGTCCAGCCAACGGATGTAATTTATTGCTCAGTGGAAAAACCAATTACATATTTGAAAACTGCAACAAAAACTATATTAAAATTGCACAATCTAAAATCTGTCCGTCAATTAGGAAAATTGTTATAAGCTTAGATTGTTAGAAATGAGCGTTTTAGAGGTTTCAAAAAACTGATGTGCCGGTGTCCAGCCAACGGATGTAATTTATTGCCCAGTGGAAGAACCAATTGCATATTTGAAAACTGCAACAAAAACTATATTAAAATTTACAATATAAATTGTGTCCGTCAATTAGGAAAATTGTTATAAGCTTAGATTGTTAGAAATGAGCGTTTTAGAGGTTTCAAAAAACTGATGTGCCGGTGTCCAGCCAACGGATGTAATTTATTGCCCAGTGGAAAAACCAATTGCATATTTGAAAACTGCAACAAAAACTCTATTAAAATATACAATATAAATTGTGTCCGTCAATTAGGAAAATTGTTATAAGCTTAGATTGTTAGAAGTGAGCGTTTTAGAGGTTTCAAAAAACTGATGTGCGGGTGTCCAGCCAACGGATCTAATTTATTGCCCAGTTGAAAAACCAATTACATATTTGAAAACTGCAACAAAAACTATATTAAAATTGCACAATATAAACTGTTTCCCTCAATTAGGAAAATTGTTATAAGCTTAGATTGTTAGAAATGAGCGTTTTAGAGGTTTCAAAAAACTGATGTGCCGATGTCCAGCCAACGGATCTAATTTATTGCCCAGTTGAAAAACCAATTACATATTTGAAAACTGCAACAAAAACTATATTAAAATTGCACAATATAAACTGTTTCCCTCAATTAGGAAAATTGTTATAAGCTTAGATTGTTAGAAATGAGCGCTTTAGAGGTTTCAAAAAACTGATGTGCCGAGGTCCAGCCAATGAATCTAATTTATTGCCCAGTGAAAAAACCAATTACATATTTGAAAACTGCAACAAAAACTATATTAAAATTGCACAATATAAAATCTGTCCCTCAATTAGGAAAATTGTTATAAGCTTTGATTGTTAGAAATGAGCGTTTTAAAGGTTTCAAAAAACTGATGTGCCGGTGTCCAGCCAACGGATGTAATTTATTGCCCAGTGGAAAAACCAATTACATATTTGAAAACTGCAACAAAAACTTTATTAAAATTGCACAATATAAACTGTGTCCGTCAATTAGGAAAATTGTTATAAGCTTAGATTGTTAGAAATGAGCGTTTTAAAGGTTTCAAAAAACTGATGTGCCGGTGTCCAGCCAACGGATGTAATTTATTGCCCAGTCGAAAAACCGATTGCAAATTTGAAAACTGCAACAAAAACTCTATTAAAATATACAATATAAATTGTGTCCGTCAATTAGGAAAATTGTTATAAGCTTAGATTTTTAGAAGTGAGCGTTTTAGAGGTTTCAAAAAACTGATGTGCCGGTGTCCAGCCAACGGATCTAATTTATTGCCCATTGGATAAACCAATTACATATTTGAAAACTGCCACAAAAACTATATTAAAATTGTACAATATAAATTGTGTCCGTCAATTAGGAAAATTGTTATAAGCTTAGATTGTTAGAAATGAGCGTTTTAGAGGTCTCAAAATACTGATGTGCCGGTGTCCAGCCAACGGATCTAATTTATTGCCCAGTTGAAAAACCAATTATATATTTGAAAACTGCAAAAAAACTTTATTAAAATTGCACAATATAAAATCTGTCCGTCAATTAGGAAAATTGTTATAAGCTTAGATTGTTAGAAATGAGCGTTTTAGAGGTTTCAAAAAACTGATGTGCCGGTGTCCAGCCAACGGATGTAGTTTATTGCTCAGTGGAAAAACCAATTACATATTTGAAAACTGCAACAAAAACTATATTAAAATTGCACAATATAAAATCTGTCCGTCAATTAGGAAAATTGTTATAAGCTTAGATTTTTAGAAATGAGCGTTTTAGAGGTTTCAAAAAACTGATGAGCCGATGTCCAGCCAACGGATCTAATTTATTGCCCAGTGGAAAAACCAATTACATATTTGAAAACTCCAACAAAAACTATATTAAAATTGTACAATCTAAAATCTGTCCGTCAATTAGGAAAATTGTTATAAGCTTAGATTGTTAGAAGTGAGCGTTTTAGAGGTTTCAAAAAACTGATGTGCCGGTGTCCAGCCAACGGATCTAATTTATTGCCCAGTTGAAAAACCAATTACATATTTGAAAACTGCAACAAAAACTATATTAAAATTGTACAATATTAATTGTGTCCGTCAATTAGGAAAATTGTTATAAGCTTAGATTGTTAGAAATGAGCGTTTTAGAAGTTTCAAAAAACTGATGTGCCGATGTCCAGCCAATGAATCTAATTTATTGCCCAGTGAAAAAACCAATTACATATTTGAAAACTGCAACAAAAACTATATTAAAATTGTACAATATTAATTGTGTCCGTCAATTAGGAAAATTGTTATAAGCTTAGATTGTTAGAAATGAGCGTTTTAGAAGTTTCAAAAAACTGATGTGCCGATGTCCAGCCAACGGATCTAATTTATTGCCCAGTGAAAAAACCAATTACATATTTTAAACTGCAACAAAAACTATATTAAAATTGCACAATATAAAATCTGTCCCTCAATTAGGAAAATTGTTATAAGCTTAGATTGTTAGAAATGAGCGTTTTAGAGGTTTCAAAAAACTGATGTTCCGGTGTCCAGCCAACGGATGTAATTTATTGCTCAGTGGAAAAACCAATTACATATTTGAAAACTGCAACAAAAACTATATTAAAATTGCACAATCTAAAATCTGTCCGTCAATTAGGAAAATTGTTATAAGCTTAGATTGTTAGAAATGAGCGTTTTAGAGGTTTCTAAAAACTGATGTGCCGATGTCCAGCTAACGGATCTAATTTATTGCCCAGTGGAAAAACTTATTATTTAATTGAAATCTGCAGTTGAAACTGTATTAAAATTGCACAATATAAACTGTGTCCGTCAATTAGGAAAATTGTTATAGGCTTAGATTGTTAGAAATGAGCGTTTAAGAGGTTTCTAAAAACTGATGTGCCGATGTCCAGCCAACGGATCTAATTTATTGCCCAGTGGAAAAACTTATTATTTAATTGAAATCTGCAGTTGAAACTGTATTAAAATTGCACAATATAAACTGTGTCCGTCAATTAGGAAAATTGTTATTTTCTTAGATTGTTAGAAATGAGCGTTTAAGAGGTTTCTAAAAACTGATGTGCCGATGTCCAGCTAACGGATCTAATTTATTGCCCAGTGGAAAAACTTATTATTTAATTGAAATCTGCAGTTGAAACTGTATTAAAATTGCACAATATAAACTGTGTCCGTCAATTAGGAAAATTGTTATAAGCTTAAATTGTTAGAAATGAGCGTTTTAGAGGTTTCAAAAAACTGATGTTCCGGTGTCCAGCCAACGGATGTAATTTATTGCTCAGTGGAAAAACCAATTACATATTTGAAAACTGCAACAAAAACTATATTAAAATTGCACAATCTAAAATCTGTCCGTCAATTAGGAAAATTGTTATAAGCTTAGATTGTTAGAAATGAGCGTTTTAGAGGTTTCAAAAAACTGATGTGCCGGTGTCCAGCCAACGGATGTAATTTATTGCCCAGTGGAAGAACCAATTGCATATTTGAAAACTGCAACAAAAACTATATTAAAATTTACAATATAAATTGTGTCCGTCAATTAGGAAAATTGTTATAAGCTTAGATTGTTAGAAATGAGCGTTTTAGAGGTTTCAAAAAACTGATGTGCCGGTGTCCAGCCAACGGATGTAATTTATTGCCCAGTGGAAAAACCAATTGCATATTTGAAAACTGCAACAAAAACTCTATTAAAATATACAATATAAATTGTGTCCGTCAATTAGGAAAATTGTTATAAGCTTAGATTGTTAGAAGTGAGCGTTTTAGAGGTTTCAAAAAACTGATGTGCCGGTGTCCAGCCAACGGATCTAATTTATTGCCCAGTTGAAAAACCAATTACATATTTGAAAACTGCAACAAAAACTATATTAAAATTGCACAATATAAACTGTTTCCCTCAATTAGGAAAATTGTTATAAGCTTAGATTGTTAGAAATGAGCGTTTTAGAGGTTTCAAAAAACTGATGTGCCGATGTCCAGCCAACGGATCTAATTTATTGCCCAGTTGAAAAACCAATTACATATTTGAAAACTGCAACAAAAACTATATTAAAATTGCACAATATAAACTGTTTCCCTCAATTAGGAAAATTGTTATAAGCTTAGATTGTTAGAAATGAGCGCTTTAGAGGTTTCAAAAAACTGATGTGCCGAGGTCCAGCCAATGAATCTAATTTATTGCCCAGTGAAAAAACCAATTACATATTTGAAAACTGCAACAAAAACTATATTAAAATTGCACAATATAAAATCTGTCCCTCAATTAGGAAAATTGTTATAAGCTTTGATTGTTAGAAATGAGCGTTTTAAAGGTTTCAAAAAACTGATGTGCCGGTGTCCAGCCAACGGATGTAATTTATTGCCCAGTGGAAAAACCAATTACATATTTGAAAACTGCAACAAAAACTTTATTAAAATTGCACAATATAAACTGTGTCCGTCAATTAGGAAAATTGTTATAAGCTTAGATTGTTAGAAATGAGCGTTTTAAAGGTTTCAAAAAACTGATGTGCCGGTGTCCAGCCAACGGATGTAATTTATTGCCCAGTCGAAAAACCGATTGCAAATTTGAAAACTGCAACAAAAACTCTATTAAAATATACAATATAAATTGTGTCCGTCAATTAGGAAAATTGTTATAAGCTTAGATTTTTAGAAGTGAGCGTTTTAGAGGTTTCAAAAAACTGATGTGCCGGTGTCCAGCCAACGGATCTAATTTATTGCCCATTGGATAAACCAATTACATATTTGAAAACTGCCACAAAAACTATATTAAAATTGTACAATATAAATTGTGTCCGTCAATTAGGAAAATTGTTATAAGCTTAGATTGTTAGAAATGAGCGTTTTAGAGGTCTCAAAATACTGATGTGCCGGTGTCCAGCCAACGGATCTAATTTATTGCCCAGTTGAAAAACCAATTATATATTTGAAAACTGCAAAAAAACTTTATTAAAATTGCACAATATAAAATCTGTCCGTCAATTAGGAAAATTGTTATAAGCTTAGATTGTTAGAAATGAGCGTTTTAGAGGTTTCAAAAAACTGATGTGCCGGTGTCCAGCCAACGGATGTAGTTTATTGCTCAGTGGAAAAACCAATTACATATTTGAAAACTGCAACAAAAACTATATTAAAATTGCACAATATAAAATCTGTCCGTCAATTAGGAAAATTGTTATAAGCTTAGATTTTTAGAAATGAGCGTTTTAGAGGTTTCAAAAAACTGATGAGCCGATGTCCAGCCAACGGATCTAATTTATTGCCCAGTGGAAAAACCAATTACATATTTGAAAACTCCAACAAAAACTATATTAAAATTGTACAATCTAAAATCTGTCCGTCAATTAGGAAAATTGTTATAAGCTTAGATTGTTAGAAGTGAGCGTTTTAGAGGTTTCAAAAAACTGATGTGCCGGTGTCCAGCCAACGGATCTAATTTATTGCCCAGTTGAAAAACCAATTACATATTTGAAAACTGCAACAAAAACTATATTAAAATTGCACAATATAAACTGTTTCCCTCAATTAGGAAAATTGTTATAAGCTTAGATTGTTAGAAGTGAGCGTTTTAGAGGTTTCAAAAAACTGATGTGCCGGTGTCCAGCCAACGGATCTAATTTATTGCCCAGTTGAAAAACCAATTACATATTTGAAAACTGCAACAAAAACTATATTAAAATTGCACAATATAAACTGTTTCCCTCAATTAGGAAAATTGTTATAAGCTTAGATTGTTAGAAATGAGCGTTTTAGAGGTTTCAAAAAACTGATGTGCCGGTGTCCAGCCAACGGATCTAATTTATTGCCCAGTTGAAAAACCAATTACATATTTGAAAGCTGCAACAAAAACTATATTAAAATTGTACAATATAAATTGTGCCCGTCAATTAGGAAAATTGTTATAAGCTTAGATTTTTAGAAATGAGCGTTTTAGAGGTTTCTAAAAACTTATGGGCCGATGTCCAGCCAATGAATCTAATTTATTGCCCAGTGAAAAAACCAATTACATATTTGAAAACTGCAACAAAAACTATATTAAAATTGTACAATATTAATTGTGTCCGTCAATTAGGAAAATTGTTATAAGCTTAGATTGTTAGAAATGAGCGTTTTAGAAGTTTCAAAAAACTGATGTGCCGATGTCCAGCCAATGAATCTAATTTATTGCCCAGTGAAAAAACCAATTACATATTTGAAAACTGCAACAAAAACTATATTAAAATTGTACAATATTAATTGTGTCCGTCAATTAGGAAAATTGTTATAAGCTTAGATTGTTAGAAATGAGCGTTTTAGAAGTTTCAAAAAACTGATGTGCCGATGTCCAGCCAACGGATCTAATTTATTGCCCAGTGAAAAAACCAATTACATATTTTAAACTGCAACAAAAACTATATTAAAATTGCACAATATAAAATCTGTCCCTCAATTAGGAAAATTGTTATAAGCTTAGATTGTTAGAAATGAGCGTTTTAGAGGTTTCAAAAAACTGATGTTCCGGTGTCCAGCCAACGGATGTAATTTATTGCTCAGTGGAAAAACCAATTACATATTTGAAAACTGCAACAAAAACTATATTAAAATTGCACAATCTAAAATCTGTCCGTCAATTAGGAAAATTGTTATAAGCTTAGATTGTTAGAAATGAGCGTTTTAGAGGTTTCTAAAAACTGATGTGCCGATGTCCAGCTAACGGATCTAATTTATTGCCCAGTGGAAAAACTTATTATTTAATTGAAATCTGCAGTTGAAACTGTATTAAAATTGCACAATATAAACTGTGTCCGTCAATTAGGAAAATTGTTATAGGCTTAGATTGTTAGAAATGAGCGTTTAAGAGGTTTCTAAAAACTGATGTGCCGATGTCCAGCCAACGGATCTAATTTATTGCCCAGTGGAAAAACTTATTATTTAATTGAAATCTGCAGTTGAAACTGTATTAAAATTGCACAATATAAACTGTGTCCGTCAATTAGGAAAATTGTTATTTTCTTAGATTGTTAGAAATGAGCGTTTAAGAGGTTTCTAAAAACTGATGTGCCGATGTCCAGCTAACGGATCTAATTTATTGCCCAGTGGAAAAACTTATTATTTAATTGAAATCTGCAGTTGAAACTGTATTAAAATTGCACAATATAAACTGTGTCCGTCAATTAGGAAAATTGTTATAAGCTTAAATTGTTAGAAATGAGCGTTTTAGAGGTTTCAAAAAACTGATGTTCCGGTGTCCAGCCAACGGATGTAATTTATTGCTCAGTGGAAAAACCAATTACATATTTGAAAACTGCAACAAAAACTATATTAAAATTGCACAATCTAAAATCTGTCCGTCAATTAGGAAAATTGTTATAAGCTTAGATTGTTAGAAATGAGCGTTTTAGAGGTTTCAAAAAACTGATGTGCCGGTGTCCAGCCAACGGATGTAATTTATTGCCCAGTGGAAGAACCAATTGCATATTTGAAAACTGCAACAAAAACTATATTAAAATTTACAATATAAATTGTGTCCGTCAATTAGGAAAATTGTTATAAGCTTAGATTGTTAGAAATGAGCGTTTTAGAGGTTTCAAAAAACTGATGTGCCGGTGTCCAGCCAACGGATGTAATTTATTGCCCAGTGGAAAAACCAATTGCATATTTGAAAACTGCAACAAAAACTCTATTAAAATATACAATATAAATTGTGTCCGTCAATTAGGAAAATTGTTATAAGCTTAGATTGTTAGAAGTGAGCGTTTTAGAGGTTTCAAAAAACTGATGTGCCGGTGTCCAGCCAACGGATCTAATTTATTGCCCAGTTGAAAAACCAATTACATATTTGAAAACTGCAACAAAAACTATATTAAAATTGCACAATATAAACTGATTCCCTCAATTAGGAAAATTGTTATAAGCTTAGATTGTTAGAAATGAGCGTTTTAGAGGTTTCAAAAAACTGATGTGCCGATGTCCAGCCAACGGATCTAATTTATTGCCCAGTTGAAAAACCAATTACATATTTGAAAACTGCAACAAAAACTATATTAAAATTGCACAATATAAACTGTTTCCCTCAATTAGGAAAATTGTTATAAGCTTAGATTGTTAGAAATGAGCGCTTTAGAGGTTTCAAAAAACTGATGTGCCGAGGTCCAGCCAATGAATCTAATTTATTGCCCAGTGAAAAAACCAATTACATATTTGAAAACTGCAACAAAAACTATATTAAAATTGCACAATATAAAATCTGTCCCTCAATTAGGAAAATTGTTATAAGCTTTGATTGTTAGAAATGAGCGTTTTAAAGGTTTCAAAAAACTGATGTGCCGGTGTCCAGCCAACGGATGTAATTTATTGCCCAGTGGAAAAACCAATTACATATTTGAAAACTGCAACAAAAACTTTATTAAAATTGCACAATATAAACTGTGTCCGTCAATTAGGAAAATTGTTATAAGCTTAGATTGTTAGAAATGAGCGTTTTAAAGGTTTCAAAAAACTGATGTGCCGGTGTCCAGCCAACGGATGTAATTTATTGCCCAGTCGAAAAACCGATTGCAAATTTGAAAACTGCAACAAAAACTCTATTAAAATATACAATATAAATTGTGTCCGTCAATTAGGAAAATTGTTATAAGCTTAGATTTTTAGAAGTGAGCGTTTTAGAGGTTTCAAAAAACTGATGTGCCGGTGTCCAGCCAACGGATCTAATTTATTGCCCATTGGATAAACCAATTACATATTTGAAAACTGCCACAAAAACTATATTAAAATTGTACAATATAAATTGTGTCCGTCAATTAGGAAAATTGTTATAAGCTTAGATTGTTAGAAATGAGCGTTTTAGAGGTCTCAAAATACTGATGTGCCGGTGTCCAGCCAACGGATCTAATTTATTGCCCAGTTGAAAAACCAATTATATATTTGAAAACTGCAAAAAAACTTTATTAAAATTGCACAATATAAAATCTGTCCGTCAATTAGGAAAATTGTTATAAGCTTAGATTGTTAGAAATGAGCGTTTTAGAGGTTTCAAAAAACTGATGTGCCGGTGTCCAGCCAACGGATGTAGTTTATTGCTCAGTGGAAAAACCAATTACATATTTGAAAACTGCAACAAAAACTATATTAAAATTGCACAATATAAAATCTGTCCGTCAATTAGGAAAATTGTTATAAGCTTAGATTTTTAGAAATGAGCGTTTTAGAGGTTTCAAAAAACTGATGTGCCGGTGTCCAGCCAACGGATCGAATTTATTGCTCAGTGGAAAAACCAATTACATATTTGAAAACTGCAACAAAAACTATATTAAAATTGCACAATATAAAATTTGTCCGTCAATTAGGAAAATTGTTATAAGCTTAGATTTTTAGAAATGAGCGTTTAAGAGGTTTCAAAAAACTGATGTGCCGGTGTCCAGCCAACGGATCTAATTTATTGCCCAGTTGAAAAACCAATTACATATTTGAAAACTGCATCAAAAACTATATTAAAATTGCACAATATAAACTGTTTCCCTCAATTAGGAAAATTGTTATAAGCTTAGATTGTTAGAAATGAGCGTTTTAGTGGTTTCAAAAAACTGATGTGCCGGTGTCCAGCCAACGGATGTAATTTATTGCCCAGTGGAAAAACCAATTACATATTTAAAAACTACAACAAAAACTATATTAAAATTGTACAATATAAACTGTATCCGTCAATTAGGAAAATTGTTATATGCTTAGATTGTTAGAAATGAGCGTTTTAGAGGTTTCAAAAAACTGATGTGCCGATGTCCAGCCAACGGATGTAATTTATTGCCCAGTGGAAAAATTATTTGCATATTTGAAAACTGCAACAAAAACTATATTAAAATTGTACAATATAAATTGTGCCCGTCAATTAGGAAATTTGTTATAAGCTAAAATTTTTAGAAATGAGCGTTTTAGAGGTTTCTAAAAACTGATGTGCCGATGTCCAGCCAATGAATCTAATTTATTGCCCAGTGAAAAAACCAATTACATATTTGAAAACTGCAACAAAAACTATATTAAAATTGCACAATATAAACTGTTTCCCTCAATTAGGAAAATTGTTATAAGCTTAGATTGTTAGAAATGAGCGTTTTAGAGGTTTCAAAAAACTGATGTGCCGATGTCCAGCCAACGGATCTAATTTATTGCCCAGTTGAAAAACCAATTACATATTTGAAAACTGCAACAAAAACTATATTAAAATTGCACAATTTGTTAGAAATGAGCGTTTAAGAGGTTTCTAAAAACTGATGTGCCGATGTCCAGCCAACGGATCTAATTTATTGCCCAGTGGAAAAACCAATTACATATTTGAAAACTGCAACAAAAACTATATTAAAACTGCACAATATAAAATCTGTCCGTCAATTAGGAAAATTGTTATAGGCTTAGATTTTTAGAAATGAGCGTTTTAGAGGTTTCAAAAAACTGATGTGCCGGTGTCCAGCCAACGGATCTAATTTATTGCCCAGTGGAAAAACCAATTACATATTTGAAAACTGCAACAAAAACTATATTAAAATATACAATATAAATTGTGTCCGTTAATTAGGAAAATTGTTATAGGCTTAGATTGTTAGATATGAGCGTTTTAGAGGTTTCTAAAAACTGATGAGCCGATGTCCAGCCAACGGATCTAATTTATTGCCCAGTGGAAAAACCAATTACATATTTAAAAACTGCAACAAAAACAATATTAAAATTGCACAATATAAACTGTATCCGTCAATTAGGAAAATTGTTATAGGCTTAGATTTTTAGAAATGAGCGTTTTAGAGGTTTCAAAAAACTGATGTGCCGGTGTCCAGCCAACGGATCTAATTTATTGCCCAGTGGAAAAACCAATTACATATTTGAAAACTGCAAAAAAACTATATTAAAATTGCACAATATAAAATCTGTCCGTCAATTAGGAAAATTGTTATAAGCTTAGATTGTTAGAAATGAGCGTTTTAGAGGTTTCAAAAAACTGATGTGCCTGTGTCCAGCCAACGGATCTAATTTATTGCCCAGTGGAAAAACCAATTACATATTTGAAAACTGCAAAAAAACTATATTAAAATTGCACAATATAAAATCTGTCCGTCAATTAGGAAAATTGTTATAAGCTTAGACTGTTAGAAATGAGCGTTTTAGAGGTTTCTAAAAACTGATGTGTCGGTGTCCAGCCAACGGATCTAATTTATTGCCCAGTGGAAAAACCAATTACATATTTGAAAACTGCAACAAAAACTATATTAAAATTTACAATATAAATTGTGTCCGTCAATTAGGAAAATTGTTATAAGCTTAGATTGTTAGAAATGAGCGTTTTAAGGTCTCAAAAAACTGATGTGCCGGTGTCCAGCCAACGGATCTAATTTATTGCATAGGTGAAAAACCAATTACATATTTGAAAACTGCAAAAAAACTATATTAAAATTGCACAATATAAAATCTGTCCGTCAATTAGGAAAATTGTTATAAGCTTAGATTGTTAGAAATGAGCGTTTTAAGGTCTCAAAAAACTGATGTGCCGGTGTCCAGCCAACAGATCTAATTTATTGCCCAGTTGAAAAACCAATTACATATTTGAAAACTGCAAAAAAACTATATTAAAATTGCACAATATAAAATCTGTCCGTCAATTAGGAAAATTGTTATAAGCTTAGATTGTTAGAAATGAGCGTTTTAGAGGTCTCAAAAAACTGATGTGCCGATGTCCAGCCAACGGATCTAATTTATTGCCCAGTTGAAAAACCAATTACATATTTGAAAACTGCAGTTGAAACTGTATTAAAATTGCACAATATAAACTGTGTCCGTTAATTAGGAAAATTGTTATAGGCTTAGATAGTTAGAAATGAGCGTTTTAGAGGATTCTAAAAACTGATGTGCCGATGTCCAGCCAACGGATCTTATTTATTGCCCAGTTGAAAAATTAATTACTTAATTGAAATCTGCAGTTGTAACTGTATTAAAATTGCACAATATAAACTGTGTCCGTTAATTAGAAAAATTGTTATAAGCTTAGATTTTTAGAAATGAGCGTTTTAGAGGTTTCAAAAAACTGATGTGCCGGTGTCCAGCCAACGGATCGAATTTATTGCTCAGTGGAAAAACCAATTACATATTTGAAAACTGCAACAAAAACTATATTAAAATTGCACAATATAAACTGTTTCCCTCAATTAGGAAAATTGTTATAAGCTTAGATTGTTAGAAATGAGCGTTTTAGTGGTTTCAAAAAACTGATGTGCCGGTGTCCAGCCAACGGATGTAATTTATTGCCCAGTGGAAAAACCAATTACATATTTAAAAACTGCAACAAAAACTATATTAAAATTGTACAATATAAACTGTATCCGTCAATTAGGAAAATTGTTATAAGCTTAGATTGTTAGAAATGAGCGTTTTAAGGTCTCAAAAAACTGATGTGCCGGTGTCCAGCCAACAGATCTAATTTATTGCCCAGTTGAAAAACCAATTACATATTTGAAAACTGCAAAAAAACTATATTAAAATTGCACAATATAAAATCTGTCCGTCAATTAGGAAAATTGTTATAAGCTTAGATTGTTAGAAATGAGCGTTTTAGAGGTTTCAGAATATAGTAATGGTTTGGGACTCTGTAAAACGCCGCATACAACATATGAACTGCCTGCCTACGATAGCTTGGCCTTAATATGCAATTTTGAAATATTCAATGTTCACTCACATGGGGCAGTCTTACGCTTAATATGTGGATATAGTAATGGTTTGGGGCTCTGTTAAACGCCGCATACACAATATGAACTGCCTGCCTACGATAGTTTGGCTGAAACAGACATTTTTGAAATATTCACTGTTCATCCACATGGGGCAGTCTAACGCTTACTACGTGGATATAGTAATCGTTTTGGGCTCTGTTTAACGCCTCATACACAATATGAACTGCCTGCCTACGATAGCTTGGCCGTAATAGACATTTTTGAAATATTCACTGTTTAACCACATGGGGCAGTCTAACGCTTACTAGGTGGATATAGTAATCGTTTGGGGCTCTGTTAAACGCCGCATACACAATATGAACTGCCTGCCTTCGATAGTTTGGCTAAAACAGACATTTTTAAAATATTCACTGTTCATCCTTATGGGGCAGTCTAACCCTTAATATGTGAATATAGTAATGGTTTGGGGCTCTGTATATCCCCGCATACACCATATGAACTGCCTGCCTTCGATAGCTTGGCCTTAATATGCAATTTTGAAATATTCAATGTTCACTCACATGGGGCAGTCTAACGCTTAATATGTGGATATAGTAATGGTTTGGGGCTCTGTTAAACGCCGCATACACAATATGAACTGCCTGCCTACGATAGTTTGGCTGAAACAGACATTTTTGAAATATTCACTGTTCATCCACATAGGGCAGTCTATCGCTTACTATGTGAATATAGTAATGGTTTGGGACTGTGTTTACCGCCGCATACACCAGGCAGTTCATAAACTGCCTGCCTACGATAGTTTGGCTAAAACAGACATTTTTGAAATATTCACTGTTCAACCACATGGGGCAGTCTAACGCTTAGTACACACTATATGAACTGCCAGCATACGATAGCTTGGCCGTAATAGACATTTTTGAAATATTCACTGTTCAACCTCATGGGGCAGTCTAACGCTTACTATGTGGATATAGTAATCGTTTGGGGCTCTGTTAAACGCCGCATACACAATATGAACTGCCTGCCTACGATACCTTGGCTGTAATAGACATTTTTGTAATATTCACTGTTCAACCACATGGGGCAGTCTAGCGCCTAATATGTGGATATAGTAATAGTTTGGGGCTCTGTTAAACGCCGCATACAAAATATGAACTGCCTGTCTACGATACCTTGGCTGTAATAGACATCTTTGAAATATTCACTGTTCAACCACATGGGGCAGTCTAACGCTTACTATGTGGATATAGTAATCGTTTGGGGCTCTGTTTAACGCCTCATACACAATATGAACTGCCTGATTACGATAGCTTGGCCGTAATAGACATTTTTGAAATATTCACTGTTCAACCACATGGGGCAGTCTAACACTTACTATGTGGATATAGTAATCGTTTGGGGCTCTGTTTAACCCCTCATACACAATATGAAATGCCTGATTACGATAGCTTGGCCGTAATAGACATTTTTGAAATATTCACTGTTCAACCACATGGGGCTGTCTAACGCTTACTATGTGGATATAGTAATCGTTTGGGGCTCTGTTAAACGCCGCATACACAATATGAACTGCCTGCCTACGATACCTTGGCTGTAATAGACTTTTCTGAAATATTCACTGTTCAACCACATGGGGCAGTCTAACGCTTACTATGTGGATATAGTAATCGTTTGGGGCTCTGTTTAACGCCTCATACACAATATGAAATGCCTGATTACGATAGCTTGGCCGTAATAGACATTTTTGAAATATTCACTGTTCAACCACATGGGGCAGTCTAACGCTTACTATGTGGATATAGTAATCGTTTGGGGCTCTGTTTAACGCCTCATACACAATATGAACTGCCTGCCTACGATAGCTTGGCCGTAATAGACATTTTTGAAATATTCACAGTTCAACCACATGGGGCAGTCTAGCGCCTAATATGTGGATATAGAAATGGTTTGGGGCTCTGTATAACGCCGCATACATAATATGAACAGCCTGCCTTCGATAGTTTGGCTAAAACAGACATTTTTGAAATATTCACTGTTCATCCACATGGGGCAGTCTAACGCTTACTATGTGGATATAGTAATCGTTTGGGGCTCTGTTAAACGCCGCATACACAATATGAACTGCCTGTCTACGATAACTTGGCTGTAATAGACATTTTTGAAATATTCACTGTTCAACCACATGGGGCAGTCTAACGCTTACTATGTGGATATAGTAATCGTTTGGGGCTCTGTTTAACGCCTCATACACAATATGAACTGCCTGATTACGATAGCTTGGCCGTAATAGACATTTTTGAAATATTCACTGTTCAACCACATGGGGCAGTCTAACACTTACTATGTGGATATAGTAATCGTTTGGGGCTCTGTTTAACCCCTCATACACAATATGAAATGCCTGATTACGATAGCTTGGCCGTAATAGACATTTTTGAAATATTCACTGTTCAACCACATGGGGCAGTCTAACGCTTACTATGTGGATATAGTAATCGTTTGGGGCTCTGTTAAACGCCGCATACACAATATGAACTGCCTGCCTACGATACCTTGGCTGTAATAGACATTTTTGAAATATTCACTGTTCAACCACATGGGGCAGTCTAACGCTTACTATGTGGATATAGTAATCGTTTGGGGCTCTGTTTAACGCCTCATACACAATATGAAATGCCTGATTACGATAGCTTGGCCGTAAGAGACATTTTTGAAATATTCACTGTTCAACCACATGGGGCAGTCTAACGCTTACTATGTGGATATAGTAATCGTTTGGGTCTCGGTTTAACGCCTCAAACACAATATGAACTGCCTGCCTACGATAGCTTGGCCGTAATAGACATTTTTGAAATATTCACTGTTCAACCACATGGGGCAGTCTAACGCTTACTATGTGGATATAGTAATCGTTTGGGGCTCTGTTTAACGCCTCATACACAATATGAACTGCCTGCCTACGATAGTTTGGCTAAAACAGACATTTTTAAAATATTCACTGTTCATCCTTATGGGGCAGTCTAAAGCTTAATAAGTGAATATAGTAATGGTTTGGGGCTCTGTTATACGCCGCATACACAATATGAACTGCCTGCCTACGATAGCTTGGCCGTAATAGACATTTTTGAAATATTCACTGTTCAACCACATGGGGCAGTCTAACTCTTACTATGTGGATATAATAATCGTTTGGGGCTCTGTTTAACGCCTCATACACAATATGAACTGCCTGCCTACGATAGTTTGGCTAAAACAGACATTTTTAAAATATTCACTGTTCATCCTTATGGGGCAGTCTAAAGCTTAATATGTGAATATAGTAATCGTTTGGGGCTCTGTTAAACGCCGCATACACAATATGAACTGCCTGCCTTCGATAGTTTGGCTAAAACAGACATTTTTAAAATATTCACTGTTCATCCATATGGGGCAGTCTAACCCTTAATATGTGAATATAGTAATGGTTTGGGGCTCTGTATATCCCCGCATACACCATATGAACTGCCTGCCTACGATAGTTTGGCTAAAACAGACATTTTTGAAATATTCACTGTTCAACCACATAGGGCAGTCTATCGCTTACTATGTGAATATAGTAATGGTTTGGGACTGTGTTTACCGCCGCATACACCAGGCAGTTCATAAACTGCCTGCCTACGATAGTTTGGCTAAAACAGACATTTTTGAAATATTCACTGTTCAACCACATGGGGCAGTCTAACGCTTAGTACACACTATATGAACTGCCAGCATACGATAGCTTGGCCGTAATAGACATTTTTGAAATATTCACTGTTCAACCTCATGGGGCAGTCTAACGCTTACTATGTGGATATAGTAATCGTTTGGGGCTCTGTTAAACGCCGCATACACAATATGAACTGCCTGCCTACGATACCTTGGCTGTAATAGACATTTTTGAAATATTCACTGTTCAACCACATGGGGCAGTCTAGCGCCTAATATGTGGATATAGTAATAGTTTGGGGCTCTGTTAAACGCCGCATACAAAATATGAACTGCCTGCCTACGATAGCTTTGCCGTAATAGTTTTTTTTTGAAATATTCACTGTTCAACCTCATGGGGCAGTCTAACGCTTACTATGTGGATATAGTAATCGTTTGGGGCTCTGTTAAACGCCGCATACACAATATGAACTGCCTGCCTACGATACCTTGGCTGTAATAGACATTTTTGAAATATTCACTGTTCAACCACATGGGGCAGTCTAACGCTTAATATGTGAATATAGTAATGGTTTGGGGCTCTGTAAAACCCTGCATATAAAATATGAACACTCTGTCGCTAATAGTTTGGCTGTAACGGACATTTTTAAAATATTAGGTGTTCGGCCACATGTTGCAGTCCATCGCTTAATAAGTGACTATATTAATGCTTTGGCCCTCTGTAAAACCCTGCATGTACAATATGAACACTGTGTCTCTAATAGTTTGGCTGTAACGGACATTTTTGGAATATTAGGTGTTCGGCCACATATTGCAGTCCATCGCTTAATAAGTGACTATATTAATGCTTTGGCCCTCTGTAAAACCCTGCATGTACAATATGAACACTGTGTCTCTAATAGATTGGCTGTAACGGACAATTTTGGAATATTAGGTGTTCGGCCACATGTTGCAGTCCATCGCTTAATAAGTGACTATATTAATGCTTTGGGCCTCTGTTAAACCCTGCATATAAAATATGAACACTGTGTCTCTAATAGTTTGGCTGTAACTGACATTTTTGGAATATTAGGTGTTCGACCACATGTTGCAGTCCAACGCTTAATAAGTGACTATATTAATGCTTTGGCCCTCTGTAAAACCCTGCATGTACAATATGAACACTGTGTCTCTAATAGTTTGGCTGTAACGGACAATTTTGGAATATTAGGTGTTCGGCTACATGTTGCAGTCCAACGCTTAATAAGTGACTATATTAATGCTTTGGGCCTCTGTAAAACCCTGCATATAAAATATGAACACTGTGTCTATAATAGTTTGGCTGTAACGGACAATTTTGGAATATTAGGTGTTCGACCACATATTGCAGTCCAACGCTTAATAAGTCACTATATTAATGCTTTGGCCCTCTGTAAAACCCTGCATGTACATTATGAACACTGTGTCTCTAATAGTTTGGCTGTAACGGACATTTTTGGAATATTAGGTGTTCGGCAACATGATGCAGTCCATCGCTTAATAAGTGACTATATTAATGCTTTGGCCCTCTGTAAAACCCTGCATGTACAAAATGAACACTGTGTCTCTAATAGTTTGGCTGTAACTGACATTTTTGTAATATTAGGTGTTCGACCACATATTGCAGTCCAACGCTTAATAAGTGACTATATTAATGCTTTGGGCCTCAGTAAAACCCTGCATGTACAATATGAACACTGTGTCTCTAATAGTTTGGCTGTAACGGACATTTTTGGAATATTAGGTGTTCGGCCACATATTGCAGTCCATCGCTTAATAAGTGACTATATTAATGCTTTGGCAATCTGTAAAACCCTGCATGTACAATATGAACACTGTGTCTCTAATAGTTTGGCTGTAACGAACATTTTTGGAATATTAGGTGTTCGGCCACATGTTGCAGTCCATCGCTTAATAAGTGACTATATTAATGCTTTGGGCCTCTGTAAAACCCTGCATATAAAATATGAACACTGAGTCTCTAATAGTTTGGCTGTAACTGACATTTTTGGAATATTAGGTGTTCGGCCACATGTTGCAGTCCATCGCTTAATAAGTGACTATATTAATGCTTTGGGCCTCTGTAAAACCCTGCATGTACAATATGAACACTGTGTCTAATAGTTTGGCTGTAACGGACATTTTTGGAATATTAGGTGTTCGGTTACATGTTGCAGTCCATCGCTTTATAAGTGACTATATTAATGCTTTGGCCCTCTGTAAAACCCTGCATGTACAATATGAACACTGTGTCTCTAATAGTTTGGCTGTAACGGACATTTTTAAAATATTAGGTGTTCGGCCACATGTTGCAGTCCATCGCTTAATAAGTGACTATATTAATGCTTTGGCCCTCTGTAAAACCCTGCATGTACAATATGAACACTGTGTCTCTAACAGTTTGGCTGTAACTGACATTTTTGTAATATTAGGTGTTCGACCACATATTGCAGTCCAACGCTTAATAAGTGACTATATTAAGGCTTTGGCCCTCTGTAAAACCCTGCATGTACAATATGAACACTGTGTCTCTAATAGTTTGGCTGTAACGGACATTTTTGGAATATTAAGTGTTCGGCCACATGTTGCAGTCCATCGCTTAATAAGTGACTATATTAATGCTTTGGCCCTCTGTAAAACCCTGCATGTACAATATGAACACTGTGTCTCTAATAGTTTGGCTGTAACGGACAATTTTGGAATATTAGGTGTTCGGCCACATGTTGCAGTCCATCGCTTAATAAGTGACTATATTAATGCTTTGGCCCTCTGTAAAACCCTGCATGTACAATATGAACACTGTGTCTCTAATAGTTTGGCTGTAACTGACATTTTTGTAATATTAGGTGTTCGACCACATATTGCAGTCCAACGCTTAATAAGTGACTATATTAATGCTTTGGCCCTCTGTAAAACCCTGCATGTACAATATGAACACTGTGTCTCTAATAGTTTGGCTGTAACGGACATTTTTAAAATATTAGGTGTTCGGCCACATGTTGCAGTCCATCGCTTAATAAGTGACTATATTAATGCTTTGGCCCTCTGTAAAACCCTGCATGTACAATATGAACACTGTGTCTCTAATAGTTTGGCTGTAACGGACATTTTTAAAATATTAGGTGTTCGGCCACATGTTGCAGTCCATCGCTTAATAAGTGACTATATTAATGCTTTGGCCCTCTATAAAACCCTGCATGTACAATATGAACACTGTGTCTCTAATAGTTTGACTGTAACTGACATTTTTGTAATATTAGGTGTTCGACCACATATTGCAGTCCAACGCTTAATAAGTGACTATATTAATGCTTTGGCCCTCTGTAAAACCCTGCATGTACAATATGAACACTGTGTCCCTAATAGTTTGGCTGTAACTGACATTTTTGGAATATTAGGTGTTCGGCCACATGTTGCAGTCCAACGCTTAATAAGTGACTATATTAATGCTTTGGCCCTCTGTAAAACCCTGCATATAAAATATGAACACTGAGTCTCTAATAGTTTGGCTGTAACTGACATTTTTGGAATATTAGGTGTTCGGCCACATGTTGCAGTCCATCGCTTAATAAGTGACTATATTAATGCTTTGGGCCTCTGTAAAACCCTGCATGTACAATATGAACACTGTGTCTCTAATAGTTTGGCTGTAACGGACATTTTTGGAATATTAGGTGTTCGGTTACATGTTGCAGTCCATCGCTTAATAAGTGACTATATTAATGCTTTGGCCCTCTGTAAAACCCTGCATGTACAATATGAACACTGTGTCTCTAATAGTTTGGCTGTAACGGACATTTTTAAAATATTAGGTGTTCGGCCACATGTTGCAGTCCATCGCTTAATAAGTGACTATATTAATGCTTTGGCCCTCTGTAAAACCCTGCATGTACAATATGAACACTGTGTCTCTAATAGTTTGGCTGTAACTGACATTTTTGTAATATTAGGTGTTCGACCACATATTGCAGTCCAACGCTTAATAAGTGACTATATTAATGCTTTGGGCCTCTGTAAAACCCTGTATGTACAATATGAACACTGTGTCACTAATAGTTTGGCTGTAACGGACATTTTTGGAATATTAGGTGTTCGGCCACATGTTGCAGTCCATCGCTTAATAAGTGACTATATTAATGCTTTGGGCCTCTGTAAAACCATGCATGTACAATATGAACACTGTGTCTCTAATAGTTTGGCTGTAACGGACATTTTTGGAATATTAGGTGTTCGGCCACATATTGCAGTCCATCGCTTAATAAGTGACTATATTAATGCTTTGGCCCTCTGTAAAACCCTGCATGTACAATATGAACACTGTGTCTCTAATAGTTTGGCTGTAACGGACATTTTTAAAATATTAGGTGTTCGGCCACATGTTGCAGTCCATCGCTTAATAAGTGACTATATTAATGCTTTGGCCCTCTGTAAAACCCTGCATGTACAATATGAACACTGAGTCTCTAATAGTTTGGCTGTAACTGACATTTTTGGAATATTAGGTGTTCGGCCACATGTTGCAGTCCATCGCTTAATAAGTGACTATATTAATGCTTTGGCCCTCTGTAAAACCCTGCATGTACAATATGAACACTGTGTCTCTAATAGTTTGGCTGTAACGGACAATTTTGGAATATTAGGTGTTCGGCCACATGTTGCAGTCCATCGCTTAATAAGTGACTATATTAATGCTTTGGCCCTCTGTAAAACCCTGCATGTACAATATGAACACTGTGTCTCTAATAGTTTGGCTGTAACTGACATTTTTGTAATATTAGGTGTTCGACCACATATTGCAGTCCAACGCTTAATAAGTGACTATATTAATGCTTTGGCCCTCTGTAAAACCCTGCATGTACAATATGAACACTGTGTCTCTAATAGTTTGGCTGTAACGGACATTTTTAAAATATTAGGTGTTCGGCCACATGTTGCAGTCCATCGCTTAATAAGTGACTATATTAATGCTTTGGCCCTCTGTAAAACCCTGCATGTACAATATGAACACTGTGTCTCTAATAGTTTGGCTGTAACGGACATTTTTAAAATATTAGGTGTTCGGCCACATGTTGCAGTCCATCGCTTAATAAGTGACTATATTAATGCTTTGGCCCTCTATAAAACCCTGCATGTACAATATGAACACTGTGTCTCTAATAGTTTGACTGTAACTGACATTTTTGTAATATTAGGTGTTCGACCACATATTGCAGTCCAACGCTTAATAAGTGACTATATTAATGCTTTGGCCCTCTGTAAAACCCTGCATGTACAATATGAACACTGTGTCCCTAATAGTTTGGCTGTAACTGACATTTTTGGAATATTAGGTGTTCGGCCACATGTTGCAGTCCAACGCTTAATAAGTGACTATATTAATGCTTTGGCCCTCTGTAAAACCCTGCATATAAAATATGAACACTGAGTCTCTAATAGTTTGGCTGTAACTGACATTTTTGGAATATTAGGTGTTCGGCCACATGTTGCAGTCCATCGCTTAATAAGTGACTATATTAATGCTTTGGGCCTCTGTAAAACCCTGCATGTACAATATGAACACTGTGTCTCTAATAGTTTGGCTGTAACGGACATTTTTGGAATATTAGGTGTTCGGTTACATGTTGCAGTCCATCGCTTAATAAGTGACTATATTAATGCTTTGGCCCTCTGTAAAACCCTGCATGTACAATATGAACACTGTGTCTCTAATAGTTTGGCTGTAACGGACATTTTTAAAATATTAGGTGTTCGGCCACATGTTGCAGTCCATCGCTTAATAAGTGACTATATTAATGCTTTGGCCCTCTGTAAAACCCTGCATGTACAATATGAACACTGTGTCTCTAATAGTTTGGCTGTAACTGACATTTTTGTAATATTAGGTGTTCGACCACATATTGCAGTCCAACGCTTAATAAGTGACTATATTAATGCTTTGGGCCTCTGTAAAACCCTGTATGTACAATATGAACACTGTGTCACTAATAGTTTGGCTGTAACGGACATTTTTGGAATATTAGGTGTTCGGCCACATGTTGCAGTCCATCGCTTAATAAGTGACTATATTAATGCTTTGGGCCTCTGTAAAACCATGCATGTACAATATGAACACTGTGTCTCTAATAGTTTGGCTGTAACGGACATTTTTGGAATATTAGGTGTTCGGCCACATATTGCAGTCCATCGCTTAATAAGTGACTATATTAATGCTTTGGCCCTCTGTAAAACCCTGCATGTACAATATGAACACTGTGTCTCTAATAGTTTGGCTGTAACGGACATTTTTAAAATATTAGGTGTTCGGCCACATGTTGCAGTCCATCGCTTAATAAGTGACTATATTAATGCTTTGGCCCTCTGTAAAACCCTGCATGTACAATATGAACACTGAGTCTCTAATAGTTTGGCTGTAACTGACATTTTTGGAATATTAGGTGTTCGGCCACATGTTGCAGTCCATCGCTTAATAAGTGACTATATTAATGCTTTGGGCCTCTGTTAAACCCTGCATATAAAATATGAACACTGTGTCTCTAATAGTTTGGCTGTAACGGACATTTTTGGAATATTAGGTGTTCGGCCACATGTTGCAGTCCATCGCTTAATAAGTGACTATATTAATGCTTTGGGCCTCTGTAAAACCCTGCATGTACAATATGAACACTGTGTCTCTAATAGTTTGGCTGTAACGGACATTTTTGGAATATTAGGTGTTCGGTTACATGTTGCAGTCCATCGCTTAATAAGTGACTATATTAATGCTTTGGCCCTCTGTAAAACCCTGCATGTACAATATGAACACTGTGTCTCTAATAGTTTGGCTGTAACGGACATTTTTAAAATATTAGGTGTTCGGCCACATGTTGCAGTCCATCGCTTAATAAGTGACTATATTAATGCTTTGGCCCTCTGTAAAACCCTGCATGTACAATATGAACACTGAGTCTCTAATAGTTTGGCTGTAACTGACATTTTTGGAATATTAGGTGTTCGGCCACATGTTGCAGTCCATCGCTTAATAAGTGACTATATTAATGCTTTGGGCCTCTGTTAAACCCTGCATATAAAATATGAACACTGAGTCTCTAATAGTTTGGCTGTAACTGACATTTTTGGAATATTAGGTGTTCGGCCACATGTTGCAGTCCATCGCTTAATAAGTGACTATATTAATGCTTTGGGCCTCTGTAAAACCCTGCATGTACAATATGAACACTGTGTCTCTAATAGTTTGGCTGTAACGGACATTTTTGGAATATTAGGTGTTCGGTTACATGTTGCAGTCCATCGCTTAATAAGTGACTATATTAATGCTTTGGCCCTCTGTAAAACCCTGCATGTACAATATGAACACTGTGTCTCTAATTGTTTGGCTGTAACGAACATTTTTGGAATATTAGGTGTTCGGCCACATGTTGCAGTCCATCGCTTAATAAGTGACTATATTAATGCTTTGGGCCTCTGTAAAACCCTGCATATAAAATATGAACACTGAGTCTCTAATAGTTTGGCTGTAACTGACATTTTTGGAATATTAGGTTTTCGGCCACATGTTGCAGTCCATCGCTTAATAAGTGACTATAATAATGCTTTGGGCCTCTGTAAAACCCTGCATGTACAATATGAACACTGTGTCTCTAATAGTTTGGCTGTAACGGACATTTTTGGAATATTAGGTGTTCGGCCACATGTTGCAGTCCATCGCTTAATAAGTGACTATATTAATGCTTTGGGCCTCTGTAAAACCCTGCATATAAAATATGAACACTGAGTCTCTAATAGTTTGGCTGTAACTGACATTTTTGGAATATTAGGTGTTCGGCCACATGTTGCAGTCCATCGCTTAATAAGTGACTATATTAATGCTTTGGCCCTCTGTAAAACCCTGCATGTACAATATGATCACTGTGTCTCTAATAGTTTGGCTGTAACGGACATTTTTGGAATATTAGGTGTTCGGCCACATATTGCAGTCCATCGCTTAATAAGTGACTATATTAATGCTTTGGCCCTCTGTAAAACCCTGCATGTACAATATGAACACTGTGTCTCTAATAGTTTGGCTGTAACGGACATTTTTGGAATATTAGGTGTTCGGCCACATATTGCAGTCCATCGCTTAATAAGTGACTATATTAATGCTTTGGCCCTCTGTAAAACCCTGCATGTACAATATGAACACTGTGTCTCTAATAGTTTATCTGTAACGGACATTTTTAAAATATTAGGTGTTCGGCCACATGTTGCAGTCCATCGCTTAATAAGTGACTATATTAATGCTTTGGCCCTCTGTAAAACCCTGCATGTACAATATGAACACTGTGTCTCTAATAGTTTAACTGTAACTGACATTTTTGTAATATTAGGTGTTCGACCACATATTGCAGTCCAACGCTTAATAAGTGACTATATTAATGCTTTGGCCCTCTGTAAAACCCTGCATGTACAATATGAACACTGTGTCTCTAATAGTTTGGCTGTAACTGACATTTTTGGAATATTAGGTGTTCGGCCACATGTTGCAGTCCAACGCTTAATAAGTGACTATATTAATGCTTTGGCCCTCTGTAAAACCCTGCATGTACAATATGAACACTGTGTCTCTAATAGTTTGGCTGTAACTGACATTTTTGTAATATTAGGTGTTCGACCACATATTGCAGTCCAACGCTTAATAAGTGACTATATTAATGCTTTGGGCCTCTGTAAAACCATGCATGTACAATATGAATACTGTGTCTCTAATAGTTTGGCTGTAACGGACATTTTTGGAATATTAGGTGTTCGGCCACATATTGCAGTCCATCGCTTAATAAGTGACTATATTAATGCTTTGGCCCTCTGTAAAACCCTGCATGTACAATATGAACACTGTGTCTCTAATAGTTTGGCTGTAACGGACATTTTTAAAATATTAGGTGTTCGGCCACATGTTGCAGTCCGTCGCTTAATAAGTGACTATATTAATGCTTTGGCCCTCTGTAAAACCCTGCATGTACAATATGAACACTGAGTCTCTAATAGTTTGGCTGTAACTGACATTTTTGGAATATTAGGTGTTCGGCCACATGTTGCAGTCCATCGCTTAATAAGTGACTATATTAATGCTTTGGGCCTCTGTTAAACCCTGCATATAAAATATGAACACTGAGTCTCTAATAGTTTGGCTGTAACTGACATTTTTGGAATATTAGGTGTTCGGCCACATGTTGCAGTCCATCGCTTAATAAGTGACTATATTAATGCTTTGGGCCTCTGTAAAACCCTGCATGTACAATATGAACACTGTGTCTCTAATAGTTTGGCTGTAACGGACATTTTTGGAATATTAGGTGTTCGGTTACATGTTGCAGTCCATCGCTTAATAAGTGACTATATTAATGCTTTGGCCCTCTGTAAAACCCTGCATGTACAATATGAACACTGTGTCTCTAATAGTTTGGCTGTAACGAACATTTTTGGAATATTATGTGTTCGGCCACATGTTGCAGTCCATCGCTTAATAAGTGACTATATTAATGCTTTGGGCCTCTGTAAAACCCTGCATGTACAATATGAACATTGTGTCTCTAATAGTTTGGCTGTAACGGAAATTTTTGGAATATTAGTTGTTCGGCCACATGTTGCAGTCCATCGCTTAATAAGTGACTATATTAATGCTTTGGGCCTCTGTAAAACCCTGCATATAAAATATGAACACTGAGTCTCTAATAGTTTGGCTGTAACTGACATTTTTGGAATATTAGGTGTTCGGCCACATGTTGCAGTCCATCGCTTAATAAGTGACTATATTAATGCTTTGGCCCTCTGTAAAACCCTGCATGTACAATATGAACACTGTGTCTCTAATAGTTTGGCTGTAACGGACATTTTTGGAATATTAGGTGTTCGGCCACATATTGCAGTCCATCGCTTAATAAGTGACTATATTAATGCTTTGGCCCTCTGTAAAACCCTGCATGTACAATATGAACACTGTGTCTCTAATAGTTTGGCTGTAACGGACATTTTTGGAATATTAGGTGTTCGGCCACATATTGCAGTCCATCGCTTAATAAGTGACTATATTAATGCTTTGGCCCTCTGTAAAACCCTGCATGTACAATATGAACACTGTGTCTCTAATAGTTTATCTGTAACGGACATTTTTAAAATATTAGGTGTTCGGCCACATGTTGCAGTCCATCGCTTAATAAGTGACTATATTAATGCTTTGGCCCTCTGTAAAACCCTGCATGTACAATATGAACACTGTGTCTCTAATAGTTTAACTGTAACTGACATTTTTGTAATATTAGGTGTTCGACCACATATTGCAGTCCAACGCTTAATAAGTGACTATATTAATGCTTTGGCCCTCTGTAAAACCCTGCATGTACAATATGAACACTGTGTCTCTAATAGTTTGGCTGTAACTGACATTTTTGGAATATTAGGTGTTCGGCCACATGTTGCAGTCCAACGCTTAATAAGTGACTATATTAATGCTTTGGCCCTCTGTAAAACCCTGCATGTACAATATGAACACTGTGTCTCTAATAGTTTGGCTGTAACTGACATTTTTGTAATATTAGGTGTTCGACCACATATTGCAGTCCAACGCTTAATAAGTGACTATATTAATGCTTTGGGCCTCTGTAAAACCATGCATGTACAATATGAATACTGTGTCTCTAATAGTTTGGCTGTAACGGACATTTTTGGAATATTAGGTGTTCGGCCACATATTGCAGTCCATCGCTTAATAAGTGACTATATTAATGCTTTGGCCCTCTGTAAAACCCTGCATGTACAATATGAACACTGTGTCTCTAATAGTTTGGCTGTAACGGACATTTTTAAAATATTAGGTGTTCGGCCACATGTTGCAGTCCGTCGCTTAATAAGTGACTATATTAATGCTTTGGCCCTCTGTAAAACCCTGCATGTACAATATGAACACTGAGTCTCTAATAGTTTGGCTGTAACTGACATTTTTGGAATATTAGGTGTTCAGCCACATGTTGCAGTCCATCGCTTAATAAGTGACTATATTAATGCTTTGGGCCTCTGTTAAACCCTGCATATAAAATATGAACACTGAGTCTCTAATAGTTTGGCTGTAACTGACATTTTTGGAATATTAGGTGTTCGGCCACATGTTGCAGTCCATCGCTTAATAAGTGACTATATTAATGCTTTGGGCCTCTGTAAAACCCTGCATGTACAATATGAACACTGTGTCTCTAATAGTTTGGCTGTAACGGACATTTTTGGAATATTAGGTGTTCGGTTACATGTTGCAGTCCATCGCTTAATAAGTGACTATATTAATGCTTTGGCCCTCAGTAAAACCCTGCATGTACAATATGAACACTGTGTCTCTAATAGTTTGGCTATAACGGACATTTTTGGAATATTAGGTGTTCGGTTACATGTTGCAGTCCATCGCTTAATAAGTGACTATATTAATGCTTTGGGCCTCTGGTAAACCCTGCATGTATAATATGAACACTGTGTCTCTAATAGTTTAGCTGTAACGGACATTTTTGGAATATTAGGTGTTCGGCCACATGTTGCAGTCCATCGCTTAATAAGTGACTATATTAATGCTTTGGGCCTCTGTAAAACCCTGCATGTACAATATGAACACTGTGTCTCTAATAGTTTGGCTGTAACGGACATTATTGGAATATTAGGTGTTCGGCCACATGTTGCAGTCCATCGCTTAATAAGTGACTATATAAATGCTTTGGCCCTCTGTAAAACCCTGCATGTACAATATGAACACTGTGTCTCTAATAGTTTGGCTGTAACGGACATTTTTGGAATATTAGGTGTTCGGCCACATGTTGCAGTCCATCGCTTAATAAGTGACTATATTAATGCTTTGGGCCTCTGTAAAACCCTGCATGTACAATATGAACACTGTGTCTCTAATAGTTTGGCTGTAACGGACATTTTTGGAATATTAGGTGTTCGGCCACATGTTGCAGTCCATCGCTTAATAAGTGACTATATTAAGGCTTTGGCCCTCTGTAAAACTCTGCATGCACAATATGAACACTGTGTCTCTAATAGTTTGGCTGGAACGGACAATTTTGGAATATTAGGTGTTCGGCCACATGTTGCAGTCCATCGCTTAATAAGTGACTATATAAATGCTTTGGTCCTCTCTTAAACCCTGCATGTACAATATGAACACTGTGTCTCTAATAGTTTGGCTGTAACGGACAATTTTGGAATATTAGGTGTTCGGCCACATGTTGCAGTCCATCGCTTAATAAGTGACTATATTAATGCTTTGGGCCTCTGTAAAACCCTGCATATAAAATATGAACACTGTGCCTCTAATAGTTTTCTGTAACTGACATTTTTGGAATATTAGGTGTTCGACCACATGTTGCAGTCCAACGCATAATAAGTGACTATATTAATGCTTTGGCCCTCTGTAAAACCCTGCATGCACAATATGAACACTGTGTCTCTAATAGTTTGGCTGTAACGGACAATTTTGGAATATTAGGTGTTCGGCCACATATTGCAGTCCATCGCTTAATAAGTGACTATATTAATGCTTTGGCCCTCTGTAAAACCCTGCATGTACAATATGAACACTGTGTCTCTAATAGTTTGGCTGTAACGGACATTTTTAAAATATTAGGTGTTCGGCCACATGTTGCAGTCCGTCGCTTAATAAGTGACTATATTAATGCTTTGGCCCTCTGTAAAACCCTGCATGTACAATATGAACACTGAGTCTCTAATAGTTTGGCTGTAACTGACATTTTTGGAATATTAGGTGTTCAGCCACATGTTGCAGTCCATCGCTTAATAAGTGACTATATTAATGCTTTGGGCCTCTGTTAAACCCTGCATATAAAATATGAACACTGAGTCTCTAATAGTTTGGCTGTAACTGACATTTTTGGAATATTAGGTGTTCGGCCACATGTTGCAGTCCATCGCTTAATAAGTGACTATATTAATGCTTTGGGCCTCTGTAAAACCCTGCATGTACAATATGAACACTGTGTCTCTAATAGTTTGGCTGTAACGGACATTTTTGGAATATTAGGTGTTCGGTTACATGTTGCAGTCCATCGCTTAATAAGTGACTATATTAATGCTTTGGCCCTCTGTAAAACCCTGCATGTACAATATGAACACTGTGTCTCTAATAGTTTGGCTATAACGGACATTTTTGGAATATTAGGTGTTCGGTTACATGTTGCAGTCCATCGCTTAATAAGTGACTATATTAATGCTTTGGGCCTCTGGTAAACCCTGCATGTATAATATGAACACTGTGTCTCTAATAGTTTAGCTGTAACGGACATTTTTGGAATATTAGGTGTTCGGCCACATGTTGCAGTCCATCGCTTAATAAGTGACTATATTAATGCTTTGGGCCTCTGTAAAACCCTGCATGTACAATATGAACACTGTGTCTCTAATAGTTTGGCTGTAACGGACATTATTGGAATATTAGGTGTTCGGCCACATGTTGCAGTCCATCGCTTAATAAGTGACTATATAAATGCTTTGGCCCTCTGTAAAACCCTGCATGTACAATATGAACACTGTGTCTCTAATAGTTTGGCTGTAACGGACATTTTTGGAATATTAGGTGTTCGGCCACATGTTGCAGTCCATCGCTTAATAAGTGACTATATTAATGCTTTGGGCCTCTGTAAAACCCTGCATGTACAATATGAACACTGTGTCTCTAATAGTTTGGCTGTAACGGACATTTTTGGAATATTAGGTGTTCGGCCACATGTTGCAGTCCATCGCTTAATAAGTGACTATATTAAGGCTTTGGCCCTCTGTAAAACTCTGCATGCACAATATGAACACTGTGTCTCTAATAGTTTGGCTGGAACGGACAATTTTGGAATATTAGGTGTTCGGCCACATGTTGCAGTCCATCGCTTAATAAGTGACTATATAAATGCTTTGGTCCTCTCTTAAACCCTGCATGTACAATATGAACACTGTGTCTCTAATAGTTTGGCTGTAACGGACAATTTTGGAATATTAGGTGTTCGGCCACATGTTGCAGTCCATCGCTTAATAAGTGACTATATTAATGCTTTGGGCCTCTGTAAAACCCTGCATATAAAATATGAACACTGTGCCTCTAATAGTTTTCTGTAACTGACATTTTTGGAATATTAGGTGTTCGACCTCATGTTGCAGTCCAACGCATAATAAGTGACTATATTAATGCTTTGGCCCTCTGTAAAACCCTGCATGCACAATATGAACACTGTGTCTCTAATAGTTTGGCTGTAACGGACAATTTTGGAATATTAGGTGTTCGGCCACATGTTGCAGTCCATCGCTTAATAAGTGACTATATTAATGCTTTGGGCCTCTGTTAAACCCTGCATGTACAATAAGAACACTGTGTCACTAATAGTTTGGCTATAACGGACATTTTTGGAATATTAGGTGTTCGGTTACATGTTGCAGTCCATCGCTTAATAAGTGACTATATTAATGCTTTGGGCCTCTGGTAAACCCTGCATGTACAATATGAACACTGTGTCTCTAATAGTTTAGCTGTAACGGACATTTTTGGAATATTAGGTGTTCGGCCACATGTTGCAGTCCATCGCTTAATAAGTGACTATATTAATGCTTTGGGCCTCTGTAAAACCCTGTATGTACAATATGAACACTGTGTCTCTAATAGTTTGGCTGTAACGGACATTTTTGGAATATTAGGTGTTCGGCCACATGTTGCAGTCCATCGCTTAATAAGTGACTATATAAATGCTTTGGCCCTCTGTAAAACCCTGCATGTACAATATGAACACTGTGTCTCTAATAGTTTGGCTGTAACGGACATTTTTGGAATATTAGGTGTTCGGCCACATGTTGCAGTCCATCGCTTAATAAGTGACTATATTAATGCTTTGGGCCTCTGTAAAACCCTGTATGTACAATATGAACACTGTGTCTCTAATAAATTGGCTGTAACGGACATTTTTGGAATATTAGGTGTTCGGCCACATGTTGCAGTCCATCGCTTAATAAGTGACTATATAAATGCTTTGGCCCTCTGTAAAACCCTGCATGTACAATATGAACACTGTGTCTCTAATAGTTTGGCTGTAACGGACATTTTTGGAATATTAGGTGTTCGGCCACATGTTGCAGTCCATCGCTTAATAAGTGACTATATAAATGCTTTGGCCCTCTGTAAAACCCTGCATGTACAATATGAACACTGTGTCTCTAATAGTTTGGCTGTAACGGACATTTTTGGAATATTAGGTGTTCGGCCACATGTTGCAGTCCATCGCTTAATAAGTGACTATATAAATGCTTTGGCCCTCTGTAAAACCCTGCATGTACAATATGAACACTGTGTCTCTAATAGTTTGGCTGTAGCGGACATTTTTGGAATATTAGGTGTTCGGCCACATGTTGCAGTCCATCGCTTAATAAGTGACTATATAAATGCTTTGGCCCTCTGTAAAACCCTACATGTACAATATGAACACTGTGTCTCTAATAGTTTGGCTGTTACGGACATTTTTGGAATATTAGGTGTTCGGCCACATGTTGCAGTCCATCGCTTAATAAGTGACTATATTAATGCTTTGGGCCTCTGTAAAACCCTGCATGTACAATATGAACACTGTGTCTCTAATAGTTTGGCTGTAACGGACATTTTTGGAATATTAGGTGTTCGGCCACATGTTGCAGTCCATCGCTTAATAAGTGACTATATTAAGGCTTTGGCCCTCTGTAAAACTCTGCATGCACAATATGAACACTGTGTCTCTAATAGTTTGGCTGGAACGGACAATTTTGGAATATTAGGTGTTCGGCCACATGTTGCAGTCCATCGCTTAATAAGTGACTATATAAATGCTTTGGTCCTCTCTTAAACCCTGCATGTACAATATGAACACTGTGTCTCTAATAGTTTGGCTGTAACGGACAATTTTGGAATATTAGGTGTTCGGCCACATGTTGCAGTCCATCGCTTAATAAGTGACTATATTAATGCTTTGGGCCTCTGTAAAACCCTGCATATAAAATATGAACACTGTGCCGCTAATAGTTTTCTGTAACTGACATTTTTGGAATATTAGGTGTTCGACCTCATGTTGCAGTCCAACGCATAATAAGTGACTATATTAATGCTTTGGCCCTCTGTAAAACCCTGCATGCACAATATGAACACTGTGTCTCTAATAGTTTGGCTGTAACGGACAATTTTGGAATATTAGGTGTTCGGCCACATGTTGCAGTCCATCGCTTAATAAGTGACTATATTAATGCTTTGGGCCTCTGTTAAACCCTGCATGTACAATAAGAACACTGTGTCACTAATAGTTTGGCTATAACGGACATTTTTGGAATATTAGGTGTTCGGTTACATGTTGCAGTCCATCGCTTAATAAGTGACTATATTAATGCTTTGGGCCTCTGGTAAACCCTGCATGTACAATATGAACACTGTGTCTCTAATAGTTTAGCTGTAACGGACATTTTTGGAATATTAGGTGTTCGGCCACATGTTGCAGTCCATCGCTTAATAAGTGACTATATTAATGCTTTGGGCCTCTGTAAAACCCTGTATGTACAATATGAACACTGTGTCTCTAATAGTTTGGCTGTAACGGACATTTTTGGAATATTAGGTGTTCGGCCACATGTTGCAGTCCATCGCTTAATAAGTGACTATATAAATGCTTTGGCCCTCTGTAAAACCCTGCATGTACAATATGAACACTGTGTCTCTAATAGTTTGGCTGTAACGGACATTTTTGGAATATTAGGTGTTCGGCCACATGTTGCAGTCCATCGCTTAATAAGTGACTATATTAATGCTTTGGGCCTCTGTAAAACCCTGTATGTACAATATGAACACTGTGTCTCTAATAAATTGGCTGTAACGGACATTTTTGGAATATTAGGTGTTCGGCCACATGTTGCAGTCCATCGCTTAATAAGTGACTATATAAATGCTTTGGCCCTCTGTAAAACCCTGCATGTACAATATGAACACTGTGTCTCTAATAGTTTGGCTGTAACGGACATTTTTGGAATATTAGGTGTTCGGCCACATGTTGCAGTCCATCGCTTAATAAGTGACTATATAAATGCTTTGGCCCTCTGTAAAACCCTGCATGTACAATATGAACACTGTGTCTCTAATAGTTTGGCTGTAACGGACATTTTTGGAATATTAGGTGTTCGGCCACATGTTGCAGTCCATCGCTTAATAAGTGACTATATAAATGCTTTGGCCCTCTGTAAAACCCTGCATGTACAATATGAACACTGTGTCTCTAATAGTTTGGCTGTAGCGGACATTTTTGGAATATTAGGTGTTCGGCCACATGTTGCAGTCCATCGCTTAATAAGTGACTATATAAATGCTTTGGCCCTCTGTAAAACCCTACATGTACAATATGAACACTGTGTCTCTAATAGTTTGGCTGTAACGGACATTTTTGGAATATTAGGTGTTCGGCCACATGTTGCAGTCCATCGCTTAATAAGTGACTATATTAATGCTTTGGGCCTCTGTAAAACCCTGCATGTACAATATGAACACTGTGTCTCTAATAGTTTGGCTGTAACGGACATTTTTGGAATATTAGGTGTTCGGCCACATGTTGCAGTCCATCGCTTAATAAGTGACTATATTAAGGCTTTGGCCCTCTGTAAAACTCTGCATGCACAATATGAACACTGTGTCTCTAATAGTTTGGCTGGAACGGACAATTTTGGAATATTAGGTGTTCGGCCACATGTTGCAGTCCATCGCTTAATAAGTGACTATATAAATGCTTTGGGCCTCTCTTAAACCCTGCATGTACAATATGAACACTGTGTCTCTAATAGTTTGGCTGTAACGGACAATTTTGGAATATTAGGTGTTCGGCCACATGTTGCAGTCCATCGCTTAATAAGTGACTATATTAATGCTTTGGGCCTCTGTAAAACCCTGCATATAAAATATGAACACTGTGCCTCTAATAGTTTTCTGTAACTGACATTTTTGGAATATTAGGTGTTCGACCACATGTTGCAGTCCAACGCATAATAAGTGACTATATTAATGCTTTGGGCCTCTGTAAAACCCTGCATGTACAATATGAACATTGTGTCTCTAATAGTTTGGCTGTAACGGACATTTTTGGAATATTAGTTGTTCGGCCACATGTTGCAGTCCATCGCTTAATAAGTGACTATATTAATGCTTTGGGCCTCTGTAAAACCCTGCATATAAAATATGAACACTGAGTCTCTAATAGTTTGGCTGTAACTGACATTTTTGGAAAATTAGGTGTTCGGCCACATGTTGCAGTCCATCGCTTAATAAGTGACTATATTAATGCTTTGGCCCTCTGTAAAACCCTGCATGTACAATATGAACACTGTGTCTCTAATAGTTTGGCTGTAACGGACATTTTTGGAATATTAGGTGTTCGGCCACATATTGCAGTCCATCGCTTAATAAGTGACTATATTAATGCTTTGGCCCTCTGTAAAACCCTGCATGTACAATATGAACACTGTGTCTCTAATAGTTTGGCTGTAACGGACATTTTTGGAATATTAGGTGTTCGGCCACATATTGCAGTCCATCGCTTAATAAGTGACTATATTAATGCTTTGGCCCTCTGTAAAACCCTGCATGTACAATATGAACACTGTGTCTCTAATAGTTTATCTGTAACGGACATTTTTAAAATATTAGGTGTTCGGCCACATGTTGCAGTCCATCGCTTAATAAGTGACTATATTAATGCTTTGGCCCTCTGTAAAACCCTGCATGTACAATATGAACACTGTGTCTCTAATAGTTTAACTGTAACTGACATTTTTGTAATATTAGGTGTTCGACCACATATTGCAGTCCAACGCTTAATAAGTGACTATATTAATGCTTTGGCCCTCTGTAAAACCCTGCATGTACAATATGAACACTGTGTCTCTAATAGTTTGGCTGTAACTGACATTTTTGGAATATTAGGTGTTCGGCCACATGTTGCAGTCCAACGCTTAATAAGTGACTATATTAATGCTTTGGCCCTCTGTAAAACCCTGCATGTACAATATGAACACCGTGTCTCTAATAGTTTGGCTGTAACTGACATTTTTGTAATATTAGGTGTTCGACCACATATTGCAGTCCAACGCTTAATAAGTGACTATATTAATGCTTTGGGCCTCTGTAAAACCATGCATGTACAATATGAATACTGTGTCTCTAATAGTTTGGCTGTAACGGACATTTTTGGAATATTAGGTGTTCGGCCACATATTGCAGTCCATCGCTTAATAAGTGACTATATTAATGCTTTGGCCCTCTGTAAAACCCTGCATGTACAATATGAACACTGTGTCTCTAATAGTTTGGCTGTAACGGACATTTTTAAAATATTAGGTGTTCGGCCACATGTTGCAGTCCGTCGCTTAATAAGTGACTATATTAATGCTTTGGCCCTCTGTAAAACCCTGCATGTACAATATGAACACTGAGTCTCTAATAGTTTGGCTGTAACTGACATTTTTGGAATATTAGGTGTTCAGCCACATGTTGCAGTCCATCGCTTAATAAGTGACTATATTAATGCTTTGGGCCTCTGTTAAACCCTGCATATAAAATATGAACACTGAGTCTCTAATAGTTTGGCTGTAACTGACATTTTTGGAATATTAGGTGTTCGGCCACATGTTGCAGTCCATCGCTTAATAAGTGACTATATTAATGCTTTGGGCCTCTGTAAAACCCTGCATGTACAATATGAACACTGTGTCTCTAATAGTTTGGCTGTAACGGACATTTTTGGAATATTAGGTGTTCGGTTACATGTTGCAGTCCATCGCTTAATAAGTGACTATATTAATGCTTTGGCCCTCTGTAAAACCCTGCATGTACAATATGAACACTGTGTCTCTAATAGTTTGGCTATAACGGACATTTTTGGAATATTAGGTGTTCGGTTACATGTTGCAGTCCATCGCTTAATAAGTGACTATATTAATGCTTTGGGCCTCTGGTAAACCCTGCATGTATAATATGAACACTGTGTCTCTAATAGTTTAGCTGTAACGGACATTTTTGGAATATTAGGTGTTCGGCCACATGTTGCAGTCCATCGCTTAATAAGTGACTATATTAATGCTTTGGGCCTCTGTAAAACCCTGCATGTACAATATGAACACTGTGTCTCTAATAGTTTGGCTGTAACGGACATTATTGGAATATTAGGTGTTCGGCCACATGTTGCAGTCCATCGCTTAATAAGTGACTATATAAATGCTTTGGCCCTCTGTAAAACCCTGCATGTACAATATGAACACTGTGTCTCTAATAGTTTGGCTGTAACGGACATTTTTGGAGTATTAGGTGTTCGGCCACATGTTGCAGTCCATCGCTTAATAAGTGACTATATTAATGCTTTGGGCCTCTGTAAAACCCTGCATGTACAATATGAACACTGTGTCTCTAATAGTTTGGCTGTAACGGACATTTTTGGAATATTAGGTGTTCGGCCACATGTTGCAGTCCATCGCTTAATAAGTGACTATATTAAGGCTTTGGCCCTCTGTAAAACTCTGCATGCACAATATGAACACTGTGTCTCTAATAGTTTGGCTGGAACGGACAATTTTGGAATATTAGGTGTTCGGCCACATGTTGCAGTCCATCGCTTAATAAGTGACTATATAAATGCTTTGGTCCTCTCTTAAACCCTGCATGTACAATAAGAACACTGTGTCACTAATAGTTTGGCTATAACGGACATTTTTGGAATATTAGGTGTTCGGTTACATGTTGCAGTCCATCGCTTAATAAGTGACTATATTAATGCTTTGGGCCTCTGGTAAACCCTGCATGTACAATATGAACACTGTGTCTCTAATAGTTTAGCTGTAACGGACATTTTTGGAATATTAGGTGTTCGGCCACATGTTGCAGTCCATCGCTTAATAAGTGACTATATTAATGCTTTGGGCCTCTGTAAAACCCTGTATGTACAATATGAACACTGTGTCTCTAATAGTTTGGCTGTAACGGACATTTTTGGAATATTAGGTGTTCGGCCACATGTTGCAGTCCATCGCTTAATAAGTGACTATATAAATGCTTTGGCCCTCTGTAAAACCCTGCTTGTACAATATGAACACTGTGTCTCTAATAGTTTGGCTGTAACGGACATTTTTGGAATATTAGGTGTTCGGCCACATGTTGCAGTCCATCGCTTAATAAGTGACTATATTAATGCTTTGGGCCTCTGTAAAACCCTGTATGTACAATATGAACACTGTGTCTCTAATAGTTTGGCTGTAACGGACATTTTTGGAATATTAGGTGTTCGGCCACATGTTGCAGTCCATCGCTTAATAAGTGACTATATAAATGCTTTGGCCCTCTGTAAAACCCTGCATGTACAATATGAACACTGTGTCTCTAATAGTTTGGCTGTAACGGACATTTTTGGAATATTAGGTGTTCGGCCACATGTTGCAGTCCATCGCTTAATAAGTGACTATATAAATGCTTTGGCCCTCTGTAAAACCCTGCATGTACAATATGAACACTGTGTCTTTAATAGTTTGGCTGTAACGGACATTTTTGGAATATTAGGTGTTCGGCCACATGTTGCAGTCCATCGCTTAATAAGTGACTATATAAATGCTTTGGCCCTCTGTAAAACCCTGCATGTACAATATGAACACTGTGTCTCTAATAGTTTGGCTGTAGCGGACATTTTTGGAATATTAGGTGTTCGGCCACATGTTGCAGTCCATCGCTTAATAAGTGACTATATAAATGCTTTGGCCCTCTGTAAAACCCTACATGTACAATATGAACACTGTGTCTCTAATAGTTTGGCTGTAACGGACATTTTTGGAATATTAGGTGTTCGGCCACATGTTGCAGTCCATCGCTTAATAAGTGACTATATTAATGCTTTGGGCCTCTGTAAAACCCTGCATGTACAATATGAACACTGTGTCTCTAATAGTTTGGCTGTAACGGACATTTTTGGAATATTAGGTGTTCGGCCACATGTTGCAGTCCATCGCTTAATAAGTGACTATATTAAGGCTTTGGCCCTCTGTAAAACTCTGCATGCACAATATGAACACTGTGTCTCTAATAGTTTGGCTGGAACGGACAATTTTGGAATATTAGGTGTTCGGCCACATGTTGCAGTCCATCGCTTAATAAGTGACTATATAAATGCTTTGGGCCTCTCTTAAACCCTGCATGTACAATATGAACACTGTGTCTCTAATAGTTTGGCTGTAACGGACAATTTTGGAATATTAGGTGTTCGGCCACATGTTGCAGTCCATCGCTTAATAAGTGACTATATTAATGCTTTGGGCCTCTGTAAAACCCTGCATATAAAATATGAACACTGTGCCTCTAATAGTTTTCTGTAACTGACATTTTTGGAATATTAGGTGTTCGACCACATGTTGCAGTCCAACGCATAATAAGTGACTATATTAATGCTTTGGCCCTCTGTAAAACCCTGCATGCACAATATGAACACTGTGTCTCTAATAGTTTGGCTGTAACGGACAATTTTGGAATATTAGGTGTTCGGCCACATGTTGCAGTCCATCGCTTAATAAGTGACTATATTAATGCTTTGGGCCTCTGTTAAACCCTGCATGTACAATAAGAACACTGTGTCACTAATAGTTTGGCTATAACGGACATTTTTGGAATATTAGGTGTTCGGTTACATGTTGCAGTCCATCGCTTAATAAGTGACTATATTAATGCTTTGGGCCTCTGGTAAACCCTGCATGTACAATATGAACACTGTGTCTCTAATAGTTTAGCTGTAACGGACATTTTTGGAATATTAGGTGTTCGGCCACATGTTGCAGTCCATCGCTTAATAAGTGACTATATTAATGCTTTGGGCCTCTGTAAAACCCTGTATGTACAATATGAACACTGTGTCTCTAATAGTTTGGCTGTAACGGACATTTTTGGAATATTAGGTGTTCGGCCACATGTTGCAGTCCATCGCTTAATAAGTGACTATATAAATGCTTTGGCCCTCTGTAAAACCCTGCATGTACAATATGAACACTGTGTCTCTAATAGTTTGGCTGTAACGGACATTTTTGGAATATTAGGTGTTCGGCCACATGTTGCAGTCCATCGCTTAATAAGTGACTATATTAATGCTTTGGGCCTCTGTAAAACCCTGCATATAAAATATGAACACTGTGTCTCTAATAGTTTTCTGTAACTGACATTTTTGGAATATTAGGTGTTCGACCACATGTTGCAGTCCATCGCTTAATAAGTGACTATATAAATGCTTTGGCCCTCTGTAAAACCCTGCATGTACAATATGAACACTGTGTCTCTAATAGTTTGGCTGTAACGGACATTTTTGGAATATTAGGTGTTCGGCCACATGTTGCAGTCCATCGCTTAATAAGTGACTATATTAATGCTTTGGGCCTCTGTAAAACCCTGCATGTACAATATGAACACTGTGTCTCTAATAGTTTGGCTGTAACGGACATTTTTGGAATATTAGGTGTTCGGCCACATGTTGCAGTCCATCGCTTAATAAGTGACTATATTAAGGCTTTGGCCCTCTGTAAAACTCTGCATGCACAATATGAACACTGTGTCTCTAATAGTTTGGCTGGAACGGACAATTTTGGAATATTAGGTGTTCGGCCACATGTTGCAGTCCATCGCTTAATAAGTGACTATATAAATGCTTTGGGCCTCTCTTAAACCCTGCATGTACAATATGAACACTGTGTCTCTAATAGTTTGGCTGTAACGGACAATTTTGGAATATTAGGTGTTCGGCCACATGTTGCAGTCCATCGCTTAATAAGTGACTATATTAATGCTTTGGGCCTCTGTAAAACCCTGCATATAAAATATGAACACTGTGTCTCTAATAGTTTTCTGTAACTGACATTTTTGGAATATTAGGTGTTCGACCACATGTTGCAGTCCAACGCTTAATAAGTGACTATATTAAGGCTTTGGCCCTCTGTAAAACTCTGCATGCACAATATGAACACTGTGTCTCTAATAGTTTGGCTGGAACGGACAATTTTGGAATATTAGGTGTTCGGCCACATGTTGCAGTCCATCGCTTAATAAGTGACTATATAAATGCTTTGGGCCTCTCTTAAACCCTGCATGTACAATATGATCACTGTGTCTCTAATAGTTTGGCTGTAACGGACAATTTTGGAATATTAGGTGTTCGGCCACATGTTGCAGTCCATCGCTTAATAAGTGACTATATTAATGCTTTGGGCCTCTGTAAAACCCTGCATATAAAATATGAACACTGTGTCTCTAATAGTTTTCTGTAACTGACATTTTTGGAATATTAGGTGTTCGACCACATGTTGCAGTCCAACGCTTAATAAGTGACTATATTAATGCTTTGGCCCTCTGTAAAACCCTGCATGCACAATATGAACACTGTGTCTCTAATAGTTTGGCTGTAACGGACAAATTTGGAATATTAGGTGTTCGGCCACATGTTGCAGTCCATCGCTTAATAAGTGACTATATTAATGCTTTGGGCCTCTGTTAAACCCTGCATGTACAATAAGAACACTGTGTCACTAATAGTTTGGCTATAACGGACATTTTTGGAATATTAGGTGTTCGGTTACATGTTGCAGTCCATCGCTTAATAAGTGACTATATTAATGCTTTGGGCCTCTGGTAAACCCTGCATGTACAATATGAACACTGTGTCTCTAATAGTTTAGCTGTAACGGACATTTTTGGAATATTAGGTGTTCGGCCACATGTTGCAGTCCATCGCTTAATAAGTGACTATATTAATGCTTTGGGCCTCTGTAAAACCCTGCATGTACAATATGAACACTGTGTCTCTAATAGTTTGGCTCTAACGGACATTTTTGGAATATTAGGTGTTCGGCCACATGTTGCAGTCCATCGCTTAATAAGTGACTATAATAATGCTTTGGCCCTCTGTAAAACCCTGCATGTACAATATGAACACTGTGTCTCTAATAGTTTGGCTGTAACTGACATTTTTGTAATATTAGGTGTTCGACCACATATTGCAGTCCAACGCTTAATAAGTGACTATATTAATGCTTTGGCCCTCTGTAAAACCCTGCATGTACAATATGAACACTGTGTCTCTAAGAGTTTGGCTGTAACGGACATTTTTGGAATATTAGGTGTTCGGCCACATGTTGCAGTTCATCGCTTAATAAGTGACTATATTAATGCTTTGGCCCTCTGTAAAACCCTGCATGTACAATATGAACACTGTGTCTCTAATAGTTTGGCTGTAACGGACATTTTTGGAATATTAGGTGTTCGGCCACATATTGCAGTCCATCGCTTAATAAGTGACTATATTAATGCTTTGGGCCTCTGTAAAACCCTGCATATAAAATATGAACACTGAGTCTCTAATAGTTTGGCTGTAACTGACATTTTTGGAATATTAGGTGTTCGGCCACATGTTGCAGTCCATCGCTTAATAAGTGACTATATTAATGCTTTGGGCCTCTGTAAAACCCTGCATGTACAATATGAACACTGTGTCTCTAATAGTTTGGCTGTAACGGACAATTTTGGAATATTAGGTGTTCGGCCACATGTTGCAGTCCATCGCTTAATAAGTGACTATATTAATGCTTTGGGCCTCTGTAAAACCCTGCATATAAAATATGAACACTGTGTCTCTAATAGTTTGGCTGTAACTGACATTTTTGAAATATTAGGTGTTCGACCACATGTTGCAGTCCAACGCTTTATAAGTGACTATATTAATGCTTTGGCCCTCTGTAAAACCCTGCATGCACAATATGAACACTGTGTCTCTAATAGTTTGGCTGTAACGGACAATTTTGGAATATAAGGTGTTCGCCCACATGTTGCAGTCCATCGCTTAATAAGTGACTATATTAATGCTTTGGGCCTCTGTTAAACCCTGCATGTACAATATGAACACTGTGTCTCTAATAGTTTGGCTGTAACGGACAATTTTGGAATATTAGGTGTTCGGCCACATGTTGCAGTCCATCGCTTAATAAGTGACTATATTAATGCTTTGGGCCTCTGTTAAACCCTGCATGTACAATATGAACACTGTGTCTCTAATAGTTTGGCTGTAACGGACAATTTTGGAATATTAGGTGTTCGGCTACATATTGCAGTCCATCGCTTAATAAGTGACTATATTAATGCTTTGGCCCTCTGTAAAACCCTGCATGTACAATATGAACACTGTGTCTCTAATACTTTGGCTGTAACGGACATTTTTGGAATATTAGGTGTTCGGCCACATGTTGCAGTCCATCGCTTAATAAGTGACTATATTCATGCTTTGGGCCTCTGTAAAACCCTGCATATAAAATATGAACACTGTGTCTCTAATAGTTTGGCTGTAACTGACATTTTTGGAATATTAGGTGTTCGGCCACATGTTGCAGTCCATCGCTTAATAAGTGACTATATTAATGCTTTGGGCCTCTGTAAAACCATGCATGTACAATATGAACACTGTGTCTCTAATAGTTTGGCTGTAACGGACAATTTTGGAATATTAGGTGTTCGGCCACATGTTGCAGTCCATCGCTTAATAAGTGACTATATTAATGCTTTGGGCCTCTGTAAAACCCTGCTTATAAAATATGAACACTGTGTCTCTAATAGTTTTCTGTAACTGACATTTTTGGAATATTAGGTGTTCGACCACATGTTGCACTCCAACGCTTAATAAGTGACTATATTAATGCTTTGGCCCTCTGTAAAACCCTGCATGCACAATATGAACACTGTGTCTCTAGTAGTTTGGCTGTAACGGACAATTTTTAAATATTAGGTGTTCGGCCACATGTTGCAGTCCATCGCTTAATAAGTGACTATATTAATGCTTTGGGCCTCTGTTAAACCCTGCATGTACAATATGAACACTGTGTCACTAATAGTTTGGCTATAACGGACATTTTTGGAATTTCGGCCACATGTTGCAGTCCATCGCTTAATAAGTGACTATATTAATGCTTTGGCCCTCTGTAAAACCCTGCATGCACAATATGAACACTGTGTCTCTAATAGTTTGGCTGTAACAAACAATTTTGGAATATTAGGTGTTCTTCCACATGTTGCAGTCCATCGCTTAATAAGTGACTATATTAATGCTTTGGGCCTCTGTTAAACCCTGCATGTACAATATGAACACTGTGTCACTAATAGTTTGGCTATAACGGACATTTTTGGAATATTAGCTGTTCGGTTACATGTTGCAGTCCATCGCTTAATAAGTGACTATATTAATGCTTTGGGCCTCTGGTAAACCCTGCATGTACAATATGAACACTGTGTCTCTAATAGTTTAGCTGTAACGGACATTTTTGGAATATTAGGTGTTCGGCCACATGTTGCAGTCCATCGCTTAATAAGTGACTATATTAATGCTTTGGGCCTCTGTAAAACCCTGCATGTACAATATGAACACTGTGTCTCTAATAGTTTGGCTGTAACGGACATTTTTGGAATATTAGGTGTTCGGCCACATGTTGCAGTCCATCGCTTAATAAGTGACTATATTAATGCTTTGGCCCTCTGTAAAACTCTGCATGCACAATATGAACACTGTGTCACTAATAGTTTGGCTATAACGGACATTTTTGGAATATTAGGTGTTCGGCCACATGTTGCAGTCCATCGCTTAATAAGTGACTATATAAATGCTTTGGCCCTCTGTAAAACCCTGCATGTACAATATGAACACTGTGTCTCTAATAGTTTGGCTGTAACGGACATTTTTGGAATATTAGGTGTTCGGCCACATGTTGCAGTCCATCGCTTAATAAGTGACTATATTAATGCTTTGGGCCTCTGTAAAACCCTGCATGTACAATATGAACACTGTGTCTCTAATAGTTTGGCTGTAACGGACATTTTTGGAATATTAGGTGTTCGGCCACATGTTGCAGTCCATCGCTTAATAAGTGACGATATTAAGGCTTTGGCCCTCTGTAAAACTCTGCATGCACAATATGAACACTGTGTCTCTAATAGTTTGGCTGGAACGGACAATTTTGGAATATTAGGTGTTCGGCCACATGTTGCAGTCCATCGCTTAATAAGTGACTATATAAATGCTTTAGTCCTCTCTTAAACCCTGCATGTACAATATGAACACTGTGTCTCTAATAGTTTGGCTGTAACGGACAATTTTGGAATATTAGGTGTTCAGCCACATGTTGCAGTCCTTCGCTTAATAAGTGACTATATTAATGCTTTGGGCCTCTGTAAAACCCTGCATATAAAATATGAACACTGTGCCTCTAATAGTTTTCTGTAACTGACATTTTTGGAATATTAGGTGTTCGACCACATGTTGCAGTCCAACGCATAATAAGTGACTATATTAATGCTTTGGCCCTCTGTAAAACCCTGCATGCACAATATGAACACTGTGTCTCTAATAGTTTGGCTGTAACGGACAATTTTGGAATATTAGGTGTTCGGCCACATGTTGCAGTCCATCGCTTAATAAGTGACTATATTAATGCTTTGGGCCTCTGTTAAACCCTGCATGTACAATAAGAACACTGTGTCACTAATAGTTTGGCTATAACGGACATTTTTGGAATATTAGGTGTTCGGTTACATGTTGCAGTCCATCGCTTAATAAGTGACTATATTAATGCTTTGGGCCTCTGGTAAACCCTGCATGTACAATATGAACACTGTGTCTCTAATAGTTTAGCTGTAACGGACATTTTTGGAATATTAGGTGTTCGGCCACATGTTGCAGTCCATCGCTTAATAAGTGACTATATTAATGCTTTGGGCCTCTGTAAAACCCTGTATGTACAATATGAACACTGTGTCTCTAATAGTTTGGCTGTAACGGACATTTTTGGAATATTAGGTGTTCGGCCACATGTTGCAGTCCATCGCTTAATAAGTGACTATATAAATGCTTTGGCCCTCTGTAAAACCCTGCATGTACAATATGAACACTGTGTCTCTAATAGTTTGGCTGTAACGGACATTTTTGGAATATTAGGTGTTCGGCCACATGTTGCAGTCCATCGCTTAATAAGTGACTATATTAATGCTTTGGCCCTCTGTAAAACTCTGCATGCACAATATGAACACTGTGTCTCTAATAGTTTGGCTGTAACGGACAATTTTGGAATATTAGGTGTTCGGCCACATGTTGCAGTCCATCGCTTAATAAGTGACTATATTAATGCTTTGGGCCTCTGTAAAACCCTGCATATAAAATATGAACACTGTGTCTCTAATAGTTTGGCTGTAACTGACATTTTTGTAATATTAGGTGTTCGACCACATATTGCAGTCCAACGCTTAATAAGTGACTATATTAATGCTTTGGGACTCTGTATAACGCTGCATATACAGTATGAACTCTCTGCCTCTTATTGTTTATCTGTTACTGTCATTTTTGGAATATTAGGTGTTCCACCACATGTTGCAGTCCAACGCTTAATAAGTGACTATATTAATGCTTTGGCCGTCAGTAAAACCCTGCATGTACAATTTGAACACTGTGTCTCTAATAGTTTGGCTGTAACGGACATTTTTGGAATATTAGGTGTTCGGCCACATGTTGCAGTCCATCGCTTAATAAGTGACTATATTAATGCTTTGGGCCTCTGTTTAACGCTGCATATACAATATGAACTTTATGCCTCTTATAGTTTGGCTGTAACTGACACTTTTGGAATATTAGGTGTTCTTCCACATGTTGCAGTCCATCGCTTAATAAGTGACTATATTAATGCTTTGGGCCTCTGTTAAACCCTGCATGTACAATATGAACACTGTGTCACTAATAGTTTGGCTATAACGGACATTTTTGGAATATTAGCTGTTCGGTTACATGTTGCAGTCCATCGCTTAATAAGTGACTATATTAATGCTTTGGGCCTCTGGTAAACCCTGCATGTACAATATGAACACTGTGTCTCTAATAGTTTAGCTGTAACGGACATTTTTGGAATATTAGGTGTTCGGCCACATGTTGCAGTCCATCGCTTAATAAGTGACTATATTAATGCTTTGGGCCTCTGTAAAACCCTGCATGTACAATATGAACACTGTGTCTCTAATAGTTTGGCTGTAACGGACATTTTTGGAATATTAGGTGTTCGGCCACATGTTGCAGTCCATCGCTTAATAAGTGACTATATTAATGCTTTGGCCCTCTGTAAAACTCTGCATGCACAATATGAACACTGTGTCACTAATAGTTTGGCTATAACGGACATTTTTGGAATATTAGGTGTTCGGCCACATGTTGCAGTCCATCGCTTAATAAGTGACTATATAAATGCTTTGGCAATCTGTAAAACCCTGCATGTACAATATGAACACTGTGTCTCTAATAGTTTGGCTGTAACGGACATTTTTGGAATATTAGGTGTTCGGCCACATGTTGCAGTCCATCGCTTAATAAGTGACTATATTAATGCTTTGGGCCTCTGTAAAACCCTGCATGTACAATATGAACACTGTGTCTCTAATAGTTTGGCTGTAACGGACATTTTTGGAATATTAGGTGTTCGGCCACATGTTGCAGTCCATCGCTTAATAAGTGACGATATTAAGGCTTTGGCCCTCTGTAAAACTCTGCATGCACAATATGAACACTGTGTCTCTAATAGTTTGGCTGGAACGGACAATTTTGGAATATTAGGTGTTCGGCCACATGTTGCAGTCCATCGCTTAATAAGTGACTATATAAATGCTTTAGTCCTCTCTTAAACCCTGCATGTACAATATGAACACTGTGTCTCTAATAGTTTGGCTGTAACGGACAATTTTGGAATATTAGGTGTTCAGCCACATGTTGCAGTCCTTCGCTTAATAAGTGACTATATTAATGCTTTGGGCCTCTGTAAAACCCTGCATATAAAATATGAACACTGTGCCTCTAATAGTTTTCTGTAACTGACATTTTTGGAATATTAGGTGTTCGACCACATGTTGCAGTCCAACGCATAATAAGTGACTATATTAATGCTTTGGCCCTCTGTAAAACCCTGCATGCACAATATGAACACTGTGTCTCTAATAGTTTGGCTGTAACGGACAATTTTGGAATATTAGGTGTTCGGCCACATGTTGCAGTCCATCGCTTAATAAGTGACTATATTAATGCTTTGGGCCTCTGTTAAACCCTGCATGTACAATAAGAACACTGTGTCACTAATAGTTTGGCTATAACGGACATTTTTGGAATATTAGGTGTTCGGTTACATGTTGCAGTCCATCGCTTAATAAGTGACTATATTAATGCTTTGGGCCTCTGGTAAACCCTGCATGTACAATATGAACACTGTGTCTCTAATAGTTTAGCTGTAACGGACATTTTTGGAATATTAGGTGTTCGGCCACATGTTGCAGTCCATCGCTTAATAAGTGACTATATTAATGCTTTGGGCCTCTGTAAAACCCTGTATGTACAATATGAACACTGTGTCTCTAATAGTTTGGCTGTAACGGACATTTTTGGAATATTAGGTGTTCGGCCACATGTTGCAGTCCATCGCTTAATAAGTGACTATATAAATGCTTTGGCCCTCTGTAAAACCCTGCATGTACAATATGAACACTGTGTCTCTAATAGTTTGGCTGTAACGGACATTTTTGGAATATTAGGTGTTCGGCCACATGTTGCAGTCCATCGCTTAATAAGTGACTATATTAATGCTTTGGCCCTCTGTAAAACTCTGCATGCACAATATGAACACTGTGTCTCTAATAGTTTGGCTGTAACGGACAATTTTGGAATATTAGGTGTTCGGCCACATGTTGCAGTCCATCGCTTAATAAGTGACTATATTAATGCTTTGGGCCTCTGTAAAACCCTGCATATAAAATATGAACACTGTGTCTCTAATAGTTTGGCTGTAACTGACATTTTTGTAATATTAGGTGTTCGACCACATATTGCAGTCCAACGCTTAATAAGTGACTATATTAATGCTTTGGGACTCTGTATAACGCTGCATATACAGTATGAACTCTCTGCCTCTTATTGTTTATCTGTTACTGTCATTTTTGGAATATTAGGTGTTCCACCACATGTTGCAGTCCAACGCTTAATAAGTGACTATATTAATGCTTTGGCCGTCAGTAAAACCCTGCATGTACAATTTGAACACTGTGTCTCTAATAGTTTGGCTGTAACGGACATTTTTGGAATATTAGGTGTTCGGCCACATGTTGCAGTCCATCGCTTAATAAGTGACTATATTAATGCTTTGGGCCTCTGTTTAACGCTGCATATACAATATGAACTTTATGCCTCTTATAGTTTGGCTGTAACTGACACTTTTGGAATATTAGGTGTTCAACTACATGTTGCAGTCCATCGCTTAATAAGTGACTATATTAATGCTTTGGGCCTCTGTATAACGCTGCTTATACAAAATGAACTGTGCCCCTAAGAGTTTGGCTGTAACGGACACTTTTGGAATATTAGGTGTTCAACCACATGAGGCAGTCCAACGCTTAATAAGTGACTATATTAATGCTTTGGGCCTCTGTATAACGCTGCATATACCATATGAACTTTGTGCCTCTAATAGTTTGGCTGTAACAGACACTTTTGGAATATTAGGTGTTTAACCACATGGGGCAGTCCAACGCTTAATAAGTGACTATATTAAAGCTTTGGGCCTCTGTATAACGCTGCTTATACAAAATGAACTGTGCCCCAAAGAGTTTGGCTGTAACGGACACTCTTGGAATATTAGGTGTTCAACCACAAGGGGCAGTCCAACGCTTAATATGTGGTTAAAGTAATGCATTGGGACTCTGTATAACGCTGCATATACAGTATGAACCCTGTGTCTCTAATAGTTTGGCTGTAACTGACATTTTTGTAATATTAGGTGTTCGACCACATATTGCAGTCCAACGCTTAATAAGTGACTATATTAATGCTTTGGGACTCTGTATAACGCTGCATATACAGTATGAACTCTCTGCCTCTTTTTGTTTGGCTGTTACTGTCATTTTTGGAATATTAGGTGTTCGACCACATGTTGCAGTCCAACGCTTAATAAGTGACTATATTAATGCTTTGGCCCTCTGTAAAACGCTGCATATACAGAATGAACTCTGTGCCTCTTACAGCTTGGCTGTAACTGACACTTTTGTAATATTAGGTGTTCGACCACATGTTGCAGTCCAACGCGGAACATGTGATTATAGTAATCCTTTGGGCCTCTGTATAACGCTGCATATACAATATGAACTTTATGCCTCTTATAGTTTGGCTGTAACTGACACTTTTGGAATATTAGGTGTTCAACTACATGTTGCAGTCCATCGCTTAACATGTGATTATAGTAATGCTTTGGGCCTCTGTATAACGCTGCATATACAATATGAACTTAATGCCTCTTCAAGTTTTTCTGTAACTGACACTTTTGGAATATTAGGTGTTCGACCACATGTTGCAGTCCAACGCTTAATAAGTGACAATATTAATGCTTTGGGCCTCTGTATAACGCTGCATGTACAATATGAACACTGTGTCTCTAATAGTTTGGCTGTAACGGACATTTTTGGAATATTAGGTGTTCGGCCACATGTTGCAGTCCATCGCTTAATAAGTGACTATATTAATGCTTTGGGCCTCTGTTTAACGCTGCATATACAATATGAACTTTATGCCTCTTATAGTTTGGCTGTAACTGACACTTTTGGAATATTAGGTGTTCAACTACATGTTGCAGTCCAACGCTTAACATGTGATTATAGTAATGCTTTGGGCCTCTGTATAACGCTGCATATACAATATGAACTTAATGCCTCTTCAAGTTTTTCTGTAACTGACACTTTTGGAATATTAGGTGTTCAACCACATGTTGCAGTCCAACGCTTAATAAGTGACTATATTAATGCTTTGGGCCTCTGTATAACGCTGCACATACAATATGAACTTAATGCCTCTTCTAGTTTTTCTGTAACTGACACTTTTGGAATATTAGGTGTTCGACCACATGTTGCAGTCCAACGCTTAATAAGTGACTATATTAATGCTTTGGGCTTCTGTAAAACCCTGCATGTACAATATGAACACTGTGTCTCTAATAGTTTGGCTGTAACGGACAATTTTGGAATATTAGGTGTTCGGCCACATGTTGCAGTCCAACGCTTAATAAGTGACTATATTAATGCTTTGGGCCTCTGTTTAACGCTGCATGTACAATATGAACACTGTGTCTCTAATAGTTTGGCTGTAACGGACAATTTTGGAATATTAGGTTTTCAACCACATAGGGCAGTCCAAAGCTTAATAAGTGACTATATTAATGCATTGGGCCTCTGTTTAACGCTGCATATACAATATGAACTTTATGCCTCTTATAGTTTGCCTGTAACGGACATTTTTGGAATATTAGGTGTTCGGCCACTTGTTGCAGTCCATCGCTTAATAAGTGACTATATTAATGCTTTGGGCCTCTGTAAAACGCTGCATACACAATATGAACACTGTGTCTCTAATAGTTTGGCTGTTACTGTCATTTTTGGAATATTAGGTGTTCGACCACATGTTGCAGTCCAACGCTTAATAACTGACTATATTAATGCTTTGGCCCTCTGTAAAACGCTGCATATACAGTATGAACTCTGTGCCTCTTACAGCTTGGTTGTAACTGACACTTTTGTAATATTAGGTGTTCGACCACATGTTGCAGTCCAACGCGGAACATGTGATTATAGTAATCCTTTGGGCCTCTGCATAACGCTGCATATACAATATGAACTTAATGCCTCTTCAAGTTTTTCTGTAACTGACACTTTTGGAATATTAGGTGTTCGACCACATGTTGCAGTCCAACGCTTAATAAGTGACTATATTAATGCTTTGGGCCTCTGTAAAACCCTGCATGTACAATATGAACACTGTGTCTCTAATAGTTTGGCTGTAACGGACATTTTTGGAATATTAGGTGTTCGGCCACATGTTGCAGTCCATCGCTTAATAAGTGACTATATTAATGCTTTGGGCCTCTGTTTAACGCTGCATATACAATATGAACTTTATGCCTCTTATAGTTTGGCTGTAACTGACACTTTTGGAATATTAGGTGTTCAACTACATGTTGCAGTCCATCGCTTAATAAGTGACTATATTAATGCTTTGGGCCTCTGTATAACGCTGCTTATACAAAATGAACTGTGCCCCTAAGAGTTTGGCTGTAACGGACACTTTTGGAATATTAGGTGTTCAACCACATGGGGCAGTCCAACGCTTAATATGTGGTTAAAGTAATGCATTGGGACTCTGTATAACGCTGCATATACAGTATGAACCCTGTGCCTCTTATGGTTTGGTTGTAACTGACACTTTTGGAATAATATGTGTTCAAACACATGTTGCAGTTCAATGCTTAAATTTTAATTATATTAATGCTTTGGGACTCTGTATAACGCTGCATATACAGTATGAACTCTGTGCCTTTTATAGTTAGGCTGTAACTGACATTTTTGTAATATTAGGTGTTCAACAACATGGGGTTGTCGATCGCTTAATATGTGGCTATAGTAATGCATTGGGCCTCTGTATAACGCTGCATATACAAAATGAGCACTGTGCCCCTAATAGTTTGGCTATAACGGACATTTTTGGAATATTAGGTGTTCAGCCACATGGGGCAGTCCAACGCTTAATAAGTGACTATATTAATGCTTTGGGTCTCAGTATAACGCTGCATATACAATATGAACTCTGTGCCTCTGATAGCTTGGCGGTAACTGACACTTTTGGAAAATTAGGTGTTCAACCACATGTTGCAGTCCAACGCTTAATATGTGATTATATTAATGCTTTGGGCCTCTGGATAACGCTGCATATACAGTATGAACTCTGTGCCTTTTATAGTTAGGCTGTAACTGACATTTTTGGAATATTAGGTGTTCAACAACATGGGGTTGTCCATCGCTTAATATGTAGTTATAGTAATGCTTTAGGACTCTGTAAAACCCTGCATGTACAATATGGACACTGTGTCTCTAATAGTTTGGCTGTAACTGACATTTTTGGAATATTAGGTGTTCAACCACATAGGGCAGTCCAACGCTTAATAAGTGACTATATTAATGCTTTGGGCCTCTGTTTAACGCTGCATATACAATATGAACTTTATGCCTCTTATAGTTTGGCTGTAACGGACATTTTTGGAATATTAGGTGTTCGGCCACATGTTGCAGTCCATCGCTTAATAAGTGACTATTTTAATGCTTTGGGCCTCTGTAAAACGCTGCATACACAATATGAACACTGTGTCTCTAATAGTTTGGCTGTAACTGACATTTTTGGAGTATTAGGTGTTCAACCACAGAGGGCAGTCCAACGCTTAATAAGTGACTATATTAATGCTTTGGGCCTCTGTTTAACGCTGCATATACAATATGAACTTTATGCCTCTTATAGTTTGGCTGTAACGGACATTTTTGGAATATTAGGTGTTCGGCCACATGTTGCAGTCCATCGCTTAATAAGTGACTATTTTAATGCTTTGGGCCTCTGTAAAACGCTGCATACACATTATGAACACTGTGTCTCTAATAGTTTGGCTGTAACGGACATTTTTGGAGTATTAGGTGTTCAACCACAGAGGGCAGTCCAACGCTTAATAAGTGACTATATTAATGCTTTGGGCCTCTGTTTAACGCTGCATATACAATATGAACTTTATGCCTCTTATAGTTTGGCTGTAACGGACACTTTTGGAATATTAAGTGTTCAACCACATGGGGCAGTCCAACGCTTAATAAGTGACTATATTAATGCTTTGGGCCTCTGTAAAACCCTGCATGTACAATATGAACACTGTGTCTCTAATAGTTTGGCTGTAACGGACATTTTTGGAATATTAGGTGTTCAGCCACATATTGCAGTCCATCGCTTAATAAGTGACTATATTAATGCTTTGGGCCTCTGTTTAACGCTGCATATACAATATGAACTTTATGCCTCTTATAGTTTGGCTGTAACGGACATTTTTGGAATATTAGGTGTTCGGCCACATGTTGCAGTCCATCGCTTAATAAGTGACTATTTTAATGCTTTGGGCCTCTGTAAAACGCTGCATACACAATATGAACACTGTGTCTCTAATAGTTTGGCTGTAACTGACATTTTTGGAGTATTAGGTGTTCAACCACAGAGGGCAGTCCAACGCTTAATAAGTGACTATATTAATGCTTTGGGCCTCTGTTTAACGCTGCATATACAATATGAACTTTATGCCTCTTATAGTTTGGCTGTAACGGACATTTTTGGAATATTAGGTGTTCGGCCACATGTTGCAGTCCATCGCTTAATAAGTGACTATTTTAATGCTTTGGGCCTCTGTAAAACGCTGCATACACATTATGAACACTGTGTCTCTAATAGTTTGGCTGTAACGGACATTTTTGGAGTATTAGGTGTTCAACCACAGAGGGCAGTCCAACGCTTAATAAGTGACTATATTAATGCTTTGGGCCTCTGTTTAACGCTGCATATACAATATGAACTTTATGCCTCTTATAGTTTGGCTGTAACGGACACTTTTGGAATATTAAGTGTTCAACCACATGGGGCAGTCCAACGCTTAATAAGTGACTATATTAATGCTTTGGGCCTCTGTAAAACCCTGCATGTACAATATGAACACTGTGTCTCTAATAGTTTGGCTGTAACGGACATTTTTGGAATATTAGGTGTTCAGCCACATATTGCAGTCCATCGCTTAATAAGTGACTATATTAATGCTTTGGCCCTCTGTAAAACCCTGCATATAAAATATGAACACTGTGTCTCTAATAGTTTGGCGGTAACTGACATTTTTGGAATATTAGGTGTTCGACCACATGTTGCAGTCCAACGCTTAATAAGTGACTATATTAATGCTTTGGCCCTCTGTAAAACCCTGCATGTACAATATGAACACTGTGTCTCTAATAGTTTGGCTGTAACGGACAATTTTGGAATATTAGGTGTTCGGCCACATGTTGCAGTCCATCGCTTAATAAGTGACTATATTAATGCTTTGGGCCTCTGTAAAACCCAGCATATAAAATATGAACACTGTGTCTCTAATAGTTTGGCTGTAACTGACATTTTTGGAATATTAGGTGTTCGACCACATGTTGCAGTCCAACGCTTAATAAGTGACTATATTAATGCTTTGGCCCTCTGTAAAACCCTGCATGCACAATATGAACACTGTGTCTCTAATAGTTTGGCTGTAACGGACAATTTTGGAATATTAGGTGTTCGGCCACATGTTGCAGTCCATCGCTTAATAAGTGACTATATAAATGCTTTGGGCCTCTGTAAAACCCTGCATGTACAATATGAACACTGTGTCTCTAATAGTTTGGCTGTAACGGACATTTTTGGATTATTAGGTGTCGGCCACATGTTGCAGTCCAACGCTTAATAAGTGACTATATTAATGCTTTGGCCCTCTGTAAAACCCTGCATGTACAATATGAACACTGTGTCTCTAATAGTTTGGCTGTAACTAACATTTTTGTAATATTAGGTGTTCGACCACATATTGCAGTCCAACGCTTAATAAGTGACTATATTAATGCTTTGGGACTCTGTATAACGCTGCATATACAGTATGAACTCTCTGCCTCTTATTGTTTGGCTGTTACTGTCATTTTTGGAATATTAGGTGTTCGACCACATGTTGCAGTCCAGCGCTTAATAAGTGACTATATTAATGCTTTGGCCCTCTGTAAAACGCTGCATATACAGTATGAACTCTGTGCCTCTTACAGCTTGGCTGTAACTGACACTTTTGTAATATTAGGTGTTCGACCACATGTTGCAGTCCAACGCGGAACATGTGATTATAGTAATCCTTTGGGAATCTGTATAACGCTGCATATACAATATGAACTTAATGCCTCTTCAAGTTTTTCTGTAACTGACACTTTTGGAATATTAGGTGTTCGACCACATGTTGCAGTCCAACGCTTAATAAGTGACTATATTAATGCTTTGGGCCTCTGTAAAACCCTGCATGTACAATATGAACACAGTGTCTCTAATAGTTTGGCTGTAACGGACATTTTTGGAATATTAGGTGTTCGGCCACATGTTGCAGTCCATCGCTTAATAAGTGACTATATAAATGCTTTGGGCCTCTCTTAAACCCTGCATGTACAATATGATCACTGTGTCTCTAATAGTTTGGCTGTAACGGACAATTTTGGAATATTAGGTGTTCGGCCACATGTTGCAGTCCATCGCTTAATAAGTGACTATATTAATGCTTTGGGCCTCTGTAAAACCCTGCATATAAAATATGAACACTGTGTCTCTAATAGTTTTCTGTAACTGACATTTTTGGAATATTAGGTGTTCGACCACATGTTGCAGTCCAACGCTTAATAAGTGACTATATTAATGCTTTGGCCCTCTGTAAAACCCTGCATGCACAATATGAACACTGTGTCTCTAATAGTTTGGCTGTAACGGACAAATTTGGAATATTAGGTGTTCGGCCACATGTTGCAGTCCATCGCTTAATAAGTGACTATATTAATGCTTTGGGCCTCTGTTAAACCCTGCATGTACAATAAGAACACTGTGTCACTAATAGTTTGGCTATAACGGACATTTTGGAATATTAGGTGTTCGGTTACATGTTGCAGTCCATCGCTTAATAAGTGACTATATTAATGCTTTGGGCCTCTGGTAAACCCTGCATGTACAATATGAACACTGTGTCTCTAATAGTTTAGCTGTAACGGACATTTTTGGAATATTAGGTGTTCGGCCACATGTTGCAGTCCATCGCTTAATAAGTGACTATATTAATGCTTTGGGCCTCTGTAAAACCCTGCATGTACAATATGAACACTGTGTCTCTAATAGTTTGGCTGTAACGGACATTTTTGGAATATTAGGTGTTCGGCCACATGTTGCAGTCCATCGCTTAATAAGTGACTATAATAATGCTTTGGCCCTCTGTAAAACCCTGCATGTACAATATGAACACTGTGTCTCTAATAGTTTGGCTGTAACTGACATTTTTGTAATATTAGGTGTTCGACCACATATTGCAGTCCAACGCTTAATAAGTGACTATATTAATGCTTTGGCCCTCTGTAAAACCCTGCATGTACAATATGAACACTGTGTCTCTAATAGTTTGGCTGTAACGGACATTTTTGGAATATTAGGTGTTCGGCCACATGTTGCAGTTCATCGCTTAATAAGTGACTATATTAATGCTTTGGCCCTCTGTAAAACCCTGCATGTACAATATGAACACTGTGTCTCTAATAGTTTGGCTGTAACGGACATTTTTGGAATATTAGGTGTTCGGCCACATATTGCAGTCCATCGCTTAATAAGTGACTATATTAATGCTTTGGCAATCTGTAAAACCCTGCATGTACAATATGAACACTGTGTCTCTAATAGTTTGGCTGTAACGAACATTTTTGGAATATTAGGTGTTCGGCCACATGTTGCAGTCCATCGCTTAATAAGTGACTATATTAATGCTTTGGGCCTCTGTAAAACCCTGCATATAAAATATGAACACTGAGTCTCTAATAGTTTGGCTGTAACTGACATTTTTGGAATATTAGGTGTTCGGCCACATGTTGCAGTCCATCGCTTAATAAGTGACTATATTAATGCTTTGGGCCTCTGTAAAACCCTGCATGTACAATATGAACACTGTGTCTCTAATAGTTTGGCTGTAACGGACAATTTTGGAATATTAGGTGTTCGGCCACATGTTGCAGTCCATCGCTTAATAAGTGACTATATTAATGCTTTGGGCCTCTGTAAAACCCTGCATATAAAATATGAACACTGTGTCTCTAATAGTTTGGCTGTAACTGACATTTTTGAAATATTAGGTGTTCGACCACATGTTGCAGTCCAACGCTTTATAAGTGACTATATTAATGCTTTGGCCCTCTGTAAAACCCTGCATGCACAATATGAACACTGTGTCTCTAATAGTTTGGCTGTAACGGACAATTTTGGAATATAAGGTGTTCGCCCACATGTTGCAGTCCATCGCTTAATAAGTGACTATATTAATGCTTTGGGCCTCTGTTAAACCCTGCATGTACAATATGAACACTGTGTCTCTAATAGTTTGGCTGTAACGGACAATTTTGGAATATTAGGTGTTCGGCCACATGTTGCAGTCCATCGCTTAATAAGTGACTATATTAATGCTTTGGGCCTCTGTTAAACCCTGCATGTACAATATGAACACTGTGTCTCTAATAGTTTGGCTGTAACGGACAATTTTGGAATATTAGGTGTTCGGCTACATATTGCAGTCCATCGCTTAATAAGTGACTATATTAATGCTTTGGCCCTCTGTAAAACCCTGCATGTACAATATGAACACTGTGTCTCTAATACTTTGGCTGTAACGGACATTTTTGGAATATTAGGTGTTCGGCCACATGTTGCAGTCCATCGCTTAATAAGTGACTATATTCATGCTTTGGGCCTCTGTAAAACCCTGCATATAAAATATGAACACTGTGTCTCTAATAGTTTGGCTGTAACTGACATTTTTGGAATATTAGGTGTTCGGCCACATGTTGCAGTCCATCGCTTAATAAGTGACTATATTAATGCTTTGGGCCTCTGTAAAACCATGCATGTACAATATGAACACTGTGTCTCTAATAGTTTGGCTGTAACGGACAATTTTGGAATATTAGGTGTTCGGCCACATGTTGCAGTCCATCGCTTAATAAGTGACTATATTAATGCTTTGGGCCTCTGTAAAACCCTGCTTATAAAATATGAACACTGTGTCTCTAATAGTTTTCTGTAACTGACATTTTTGGAATATTAGGTGTTCGACCACATGTTGCACTCCAACGCTTAATAAGTGACTATATTAATGCTTTGGGCCTCTGTTAAACCCTGCATGTACAATATGAACACTGTGTCACTAATAGTTTGGCTATAACGGACATTTTTGGAATTTCGGCCACATGTTGCAGTCCATCGCTTAATAAGTGACTATATTAATGCTTTGGGCCTCTGTAAAACCCTGCATGTACAATATGAACACTGTGTCTCTAATAGTTTGGCTGTAACGGACATTTTTGGAATATTAGGTGTTCGGCCACATGTTGCAGTCCATCGCTTAATAAGTGACGATATTAAGGCTTTGGCCCTCTGTAAAACTCTGCATGCACAATATGAACACTGTGTCTCTAATAGTTTGGCTGGAACGGACAATTTTGGAATATTAGGTGTTCGGCCACATGTTGCAGTCCATCGCTTAATAAGTGACTATATAAATGCTTTAGTCCTCTCTTAAACCCTGCATGTACAATATGAACACTGTGTCTCTAATAGTTTGGCTGTAACGGACAATTTTGGAATATTAGGTGTTCGGCCACATGTTGCAGTCCTTCGCTTAATAAGTGACTATATTAATGCTTTGGGCCTGTGTAAAACCCTGCATATAAAATATGAACACTGTGCCTCTAATAGTTTTCTGTAACTGACATTTTTGGAATATTAGGTGTTCGACCACATGTTGCAGTCCAACGCATAATAAGTGACTATATTAATGCTTTGGCCCTCTGTAAAACCCTGCATGCACAATATGAACACTGTGTCTCTAATAGTTTGGCTGTAACGGACAATTTTGGAATATTAGGTGTTCGGCCACATGTTGCAGTCCATCGCTTAATAAGTGACTATATTAATGCTTTGGGCCTCTGTTAAACCCTGCATGTACAATAAGAACACTGTGTCACTAATAGTTTGGCTATAACGGACATTTTTGGAATATTAGGTGTTCGGTTACATGTTGCAGTCCATCGCTTAATAAGTGACTATATTAATGCTTTGGGCCTCTGGTAAACCCTGCATGTACAATATGAACACTGTGTCTCTAATAGTTTAGCTGTAACGGACATTTTTGGAATATTAGGTGTTCGGCCACATGTTGCAGTCCATCGCTTAATAAGTGACTATATTAATGCTTTGGGCCTCTGTAAAACCCTGTATGTACAATATGAACACTGTGTCTCTAATAGTTTGGCTGTAACGGACATTTTTGGAATATTAGGTGTTCGGCCACATGTTGCAGTCCATCGCTTAATAAGTGACTATATAAATGCTTTGGCCCTCTGTAAAACCCTGCATGTACAATATGAACACTGTGTCTCTAATAGTTTGGCTGTAACGGACATTTTTGGAATATTAGGTGTTCGGCCACATGTTGCAGTCCATCGCTTAATAAGTGACTATATTAATGCTTTGGGCCTCTGTAAAACCCTGCATATAAAATATGAACACTGTGTCTCTAATAGTTTGGCTGTAACTGACATTTTTGTAATATTAGGTGTTCGACCACATATTGCAGTCCAACGCTTAATAAGTGACTATATTAATGCTTTGGGACTCTGTATAACGCTGCATATACAGTATGAACTCTCTGCCTCTTATTGTTTATCTGTTACTGTCATTTTTGGAATATTAGGTGTTCCACCACATGTTGCAGTCCAACGCTTAATAAGTGACTATATTAATGCTTTGGCCGTCAGTAAAACCCTGCATGTACAATTTGAACACTGTGTCTCTAATAGTTTGGCTGTAACGGACATTTTTGGAATATTAGGTGTTCGGCCACATGTTGCAGTCCATCGCTTAATAAGTGACTATATTAATGCTTTGGGCCTCTGTTTAACGCTGCATATACAATATGAACTTTATGCCTCTTATAGTTTGGCTGTAACTGACACTTTTGGAATATTAGGTGTTCAACTACATGTTGCAGTCCATCGCTTAATAAGTGACTATATTAATGCTTTGGGCCTCTGTATAACGCTGCTTATACAAAATGAACTGTGCCCCTAAGAGTTTGGCTGTAACGGACACTTTTGGAATATTAGGTGTTCAACCACATGAGGCAGTCCAACGCTTAATAAGTGACTATATTAATGCTTTGGGCCTCTGTATAACGCTGCATATACCATATGAACTTTGTGCCTCTAATAGTTTGGCTGTAACGGACACTTTTGGAATATTAGGTGTTTAACCACATGGGGCAGTCCAACGCTTAATAAGTGACTATATTAAAGCTTTGGGCCTCTGTATAACGCTGCTTATACAAAATGAACTGTGCCCCAAAGAGTTTGGCTGTAACGGACACTCTTGGAATATTAGGTGTTCAACCACAAGGGGCAGTCCAACGCTTAATATGTGGTTAAAGTAATGCATTGGGACTCTGTATAACGCTGCATATACAGTATGAACCCTGTGTCTCTAATAGTTTGGCTGTAACTGACATTTTTGTAATATTAGGTGTTCGACCACATATTGCAGTCCAACGCTTAATAAGTGACTATATTAATGCTTTGGGACTCTGTATAACGCTGCATATACAGTATGAACTCTCTGCCTCTTTTTGTTTGGCTGTTACTGTCATTTTTGGAATATTAGGTGTTCGACCACATGTTGCAGTCCAACGCTTAATAAGTGACTATATTAATGCTTTGGCCCTCTGTAAAACGCTGCATATACAGAATGAACTCTGTGCCTCTTACAGCTTGGCTGTAACTGACACTTTTGTAATATTAGGTGTTCGACCACATGTTGCAGTCCAACGCGGAACATGTGATTATAGTAATCCTTTGGGCCTCTGTATAACGCTGCATATACAATATGAACTTTATGCCTCTTATAGTTTGGCTGTAACTGACACTTTTGAAATATTAGGTGTTCAACTACATGTTGCGGTCCATCGCTTAACATGTGATTATAGTAATGCTTTGGGCCTCTGTATAACGCTGCATATACAATATGAACTTAATGCCTCTTCAAGTTTTTCTGTAACTGACACTTTTGGAATATTAGGTGTTCGACCACATGTTGCAGTCCAACGCTTAATAAGTGACAATATTAATGCTTTGGGCCTCTGTATAACGCTGCATGTACAATATGAACACTGTGTCTCTAATAGTTTGGCTGTAACGGACATTTTTGGAATATTAGGTGTTCGGCCACATGTTGCAGTCCATCGCTTAATAAGTGACTATATTAATGCTTTGGGCCTCTGTTTAACGCTGCATATACAATATGAACTTTATGCCTCTTATAGTTTGGCTGTAACTGACACTTTTGGAATATTAGGTGTTCAACTACATGTTGCAGTCCAACGCTTAACATGTGATTATAGTAATGCTTTGGGCCTCTGTATAACGCTGCATATACAATATGAACTTAATGCCTCTTCAAGTTTTTCTGTAACTGACACTTTTGGAATATTAGGTGTTCAACCACATGTTGCAGTCCAACGCTTAATAAGTGACTATATTAATGCTTTGGGCCTCTGTATAACGCTGCACATACAATATGAACTTAATGCCTCTTCAAGTTTTTCTGTAACTGACACTTTTGGAATATTAGGTGTTCGACCACATGTTGCAGTCCAACGCTTAATAAGTGACTATATTAATGCTTTGGGCCTCTGTAAAACCCTGCATGTACAATATGAACACTGTGTCTCTAATAGTTTGGCTGTAACGGACATTTTTGGAATATTAGGTGTTCGGCCACATGTTGCAGTCCATCGCTTAATAAGTGACTATATTAATGCTTTGGGCCTCTGTTTAACGCTGCATATACAATATGAACTTTATGCCTCTTATAGTTTGGCTGTAACTGACACTTTTGGAATATTAGGTGTTCAACTACATGTTGCAGTCCATCGCTTAATAAGTGACTATATTAATGCTTTGGGCCTCTGTATAACGCTGCTTATACAAAATGAACTGTGCCCCTAAGAGTTTGGCTGTAACGGACACTTTTGGAATATTAGGTGTTCAACCACATGGGGCAGTCCAACGCTTAATATGTGGTTAAAGTAATGCATTGGGACTCTGTATAACGCTGCATATACAGTATGAACCCTGTGCCTCTTATGGTTTGGTTGTAACTGACACTTTTGGAATAATATGTGTTCAAACACATGTTGCAGTTCAATGCTTAAATTTTAATTATATTAATGCTTTGGGACTCTGTATAACGCTGCATATACAGTATGAACTCTGTGCCTTTTATAGTTAGGCTGTAACTGACATTTTTGTAATATTAGGTGTTCAACAACATGGGGTTGTCGATCGCTTAATATGTGGCTATAGTAATGCATTGGGCCTCTGTATAACGCTGCATATACAAAATGAGCACTGTGCCCCTAATAGTTTGGCTATAACGGACATTTTTGGAATATTAGGTGTTCAGCCACATGGGGCAGTCCAACGCTTAATAAGTGACTATATTAATGCTTTGGGTCTCAGTATAACGCTGCATATACAATATGAACTCTGTGCCTCTGATAGCTTGGCGGTAACTGACACTTTTGGAAAATTAGGTGTTCAACCACATGTTGCAGTCCAACGCTTAATATGTGATTATATTAATGCTTTGGGCCTCTGGATAACGCTGCATATACAGTATGAACTCTGTGCCTTTTATAGTTAGGCTGTAACTGACATTTTTGGAATATTAGGTGTTCAACAACATGGGGTTGTCCATCGCTTAATATGTAGTTATAGTAATGCTTTAGGACTCTGTAAAACCCTGCATGTACAATATGGACACTGTGTCTCTAATAGTTTGGCTGTAACTGACATTTTTGGAATATTAGGTGTTCAACCACATAGGGCAGTCCAACGCTTAATAAGTGACTATATTAATGCTTTGGGCCTCTGTTTAACGCTGCATATACAATATGAACTTTATGCCTCTTATAGTTTGGCTGTAACGGACATTTTTGGAATATTAGGTGTTCGGCCACATGTTGCAGTCCATCGCTTAATAAGTGACTATTTTAATGCTTTGGGCCTCTGTAAAACGCTGCATACACAATATGAACACTGTGTCTCTAATAGTTTGGCTGTAACTGACATTTTTGGAGTATTAGGTGTTCAACCACAGAGGGCAGTCCAACGCTTAATAAGTGACTATATTAATGCTTTGGGCCTCTGTTTAACGCTGCATATACAATATGAACTTTATGCCTCTTATAGTTTGGCTGTAACGGACATTTTTGGAATATTAGGTGTTCGGCCACATGTTGCAGTCCATCGCTTAATAAGTGACTATTTTAATGCTTTGGGCCTCTGTAAAACGCTGCATACACATTATGAACACTGTGTCTCTAATAGTTTGGCTGTAACGGACATTTTTGGAGTATTAGGTGTTCAACCACAGAGGGCAGTCCAACGCTTAATAAGTGACTATATTAATGCTTTGGGCCTCTGTTTAACGCTGCATATACAATATGAACTTTATGCCTCTTATAGTTTGGCTGTAACGGACACTTTTGGAATATTAAGTGTTCAACCACATGGGGCAGTCCAACGCTTAATAAGTGACTATATTAATGCTTTGGGCCTCTGTAAAACCCTGCATGTACAATATGAACACTGTGTCTCTAATAGTTTGGCTGTAACGGACATTTTTGGAATATTAGGTGTTCAGCCACATATTGCAGTCCATCGCTTAATAAGTGACTATATTAATGCTTTGGCCCTCTGTAAAACCCTGCATATAAAATATGAACACTGTGTCTCTAATAGTTTGGCGGTAACTGACATTTTTGGAATATTAGGTGTTCGACCACATGTTGCAGTCCAACGCTTAATAAGTGACTATATTAATGCTTTGGCCCTCTGTAAAACCCTGCATGTACAATATGAACACTGTGTCTCTAATAGTTTGGCTGTAACGGACAATTTTGGAATATTAGGTGTTCGGCCACATGTTGCAGTCCATCGCTTAATAAGTGACTATATTAATGCTTTGGGCCTCTGTAAAACCCAGCATATAAAATATGAACACTGTGTCTCTAATAGTTTGGCTGTAACTGACATTTTTGGAATATTAGGTGTTCGACCACATGTTGCAGTCCAACGCTTAATAAGTGACTATATTAATGCTTTGGCCCTCTGTAAAACCCTGCATGCATAATATGAACACTGTGTCTCTAATAGTTTGGCTGTAACGGACAATTTTGGAATATTAGGTGTTCGGCCACATGTTGCAGTCCATCGCTTAATAAGTGACTATATAAATGCTTTGGGCCTCTGTAAAACCCTGCATGTACAATATGAACACTGTGTCTCTAATAGTTTGGCTGTAACGGACATTTTTGGATTATTAGGTGTCGGCCACATGTTGCAGTCCAACGCTTAATAAGTGACTATATTAATGCTTTGGCCCTCTGTAAAACCCTGCATGTACAATATGAACACTGTGTCTCTAATAGTTTGGCTGTAACTAACATTTTTGTAATATTAGGTGTTCGACCACATATTGCAGTCCAACGCTTAATAAGTGACTATATTAATGCTTTGGGACTCTGTATAACGCTGCATATACAGTATGAACTCTCTGCCTCTTATTGTTTGGCTGTTACTGTCATTTTTGGAATATTAGGTGTTCGACCACATGTTGCAGTCCAGCGCTTAATAAGTGACTATATTAATGCTTTGGCCCTCTGTAAAACGCTGCATATACAGTATGAACTCTGTGCCTCTTACAGCTTGGCTGTAACTGACACTTTTGTAATATTAGGTGTTCGACCACATGTTGCAGTCCAACGCGGAACATGTGATTATAGTAATCCTTTGGGAATCTGTATAACGCTGCATATACAATATGAACTTAATGCCTCTTCAAGTTTTTCTGTAACTGACACTTTTGGAATATTAGGTGTTCGACCACATGTTGCAGTCCAACGCTTAATAAGTGACTATATTAATGCTTTGGGCCTCTGTAAAACCCTGCATGTACAATATGAACACAGTGTCTCTAATAGTTTGGCTGTAACGGACATTTTTGGAATATTAGGTGTTCGGCCACATGTTGCAGTCCATCGCTTAATAAGTGACTATATAAATGCTTTGGGCCTCTCTTAAACCCTGCATGTACAATATGATCACTGTGTCTCTAATAGTTTGGCTGTAACGGACAATTTTGGAATATTAGGTGTTCGGCCACATGTTGCAGTCCATCGCTTAATAAGTGACTATATTAATGCTTTGGGCCTCTGTAAAACCCTGCATATAAAATATGAACACTGTGTCTCTAATAGTTTTCTGTAACTGACATTTTTGGAATATTAGGTGTTCGACCACATGTTGCAGTCCAACGCTTAATAAGTGACTATATTAATGCTTTGGCCCTCTGTAAAACCCTGCATGCACAATATGAACACTGTGTCTCTAATAGTTTGGCTGTAACGGACAAATTTGGAATATTAGGTGTTCGGCCACATGTTGCAGTCCATCGCTTAATAAGTGACTATATTAATGCTTTGGGCCTCTGTTAAACCCTGCATGTACAATAAGAACACTGTGTCACTAATAGTTTGGCTATAACGGACATTTTTGGAATATTAGGTGTTCGGTTACATGTTGCAGTCCATCGCTTAATAAGTGACTATATTAATGCTTTGGGCCTCTGGTAAACCCTGCATGTACAATATGAACACTGTGTCTCTAATAGTTTAGCTGTAACGGACATTTTTGGAATATTAGGTGTTCGGCCACATGTTGCAGTCCATCGCTTAATAAGTGACTATATTAATGCTTTGGGCCTCTGTAAAACCCTGCATGTACAATATGAACACTGTGTCTCTAATAGTTTGGCTGTAACGGACATTTTTGGAATATTAGGTGTTCGGCCACATGTTGCAGTCCATCGCTTAATAAGTGACTATAATAATGCTTTGGCCCTCTGTAAAACCCTGCATGTACAATATGAACACTGTGTCTCTAATAGTTTGGCTGTAACTGACATTTTTGTAATATTAGGTGTTCGACCACATATTGCAGTCCAACGCTTAATAAGTGACTATATTAATGCTTTGGCCCTCTGTAAAACCCTGCATGTACAATATGAACACTGTGTCTCTAATAGTTTGGCTGTAACGGACATTTTTGGAATATTAGGTGTTCGGCCACATGTTGCAGTTCATCGCTTAATAAGTGACTATATTAATGCTTTGGCCCTCTGTAAAACCCTGCATGTACAATATGAACACTGTGTCTCTAATAGTTTGGCTGTAACGGACATTTTTGGAATATTAGGTGTTCGGCCACATATTGCAGTCCATCGCTTAATAAGTGACTATATTAATGCTTTGGCAATCTGTAAAACCCTGCATGTACAATATGAACACTGTGTCTCTAATAGTTTGGCTGTAACGAACATTTTTGGAATATTAGGTGTTCGGCCACATGTTGCAGTCCATCGCTTAATAAGTGACTATATTAATGCTTTGGGCCTCTGTAAAACCCTGCATATAAAATATGAACACTGAGTCTCTAATAGTTTGGCTGTAACTGACATTTTTGGAATATTAGGTGTTCGGCCACATGTTGCAGTCCATCGCTTAATAAGTGACTATATTAATGCTTTGGGCCTCTGTAAAACCCTGCATGTACAATATGAACACTGTGTCTCTAATAGTTTGGCTGTAACGGACAATTTTGGAATATTAGGTGTTCGGCCACATGTTGCAGTCCATCGCTTAATAAGTGACTATATTAATGCTTTGGGCCTCTGTAAAACCCTGCATATAAAATATGAACACTGTGTCTCTAATAGTTTGGCTGTAACTGACATTTTTGAAATATTAGGTGTTCGACCACATGTTGCAGTCCAACGCTTTATAAGTGACTATATTAATGCTTTGGCCCTCTGTAAAACCCTGCATGCACAATATGAACACTGTGTCTCTAATAGTTTGGCTGTAACGGACAATTTTGGAATATAAGGTGTTCGCCCACATGTTGCAGTCCATCGCTTAATAAGTGACTATATTAATGCTTTGGGCCTCTGTTAAACCCTGCATGTACAATATGAACACTGTGTCTCTAATAGTTTGGCTGTAACGGACAATTTTGGAATATTAGGTGTTCGGCTACATATTGCAGTCCATCGCTTAATAAGTGACTATATTAATGCTTTGGCCCTCTGTAAAACCCTGCATGTACAATATGAACACTGTGTCTCTAATACTTTGGCTGTAACGGACATTTTTGGAATATTAGGTGTTCGGCCACATGTTGCAGTCCATCGCTTAATAAGTGACTATATTCATGCTTTGGGCCTCTGTAAAACCCTGCATATAAAATATGAACACTGTGTCTCTAATAGTTTGGCTGTAACTGACATTTTTGGAATATTAGGTGTTCGGCCACATGTTGCAGTCCATCGCTTAATAAGTGACTATATTAATGCTTTGGGCCTCTGTAAAACCATGCATGTACAATATGAACACTGTGTCTCTAATAGTTTGGCTGTAACGGACAATTTTGGAATATTAGGTGTTCGGCCACATGTTGCAGTCCATCGCTTAATAAGTGACTATCTTAATGCTTTGGGCCTCTGTAAAACCCTGCTTATAAAATATGAACACTGTGTCTCTAATAGTTTTCTGTAACTGACATTTTTGGAATATTAGGTGTTCGACCACATGTTGCACTCCAACGCTTAATAAGTGACTATATTAATGCTTTGGCCCTCTGTAAAACCCTGCATGCACAATATGAACACTGTGTCTCTAGTAGTTTGGCTGTAACGGACAATTTTTAAATATTAGGTGTTCGGCCACATGTTGCAGTCCATCGCTTAATAAGTGACTATATTAATGCTTTGGGCCTCTGTTAAACCCTGCATGTACAATATGAACACTGTGTCACTAATAGTTTGGCTATAACGGACATTTTTGGAATTTCGGCCACATGTTGCAGTCCATCGCTTAATAAGTGACTATATTAATGCTTTGGCCCTCTGTAAAACCCTGCATGCACAATATGAACACTGTGTCTCTAATAGTTTGGCTGTAACAAACAATTTTGGAATATTAGGTGTTCTTCCACATGTTGCAGTCCATCGCTTAATAAGTGACTATATTAATGCTTTGGGCCTCTGTTAAACCCTGCATGTACAATATGAACACTGTGTCACTAATAGTTTGGCTATAACGGACATTTTTGGAATATTAGCTGTTCGGTTACATGTTGCAGTCCATCGCTTAATAAGTGACTATATTAATGCTTTGGGCCTCTGGTAAACCCTGCATGTACAATATGAACACTGTGTCTCTAATAGTTTAGCTGTAACGGACATTTTTGGAATATTAGGTGTTCGGCCACATGTTGCAGTCCATCGCTTAATAAGTGACTATATTAATGCTTTGGGCCTCTGTAAAACCCTGCATGTACAATATGAACACTGTGTCTCTAATAGTTTGGCTGTAACGGACATTTTTGGAATATTAGGTGTTCGGCCACATGTTGCAGTCCATCGCTTAATAAGTGACTATATTAATGCTTTGGCCCTCTGTAAAACTCTGCATGCACAATATGAACACTGTGTCACTAATAGTTTGGCTATAACGGACATTTTTGGAATATTAGGTGTTCGGCCACATGTTGCAGTCCATCGCTTAATAAGTGACTATATAAATGCTTTGGCCCTCTGTAAAACCCTGCATGTACAATATGAACACTGTGTCTCTAATAGTTTGGCTGTAACGGACATTTTTGGAATATTAGGTGTTCGGCCACATGTTGCAGTCCATCGCTTAATAAGTGACTATATTAATGCTTTGGGCCTCTGTAAAACCCTGCATGTACAATATGAACACTGTGTCTCTAATAGTTTGGCTGTAACGGACATTTTTGGAATATTAGGTGTTCGGCCACATGTTGCAGTCCATCGCTTAATAAGTGACGATATTAAGGCTTTGGCCCTCTGTAAAACTCTGCATGCACAATATGAACACTGTGTCTCTAATAGTTTGGCTGGAACGGACAATTTTGGAATATTAGGTGTTCGGCCACATGTTGCAGTCCATCGCTTAATAAGTGACTATATAAATGCTTTAGTCCTCTCTTAAACCCTGCATGTACAATATGAACACTGTGTCTCTAATAGTTTGGCTGTAACGGACAATTTTGGAATATTAGGTGTTCGGCCACATGTTGCAGTCCTTCGCTTAATAAGTGACTATATTAATGCTTTGGGCCTCTGTAAAACCCTGCATATAAAATATGAACACTGTGCCTCTAATAGTTTTCTGTAACTGACATTTTTGGAATATTAGGTGTTCGACCACATGTTGCAGTCCAACGCATAATAAGTGACTATATTAATGCTTTGGCCCTCTGTAAAACCCTGCATGCACAATATGAACACTGTGTCTCTAATAGTTTGGCTGTAACGGACAATTTTGGAATATTAGGTGTTCGGCCACATGTTGCAGTCCATCGCTTAATAAGTGACTATATTAATGCTTTGGGCCTCTGTTAAACCCTGCATGTACAATAAGAACACTGTGTCACTAATAGTTTGGCTATAACGGACATTTTTGGAATATTAGGTGTTCGGTTACATGTTGCAGTCCATCGCTTAATAAGTGACTATATTAATGCTTTGGGCCTCTGGTAAACCCTGCATGTACAATATGAACACTGTGTCTCTAATAGTTTAGCTGTAACGGACATTTTTGGAATATTAGGTGTTCGGCCACATGTTGCAGTCCATCGCTTAATAAGTGACTATATTAATGCTTTGGGCCTCTGTAAAACCCTGTATGTACAATATGAACACTGTGTCTCTAATAGTTTGGCTGTAACGGACATTTTTGGAATATTAGGTGTTCGGCCACATGTTGCAGTCCATCGCTTAATAAGTAACTATATAAATGCTTTGGCCCTCTGTAAAACCCTGCATGTACAATATGAACACTGTGTCTCTAATAGTTTGGCTGTAACGGACATTTTTGGAATATTAGGTGTTCGGCCACATGTTGCAGTCCATCGCTTAATAAGTGACTATATTAATGCTTTGGCCCTCTGTAAAACTCTGCATGCACAATATGAACACTGTGTCTCTAATAGTTTGGCTGTAACGGACAATTTTGGAATATTAGGTGTTCGGCCACATGTTGCAGTCCATCGCTTAATAAGTGACTATATTAATGCTTTGGGCCTCTGTAAAACCCTGCATATAAAATATGAACACTGTGTCTCTAATAGTTTGGCTGTAACTGACATTTTTGTAATATTAGGTGTTCGACCACATATTGCAGTCCAACGCTTAATAAGTGACTATATTAATGCTTTGGGACTCTGTATAACGCTGCATATACAGTATGAACTCTCTGCCTCTTATTGTTTATCTGTTACTGTCATTTTTGGAATATTAGGTGTTCCACCACATGTTGCAGTCCAACGCTTAATAAGTGACTATATTAATGCTTTGGCCGTCAGTAAAACCCTGCATGTACAATTTGAACACTGTGTCTCTAATAGTTTGGCTGTAACGGACATTTTTGGAATATTAGGTGTTCGGCCACATGTTGCAGTCCATCGCTTAATAAGTGACTATATTAATGCTTTGGGCCTCTGTTTAACGCTGCATATACAATATGAACTTTATGCCTCTTATAGTTTGGCTGTAACTGACACTTTTGGAATATTAGGTGTTCAACTACATGTTGCAGTCCATCGCTTAATAAGTGACTATATTAATGCTTTGGGCCTCTGTATAACGCTGCTTATACAAAATGAACTGTGCCCCTAAGAGTTTGGCTGTAACGGACACTTTTGGAATATTAGGTGTTCAACCACATGAGGCAGTCCAACGCTTAATAAGTGACTATATTAATGCTTTGGGCCTCTGTATAACGCTGCATATACCATATGAACTTTGTGCCTCTAATAGTTTGGCTGTAACGGACACTTTTGGAATATTAGGTGTTTAACCACATGGGGCAGTCCAACGCTTAATAAGTGACTATATTAAAGCTTTGGGCCTCTGTATAACGCTGCTTATACAAAATGAACTGTGCCCCAAAGAGTTTGGCTGTAACGGACACTCTTGGAATATTAGGTGTTACACCACAAGGGGCAGTCCAACGCTTAATATGTGGTTAAAGTAATGCATTGGGACTCTGTATAACGCTGCATATACAGTATGAACCCTGTGTCTCTAATAGTTTGGCTGTAACTGACATTTTTGTAATATTAGGTGTTCGACCACATATTGCAGTCCAACGCTTAATAAGTGACTATATTAATGCTTTGGGACTCTGTATAACGCTGCATATACAGTATGAACTCTCTGCCTCTTTTTGTTTGGCTGTTACTGTCATTTTTGGAATATTAGGTGTTCGACCACATGTTGCAGTCCAACGCTTAATAAGTGACTATATTAATGCTTTGGCCCTCTGTAAAACGCTGCATATACAGAATGAACTCTGTGCCTCTTACAGCTTGGCTGTAACTGACACTTTTGTAATATTAGGTGTTCGACCACATGTTGCAGTCCAACGCGGAACATGTGATTATAGTAATCCTTTGGGCCTCTGTATAACGCTGCATATACAATATGAACTTTATGCCTCTTATAGTTTGGCTGTAACTGACACTTTTGGAATATTAGGTGTTCAACTACATGTTGCAGTCCATCGCTTAACATGTGATTATAGTAATGCTTTGGGCCTCTGTATAACGCTGCATATACAATATGAACTTAATGCCTCTTCAAGTTTTTCTGTAACTGACACTTTTGGAATATTAGGTGTTCGACCACATGTTGCAGTCCAACGCTTAATAAGTGACAATATTAATGCTTTGGGCCTCTGTATAACGCTGCATGTACAATATGAACACTGTGTCTCTAATAGTTTGGCTGTAACGGACATTTTTGGAATATTAGGTGTTCGGCCACATGTTGCAGTCCATCGCTTAATAAGTGACTATATTAATGCTTTGGGCCTCTGTTTAACGCTGCATATACAATATGAACTTTATGCCTCTTATAGTTTGGCTGTAACTGACACTTTTGGAATATTAGGTGTTCAACTACATGTTGCAGTCCAACGCTTAACATGTGATTATAGTAATGCTTTGGGCCTCTGTATAACGCTGCATATACAATATGAACTTAATGCCTCTTCAAGTTTTTCTGTAACTGACACTTTTGGAATATTAGGTGTTCAACCACATGTTGCAGTCCAACGCTTAATAAGTGACTATATTAATGCTTTGGGCCTCTGTATAACGCTGCACATACAATATGAACTTAATGCCTCTTCTAGTTTTTCTGTAACTGACACTTTTGGAATATTAGGTGTTCGACCACATGTTGCAGTCCAACGCTTAATAAGTGACTATATTAATGCTTTGGGCTTCTGTAAAACCCTGCATGTACAATATGAACACTGTGTCTCTAATAGTTTGGCTGTAACGGACAATTTTGGAATATTAGGTGTTCGGCCACATGTTGCAGTCCAACGCTTAATAAGTGACTATATTAATGCTTTGGGCCTCTGTTTAACGCTGCATGTACAATATGAACACTGTGTCTCTAATAGTTTGGCTGTAACGGACAATTTTGGAATATTAGGTTTTCAACCACATAGGGCAGTCCAAAGCTTAATAAGTGACTATATTAATGCTTTGGGCCTCTGTTTAACGCTGCATATACAATATGAACTTTATGCCTCTTATAGTTTGCCTGTAACGGACATTTTTGGAATATTAGGTGTTCGGCCACTTGTTGCAGTCCATCGCTTAATAAGTGACTATATTAATGCTTTGGGCCTCTGTAAAACGCTGCATACACAATATGAACACTGTGTCTCTAATAGTTTGGCTGTTACTGTCATTTTTGGAATATTAGGTGTTCGACCACATGTTGCAGTCCAACGCTTAATAACTGACTATATTAATGCTTTGGCCCTCTGTAAAACGCTGCATATACAGTATGAACTCTGTGCCTCTTACAGCTTGGTTGTAACTGACACTTTTGTAATATTAGGTGTTCGACCACATGTTGCAGTCCAACGCGGAACATGTGATTATAGTAATCCTTTGGGCCTCTGCATAACGCTGCATATACAATATGAACTTAATGCCTCTTCAAGTTTTTCTGTAACTGACACTTTTGGAATATTAGGTGTTCGACCACATGTTGCAGTCCAACGCTTAATAAGTGACTATATTAATGCTTTGGGCCTCTGTAAAACCCTGCATGTACAATATGAACACTGTGTCTCTAATAGTTTGGCTGTAACGGACATTTTTGGAATATTAGGTGTTCGGCCACATGTTGCAGTCCATCGCTTAATAAGTGACTATATTAATGCTTTGGGCCTCTGTTTAACGCTGCATATACAATATGAACTTTATGCCTCTTATAGTTTGGCTGTAACTGACACTTTTGGAATATTAGGTGTTCAACTACATGTTGCAGTCCATCGCTTAATAAGTGACTATATTAATGCTTTGGGCCTCTGTATAACGCTGCTTATACAAAATGAACTGTGCCCCTAAGAGTTTGGCTGTAACGGACACTTTTGGAATATTAGGTGTTCAACCACATGGGGCAGTCCAACGCTTAATATGTGGTTAAAGTAATGCATTGGGACTCTGTATAACGCTGCATATACAGTATGAACCCTGTGCCTCTTATGGTTTGGTTGTAACTGACACTTTTGGAATAATATGTGTTCAAACACATGTTGCAGTTCAATGCTTAAATTTTAATTATATTAATGCTTTGGGACTCTGTATAACGCTGCATATACAGTATGAACTCTGTGCCTTTTATAGTTAGGCTGTAACTGACATTTTTGTAATATTAGGTGTTCAACAACATGGGGTTGTCGATCGCTTAATATGTGGCTATAGTAATGCATTGGGCCTCTGTATAACGCTGCATATACAAAATGAGCACTGTGCCCCTAATAGTTTGGCTATAACGGACATTTTTGGAATATTAGGTGTTCAGCCACATGGGGCAGTCCAACGCTTAATAAGTGACTATATTAATGCTTTGGGTCTCAGTATAACGCTGCATATACAATATGAACTCTGTGCCTCTGATAGCTTGGCGGTAACTGACACTTTTGGAAAATTAGGTGTTCAACCACATGTTGCAGTCCAACGCTTAATATGTGATTATATTAATGCTTTGGGCCTCTGGATAACGCTGCATATACAGTATGAACTCTGTGCCTTTTATAGTTAGGCTGTAACTGACATTTTTGGAATATTAGGTGTTCAACAACATGGGGTTGTCCATCGCTTAATATGTAGTTATAGTAATGCTTTAGGACTCTGTAAAACCCTGCATGTACAATATGGACACTGTGTCTCTAATAGTTTGGCTGTAACTGACATTTTTGGAATATTAGGTGTTCAACCACATAGGGCAGTCCAACGCTTAATAAGTGACTATATTAATGCTTTGGGCCTCTGTTTAACGCTGCATATACAATATGAACTTTATGCCTCTTATAGTTTGGCTGTAACGGACATTTTTGGAATATTAGGTGTTCGGCCACATGTTGCAGTCCATCGCTTAATAAGTGACTATTTTAATGCTTTGGGCCTCTGTAAAACGCTGCATACACAATATGAACACTGTGTCTCTAATAGTTTGGCTGTAACTGACATTTTTGGAGTATTAGGTGTTCAACCACAGAGGGCAGTCCAACGCTTAATAAGTGACTATATTAATGCTTTGGGCCTCTGTTTAACGCTGCATATACAATATGAACTTTATGCCTCTTATAGTTTGGCTGTAACGGACATTTTTGGAATATTAGGTGTTCGGCCACATGTTGCAGTCCATCGCTTAATAAGTGACTATTTTAATGCTTTGGGCCTCTGTAAAACGCTGCATACACATTATGAACACTGTGTCTCTAATAGTTTGGCTGTAACGGACATTTTTGGAGTATTAGGTGTTCAACCACAGAGGGCAGTCCAACGCTTAATAAGTGACTATATTAATGCTTTGGGCCTCTGTTTAACGCTGCATATACAATATGAACTTTATGCCTCTTATAGTTTGGCTGTAACGGACACTTTTGGAATATTAAATGTTCAACCACATGGGGCAGTCCAACGCTTAATAAGTGACTATATTAATGCTTTGGGCCTCTGTAAAACCCTGCATGTACAATATGAACACTGTGTCTCTAATAGTTTGGCTGTAACGGACATTTTTGGAATATTAGGTGTTCAGCCACATATTGCAGTCCATCGCTTAATAAGTGACTATATTAATGCTTTGGCCCTCTGTAAAACCCTGCATATAAAATATGAACACTGTGTCTCTAATAGTTTGGCGGTAACTGACATTTTTGGAATATTAGGTGTTCGACCACATGTTGCAGTCCAACGCTTAATAAGTGACTATATTAATGCTTTGGCCCTCTGTAAAACCCTGCATGTACAATATGAACACTGTGTCTCTAATAGTTTGGCTGTAACGGACAATTTTGGAATATTAGGTGTTCGGCCACATGTTGCAGTCCATCGCTTAATAAGTGACTATATTAATGCTTTGGGCCTCTGTAAAACCCAGCATATAAAATATGAACACTGTGTCTCTAATAGTTTGGCTGTAACTGACATTTTTGGAATATTAGGTGTTCGACCACATGTTGCAGTCCAACGCTTAATAAGTGACTATATTAATGCTTTGGCCCTCTGTAAAACCCTGCATGCACAATATGAACACTGTGTCTCTAATAGTTTGGCTGTAACGGACAATTTTGGAATATTAGGTGTTCGGCCACATGTTGCAGTCCATCGCTTAATAAGTGACTATATAAATGCTTTGGGCCTCTGTAAAACCCTGCATGTACAATATGAACACTGTGTCTCTAATAGTTTGGCTGTAACGGACATTTTTGGATTATTAGGTGTCGGCCACATGTTGCAGTCCAACGCTTAATAAGTGACTATATTAATGCTTTGGCCCTCTGTAAAACCCTGCATGCACAATATGAACACTGTGTCTCTAATAGTTTGGCTGTAACGGACATTTTTGGAATATTAGGTGTTCGGCCACATGTTGCAGTCCATCGCTTAATAAGTGACTATATTAATGCTTTGGGCCTCTGTATAACGCTGCATATACAATATGAACTTAATGCCTCTTCAAGTTTTTCTGTAACTGACACTTTTGGAATATTAGGTGTTCGACCACATGTTGCAATCCAACGCTTAATAAGTGACTATATTAATGCTTTGGGCCTCTGTATAACGCTGCATATACAATATGAACTTAATGCCTCTTCTAGTTTTTCTGTAATTGACACTTTTGGAATATTAGGTGTTCGACCACATGTTGCAGTCCAACGCTTAATAAGTGACTATATTAATGCTTTGGGCCTCTGTAAAACCCTGCATGTACAATATGAACACTGTGTCTCTAATAGTTTGGCTGTAACGGACATTTTTGGAATATTAGGTGTTCGACCACATGTTGCAGTCCAACGCTTAATAAGTGACTATATTAATGCTTTGGGCCTCTGTAAAACGCTGCATATACAATATGAACACTGTGTCTATAATATACAATGAAACTGTGTCTATAATAGTTTGGCTGTAACGGACATTTTTGGAATATTAGCTGTTCAACCACATGAAGCAGTCCAACGTTTAATATGTGGCTAAAGTAATGCTTTGGGCCTCTGTTTAACGCTGCATATTCAATATGAACTTTATGCCTCTTATAGTTTGGCTGTAACGGACATTTTTGGAAAATTAGGTGTTCGGCTACATGTTGCAGTCCATCGCTTAATAAGTGACTATATTAATGCTTTGGGCCTCTGTAAAATGCTGGATACACAATATGAACACTGTGTCTCTAATAGTTTGGCTGTAACGGACATTTTTGGAGTATTAGGTGTTCAACCACAGAGGGCAGTCCAACGCTTAATAAGTGACTATATTAATGCTTCAGGCCTCTGTAAAACGCTGCATATTCGATATGAACTTTGTGCCTCTAATAGTTTAGCTGTAACGGACATTTTTCGAATATTAGGTGTTCAACAACATGGGGTTGTCGATCGCTTAATATGTGGCTATAGTAATGCATTGGGCCTCTGTATAACGCTGCATATACCATATGAACTTTGTGCCTCTAATAGTTTGGCTGTAACGGACACTTTTGGAATATTAGGTGTTTAACCACATGGGGCAGTCTAACGCTTAATAAGTGACTATATTAATGCTTTGGGCCTCTGTATAACGCTGCTTATACAAAATGAACTCTGTGCCCCTAAGAGTTTGGCTGTAACGGACACTTTTGGAATATTAGGTGTTCAACCACATGGGGCAGTCCAACGCTTAATATGTGGTTAAAGTAATGCTTTGGGACTCTGTATAACGCTGCATATACAGTATGAACCCTGTGCCTCTTATGGTTTGGCTGTAACTGACACTTTTGGAATAATATGTGTTCAAACACATGTTGCAGTCCAATGCTTAATATTTGATTATATTAATGCTTTGGGACTCTGTATAACGCTGCATATTCGATATGAACTTTGTGCCTCTAATAGTTTAGCTGTAACGGACATTTTTCGAATATTAGGTGTTCAAAAACATGGGGTTGTCGATCGCTTAATATGTGGCTATAGTAATGCTTTGGGCCTCTGTATAACGCTGCATATATAATATGAACTTTGTGCCTCTAATAGTTTGGCTGTAACGGACATTTTTGGAATATTAGGTGTTCAACCACATGGGGCAGTCCAACGCTTAATAAGAGACTATATTAATGCTTTAGGCCTCTGTAAAACGCTGCATATTCGATATGAACTTTGTGCCTCTAATAGTTTAGCTGTAACGGACATTTTTCGAATATTAGGTGTTCAACAACATGGGGTTGTCGATCGCTTAATATGTGGCTATAGTAATGCATTGGGCCTCTGTATAACGCTGCATATACAATATGAACTTTGTGCCTCTAATAGTTTGGCTGTAACGGACACTTTTGGAATATTAGGTGTTTAACCACATGGGGCAGTCCAACGCTTAATAAGTGACTATATTAAAGCTTTGGGCCTCTGTATAACGCTGCTTATACAAAATGAACTGTGCCCCTAAGAGTTTGGCTGTAACGGACACATTTGGAATATTAGGTGTTCAACCACATGGGGCAGTCCAACGCTTAATATGTGGTTAAAGTAATGCATTGGGACTCTGTATAACGCTGCATATACAGTATGAACCCTGTGCCTCGTATGGTTTGGCTGTAACTGACACTTTTCGAATAATATGTGTTCAAACACATTATGCAGTCCAATGCTTAAATTTTTATTATATTAATGCTTTGGGACTCTGTATAACGCTGCATATACAGTATGAACTCTGTGCCTTTTATAGTTAGGCTGTAACTGACATTTTTGTAATATTAGGTGTTCAACAACATGGGGTTGTCAATCGCTTAATATGTGGTTATAGTAATGCTTTGGGACTCTGTATAACGCTGCATATAAAAAAAAGGGCACTGTGCCTCTAATAGTTTGGCTATAACGGACATTTATGGAATATTAGGTGTTCGACCACATGTTGCAGTCCAACGCTTAATATGTGGTTAAAGTAATGCATTGGGACTCTGTATAACGCTGCATATACCATATGAACTTTGTGCCTCTAATAGTTTGGCTGTAACGGACACTTTTGGAATATTAGGTGTTTAACCACATGGGGCAGTCTAACGCTTAATAAGTGACTATATTAATGCTTTGGGCCTCTGTATAACGCTGCTTATACAAAATGAACTCTGTGCCCCTAAGAGTTTGGCTGTAACGGACACTTTTGGAATATTAGGTGTTCAACCACATGGGGCAGTCCAACGCTTAATATGTGGTTAAAGTAATGCATTGGGACTCTGTATAACGCTGCATATACAGTATGAACCCTGTGCCTCTTATGGTTTGGCTGTAACTGACACTTTTGGAATAATATGTGTTCAAACACATGTTGCAGTCCAATGCTTAATATTTGATTATATTAATGCTTTGGGACTCTGTATAACGCTGCATATTCGATATGAAATTTGTGCCTCTAATAGTTTAGCTGTAACGGACATTTTTCGAATATTAGGTGTTCAAAAACATGGGGTTGTCGATCGCTTAATATGTGGCTATAGTAATGCTTTGGGCCTCTGTATAACGCTGCATATATAATATGAACTTTGTGCCTCTAATAGTTTGGCTGTAACGGACATTTTTGGAATATTAGGTGTTCAACCACATGGGGCAGTCCAACGCTTAATAAGAGACTATATTAATGCTTTAGGCCTCTGTAAAACGCTGCATATTCGATATGAACTTTGTGCCTCTAATAGTTTAGCTGTAACGGACATTTTTCGAATATTAGGTGTTCAACAACATGGGGTTGTCGATCGCTTAATATGTGGCTATAGTAATGCATTGGGCCTCTGTATAACGCTGCATATACAATATGAACTTTGTGCCTCTAATAGTTTGGCTGTAACGGACACTTTGGGAATATTAGGTGTTTAACCACATGGGGCAGTCCATCGCTTAATAAGTGACTATATTAAAGCTTTGGGCCTCTGTATAACGCTGCTTATACAAAATGAACTGTGCCCCTAAGAGTTTGGCTGTAACGGACACTTTTGGAATATTAGGTGTTCAACCACATGGGGCAGTCCAACGCTTAATATGTGGTTAAAGTAATGCATTGGGACTCTGTATAACGCTGCATATACAGTATGAACCCTGTGCCTCGTATGGTTTGGCTGTAACTGACACTTTTGGAATAATATGTGTTCAAACACAAGTTGCAGTCCAATGCTTAAATTTTTATTATATTAATGCTTTGGGACTCTGTATAACGCTGCATATACAGTATGAACTCTGTGCCTTTTATAGTTAGGCTGTAACTGACATTTTTGTAATATTAGGTGTTCAACAACATGGGGTTGTCAATCGCTTAATATGTGGTTATAGTAATGCTTTGGGACTCTGTATAACGCTGCATATAAAAAAAAGGGCACTGTGCCTCTAATAGTTTGGCTATAACGGACATTTATGGAATATTAGGTGTTCGACCACATGTTGCAGTCCAACGCTTAATATGTGGTTAAAGTAATGCATTGGGACTCTGTATAACGCTGCATATACCATATGAACTTTGTGCCTCTAATAGTTTGGCTGTAACGGACACTTTTGGAATATTAGGTGTTTAACCACATGGGGCAGTCTAACGCTTAATAAGTGACTATATTAATGCTTTGGGCCTCTGTATAACGCTGCTTATACAAAATGAACTCTGTGCCCCTAAGAGTTTGGCTGTAACGGACACTTTTGGAATATTAGGTGTTCAACCACATGGGGCAGTCCAACGCTTAATAAGTGACTATATTAATGCTTTGTGCCTCTGTAAAACGCTGCATATTCGATATGAACTTTGTGCCTCTAATAGTTTGGCTGTAACGGACACTTTTGGAATATTAGGTGTTCAACCACATGGGGCAGCCCAACGCTTAATAAGAGACTATATTAATGCTTTAGGCCTCTGTAAAACGCTGCATATTCGATATGAACTTTGTGCCTCTAATAGTTAGGCTGTAACTGACATTTTTGTAATATTAGGTGTTCAACAACATGGGGTTGTCAATCGCTTAATATGTAGTTATAGTAATGCTTTGGGCCTCTGTAAAACGCTGCATATTCGATATGAACTTTGTGCCTCTAATAGTTTAGCTGTAACGGACATTTTTCGAATATTAGGTGTTCAACAACATGGGGTTGTCGATCGCTTAATATGTGGCTATAGTAATGCATTGGGCCTCTGTATAACGCTGCATATACAATATAAACTTTGTGCCTCTAATAGTTTGGCTGTAACAGACACTTTTGGAATATTAGGTGTTCAACCACATGAGACAGTCCAATGCTTAAATTTTAATTATATTAATGCTTTGGGACTCTGTATAACGCTGCATATACCGTATGAATTCTGTGCCTTTTATAGTTAGGCTGTAACTGACATTTTTGTAATATTAGGTGTTCAACCACATGGGGCAGTCCAACGCTTAATAAGTGACTATATTAATGCTTTGGGCCTCTGTAAAACGCTGCATATTCGATATGAACTTTGTGCCTCTAATAGTTTGGCTGTAACGGACACTTTTGGAATATTAGGTGTTCAACCACATGGGGTAGTCCAACGCTTAATAAGAGACTATATTAATGCTTTAGGCCTCTGTAAAACGCTGCATATTCGATATGAACTTTGTGCCTCTAATAGTTTGGCTGTAACGGACACTTTTGGAATATTAGGTGTTCAACCACATGGGGCAGTCCAACGCTTAATAAGAGACTATATTAATGCTTTAGGCCTCTGTAAAAAGCTGCATATTCGATATGAACTTTGTGCCTCTAATAGTTAGGCTGTAACTGACATTTTTGTAATATTAGGTGTTCAACAACATGGGGTTGTCAATCGCTTAATATGTGGTTATAGTAATGCTTTGGGCCTCTGTAAAACGCTGCATATACAAAATGAGCACTGTGGCCTCTAATAGTTTGGCTATAACGGACATTTATGGAATATTAGGTGTTCGACCACATGTTGCAGTCCAACGCTTAATAAGTGACTATATTAATGCTTTGGGCCTCTGTATAACGCTGCATATACAATATGAACTTAATGCCTCTTCTAGTTTTTCTGTAACTGACACTTTTGGAATATTAGGTGTTCGACCACATGTTGCAGTCCAACGCTTAATAAGTGACTTTATTAATGCTTTGGGCCTCTGTAAAACCCTGCATGTACAGTATGAACACTGTGTCTCTAATAGTTTGGCTGTAACGGACATTTTTGGATTATTAGGTGTTCGGCCACATGTTGCAGTCCAACGCTTAATAAGTGACTATATTAATGCTTTGGCCCTCTGTGAAACCCTGCATGTACAATATGAACACTGTGCCTCTAATAGTTTGGCTCTAACGGACATTTTTGGAATATTAGGTGTTCGACCACATGTTGCAGTCCAACGCTTAATAAGAGACTATATTAATGCTTTGGGCCTTTGAAAAACGCTGCATATACAATATAAACACTGTGTCTCTAATAGTTTGGCTGTAACTGACATTTTTGGAATATTAGGTGTTCAACCACATAGGGCAGTCCAACACTTAATAAGTGACTATATTAATGCTTTGGGCCTCTGTAAAACCCTGCATGTACAATATGAACACTGTGTCTCTAATAGTTTGGCTGTAACGGACATTTTTGGAATATTAGGTGTTCCACCACATGTTGCAGTCCAACGCTTAATAAGTGACTATATTAATGCTTTGGCCCTCTGTAAAACCCTGCATGTACAATATGAACACTGTGTCTCTAATAGTTTGGCTGTAACGGACATTTTTGGAATATTAGGTGTTCGGCCACATGTTGCAGTCCATCGCTTAGTAAGTGACTATATTAATGCTTTGGCCCTCTGTAAAACCCTGCATGTACAATATGAACACTGTGTCTCTAATAGTTTGGCTGTAACGGACATTTTTGGAATATTAGGTGTTCGACCACATGTTGCAGTCAGTCCATCGCTTAATAAGTGACTATATTAATGCTTTGGGCCTCTGTAAAACGCTGCATATACAAAATGAGCACTGTGCCTCTAATAGTTTGGCTATAACGGACATTTATGGAATATTAGGTGTTCGACCACATGTTGCAGTCCAACGCTTAATAAGTGACTATATTAATGCTTTGTGCCTCTGTAAAACGTTGCACATTCGATATGAACTTTGTGCCTCTAATAGTTTGGCTGTAACGGACTCATTTGGAATATTAGGTGTTTAACCACACGGGGCAATCCAACGCTCAATAAGTGACTATATTAATGCTTTGTGCCTCTGTAAAACGTTGCACATTCGATATGAACTTTGTGCCTCTAATAGTTTGGCTGTAACGGACATTTTTGGAATATTAGGTGTTCAACCACATGGGGCAGTCCAACGCTTAATAAGAGACTATATTAATGCTTTAGGCCTCTGTAAATCGCTGCATATTCGATATGAACTTTGTGCCTCTAATAGTTTAGCTGTAACGGACATTTTTCGAATATTAGGTGTTCAACAACATGGGGTTGTCGATCGCTTAATATGTGGCTATAGTAATGCATTGGGCCTCTGTATAACGCTGCATATACAATATGAACTTTGTGCCTCTAATAGTTTGGCTGTAACGGACACTTTTGGAATATTAGGTGTTCAACCACATGAGGCAGTCCAATGCTTAAATTTTAATTATATTAATGCTTTGGGACTCTGTAACGCTGCATATACAGTATGAATTCTGTGCCTTTTATAGTTAGGCTGTAACTGACATTTTTGTAATATTAGGTGTTCAACCACATGGGGCAGTCCAACGCTTAATAAGTGACTATATTAATGCTTTGGGCCTCTGTAAAACGCTGCATATTCGATATGAACTTTGTGCCTCTAATAGTTTGGCTGTAACGGACACTTTTGGAATATTAGGTGTTCAACCACATGGGGTAGTCCAACGCTTAATAAGAGACTATATTAATGCTTTAGGCCTCTGTAAAACGCTGCATATTCGATATGAACTTTGTGCCTCTAATAGTTTGGCTGTAACGGACACTTTTGGAATATTAGGTGTTCAACCACATGGGGCAGTCCAACGCTTAATAAGAGACTATATTAATGCTTTAGGCCTCTGTAAAACGCTGCATATTCGATATGAACTTTGTGCCTCTAATAGTTAGGCTGTAACTGACATTTTTGTAATATTAGGTGTTCAACAACATGGGGTTGTCAATCGCTTAATATGTGGTTATAGTAATGCTTTGGGCCTCTGTAAAACGCTGCATATACAAAATGAGCACTGTGGCCTCTAATAGTTTGGCTATAACGGACATTTATGGAATATTAGGTGTTCGACCACATGTTGCAGTCCAACGCTTAATAAGTGACTATATTAATGCTTTGGGCCTCTGTATAAAGCTGCATATACAATATGAACTTAATGCCTCTTCTAGTTTTTCTGTAACTGACACTTTTGGAATATTAGGTGTTCGACCTCATGTTGCAGTCCAACGCTTAATAAGTGACTATATTAATGCTTTGGGCCTCTGTAAAACCCTGCATGTACAATATGAACACTGTGTCTCTAATAGTTTGGCTGTAACGGACATTTTTGGAATATTAGGTGTTCGGCCACATGTTGCAGTCCATCGCTTAATAAGTGACTATGTTAATGCTTTGGCCCTCTGTGAAACCCTGCATGTACAATATGAACACTGTGTCTCTAATAGTTTGGCTGTAACGAACATTTTTGGAATATTAGGAGTTCGGCCACATGTTGCAGTCCATCGCTTAATAAGTGATTATATTAATGCTTTGGCCCTCTGTAAAACCCTGCATGTACAATATGAACACTGTGTCTCTAATAGTTTGGCTGTAACGGACATTTTTGGAATATTAGGTGTTCGGCCACATGTTGCAGTCCATCGCTTAATAAGTGACAATATTAATGCTTTGGGCCTCTGTAAAACCCTGCATGTACAATATGAACACTGTGTCTCTAATAGTTTGGCTGTAACGGACATTTTTGGAATATTAGGTGTTCGGTTACATGTTGCAGTCCATCGCTTAATAAGTGACTATATTAATGCTTTGGCCCTCTGTAAAACCCTGCATGTACAATATGAACACTGTGTCTCTAATAGTTTGGCTGTAACGGACATTTTTGGAATATTAGGTGTTTGACCACATGTTGCAGTCCAACGCTTAATAAGTGACTATATTATTGCTTTGGCCCTCTGTAAAACCCTGCATGTACAATATGAACACTGTGTCTCTAATAGTTTGGCTGTAACGGACATTTTTGGAATATTAGGTGTTCGGCCACATGTTGCAGTCCATCGCTTAATAAGTGACAATATTAATGCTTTGGGCCCCTGTAAAACCCTGCATGTACAATATGAACACTGTGTCTCTAATAGTTTGGCTGTAACGGACATTTTTGGAATATTAGGTGTTCGGCCACATGTTGCAGTCCATCGCTTAATAAGTGACTATATTAATGCTTTGGCCCTCTGTAAAACCCTGCATGTACAATATGAACACTGTGTCTCTAATAGTTTGGCTGTAACTGACATTTTTGGAATATTAGGTGTTCGGCCACATGTTGCAGTCCAACGCTTAATAAGTGACTATGTTAATGCTTTGGGCCTCTGTAAAACCCTGCATGTACAATTTGAACACTGTGTCTCTAATAGTTTGGCTGTAACGGACATTTTTGGAATATTAGGTGTTCCACCACATGTTGCAGTCCAACGCTTAATAAGTGACTATATTAATGCTTTGGCCCTCTGTAAAACCCTGCATGTACAATATGAAAACTGTGTCTCTAATAGTTTGGCTGTAACGGACATTTTTGGCATATTAGGTGTCCGACCACATATTGCAGTCCAACGCTTAATAAGTGACTATATTAATGCTTTGGGCCTCTGTAAAACGCTGCATATACAAAATGAGCACTGTGCCTCTAATAGTTTGGCTATAACGGACATTTATGGAATATTAGGTGTTCGACCACATGTTGCAGTCCAACGCTCAATAAGTGACTATATTAATGCTTTGTGCCTCTGTAAAACGTTGCACATTCGATATGAACTTTGTGCCTCTAATAGTTTGGCTGTAACGGACATTTTTGGAATATTAGGTGTTCAACCACATGGGGCAGTCCAACGCTTAATAAGAGACTATATTAATGCTTTAGGCCTCTGTAAATCGCTGCATATTCGATATGAACTTTGTGCCTCTAATAGTTTAGCTGTAACGGACATTTTTCGAATATTAGGTGTTCAACAACATGGGGTTGTCGATCGCTTAATATGTGGCTATAGTAATGCATTGGGCCTCTGTATAACGCTGCATATACAATATGAACTTTGTGCCTCTAATAGTTTGGCTGTAACGGACACTTTTGGAATATTAGGTGTTCAACCACATGAGGCAGTTCAATGCTTAAATTTTAATTATATTAATGCTTTGGGACTCTGTAACGCTGCATATACAGTATGAATTCTGTGCCTTTTATAGTTAGGCTGTAACTGACATTTTTGTAATATTAGGTGTTCAACCACATGGGGCAGTCCAACGCTTAATAAGTGACTATATTAATGCTTTGGGCCTCTGTAAAACGCTGCATATTCGATATGAACTTTGTGCCTCTAATAGTTTGGCTGTAACGGACACTTTTGGAATATTAGGTGTTCAACCACATGGGGCAGTCCAACGCTTAATAAGAGACTATATTAATGCTTTAGGCCTCTGTAAAACGCTGCATATTCGATATGAACTTTGTGCCTCTAATAGTTAGGCTGTAACTGACATTTTTGTAATATTAGGTGTTCAACAACATGGGGTTGTCAATCGCTTAATATGTGGTTATAGTAATGCTTTGGGCCTCTGTAAAACGCTGCATATACAAAATGAGCACTGTGGCCTCTAATAGTTTGGCTATAACGGACATTTATGGAATATTAGGTGTTCGACCACATGTTGCAGTCCAACGCTTAATAAGTGACTATATTAATGCTTTGGGCCTCTGTATAAAGCTGCATATACAATTTGAACTTAATGCCTCTTCTAGTTTTTCTGTAACTGACACTTTTGGAATATTAGGTGTTCGACCACATGTTGCAGTCCAACGCTTAATAAGTGACTATATTAATGCTTTGGGCCTCTGTAAAACCCTGCATGTACAATATGAACACTGTGTCTCTAATAGTTTGGCTGTAACGGACATTTTTGGATTATTAGGTGTTCGGCCACATGTTGCAGTCCAACGCTTAATAAGTGACTATATTAATGCTTTGGCCCTCTGTGAAACCCTGCATGTACAATATGAACACTGTGTCTCTAATAGTTTGGCTGTAACGAACATTTTTGGAATATTAGGAGTTCGGCCACATGTTGCAGTCCATCGCTTAATAAGTGACTATATTAATGCTTTGGCCCTCTGTAAAACCCTGCATGTACAATATGAACACTGTGTCTCTAATAGTTTGGCTGTAACGGACATTTTTGGAATATTAGGTGTTCGGCCACATGTTGCAGTCCATCGCTTAATAAGTGACAATATTAATGCTTTGGGCCTCTGTAAAACCCTGCATGTACAATATGAACACTGTGTCTCTAATAGTTTGGCTGTAACGGACATTTTTGGAATATTAGGTGTTCGGTTACATGTTGCAGTCCATCGCTTAATAAGTGACTATATTAATGCTTTGGCCCTCTGTAAAACCCTGCATGTACAATATGAACACTGTGTCTCTAATAGTTTGGCTGTAACGGACATTCTTGGAATATTAGGTGTTCGGCCACATGTTGCAGTCCATCGCTTAATAAGTGACTATATTAATGCTTTGGGCCTCTGTAAAACCCTGCATGTACAATATGAACACTGTGTCTCTAATAGTTTGGCTGTAACGAACATTTTTGGAATATTAGGTGTTCGGCCACATGTTGCAGTCCATCGCTTAATAAGTGACTATATTAATGCTTTGGGTCTCTGTAAAACCCTGCATGTACCATATGAACACTGTGTCTCTAATAGTTTGGCTGTAACGGACATTTTTGGAATATTGGGTGTTCGGCCACCTGTTGCAGTCCATCGCTTAATAAGTGACTATATTAATGCTTTGGCCCTCTGTAAAACCCTGCATGTACAATATGAACACTGTGTCTCAAATAGTTTGGCTGTAACGGACATTTTTGGAATATTAGGTGTTTGACCACATGTTGCAGTCCAACGCTTAATAAGTGACTATATTATTGCTTTGGCCCTCTGTAAAACCCTGCATGTACAATATGAACACTGTGTCTCTAATAGTTTGGCTGTAACGGACATTTTTGGAATATTAGGTGTTCGGCCACATGTTGCAGTCCATCGCTTAATAAGTGACAATATTAATGCTTTGGGCCCCTGTAAAACCCTGCATGTACAATATGAACACTGTGTCTCTAATAGTTTGGCTGTAACGGACATTTTTGGAATATTAGGTGTTCGGCCACATGTTGCAGTCCATCGCTTAATAAGTGACTATATTAATGCTTTGGCCCTCTGTAAAACCCTGCATGTACAATATGAACACTGTGTCTCTAATAGTTTGGCTGTAACTGACATTTTTGGAATATTAGGTGTTCGACCACATGTTGCAGTCCAACGCTTAATAAGTGACTATATTAATGCTTTGGCCCTCTGTAAAACCCTTCATGTACAATATGAACACTGTGTCTCTGATAGTTTGGCTGTAACGGACATTTTTGGAATATTAGGTGTTCGGCCACATGTTGCAGTCCATCGCTTAATAAGTGACTATGTTAATGCTTTGGGCCTCTGTAAAACCCTGCATGTACAATTTGAACACTGTGTCTCTAATAGTTTGGCTGTAACGGACATTTTTGGAATATTAGGTGTTCCACCACATGTTGCAGTCCAACGCTTAATAAGTGACTATATTAATGCTTTGGCCCTCTGTAAAACCCTGCATGTACAATATGAAAACTGTGTCTCTAATAGTTTGGCTGTAACGGACATTTTTGGCATATTAGGTGTCCGACCACATATTGCAGTCCAACGCTTAATAAGTGACTATATTAATGCTTTGGGACTCTGTATAACGCTGCATATACAGTATGAACTCTCTGCCTCTTATAGTTTGGCTGTAACTGACATTTTTCAAATATTTGGTGTTCAACCACATAGGGCAGTCCAACGCTTAATAAGTGACTATATTAATGCTTTGGGCCTCTCTTTAACGCTGCATATACAATATGAACTTTATGCCTCTTATAGTTTGGCTGTAACTGACATTTTTGGAATATTAGGTGTTCAACCACATAGGGCAGTCCAACGCTTAATAAGTGACTATATTAATGCTTTGGGCCTCTGTTTAACGCTGCATATACAATATGAACTTTATGCCTCTTATAGTTTGGCTGTAACTGACATTTTTGGAATATTTGGTGTTCAACCACATAGGGCAGTCCAACGCTTAATAAGTGACTATATTAATGCTTTGGGCCTCTGTTTAACGCTGCATATACAATATGAACTTAATGCCTCTTCTAGTTTTTCTGTAACTGACACTTTTGGAATATTAGGTGTTCGACCACATGTTGCAGTCCAACGCTTAATAAGTGACTATATTAATGCTTTGGGCCTCTGTAAAACCCTGCATGTACAATATGAACACTGTGTCTCTAATAGTTTGGCTGTAACGGACATTTTTGGAATATTAGGTGTTCCACCACATGTTGCAGTCCAACGCTTAATAAGTGACTATATTAATGCTTTGGCCCTCTGTAAAACCCTGCATATAAAATATGAACACTGTGTCTCTAATAGTTTGGCTGTAACTGACATTTTTGGAATAATAGGTGTTCGGCCACATGTTGCAGTCCATCGCTTAATAAGTGACTATATTAATGCTTTGGCCCTCTGTAAAACCCTGCATGTACAATATGAACACTGTGTCTCTGATAGTTTGGCTGTAACGGACACTTTTGGAATATTAGCTGTTCAACCACATGAGGCAGTCCAACGTTTAATATGTGGCTAAAGTAATGCTTTGGGCCTCTGTTTAACGCTGCATATTCAATATGAACTTTATGCCTCTTATAGTTTGGCTGTAACGGACATTTTTGGAATATTAGGAGTTCGGCCACATGTTGCAGTCCATCGCTTAATAAGTGACTATATTAATGCTTTGGCCCTCTGTAAAACCCTGCATGTACAATATGAACACTGTGTCTCTAATAGTTTGGCTGTAACGGACATTTTTGGAATATTAGGTGTTCGGCCACATGTTGCAGTCCATCGCTTAATAAGTGACAATATTAATGCTTTGGGCCTCTGTATAACCCTGCATGTACAATATGAACACTGTGTCTCTAATAGTTTGGCTGTAACGGACATTTTTGGAATATTAGGTGTTCGGTTACATGTTGCAGTCCATCGCTTAATAAGTGACTATATTAATGCTTTGGCCCTCTGCAAAACCCTGCATGTACAATATGAACACTGTGTCTCTAATAGTTTGGCTGTAACGGACATTTTTAAATATTAGGTGTTCGGCCACATGTTGCAGTCCATCGCTTAATAAGTGACTATATTAATGCTTTGGGCCTCTGTTAAACCCTGCATGTACAATATGAACACTGTGTCACTAATAGTTTGGCTATAACGGACATTTTTGGAATTTCGGCCACATGTTGCAGTCCATCGCTTAATAAGTGACTATATTAATGCTTTGGCCCTCTGTAAAACCCTGCATGCACAATATGAACACTGTGTCTCTAATAGTTTGGCTGTAACAAACAATTTTGGAATATTAGGTGTTCTTCCACATGTTGCAGTCCATCGCTTAATAAGTGACTATATTAATGCTTTGGGCCTCTGTTAAACCCTGCATGTACAATATGAACACTGTGTCACTAATAGTTTGGCTATAACGGACATTTTTGGAATATTAGCTGTTCGGTTACATGTTGCAGTCCATCGCTTAATAAGTGACTATATTAATGCTTTGGGCCTCTGGTAAACCCTGCATGTACAATATGAACACTGTGTCTCTAATAGTTTAGCTGTAACGGACATTTTTGGAATATTAGGTGTTCGGCCACATGTTGCAGTCCATCGCTTAATAAGTGACTATATTAATGCTTTGGGCCTCTGTAAAACCCTGCATGTACAATATGAACACTGTGTCTCTAATAGTTTGGCTGTAACGGACATTTTTGGAATATTAGGTGTTCGGCCACATGTTACAGTCCATCGCTTAATAAGTGACTATATTAATGCTTTGGCCCTCTGTAAAACTCTGCATGCACAATATGAACACTGTGTCACTAATAGTTTGGCTATAACGGACATTTTTGGAATATTAGGTGTTCGGCCACATGTTGCAGTCCATCGCTTAATAAGTGACTATATAAATGCTTTGGCCCTCTGTAAAACCCTGCATGTACAATATGAACACTGTGTTTCTAATAGTTTGGCTGTAACGGACATTTTTGGAATATTAGGTGTTCGGCCACATGTTGCAGTCCATCGCTTAATAAGTGACTATATTAATGCTTTGGGCCTCTGTAAAACCCTGCATGTACAATATGAACACTGTGTCTCTAATAGTTTGGCTGTAACGGACATTTTTGGAATATTAGGTGTTCGGCCACATGTTGCAGTCCATCGCTTAATAAGTGACGATATTAAGGCTTTGGCCCTCTGTAAAACTCTGCATGCACAATATGAACACTGTGTCTCTAATAGTTTGGCTGGAACGGACAATTTTGGAATATTAGGTGTTCGGCCACATGTTGCAGTCCATCGCTTAATAAGTGACTATATAAATGCTTTAGTCCTCTCTTAAACCCTGCATGTACAATATGAACACTGTGTCTCTAATAGTTTGGCTGTAACGGACAATTTTGGAATATTAGGTGTTCGGCCACATGTTGCAGTCCTTCGCTTAATAAGTGACTATATTAATGCTTTGGGCCTCTGTAAAACCCTGCATATAAAATATGAACACTGTGCCTCTAATAGTTTTCTGTAACTGACATTTTTGGAATATTAGGTGTTCGACCACATGTTGCAGTCCAACGCATAATAAGTGACTATATTAATGCTTTGGCCCTCTGTAAAACCCTGCATGCACAATATGAACACTGTGTCTCTAATAGTTTGGCTGTAACGGACAATTTTGGAATATTAGGTGTTCGGCCACATGTTGCAGTCCATCGCTTAATAAGTGACTATATTAATGCTTTGGGCCTCTGTTAAACCCTGCATGTACAATAAGAACACTGTGTCACTAATAGTTTGGCTATAACGGACATTTTTGGAATATTAGGTGTTCGGTTACATGTTGCAGTCCATCGCTTAATAAGTGACTATATTAATGCTTTGGGCCTCTGGTAAACCCTGCATGTACAATATGAACACTGTGTCTCTAATAGTTTAGCTGTAACGGACATTTTTGGAATATTAGGTGTTCGGCCACATGTTGCAGTCCATCGCTTAATAAGTGACTATATTAATGCTTTGGGCCTCTGTAAAACCCTGTATGTACAATATGAACACTGTGTCTCTAATAGTTTGGCTGTAACGGACATTTTTGGAATATTAGGTGTTCGGCCACATGTTGCAGTCCATCGCTTAATAAGTGACTATATAAATGCTTTGGCCCTCTGTAAAACCCTGCATGTACAATATGAACACTGTGTCTCTAATAGTTTGGCTGTAACGGACATTTTTGGAATATTAGGTGTTCGGCCACATGTTGCAGTCCATCGCTTAATAAGTGACTATATTAATGCTTTGGCCCTCTGTAAAACTCTGCATGCACAATATGAACACTGTGTCTCTAATAGTTTGGCTGTAACGGACAATTTTGGAATATTAGGTGTTCGGCCACATGTTGCAGTCCATCGCTTAATAAGTGACTATATTAATGCTTTGGGCCTCTGTAAAACCCTGCATATAAAATATGAACACTGTGTCTCTAATAGTTTGGCTGTAACTGACATTTTTGTAATATTAGGTGTTCGACCACATATTGCAGTCCAACGCTTAATAAGTGACTATATTAATGCTTTGGGACTCTGTATAACGCTGCATATACAGTATGAACTCTCTGCCTCTTATTGTTTATCTGTTACTGTCATTTTTGGAATATTAGGTGTTCCACCACATGTTGCAGTCCAACGCTTAATAAGTGACTATATTAATGCTTTGGCCGTCAGTAAAACCCTGCATGTACAATTTGAACACTGTGTCTCTAATAGTTTGGCTGTAACGGACATTTTTGGAATATTAGGTGTTCGGCCACATGTTGCAGTCCATCGCTTAATAAGTGACTATATTAATGCTTTGGGCCTCTGTTTAACGCTGCATATACAATATGAACTTTATGCCTCTTATAGTTTGGCTGTAACTGACACTTTTGGAATATTAGGTGTTCAACTACATGTTGCAGTCCATCGCTTAATAAGTGACTATATTAATGCTTTGGGCCTCTGTATAACGCTGCTTATACAAAATGAACTGTGCCCCTAAGAGTTTGGCTGTAACGGACACTTTTGGAATATTAGGTGTTCAACCACATGAGGCAGTCCAACGCTTAATAAGTGACTATATTAATGCTTTGGGCCTCTGTATAACGCTGCATATACCATATGAACTTTGTGCCTCTAATAGTTTGGCTGTAACGGACACTTTTGGAATATTAGGTGTTTAACCACATGGGGCAGTCCAACGCTTAATAAGTGACTATATTAAAGCTTTGGGCCTCTGTATAACGCTGCTTATACAAAATGAACTGTGCCCCAAAGAGTTTGGCTGTAACGGACACTCTTGGAATATTAGGTGTTACACCACAAGGGGCAGTCCAACGCTTAATATGTGGTTAAAGTAATGCATTGGGACTCTGTATAACGCTGCATATACAGTATGAACCCTGTGTCTCTAATAGTTTGGCTGTAACTGACATTTTTGTAATATTAGGTGTTCGACCACATATTGCAGTCCAACGCTTAATAAGTGACTATATTAATGCTTTGGGACTCTGTATAACGCTGCATATACAGTATGAACTCTCTGCCTCTTTTTGTTTGGCTGTTACTGTCATTTTTGGAATATTAGGTGTTCGACCACATGTTGCAGTCCAACGCTTAATAAGTGACTATATTAATGCTTTGGCCCTCTGTAAAACGCTGCATATACAGAATGAACTCTGTGCCTCTTACAGCTTGGCTGTAACTGACACTTTTGTAATATTAGGTGTTCGACCACATGTTGCAGTCCAACGCGGAACATGTGATTATAGTAATCCTTTGGGCCTCTGTATAACGCTGCATATACAATATGAACTTTATGCCTCTTATAGTTTGGCTGTAACTGACACTTTTGGAATATTAGGTGTTCAACTACATGTTGCAGTCCATCGCTTAACATGTGATTATAGTAATGCTTTGGGCCTCTGTATAACGCTGCATATACAATATGAACTTAATGCCTCTTCAAGTTTTTCTGTAACTGACACTTTTGGAATATTAGGTGTTCGACCACATGTTGCAGTCCAACGCTTAATAAGTGACAATATTAATGCTTTGGGCCTCTGTATAACGCTGCATGTACAATATGAACACTGTGTCTCTAATAGTTTGGCTGTAACGGACATTTTTGGAATATTAGGTGTTCGGCCACATGTTGCAGTCCATCGCTTAATAAGTGACTATATTAATGCTTTGGGCCTCTGTTTAACGCTGCATATACAATATGAACTTTATGCCTCTTATAGTTTGGCTGTAACTGACACTTTTGGAATATTAGGTGTTCAACTACATGTTGCAGTCCAACGCTTAACATGTGATTATAGTAATGCTTTGGGCCTCTGTATAACGCTGCATATACAATATGAACTTAATGCCTCTTCAAGTTTTTCTGTAACTGACACTTTTGGAATATTAGGTGTTCAACCACATGTTGCAGTCCAACGCTTAATAAGTGACTATATTAATGCTTTGGGCCTCTGTATAACGCTGCACATACAATATGAACTTAATGCCTCTTCTAGTTTTTCTGTAACTGACACTTTTGGAATATTAGGTGTTCGACCACATGTTGCAGTCCAACGCTTAATAAGTGACTATATTAATGCTTTGGGCTTCTGTAAAACCCTGCATGTACAATATGAACACTGTGTCTCTAATAGTTTGGCTGTAACGGACAATTTTGGAATATTAGGTGTTCGGCCACATGTTGCAGTCCAACGCTTAATAAGTGACTATATTAATGCTTTGGGCCTCTGTTTAACGCTGCATGTACAATATGAACACTGTGTCTCTAATAGTTTGGCTGTAACGGACAATTTTGGAATATTAGGTTTTCAACCACATAGGGCAGTCCAAAGCTTAATAAGTGACTATATTAATGCTTTGGGCCTCTGTTTAACGCTGCATGTACAATATGAACACTGTGTCTCTAATAGTTTGGCTGTAACGGACAATTTTGGAATATTAGGTGTTCGGCCACTTGTTGCAGTCCATCGCTTAATAAGTGACTATATTAATGCTTTGGGCCTCTGTAAAACGCTGCATACACAATATGAACACTGTGTCTCTAATAGTTTGGCTGTTACTGTCATTTTTGGAATATTAGGTGTTCGACCACATGTTGCAGTCCAACGCTTAATAACTGACTATATTAATGCTTTGGCCCTCTGTAAAACGCTGCATATACAGTATGAACTCTGTGCCTCTTACAGCTTGGTTGTAACTGACACTTTTGTAATATTAGGTGTTCGACCACATGTTGCAGTCCAACGCGGAACATGTGATTATAGTAATCCTTTGGGCCTCTGCATAACGCTGCATATACAATATGAACTTAATGCCTCTTCAAGTTTTTCTGTAACTGACACTTTTGGAATATTAGGTGTTCGACCACATGTTGCAGTCCAACGCTTAATAAGTGACTATATTAATGCTTTGGGCCTCTGTAAAACCCTGCATGTACAATATGAACACTGTGTCTCTAATAGTTTGGCTGTAACGGACATTTTTGGAATATTAGGTGTTCGGCCACATGTTGCAGTCCATCGCTTAATAAGTGACTATATTAATGCTTTGGGCCTCTGTTTAACGCTGCATATACAATATGAACTTTATGCCTCTTATAGTTTGGCTGTAACTGACACTTTTGGAATATTAGGTGTTCAACTACATGTTGCAGTCCATCGCTTAATAAGTGACTATATTAATGCTTTGGGCCTCTGTATAACGCTGCTTATACAAAATGAACTGTGCCCCTAAGAGTTTGGCTGTAACGGACACTTTTGGAATATTAGGTGTTCAACCACATGGGGCAGTCCAACGCTTAATATGTGGTTAAAGTAATGCATTGGGACTCTGTATAACGCTGCATATACAGTATGAACCCTGTGCCTCTTATGGTTTGGTTGTAACTGACACTTTTGGAATAATATGTGTTCAAACACATGTTGCAGTTCAATGCTTAAATTTTAATTATATTAATGCTTTGGGACTCTGTATAACGCTGCATATACAGTATGAACTCTGTGCCTTTTATAGTTAGGCTGTAACTGACATTTTTGTAATATTAGGTGTTCAACAACATGGGGTTGTCGATCGCTTAATATGTGGCTATAGTAATGCATTGGGCCTCTGTATAACGCTGCATATACAAAATGAGCACTGTGCCCCTAATAGTTTGGCTATAACGGACATTTTTGGAATATTAGGTGTTCAGCCACATGGGGCAGTCCAACGCTTAATAAGTGACTATATTAATGCTTTGGGTCTCAGTATAACGCTGCATATACAATATGAACTCTGTGCCTCTGATAGCTTGGCGGTAACTGACACTTTTGGAAAATTAGGTGTTCAACCACATGTTGCAGTCCAACGCTTAATATGTGATTATATTAATGCTTTGGGCCTCTGGATAACGCTGCATATACAGTATGAACTCTGTGCCTTTTATAGTTAGGCTGTAACTGACATTTTTGGAATATTAGGTGTTCAACAACATGGGGTTGTCCATCGCTTAATATGTAGTTATAGTAATGCTTTAGGACTCTGTAAAACCCTGCATGTACAATATGGACACTGTGTCTCTAATAGTTTGGCTGTAACTGACATTTTTGGAATATTAGGTGTTCAACCACATAGGGCAGTCCAACGCTTAATAAGTGACTATATTAATGCTTTGGGCCTCTGTTTAACGCTGCATATACAATATGAACTTTATGCCTCTTATAGTTTGGCTGTAACGGACATTTTTGGAATATTAGGTGTTCGGCCACATGTTGCAGTCCATCGCTTAATAAGTGACTATTTTAATGCTTTGGGCCTCTGTAAAACGCTGCATACACAATATGAACACTGTGTCTCTAATAGTTTGGCTGTAACTGACATTTTTGGAGTATTAGGTGTTCAACCACAGAGGGCAGTCCAACGCTTAATAAGTGACTATATTAATGCTTTGGGCCTCTGTTTAACGCTGCATATACAATATGAACTTTATGCCTCTTATAGTTTGGCTGTAACGGACATTTTTGGAATATTAGGTGTTCGGCCACATGTTGCAGTCCATCGCTTAATAAGTGACTATTTTAATGCTTTGGGCCTCTGTAAAACGCTGCATACACATTATGAACACTGTGTCTCTAATAGTTTGGCTGTAACGGACATTTTTGGAGTATTAGGTGTTCAACCACAGAGGGCAGTCCAACGCTTAATAAGTGACTATATTAATGCTTTGGGCCTCTGTTTAACGCTGCATATACAATATGAACTTTATGCCTCTTATAGTTTGGCTGTAACGGACACTTTTGGAATATTAAGTGTTCAACCACATGGGGCAGTCCAACGCTTAATAAGTGACTATATTAATGCTTTGGGCCTCTGTAAAACCCTGCATGTACAATATGAACACTGTGTCTCTAATAGTTTGGCTGTAACGGACATTTTTGGAATATTAGGTGTTCAGCCACATATTGCAGTCCATCGCTTAATAAGTGACTATATTAATGCTTTGGCCCTCTGTAAAACCCTGCATATAAAATATGAACACTGTGTCTCTAATAGTTTGGCGGTAACTGACATTTTTGGAATATTAGGTGTTCGACCACATGTTGCAGTCCAACGCTTAATAAGTGACTATATTAATGCTTTGGCCCTCTGTAAAACCCTGCATGTACAATATGAACACTGTGTCTCTAATAGTTTGGCTGTAACGGACAATTTTGGAATATTAGGTGTTCGGCCACATGTTGCAGTCCATCGCTTAATAAGTGACTATATTAATGCTTTGGGCCTCTGTAAAACCCAGCATATAAAATATGAACACTGTGTCTCTAATAGTTTGGCTGTAACTGACATTTTTGGAATATTAGGTGTTCGACCACATGTTGCAGTCCAACGCTTAATAAGTGACTATATTAATGCTTTGGCCCTCTGTAAAACCCTGCATGCACAATATGAACACTGTGTCTCTAATAGTTTGGCTGTAACGGACAATTTTGGAATATTAGGTGTTCGGCCACATGTTGCAGTCCATCGCTTAATAAGTGACTATATAAATGCTTTGGGCCTCTGTAAAACCCTGCATGTACAATATGAACACTGTGTCTCTAATAGTTTGGCTGTAACGGACATTTTTGGATTATTAGGTGTCGGCCACATGTTGCAGTCCAACGCTTAATAAGTGACTATATTAATGCTTTGGCCCTCTGTAAAACCCTGCATGTACAATATGAACACTGTGTCTCTAATAGTTTGGCTGTAACTAACATTTTTGTAATATTAGGTGTTCGACCACATATTGCAGTCCAACGCTTAATAAGTGACTATATTAATGCTTTGGGACTCTGTATAACGCTGCATATACAGTATGAACTCTCTGCCTCTTATTGTTTGGCTGTTACTGTCATTTTTGGAATATTAGGTGTTCGACCACATGTTGCAGTCCAGCGCTTAATAAGTGACTATATTAATGCTTTGGCCCTCTGTAAAACGCTGCATATACAGTATGAACTCTGTGCCTCTTACAGCTTGGCTGTAACTGACACTTTTGTAATATTAGGTGTTCGACCACATGTTGCAGTCCAACGCGGAACATGTGATTATAGTAATCCTTTGGGAATCTGTATAACGCTGCATATACAATATGAACTTAATGCCTCTTCAAGTTTTTCTGTAACTGACACTTTTGGAATATTAGGTGTTCGACCACATGTTGCAGTCCAACGCTTAATAAGTGACTATATTAATGCTTTGGCCCTCTGTAAAACCCTGCATGCACAATATGAACACTGTGTCTCTAATAGTTTGGCTGTAACGGACATTTTTGGAATATTAGGTGTTCGGCCACATGTTGCAGTCCATCGCTTAATAAGTGACTATATTAATGCTTTGGGCCTCTGTATAACGCTGCATATACAATATGAACTTAATGCCTCTTCAAGTTTTTCTGTAACTGACACTTTTGGAATATTAGGTGTTCGACCACATGTTGCAATCCAACGCTTAATAAGTGACTATATTAATGCTTTGGGCCTCTGTATAACGCTGCATATACAATATGAACTTAATGCCTCTTCTAGTTTTTCTGTAATTGACACTTTTGGAATATTAGGTGTTCGACCACATGTTGCAGTCCAACGCTTAATAAGTGACTATATTAATGCTTTGGGCCTCTGTAAAACCCTGCATGTACAATATGAACACTGTGTCTCTAATAGTTTGGCTGTAACGGACATTTTTGGAATATTAGGTGTTCGACCACATGTTGCAGTCCAACGCTTAATAAGTGACTATATTAATGCTTTGGGCCTCTGTAAAACGCTGCATATACAATATGAACACTGTGTCTATAATATACAATGAAACTGTGTCTATAATAGTTTGGCTGTAACGGACATTTTTGGAATATTAGCTGTTCAACCACATGAAGCAGTCCAACGTTTAATATGTGGCTAAAGTAATGCTTTGGGCCTCTGTTTAACGCTGCATATTCAATATGAACTTTATGCCTCTTATAGTTTGGCTGTAACGGACATTTTTGGAAAATTAGGTGTTCGGCTACATGTTGCAGTCCATCGCTTAATAAGTGACTATATTAATGCTTTGGGCCTCTGTAAAATGCTGGATACACAATATGAACACTGTGTCTCTAATAGTTTGGCTGTAACGGACATTTTTGGAGTATTAGGTGTTCAACCACAGAGGGCAGTCCAACGCTTAATAAGTGACTATATTAATGCTTCAGGCCTCTGTAAAACGCTGCATATTCGATATGAACTTTGTGCCTCTAATAGTTTAGCTGTAACGGACATTTTTCGAATATTAGGTGTTCAACAACATGGGGTTGTCGATCGCTTAATATGTGGCTATAGTAATGCATTGGGCCTCTGTATAACGCTGCATATACCATATGAACTTTGTGCCTCTAATAGTTTGGCTGTAACGGACACTTTTGGAATATTAGGTGTTTAACCACATGGGGCAGTCTAACGCTTAATAAGTGACTATATTAATGCTTTGGGCCTCTGTATAACGCTGCTTATACAAAATGAACTCTGTGCCCCTAAGAGTTTGGCTGTAACGGACACTTTTGGAATATTAGGTGTTCAACCACATGGGGCAGTCCAACGCTTAATATGTGGTTAAAGTAATGCTTTGGGACTCTGTATAACGCTGCATATACAGTATGAACCCTGTGCCTCTTATGGTTTGGCTGTAACTGACACTTTTGGAATAATATGTGTTCAAACACATGTTGCAGTCCAATGCTTAATATTTGATTATATTAATGCTTTGGGACTCTGTATAACGCTGCATATTCGATATGAACTTTGTGCCTCTAATAGTTTAGCTGTAACGGACATTTTTCGAATATTAGGTGTTCAAAAACATGGGGTTGTCGATCGCTTAATATGTGGCTATAGTAATGCTTTGGGCCTCTGTATAACGCTGCATATATAATATGAACTTTGTGCCTCTAATAGTTTGGCTGTAACGGACATTTTTGGAATATTAGGTGTTCAACCACATGGGGCAGTCCAACGCTTAATAAGAGACTATATTAATGCTTTAGGCCTCTGTAAAACGCTGCATATTCGATATGAACTTTGTGCCTCTAATAGTTTAGCTGTAACGGACATTTTTCGAATATTAGGTGTTCAACAACATGGGGTTGTCGATCGCTTAATATGTGGCTATAGTAATGCATTGGGCCTCTGTATAACGCTGCATATACAATATGAACTTTGTGCCTCTAATAGTTTGGCTGTAACGGACACTTTTGGAATATTAGGTGTTTAACCACATGGGGCAGTCCAACGCTTAATAAGTGACTATATTAAAGCTTTGGGCCTCTGTATAACGCTGCTTATACAAAATGAACTGTGCCCCTAAGAGTTTGGCTGTAACGGACACTTTTGAAATATTAGGTGTTCAACCACATGGGGCAGTCCAACGCTCAATATGTGGTTAAAGTAATGCATTGGGACTCTGTATAACGCTGCATATACAGTATGAACCCTGTGCCTCGTATGGTTTGGCTGTAACTGACACTTTTGGAATAATATGTGTTCAAACACATGTTGCAGTCCAATGCTTAAATTTTTATTATATTAATGCTTTGGGACTCTGTATAACGCTGCATATACAGTATGAACTCTGTGCCTTTTATAGTTAGGCTGTAACTGACATTTTTGTAATATTAGGTGTTCAACAACATGGGGTTGTCAATCGCTTAATATGTGGTTATAGTAATGCTTTGGGACTCTGTATAACGCTGCATATAAAAAAAAGGGCACTGTGCCTCTAATAGTTTGGCTATAACGGACATTTATGGAATATTAGGTGTTCGACCACATGTTGCAGTCCACCGCTTAATATGTGGTTAAAGTAATGCATTGGGACTCTGTATAACGCTGCATATACCATATGAACTTTGTGCCTCTAATAGTTTGGCTGTAACGGACACTTTTGGAATATTAGGTGTTTAACCACATGGGGCAGTCTAACGCTTAATAAGTGACTATATTAATGCTTTGGGCCTCTGTATAACGCTGCTTATACAAAATGAACTCTGTGCCCCTAAGAGTTTGGCTGTAACGGACACTTTTGGAATATTAGGTGTTCAACCACATGGGGCAGTCCAACGCTTAATATGTGGTTAAAGTAATGCATTGGGACTCTGTATAACGCTGCATATACAGTATGAACCCTGTGCCCCTTATGGTTTGGCTGTAACTGACACTTTTGGAATAATATGTGTTCAAACACATGTTGCAGTCCAATGCTTAATATTTGATTATATTAATGCTTTGGGACTCTGTATAACGCTGCATATTCGATATGAACTTTGTGCCTCTAATAGTTTAGCTGTAACGGACATTTTTCGAATATTAGGTGTTCAAAAACATGGGGTTGTCGATCGCTTAATATGTGGCTATAGTAATGCTTTGGGCCTCTGTATAACGCTGCATATATAATATGAACTTTGTGCCTCTAATAGTTTGGCTGTAACGGACATTTTTGGAATATTAGGTGTTCAACCACATGGGGCAGTCCAACGCTTAGTAAGAGACTATATTAATGCTTTAGGCCTCTGTAAAACGCTGCATATTCGATATGAAATTTGTGCCTCTAATAGTTTAGCTGTAACGGACATTTTTCGAATATTAGGTGTTCAAAAACATGGGGTTGTCGATCGCTTAATATGTGGCTATAGTAATGCTTTGGGCCTCTGTATAACGCTGCATATATAATATGAACTTTGTGCCTCTAATAGTTTGGCTGTAACGGACATTTTTGGAATATTAGGTGTTCAACCACATGGGGCAGTCCAACGCTTAATAAGAGACTATATTAATGCTTTAGGCCTCTGTAAAACGCTGCATATTCGATATGAACTTTGTGCCTCTAATAGTTTAGCTGTAACGGACATTTTTCGAATATTAGGTGTTCAACAACATGGGGTTGTCGATCGCTTAATATGTGGCTATAGTAATGCATTGGGCCTCTGTATAACGCTGCATATACAATATGAACTTTGTGCCTCTAATAGTTTGGCTGTAACGGACACTTTGGGAATATTAGGTGTTTAACCACATGGGGCAGTCCATCGCTTAATAAGTGACTATATTAAAGCTTTGGGCCTCTGTATAACGCTGCTTATACAAAATGAACTGTGCCCCTAAGAGTTTGGCTGTAACGGACACTTTTGGAATATTAGGTGTTCAACCACATGGGGCAGTCCAACGCTTAATATGTGGTTAAAGTAATGCATTGGGACTCTGTATAACGCTGCATATACAGTATGAACCCTGTGCCTCGTATGGTTTGGCTGTAACTGACACTTTTGGAATAATATGTGTTCAAACACAAGTTGCAGTCCAATGCTTAAATTTTTATTATATTAATGCTTTGGGACTCTGTATAACGCTGCATATACAGTATGAACTCTGTGCCTTTTATAGTTAGGCTGTAACTGACATTTTTGTAATATTAGGTGTTCAACAACATGGGGTTGTCAATCGCTTAATATGTGGTTATAGTAATGCTTTGGGACTCTGTATAACGCTGCATATAAAAAAAAGGGCACTGTGCCTCTAATAGTTTGGCTATAACGGACATTTATGGAATATTAGGTGTTCGACCACATGTTGCAGTCCAACGCTTAATATGTGGTTAAAGTAATGCATTGGGACTCTGTATAACGCTGCATATACCATATGAACTTTGTGCCTCTAATAGTTTGGCTGTAACGGACACTTTTGGAATATTAGGTGTTTAACCACATGGGGCAGTCTAACGCTTAATAAGTGACTATATTAATGCTTTGGGCCTCTGTATAACGCTGCTTATACAAAATGAACTCTGTGCCCCTAAGAGTTTGGCTGTAACGGACACTTTTGGAATATTAGGTGTTCAACCACATGGGGCAGTCCAACGCTTAATAAGTGACTATATTAATGCTTTGTGCCTCTGTAAAACGCTGCATATTCGATATGAACTTTGTGCCTCTAATAGTTTGGCTGTAACGGACACTTTTGGAATATTAGGTGTTCAACCACATGGGGCAGCCCAACGCTTAATAAGAGACTATATTAATGCTTTAGGCCTCTGTAAAACGCTGCATATTCGATATGAACTTTGTGCCTCTAATAGTTAGGCTGTAACTGACATTTTTGTAATATTAGGTGTTCAACAACATGGGGTTGTCAATCGCTTAATATGTAGTTATAGTAATGCTTTGGGCCTCTGTAAAACGCTGCATATTCGATATGAACTTTGTGCCTCTAATAGTTTAGCTGTAACGGACATTTTTCGAATATTAGGTGTTCAACAACATGGGGTTGTCGATCGCTTAATATGTGGCTATAGTAATGCATTGGGCCTCTGTATAACGCTGCATATACAATATAAACTTTGTGCCTCTAATAGTTTGGCTGTAACAGACACTTTTGGAATATTAGGTGTTCAACCACATGAGACAGTCCAATGCTTAAATTTTAATTATATTAATGCTTTGGGACTCTGTATAACGCTGCATATACCGTATGAATTCTGTGCCTTTTATAGTTAGGCTGTAACTGACATTTTTGTAATATTAGGTGTTCAACCACATGGGGCAGTCCAACGCTTAATAAGTGACTATATTAATGCTTTGGGCCTCTGTAAAACGCTGCATATTCGATATGAACTTTGTGCCTCTAATAGTTTGGCTGTAACGGACACTTTTGGAATATTAGGTGTTCAACCACATGGGGTAGTCCAACGCTTAATAAGAGACTATATTAATGCTTTAGGCCTCTGTAAAACGCTGCATATTCGATATGAACTTTGTGCCTCTAATAGTTTGGCTGTAACGGACACTTTTGGAATATTAGGTGTTCAACCACATGGGGCAGTCCAACGCTTAATAAGAGACTATATTAATGCTTTAGGCCTCTGTAAAAAGCTGCATATTCGATATGAACTTTGTGCCTCTAATAGTTAGGCTGTAACTGACATTTTTGTAATATTAGGTGTTCAACAACATGGGGTTGTCAATCGCTTAATATGTGGTTATAGTAATGCTTTGGGCCTCTGTAAAACGCTGCATATACAAAATGAGCACTGTGGCCTCTAATAGTTTGGCTATAACGGACATTTATGGAATATTAGGTGTTCGACCACATGTTGCAGTCCAACGCTTAATAAGTGACTATATTAATGCTTTGGGCCTCTGTATAACGCTGCATATACAATATGAACTTAATGCCTCTTCTAGTTTTTCTGTAACTGACACTTTTGGAATATTAGGTGTTCGACCACATGTTGCAGTCCAACGCTTAATAAGTGACTATATTAATGCTTTGGGCCTCTGTAAAACCCTGCATGTACAGTATGAACACTGTGTCTCTAATAGTTTGGCTGTAACGGACATTTTTGGATTATTAGGTGTTCGGCCACATGTTGCAGTCCAACGCTTAATAAGTGACTATATTAATGCTTTGGCCCTCTGTGAAACCCTGCATGTACAATATGAACACTGTGCCTCTAATAGTTTGGCTCTAACGGACATTTTTGGAATATTAGGTGTTCGACCACATGTTGCAGTCCAACGCTTAATAAGAGACTATATTAATGCTTTGGGCCTTTGAAAAACGCTGCATATACAATATAAACACTGTGTCTCTAATAGTTTGGCTGTAACTGACATTTTTGGAATATTAGGTGTTCAACCACATAGGGCAGTCCAACACTTAATAAGTGACTATATTAATGCTTTGGGCCTCTGTAAAACCCTGCATGTACAATATGAACACTGTGTCTCTAATAGTTTGGCTGTAACGGACATTTTTGGAATATTAGGTGTTCCACCACATGTTGCAGTCCAACGCTTAATAAGTGACTATATTAATGCTTTGGCCCTCTGTAAAACCCTGCATGTACAATATGAACACTGTGTCTCTAATAGTTTGGCTGTAACGGACATTTTTGGAATATTAGGTGTTCGGCCACATGTTGCAGTCCATCGCTTAGTAAGTGACTATATTAATGCTTTGGCCCTCTGTAAAACCCTGCATGTACAATATGAACACTGTGTCTCTAATAGTTTGGCTGTAACGGACATTTTTGGAATATTAGGTGTTCGACCACATGTTGCAGTCAGTCCATCGCTTAATAAGTGACTATATTAATGCTTTGGGCCTCTGTAAAACGCTGCATATACAAAATGAGCACTGTGCCTCTAATAGTTTGGCTATAACGGACATTTATGGAATATTAGGTGTTCGACCACATGTTGCAGTCCAACGCTTAATAAGTGACTATATTAATGCTTTGTGCCTCTGTAAAACGTTGCACATTCGATATGAACTTTGTGCCTCTAATAGTTTGGCTGTAACGGACTCATTTGGAATATTAGGTGTTTAACCACACGGGGCAATCCAACGCTCAATAAGTGACTATATTAATGCTTTGTGCCTCTGTAAAACGTTGCACATTCGATATGAACTTTGTGCCTCTAATAGTTTGGCTGTAACGGACATTTTTGGAATATTAGGTGTTCAACCACATGGGGCAGTCCAACGCTTAATAAGAGACTATATTAATGCTTTAGGCCTCTGTAAATCGCTGCATATTCGATATGAACTTTGTGCCTCTAATAGTTTAGCTGTAACGGACATTTTTCGAATATTAGGTGTTCGACAACATGGGGTTGTCGATCGCTTAATATGTGGCTATAGTAATGCATTGGGCCTCTGTATAACGCTGCATATACAATATGAACTTTGTGCCTCTAATAGTTTGGCTGTAACGGACACTTTTGGAATATTAGGTGTTTAACCACATGGGGCAGTCCAACGCTTAATAAGTGACTATATTAAAGCTTTGGGCCTCTGTATAACGCTGCTTATACAAAATGAACTGTGCCCCTAAGAGTTTGGCTGTAACGGACACATTTGGAATATTAGGTGTTCAACCACATGGGGCAGTCCAACGCTTAATATGTGGTTAAAGTAATGCATTGGGACTCTGTATAACGCTGCATATACAGTATGAACCCTGTGCCTCGTATGGTTTGGCTGTAACTGACACTTTTCGAATAATATGTGTTCAAACACATGTTGCAGTCCAATGCTTAAATTTTTATTATATTAATGCTTTGGGACTCTGTATAACGCTGCATATACAGTATGAACTCTGTGCCTTTTATAGTTAGGCTGTAACTGACATTTTTGTAATATTAGGTGTTCAACAACATGGGGTTGTCAATCGCTTAATATGTGGTTATAGTAATGCTTTGGGACTCTGTATAACGCTGCATATAAAAAAAAGGGCACTGTGCCTCTAATAGTTTGGCTATAACGGACATTTATGGAATATTAGGTGTTCGACCACATGTTGCAGTCCAACGCTTAATATGTGGTTAAAGTAATGCATTGGGACTCTGTATAACGCTGCATATACCATATGAACTTTGTGCCTCTAATAGTTTGGCTGTAACGGACACTTTTGGAATATTAGGTGTTTAACCACATGGGGCAGTCTAACGCTTAATAAGTGACTATATTAATGCTTTGGGCCTCTGTATAACGCTGCTTATACAAAATGAACTCTGTGCCCCTAAGAGTTTGGCTGTAACGGACACTTTTGGAATATTAGGTGTTCAACCACATGGGGCAGTCCAACGCTTAATATGTGGTTAAAGTAATGCATTGGGACTCTGTATAACGCTGCATATACAGTATGAACCCTGTGCCTCTTATGGTTTGGCTGTAACTGACACTTTTGGAATAATATGTGTTCAAACACATGTTGCAGTCCAATGCTTAATATTTGATTATATTAATGCTTTGGGACTCTGTATAACGCTGCATATTCGATATGAAATTTGTGCCTCTAATAGTTTAGCTGTAACGGACATTTTTCGAATATTAGGTGTTCAAAAACATGGGGTTGTCGATCGCTTAATATGTGGCTATAGTAATGCTTTGGGCCTCTGTATAACGCTGCATATATAATATGAACTTTGTGCCTCTAATAGTTTGGCTGTAACGGACATTTTTGGAATATTAGGTGTTCAACCACATGGGGCAGTCCAACGCTTAATAAGAGACTATATTAATGCTTTAGGCCTCTGTAAAACGCTGCATATTCGATATGAACTTTGTGCCTCTAATAGTTTAGCTGTAACGGACATTTTTCGAATATTAGGTGTTCAACAACATGGGGTTGTCGATCGCTTAATATGTGGCTATAGTAATGCATTGGGCCTCTGTATAACGCTGCATATACAATATGAACTTTGTGCCTCTAATAGTTTGGCTGTAACGGACACTTTGGGAATATTAGGTGTTTAACCACATGGGGCAGTCCATCGCTTAATAAGTGACTATATTAAAGCTTTGGGCCTCTGTATAACGCTGCTTATACAAAATGAACTGTGCCCCTAAGAGTTTGGCTGTAACGGACACTTTTGGAATATTAGGTGTTCAACCACATGGGGCAGTCCAACGCTTAATATGTGGTTAAAGTAATGCATTGGGACTCTGTATAACGCTGCATATACAGTATGAACCCTGTGCCTCGTATGGTTTGGCTGTAACTGACACTTTTGGAATAATATGTGTTCAAACACAAGTTGCAGTCCAATGCTTAAATTTTTATTATATTAATGCTTTGGGACTCTGTATAACGCTGCATATACAGTATGAACTCTGTGCCTTTTATAGTTAGGCTGTAACTGACATTTTTGTAATATTAGGTGTTCAACAACATGGGGTTGTCAATCGCTTAATATGTGGTTATAGTAATGCTTTGGGACTCTGTATAACGCTGCATATAAAAAAAAGGGCACTGTGCCTCTAATAGTTTGGCTATAACGGACATTTATGGAATATTAGGTGTTCGACCACATGTTGCAGTCCAACGCTTAATATGTGGTTAAAGTAATGCATTGGGACTCTGTATAACGCTGCATATACCATATGAACTTTGTGCCTCTAATAGTTTGGCTGTAACGGACACTTTTGGAATATTAGGTGTTTAACCACATGGGGCAGTCTAACGCTTAATAAGTGACTATATTAATGCTTTGGGCCTCTGTATAACGCTGCTTATACAAAATGAACTCTGTGCCCCTAAGAGTTTGGCTGTAACGGACACTTTTGGAATATTAGGTGTTCAACCACATGGGGCAGTCCAACGCTTAATAAGTGACTATATTAATGCTTTGTGCCTCTGTAAAACGCTGCATATTCGATATGAACTTTGTGCCTCTAATAGTTTGGCTGTAACGGACACTTTTGGAATATTAGGTGTTCAACCACATGGGGCAGCCCAACGCTTAATAAGAGACTATATTAATGCTTTAGGCCTCTGTAAAACGCTGCATATTCGATATGAACTTTGTGCCTCTAATAGTTAGGCTGTAACTGACATTTTTGTAATATTAGGTGTTCAACAACATGGGGTTGTCAATCGCTTAATATGTAGTTATAGTAATGCTTTGGGCCTCTGTAAAACGCTGCATATTCGATATGAACTTTGTGCCTCTAATAGTTTAGCTGTAACGGACATTTTTCGAATATTAGGTGTTCAACAACATGGGGTTGTCGATCGCTTAATATGTGGCTATAGTAATGCATTGGGCCTCTGTATAACGCTGCATATACAATATAAACTTTGTGCCTCTAATAGTTTGGCTGTAACAGACACTTTTGGAATATTAGGTGTTCAACCACATGAGACAGTCCAATGCTTAAATTTTAATTATATTAATGCTTTGGGACTCTGTATAACGCTGCATATACCGTATGAATTCTGTGCCTTTTATAGTTAGGCTGTAACTGACATTTTTGTAATATTAGGTGTTCAACCACATGGGGCAGTCCAACGCTTAATAAGTGACTATATTAATGCTTTGGGCCTCTGTAAAACGCTGCATATTCGATATGAACTTTGTGCCTCTAATAGTTTGGCTGTAACGGACACTTTTGGAATATTAGGTGTTCAACCACATGGGGTAGTCCAACGCTTAATAAGAGACTATATTAATGCTTTAGGCCTCTGTAAAACGCTGCATATTCGATATGAACTTTGTGCCTCTAATAGTTTGGCTGTAACGGACACTTTTGGAATATTAGGTGTTCAACCACATGGGGCAGTCCAACGCTTAATAAGAGACTATATTAATGCTTTAGGCCTCTGTAAAAAGCTGCATATTCGATATGAACTTTGTGCCTCTAATAGTTAGGCTGTAACTGACATTTTTGTAATATTAGGTGTTCAACAACATGGGGTTGTCAATCGCTTAATATGTGGTTATAGTAATGCTTTGGGCCTCTGTAAAACGCTGCATATACAAAATGAGCACTGTGGCCTCTAATAGTTTGGCTATAACGGACATTTATGGAATATTAGGTGTTCGACCACATGTTGCAGTCCAACGCTTAATAAGTGACTATATTAATGCTTTGGGCCTCTGTATAACGCTGCATATACAATATGAACTTAATGCCTCTTCTAGTTTTTCTGTAACTGACACTTTTGGAATATTAGGTGTTCGACCACATGTTGCAGTCCAACGCTTAATAAGTGACTATATTAATGCTTTGGGCCTCTGTAAAACCCTGCATGTACAGTATGAACACTGTGTCTCTAATAGTTTGGCTGTAACGGACATTTTTGGATTATTAGGTGTTCGGCCACATGTTGCAGTCCAACGCTTAATAAGTGACTATATTAATGCTTTGGCCCTCTGTGAAACCCTGCATGTACAATATGAACACTGTGCCTCTAATAGTTTGGCTCTAACGGACATTTTTGGAATATTAGGTGTTCGACCACATGTTGCAGTCCAACGCTTAATAAGAGACTATATTAATGCTTTGGGCCTTTGAAAAACGCTGCATATACAATATAAACACTGTGTCTCTAATAGTTTGGCTGTAACTGACATTTTTGGAATATTAGGTGTTCAACCACATAGGGCAGTCCAACACTTAATAAGTGACTATATTAATGCTTTGGGCCTCTGTAAAACCCTGCATGTACAATATGAACACTGTGTCTCTAATAGTTTGGCTGTAACGGACATTTTTGGAATATTAGGTGTTCCACCACATGTTGCAGTCCAACGCTTAATAAGTGACTATATTAATGCTTTGGCCCTCTGTAAAACCCTGCATGTACAATATGAACACTGTGTCTCTAATAGTTTGGCTGTAACGGACATTTTTGGAATATTAGGTGTTCGGCCACATGTTGCAGTCCATCGCTTAGTAAGTGACTATATTAATGCTTTGGCCCTCTGTAAAACCCTGCATGTACAATATGAACACTGTGTCTCTAATAGTTTGGCTGTAACGGACATTTTTGGAATATTAGGTGTTCGACCACATGTTGCAGTCAGTCCATCGCTTAATAAGTGACTATATTAATGCTTTGGGCCTCTGTAAAACGCTGCATATACAAAATGAGCACTGTGCCTCTAATAGTTTGGCTATAACGGACATTTATGGAATATTAGGTGTTCGACCACATGTTGCAGTCCAACGCTTAATAAGTGACTATATTAATGCTTTGTGCCTCTGTAAAACGTTGCACATTCGATATGAACTTTGTGCCTCTAATAGTTTGGCTGTAACGGACTCATTTGGAATATTAGGTGTTTAACCACACGGGGCAATCCAACGCTCAATAAGTGACTATATTAATGCTTTGTGCCTCTGTAAAACGTTGCACATTCGATATGAACTTTGTGCCTCTAATAGTTTGGCTGTAACGGACATTTTTGGAATATTAGGTGTTCAACCACATGGGGCAGTCCAACGCTTAATAAGAGACTATATTAATGCTTTAGGCCTCTGTAAATCGCTGCATATTCGATATGAACTTTGTGCCTCTAATAGTTTAGCTGTAACGGACATTTTTCGAATATTAGGTGTTCAACAACATGGGGTTGTCGATCGCTTAATATGTGGCTATAGTAATGCATTGGGCCTCTGTATAACGCTGCATATACAATATGAACTTTGTGCCTCTAATAGTTTGGCTGTAACGGACACTTTTGGAATATTAGGTGTTCAACCACATGAGGCAGTCCAATGCTTAAATTTTAATTATATTAATGCTTTGGGACTCTGTAACGCTGCATATACAGTATGAATTCTGTGCCTTTTATAGTTAGGCTGTAACTGACATTTTTGTAATATTAGGTGTTCAACCACATGGGGCAGTCCAACGCTTAATAAGTGACTATATTAATGCTTTGGGCCTCTGTAAAACGCTGCATATTCGATATGAACTTTGTGCCTCTAATAGTTTGGCTGTAACGGACACTTTTGGAATATTAGGTGTTCAACCACATGGGGCAGTCCAACGCTTAATAAGAGACTATATTAATGCTTTAGGCCTCTGTAAAACGCTGCATATTCGATATGAACTTTGTGCCTCTAATAGTTAGGCTGTAACTGACATTTTTGTAATATTAGGTGTTCAACAACATGGGGTTGTCAATCGCTTAATATGTGGTTATAGTAATGCTTTGGGCCTCTGTAAAACGCTGCATATACAAAATGAGCACTGTGGCCTCTAATAGTTTGGCTATAACGGACATTTATGGAATATTAGGTGTTCGACCACATGTTGCAGTCCAACGCTTAATAAGTGACTATATTAATGCTTTGGGCCTCTGTATAAAGCTGCATATACAATATGAACTTAATGCCTCTTCTAGTTTTTCTGTAACTGACACTTTTGGAATATTAGGTGTTCGACCTCATGTTGCAGTCCAACGCTTAATAAGTGACTATATTAATGCTTTGGGCCTCTGTAAAACCCTGCATGTACAATATGAACACTGTGTCTCTAATAGTTTGGCTGTAACGGACATTTTTGGAATATTAGGTGTTCGGCCACATGTTGCAGTCCATCGCTTAATAAGTGACTATGTTAATGCTTTGGCCCTCTGTGAAACCCTGCATGTACAATATGAACACTGTGTCTCTAATAGTTTGGCTGTAACGAACATTTTTGGAATATTAGGAGTTCGGCCACATGTTGCAGTCCATCGCTTAATAAGTGATTATATTAATGCTTTGGCCCTCTGTAAAACCCTGCATGTACAATATGAACACTGTGTCTCTAATAGTTTGGCTGTAACGGACATTTTTGGAATATTAGGTGTTCGGCCACATGTTGCAGTCCATCGCTTAATAAGTGACAATATTAATGCTTTGGGCCTCTGTAAAACCCTGCATGTACAATATGAACACTGTGTCTCTAATAGTTTGGCTGTAACGGACATTTTTGGAATATTAGGTGTTCGGTTACATGTTGCAGTCCATCGCTTAATAAGTGACTATATTAATGCTTTGGCCCTCTGTAAAACCCTGCATGTACAATATGAACACTGTGTCTCTAATAGTTTGGCTGTAACGGACATTTTTGGAATATTAGGTGTTTGACCACATGTTGCAGTCCAACGCTTAATAAGTGACTATATTATTGCTTTGGCCCTCTGTAAAACCCTGCATGTACAATATGAACACTGTGTCTCTAATAGTTTGGCTGTAACGGACATTTTTGGAATATTAGGTGTTCGGCCACATGTTGCAGTCCATCGCTTAATAAGTGACAATATTAATGCTTTGGGCCCCTGTAAAACCCTGCATGTACAATATGAACACTGTGTCTCTAATAGTTTGGCTGTAACGGACATTTTTGGAATATTAGGTGTTCGGCCACATGTTGCAGTCCATCGCTTAATAAGTGACTATATTAATGCTTTGGCCCTCTGTAAAACCCTGCATGTACAATATGAACACTGTGTCTCTAATAGTTTGGCTGTAACTGACATTTTTGGAATATTAGGTGTTCGGCCACATGTTGCAGTCCAACGCTTAATAAGTGACTATGTTAATGCTTTGGGCCTCTGTAAAACCCTGCATGTACAATTTGAACACTGTGTCTCTAATAGTTTGGCTGTAACGGACATTTTTGGAATATTAGGTGTTCCACCACATGTTGCAGTCCAACGCTTAATAAGTGACTATATTAATGCTTTGGCCCTCTGTAAAACCCTGCATGTACAATATGAAAACTGTGTCTCTAATAGTTTGGCTGTAACGGACATTTTTGGCATATTAGGTGTCCGACCACATATTGCAGTCCAACGCTTAATAAGTGACTATATTAATGCTTTGGGCCTCTGTAAAACGCTGCATATACAAAATGAGCACTGTGCCTCTAATAGTTTGGCTATAACGGACATTTATGGAATATTAGGTGTTCGACCACATGTTGCAGTCCAACGCTCAATAAGTGACTATATTAATGCTTTGTGCCTCTGTAAAACGTTGCACATTCGATATGAACTTTGTGCCTCTAATAGTTTGGCTGTAACGGACATTTTTGGAATATTAGGTGTTCAACCACATGGGGCAGTCCAACGCTTAATAAGAGACTATATTAATGCTTTAGGCCTCTGTAAATCGCTGCATATTCGATATGAACTTTGTGCCTCTAATAGTTTAGCTGTAACGGACATTTTTCGAATATTAGGTGTTCAACAACATGGGGTTGTCGATCGCTTAATATGTGGCTATAGTAATGCATTGGGCCTCTGTATAACGCTGCATATACAATATGAACTTTGTGCCTCTAATAGTTTGGCTGTAACGGACACTTTTGGAATATTAGGTGTTCAACCACATGAGGCAGTTCAATGCTTAAATTTTAATTATATTAATGCTTTGGGACTCTGTAACGCTGCATATACAGTATGAATTCTGTGCCTTTTATAGTTAGGCTGTAACTGACATTTTTGTAATATTAGGTGTTCAACCACATGGGGCAGTCCAACGCTTAATAAGTGACTATATTAATGCTTTGGGCCTCTGTAAAACGCTGCATATTCGATATGAACTTTGTGCCTCTAATAGTTTGGCTGTAACGGACACTTTTGGAATATTAGGTGTTCAACCACATGGGGCAGTCCAACGCTTAATAAGAGACTATATTAATGCTTTAGGCCTCTGTAAAACGCTGCATATTCGATATGAACTTTGTGCCTCTAATAGTTAGGCTGTAACTGACATTTTTGTAATATTAGGTGTTCAACAACATGGGGTTGTCAATCGCTTAATATGTGGTTATAGTAATGCTTTGGGCCTCTGTAAAACGCTGCATATACAAAATGAGCACTGTGGCCTCTAATAGTTTGGCTATAACGGACATTTATGGAATATTAGGTGTTCGACCACATGTTGCAGTCCAACGCTTAATAAGTGACTATATTAATGCTTTGGGCCTCTGTATAAAGCTGCATATACAATTTGAACTTAATGCCTCTTCTAGTTTTTCTGTAACTGACACTTTTGGAATATTAGGTGTTCGACCACATGTTGCAGTCCAACGCTTAATAAGTGACTATATTAATGCTTTGGGCCTCTGTAAAACCCTGCATGTACAATATGAACACTGTGTCTCTAATAGTTTGGCTGTAACGGACATTTTTGGATTATTAGGTGTTCGGCCACATGTTGCAGTCCAACGCTTAATAAGTGACTATATTAATGCTTTGGCCCTCTGTGAAACCCTGCATGTACAATATGAACACTGTGTCTCTAATAGTTTGGCTGTAACGAACATTTTTGGAATATTAGGAGTTCGGCCACATGTTGCAGTCCATCGCTTAATAAGTGACTATATTAATGCTTTGGCCCTCTGTAAAACCCTGCATGTACAATATGAACACTGTGTCTCTAATAGTTTGGCTGTAACGGACATTTTTGGAATATTAGGTGTTCGGCCACATGTTGCAGTCCATCGCTTAATAAGTGACAATATTAATGCTTTGGGCCTCTGTAAAACCCTGCATGTACAATATGAACACTGTGTCTCTAATAGTTTGGCTGTAACGGACATTTTTGGAATATTAGGTGTTCGGTTACATGTTGCAGTCCATCGCTTAATAAGTGACTATATTAATGCTTTGGCCCTCTGTAAAACCCTGCATGTACAATATGAACACTGTGTCTCTAATAGTTTGGCTGTAACGGACATTCTTGGAATATTAGGTGTTCGGCCACATGTTGCTGTCCATCGCTTAATAAGTGACTATATTAATGCTTTGGGCCTCTGTAAAACCCTGCATGTACAATATGAACACTGTGTCTCTAATAGTTTGGCTGTAACGAACATTTTTGGAATATTAGGTGTTCGGCCACATGTTGCAGTCCATCGCTTAATAAGTGACTATATTAATGCTTTGGGTCTCTGTAAAACCCTGCATGTACCATATGAACACTGTGTCTCTAATAGTTTGGCTGTAACGGACATTTTTGGAATATTGGGTGTTCGGCCACCTGTTGCAGTCCATCGCTTAATAAGTGACTATATTAATGCTTTGGCCCTCTGTAAAACCCTGCATGTACAATATGAACACTGTGTCTCAAATAGTTTGGCTGTAACGGACATTTTTGGAATATTAGGTGTTTGACCACATGTTGCAGTCCAACGCTTAATAAGTGACTATATTATTGCTTTGGCCCTCTGTAAAACCCTGCATGTACAATATGAACACTGTGTCTCTAATAGTTTGGCTGTAACGGACATTTTTGGAATATTAGGTGTTCGGCCACATGTTGCAGTCCATCGCTTAATAAGTGACAATATTAATGCTTTGGGCCCCTGTAAAACCCTGCATGTACAATATGAACACTGTGTCTCTAATAGTTTGGCTGTAACGGACATTTTTGGAATATTAGGTGTTCGGCCACATGTTGCAGTCCATCGCTTAATAAGTGACTATATTAATGCTTTGGCCCTCTGTAAAACCCTGCATGTACAATATGAACACTGTGTCTCTAATAGTTTGGCTGTAACTGACATTTTTGGAATATTAGGTGTTCGACCACATGTTGCAGTCCAACGCTTAATAAGTGACTATATTAATGCTTTGGCCCTCTGTAAAACCCTTCATGTACAATATGAACACTGTGTCTCTGATAGTTTGGCTGTAACGGACATTTTTGGAATATTAGGTGTTCGGCCACATGTTGCAGTCCATCGCTTAATAAGTGACTATGTTAATGCTTTGGGCCTCTGTAAAACCCTGCATGTACAATTTGAACACTGTGTCTCTAATAGTTTGGCTGTAACGGACATTTTTGGAATATTAGGTGTTCCACCACATGTTGCAGTCCAACGCTTAATAAGTGACTATATTAATGCTTTGGCCCTCTGTAAAACCCTGCATGTACAATATGAAAACTGTGTCTCTAATAGTTTGGCTGTAACGGACATTTTTGGCATATTAGGTGTCCGACCACATATTGCAGTCCAACGCTTAATAAGTGACTATATTAATGCTTTGGGACTCTGTATAACGCTGCATATACAGTATGAACTCTCTGCCTCTTATAGTTTGGCTGTAACTGACATTTTTCAAATATTTGGTGTTCAACCACATAGGGCAGTCCAACGCTTAATAAGTGACTATATTAATGCTTTGGGCCTCTCTTTAACGCTGCATATACAATATGAACTTTATGCCTCTTATAGTTTGGCTGTAACTGACATTTTTGGAATATTAGGTGTTCAACCACATAGGGCAGTCCAACGCTTAATAAGTGACTATATTAATGCTTTGGGCCTCTGTTTAACGCTGCATATACAATATGAACTTTATGCCTCTTATAGTTTGGCTGTAACTGACATTTTTGGAATATTTGGTGTTCAACCACATAGGGCAGTCCAACGCTTAATAAGTGACTATATTAATGCTTTGGGCCTCTGTTTAACGCTGCATATACAATATGAACTTAATGCCTCTTCTAGTTTTTCTGTAACTGACACTTTTGGAATATTAGGTGTTCGACCACATGTTGCAGTCCAACGCTTAATAAGTGACTATATTAATGCTTTGGGCCTCTGTAAAACCCTGCATGTACAATATGAACACTGTGTCTCTAATAGTTTGGCTGTAACGGACATTTTTGGAATATTAGGTGTTCCACCACATGTTGCAGTCCAACGCTTAATAAGTGACTATATTAATGCTTTGGCCCTCTGTAAAACCCTGCATATAAAATATGAACACTGTGTCTCTAATAGTTTGGCTGTAACTGACATTTTTGGAATAATAGGTGTTCGGCCACATGTTGCAGTCCATCGCTTAATAAGTGACTATATTAATGCTTTGGCCCTCTGTAAAACCCTGCATGTACAATATGAACACTGTGTCTCTGATAGTTTGGCTGTAACGGACACTTTTGGAATATTAGCTGTTCAACCACATGAGGCAGTCCAACGTTTAATATGTGGCTAAAGTAATGCTTTGGGCCTCTGTTTAACGCTGCATATTCAATATGAACTTTATGCCTCTTATAGTTTGGCTGTAACGGACATTTTTGGAATATTAGGAGTTCGGCCACATGTTGCAGTCCATCGCTTAATAAGTGACTATATTAATGCTTTGGCCCTCTGTAAAACCCTGCATGTACAATATGAACACTGTGTCTCTAATAGTTTGGCTGTAACGGACATTTTTGGAATATTAGGTGTTCGGCCACATGTTGCAGTCCATCGCTTAATAAGTGACAATATTAATGCTTTGGGCCTCTGTATAACCCTGCATGTACAATATGAACACTGTGTCTCTAATAGTTTGGCTGTAACGGACATTTTTGGAATATTAGGTGTTCGGTTACATGTTGCAGTCCATCGCTTAATAAGTGACTATATTAATGCTTTGGCCCTCTGTAAAACCCTGCATGTACAATATGAACACTGTGTCTCTAATAGTTTGGCTGTAACGGACATTTTTGGAATATTAGGTGTTCGGCCACATGTTGCAGTCCATCGCTTAATAAGTGACTATATTAATGCTTTGGGCCTCTGTAAAACCCTGCATGTACAATATGAACACTGTGTCTCTAATAGTTTGGCTGTAACGAACATTTTTGGAATATTAGGTGTTCGGCCACATGTTGCAGTCCATCGCTTAATAAGTGACTATATTAATGCTTTGGGTCTCTGTAAAACCCTGCATGTACCATATGAACACTGTGTCTCTAATAGTTTGGCTGTAACGGACATTTTTGGAATATTGGGTGTTCGGCCACCTGTTGCAGTCCATCGCTTAATAAGTGACTATATTAATGCTTTGGCCCTCTGTAAATCCCTGCATGTACAATATGAACACTGTGTCTCTAATAGTTTGGCTGTAACGGACATTTTTGGAATATTAGGTGTTTGACCACATGTTGCAGTCCAACGCTTAATAAGTGACTATATTATTGCTTTGGCCCTCTGTAAAACCCTGCATGTACAATATGAACACTGTGTCTCTAATAGTTTGGCTGTAACGGACATTTTTGGAATATTAGGTGTTCGGCCACATGTTGCAGTCCATCGCTTAATAAGTGACTATATTAATGCTTTGGCCCTCTGTAAAACCCTGCATGTACAATATGAACACTGTGTCTCTAATAGTTTGGCTGTAACTGACATTTTTGGAATATTAGGTGTTCGACCACATGTTGCAGTCCAACGCTTAATAAGTGACTATATTAATGCTTTGGCCCTCTGTAAAACCCTTCATGTACAATATGAACACTGTGTCTCTGATAGTTTGGCTGTAACGGACATTTTTGGAATATTAGGTGTTCGGCCACATGTTGCAGTCCATCGCTTAATAAGTGACTATGTTAATGCTTTGGGCCTCTGTAAAACCCTGCATGTACAATTTGAACACTGTGTCTCTAATAGTTTGGCTGTAACGGACATTTTTGGAATATTAGGTGTTCCACCACATGTTGCAGTCCAACGCTTAATAAGTGACTATATTAATGCTTTGGCCCTCTGTAAAACCCTGCATGTACAATATGAAAACTGTGTCTCTAATAGTTTGGCTGTAACGGACATTTTTGGCATATTAGGTGTCCGACCACATATTGCAGTCCAACGCTTAATAAGTGACTATATTAATGCTTTGGGCCTCTGTAAAACGCTGCATATACAAAATGAGCACTGTGCCTCTAATAGTTTGGCTATAACGGACATTTATGGAATATTAGGTGTTCGACCACATGTTGCAGTCCAACGCTCAATAAGTGACTATATTAATGCTTTGTGCCTCTGTAAAACGTTGCACATTCGATATGAACTTTGTGCCTCTAATAGTTTGGCTGTAACGGACATTTTTGGAATATTAGGTGTTCAACCACATGGGGCAGTCCAACGCTTAATAAGAGACTATATTAATGCTTTAGGCCTCTGTAAATCGCTGCATATTCGATATGAACTTTGTGCCTCTAATAGTTTAGCTGTAACGGACATTTTTCGAATATTAGGTGTTCAACAACATGGGGTTGTCGATCGCTTAATATGTGGCTATAGTAATGCATTGGGCCTCTGTATAACGCTGCATATACAATATGAACATTGTGCCTCTAATAGTTTGGCTGTAACGGACACTTTTGGAATATTAGGTGTTCAACCACATGAGGCAGTCCAATGCTTAAATTTTAATTATATTAATGCTTTGGGACTCTGTAACGCTGCATATACAGTATGAATTCTGTGCCTTTTATAGTTAGGCTGTAACTGACATTTTTGTAATATTAGGTGTTCAACCACATGGGGCAGTCCAACGCTTAATAAGTGACTATATTAATGCTTTGGGCCTCTGTAAAACGCTGCATATTCGATATGAACTTTGTGCCTCTAATAGTTTGGCTGTAACGGACACTTTTGGAATATTAGGTGTTCAACCACATGGGGTAGTCCAACGCTTAATAAGAGACTATATTAATGCTTTAGGCCTCTGTAAAACGCTGCATATTCGATATGAACTTTGTGCCTCTAATAGTTTGGCTGTAACGGACACTTTTGGAATATTAGGTGTTCAACCACATGGGGCAGTCCAACGCTTAATAAGAGACTATATTAATGCTTTAGGCCTCTGTAAAACGCTGCATATTCGATATGAACTTTGTGCCTCTAATAGTTAGGCTGTAACTGACATTTTTGTAATATTAGGTGTTCAACAACATGGGGTTGTCAATCGCTTAATATGTGGTTATAGTAATGCTTTGGGCCTCTGTAAAACGCTGCATATACAAAATGAGCACTGTGGCCTCTAATAGTTTGGCTATAACGGACATTTATGGAATATTAGGTGTTCGACCACATGTTGCAGTCCAACGCTTAATAAGTGACTATATTAATGCTTTGGGCCTCTGTATAAAGCTGCATATACAATATGAACTTAATGCCTCTTCTAGTTTTTCTGTAACTGACACTTTTGGAATATTAGGTGTTCGACCTCATGTTGCAGTCCAACGCTTAATAAGTGACTATATTAATGCTTTAGGCCTCTGTAAAACCCTGCATGTACAATATGAACACTGTGTCTCTAATAGTTTGGCTGTAACGGACATTTTTGGAATATTAGGTGTTCGGCCACATGTTGCAGTCCATCGCTTAATAAGTGACTATGTTAATGCTTTGGCCCTCTGTGAAACCCTGCATGTACAATATGAACACTGTGTCTCTAATAGTTTGGCTGTAACGAACATTTTTGGAATATTAGGAGTTCGGCCACATGTTGCAGTCCATCGCTTAATAAGTGATTATATTAATGCTTTGGCCCTCTGTAAAACCCTGCATGTACAATATGAACACTGTGTCTCTAATAGTTTGGCTGTAACGGACATTTTTGGAATATTAGGTGTTCGGCCACATGTTGCAGTCCATCGCTTAATAAGTGACAATATTAATGCTTTGGGCCTCTGTAAAACCCTGCATGTACAATATGAACACTGTGTCTCTAATAGTTTGGCTGTAACGGACATTTTTGGAATATTAGGTGTTCGGTTACATGTTGCAGTCCATCGCTTAATAAGTGACTATATTAATGCTTTGGCCCTCTGTAAAACCCTGCATGTACAATATGAACACTGTGTCTCTAATAGTTTGGCTGTAACGGACATTTTTGGAATATTAGGTGTTTGACCACATGTTGCAGTCCAACGCTTAATAAGTGACTATATTATTGCTTTGGCCCTCTGTAAAACCCTGCATGTACAATATGAACACTGTGTCTCTAATAGTTTGGCTGTAACGGACATTTTTGGAATATTAGGTGTTCGGCCACATGTTGCAGTCCATCGCTTAATAAGTGACAATATTAATGCTTTGGGCCCCTGTAAAACCCTGCATGTACAATATGAACACTGTGTCTCTAATAGTTTGGCTGTAACGGACATTTTTGGAATATTAGGTGTTCGGCCACATGTTGCAGTCCATCGCTTAATAAGTGACTATATTAATGCTTTGGGCCTCTGTATAACGCTGCTTATACAAAATGAACTGTGCCCCTAAGAGTTTGGCTGTAACGGACACTTTTGGAATATTAGGTGTTCAACCACATGGGGCAGTCCAACGCTTAATATGTGGTTAAAGTAATGCATTGGGACTCTGTATAACGCTGCATATACAGTATGAACCCTGTGCCTCGTATGGTTTGGGTGTAACTGACACTTTTGGAATATTAGGTGTTCAACCACATGGGGCAGTCCAACGCTTAATATGTGGTTAAAGTAATGCATTGGGACTCTGTATAACGCTGCATATACAGTATGAACCCTGTGCCTCGTATGGTTTGGCTGTAACTGACACTTTTGGAATAATATGTGTTCAAACACATGTTGCAGTCCAATGCTTAATATTTGATTATATTAATGCTTTGGGACTCTGTATAACGCTGCATATTCGATATGAACTTTGTGCCTCTAATAGTTTAGCTGTAACGGACATTTTTCGAATATTAGGTGTTCAAAAACATGGGGTTGTCGATCGCTTAATATGTGGCTATAGTAATGCTTTGGGCCTCTGTATAACGCTGCATATATAATATGAACTTTGTGCCTCTAATAGTTTGGCTGTAACGGACATTTTTGGAATATTAGGTGTTCAACCACATGGGGCAGTCCAACGCTTAATAAGAGACTATATTAATGCTTTAGGCCTCTGTAAAACGCTGCATATTCGATATGAACTTTGTGCCTCTAATAGTTTAGCTGTAACGGACATTTTTCGAATATTAGGTGTTCAACAACATGGGGTTGTCGATCGCTTAATATGTGGCTATAGTAATGCATTGGGCCTCTGTATAACGCTGCATATACAATATGAACTTTGTGCCTCTAATAGTTTGGCTGTAACGGACACTTTTGGAATATTAGGTGTTTAACCACATGGGGCAGTCCAACGCTTAATAAGTGACTATATTAAAGCTTTGGGCCTCTGTATAACGCTGCTTATACAAAATGAACTGTGCCCCTAAGAGTTTGGCTGTAACGGACACTTTTGAAATATTAGGTGTTCAACCACAAGGGGCAGTCCAACGCTCAATATGTGGTTAAAGTAATGCATTGGGACTCTGTATAACGCTGCATATACAGTATGAACCCTGTGCCTCGTATGGTTTGGCTGTAACTGACACTTTTGGAATAATATGTGTTCAAACACATGTTGCAGTCCAATGCTTAAATTTTTATTATATTAATGCTTTGGGACTCTGTATAACGCTGCATATACAGTATGAACTCTGTGCCTTTTATAGTTAGGCTGTAACTGACATTTTTGTAATATTAGGTGTTCAACAACATGGGGTTGTCAATCGCTTAATATGTGGTTATAGTAATGCTTTGGGACTCTGTATAACGCTGCATATAAAAAAAAGGGCACTGTGCCTCTAATAGTTTGGCTATAACGGACATTTATGGAATATTAGGTGTTCGACCACATGTTGCAGTCCACCGCTTAATATGTGGTTAAAGTAATGCATTGGGACTCTGTATAACGCTGCATATACCATATGAACTTTGTGCCTCTAATAGTTTGGCTGTAACGGACACTTTTGGAATATTAGGTGTTTAACCACATGGGGCAGTCTAACGCTTAATAAGTGACTATATTAATGCTTTGGGCCTCTGTATAACGCTGCTTATACAAAATGAACTCTGTGCCCCTAAGAGTTTGGCTGTAACGGACACTTTTGGAATATTAGGTGTTCAACCACATGGGGCAGTCCAACGCTTAATATGTGGTTAAAGTAATGCATTGGGACTCTGTATAACGCTGCATATACAGTATGAACCCTGTGCCCCTTATGGTTTGGCTGTAACTGACACTTTTGGAATAATATGTGTTCAAACACATGTTGCAGTCCAATGCTTAATATTTGATTATATTAATGCTTTGGGACTCTGTATAACGCTGCATATTCGATATGAACTTTGTGCCTCTAATAGTTTAGCTGTAACGGACATTTTTCGAATATTAGGTGTTCAAAAACATGGGGTTGTCGATCGCTTAATATGTGGCTATAGTAATGCTTTGGGCCTCTGTATAACGCTGCATATATAATATGAACTTTGTGCCTCTAATAGTTTGGCTGTAACGGACATTTTTGGAATATTAGGTGTTCAACCACATGGGGCAGTCCAACGCTTAATAAGAGACTATATTAATGCTTTAGGCCTCTGTAAAACGCTGCATATTCGATATGAACTTTGTGCCTCTAATAGTTTAGCTGTAACGGACATTTTTCGAATATTAGGTGTTCGACAACATGGGGTTGTCGATCGCTTAATATGTGGCTATAGTAATGCATTGGGCCTCTGTATAACGCTGCATATACAATATGAACTTTGTGCCTCTAATAGTTTGGCTGTAACGGACACTTTTGGAATATTAGGTGTTTAACCACATGGGGCAGTCCAACGCTTAATAAGTGACTATATTAAAGCTTTGGGCCTCTGTATAACGCTGCTTATACAAAATGAACTGTGCCCCTAAGAGTTTGGCTGTAACGGACACATTTGGAATATTAGGTGTTCAACCACATGGGGCAGTCCAACGCTTAATATGTGGTTAAAGTAATGCATTGGGACTCTGTATAACGCTGCATATACAGTATGAACCCTGTGCCTCGTATGGTTTGGCTGTAACTGACACTTTTCGAATAATATGTGTTCAAACACATGTTGCAGTCCAATGCTTAAATTTTTATTATATTAATGCTTTGGGACTCTGTATAACGCTGCATATACAGTATGAACTCTGTGCCTTTTATAGTTAGGCTGTAACTGACATTTTTGTAATATTAGGTGTTCAACAACATGGGGTTGTCAATCGCTTAATATGTGGTTATAGTAATGCTTTGGGACTCTGTATAACGCTGCATATAAAAAAAAGGGCACTGTGCCTCTAATAGTTTGGCTATAACGGACATTTATGGAATATTAGGTGTTCGACCACATGTTGCAGTCCAACGCTTAATATGTGGTTAAAGTAATGCATTGGGACTCTGTATAACGCTGCATATACCATATGAACTTTGTGCCTCTAATAGTTTGGCTGTAACGGACACTTTTGGAATATTAGGTGTTTAACCACATGGGGCAGTCTAACGCTTAATAAGTGACTATATTAATGCTTTGGGCCTCTGTATAACGCTGCTTATACAAAATGAACTCTGTGCCCCTAAGAGTTTGGCTGTAACGGACACTTTTGGAATATTAGGTGTTCAACCACATGGGGCAGTCCAACGCTTAATAAGTGACTATATTAATGCTTTGTGCCTCTGTAAAACGCTGCATATTCGATATGAACTTTGTGCCTCTAATAGTTTGGCTGTAACGGACACTTTTGGAATATTAGGTGTTCAACCACATGGGGCAGCCCAACGCTTAATAAGAGACTATATTAATGCTTTAGGCCTCTGTAAAACGCTGCATATTCGATATGAACTTTGTGCCTCTAATAGTTAGGCTGTAACTGACATTTTTGTAATATTAGGTGTTCAACAACATGGGGTTGTCAATCGCTTAATATGTAGTTATAGTAATGCTTTGGGCCTCTGTAAAACGCTGCATATTCGATATGAACTTTGTGCCTCTAATAGTTTAGCTGTAACGGACATTTTTCGAATATTAGGTGTTCAACAACATGGGGTTGTCGATCGCTTAATATGTGGCTATAGTAATGCATTGGGCCTCTGTATAACGCTGCATATACAATATAAACTTTGTGCCTCTAATAGTTTGGCTGTAACAGACACTTTTGGAATATTAGGTGTTCAACCACATGAGACAGTCCAATGCTTAAATTTTAATTATATTAATGCTTTGGGACTCTGTATAACGCTGCATATACCGTATGAATTCTGTGCCTTTTATAGTTAGGCTGTAACTGACATTTTTGTAATATTAGGTGTTCAACCACATGGGGCAGTCCAACGCTTAATAAGTGACTATATTAATGCTTTGGGCCTCTGTAAAACGCTGCATATTCGATATGAACTTTGTGCCTCTAATAGTTTGGCTGTAACGGACACTTTTGGAATATTAGGTGTTCAACCACATGGGGTAGTCCAACGCTTAATAAGAGACTATATTAATGCTTTAGGCCTCTGTAAAACGCTGCATATTCGATATGAACTTTGTGCCTCTAATAGTTTGGCTGTAACGGACACTTTTGGAATATTAGGTGTTCAACCACATGGGGCAGTCCAACGCTTAATAAGAGACTATATTAATGCTTTAGGCCTCTGTAAAAAGCTGCATATTCGATATGAACTTTGTGCCTCTAATAGTTAGGCTGTAACTGACATTTTTGTAATATTAGGTGTTCAACAACATGGGGTTGTCAATCGCTTAATATGTGGTTATAGTAATGCTTTGGGCCTCTGTAAAACGCTGCATATACAAAATGAGCACTGTGGCCTCTAATAGTTTGGCTATAACGGACATTTATGGAATATTAGGTGTTCGACCACATGTTGCAGTCCAACGCTTAATAAGTGACTATATTAATGCTTTGGGCCTCTGTATAACGCTGCATATACAATATGAACTTAATGCCTCTTCTAGTTTTTCTGTAACTGACACTTTTGGAATATTAGGTGTTCGACCACATGTTGCAGTCCAACGCTTAATAAGTGACTATATTAATGCTTTGGGCCTCTGTAAAACCCTGCATGTACAGTATGAACACTGTGTCTCTAATAGTTTGGCTGTAACGGACATTTTTGGATTATTAGGTGTTCGGCCACATGTTGCAGTCCAACGCTTAATAAGTGACTATATTAATGCTTTGGCCCTCTGTGAAACCCTGCATGTACAATATGAACACTGTGCCTCTAATAGTTTGGCTCTAACGGACATTTTTGGAATATTAGGTGTTCGACCACATGTTGCAGTCCAACGCTTAATAAGAGACTATATTAATGCTTTGGGCCTTTGAAAAACGCTGCATATACAATATAAACACTGTGTCTCTAATAGTTTGGCTGTAACTGACATTTTTGGAATATTAGGTGTTCAACCACATAGGGCAGTCCAACACTTAATAAGTGACTATATTAATGCTTTGGGCCTCTGTAAAACCCTGCATGTACAATATGAACACTGTGTCTCTAATAGTTTGGCTGTAACGGACATTTTTGGAATATTAGGTGTTCCACCACATGTTGCAGTCCAACGCTTAATAAGTGACTATATTAATGCTTTGGCCCTCTGTAAAACCCTGCATGTACAATATGAACACTGTGTCTCTAATAGTTTGGCTGTAACGGACATTTTTGGAATATTAGGTGTTCGGCCACATGTTGCAGTCCATCGCTTAGTAAGTGACTATATTAATGCTTTGGCCCTCTGTAAAACCCTGCATGTACAATATGAACACTGTGTCTCTAATAGTTTGGCTGTAACGGACATTTTTGGAATATTAGGTGTTCGACCACATGTTGCAGTCCAACGCTTAATAAGAGACTATATTAATGCTTTGGGCCTTTGAAAAACGCTGCATATACAATATAAACACTGTGTCTCTAATAGTTTGGCTGTAACTGACATTTTTGGAATATTAGGTGTTCAACCACATAGGGCAGTCCAACACTTAATAAGTGACTATATTAATGCTTTGGGCCTCTGTAAAACCCTGCATGTACAATATGAACACTGTGTCTCTAATAGTTTGGCTGTAACGGACATTTTTGGAATATTAGGTGTTCCACCACATGTTGCAGTCCAACGCTTAATAAGTGACTATATTAATGCTTTGGCCCTCTGTAAAACCCTGCATGTACAATATGAACACTGTGTCTCTAATAGTTTGGCTGTAACGGACATTTTTGGAATATTAGGTGTTCGGCCACATGTTGCAGTCCATCGCTTAGTAAGTGACTATATTAATGCTTTGGCCCTCTGTAAAACCCTGCATGTACAATATGAACACTGTGTCTCTAATAGTTTGGCTGTAACGGACATTTTTGGAATATTAGGTGTTCGACCACATGTTGCAGTCAGTCCATCGCTTAATAAGTGACTATATTAATGCTTTGGGCCTCTGTAAAACGCTGCATATACAAAATGAGCACTGTGCCTCTAATAGTTTGGCTATAACGGACATTTATGGAATATTAGGTGTTCGACCACATGTTGCAGTCCAACGCTTAATAAGTGACTATATTAATGCTTTGTGCCTCTGTAAAACGTTGCACATTCGATATGAACTTTGTGCCTCTAATAGTTTGGCTGTAACGGACTCATTTGGAATATTAGGTGTTTAACCACACGGGGCAATCCAACGCTCAATAAGTGACTATATTAATGCTTTGTGCCTCTGTAAAACGTTGCACATTCGATATGAACTTTGTGCCTCTAATAGTTTGGCTGTAACGGACATTTTTGGAATATTAGGTGTTCAACCACATGGGGCAGTCCAACGCTTAATAAGAGACTATATTAATGCTTTAGGCCTCTGTAAATCGCTGCATATTCGATATGAACTTTGTGCCTCTAATAGTTTAGCTGTAACGGACATTTTTCGAATATTAGGTGTTCAACAACATGGGGTTGTCGATCGCTTAATATGTGGCTATAGTAATGCATTGGGCCTCTGTATAACGCTGCATATACAATATGAACTTTGTGCCTCTAATAGTTTGGCTGTAACGGACACTTTTGGAATATTAGGTGTTCAACCACATGAGGCAGTCCAATGCTTAAATTTTAATTATATTAATGCTTTGGGACTCTGTAACGCTGCATATACAGTATGAATTCTGTGCCTTTTATAGTTAGGCTGTAACTGACATTTTTGTAATATTAGGTGTTCAACCACATGGGGCAGTCCAACGCTTAATAAGTGACTATATTAATGCTTTGGGCCTCTGTAAAACGCTGCATATTCGATATGAACTTTGTGCCTCTAATAGTTTGGCTGTAACGGACACTTTTGGAATATTAGGTGTTCAACCACATGGGGCAGTCCAACGCTTAATAAGAGACTATATTAATGCTTTAGGCCTCTGTAAAACGCTGCATATTCGATATGAACTTTGTGCCTCTAATAGTTAGGCTGTAACTGACATTTTTGTAATATTAGGTGTTCAACAACATGGGGTTGTCAATCGCTTAATATGTGGTTATAGTAATGCTTTGGGCCTCTGTAAAACGCTGCATATACAAAATGAGCACTGTGGCCTCTAATAGTTTGGCTATAACGGACATTTATGGAATATTAGGTGTTCGACCACATGTTGCAGTCCAACGCTTAATAAGTGACTATATTAATGCTTTGGGCCTCTGTATAAAGCTGCATATACAATATGAACTTAATGCCTCTTCTAGTTTTTCTGTAACTGACACTTTTGGAATATTAGGTGTTCGACCTCATGTTGCAGTCCAACGCTTAATAAGTGACTATATTAATGCTTTGGGCCTCTGTAAAACCCTGCATGTACAATATGAACACTGTGTCTCTAATAGTTTGGCTGTAACGGACATTTTTGGAATATTAGGTGTTCGGCCACATGTTGCAGTCCATCGCTTAATAAGTGACTATGTTAATGCTTTGGCCCTCTGTGAAACCCTGCATGTACAATATGAACACTGTGTCTCTAATAGTTTGGCTGTAACGAACATTTTTGGAATATTAGGAGTTCGGCCACATGTTGCAGTCCATCGCTTAATAAGTGATTATATTAATGCTTTGGCCCTCTGTAAAACCCTGCATGTACAATATGAACACTGTGTCTCTAATAGTTTGGCTGTAACGGACATTTTTGGAATATTAGGTGTTCGGCCACATGTTGCAGTCCATCGCTTAATAAGTGACAATATTAATGCTTTGGGCCTCTGTAAAACCCTGCATGTACAATATGAACACTGTGTCTCTAATAGTTTGGCTGTAACGGACATTTTTGGAATATTAGGTGTTCGGTTACATGTTGCAGTCCATCGCTTAATAAGTGACTATATTAATGCTTTGGCCCTCTGTAAAACCCTGCATGTACAATATGAACACTGTGTCTCTAATAGTTTGGCTGTAACGGACATTTTTGGAATATTAGGTGTTTGACCACATGTTGCAGTCCAACGCTTAATAAGTGACTATATTATTGCTTTGGCCCTCTGTAAAACCCTGCATGTACAATATGAACACTGTGTCTCTAATAGTTTGGCTGTAACGGACATTTTTGGAATATTAGGTGTTCGGCCACATGTTGCAGTCCATCGCTTAATAAGTGACAATATTAATGCTTTGGGCCCCTGTAAAACCCTGCATGTACAATATGAACACTGTGTCTCTAATAGTTTGGCTGTAACGGACATTTTTGGAATATTAGGTGTTCGGCCACATGTTGCAGTCCATCGCTTAATAAGTGACTATATTAATGCTTTGGCCCTCTGTAAAACCCTGCATGTACAATATGAACACTGTGTCTCTAATAGTTTGGCTGTAACTGACATTTTTGGAATATTAGGTGTTCGGCCACATGTTGCAGTCCAACGCTTAATAAGTGACTATGTTAATGCTTTGGGCCTCTGTAAAACCCTGCATGTACAATTTGAACACTGTGTCTCTAATAGTTTGGCTGTAACGGACATTTTTGGAATATTAGGTGTTCCACCACATGTTGCAGTCCAACGCTTAATAAGTGACTATATTAATGCTTTGGCCCTCTGTAAAACCCTGCATGTACAATATGAAAACTGTGTCTCTAATAGTTTGGCTGTAACGGACATTTTTGGCATATTAGGTGTCCGACCACATATTGCAGTCCAACGCTTAATAAGTGACTATATTAATGCTTTGGGCCTCTGTAAAACGCTGCATATACAAAATGAGCACTGTGCCTCTAATAGTTTGGCTATAACGGACATTTATGGAATATTAGGTGTTCGACCACATGTTGCAGTCCAACGCTCAATAAGTGACTATATTAATGCTTTGTGCCTCTGTAAAACGTTGCACATTCGATATGAACTTTGTGCCTCTAATAGTTTGGCTGTAACGGACATTTTTGGAATATTAGGTGTTCAACCACATGGGGCAGTCCAACGCTTAATAAGAGACTATATTAATGCTTTAGGCCTCTGTAAATCGCTGCATATTCGATATGAACTTTGTGCCTCTAATAGTTTAGCTGTAACGGACATTTTTCGAATATTAGGTGTTCAACAACATGGGGTTGTCGATCGCTTAATATGTGGCTATAGTAATGCATTGGGCCTCTGTATAACGCTGCATATACAATATGAACTTTGTGCCTCTAATAGTTTGGCTGTAACGGACACTTTTGGAATATTAGGTGTTCAACCACATGAGGCAGTTCAATGCTTAAATTTTAATTATATTAATGCTTTGGGACTCTGTAACGCTGCATATACAGTATGAATTCTGTGCCTTTTATAGTTAGGCTGTAACTGACATTTTTGTAATATTAGGTGTTCAACCACATGGGGCAGTCCAACGCTTAATAAGTGACTATATTAATGCTTTGGGCCTCTGTAAAACGCTGCATATTCGATATGAACTTTGTGCCTCTAATAGTTTGGCTGTAACGGACACTTTTGGAATATTAGGTGTTCAACCACATGGGGCAGTCCAACGCTTAATAAGAGACTATATTAATGCTTTAGGCCTCTGTAAAACGCTGCATATTCGATATGAACTTTGTGCCTCTAATAGTTAGGCTGTAACTGACATTTTTGTAATATTAGGTGTTCAACAACATGGGGTTGTCAATCGCTTAATATGTGGTTATAGTAATGCTTTGGGCCTCTGTAAAACGCTGCATATACAAAATGAGCACTGTGGCCTCTAATAGTTTGGCTATAACGGACATTTATGGAATATTAGGTGTTCGACCACATGTTGCAGTCCAACGCTTAATAAGTGACTATATTAATGCTTTGGGCCTCTGTATAAAGCTGCATATACAATTTGAACTTAATGCCTCTTCTAGTTTTTCTGTAACTGACACTTTTGGAATATTAGGTGTTCGACCACATGTTGCAGTCCAACGCTTAATAAGTGACTATATTAATGCTTTGGGCCTCTGTAAAACCCTGCATGTACAATATGAACACTGTGTCTCTAATAGTTTGGCTGTAACGGACATTTTTGGATTATTAGGTGTTCGGCCACATGTTGCAGTCCAACGCTTAATAAGTGACTATATTAATGCTTTGGCCCTCTGTGAAACCCTGCATGTACAATATGAACACTGTGTCTCTAATAGTTTGGCTGTAACGAACATTTTTGGAATATTAGGAGTTCGGCCACATGTTGCAGTCCATCGCTTAATAAGTGACTATATTAATGCTTTGGCCCTCTGTAAAACCCTGCATGTACAATATGAACACTGTGTCTCTAATAGTTTGGCTGTAACGGACATTTTTGGAATATTAGGTGTTCGGCCACATGTTGCAGTCCATCGCTTAATAAGTGACAATATTAATGCTTTGGGCCTCTGTAAAACCCTGCATGTACAATATGAACACTGTGTCTCTAATAGTTTGGCTGTAACGGACATTTTTGGAATATTAGGTGTTCGGTTACATGTTGCAGTCCATCGCTTAATAAGTGACTATATTAATGCTTTGGCCCTCTGTAAAACCCTGCATGTACAATATGAACACTGTGTCTCTAATAGTTTGGCTGTAACGGACATTCTTGGAATATTAGGTGTTCGGCCACATGTTGCTGTCCATCGCTTAATAAGTGACTATATTAATGCTTTGGGCCTCTGTAAAACCCTGCATGTACAATATGAACACTGTGTCTCTAATAGTTTGGCTGTAACGAACATTTTTGGAATATTAGGTGTTCGGCCACATGTTGCAGTCCATCGCTTAATAAGTGACTATATTAATGCTTTGGGTCTCTGTAAAACCCTGCATGTACCATATGAACACTGTGTCTCTAATAGTTTGGCTGTAACGGACATTTTTGGAATATTGGGTGTTCGGCCACCTGTTGCAGTCCATCGCTTAATAAGTGACTATATTAATGCTTTGGCCCTCTGTAAAACCCTGCATGTACAATATGAACACTGTGTCTCAAATAGTTTGGCTGTAACGGACATTTTTGGAATATTAGGTGTTTGACCACATGTTGCAGTCCAACGCTTAATAAGTGACTATATTATTGCTTTGGCCCTCTGTAAAACCCTGCATGTACAATATGAACACTGTGTCTCTAATAGTTTGGCTGTAACGGACATTTTTGGAATATTAGGTGTTCGGCCACATGTTGCAGTCCATCGCTTAATAAGTGACAATATTAATGCTTTGGGCCCCTGTAAAACCCTGCATGTACAATATGAACACTGTGTCTCTAATAGTTTGGCTGTAACGGACATTTTTGGAATATTAGGTGTTCGGCCACATGTTGCAGTCCATCGCTTAATAAGTGACTATATTAATGCTTTGGCCCTCTGTAAAACCCTGCATGTACAATATGAACACTGTGTCTCTAATAGTTTGGCTGTAACTGACATTTTTGGAATATTAGGTGTTCGACCACATGTTGCAGTCCAACGCTTAATAAGTGACTATATTAATGCTTTGGCCCTCTGTAAAACCCTTCATGTACAATATGAACACTGTGTCTCTGATAGTTTGGCTGTAACGGACATTTTTGGAATATTAGGTGTTCGGCCACATGTTGCAGTCCATCGCTTAATAAGTGACTATGTTAATGCTTTGGGCCTCTGTAAAACCCTGCATGTACAATTTGAACACTGTGTCTCTAATAGTTTGGCTGTAACGGACATTTTTGGAATATTAGGTGTTCCACCACATGTTGCAGTCCAACGCTTAATAAGTGACTATATTAATGCTTTGGCCCTCTGTAAAACCCTGCATGTACAATATGAAAACTGTGTCTCTAATAGTTTGGCTGTAACGGACATTTTTGGCATATTAGGTGTCCGACCACATATTGCAGTCCAACGCTTAATAAGTGACTATATTAATGCTTTGGGACTCTGTATAACGCTGCATATACAGTATGAACTCTCTGCCTCTTATAGTTTGGCTGTAACTGACATTTTTCAAATATTTGGTGTTCAACCACATAGGGCAGTCCAACGCTTAATAAGTGACTATATTAATGCTTTGGGCCTCTCTTTAACGCTGCATATACAATATGAACTTTATGCCTCTTATAGTTTGGCTGTAACTGACATTTTTGGAATATTAGGTGTTCAACCACATAGGGCAGTCCAACGCTTAATAAGTGACTATATTAATGCTTTGGGCCTCTGTTTAACGCTGCATATACAATATGAACTTTATGCCTCTTATAGTTTGGCTGTAACTGACATTTTTGGAATATTTGGTGTTCAACCACATAGGGCAGTCCAACGCTTAATAAGTGACTATATTAATGCTTTGGGCCTCTGTTTAACGCTGCATATACAATATGAACTTAATGCCTCTTCTAGTTTTTCTGTAACTGACACTTTTGGAATATTAGGTGTTCGACCACATGTTGCAGTCCAACGCTTAATAAGTGACTATATTAATGCTTTGGGCCTCTGTAAAACCCTGCATGTACAATATGAACACTGTGTCTCTAATAGTTTGGCTGTAACGGACATTTTTGGAATATTAGGTGTTCCACCACATGTTGCAGTCCAACGCTTAATAAGTGACTATATTAATGCTTTGGCCCTCTGTAAAACCCTGCATGTACAATATGAACACTGTGTCTCTGATAGTTTGGCTGTAACGGACACTTTTGGAATATTAGCTGTTCAACCACATGAGGCAGTCCAACGTTTAATATGTGGCTAAAGTAATGCTTTGGGCCTCTGTTTAACGCTGCATATTCAATATGAACTTTATGCCTCTTATAGTTTGGCTGTAACGGACATTTTTGGAATATTAGGAGTTCGGCCACATGTTGCAGTCCATCGCTTAATAAGTGACTATATTAATGCTTTGGCCCTCTGTAAAACCCTGCATGTACAATATGAACACTGTGTCTCTAATAGTTTGGCTGTAACGGACATTTTTGGAATATTAGGTGTTCGGCCACATGTTGCAGTCTATCGCTTAATAAGTGACAATATTAATGCTTTGGGCCTCTGTATAACCCTGCATGTACAATATGAACACTGTGTCTCTAATAGTTTGGCTGTAACGGACATTTTTGGAATATTAGGTGTTCGGTTACATGTTGCAGTCCATCGCTTAATAAGTGACTATATTAATGCTTTGGCCCTCTGTAAAACCCTGCATGTACAATATGAACACTGTGTCTCTAATAGTTTGGCTGTAACGGACATTTTTGGAATATTAGGTGTTCGGCCACATGTTGCAGTCCATCGCTTAATAAGTGACTATATTAATGCTTTGGGCCTCTGTAAAACCCTGCATGTACAATATGAACACTGTGTCTCTAATAGTTTGGCTGTAACGAACATTTTTGGAATATTAGGTGTTCGGCCACATGTTGCAGTCCATCGCTTAATAAGTGACTATATTAATGCTTTGGGTCTCTGTAAAACCCTGCATGTACCATATGAACACTGTGTCTCTAATAGTTTGGCTGTAACGGACATTTTTGGAATATTGGGTGTTCGGCCACCTGTTGCAGTCCATCGCTTAATAAGTGACTATATTAATGCTTTGGCCCTCTGTAAAACCCTGCATGTACAATATGAACACTGTGTCTCTAATAGTTTGGCTGTAACGGACATTTTTGGAATATTAGGTGTTTGACCACATGTTGCAGTCCAACGCTTAATAAGTGACTATATTATTGCTTTGGCCCTCTGTAAAACCCTGCATGTACAATATGAACACTGTGTCTCTAATAGTTTGGCTGTAACGGACATTTTTGGAATATTAGGTGTTCGGCCACATGTTGCAGTCCATCGCTTAATAAGTGACTATATTAATGCTTTGGCCCTCTGTAAAACCCTGCATGTACAATATGAACACTGTGTCTCTAATAGTTTGGCTGTAACTGACATTTTTGGAATATTAGGTGTTCGACCACATGTTGCAGTCCAACGCTTAATAAGTGACTATATTAATGCTTTGGCCCTCTGTAAAACCCTTCATGTACAATATGAACACTGTGTCTCTGATAGTTTGGCTGTAACGGACATTTTTGGAATATTAGGTGTTCGGCCACATGTTGCAGTCCATCGCTTAATAAGTGACTATGTTAATGCTTTGGGCCTCTGTAAAACCCTGCATGTACAATTTGAACACTGTGTCTCTAATAGTTTGGCTGTAACGGACATTTTTGGAATATTAGGTGTTCCACCACATGTTGCAGTCCAACGCTTAATAAGTGACTATATTAATGCTTTGGCCCTCTGTAAAACCCTGCATGTACAATATGAAAACTGTGTCTCTAATAGTTTGGCTGTAACGGACATTTTTGGCATATTAGGTGTCCGACCACATATTGCAGTCCAACGCTTAATAAGTGACTATATTAATGCTTTGGGCCTCTGTAAAACGCTGCATATACAAAATGAGCACTGTGCCTCTAATAGTTTGGCTATAACGGACATTTATGGAATATTAGGTGTTCGACCACATGTTGCAGTCCAACGCTCAATAAGTGACTATATTAATGCTTTGTGCCTCTGTAAAACGTTGCACATTCGATATGAACTTTGTGCCTCTAATAGTTTGGCTGTAACGGACATTTTTGGAATATTAGGTGTTCAACCACATGGGGCAGTCCAACGCTTAATAAGAGACTATATTAATGCTTTAGGCCTCTGTAAATCGCTGCATATTCGATATGAACTTTGTGCCTCTAATAGTTTAGCTGTAACGGACATTTTTCGAATATTAGGTGTTCAACAACATGGGGTTGTCGATCGCTTAATATGTGGCTATAGTAATGCATTGGGCCTCTGTATAACGCTGCATATACAATATGAACATTGTGCCTCTAATAGTTTGGCTGTAACGGACACTTTTGGAATATTAGGTGTTCAACCACATGAGGCAGTCCAATGCTTAAATTTTAATTATATTAATGCTTTGGGACTCTGTAACGCTGCATATACAGTATGAATTCTGTGCCTTTTATAGTTAGGCTGTAACTGACATTTTTGTAATATTAGGTGTTCAACCACATGGGGCAGTCCAACGCTTAATAAGTGACTATATTAATGCTTTGGGCCTCTGTAAAACGCTGCATATTCGATATGAACTTTGTGCCTCTAATAGTTTGGCTGTAACGGACACTTTTGGAATATTAGGTGTTCAACCACATGGGGTAGTCCAACGCTTAATAAGAGACTATATTAATGCTTTAGGCCTCTGTAAAACGCTGCATATTCGATATGAACTTTGTGCCTCTAATAGTTTGGCTGTAACGGACACTTTTGGAATATTAGGTGTTCAACCACATGGGGCAGTCCAACGCTTAATAAGAGACTATATTAATGCTTTAGGCCTCTGTAAAACGCTGCATATTCGATATGAACTTTGTGCCTCTAATAGTTAGGCTGTAACTGACATTTTTGTAATATTAGGTGTTCAACAACATGGGGTTGTCAATCGCTTAATATGTGGTTATAGTAATGCTTTGGGCCTCTGTAAAACGCTGCATATACAAAATGAGCACTGTGGCCTCTAATAGTTTGGCTATAACGGACATTTATGGAATATTAGGTGTTCGACCACATGTTGCAGTCCAACGCTTAATAAGTGACTATATTAATGCTTTGGGCCTCTGTATAAAGCTGCATATACAATATGAACTTAATGCCTCTTCTAGTTTTTCTGTAACTGACACTTTTGGAATATTAGGTGTTCGACCTCATGTTGCAGTCCAACGCTTAATAAGTGACTATATTAATGCTTTAGGCCTCTGTAAAACCCTGCATGTACAATATGAACACTGTGTCTCTAATAGTTTGGCTGTAACGGACATTTTTGGAATATTAGGTGTTCGGCCACATGTTGCAGTCCATCGCTTAATAAGTGACTATGTTAATGCTTTGGCCCTCTGTGAAACCCTGCATGTACAATATGAACACTGTGTCTCTAATAGTTTGGCTGTAACGAACATTTTTGGAATATTAGGAGTTCGGCCACATGTTGCAGTCCATCGCTTAATAAGTGATTATATTAATGCTTTGGCCCTCTGTAAAACCCTGCATGTACAATATGAACACTGTGTCTCTAATAGTTTGGCTGTAACGGACATTTTTGGAATATTAGGTGTTCGGCCACATGTTGCAGTCCATCGCTTAATAAGTGACAATATTAATGCTTTGGGCCTCTGTAAAACCCTGCATGTACAATATGAACACTGTGTCTCTAATAGTTTGGCTGTAACGGACATTTTTGGAATATTAGGTGTTCGGTTACATGTTGCAGTCCATCGCTTAATAAGTGACTATATTAATGCTTTGGCCCTCTGTAAAACCCTGCATGTACAATATGAACACTGTGTCTCTAATAGTTTGGCTGTAACGGACATTTTTGGAATATTAGGTGTTTGACCACATGTTGCAGTCCAACGCTTAATAAGTGACTATATTATTGCTTTGGCCCTCTGTAAAACCCTGCATGTACAATATGAACACTGTGTCTCTAATAGTTTGGCTGTAACGGACATTTTTGGAATATTAGGTGTTCGGCCACATGTTGCAGTCCATCGCTTAATAAGTGACAATATTAATGCTTTGGGCCCCTGTAAAACCCTGCATGTACAATATGAACACTGTGTCTCTAATAGTTTGGCTGTAACGGACATTTTTGGAATATTAGGTGTTCGGCCACATGTTGCAGTCCATCGCTTAATAAGTGACTATATTAATGCTTTGGCCCTCTGTAAAACCCTGCATGTACAATATGAACACTGTGTCTCTAATAGTTTGGCTGTAACTGACATTTTTGGAATATTAGGTGTTCGACCACATGTTGCAGTCCAACGCTTAATAAGTGACTATATTAATGCTTTGGCCCTCTGTAAAACCCTTCATGTACAATATGAACACTGTGTCTCTGATAGTTTGGCTGTAACGGACATTTTTGGAATATTAGGTGTTCGGCCACATGTTGCAGTCCATCGCTTAATAAGTGACTATGTTAATGCTTTGGGCCTCTGTAAAACCCTGCATGTACAATTTGAACACTGTGTCTCTAATAGTTTGGCTGTAACGGACATTTTTGGAATATTAGGTGTTCCACCACATGTTGCAGTCCAACGCTTAATAAGTGACTATATTAATGCTTTGGCCCTCTGTAAAATCCTGCATGTACAATATGAAAACTGTGTCTCTAATAGTTTGGCTGTAACGGACATTTTTGGCATATTAGGTGTCCGACCACATATTGCAGTCCAACGCTTAATAAGTGACTATATTAATGCTTTGGGCCTCTGTAAAACGCTGCATATACAAAATGAGCACTGTGCCTCTAATAGTTTGGCTATAACGGACATTTATGGAATATTAGGTGTTCGACCACATGTTGCAGTCCAACGCTCAATAAGTGACTATATTAATGCTTTGTGCCTCTGTAAAACGTTGCACATTCGATATGAACTTTGTGCCTCTAATAGTTTGGCTGTAACGGACACATTTGGAATATTAGGTGTTTAACCACACGGGGCAATCCAACGCTCAATAAGTGACTATATTAATGCTTTGTGCCTCTGTAAAACGTTGCACATTCGATATGAACTTTGTGCCTCTAATAGTTTGGCTGTAACGGACATTTTTGGAATATTAGGTGTTCAACCACATGGGGCAGTCCAACGCTTAATAAGAGACTATATTAATGCTTTAGGCCTCTGTAAATCGCTGCATATTCGATATGAACTTTGTGCCTCTAATAGTTTAGCTGTAACGGACATTTTTCGAATATTAGGTGTTCAACAACATGGGGTTGTCGATCGCTTAATATGTGGCTATAGTAATGCATTGGGCCTCTGTATAACGCTGCATATACAATATGAACTTTGTGCCTCTAATAGTTTGGCTGTAACGGACACTTTTGGAATATTAGGTGTTCAACCACATGAGGCAGTTCAATGCTTAAATTTTAATTATATTAATGCTTTGGGACTCTGTAACGCTGCATATACAGTATGAATTCTGTGCCTTTTATAGTTAGGCTGTAACTGACATTTTTGTAATATTAGGTGTTCAACCACATGGGGCAGTCCAACGCTTAATAAGTGACTATATTAATGCTTTGGGCCTCTGTAAAACGCTGCATATTCGATATGAACTTTGTGCCTCTAATAGTTTGGCTGTAACGGACACTTTTGGAATATTAGGTGTTCAACCACATGGGGCAGTCCAACGCTTAATAAGAGACTATATTAATGCTTTAGGCCTCTGTAAAACGCTGCATATTCGATATGAACTTTGTGCCTCTAATAGTTAGGCTGTAACTGACATTTTTGTAATATTAGGTGTTCAACAACATGGGGTTGTCAATCGCTTAATATGTGGTTATAGTAATGCTTTGGGCCTCTGTAAAACGCTGCATATACAAAATGAGCACTGTGGCCTCTAATAGTTTGGCTATAACGGACATTTATGGAATATTAGGTGTTCGACCACATGTTGCAGTCCAACGCTTAATAAGTGACTATATTAATGCTTTGGGCCTCTGTATAAAGCTGCATATACAATTTGAACTTAATGCCTCTTCTAGTTTTTCTGTAACTGACACTTTTGGAATATTAGGTGTTCGACCACATGTTGCAGTCCAACGCTTAATAAGTGACTATATTAATGCTTTGGGCCTCTGTAAAACCCTGCATGTACAATATGAACACTGTGTCTCTAATAGTTTGGCTGTAACGGACATTTTTGGATTATTAGGTGTTCGGCCACATGTTGCAGTCCAACGCTTAATAAGTGACTATATTAATGCTTTGGCCCTCTGTGAAACCCTGCATGTACAATATGAACACTGTGTCTCTAATAGTTTGGCTGTAACGAACATTTTTGGAATATTAGGAGTTCGGCCACATGTTGCAGTCCATCGCTTAATAAGTGACTATATTAATGCTTTGGCCCTCTGTAAAACCCTGCATGTACAATATGAACACTGTGTCTCTAATAGTTTGGCTGTAACGGACATTTTTGGAATATTAGGTGTTCGGCCACATGTTGCAGTCCATCGCTTAATAAGTGACAATATTAATGCTTTGGGCCTCTGTAAAACCCTGCATGTACAATATGAACACTGTGTCTCTAATAGTTTGGCTGTAACGGACATTTTTGGAATATTAGGTGTTCGGTTACATGTTGCAGTCCATCGCTTAATAAGTGACTATATTAATGCTTTGGCCCTCTGTAAAACCCTGCATGTACAATATGAACACTGTGTCTCTAATAGTTTGGCTGTAACGGACATTCTTGGAATATTAGGTGTTCGGCCACATGTTGCAGTCCATCGCTTAATAAGTGACTATATTAATGCTTTGGGCCTCTGTAAAACCCTGCATGTACAATATGAACACTGTGTCTCTAATAGTTTGGCTGTAACGAACATTTTTGGAATATTAGGTGTTCGGCCACATGTTGCAGTCCATCGCTTAATAAGTGACTATATTAATGCTTTGGGTCTCTGTAAAACCCTGCATGTACCATATGAACACTGTGTCTCTAATAGTTTGGCTGTAACGGACATTTTTGGAATATTGGGTGTTCGGCCACCTGTTGCAGTCCATCGCTTAATAAGTGACTATATTAATGCTTTGGCCCTCTGTAAAACCCTGCATGTACAATATGAACACTGTGTCTCAAATAGTTTGGCTGTAACGGACATTTTTGGAATATTAGGTGTTTGACCACATGTTGCAGTCCAACGCTTAATAAGTGACTATATTATTGCTTTGGCCCTCTGTAAAACCCTGCATGTACAATATGAACACTGTGTCTCTAATAGTTTGGCTGTAACGGACATTTTTGGAATATTAGGTGTTCGGCCACATGTTGCAGTCCATCGCTTAATAAGTGACAATATTAATGCTTTGGGCCCCTGTAAAACCCTGCATGTACAATATGAACACTGTGTCTCTAATAGTTTGGCTGTAACGGACATTTTTGGAATATTAGGTGTTCGGCCACATGTTGCAGTCCATCGCTTAATAAGTGACTATATTAATGCTTTGGCCCTCTGTAAAACCCTGCATGTACAATATGAACACTGTGTCTCTAATAGTTTGGCTGTAACTGACATTTTTGGAATATTAGGTGTTCGACCACATGTTGCAGTCCAACGCTTAATAAGTGACTATATTAATGCTTTGGCCCTCTGTAAAACCCTTCATGTACAATATGAACACTGTGTCTCTGATAGTTTGGCTGTAACGGACATTTTTGGAATATTAGGTGTTCGGCCACATGTTGCAGTCCATCGCTTAATAAGTGACTATGTTAATGCTTTGGGCCTCTGTAAAACCCTGCATGTACAATTTGAACACTGTGTCTCTAATAGTTTGGCTGTAACGGACATTTTTGGAATATTAGGTGTTCCACCACATGTTGCAGTCCAACGCTTAATAAGTGACTATATTAATGCTTTGGCCCTCTGTAAAACCCTGCATGTACAATATGAAAACTGTGTCTCTAATAGTTTGGCTGTAACGGACATTTTTGGCATATTAGGTGTCCGACCACATATTGCAGTCCAACGCTTAATAAGTGACTATTTTAATGCTTTGGGACTCTGTATAACGCTGCATATACAGTATGAACTCTCTGCCTCTTATAGTTTGGCTGTAACTGACATTTTTCAAATATTTGGTGTTCAACCACATAGGGCAGTCCAACGCTTAATAAGTGACTATATTAATGCTTTGGGCCTCTCTTTAACGCTGCATATACAATATGAACTTTATGCCTCTTATAGTTTGGCTGTAACTGACATTTTTGGAATATTAGGTGTTCAACCACATAGGGCAGTCCAACGCTTAATAAGTGACTATATTAATGCTTTGGGCCTCTGTTTAACGCTGCATATACAATATGAACTTTATGCCTCTTATAGTTTGGCTGTAACTGACATTTTTGGAATATTTGGTGTTCAACCACATAGGGCAGTCCAACGCTTAATAAGTGACTATATTAATGCTTTGGGCCTCTGTTTAACGCTGCATATACAATATGAACTTAATGCCTCTTCTAGTTTTTCTGTAACTGACACTTTTGGAATATTAGGTGTTCGACCACATGTTGCAGTCCAACGCTTAATAAGTGACTATATTAATGCTTTGGGCCTCTGTAAAACCCTGCATGTACAATATGAACACTGTGTCTCTAATAGTTTGGCTGTAACGGACATTTTTGGAATATTAGGTGTTCCACCACATGTTGCAGTCCAACGCTTAATAAGTGACTATATTAATGCTTTGGCCCTCTGTAAAACCCTGCATATAAAATATGAACACTGTGTCTCTAATAGTTTGGCTGTAACTGACATTTTTGGAATAATAGGTGTTCGGCCACATGTTGCAGTCCATCGCTTAATAAGTGACTATATTAATGCTTTGGCCCTCTGTAAAACCCTGCATGTACAATATGAACACTGTGTCTCTGATAGTTTGGCTGTAACGGACACTTTTGGAATATTAGCTGTTCAACCACATGAGGCAGTCCAACGTTTAATATGTGGCTAAAGTAATGCTTTGGGCCTCTGTTTAACGCTGCATATTCAATATGAACTTTATGCCTCTTATAGTTTGGCTGTAACGGACATTTTTGGAATATTAGGAGTTCGGCCACATGTTGCAGTCCATCGCTTAATAAGTGACTATATTAATGCTTTGGCCCTCTGTAAAACCCTGCATGTACAATATGAACACTGTGTCTCTAATAGTTTGGCTGTAACGGACATTTTTGGAATATTAGGTGTTCGGCCACATGTTGCAGTCCATCGCTTAATAAGTGACAATATTAATGCTTTGGGCCTCTGTATAACCCTGCATGTACAATATGAACACTGTGTCTCTAATAGTTTGGCTGTAACGGACATTTTTGGAATATTAGGTGTTCGGTTACATGTTGCAGTCCATCGCTTAATAAGTGACTATATTAATGCTTTGGCCCTCTGTAAAACCCTGCATGTACAATATGAACACTGTGTCTCTAATAGTTTGGCTGTAACGGACATTTTTGGAATATTAGGTGTTCGGCCACATGTTGCAGTCCATCGCTTAATAAGTGACTATATTAATGCTTTGGGCCTCTGTAAAACCCTGCATGTACAATATGAACACTGTGTCTCTAATAGTTTGGCTGTAACGAACATTTTTGGAATATTAGGTGTTCGGCCACATGTTGCAGTCCATCGCTTAATAAGTGACTATATTAATGCTTTGGGTCTCTGTAAAACCCTGCATGTACCATATGAACACTGTGTCTCTAATAGTTTGGCTGTAACGGACATTTTTGGAATATTGGGTGTTCGGCCACCTGTTGCAGTCCATCGCTTAATAAGTGACTATATTAATGCTTTGGCCCTCTGTAAAACCCTGCATGTACAATATGAACACTGTGTCTCTAATAGTTTGGCTGTAACGGACATTTTTGGAATATTAGGTGTTTGACCACATGTTGCAGTCCAACGCTTAATAAGTGACTATATTATTGCTTTGGCCCTCTGTAAAACCCTGCATGTACAATATGAACACTGTGTCTCTAATAGTTTGGCTGTAACGGACATTTTTGGAATATTAGGTGTTCGGCCACATGTTGCAGTCCATCGCTTAATAAGTGACTATATTAATGCTTTGGGCTTCTGTATAACGCTGCATATACAGTATGAACTCTCTGCCTCTTATAGTTTGGCTGTAACTGACATTTTTGGAATATTAGGTGTTCAACCACATAGGGCAGTCCAACGCTTAATAAGTGACTATATTAATGCTTTGGGCCTCTGTTTAACGCTGCATATACAATATGAACTTTATGCCTCTTATAGTTTGGCTGTAACTGACATTTTTGGAATATTTGGTGTTCAACCACATAGGGCAGTCCAACGCTTAATAAGTGACTATATTAATGCTTTGGGCCTCTCTTTAACGCTGCATATACAATATGAACTTTATGCCTCTTATAGTTTGGCTGTAACTGACACTTTTGGAATATTAGGTGTTCAACTACATGTTGCAGTCCAACGCTTAACATGTGATTATAGTAATGCTTTGGGCCTCTGTATAACGCTGCATATACAATATGAACTTTATGCCTCTTATAGTTTGGCTGTAACTGACATTTTTGGAATATTAGGTGTTCAACCACATAGGGCAGTCCAACGCTTAATAAGTGACTATATTAATGCTTTGGGCCTCTGTTTAACGCTGCATATACAATATGAACTTTATGCCTCTTATAGTTTGGCTGTAACTGACATTTTTGGAATATTAGGTTTTCAACCACATAGGGCAGTCCAACGCTTAATAAGTGACTATATTAATGCTTTGGGCCTCTGTTTAACGCTGCATATACAATATGAACTTTATGTCTCTTATAGTTTGGCTGTAACTGACATTTTTGGAATATTTGGTGTTCAACCACATAGGGCAGTCCAACGCTTAATAAGTGACTATATTAATGCTTTGGGCCTCTGTTTAACGCTGCATATACAATATGAACTTAATGCCTCTTCTAGTTTTTCTGTAACTGACACTTTTGGAATATTAGGTGTTCGACCACATGTTGCAGTCCAACGCTTAATAAGTGACTATATTAATGCTTTGGGCCTCTGTAAAACCCTGCATGTACAATATGAACACTGTGTCTCTAATAGTTTGGCTGTAACGGACATTTTTGGAATATTAGGTGTTCGGTTACATGTTGCAGTCCATCGCTTAATAAGTGACTATATTAATGCTTTGGCCCTCTGTAAAACCCTGCATGTACAATATGAACACTGTGTCTCTAATAGTTTGGCTGTAACGAACATTTTTGGAATAATAGGTGTTCGGCCACATGTTGCAGTCCATCGCTTAATAAGTGACTATATTAATGCTTTGGGCCTCTGTTAAACCCTGCATATAAAATATGAACACTGTGTCTCTAATAGTTTGGCTGTAACGAACATTTTTGGAATAATAGGTGTTCGGCCACATGTTGCAGTCCATCGCTTAATAAGTGACTATATTAATGCTTTGGCCCTCTGAAAAACCCTGCATGTACAGTATGAACACTGTGTCTCTAATAGTTTGGCTGTAACGGACATTTTTGGAATATTAGGTGTTCCACCACATGTTGCAGTCCAACGCTTAATAAGTGACTATATTAATGCTTTGGCCCTCTGTAAAACCCTGCATGTACAATATGAAAACTGTGTCTCTAATAGTTTGGCTGTAACGGACATTTTTGGCATATTAGGTGCTCGGCCACATGTTGCAGTCCATCGCTTAATAAGTGACTATGTTAATGCTTTGGCCCTCTGTAAAACCCTGCATGTACAATATGAACACTGTGTCTCTAATAGTTTGGCTGTAACGGACATTTTTTGAATATTAGGTGTTCGGCCACATGTTGCAGTCCATCGCTTAATAAGTGACTATATTAATGCTTTGGGACTCTGTATAACGCTGCATATACAGTATGAACTCTCTGCCTCTTATAGTTTGGCTGTAATTGACATTTTTGGAATATTAGGTGTTCAACCACATAGGGCAGTCCAACGCTTAATAAGTGACTATATTAATGCTTTGGGCCTCTGTTTAACGCTGCATATACAATATGAACTTTATGCCTCTTATAGTTTGGCTGTAACTGACACTTTTGGAATATTAGGTGTTCAACTACATGTTGCAGTCCAACGCTTAACATGTGATTATAGTAATGCTTTGGGCCTCTGTATAACGCTGCATATACAATATGAACTTTATGCCTCTTATAGTTTGGCTGTAACTGACATTTTTGGAATATTAGGTGTTCAACCACATAGGGCAGTCCAACGCTTAATAAGTGACTATATTAATGCTTTGGGCCTCTGTTTAACGCTGCATATACAATATGAACTTTATGCCTCTTATAGTTTGGCTGTAACTGACATTTTTGGAATATTTGGTGTTCAACCACATAGGGCAGTCCAACGCTTAATAAGTGACTATATTAATGCTTTGGGCCTCTGTTTAACGCTGCATATACAATATGAACTTAATGCCTCTTCTAGTTTTTCTGTAACTGACACTTTTGGAATATTAGGTGTTCGACCACATGTTGCAGTCCAACGCTTAATAAGTGACTATATTAATGCTTTGGGCCTCTGTAACACCCTGCATGTACAATATGAACACTGTGTCTCTAATAGTTTGGCTGTAACGGACATTTTTGGAATAATAGGTGTTCGGCCACATGTTGCAGTCCATCGCTTAATAAGTGACTATATTAATGCTTTGGGCCTCTGTAAAACCCTGCATGTACAATATGAACACTGTGTCTCTAATAGTTTGGCTGTAACGGACATTTTTGGAATATTAGGTGTTCGGTTACATGTTGCAGTCCATCGCTTAATAAGTGACTATATTAATGCTTTGGCCCTCTGTAAAACCCTGCATGTACAATATGAACACTGTGTCTCTAATAGTTTGGCTGTAACGAACATTTTTGGAATATTAGGTGTTCGGCCACATGTTGCAGTCCATCGCTTAATAAGTGACTATATTAATGCTTTGGGCCTCTGTAAAACCCTGCATATAAAATATTTATTTATTTATTTATTTATTTATTTATTTATTTTATTGCCCAACAGTGTATAACACCAATTACAAGACAAATTTAGCAGATATTATTAGAAAACAAATTAAATATAATTAAACAACAATTACAATTACAATATAAACACAGCTGTAAATAATGCATTTGAATATAATTCGAAAGAAAAAAAAATATAACATTGTAATATAGTAATATAACAATATAAAAATACATGGTAGGTACATTAGTAAATATTCTCTAATAAACATCAGAGAAATAAAAAAAAAAAAAATTGGAGACATTCAAGTGTATTCACAGTGAATAAATATACAAAAATACAAAAATCATGGTATTACATATAGCTAGTTACAAAGGTAAATTCAAAAATTAACAGTAAACTTATGACAAGAAAAATGAAATATATATATAATTATTCAATGTAGTAAATGTAGGTAAGACAATTACCAATTGTAGTAAGCATAGGTATGACAATTAATATATATAATTAAATATACATGAATGTTTTCGAAAATGGATCATCATTGAAATAAACGTTATTGATCATGTTTATATTTATTCCTTACTAAGTGTAAAATGATATTGAGCTTATCATAATTTATATCGCATTTATCAGCATATAGAGAAAAGTGTTTGCATATTCTATTTATGGGTGAGTTAATTCCCACATTTGTTCTATATGAATCTAATTTAAACATTGATCGTGCACGGAGATTTACCTGTGGTGCATAAAAGCATATATTCGATAGAAGCTGGGGACAGCTAATTTTGGAGTTAAGTAGCTTAAACAAGAATGTAATTTCAGAGCAGACCCGGCGTACCTTTAAAGAGTCAAGATGAAATTCGGTTAGCAATAATGTTTGACTTACTCCTCTTACGGGATAGCTTTTGTGCTCTTTAAAATATAAATATTTCAAAAAAGAACGCTGCAAGCTCTCTAAATTATTTTCTGCATATTTGAAGCTGGGGGACCAAACAACACTGCAATATTCAAGTTTTGATCGAATTAGGCAGTAAAATAAACTTTTTAGTGCATTGATATTTGTAAAATTTTTCGTGTTGCGTATTAAGAATCCCAGCGATTTGAAAGAAGAATTAACAGTTTCAATAATGTGATCATTGAAGTTTAGTTTGTTATCAAATAAAACACCAAGATCCCTGATTTTGTTTACAGATTCAACAACGGCACCCTCCAAGTGATAGTCAAACCTAAGTAAATTTGAGCACCTTGAAAATCTAACAACTTTGCATTTACTTGTGTTAAAAGATAGACCATTTCTAGTACACCAAATATTTACTCTTGCCAAGTCTTGTTGTAGTAGTTCGCAGTCATTAGAACTTTTCACCTCTCTATACAATTTCAGGTCATCAGCATATAATAGACAGTTTGAATTGAGGATGCAAGTTGTTATGTCATTTATATAGATGTTGAATAATAGAGGTCCAATATTAGAACCTTGTGGGACACCTGATGTCTGCACAAAACTCTTTGACTTGAAACCATTGTAGACGACGGTTACTTCACGGTTGCCTAAATACGATTCAAAAAATTGAATAAATCGTTCCGAGAAACCCAGCATGTCAAGTTTATACAACAAAGTTTTATGTTGAATTTTATCGAATGCTTTTGTCATATCCAAATATAACACATCTACTTGACTTCTTTTGTCTATACAATGAGCTATATGCTGTGTGATGCACATTAGATTTGAGACAGTAGATCTATTTTCAAAAAATCCATGCTGGTTTTCTGAAATAATGTGAATAATCTTTGAAAAAATGTGAGTTTGTATAATGCTTTCGAAAATTTTTGCAAAATTTGATAAAATTGATATTGGTCTATAATTAGTAACATCTGATATGTTTTGGTTTTTGGGTACTGGGCATATTCTCGTTTTCTTCCAGCAATGTGGAAATTTGGAGGTAGTTAAACACATATTATATATATATAAGAGTGGTTCAATGAAAGTGAATGCACAGTCCCTAATCAGAAAGCCCGGAATCTTATCAAGCCCGGCACACATATTTGGTTTGATTTTACCAATTGATTTTAAGAGTTCACTTTCAGTTATATGCGATATGTCTATTAAAGGGAAGCCACTAATCACTTCATGAGATTGGTTTTTAAACCGTGTATACTTGTTGGAGATGGAGGTTGATATACACTAGAGAAATAGTCTTGAAAAGCATTTACAATGTTGTTCGGACCATTAATTGTCCTGTTGTTAAATTTAACTTCCCCAGGAATACTCGTGCGACCTTTCTTATCACGAATAAATGACCAAAACTGACTAGGGTTAATTTTTAGTTCACATTGAATTTTTCTATGTAGTTTTTATAATCATTATGCATCAGTTTAGCGGCTTCTCTTCTAACATCAGAGAATTTGGAGTAGTAAAATTCCAATTTGGTTGATTTGTATTTTTTATGAAAATAATTTTTAGTTTTCAGTTTTTGTTTTAATTGTAAAGAGTACCATTTTGGATACAATGATTTGTTAGATTTATATTTCGGAGTGTATTTATCGATAACGGAGTACAATTGTTTGTAAAACATATCTACTACTTTATCAACATCGTGATAATCGTACAAAAAACTCCAGTTTGTATTTCCCAGCTCATGATATAGACCTAGAAAATTTGTTTTGCGAAAGTTGTAAAGTAAAGTGTTTGAGAGTTGCGGAAAGTTTTTTAATCGAGCAGTGCTAGTGCAAGCTGAAATCACCAGTGGTGGATGATATTTATCAATGTTAACCAATGGGAAGTCGCTAATATGAACCATGCATGAGGATACATTGTGAAAAACAAGATCTAGTAAACAACCATTTACATTGCAAACTTCATTAGCCTGAAACATTCCTGTGGAATTTTGAAATCTATTTATGACACCTGTTCGATTGCTATTTGATGAACTGTCCAGGTTTGGAGTATTAAAGTCACCAATCAATATAGTGTATTTATCGTTTAGTACAAATAATTCAAGAGTTTCAAAGAAATGTTCAAAGTCTGACATAGAGACATCGGGAGGAATGTATACTACGATCAAATTCAGCTTTGCAACTCCACAATTCAAAGTACAGCCAACAACATCAACGGAAACCACGTTGCTAAACATTGACAAATTTAAAAATGAGACATTATACGTGTCTAACAATGATATAAGAACACCACCGCCTCTTGATTTGCCAGTTGCTTCCCGATTTCTGTCAGACCGATGTACTACAAAGTTTTGTGGACAATATTCACCAGAATATATACTTTGGTCAAGCCAGGTTTCACTAAGGCATATGATGTCATATTGGGAACAAAGCAGATTTTTAGTAAAGGTGTCAGCTTTGGATCTTAGACTTCTAACATTTTGATAGTATATATTAAGGTTACATATAGATGTTGGACCATTGGGCAATATTAGTTTAAATTTCTTCCTCTAGCATTTACTGTTTGTGTAACAATACGTGGTACATTATTTGTGTATCTGATGGTAATATTTTGTTCTCCAGCTTCTTTACGGGTCGCAAGCTCATTCCGTAAATTACGAAAATATTCTTGTTGTTGACGAGTTTTGTCGCTAGTTATATGTACGTTGGCATAATCTGTAGTTTGCTTCAGGGACGAGGATTTTCTAAGAACCAATTTAGCCGTCTCAATTTTCCGAAACGTAAGTTTTAATGGTCTTGGTTTATTATTTATTGGTTTGCCAATTCTAATTACATCATCTGGGGTTACAATAGCAGTGGGATCGATACATTCCAAAATATCATTTACCAGGTTGACATCGTATTTGTCAGGCGATTCAGGAACATTGTACATAATAACATTTGTAGCCCTTAAAGCCCGTTCAACAGATTCTTGCATTAATTCCTCCTGCTGAGCTTGTTCGAATGGATGAACTTGAATCGTATTTATAACGTTTTCAATGTTTTGAAGCCTGTTTTCTACAGACGATTTTAATTCAGCGAACATTGTTTTCATTTCACTAAAAAAGTTTAGTGATATTTTGCACTGCTTGCAGACAATTTTAATATGTGGAGATTTTGTTGCAGTAATCACTCTTAATTCTGACTCAGATAAATCGAGGCACTTGTTATAAATCGGTGCTTTACAAGCATCACACGATAGATGAGGTTTACCACATGATTGGAAGCAATGACAGCAATTAGCCATGGTGTAAGACGTTAGTAACTTAGTAAATTAATTTAATAAGATTTTAAAAATTGGCGAAGGCACTTAAAAATACAGAGTGAATCACACCACGCGTAGGACAAACAAAGTGCACCAAAAGTAAACAAATTGAAACAAAACAATGAAAATGGTTGTTGATTGAAGCGATGAGAAAGCTTAGGTACTTTGATTCACTAATTCGTCGATAACTAGTTAAACAGAGTTTCGCAAAAGTCAATTCAGCATAATATTAACGTGACACACTATGTACATAAGTTGTTTAGTAGGCGTGTCTACACTCGCGATTTGAATGCTACAGAGTGAAACACACGACGTATAGCACAAACAAAATGCACTAACAATAACCGAAATAATACAGAGACATGAGAATAGTTGCTGTATGAAACAATGAGTACGTTAAGGTAGTTAGAATCTATAATTTGTCGTTAACAACACAAATTGGGTAACGGAAAATTCAGTTCGCCCAATATTAACATGATTCACTAAGTACACAAGTTGTTTAGTCGGCGTGTCCAGACTCACGTTTTGAATAATATGTGTTAATCTTATTATATTTTTATTAAATTATATGATCAATCCATAAACAAATTAAACCGGTTCACTACACAATAATGAATTTATGCAGAATGTTATGTTACACCACAGCAAGGTAAAATTAACAAATTTAGAGCTGTTGTTGTTGACAATGTCAATATGGTCGAAATTCGCTTACTACTATAGTAAACAAATAAATCGCGAGAGAAATTCACAAAATGCACCCTTAATTGTGTCACTAGAAATTTATTTTCACACTAATCTCATGACTTGATTCACAAGCTACACAAATATGTAAGATATTCTGTGTTTTACGAAATTTTACCACTGGATTTAGTTAAAATTTGCGCACAAGTTTCAATGTGATGTATACTGCTCTTATGCTACAGCTGTCTCAAATATGAACACTGTGTCTCTAATAGTTTGGCTGTAACGGACAATTTTGGAATATTAGGTGTTCGGCCACATGTTGCAGTCCATCGCTTAATAAGTGACTATATTAATGCTTTGGGTCTCTGTAAAACCCTGCATGTACCATATGAACACTGTGTCTCTAATAGTTTGGCTGTAACGGACATTTTTGGAATATTAGGTGTTCGGCCACATGTTGCAGTCCATCGCTTAATAAGTGACTATATTAATGCTTTGGCCCTCTGTAAAACCCTGCATGTACAATATGAACACTGGGTCTCTAATAGTTTGGCTGTAACGGACATTTTTGGAATATTAGGTGTTCGGTCACATGTTGCAGTCCATCGCTTAATAAGTGTCTATATTAATGCTTTGGGCCTCTGAAAAACCCGGCATATAAAATATGAACACTGTGTCTCTAATAGTTTGGCTGTAACGGACATTTTTGGAATATTAGGTGTTCGGTCACATGTTGCAGTCCATCGCTTAATAAGTGTCTATATTAATGCTTTGGGCCTCTGTAAAACCCGGCATATAAAATATGAACACTGTGTCTCTAATAGTTTGGCTGTAACGAACATTTTTGGAATATTAGGTGTTCGGTCACATGTTGCAGTCCATCGCTTAATAAGTGACTATATTAATGCTTTGGGCCTCTGTAAAACCCGGCATATAAAATATGAACACTGTGTCTCTAATAGTTTGGCTGTAACGGACATTTTTGGAATATTAGGTGTTCGGCCACATGTTGCAGTTCATCGCTTAATAAGTGACTATATTAATGCTTTGGCCCTCTGTAAAACCCTGCATGTACAATATGAACACTGTGTCTCTAATAGTTTGGCTGTAACGGACATTTTTGGAATATTAGGTGTTCGGCTACATATTGCAGTCCATCGCTTAATAAGTGACTATATTCATGCTTTGGGCCTCTGTAAAACCCTGCATATAAAATATGAACACTGTGTCTCTAATAGTTTGGCTGTAACTGACATTTTTGGAATATTAGGTGTTCGGCCACATGATGCAGTCCATCGCTTAATAAGTGACTATATTAATGCTTTGGGCCTCTGTAAAACCCTGCATATAAAATATGAACACTGTGTCTCTAATAGTTTGGCTGTAACGAACATTTTTGGAATATTAGGTGTTCGGTCACATGTTGCAGTCCATCGCTTAATAAGTGACTATATTAATGCTTTGGGCCTCTGTAAAACCCGGCATATAAAATATGAACACTGTGTCTCTAATAGTTTGGCTGTAACGGACATTTTTGGAATATTAGGTGTTCGGCCACATGTTGCAGTTCATCGCTTAATAAGTGACTATATTAATGCTTTGGCCCTCTGTAAAACCCTGCATGTACAATATGAACACTGTGTCTCTAATAGTTTGGCTGTAACGGACATTTTTGGAATATTAGGTGTTCGGCTACATATTGCAGTCCATCGCTTAATAAGTGACTATATTCATGCTTTGGGCCTCTGTAAAACCCTGCATATAAAATATGAACACTGTGTCTCTAATAGTTTGGCTGTAACGGACATTTTTGGAATATTAGGTGTTCGGCCACATGATGCAGTCCATCGCTTAATAAGTGACTATATTCATGCTTTGGGCCTCTGTAAAACCCTGCATATAAAATATGAACACTGTGTCTCTAATAGTTTGGCTGTAACTGACATTTTTGGAATATTAGGTGTTCGGCCACATGTTGCAGTCCATCGCTTAATAAGTGACTATATTAATGCTTTGGGCCTCTGTAAAACCATGCATGTACAATATGAACACTGTGTCTCTAATAGTTTGGCTGTAACGGACATTTTTGGAATATTAGGTGTTCGGCTACATATTGCAGTCCATCGCTTAATAAGTGACTATATTCATGCTTTGGGCCTCTGTAAAACCCTGCATATAAAATATGAACACTGTGTCTCTAATAGTTTGGCTGTAACGGACATTTTTGGAATATTAGGTGTTCGGCCACATGATGCAGTCCATCGCTTAATAAGTGACTATATTAATGCTTTGGCCCTCTGTAAAACCCTGCATGTACAATATGAACACTGTGTCTCTAATAGTTTGGCTGTAACTGACATTTTTGGAATATTAGGTGTTCGGCCACATGTTGCAGTCCATCGCTTAATAAGTGACTATATTAATGCTTTGGGCCTCTGTAAAACCATGCATGTACAATATGAACACTGTGTCTCTAATAGTTTGGCTGTAACGGACATTTTTGGAATATTAGGTGTTCGGCCACATGTTGCAGTCCATCGCTTAATAAGTGACTATATTAATGCTTTGGCCCTCTGTAAAACTCTGCATGCACAATATGAACACTGTGTCTCTAATAGTTTGGCTGTAACGGACAATTTTGGAATATTAGGTGTTCGGCCACATGTTGCAGTCCATCGCTTAATAAGTGACTATATTAATGCTTTGGGCCTCTTTTAAACCCTGCATGTACAATATGAACACTGTGTCTCTAATAGTTTGGCTGTAACGGACAATTTTGGAATATTAGGTGTTCGGCCACATGTTGCAGTCCATCGCTTAATAAGTGACTATATTAATGCTTTGGGCCTCTGTAAAACCCTGCTTAAAAAATATGAACACTGTGTCTCTAATAGTTTTCTGTAACTGACATTTTCGGAATATTAGGTGTTCCACCACATGTTGCACTCCAACGCTTAATAAGTGACTATATTAATGCTTTGGCCCTCTGTAAAACCCTGCATGCACAATATGAACACTGTGTCTCTAGTAGTTTGGCTGTAACGGACAATTTTTAAATATTAGGTGTTCGGCCACATGTTGCAGTCCATCGCTTAATAAGTGACTATATTAATGCTTTGGGCCTCTGTTAAACCCTGCATGTACAATATGAACACTGTGTCACTAATAGTTTGGCTATAACGGACATTTTTGGAATTTCGGCCACATGTTGCAGTCCATCGCTTAATAAGTGACTATATTAATGCTTTGGCCCTCTGTAAAACCCTGCATGCACAATATGAACACTGTGTCTCTAATAGTTTGGCTGTAACAAACAATTTTGGAATATTAGGTGTTCGGCCACATGTTGCAGTCCATCGCTTAATAAGTGACTATATTAATGCTTTGGGCCTCTGTAAAACCCTGCATGTACAATATGAACACTGTGTCTCTAATAGTTTGGCTGTAACGGACATTTTTGGAATATTAGGTGTTCGGCCACATGTTGCAGTCCATCGCTTAATAAGTGACTATATAAATGCTTTGGGCCTCTGTTAAACCCTGCATGTACAATATGAACACTGTGTCACTAATAGTTTGGCTATAACGGACATTTTTGGAATATTAGGTGTTCGGTTACATGTTGCAGTCCATCGCTTAATAAGTGACTATATTAATGCTTTGGGCCTCTGGTAAACCCTGCATGTATAATATGAACACTGTGTTTCTAATAGTTTAGCTGTAACGGACATTTTTGGAATATTAGGTGTTCGGCCACATGTTGCAGTCCATCGCTTAATAAGTGACTATATTAATGCTTTGGGCCTCTGTAAAACCCTGCATGTACAATATGAACACTGTGTCTCTAATAGTTTGGCTGTAACGGACATTATTGGAATATTAGGTGTTCGGCCACATGTTGCAGTCCATCGCTTAATAAGTGACTATATAAATGCTTTGGCGCTCTGTAAAACCCTGCATGTACAATATGAACACTGTGTCTCTAATAGTTTGGCTGTAACGGACATTTTTGGAATATTAGGTGTTCGGCCACATGTTGCAGTCCATCGCTTAATAAGTGACTATATTAATGCTTTGGGCCTCTGTAAAACCCTGCATGTACAATATGAACACTGTGTCTCTAATAGTTTGGCTGTAACGGACATTTTTGGAATATTAGGTGTTCGGCCACATGTTGCAGTCCATCGCTTAATAAGTGACTATATTAAGGCTTTGGCCCTCTGTAAAACTCTGCATGCACAATATGAACACTGTGTCTCTAATAGTTTGGCTGGAACGGACAATTTTGGAATATTAGGTGTTCGGCCACATGTTGCAGTCCATCGCTTAATAAGTGACTATATAAATGCTTTGGTCCTCTCTTAAACCCTGCATGTACAATATGAACACTGTGTCTCTAATAGTTTGGCTGTAACGGACAATTTTGGAATATTAGGTGTTCGGCCACATGTTGCAGTCCATCGCTTAATAAGTGACTATATAAATGCTTTGGTCCTCTCTTAAACCCTGCATGTACAATATGAACACTGTGTCTCTAATAGTTTGGCTGTAACGGACATTTTTGGAATATTAGGTGTTCGGCTACATATTGCAGTCCATCGCTTAATAAGTGACTATATTCATGCTTTGGGCCTCTGTAAAACCCTGCATATAAAATATGAACACTGTGTCTCTAATAGTTTGGCTGTAACGGACATTTTTGGAATATTAGGTGTTCGGCCACATGATGCAGTCCATCGCTTAATAAGTGACTATATTCATGCTTTGGGCCTCTGTAAAACCCTGCATATAAAATATGAACACTGTGTCTCTAATAGTTTGGCTGTAACTGACATTTTTGGAATATTAGGTGTTCGGCCACATGTTGCAGTCCATCGCTTAATAAGTGACTATATTAATGCTTTGGGCCTCTGTAAAACCATGCATGTACAATATGAACACTGTGTCTCTAATAGTTTGGCTGTAACGGACATTTTTGGAATATTAGGTGTTCGGCTACATATTGCAGTCCATCGCTTAATAAGTGACTATATTCATGCTTTGGGCCTCTGTAAAACCCTGCATATAAAATATGAACACTGTGTCTCTAATAGTTTGGCTGTAACGGACATTTTTGGAATATTAGGTGTTCGGCCACATGATGCAGTCCATCGCTTAATAAGTGACTATATTAATGCTTTGGCCCTCTGTAAAACCCTGCATGTACAATATGAACACTGTGTCTCTAATAGTTTGGCTGTAACTGACATTTTTGGAATATTAGGTGTTCGGCCACATGTTGCAGTCCATCGCTTAATAAGTGACTATATTAATGCTTTGGGCCTCTTTTAAACCCTGCATGTACAATATGAACACTGTGTCTCTAATAGTTTGGCTGTAACGGACAATTTTGGAATATTAGGTGTTCGGCCACATGTTGCAGTCCATCGCTTAATAAGTGACTATATTAATGCTTTGGGCCTCTGTAAAACCCTGCTTAAAAAATATGAACACTGTGTCTCTAATAGTTTTCTGTAACTGACATTTTCGGAATATTAGGTGTTCCACCACATGTTGCACTCCAACGCTTAATAAGTGACTATATTAATGCTTTGGCCCTCTGTAAAACCCTGCATGCACAATATGAACACTGTGTCTCTAGTAGTTTGGCTGTAACGGACAATTTTTAAATATTAGGTGTTCGGCCACATGTTGCAGTCCATCGCTTAATAAGTGACTATATTAATGCTTTGGGCCTCTGTTAAACCCTGCATGTACAATATGAACACTGTGTCACTAATAGTTTGGCTATAACGGACATTTTTGGAATTTCGGCCACATGTTGCAGTCCATCGCTTAATAAGTGACTATATTAATGCTTTGGCCCTCTGTAAAACCCTGCATGCACAATATGAACACTGTGTCTCTAATAGTTTGGCTGTAACAAACAATTTTGGAATATTAGGTGTTCTTCCACATGTTGCAGTTCATCGCTTAATAAGTGACTATATTAATGCTTTGGGCCTCTGTTAAACCCTGCATGTACAATATTAACACTGTGTCACTAATAGTTTGGCTATAACGGACATTTTTGGAATATTAGCTGTTCGGTTACATGTTGCAGTCCATCGCTTAATAAGTGACTATATTAATGCTTTGGGCCTCTGGTAAACCCTGCATGTACAATATGAACACTGTGTCTCTAATAGTTTAGCTGTAACGGACATTTTTGGAATATTAGGTGTTCGGCCACATGTTGCAGTCCATCGCTTAATAAGTGACTATATTAATGCTTTGGGCCTCTGTAAAACCCTGCATGTACAATATGAACACTGTGTCTCTAATAGTTTGGCTGTAACGGACATTTTTGGAATATTAGGTGTTCGGCCACATGTTGCAGTCCATCGCTTAATAAGTGACTATATAAATGCTTTGGGCCTCTGTTAAACCCTGCATGTACAATATGAACACTGTGTCACTAATAGTTTGGCTATAACGGACATTTTTGGAATATTAGGTGTTCGGTTACATGTTGCAGTCCATCGCTTAATAAGTGACTATATTAATGCTTTGGGCCTCTGGTAAACCCTGCATGTATAATATGAACACTGTGTTTCTAATAGTTTAGCTGTAACGGACATTTTTGGAATATTAGGTGTTCGGCCACATGTTGCAGTCCATCGCTTAATAAGTGACTATATTAATGCTTTGGGCCTCTGTAAAACCCTGCATGTACAATATGAACACTGTGTCTCTAATAGTTTGGCTGTAACGGACATTATTGGAATATTAGGTGTTCGGCCACATGTTGCAGTCCATCGCTTAATAAGTGACTATATAAATGCTTTGGCCCTCTGTAAAACCCTGCATGTACAATATGAACACTGTGTCTCTAATAGTTTGGCTGTAACGGACATTTTTGGAATATTAGGTGTTCGGCCACATGTTGCAGTCCATCGCTTAATAAGTGACTATATTAATGCTTTGGGCCTCTGTAAAACCCTGCATGTACAATATGAACACTGTGTCTCTAATAGTTTGGCTGTAACGGACATTTTTGGAATATTAGGTGTTCGGCCACATGTTGCAGTCCATCGCTTAATAAGTGACTATATTAAAGCTTTGGCCCTCTGTAAAACTCTGCATGCACAATATGAACACTGTGTCTCTAATAGTTTGGCTGGAACGGACAATTTTGGAATATTAGGTGTTCGGCCACATGTTGCAGTCCATCGCTTAATAAGTGACTATATAAATGCTTTGGTCCTCTCTTAAACCCTGCATGTACAATATGAACACTGTGTCTCTAATAGTTTGGCTGTAACGGACAATTTTGGAATATTAGGTGTTCGGCCACATGTTGCAGTCCATCGCTTAATAAGTGACTATATTAATGCTTTGGGCCTCTGTAAAACCCTGCATATAAAATATGAACACTGTGCCTCTAATAGTTTTCTGTAACTGACATTTTTGGAATATTAGGTGTTCGACCACATGTTGCAGTCCAACGCATAATAAGTGACTATATTAATGCTTTGGCCCTCTGTAAAACCCTGCATGCACAATATGAACACTGTGTCTCTAATAGTTTGGCTGTAACGGACAATTTTGGAATATTAGGTGTTCGGCCACATGTTGCAGTCCATCGCTTAATAAGTGACTATATTAATGCTTTGGGCCTCTGTTAAACCCTGCATGTACAATAAGAACACTGTGTCACTAATAGTTTGGCTATAACGGACATTTTTGGAATATTAGGTGTTCGGTTACATGTTGCAGTCCATCGCTTAATAAGTGACTATATTAATGCTTTGGGCCTCTGGTAAACCCTGCATGTACAATATGAACACTGTGTCTCTAATAGTTTAGCTGTAACGGACATTTTTGGAATATTAGGTGTTCGGCCACATGTTGCAGTCCATCGCTTAATAAGTGACTATATTAATGCTTTGGGCCTCTGTAAAACCCTGTATGTACAATATGAACACTGTGTCTCTAATAGTTTGGCTGTAACGGACATTTTTGGAATATTAGGTGTTCGGCCACATGTTGCAGTCCATCGCTTAATAAGTGACTATATAAATGCTTTGGCCCTCTGTAAAACCCTGCATGTACAATATGAACACTGTGTCTCTAATAGTTTGGCTGTAACGGACATTTTTGGAATATTAGGTGTTCGGCCACATGTTGCAGTCCATCGCTTAATAAGTGACTATATTAATGCTTTGGCCCTCTGTAAAACTCTGCATGCACAATATGAACACTGTGTCTCTAATAGTTTGGCTGTAACGGACAATTTTGGAATATTAGGTGTTCGGCCACATGTTGCAGTCCATCGCTTAATAAGTGACTATATTAATGCTTTGGGCCTCTGTAAAACCCTGCATATAAAATATGAACACTGTGTCTCTAATAGTTTGGCTGTAACTGACATTTTTGTAATATTAGGTGTTCGACCACATATTGCAGTCCAACGCTTAATAAGTGACTATATTAATGCTTTGGGACTCTGTATAACGCTGCATATACAGTATGATCTCTCTGCCTCTTATTGTTTGGCTGTTACTGTCATTTTTGGAATATTAGGTGTTCCACCACATGTTGCAGTCCAACGCTTAATAAGTGACTATATTAATGCTTTGGCCGTCAGTAAAACCCTGCATGTACAATTTGAACACTGTGTCTCTAATAGTTTGGCTGTAACGGACATTTTTGGAATATTAGGTGTTCGGCCACATGTTGCAGTCCATCGCTTAATAAGTGACTATATTAATGCTTTGGGCCTCTGTTTAACGCTGCATATACAATATGAACTTTATGCCTCTTATAGTTTGGCTGTAACTGACACTTTTGGAATATTAGGTGTTCAACTACATGTTGCAGTCCATCGCTTAATAAGTGACTATATTAATGCTTTGGGCCTCTGTATAACGCTGCTTATACAAAATGAACTGTGCCCCTAAGAGTTTGGCTGTAACGGACACTTTTGGAATATTAGGTGTTCAACCACATGAGGCAGTCCAACGCTTAATAAGTGACTATATTAATGCTTTGGGCCTCTGTATAACGCTGCATATACCATATGAACTTTGTGCCTCTAATAGTTTGGCTGTAACGGACACTTTTGGAATATTAGGTGTTTAACCACATGGGGCAGTCCAACGCTTAATAAGTGACTATATTAAAGCTTTGGGCCTCTGTATAACGCTGCTTATACAAAATGAACTGTGCCCCAAAGAGTTTGGCTGTAACGGACACTCTTGGAATATTAGGTGTTCAACCACAAGGGGCAGTCCAACGCTTAATATGTGGTTAAAGTAATGCATTGGGACTCTGTATAACGCTGCATATACAGTATGAACCCTGTGTCTCTAATAGTTTGGCTGTAACTGACATTTTTGTAATATTAGGTGTTCGACCACATATTGCAGTCCAACGCTTAATAAGTGACTATATTAATGCTTTGGGACTCTGTATAACGCTGCATATACAGTATGAACTCTCTGCCTCTTATTGTTTGGCTGTTACTGTCATTTTTGGAATATTAGGTGTTCGACCACATGTTGCAGTCCAACGCTTAATAAGTGACTATATTAATGCTTTGGCCCTCTGTAAAACGCTGCATATACAGAATGAACTCTGTGCCTCTTACAGCTTGGCTGTAACTGACACTTTTGTAATATTAGGTGTTCGACCACATGTTGCAGTCCAACGCGGAACATGTGATTATAGTAATCCTTTGGGCCTCTGTATAACGCTGCATATACAATATGAACTTTATGCCTCTTATAGTTTGGCTGTAACTGACACTTTTGGAATATTAGGTGTTCAACTACATGTTGCAGTCCATCGCTTAACATGTGATTATAGTAATGCTTTGGGCCTCTGTATAACGCTGCATATACAATATGAACTTAATGCCTCTTCAAGTTTTTCTGTAACTGACACTTTTGGAATATTAGGTGTTCGACCACATGTTGCAGTCCAACGCTTAATAAGTGACAATATTAATGCTTTGGGCCTCTGTATAACGCTGCATGTACAATATGAACACTGTGTCTCTAATAGTTTGGCTGTAACGGACATTTTTGGAATATTAGGTGTTCGGCCACATGTTGCAGTCCATCGCTTAATAAGTGACTATATTAATGCTTTGGGCCTCTGTTTAACGCTGCATATACAATATGAACTTTATGCCTCTTATAGTTTGGCTGTAACTGACACTTTTGGAATATTAGGTGTTCAACTACATGTTGCAGTCCAACGCTTAACATGTGATTATAGTAATGCTTTGGGCCTCTGTATAACGCTGCATATACAATATGAACTTAATGCCTCTTCAAGTTTTTCTGTAACTGACACTTTTGGAATATTAGGTGTTCAACCACATGTTGCAGTCCAACGCTTAATAAGTGACTATATTAATGCTTTGGGCCTCTGTATAACGCTGCACATACAATATGAACTTAATGCCTCTTCTAGTTTTTCTGTAACTGACACTTTTGGAATATTAGGTGTTCGACCACATGTTGCAGTCCAACGCTTAATAAGTGACTATATTAATGCTTTGGGCTTCTGTAAAACCCTGCATGTACAATATGAACACTGTGTCTCTAATAGTTTGGCTGTAACGGACAATTTTGGAATATTAGGTGTTCGGCCACATGTTGCAGTCCAACGCTTAATAAGTGACTATATTAATGCTTTGGGCCTCTGTTTAACGCTGCATATACAATATGAACTTTATGCCTCTTATAGTTTGGCTGTAACTGACACTTTTGGAATATTAGGTGTTCAACTACATGTTGCAGTCCAACGCTTAATAAGTGACTATATTAATGCTTTGGCCCTCTGTAAAACGCTGCATGTACAATATGAACACTGTGTCTCTAATAGTTTGGCTGTAACGGACAATTTTGGAATATTAGGTTTTCAACCACATAGGGCAGTCCAAAGCTTAATAAGTGACTATATTAATGCTTTGGGCCTCTGTTTAACGCTGCATATACAATATGAACTTTATGCCTCTTATAGTTTGCCTGTAACGGACATTTTTGGAATATTAGGTGTTCGGCCACTTGTTGCAGTCCATCGCTTAATAAGTGACTATATTAATGCTTTGGGCCTCTGTAAAACGCTGCATACACAATATGAACACTGTGTCTCTAATAGTTTGGCTGTTACTGTCATTTTTGGAATATTAGGTGTTCGACCACATGTTGCAGTCCAACGCTTAATAACTGACTATATTAATGCTTTGGCCCTCTGTAACACGCTGCATATACAGTATGAACTCTGTGCCTCTTACAGCTTGGTTGTAACTGACACTTTTGTAATATTAGGTGTTCGACCACATGTTGCAGTCCAACGCGGAACATGTGATTATAGTAATCCTTTGGGCCTCTGCATAACGCTGCATATACAATATGAACTTAATGCCTCTTCAAGTTTTTCTGTAACTGACACTTTTGGAATATTAGGTGTTCGACCACATGTTGCAGTCCAACGCTTAATAAGTGACTATATTAATGCTTTGGGCCTCTGTAAAACCCTGCATGTACAATATGAACACTGTGTCTCTAATAGTTTGGCTGTAACGGACATTTTTGGAATATTAGGTGTTCGGCCACATGTTGCAGTCCATCGCTTAATAAGTGACTATATTAATGCTTTGGGCCTCTGTTTAACGCTGCATATACAATATGAACTTTATGCCTCTTATAGTTTGGCTGTAACTGACACTTTTGGAATATTAGGTGTTCAACTACATGTTGCAGTCCATCGCTTAATAAGTGACTATATTAATGCTTTGGGCCTCTGTATAACGCTGCTTATACAAAATGAACTGTGCCCCTAAGAGTTTGGCTGTAACGGACACTTTTGGAATATTAGGTGTTCAACCACATGGGGCAGTCCAACGCTTAATATGTGGTTAAAGTAATGCATTGGGACTCTGTATAACGCTGCATATACAGTATGAACCCTGTGCCTCTTATGGTTTGGTTGTAACTGACACTTTTGGAATAATATGTGTTCAAACACATGTTGCAGTCCAATGCTTAAATTTTAATTATATTAATGCTTTGGGACTCTGTATAACGCTGCATATACAGTATGAACTCTGTGCCTTTTATAATTAGGCTGTAACTGACATTTTTGTAATATTAGGTGTTCAACAACATGGGGTTGTCGATCGCTTAATATGTGGCTATAGTAATGCATTGGGCCTCTGTATAACGCTGCATATACAAAATGAGCACTGTGCCCCTAATAGTTTGGCTATAACGGACATTTTTGGAATATTAGGTGTTCAGCCACATGGGGCAGTCCAACGCTTAATAAGTGACTATATTAATGCTTTGGGTCTCAGTATAACGCTGCATATACAATATGAACTCTGTGCCTCTGATAGCTTGGCGGTAACTGACACTTTTGGAAAATTAGGTGTTCAACCACATGTTGCAGTCCAACGCTTAATATGTGATTATATTAATGCTTTGGGCCTCTGGATAACGCTGCATATACAGTATGAACTCTGTGCCTTTTATAGTTAGGCTGTAACTGACATTTTTGGAATATTAGGTGTTCAACAACATGGGGTTGTCCATCGCTTAATATGTAGTTATAGTAATGCTTTAGGACTCTGTAAAACCCTGCATGTACAATATGGACACTGTGTCTCTAATAGTTTGGCTGTAACTGACATTTTTGGAATATTAGGTGTTCAACCACATAGGGCAGTCCAACGCTTAATAAGTGACTATATTAATGCTTTGGGCCTCTGTTTAACGCTGCATATACAATATGAACTTTATGCCTCTTATAGTTTGGCTGTAACGGACATTTTTGGAATATTAGGTGTTCGGCCACATGTTGCAGTCCATCGCTTAATAAGTGACTATTTTAATGCTTTGGGCCTCTGTAAAACGCTGCATACACAATATGAACACTGTGTCTCTAATAGTTTGGCTGTAACGGACATTTTTGGAGTATTAGGTGTTCAACCACAGAGGGCAGTCCAACGCTTAATAAGTGACTATATTAATGCTTTGGGCCTCTGTTTAACGCTGCATATACAATATGAACTTTATGCCTCTTATAGTTTGGCTGTAACGGACACTTTTGGAATATTAAGTGTTCAACCACATGGGGCAGTCCAACGCTTAATAAGTGACTATATTAATGCTTTGGGCCTCTGTAAAACCCTGCATGTACAATATGAACACTGTGTCTCTAATAGTTTGGCTGTAACGGACATTTTTGGAATATTAGGTGTTCAGCCACATATTGCAGTCCATCGCTTAATAAGTGACTATATTAATGCTTTGGCCCTCTGTAAAACCCTGCATATAAAATATGAACACTGTGTCTCTAATAGTTTGGCTGTAACTGACATTTTTGGAATATTAGGTGTTCGACCACATGTTGCAGTCCAACGCTTAATAAGTGACTATATTAATGCTTTGGCCCTCTGTAAAACCCTGCATGCACAATATGAACACTGTGTCTCTAATAGTTTGGCTGTAACGGACAATTTTGGAATATTAGGTGTTCGGCCACATGTTGCAGTCCATCGCTTAATAAGTGACTATATTAATGCTTTGGGCCTCTGTAAAACCCTGCATGTACAATATGAACACTGTGTCTCTAATAGTTTGGCTGTAACGGACATTTTTGGATTATTAGGTGTCGGCCACATGTTGCAGTCCAACGCTTAATAAGTGACTATATTAATGCTTTGGCCCTCTGTAAAACCCTGCATGTACAATATGAACACTGTGTCTCTAATAGTTTGGCTGTAACTAACATTTTTGTAATATTAGGTGTTCGACCACATATTGCAGTCCAACGCTTAATAAGTGACTATATTAATGCTTTGGCCCTCTGTAAAACGCTGCATATACAGTATGAACTCTGTGCCTCTTACAGCTTGGCTGTAACTGACACTTTTGTAATATTAGGTGTTCGACCACATGTTGCAGTCCAACGCGGAACATGTGATTATAGTAATCCTTTGGGAATCTGTATAACGCTGCATATACAATATGAACTTAATGCCTCTTCAAGTTTTTCTGTAACTGACACTTTTGGAATATTAGGTGTTCGACCACATGTTGCAGTCCAACGCTTAATAACTGACTATATTAATGCTTTGGGCCTCTGTAAAACCCTGCATGTACAATATGAACACAGTGTCTCTAATAGTTTGGCTGTAACGGACATTTTTGGAATATTAGGTGTTCGGCCACATGTTGCAGTCCATCGCTTAATAAGTGACTATATTAATGCTTTGGGCCTCTGTTTAACGCTGCATATACAATATGAACTTTATGCCTCTTATAGTTTGGCTGTAACTGACACTTTTGGAATATTAGGTGTTCAACTACATGTTGCAGTCCAACGCTTAACATGTGATTATAGTAATGCTTTGGGCCTCTGTATAACGCTGCATATACAATATGAACTTAATGCCTCTTCAAGTTTTTCTGTAACTGACACTTTTGGAATATTAGGTGTTCGACCACATGTTGCAGTCCAACGCTTAATAAATGACTATATTAATGCTTTGGGCCTCTGTATAACGCTGCATATACAATATGAACTTAATGCCTCTTCTAGTTTTTCTGTAACTGACACTTTTGGAATATTAGGTGTTCGACCACATGTTGCAGTCCAACGCTTAATAAGTGACTATATTAATGCTTTGGGCCTCTGTAAAACCCTGCATGTACAATATGAACACTGTGTCTCTAATAGTTTGGCTGTAACGGACATTTTTGGAATATTAGGTGTTCGACCACATGTTGCAGTCCAACGCTTAATAAGTGACTATATTAATGCTTTGGGCCTCTGTAAAACGCTGCATATACAATATGAACACTGTGTCTATAATATACAATGAAACTGTGTCTATAATAGTTTGGCTGTAACGGACATTTTTGGAATATTAGCTGTTCAACCACATGAAGCAGTCCAACGTTTAATATGTGGCTAAAGTAATGCTTTGGGCCTCTGTTTAACGCTGCATATTCAATATGAACTTTATGCCTCTTATAGTTTGGCTGTAACGGACATTTTTGGAAAATTAGGTGTTCGGCTACATGTTGCAGTCCATCGCTTAATAAGTGACTATATTAATGCTTTGGGCCTCTGTAAAATGCTGGATACACAATATGAACACTGTGTCTCTAATAGTTTGGCTGTAACGGACATTTTTGGAGTATTAGGTGTTCAACCACAGAGGGCAGTCCAACGCTTAATAAGTGACTATATTAATGCTTCAGGCCTCTGTAAAACGCTGCATATTCGATATGAACTTTGTGCCTCTAATAGTTTAGCTGTAACGGACATTTTTCGAATATTAGGTGTTCAACAACATGGGGTTGTCGATCGCTTAATATGTGGCTATAGTAATGCATTGGGCCTCTGTATAACGCTGCATATACAATATGAACTTTGTGCCTCTAATAGTTTGGCTGTAACGGACACTTTTGGAATATTAGGTGTTTAACCACATGGGGCAGTCCAACGCTTAATAAGTGACTATATTAAAGCTTTGGGCCTCTGTATAACGCTGCTTATACAAAATGAACTGTGCCCCTAAGAGTTTGGCTGTAACGGACACTTTTGGAATATTAGGTGTTCAACCACATGGGGCAGTCCAACGCTTAATATGTGGTTAAAGTAATGCATTGGGACTCTGTATAACGCTGCATATACAGTATGAACCCTGTGCCTCGTATGGTTTGGCTGTAACTGACACTTTTGGAATAATATGTGTTCAAACACATGTTGCAGTCCAATGCTTAAATTTTTATTATATTAATGCTTTGGGACTCTGTATAACGCTGCATATACAGTATGAACTCTGTGCCTTTTATAGTTAGGCTGTAACTGACATTTTTGTAATATTAGGTGTTCAACAACATGGGGTTGTCAATCGCTTAATATGTGGTTATAGTAATGCTTTGGGACTCTGTATAACGCTGCATATAAAAAAAAGGGCACTGTGCCTCTAATAGTTTGGCTATAACGGACATTTATGGAATATTAGGTGTTCGACCACATGTTGCAGTCCACCGCTTAATATGTGGTTAAAGTAATGCATTGGGACTCTGTATAACGCTGCATATACCATATGAACTTTGTGCCTCTAATAGTTTGGCTGTAACGGACACTTTTGGAATATTAGGTGTTTAACCACATGGGGCAGTCTAACGCTTAATAAGTGACTATATTAATGCTTTGGGCCTCTGTATAACGCTGCTTATACAAAATGAACTCTGTGCCCCTAAGAGTTTGGCTGTAACGGACACTTTTGGAATATTAGGTGTTCAACCACATGGGGCAGTCCAACGCTTAATATGTGGTTAAAGTAATGCATTGGGACTCTGTATAACGCTGCATATACAGTATGAACCCTGTGCCTCTTATGGTTTGGCTGTAACTGACACTTTTGGAATAATATGTGTTCAAACACATGTTGCAGTCCAATGCTTAATATTTGATTATATTAATGCTTTGGGACTCTGTATAACGCTGCATATTCGATATGAACTTTGTGCCTCTAATAGTTTAGCTGTAACGGACATTTTTCAAATATTAGGTGTTCAAAAACATGGGGTTGTCGATCGCTTAATATGTGGCTATAGTAATGCTTTGGGCCTCTGTATAACGCTGCATATATAATATGAACTTTGTGCCTCTAATAGTTTGGCTGTAACGGACATTTTTGGAATATTAGGTGTTCAACCACATGGGGCAGTCCAACGCTTAATAAGAGACTATATTAATGCTTTAGGCCTCTGTAAAACGCTGCATATTCGATATGAACTTTGTGCCTCTAATAGTTTAGCTGTAACGGACATTTTTCGAATATTAGGTGTTCAACAACATGGGGTTGTCGATCGCTTAATATGTGGCTATAGTAATGCATTGGGCCTCTGTATAACGCTGCATATACAATATGAACTTTGTGCCTCTAATAGTTTGGCTGTAACGGACACTTTTGGAATATTAGGTGTTTAACCACATGGGGCAGTCCAACGCTTAATAAGTGACTATATTAAAGCTTTGGGCCTCTGTATAACGCTGCTTATACAAAATGAACTGTGCCCCTAAGAGTTTGGCTGTAACGGACACTTTTGGAATATTAGGTGTTCAACCACATGGGGCAGTCCAACGCTTAATATGTGGTTAAAGTAATGCATTGGGACTCTGTATAACGCTGCATATACAGTATGAACCCTGTGCCTCGTATGGTTTGGCTGTAACTGACACTTTTGGAATAATATGTGTTCAAACACATGTTGCAGTCCAATGCTTAAATTTTTATTATATTAATGCTTTGGGACTCTGTATAACGCTGCATATACAGTATGAACTCTGTGCCTTTTATAGTTAGGCTGTAACTGACATTTTTGTAATATTAGGTGTTCAACAACATGGGGTTGTCAATCGCTTAATATGTGGTTATAGTAATGCTTTGGGACTCTGTATAACGCTGCATATAAAAAAAAGGGCACTGTGCCTCTAATAGTTTGGCTATAACGGACATTTATGGAATATTAGGTGTTCGACCACATGTTGCAGTCCAACGCTTAATATGTGGTTAAAGTAATGCATTGGGACTCTGTATAACGCTGCATATACCATATGAACTTTGTGCCTCTAATAGTTTGGCTGTAACGGACACTTTTGGAATATTAGGTGTTTAACCACATGGGGCAGTCTAACGCTTAATAAGTGACTATATTAATGCTTTGGGCCTCTGTATAACGCTGCTTATACAAAATGAACTCTGTGCCCCTAAGAGTTTGGCTGTAACGGACACTTTTGGAATATTAGGTGTTCAACCACATGGGCAGTCCAACGCTTAATATGTGGTTAAAGTAATGCATTGGGACTCTGTATAACGCTGCATATACAGTATGAACCCTGTGCCTCTTATGGTTTGGCTGTAACTGACACTTTTGGAATAATATGTGTTCAAACACATGTTGCAGTCCAATGCTTAATATTTGATTATATTAATGCTTTGGGACTCTGTATAACGCTGCATATTCGATATGAACTTTGTGCCTCTAATAGTTTAGCTGTAACGGACATTTTTCGAATATTAGGTGTTCAAAAACATGGGGTTGTCGATCGCTTAATATGTGGCTATAGTAATGCTTTGGGCCTCTGTATAACGCTGCATATATAATATGAACTTTGTGCCTCTAATAGTTTGGCTGTAACGGACATTTTTGGAATATTAGGTGTTCAACCACATGGGGCAGTCCAACGCTTAATAAGAGACTATATTAATGCTTTAGGCCTCTGTAAAACGCTGCATATTCGATATGAACTTTGTGCCTCTAATAGTTTAGCTGTAACGGACATTTTTCGAATATTAGGTGTTCAACAACATGGGGTTGTCGATCGCTTAATATGTGGCTATAGTAATGCATTGGGCCTCTGTATAACGCTGCATATACAGTATGAACTCTGTGCCTTTTATAGTTAGGCTGTAACTGACATTTTTGTAATATTAGGTGTTCAACAACATGGGGTTGTCAATCGCTTAATATGTGGTTATAGTAATGCTTTGGGACTCTGTATAACGCTGCATATAAAAAAAAGGGCACTGTGCCTCTAATAGTTTGGCTATAACGGACATTTATGGAATATTAGGTGTTCGACCACATGTTGCAGTCCAACGCTTAATATGTGGTTAAAGTAATGCATTGGGACTCTGTATAACGCTGCATATACCATATGAACTTTGTGCCTCTAATAGTTTGGCTGTAACGGACACTTTTGGAATATTAGGTGTTTAACCACATGGGGCAGTCTAACGCTTAATAAGTGACTATATTAATGCTTTGGGCCTCTGTATAACGCTGCTTATACAAAATGAACTCTGTGCCCCTAAGAGTTTGGCTGTAACGGACACTTTTGGAATATTAGGTGTTCAACCACATGGGGCAGTCCAACGCTTAATATGTGGTTAAAGTAATGCATTGGGACTCTGTATAACGCTGCATATACAGTATGAACCCTGTGCCTCTTATGGTTTGGCTGTAACTGACACTTTTGGAATAATATGTGTTCAAACACATGTTGCAGTCCAATGCTTAATATTTGATTATATTAATGCTTTGGGACTCTGTATAACGCTGCATATTCGATATGAACTTTGTGCCTCTAATAGTTTAGCTGTAACGGACATTTTTCGAATATTAGGTGTTCAAAAACATGGGGTTGTCGATCGCTTAATATGTGGCTATAGTAATGCTTTGGGCCTCTGTATAACGCTGCATATATAATATGAACTTTGTGCCTCTAATAGTTTGGCTGTAACGGACATTTTTGGAATATTAGGTGTTCAACCACATGGGGCAGTCCAACGCTTAATAAGAGACTATATTAATGCTTTAGGCCTCTGTAAAACGCTGCATATTCGATATGAACTTTGTGCCTCTAATAGTTTAGCTGTAACGGACATTTTTCGAATATTAGGTGTTCAACAACATGGGGTTGTCGATCGCTTAATATGTGGCTATAGTAATGCATTGGGCCTCTGTATAACGCTGCATATACAATATGAACTTTGTGCCTCTAATAGTTTGGCTGTAACGGACACTTTTGGAATATTAGGTGTTCAACCACATGAGGCAGTCCAACGCTTAATAAGTGACTATATTAATGCTTTGGGCCTCTGTATAACGCTGCATATACCATATGAACTTTGTGCCTCTAATAGTTTGGCTGTAACGGACACTTTTGGAATATTAGGTGTTCAACCACATGAGGCAGTCCAATGCTTAAATTTTAATTATATTAATGCTTTGGGACTCTGTAACGCTGCATATACAGTATGAATTCTGTGCCTTTTATAGTTAGGCTGTAACTGACATTTTTGTAATATTAGGTGTTCAACCACATGGGGCAGTCCAACGCTTAATAAGTGACTATATTAATGCTTTGGGCCTCTGTAAAACGCTGCATATTCGATATGAACTTTGTGCTTCTAATTGTTTAGCTGTAACGGACACTTTTGGAAAATTAGGTGTTCAACCACATGTTGCAGTCCAACGCTTAATATGTGATTATATTAATGCTTTGGGCCTCTGGATAACGCAGTATATACAATATGAACTTTGTGCCTCTAATAGTTTGGCTGTAACGGACATTTTTGGAATATTAGGTGTTCAACCACATGGGGCAGTCCAACGCTTAATAAGTGACTATATTAATGCTTTGGGTCTCAGTATAACGCTGCATATACAATATGAACTCTGTGCCTCTGATAGCTTGGCGGTAACTGACACTTTTGGAAAATTAGGTGTTCAACCACATGTTGCAGTCCAACGCTTAATATGTGATTATATTAATGCTTTGGGCCTCTGGATAACGCTGCATATACAATATGAACTTTATGCCTCTTATAGTTTGGCTGTAACTGACACTTTTGGAATAATATTTGTTCAAACACATGTTGCAGTCCAATGCTTAATATTTGATTATATTAATGCATTGGGACTCTGTATAACGCTGCATATTCGATATGAACTTTGTGCCTCTAATAGTTTAGCTGTAACGGACATTTTTCGAATATTAGGTGTTCAACAACATGGGGTTGTCGATCGCTTAATATGTGGCTATAGTAATGCTTTGGGCCTCTGTATAACGCTGCATATATAATATGAACTTTGTGCCTCTAATAGTTTGGCTGTAACGGACACTTTTGGAATATTAGGTGTTCAACCACATGTTGCAGTCCAACGCTCAATAAGTGACTATATTAATGCTTTGTGCCTCTGTAAAACGTTGCACATTCGATATGAACTTTGTGCCTCTAATAGTTTGGCTGTAACGGACACTTTTGGAATATTAGGTGTTCAACCACATGGAGCAGTCCAACGCTTAATAAGAGACTATATTAATGCTTTAGGAGTCTGTAAAACGTTGCACATTCGATATGAACTTTGTGCCTCTAATGGTTTGGCTGTAACGGACATTTTTGGAATATTAGGTGTTCAACCACATGGGGCAGTCCAACGCTCAATAAGTGACTATATTAATGCTTTGTGCCTCTGTAAAACGTTGCACATTCGATATGAACTTTGTGCCTCTAATAGTTTGGCTGTAACGGACACATTTGGAATATTAGGTGTTTAACCACATGGGGCAATCCAACGCTCAATAAGTGACTATATTAATGCTTTGTGCCTCTGTAAAACGTTGCACATTCGATATGAACTTTGTGCCTCTAATAGTTTGGCTGTAACGGACACTTATGGAATATTAGGTGTTCAACCACATGGGGTAGTCCAACGCTTAATAAGAGACTATATTAATGCTTTAGGCCTCTGTAAAACGCTGCATATTCGATATGAACTTTGTGCCTCTAATAGTTTGGCTGTAACGGACACTTTTGGAATATTAGGTGTTCAACCACATGGGGCAGTCCAACGCTTAATAAGAGACTATATTAATGCTTTAGGCCTCTGTAAAACGCTGCATATTCGATATGAACTTTGTGCCTCTAATAGTTAGGCTGTAACTGACATTTTTGTAATATTAGGTGTTCAACAACATGGGGTTGTCAATCGCTTAATATGTAGTTATAGTAATGCTTTGGGCCTCTGTAAAACGCTGCATATTCGATATGAACTTTGTGCCTCTAATAGTTTAGCTGTAACGGACATTTTTCGAATATTAGGTGTTCAACAACATGGGGTTGTCGATCGCTTAATATGTGGCTATAGTAATGCATTGGGCCTCTGTATAACGCTGCATATACAATATAAACTTTGTGCCTCTAATAGTTTGGCTGTAACAGACACTTTTGGAATATTAGGTGTTCAACCACATGAGACAGTCCAATGCTTAAATTTTAATTATATTAATGCTTTGGGACTCTGTATAACGCTGCATATACCGTATGAATTCTGTGCCTTTTATAGTTAGGCTGTAACTGACATTTTTGTAATATTAGGTGTTCAACCACATGGGGCAGTCCAACGCTTAATAAGTGACTATATTAATGCTTTGGGCCTCTGTAAAACGCTGCATATTCGATATGAACTTTGTGCCTCTAATAGTTTGGCTGTAACGGACACTTTTGGAATATTAGGTGTTCAACCACATGGGGTAGTCCAACGCTTAATAAGAGACTATATTAATGCTTTAGGCCTCTGTAAAACGCTGCATATTCGATATGAACTTTGTGCCTCTAATAGTTTGGCTGTAACGGACACTTTTGGAATATTAGGTGTTCAACCACATGGGGCAGTCCAACGCTTAATAAGAGACTATATTAATGCTTTAGGCCTCTGTAAAACGCTGCATATTCGATATGAACTTTGTGCCTCTAATAGTTAGGCTGTAACTGACATTTTTGTAATATTAGGTGTTCAACAACATGGGGTTGTCAATCGCTTAATATGTGGTTATAGTAATGCTTTGGGCCTCTGTAAAACGCTGCATATACAAAATGAGCACTGTGGCCTCTAATAGTTTGGCTATAACGGACATTTATGGAATATTAGGTGTTCGACCACAAGTTGCAGTCCAACGCTTAATAAGTGACTATATTAATGCTTTGGGCCTCTGTATAACGCTGCATATACAATATGAACTTAATGCCTCTTCTAGTTTTTCTGTAACTGACACTTTTGGAATATTAGGTGTTCGACCACATGTTGCAGTCCAACGCTTAATAAGTGACTATATTAATGCTTTGGGCCTCTGTAAAACCCTGCATGTACAATATGAACACTGTGTCTCTAATAGTTTGGCTGTAACGGACATTTTTGGATTATTAGGTGTTCGGCCACATGTTGCAGTCCAACGCTTAATAAGTGACTATATTAATGCTTTGGCCCTCTGTGAAACCCTGCATGTACAATATGAACACTGTGCCTCTAATAGTTTGGCTCTAACGGACATTTTTGGAATATTAGGTGTTCGACCACATGTTGCAGTCCAACGCTTAATAAGAGACTATATTAATGCTTTGGGCCTTTGAAAAACGCTGCATATACAATATAAACACTGTGTCTCTAATAGTTTGGCTGTAACTGACATTTTTGGAATATTAGGTGTTCAACCACATAGGGCAGTCCAACACTTAATAAGTGACTATATTAATGCTTTGGGCCTCTGTAAAACCCTGCATGTACAATATGAACACTGTGTCTCTAATAGTTTGGCTGTAACGGACATTTTTGGAATATTAGGTGTTCCACCACATGTTGCAGTCCAACGCTTAATAAGTGACTATATTAATGCTTTGGCCCTCTGTAAAACCCTGCATGTACAATATGAACACTGTGTCTCTAATAGTTTGGCTGTAACGGACATTTTTGGAATATTAGGTGTTCGGCCACATGTTGCAGTCCATCGCTTAGTAAGTGACTATATTAATGCTTTGGCCCTCTGTAAAACCCTGCATGTACAATATGAACACTGTGTCTCTAATAGTTTGGCTGTAACGGACATTTTTGGAATATTAGGTGTTCGACCACATGACTATATTAATGCTTTGGGCCTCTGTAAAACGCTGCATATACAAAATGAGCACTGTGCCTCTAATAGTTTGGCTATAACGGACATTTATGGAATATTAGGTGTTCGACCACATGTTGCAGTCCAACGCTTAATAAGTGACTATATTAATGCTTTGGGCCTCTGTAAAACGCTGCATATACAAAATGAGCACTGTGCCTCTAATAGTTTGGCTATAACGGACATTTATGGAATATTAGGTGTTCGACCACATGTTGCAGTCCAACGCTCAATAAGTGACTATATTAATGCTTTGTGCCTCTGTAAAACGTTGCACATTCGATATGAACTTTGTGCCTCTAATAGTTTGGCTGTAACGGACACATTTGGAATATTAGGTGTTTAACCACACGGGGCAATCCAACGCTCAATAAGTGACTATATTAATGCTTTGTGCCTCTGTAAAACGTTGCACATTCGATATGAACTTTGTGCCTCTAATAGTTTGGCTGTAACGGACATTTTTGGAATATTAGGTGTTCAACCACATGGGGCAGTCCAACGCTTAATAAGAGACTATATTAATGCTTTAGGCCTCTGTAAATCGCTGCATATTCGATATGAACTTTGTGCCTCTAATAGTTTAGCTGTAACGGACATTTTTCGAATATTAGGTGTTCAACAACATGGGGTTGTCGATCGCTTAATATGTGGCTATAGTAATGCATTGGGCCTCTGTATAACGCTGCATATACAATATGAACTTTGTGCCTCTAATAGTTTGGCTGTAACGGACACTTTTGGAATATTAGGTGTTCAACCACATGAGGCAGTCCAATGCTTAAATTTTAATTATATTAATGCTTTGGGACTCTGTAACGCTGCATATACAGTATGAATTCTGTGCCTTTTATAGTTAGGCTGTAACTGACATTTTTGTAATATTAGGTGTTCAACCACATGGGGCAGTCCAACGCTTAATAAGTGACTATATTAATGCTTTGGGCCTCTGTAAAACGCTGCATATTCGATATGAACTTTGTGCCTCTAATAGTTTGGCTGTAACGGACACTTTTGGAATATTAGGTGTTCAACCACATGGGGTAGTCCAACGCTTAATAAGAGACTATATTAATGCTTTAGGCCTCTGTAAAACGCTGCATATTCGATATGAACTTTGTGCCTCTAATAGTTTGGCTGTAACGGACACTTTTGGAATATTAGGTGTTCAACCACATGGGGCAGTCCAACGCTTAATAAGAGACTATATTAATGCTTTAGGCCTCTGTAAAACGCTGCATATTCGATATGAACTTTGTGCCTCTAATAGTTAGGCTGTAACTGACATTTTTGTAGTATTAGGTGTTCAACAACATGGGGTTGTCAATCGCTTAATATGTGGTTATAGTAATGCTTTGGGCCTCTGTAAAACGCTGCATATACAAAATGAGCACTGTGGCCTCTAATAGTTTGGCTATAACGGACATTTATGGAATATTAGGTGTTCGACCACATGTTGCAGTCCAACGCTTAATAAGTGACTATATTAATGCTTTGGGCCTCTGTATAAAGCTGCATATACAATATGAACTTAATGCCTCTTCTAGTTTTTCTGTAACTGACACTTTTGGAATATTAGGAGTTCGACCACATGTTGCAGTCCAACGCTTAATAAGTGACTATATTAATGCTTTGGGCCTCTGTAAAACCCTGCATGTACAATATGAACACTGTGTCTCTAATAGTTTGGCTGTAACGGACATTTTTGGATTATTAGGTGTTCGGCCACATGTTGCAGTCCAACGCTTAATAAGTGACTATATTAATGCTTTGGCCCTCTGTGAAACCCTGCATGTACATTATGAACACTGTGTCTCTAATAGTTTGGCTGTAACGAACATTTTTGGAATATTAGGAGTTCGGCCACATGTTGCAGTCCATCGCTTAATAAGTGATTATATTAATGCTTTGGCCCTCTGTAAAACCCTGCATGTACAATATGAACACTGTGTCTCTAATAGTTTGGCTGTAACGGACATTTTTGGAATATTAGGTGTTCGGCCACATGTTGCAGTCCATCGCTTAATAAGTGACAATATTAATGCTTTGGGCCTCTGTAAAACCCTGCATGTACAATATGAACACTGTGTCTCTAATAGTTTGGCTGTAACGGACATTTTTGGAATATTAGGTGTTCGGTTACATGTTGCAGTCCATCGCTTAATAAGTGACTATATTAATGCTTTGGCCCTCTGTAAAACCCTGCATGTACAATATGAACACTGTGTCTCTAATAGTTTGGCTGTAACGGACATTTTTGGAATATTAGGTGTTCGGCCACATGTTGCAGTCCATCGCTTAATAAGTGACTATATTAATGCTTTGGGCCTCTGTAAAACCCTGCATGTACAATATGAACACTGTGTCTCTAATAGTTTGGCTGTAACGAACATTTTTGGAATATTAGGTGTTCGGCCACATGTTGCAGTCCATCGCTTAATAAGTGACTATATTAATGCTTTGGGTCTCTGTAAAACCCTGCATGTACCATATGAACACTGTGTCTCTAATAGTTTGGCTGTAACGGACATTTTTGGAATATTGGGTGTTCGGCAACCTGTTGCAGTCCATCGCTTAATAAGTGACTATATTAATGCTTTGGCCCTCTGTAAAACCCTGCATGTACAATATGAACACTGTGTCTCTAATAGTTTGGCTGTAACGGACATTTTTGGAATATTAGGTGTTTGACCACATGTTGCAGTCCAACGCTTAATAAGTGACTATATTATTGCTTTGGCCCTCTGTAAAACCCTGCATGTACAATATGAACACTGTGTCTCTAATAGTTTGGCTGTAACGGACATTTTTGGAATATTAGGTGTTCGGCCACATGTTGCAGTCCATCGCTTAATAAGTGACAATATTAATGCTTTGGGCCCCTGTAAAACCCTGCATGTACAATATGAACACTGTGTCTCTAATAGTTTGGCTGTAACGGACATTTTTGGAATATTAGGTGTTCGGCCACATGTTGCAGTCCATCGCTTAATAAGTTACTATATTAATGCTTTGGCCCTCTGTAAAACCCTGCATGTACAATATGAACACTGTGTCTCTAATAGTTTGGCTGTAACTGACATTTTTGGAATATTAGGTGTTCGACCACATGTTGCAGTCCAACGCTTAATAAGTGACTATATTAATGCTTTGGCCCTCTGTAAAACCCTTCATGTACAATATGAACACTGTGTCTCTGATAGTTTGGCTGTAACGGACATTTTTGGAATATTAGGTGTTCGGCCACATGTTGCAGTCCATCGCTTAATAAGTGACTATGTTAATGCTTTGGGCCTCTGTAAAACCCTGCATGTACAATTTGAACACTGTGTCTCTAATAGTTTGGCTGTAACGGACATTTTTGGAATATTAGGTGTTCCACCACATGTTGCAGTCCAACGCTTAATAAGTGACTATATTAATGCTTTGGCCCTCTGTAAAACCCTGCATGTACAATATGAAAACTGTGTCTCTAATAGTTTGGCTGTAACGGACATTTTTGGCATATTATGTGTCCGACCACATATTGCAGTCCAACGCTTAATAAGTGACTATATTAATGCTTTGGGCCTCTGTAAAACGCTGCATATACAAAATGAGCACTGTGCCTCTAATAGTTTGGCTATAACGGACATTTATGGAATATTAGGTGTTCGACCACATGTTGCAGTCCAACGCTCAATAAGTGACTATATTAATGCTTTGTGCCTCTGTAAAACGTTGCACATTCGATATGAACTTTGTGCCTCTAATAGTTTGGCTGTAACGGACATTTTTGGAATATTAGGTGTTCAACCACATGGGGCAGTCCAACGCTTAATAAGAGACTATATTAATGCTTTAGGCCTCTGTAAATCGCTGCATATTCGATATGAACTTTGTGCCTCTAATAGTTTAGCTGTAACGGACATTTTTCGAATATTAGGTGTTCAACAACATGGGGTTGTCGATCGCTTAATATGTGGCTATAGTAATGCATTGGGCCTCTGTATAACGCTGCATATACAATATGAACTTTGTGCCTCTAATAGTTTGGCTGTAACGGACACTTTTGGAATATTAGGTGTTCAACCACATGAGGCAGTCCAATGCTTAAATTTTAATTATATTAATGCTTTGGGACTCTGTAACGCTGCATATACAGTATGAATTCTGTGCCTTTTATAGTTAGGCTGTAACTGACATTTTTGTAATATTAGGTGTTCAACCACATGGGGCAGTCCAACGCTTAATAAGTGACTATATTAATGCTTTGGGCCTCTGTAAAACGCTGCATATTCGATATGAACTTTGTGCCTCTAATAGTTTGGCTGTAACGGACACTTTTGGAATATTAGGTGTTCAACCACATGGGGTAGTCCAACGCTTAATAAGAGACTATATTAATGCTTTAGGCCTCTGTAAAACGCTGCATATTCGATATGAACTTTGTGCCTCTAATAGTTTGGCTGTAACGGACACTTTTGGAATATTAGGTGTTCAACCACATGGGGCAGTCCAACGCTTAATAAGAGACTATATTAATGCTTTAGGCCTCTGTAAAACGCTGCATATTCGATATGAACTTTGTGCCTCTAATAGTTAGGCTGTAACTGACATTTTTGTAGTATTAGGTGTTCAACAACATGGGGTTGTCAATCGCTTAATATGTGGTTATAGTAATGCTTTGGGCCTCTGTAAAACGCTGCATATACAAAATGAGCACTGTGGCCTCTAATAGTTTGGCTATAACGGACATTTATGGAATATTAGGTGTTCGACCACATGTTGCAGTCCAACGCTTAATAAGTGACTATATTAATGCTTTGGGCCTCTGTATAAAGCTGCATATACAATATGAACTTAATGCCTCTTCTAGTTTTTCTGTAACTGACACTTTTGGAATATTAGGAGTTCGACCACATGTTGCAGTCCAACGCTTAATAAGTGACTATATTAATGCTTTGGGCCTCTGTAAAACCCTGCATGTACAATATGAACACTGTGTCTCTAATAGTTTGGCTGTAACGGACATTTTTGGATTATTAGGTGTTCGGCCACATGTTGCAGTCCAACGCTTAATAAGTGACTATATTAATGCTTTGGCCCTCTGTGAAACCCTGCATGTACATTATGAACACTGTGTCTCTAATAGTTTGGCTGTAACGAACATTTTTGGAATATTAGGAGTTCGGCCACATGTTGCAGTCCATCGCTTAATAAGTGATTATATTAATGCTTTGGCCCTCTGTAAAACCCTGCATGTACAATATGAACACTGTGTCTCTAATAGTTTGGCTGTAACGGACATTTTTGGAATATTAGGTGTTCGGCCACATGTTGCAGTCCATCGCTTAATAAGTGACAATATTAATGCTTTGGGCCTCTGTAAAACCCTGCATGTACAATATGAACACTGTGTCTCTAATAGTTTGGCTGTAACGGACATTTTTGGAATATTAGGTGTTCGGTTACATGTTGCAGTCCATCGCTTAATAAGTGACTATATTAATGCTTTGGCCCTCTGTAAAACCCTGCATGTACAATATGAACACTGTGTCTCTAATAGTTTGGCTGTAACGGACATTTTTGGAATATTAGGTGTTCGGCCACATGTTGCAGTCCATCGCTTAATAAGTGACTATATTAATGCTTTGGGCCTCTGTAAAACCCTGCATGTACAATATGAACACTGTGTCTCTAATAGTTTGGCTGTAACGAACATTTTTGGAATATTAGGTGTTCGGCCACATGTTGCAGTCCATCGCTTAATAAGTGACTATATTAATGCTTTGGGTCTCTGTAAAACCCTGCATGTACCATATGAACACTGTGTCTCTAATAGTTTGGCTGTAACGGACATTTTTGGAATATTGGGTGTTCGGCCACCTGTTGCAGTCCATCGCTTAATAAGTGACTATATTAATGCTTTGGCCCTCTGTAAAACCCTGCATGTACAATATGAACACTGTGTCTCTAATAGTTTGGCTGTAACGGACATTTTTGGAATATTAGGTGTTTGACCACATGTTGCAGTCCAACGCTTAATAAGTGACTATATTATTGCTTTGGCCCTCTGTAAAACCCTGCATGTACAATATGAACACTGTGTCTCTAATAGTTTGGCTGTAACGGACATTTTTGGAATATTAGGTGTTCGGCCACATGTTGCAGTCCATCGCTTAATAAGTGACAATATTAATGCTTTGGGCCCCTGTAAAACCCTGCATGTACAATATGAACACTGTGTCTCTAATAGTTTGGCTGTAACGGACATTTTTGGAATATTAGGTGTTCGGCCACATGTTGCAGTCCATCGCTTAATAAGTGACTATATTAATGCTTTGGCCCTCTGTAAAACCCTGCATGTACAATATGAACACTGTGTCTCTAATAGTTTGGCTGTAACTGACATTTTTGGAATATTAGGTGTTCGACCACATGTTGCAGTCCAACGCTTAATAAGTGACTATATTAATGCTTTGGCCCTCTGTAAAACCCTTCATGTACAATATGAACACTGTGTCTCTGATAGTTTGGCTGTAACGGACATTTTTGGAATATTAGGTGTTCGGCCACATGTTGCAGTCCATCGCTTAATAAGTGACTATGTTAATGCTTTGGGCCTCTGTAAAACCCTGCATGTACAATTTGAACACTGTGTCTCTAATAGTTTGGCTGTAACGGACATTTTTGGAATATTAGGTGTTCCACCACATGTTGCAGTCCAACGCTTAATAAGTGACTATATTAATGCTTTGGCCCTCTGTAAAACCCAGCATGTACAATATGAAAACTGTGTCTCTAATAGTTTGGCTGTAACGGACATTTTTGGCATATTATGTGTCCGACCACATATTGCAGTCCAACGCTTAATAAGTGACTATATTAATGCTTTGGGCCTCTGTAAAACGCTGCATATACAAAATGAGCACTGTGCCTCTAATAGTTTGGCTATAACGGACATTTATGGAATATTAGGTGTTCGACCACATGTTGCAGTCCAACGCTCAATAAGTGACTATATTAATGCTTTGTGCCTCTGTAAAACGTTGCACATTCGATATGAACTTTGTGCCTCTAATAGTTTGGCTGTAACGGACATTTTTGGAATATTAGGTGTTCAACCACATGGGGCAGTCCAACGCTTAATAAGAGACTATATTAATGCTTTAGGCCTCTGTAAATCGCTGCATATTCGATATGAACTTTGTGCCTCTAATAGTTTAGCTGTAACGGACATTTTTCGAATATTAGGTGTTCAACAACATGGGGTTGTCGATCGCTTAATATGTGGCTATAGTAATGCATTGGGCCTCTGTATAACGCTGCATATACAATATGAACTTTGTGCCTCTAATAGTTTGGCTGTAACGGACACTTTTGGAATATTAGGTGTTCAACCACATGAGGCAGTCCAATGCTTAAATTTTAATTATATTAATGCTTTGGGACTCTGTAACGCTGCATATACAGTATGAATTCTGTGCCTTTTATAGTTAGGCTGTAACTGACATTTTTGTAATATTAGGTGTTCAACCACATGGGGCAGTCCAACGCTTAATAAGTGACTATATTAATGCTTTGGGCTTCTGTAAAACGCTGCATATTCGATATGAACTTTGTGCCTCTAATAGTTTGGCTGTAACGGACACTTTTGGAATATTAGGTGTTCAACCACATGGGGTAGTCCAACGCTTAATAAGAGACTATATTAATGCTTTAGGCCTCTGTAAAACGCTGCATATTCGATATGAACTTTGTGCCTCTAATAGTTTGGCTGTAACGGACACTTTTGGAATATTAGGTGTTCAACCACATGGGGCAGTCCAACGCTTAATAAGAGACTATATTAATGCTTTAGGCCTCTGTAAAACGCTGCATATTCGATATGAACTTTGTGCCTCTAATAGTTAGGCTGTAACTGACATTTTTGTAATATTAGGTGTTCAACAACATGGGGTTGTCAATCGCTTAATATGTGGTTATAGTAATGCTTTGGGCCTCTGTAAAACGCTGCATATACAAAATGAGCACTGTGGCCTCTAATAGTTTGGCTATAACGGACATTTATGGAATATTAGGTGTTCGACCACATGTTGCAGTCCAACGCTTAATAAGTGACTATATTAATGCTTTGGGCCTCTGTATAAAGCTGCATATACAATATGAACTTAATGCCTCTTCTAGTTTTTCTGTAACTGACACTTTTGGAATATTAGGTGTTCGACCTCATGTTGCAGTCCAACGCTTAATAAGTGACTATATTAATGCTTTGGGCCTCTGTAAAACCCTGCATGTACAATATGAACACTGTGTCTCTGATAGTTTGGCTGTAACGGACATTTTTGGAATATTAGGTGTTCGGCCACATGTTGCAGTCCATCGCTTAATAAGTGACTATGTTAATGCTTTGGCCCTCTGTGAAACCCTGCATGTACAATATGAACACTGTGTCTCTAATAGTTTGGCTGTAACGAACATTTTTGGAATATTAGGAGTTCGGCCACATGTTGCAGTCCATCGCTTAATAAGTGATTATATTAATGCTTTGGCCCTCTGTAAAACCCTGCATGTACAATATGAACACTGTGTCTCTAATAGTTTGGCTGTAACGGACATTTTTGGAATATTAGGTGTTCGGCCACATGTTGCAGTCCATCGCTTAATAAGTGACAATATTAATGCTTTGGGCCTCTGTAAAACCCTGCATGTACAATATGAACACTGTGTCTCTAATAGTTTGGCTGTAACGGACATTTTTGGAATATTAGGTGTTCGGTTACATGTTGCAGTCCATCGCTTAATAAGTGACTATATTAATGCTTTGGCCCTCTGTAAAACCCTGCATGTACAATATGAACACTGTGTCTCTAATAGTTTGGCTGTAACGGACATTTTTGGAATATTAGGTGTTCGGCCACATGTTGCAGTCCATCGCTTAATAAGTGACTATATTAATGCTTTGGGCCTCTGTAAAACCCTGCATGTACAATATGAACACTGTGTCTCTAATAGTTTGGCTGTAACGAACATTTTTGGAATATTAGGTGTTCGGCCACATGTTGCAGTCCATCGCTTAATAAGTGACTATATTAATGCTTTGGGTCTCTGTAAAACCCTGCATGTACCATATGAACACTGTGTCTCTAATAGTTTGGCTGTAACGGACATTTTTGGAATATTGGGTGTTCGGCCACCTGTTGCAGTCCATCGCTTAATAAGTGACTATATTAATGCTTTGGCCCTCTGTAAAACCCTGCATGTACAATATGAACACTGTGTCTCTAATAGTTTGGCTGTAACGGACATTTTTGGAATATTAGGTGTTTGACCACATGTTGCAGTCCAACGCTTAATAAGTGACTATATTATTGCTTTGGCCCTCTGTAAAACCCTGCATGTACAATATGAACACTGTGTCTCTAATAGTTTGGCTGTAACGGACATTTTTGGAATATTAGGTGTTCGGCCACATGTTGCAGTCCATCGCTTAATAAGTGACAATATTAATGCTTTGGGCCCCTGTAAAACCCTGCATGTACAATATGAACCCTGTGTCTCTAATAGTTTGGCTGTAACGGACATTTTTGGAATATTAGGTGTTCGGCCACATGTTGCAGTCCATCGCTTAATAAGTGACTATATTAATGCTTTGGCCCTCTGTAAAACCCTGCATGTACAATATGAACACTGTGTCTCTAATAGTTTGGCTGTAACTGATATTTTTGGAATATTAGGTGTTCGACCACATGTTGCAGTCCAACGCTTAATAAGTGACTATATTAATGCTTTGGCCCTCTGTAAAACCCTGCATGTACAATATGAACACTGTGTCTCTAATAGTTTGGCTGTAACGGACATTTTTGGAATATTAGGTGTTCGGCCACATGTTGCAGTCCATCGCTTAATAAGTGACAATATTAATGCTTTGGGCCTCTGTAAAACCCTGCATGTACAATATGAACACTGTGTCTCTAATAGTTTGGCTGTAACGGACATTTTTGGAATATTAGGTGTTCGGTTACATGTTGCAGTCCATCGCTTAATAAGTGACTATATTAATGCTTTGGCCCTCTGTAAAACCCTGCATGTACAATATGAACACTGTGTCTCTAATAGTTTGGCTGTAACGGACATTTTTGGAATATTAGGTGTTCGGCCACATGTTGCAGTCCATCGCTTAATAAGTGACTATATTAATGCTTTGGGCCTCTGTAAAACCCTGCATGTACAATATGAACACTGTGTCTCTAATAGTTTGGCTGTAACGAACATTTTTGGAATATTAGGTGTTCGGCCACATGTTGCAGTCCATCGCTTAATAAGTGACTATATTAATGCTTTGGGTCTCTGTAAAACCCTGCATGTACCATATGAACACTGTGTCTCTAATAGTTTGGCTGTAACGGACATTTTTGGAATATTGGGTGTTCGGCCACCTGTTGCAGTCCATCGCTTAATAAGTGACTATATTAATGCTTTGGCCCTCTGTAAAACCCTGCATGTACAATATGAACACTGTGTCTCAAATAGTTTGGCTGTAACGGACATTTTTGGAATATTAGGTGTTTGACCACATGTTGCAGTCCAACGCTTAATAAGTAACTATATTATTGCTTTGGCCCTCTGTAAAACCCTGCATGTACAATATGAACACTGTGTCTCTAATAGTTTGGCTGTAACGGACATTTTTGGAATATTAGGTGTTCGGCCACATGTTGCAGTCCATCGCTTAATAAGTGACAATATTAATGCTTTGGGCCCCTGTAAAACCCTGCATGTACAATATGAACACTGTGTCTCTAATAGTTTGGCTGTAACGGACATTTTTGGAATATTAGGTGTTCGGCCACATGTTGCAGTCCATCGCTTAATAACTGACTATATTAATGCTTTGGCCCTCTGTAAAACCCTGCATGTACAATATGAACACTGTGTCTCTAATAGTTTGGCTGTAACTGACATTTTTGGAATATTAGGTGTTCGACCACATGTTGCAGTCCAACGCTTAATAAGTGACTATATTAATGCTTTGGCCCTCTGTAAAACCCTTCATGTACAATATGAACACTGTGTCTCTGATAGTTTGGCTGTAACGGACATTTTTGGAATATTAGGTGTTCGGCCACATGTTGCAGTCCATCGCTTAATAAGTGACTATGTTAATGCTTTGGGCCTCTGTAAAACCCTGCATGTACAATTTGAACACTGTGTCTCTAATAGTTTGGCTGTAACGGACATTTTTGGAATATTAGGTGTTCCACCACATGTTGCAGTCCAACGCTTAATAAGTGACTATATTAATGCTTTGGCCCTCTGTAAAACCCTGCATGTACAATATGAAAACTGTGTCTCGAATAGTTTGGCTGTAACGGACATTTTTGGCATATTAGGTGTCCGACCACATATTGCAGTCCAACGCTTAATAAGTGACTATATTAATGCTTTGGGACTCTGTATAACGCTGCATATACAGTATGAACTCTCTGCCTCTTATAGTTTGGCTGTAACTGACATTTTTCAAATATTTGGTGTTCAACCACATAGGGCAGTCCAACGCTTAATAAGTGACTATATTAATGCTTTGGGCCTCTCTTTAACGCTGCATATACAATATGAACTTTATGCCTCTTATAGTTTGGCTGTAACTGACATTTTTGGAATATTAGGTGTTCAACCACATAGGGCAGTCCAACGCTTAATAAGTGACTATATTAATGCTTTGGGCCTCTGTTTAACGCTGCATATACAATATGAACTTTATGCCTCTTATAGTTTGGCTGTAACTGACATTTTTGGAATATTTGGTGTTCAACCACATAGGGCAGTCCAACGCTTAATAAGTGACTATATTAATGCTTTGGGCCTCTGTTTAACGCTGCATATACAATATGAACTTAATGCCTCTTCTAGTTTTTCTGTAACTGACACTTTTGGAATATTAGGTGTTCGACCACATGTTGCAGTCCAACGCTTAATAAGTGACTATATTAATGCTTTGGGCCTCTGTAAAACCCTGCATGTACAATATGAACACTGTGTCTCTAATAGTTTGGCTGTAACGGACATTTTTGGAATATTAGGTGTTCCACCACATGTTGCAGTCCAACGCTTAATAAGTGACTATATTAATGCTTTGGCCCTCTGTAAAACCCTGCATATAAAATATGAACACTGTGTCTCTAATAGTTTGGCTGTAACTGACATTTTTGGAATATTAGGTGTTCGACCACATGTTGCAGTCCAACGCTTAATAAGTGACTATATTAATGCTTTGGCCCTCTGTAAAACCCTGCATGTACAATATGAACACTGTGTCTCTAATAGTTTGGCTGTAACGGACATTTTTGGAATATTAGGTGTTCGGTTACATGTTGCAGTCCATCGCTTAATAAGTGACTATATTAATGCTTTGGCCCTCTGTAAAACCCTGCATGTACAATATGAACACTGTGTCTCTAATAGTTTGGCTGTAACGAACATTTTTGGAATAATAGGTGTTCGGCCACATGTTGCAGTCCATCGCTTAATAAGTGACTATATTAATGCTTTGGCCCTCTGTAAAACCCTGCATGTACAATATGAACACTGTGTCTCTGATAGTTTGGCTGTAACGGACACTTTTGGAATATTAGCTGTTCAACCACATGAGGCAGTCCAACGTTTAATATGTGGCTAAAGTAATGCTTTGGGCCTCTGTTTAACGCTGCATATTCAATATGAACTTTATGCCTCTTATAGTTTGGCTGTAACGGACATTTTTGGAATATTAGGAGTTCGGCCACATGTTGCAGTCCATCGCTTAATAAGTGACTATATTAATGCTTTGGCCCTCTGTAAAACCCTGCATGTACAATATGAACACTGTGTCTCTAATAGTTTGGCTGTAACGGACATTTTTGGAATATTAGGTGTTCGGCCACATGTTGCAGTCCATCGCTTAATAAGTGACAATATTAATGCTTTGGGCCTCTGTATAACCCTGCATGTACAATATGAACACTGTGTCTCTAATAGTTTGGCTGTAACGGACATTTTTGGAATATTAGGTGTTCGGTTACATGTTGCAGTCCATCGCTTAATAAGTGACTATATTAATGCTTTGGCCCTCTGTAAAACCCTGCATGTACAATATGAACACTGTGTCTCTAATAGTTTGGCTGTAACGGACATTTTTGGAATATTAGGTGTTCGGCCACATGTTGCAGTCCATCGCTTAATAAGTGACTATATTAATGCTTTGGGCCTCTGTAAAACCCTGCATGTACAATATGAACACTGTGTCTCTAATAGTTTGGCTGTAACGAACATTTTTGGAATATTAGGTGTTCGGCCACATGTTGCAGTCCATCGCTTAATAAGTGACTATATTAATGCTTTGGGTCTCTGTAAAACCCTGCATGTACCATATGAACACTGTGTCTCTAATAGTTTGGCTGTAACGGACATTTTTGGAATATTGGGTGTTCGGCCACCTGTTGCAGTCCATCGCTTAATAAGTGACTATATTAATGCTTTGGCCCTCTGTAAAACCCTGCATGTACAATATGAACACTGTGTCTCTAATAGTTTGGCTGTAACGGACATTTTTGGAATATTAGGTGTTTGACCACATGTTGCAGTCCAACGCTTAATAAGTGACTATATTATTGCTTTGGCCCTCTGTAAAACCCTGCATGTACAATATGAACACTGTGTCTCTAATAGTTTGGCTGTAACGGACATTTTTGGAATATTAGGTGTTCGGCCACATGTTGCAGTCCATCGCTTAATAAGTGACAATATTAATGCTTTGGGCCCCTGTAAAACCCTGCATGTACAATATGAACACTGTGTCTCTAATAGTTTGGCTGTAACGGACATTTTTGGAATATTAGGTGTTCGGCCACATGTTGCAGTCCATCGCTTAATAAGTGACTATATTAATGCTTTGGGCTTCTGTATAACGCTGCATATACAGTATGAACTCTCTGCCTCTTATAGTTTGGCTGTAACTGACATTTTTGGAATATTAGGTGTTCAACCACATAGGGCAGTCCAACGCTTAATAAGTGACTATATTAATGCTTTGGGCCTCTGTTTAACGCTGCATATACAATATGAACTTTATGCCTCTGATAGTTTGGCTGTAACTGACATTTTTGGAATATTTGGTGTTCAACCACATAGGGCAGTCCAACGCTTAATAAGTGACTATATTAATGCTTTGGGAATCTGTTTAACGCTGCATATACAATATGAACTTTATGTCTCTTATAGTTTGGCTGTAACTGACATTTTTGGAATATTTGGTGTTCAACCACATAGGGCAGTCCAACGCTTAATAAGTGACTATATTAATGCTTTGGGCCTCTGTTTAACGCTGCATATACAATATGAACTTAATGCCTCTTCTAGTTTTTCTGTAACTGACACTTTTGGAATATTAGGTGTTCGACCACATGTTGCAGTCCAACGCTTAATAAGTGACTATATTAATGCTTTGGGCCTCTGTAAAACCCTGCATGTACAATATGAACACTGTGTCTCTAATAGTTTGGCTGTAACGGACATTTTTGGAATATTAGGTGTTCGGTTACATGTTGCAGTCCATCGCTTAATAAGTGACTATATTAATGCTTTGGCCCTCTGTAAAACCCTGCATGTACAATATGAACACTGTGTCTCTAATAGTTTGGCTGTAACGAACATTTTTGGAATAATAGGTGTTCGGCCACATGTTGCAGTCCATCGCTTAATAAGTGACTATATTAATGCTTTGGGCCTCTGTAAAACCCTGCATATAAAATATGAACACTGTGTCTCTAATAGTTTGGCTGTAACGAACATTTTTGGAATAATAGGTGTTCGGCCACATGTTGCAGTCCATCGCTTAATAAGTGACTATATTAATGCTTTGGCCCTCTGTAAAACCCTGCATGTACAATATGAACACTGTGTCTCTAATAGTTTGGCTGTAACGGACATTTTTGGAATATTAGGTGTTCGGCCACATGTTGCAGTCCATCGCTTAATAAGTGACTATATTAATGCTTTGGGCCTCTGTAAAACCCTGCATGTACAATATGAACACTGTGTCTCTAATAGTTTGGCTGTAACGGACATTTTTGGAATATTAGGTGTTCGGTTACATGTTGCAGTCCATCGCTTAATAAGTGACTATATTAATGCTTTGGCCCTCTGTAAAACCCTGCATGTACAATATGAACACTGTGTCTCTAATAGTTTGGCTGTAACGGACATTTTTGGAATATTAGGTGTTCCACCACATGTTGCAGTCCAACGCTTAATAAGTGACTATATTAATGCTTTGGCCCTCTGTAAAACCCTGCATGTACAATATGAAAACTGTGTCTCTAATAGTTTGGCTGTAACGGACATTTTTGGCATATTAGGTGCTCGGCCACATGTTGCAGTCCATCGCTTAATAAGTGACTATATTAATGCTTTGGCCCTCTGTAAAACCCTGCATGTACAATATGAACACTGTGTCTCTAATAGTTTGGCTGTAACGGACATTTTTTGAATATTAGGTGTTCGGCCACATGTTGCAGTCCATCGCTTAATAAGTGACTATATTAATGCTTTGGGACTCTGTATAACGCTGCATATACAGTATGAACTCTCTGCCTCTTATAGTTTGGCTGTAATTGACATTTTTGGAATATTAGGTGTTCAACCACATAGGGCAGTCCAACGCTTAATAAGTGACTATATTAATGCTTTGGGCCTCTGTTTAACGCTGCATATACAATATGAACTTTATGCCTCTTATAGTTTGGCTGTAACTGACACTTTTGGAATATTAGGTGTTCAACTACATGTTGCAGTCCAACGCTTAACATGTGATTATAGTAATGCTTTGGGCCTCTGTATAACGCTGCATATACAATATGAACTTTATGCCTCTTATAGTTTGGCTGTAACTGACATTTTTGGAATATTAGGTGTTCAACCACATAGGGCAGTCCAACGCTTAATAAGTGACTATATTAATGCTTTGGGCCTCTGTTTAACGCTGCATATACAATATGAACTTTATGCCTCTTATAGTTTGGCTGTAACTGACATTTTTGGAATATTTGGTGTTCAACCACATAGGGCAGTCCAACGCTTAATAAGTGACTATATTAATGCTTTGGGCCTCTGTTTAATGCTGCATATACAATATGAACTTAATGCCTCTTCTAGTTTTTCTGTAACTGACACTTTTGGAATATTAGGTGTTCGACCACATGTTGCAGTCCAACGCTTAATAAGTGACTATATTAATGCTTTGGGCCTCTGTAACACCCTGCATGTACAATATGAACACTGTGTCTCTAATAGTTTGGCTGTAACGGACATTTTTGGAATAATAGGTGTTCGGCCACATGTTGCAGTCCATCGCTTAATAAGTGACTATATTAATGCTTTGGGCCTCTGTAAAACCCTGCATGTACAATATGAACACTGTGTCTCTAATAGTTTGGCTGTAACGGACATTTTTGGAATATTAGGTGTTCGGTTACATGTTGCAGTCCATCGCTTAATAAGTGACTATATTAATGCTTTGGCCCTCTGTAAAACCCTGCATGTACAATATGAACACTGTGTCTCTAATAGTTTGGCTGTAACGAACATTTTTGGAATATTAGGTGTTCGGCCACATGTTGCAGTCCATCGCTTAATAAGTGACTATATTAATGCTTTGGGCCTCTGTAAAACCCTGCATATAAAATATGAACACTGTGTCTCTAATAGTTTGGCTGTAACGGACAATTTTGGAATATTAGGTGTTCGGCCACATGTTGCAGTCCATCGCTTAATAAGTGACTATATTAATGCTTTGGGTCTCTGTAAAACCCTGCATGTACCATATGAACACTGTGTCTCTAATAGTTTGGCTGTAACGGACATTTTTGGAATATTAGGTGTTCGGCCACATGTTGCAGTCCATCGCTTAATAAGTGACTATATTAATGCTTTGGCCCTCTGTAAAACCCTGCATGTACAATATGAACACTGGGTCTCTAATAGTTTGGCTGTAACGGACATTTTTGGAATATTAGGTGTTCGGTCACATGTTGCAGTCCATCGCTTAATAAGTGTCTATATTAATGCTTTGGGCCTCTGAAAAACCCGGCATATAAAATATGAACACTGTGTCTCTAATAGTTTGGCTGTAACGGACATTTTTGGAATATTAGGTGTTCGGTCACATGTTGCAGTCCATCGCTTAATAAGTGTCTATATTAATGCTTTGGGCCTCTGTAAAACCCGGCATATAAAATATGAACACTGTGTCTCTAATAGTTTGGCTGTAACGAACATTTTTGGAATATTAGGTGTTCGGTCACATGTTGCAGTCCATCGCTTAATAAGTGACTATATTAATGCTTTGGGCCTCTGTAAAACCCGGCATATAAAATATGAACACTGTGTCTCTAATAGTTTGGCTGTAACGGACATTTTTGGAATATTAGGTGTTCGGCCACATGTTGCAGTTCATCGCTTAATAAGTGACTATATTAATGCTTTGGCCCTCTGTAAAACCCTGCATGTACAATATGAACACTGTGTCTCTAATAGTTTGGCTGTAACGGACATTTTTGAAATATCAGGTGTTCGACCACATGTTGCAGTCCAACGCTTAATATGTGACTATAGTAATGTTTTGGGACTCTGTATAACGCTGCATACACAATATGAACACTGTGTCTCTAATAGTTTGGCCGTAACGGACATTTTTGGAATATTAGGTGTTCAACCACATAGGGCAGTCCAACGCTTAATAAGTGACTATATTAATGCTTTGGGCCTCTGTAAAACGCTGCATATACAATATGAACACTGGGTCTATAATAGTTTGGCTGTAACGGACATTTTTGGAATATTAGGTGTTCAACCACATGGGGCAGTCCAACGCTTAATATGTGGTTAAAGTAATGCTTTGGGCCTCTGTTTAACGCTGCATATACAATATGAACTTTATGCCTCTTATAGTTTAGCTGTAACTGACATTTTTGGAATATTAGGTGCTCGGCCACATGTTGCAGTCCATCGCTTAATAAGTGACTATATTAATGCTTTGGCCCTCTGTAAAACCCTGCATGTACAATATGAACACTGTGTCTCTAATAGTTTGGCTGTAACGGACATTCTTGGAATATTATGTGTTCGACCACATGTTGCAGTCCAACGCTTAATAAGTGACTATATTAAAGCTTTGGCCCTCTGTAAAACCCTGCATGTACAATATGAACACTGTGTCTCTAATAGTTTGGCTGTAACGGACATTTTTGGAATATTAGGTGTTCGGTTACATGTTGCAGTCCATCGCTTAATAAGTGACTATATTAATGCTTTGGCCCTCTGTAAAACCCTGCATGTACAATATGAACACTGTGTCTCTAATAGTTTGGCTGTAACGAACATTTTTGGAATAATAGGTGTTCGGCCACATGTTGCAGTCCATCGCTTAATAAGTGACTATATTAATGCTTTGGCCCTCTGTAAAACCCTGCATGTACAATATGAACACTGTGTCTCTGATAGTTTGGCTGTAACGGACACTTTTGGAATATTAGCTGTTCAACCACATGAGGCAGTCCAACGTTTAATATGTGGCTAAAGTAATGCTTTGGGCCTCTGTTTAACGCTGCATATTCAATATGAACTTTATGCCTCTTATAGTTTGGCTGTAACGGACATTTTTGGAATATTAGGAGTTCGGCCACATGTTGCAGTCCATCGCTTAATAAGTGACTATATTAATGCTTTGGCCCTCTGTAAAACCCTGCATGTACAATATGAACACTGTGTCTCTAATAGTTTGGCTGTAACGGACATTTTTGGAATATTAGGTGTTCGGCCACATGTTGCAGTCCATCGCTTAATAAGTGACAATATTAATGCTTTGGGCCTCTGTATAACCCTGCATGTACAATATGAACACTGTGTCTCTAATAGTTTGGCTGTAACGGACATTTTTGGAATATTAGGTGTTCGGTTACATGTTGCAGTCCATCGCTTAATAAGTGACTATATTAATGCTTTGGCCCTCTGTAAAACCCTGCATGTACAATATGAACACTGTGTCTCTAATAGTTTGGCTGTAACGGACATTTTTGGAATATTAGGTGTTCGGCCACATGTTGCAGTCCATCGCTTAATAAGTGACTATATTAATGCTTTGGGCCTCTGTAAAACCCTGCATGTACAATATGAACACTGTGTCTCTAATAGTTTGGCTGTAACGAACATTTTTGGAATATTAGGTGTTCGGCCACATGTTGCAGTCCATCGCTTAATAAGTGACTATATTAATGCTTTGGGTCTCTGTAAAACCCTGCATGTACCATATGAACACTGTGTCTCTAATAGTTTGGCTGTAACGGACATTTTTGGAATATTGGGTGTTCGGCCACCTGTTGCAGTCCATCGCTTAATAAGTGACTATATTAATGCTTTGGCCCTCTGTAAAACCCTGCATGTACAATATGAACACTGTGTCTCTAATAGTTTGGCTGTAACGGACATTTTTGGAATATTAGGTGTTTGACCACATGTTGCAGTCCAACGCTTAATAAGTGACTATATTATTGCTTTGGCCCTCTGTAAAACCCTGCATGTACAATATGAACACTGTGTCTCTAATAGTTTGGCTGTAACGGACATTTTTGGAATATTAGGTGTTCGGCCACATGTTGCAGTCCATCGCTTAATAAGTGACAATATTAATGCTTTGGGCCCCTGTAAAACCCTGCATGTACAATATGAACACTGTGTCTCTAATAGTTTGGCTGTAACGGACATTTTTGGAATATTAGGTGTTCGGCCACATGTTGCAGTCCATCGCTTAATAAGTGACTATATTAATGCTTTGGGCTTCTGTATAACGCTGCATATACAGTATGAACTCTCTGCCTCTTATAGTTTGGCTGTAACTGACATTTTTGGAATATTAGGTGTTCAACCACATAGGGCAGTCCAACGCTTAATAAGTGACTATATTAATGCTTTGGGCCTCTGTTTAACGCTGCATATACAATATGAACTTTATGCCTCTGATAGTTTGGCTGTAACTGACATTTTTGGAATATTTGGTGTTCAACCACATAGGGCAGTCCAACGCTTAATAAGTGACTATATTAATGCTTTGGGAATCTGTTTAACGCTGCATATACAATATGAACTTTATGTCTCTTATAGTTTGGCTGTAACTGACATTTTTGGAATATTTGGTGTTCAACCACATAGGGCAGTCCAACGCTTAATAAGTGACTATATTAATGCTTTGGGCCTCTGTTTAACGCTGCATATACAATATGAACTTAATGCCTCTTCTAGTTTTTCTGTAACTGACACTTTTGGAATATTAGGTGTTCGACCACATGTTGCAGTCCAACGCTTAATAAGTGACTATATTAATGCTTTGGGCCTCTGTAAAACCCTGCATGTACAATATGAACACTGTGTCTCTAATAGTTTGGCTGTAACGGACATTTTTGGAATATTAGGTGTTCGGTTACATGTTGCAGTCCATCGCTTAATAAGTGACTATATTAATGCTTTGGCCCTCTGTAAAACCCTGCATGTACAATATGAACACTGTGTCTCTAATAGTTTGGCTGTAACGAACATTTTTGGAATAATAGGTGTTCGGCCACATGTTGCAGTCCATCGCTTAATAAGTGACTATATTAATGCTTTGGGCCTCTGTAAAACCCTGCATATAAAATATGAACACTGTGTCTCTAATAGTTTGGCTGTAACGAACATTTTTGGAATAATAGGTGTTCGGCCACATGTTGCAGTCCATCGCTTAATAAGTGACTATATTAATGCTTTGGCCCTCTGTAAAACCCTGCATGTACAATATGAACACTGTGTCTCTAATAGTTTGGCTGTAACGGACATTTTTGGAATATTAGGTGTTCGGCCACATGTTGCAGTCCATCGCTTAATAAGTGACTATATTAATGCTTTGGGCCTCTGTAAAACCCTGCATGTACAATATGAACACTGTGTCTCTAATAGTTTGGCTGTAACGGACATTTTTGGAATATTAGGTGTTCGGTTACATGTTGCAGTCCATCGCTTAATAAGTGACTATATTAATGCTTTGGCCCTCTGTAAAACCCTGCATGTACAATATGAACACTGTGTCTCTAATAGTTTGGCTGTAACGGACATTTTTGGAATATTAGGTGTTCCACCACATGTTGCAGTCCAACGCTTAATAAGTGACTATATTAATGCTTTGGCCCTCTGTAAAACCCTGCATGTACAATATGAAAACTGTGTCTCTAATAGTTTGGCTGTAACGGACATTTTTGGCATATTAGGTGCTCGGCCACATGTTGCAGTCCATCGCTTAATAAGTGACTATATTAATGCTTTGGCCCTCTGTAAAACCCTGCATGTACAATATGAACACTGTGTCTCTAATAGTTTGGCTGTAACGGACATTTTTTGAATATTAGGTGTTCGGCCACATGTTGCAGTCCATCGCTTAATAAGTGACTATATTAATGCTTTGGGACTCTGTATAACGCTGCATATACAGTATGAACTCTCTGCCTCTTATAGTTTGGCTGTAATTGACATTTTTGGAATATTAGGTGTTCAACCACATAGGGCAGTCCAACGCTTAATAAGTGACTATATTAATGCTTTGGGCCTCTGTTTAACGCTGCATATACAATATGAACTTTATGCCTCTTATAGTTTGGCTGTAACTGACACTTTTGGAATATTAGGTGTTCAACTACATGTTGCAGTCCAACGCTTAACATGTGATTATAGTAATGCTTTGGGCCTCTGTATAACGCTGCATATACAATATGAACTTTATGCCTCTTATAGTTTGGCTGTAACTGACATTTTTGGAATATTAGGTGTTCAACCACATAGGGCAGTCCAACGCTTAATAAGTGACTATATTAATGCTTTGGGCCTCTGTTTAACGCTGCATATACAATATGAACTTTATGCCTCTTATAGTTTGGCTGTAACTGACATTTTTGGAATATTTGGTGTTCAACCACATAGGGCAGTCCAACGCTTAATAAGTGACTATATTAATGCTTTGGGCCTCTGTTTAATGCTGCATATACAATATGAACTTAATGCCTCTTCTAGTTTTTCTGTAACTGACACTTTTGGAATATTAGGTGTTCGACCACATGTTGCAGTCCAACGCTTAATAAGTGACTATATTAATGCTTTGGGCCTCTGTAACACCCTGCATGTACAATATGAACACTGTGTCTCTAATAGTTTGGCTGTAACGGACATTTTTGGAATAATAGGTGTTCGGCCACATGTTGCAGTCCATCGCTTAATAAGTGACTATATTAATGCTTTGGGCCTCTGTAAAACCCTGCATGTACAATATGAACACTGTGTCTCTAATAGTTTGGCTGTAACGGACATTTTTGGAATATTAGGTGTTCGGTTACATGTTGCAGTCCATCGCTTAATAAGTGACTATATTAATGCTTTGGCCCTCTGTAAAACCCTGCATGTACAATATGAACACTGTGTCTCTAATAGTTTGGCTGTAACGAACATTTTTGGAATATTAGGTGTTCGGCCACATGTTGCAGTCCATCGCTTAATAAGTGACTATATTAATGCTTTGGGCCTCTGTAAAACCCTGCATATAAAATATGAACACTGTGTCTCTAATAGTTTGGCTGTAACGGACAATTTTGGAATATTAGGTGTTCGGCCACATGTTGCAGTCCATCGCTTAATAAGTGACTATATTAATGCTTTGGGTCTCTGTAAAACCCTGCATGTACCATATGAACACTGTGTCTCTAATAGTTTGGCTGTAACGGACATTTTTGGAATATTAGGTGTTCGGCCACATGTTGCAGTCCATCGCTTAATAAGTGACTATATTAATGCTTTGGCCCTCTGTAAAACCCTGCATGTACAATATGAACACTGGGTCTCTAATAGTTTGGCTGTAACGGACATTTTTGGAATATTAGGTGTTCGGTCACATGTTGCAGTCCATCGCTTAATAAGTGTCTATATTAATGCTTTGGGCCTCTGAAAAACCCGGCATATAAAATATGAACACTGTGTCTCTAATAGTTTGGCTGTAACGGACATTTTTGGAATATTAGGTGTTCGGTCACATGTTGCAGTCCATCGCTTAATAAGTGTCTATATTAATGCTTTGGGCCTCTGTAAAACCCGGCATATAAAATATGAACACTGTGTCTCTAATAGTTTGGCTGTAACGAACATTTTTGGAATATTAGGTGTTCGGTCACATGTTGCAGTCCATCGCTTAATAAGTGACTATATTAATGCTTTGGGCCTCTGTAAAACCCGGCATATAAAATATGAACACTGTGTCTCTAATAGTTTGGCTGTAACGGACATTTTTGGAATATTAGGTGTTCGGCCACATGTTGCAGTTCATCGCTTAATAAGTGACTATATTAATGCTTTGGCCCTCTGTAAAACCCTGCATGTACAATATGAACACTGTGTCTCTAATAGTTTGGCTGTAACGGACATTTTTGAAATATCAGGTGTTCGACCACATGTTGCAGTCCAACGCTTAATATGTGACTATAGTAATGTTTTGGGACTCTGTATAACGCTGCATACACAATATGAACACTGTGTCTCTAATAGTTTGGCCGTAACGGACATTTTTGGAATATTAGGTGTTCAACCACATAGGGCAGTCCAACGCTTAATAAGTGACTATATTAATGCTTTGGGCCTCTGTAAAACGCTGCATATACAATATGAACACTGGGTCTATAATAGTTTGGCTGTAACGGACATTTTTGGAATATTAGGTGTTCAACCACATGGGGCAGTCCAACGCTTAATATGTGGTTAAAGTAATGCTTTGGGCCTCTGTTTAACGCTGCATATACAATATGAACTTTATGCCTCTTATAGTTTAGCTGTAACTGACATTTTTGGAATATTAGGTGCTCGGCCACATGTTGCAGTCCATCGCTTAATAAGTGACTATATTAATGCTTTGGCCCTCTGTAAAACCCTGCATGTACAATATGAACACTGTGTCTCTAATAGTTTGGCTGTAACGGACATTCTTGGAATATTATGTGTTCGACCACATGTTGCAGTCCAACGCTTAATAAGTGACTATATTAAAGCTTTGGCCCTCTGTAAAACCCTGCATGTACAATATGAACACTGTGTCTCTAATAGTTTGTCTGTAACGGACATTTTTGGAATATTAGGTGTTCGACTACATGTTGCAGTCCAACGCTTAATAAGTGACTATATTAATGCTTTGGCCCTCTGTAAATCCCTGCATGTACAATATGAACACTGTGTCTCTAATAGTTTGGCTGTAACGGACATTTTTGGAATATTAGGTGTTCGGCCACATGTTGCAGTCCACCGCTTAATAAGTGACTATATTAATGCTTTGGCCCTCTGTAAAACCCTGCATGTACAATATGAACACTGTGTCTCTAATAGTTAGGCTGTAACGAACATTTTTGGAATATTAGGTGTTCGGCCACATGTTGCAGTCCATCGCTTAATAAGTGACTATATTAATGCTTTGGGCCTCTGTAAAACCCTGCATGTACAATATGAACACTGTGTCTCTAATAGTTTGGCTGTAACGGACATTTTTGGAATATTAGGTGTTCGGCCACATGTTGCAGTCCATCGCTTAATAAGTGACTATATTAATGCTTTGGGCCTCTGTAAAACCCTGCATGTACAATATGAACACTGTGTCTCTAATAGTTTGGCTGTAACGGACATTTTTGGAATATTAGGTGTTCGGTTACATGTTGCAGTCCATCGCTTAATAAGTGACTATATTAATGCTTTGGGCCTCTGTAACACCCTGCATGTACAATATGAACACTGTGTCTCTAATAGTTTGGCTGTAACGGACATTTTTGGAATAATAGGTGTTCGGCCACATGTTGCAGTCCAACGCTTAATAAGTGACTATATTAATGCTTTGGCCCTCTGTAAAACCCTGCATACACAATATGAACACTGTGTCTCTAATAGTTTGGCCGTAACGGACATTTTTGGAATATTAGGTGTTCGACTACATGTTGCAGTCCAACGCTTAATAAGTGACTATATTAATGCTTTGGCCCTCTGTAAATCCCTGCATGTACAATATGAACACTGTGTCTCTAATAGTTTGGCTGTAACGGACATTTTTGGAATATTAGGTGTTCCACCACATGTTGCAGTCCAACGCTTAATAAGTGACTATATTAATGCTTTGGCCCTCTGTAAAACCCTGCATGTACAATATGAACACTGTGTCTCTAATAGTTTGTCTGTAACGGACATTTTTGGAATATTAGGTGTTCGACCACATGTTGCAGTCCAACGCTTAATAAGTGACTATATTAATGCTTTGGCCCTCTGTAAAACCCTGCATGTACAATATGAACACTGTGAGGTGCTCGGCCACATGTTGCAGTCCATCGCTTAATAAGTGACAATATTAATGCTTTGGGCCCCTGTAAAACCCTGCATGTACAATATGAACACTGTGTCTCTAATAGTTTGGCTGTAACGGACATTTTTGGAATATTAGGTGTTCGGTTACATGTTGCAGTCCATCGCTTAATAAGTGACTATATTAATGCTTTGGCCCTCTGTAAAACCCTGCATGTACAATATGAACACTGTGTCTCTAATAGTTTGGCTGTAACGAACATTTTTGGAATATTAGGTGTTCGGCCACATGTTGCAGTCCATCGCTTAATAAGTGACTATATTAATGCTTTGAGCCTCTGTAAAACCCTGCATATAAAATATGAACACTGTGTCTCTAATAGTTTGGCTGTAACGGACATTTTTGGAATATTAGGTGTTCGGCCACATGTTGCAGTCCATCGCTTAATAAGTGACTATATTAATGCTTTGGGCCTCTGTAAAACCCTGCATGTACAATATGAACACTGTGTCTCTAATAGTTTGGCTGTAACGGACATTTTTGGAATATTAGGTGTTCGGTTACATGTTGCAGTCCATCGCTTAATAAGTGACTATATTAATGCTTTGGCCCTCTGTAAAACCCTGCATGTACAATATGAACACTGTGTCTCTAATAGTTTGGCTGTAACGGACATTTTTGGAATATTAGGTGTTCCACCACATGTTGCAGTCCAACGCTTAATAAGTGACTATATTAATGCTTTGGCCCTCTGTAAAACCCTGCATGTACAATATGAACACTGTGTCTCTAATAGTTTGGCTGTAACGGACATTTTTGAAATATCAGGTGTTCGACCACATGTTGCAGTCCAACGCTTAATATGTGACTATAGTAATGTTTTGGGACTCTGTATAACGCTGCATACACAATATGAACACTGTGTCTCTAATAGTTTGGCCGTAACGGACATTTTTGGAATATTAGGTGTTCAACCACATAGGGCAGTCCAACGCTTAATAAGTGACTATATTAATGCTTTGGGCCTCTGTAAAACGCTGCATATACAATATGAACACTGTGTCTATAATAGTTTGGCTGTAACGGACATTTTTGGAATATTAGGTGTTCAACCACATGGGGCAGTCCAACGCTTAATATGTGGTTAAAGTAATGCTTTGGGCCTCTGTTTAACGCTGCATATACAATATGAACTTTATGCCTCTTATAGTTTAGCTGTAACGGACATTTTTGGAATATTAGGTGCTCGGCCACATGTTGCAGTCCATCGCTTAATAAGTGACTATATTAATGCTTTGGCCCTCTGTAAAACCCTGCATGTACAATATGAACACTGTGTCTCTAATAGTTTGGCTGTAACGGACATTCTTGGAATATTATGTGTTCGACCACATGTTGCAGTCCAACGCTTAATAAGTGACTATATTAATGCTTTGGCCCTCTGTAAAACCCTGCATGTACAATATGAACACTGTGTCTCTAATAGTTTGTCTGTAACGGACATTTTTGGAATATTAGGTGTTCGACTACATGTTGCAGTCCAACGCTTAATAAGTGACTATATTAATGCTTTGGCCCTCTGTAAATCCCTGCATGTACAATATGAACACTGTGTCTCTAATAGTTTGGCTGTAACGGACATTTTTGGATTATTAGGTGTTCCACCACATGTTGCAGTCCAACGCTTAATAAGTGACTATATTAATGCTTTGGCCCTCTGTAAAACCCTGCATGTACAATATGAACACTGTGTCTCTAATAGTTTGTCTGTAACGGACATTTTTGGAATATTAGGTGTTCGACCACATGTTGCAGTCCAACGCTTAATAAGTGACTATATTAATGCTTTGGCCCTCTGTAAAACCCTGCATGTACAATATGAACACTGTGAGGTGCTCGGCCACATGTTGCAGTCCATCGCTTAATAAGTGACAATATTAATGCTTTGGGCCCCTGTAAAACCCTGCATGTACAATATGAACACTGTGTCTCTAATAGTTTGGCTGTAACGGACATTTTTGGAATATTAGGTGTTCGGTTACATGTTGCAGTCCATCGCTTAATAAGTGACTATATTAATGCTTTGGCCCTCTGTAAAACCCTGCATGTACAATATGAACACTGTGTCTCTAATAGTTTGGCTGTAACGAACATTTTTGGAATATTAGGTGTTCGGCCACATGTTGCAGTCCATCGCTTAATAAGTGACTATATTAATGCTTTGAGCCTCTGTAAAACCCTGCATATAAAATATGAACACTGTGTCTCTAATAGTTTGGCTGTAACGGACATTTTTGGAATATTAGGTGTTCGGCCACATGTTGCAGTCCATCGCTTAATAAGTGACTATATTAATGCTTTGGCCCTCTGTAAAACCCTGCATGTACAATATGAACACTGTGTCTCTAATAGTTTGGCTGTAACGGACATTCTTGGAATATTATGTGTTCGACCACATGTTGCAGTCCAACGCTTAATAAGTGACTATATTAATGCTTTGGCCCTCTGTAAAACCCTGCATGTACAATATGAACACTGTGTCTCTAATAGTTTGTCTGTAACGGACATTTTTGGAATATTAGGTGTTCGACTACATGTTGCAGTCCAACGCTTAATAAGTGACTATATTAATGCTTTGGCCCTCTGTAAATCCCTGCATGTACAATATGAACACTGTGTCTCTAATAGTTTGGCTGTAACGGACATTTTTGGATTATTAGGTGTTCCACCACATGTTGCAGTCCAACGCTTAATAAGTGACTATATTAATGCTTTGGCCCTCTGTAAAACCCTGCATGTACAATATGAACACTGTGAGGTGCTCGGCCACATGTTGCAGTCCATCGCTTAATAAGTGACAATATTAATGCTTTGGGCCCCTGTAAAACCCTGCATGTACAATATGAACACTGTGTCTCTAATAGTTTGGCTGTAACGGACATTTTTGGAATATTAGGTGTTCGGTTACATGTTGCAGTCCATCGCTTAATAAGTGACTATATCAATGCTTTGGCCCTCTGTAAAACCCTGCATGTACAATATGAACACTGTGTCTCTAATAGTTTGGCTGTAACGAACATTTTTGGAATATTAGGTGTTCGGCCACATGTTGCAGTCCATCGCTTAATAAGTGACTATATTAATGCTTTGAGCCTCTGTAAAACCCTGCATATAAAATATGAACACTGTGTCTCTAATAGTTTGGCTGTAACGGACATTTTTGGAATATTAGGTGTTCGGCCACATGTTGCAGTCCATCGCTTAATAAGTGACTATATTAATGCTTTGGGCCTCTGTAAAACCCTGCATGTACAATATGAACACTGTGTCTCTAATAGTTTGGCTGTAACGGACATTTTTGGAATATTAGGTGTTCGGTTACATGTTGCAGTCCATCGCTTAATAAGTGACTATATTAATGCTTTGGCCCTCTGTAAAACCCTGCATGTACAATATGAACACTGTGTCTCTAATAGTTTGGCTGTAACGGACATTTTTGGAATATTAGGTGTTCCACCACATGTTGCAGTCCAACGCTTAATAAGTGACTATATTAATGCTTTGGCCCTCTGTAAAACCCTGCATGTACAATATGAAAACTGTGTCTCTAATAGTTTGGCTGTAACGGACATTTTTGGCATATTAGGTGCTCGGCCACATGTTGCAGTCCATCGCTTAATAAGTGACTATATTAATGCTTTGGCCCTCTGTAAAACCCTGCATGTACAATATGAACACTGTGTCTCTAATAGTTTGGCTGTAACGGACATTTTTTGAATATTAGGTGTTCGGCCACATGTTGCAGTCCATCGCTTAATAAGTGACTATATTAATGCTTTGGGACTCTGTATAACGCTGCATATACAGTATGAACTCTCTGCCTCTTATAGTTTGGCTGTAATTGACATTTTTGGAATATTAGGTGTTCAACCACATAGGGCAGTCCAACGCTTAATAAGTGACTATATTAATGCTTTGGGCCTCTGTTTAACGCTGCATATACAATATGAACTTTATGCCTCTTATAGTTTGGCTGTAACTGACACTTTTGGAATATTAGGTGTTCAACTACATGTTGCAGTCCAACGCTTAACATGTGATTATAGTAATGCTTTGGGCCTCTGTATAACGCTGCATATACAATATGAACTTTATGCCTCTTATAGTTTGGCTGTAACTGACATTTTTGGAATATTAGGTGTTCAACCACATAGGGCAGTCCAACGCTTAATATGTGACTATATTAATGCTTTGGGCCTCTGTTTAACGCTGCATATACAATATGAACTTTATGCCTCTTATAGTTTGGCTGTAACTGACATTTTTGGAATATTTGGTGTTCAACCACATAGGGCAGTCCAACGCTTAATAAGTGACTATATTAATGCTTTGGGCCTCTGTTTAACGCTGCATATACAATATGAACTTAATGCCTCTTCTAGTTTTTCTGTAACTGACACTTTTGGAATATTAGGTGTTCGACCACATGTTGCAGTCCAACGCTTAATAAGTGACTATATTAATGCTTTGGGCCTCTGTAACACCCTGCATGTACAATATGAACACTGTGTCTCTAATAGTTTGGCTGTAACGGACATTTTTGGAATAATAGGTGTTCGGCCACATGTTGCAGTCCATCGCTTAATAAGTGACTATATTAATGCTTTGGCCCTCTGTAAAACCCTGCATGTACAATATGAACACTGTGTCTCTAATAGTTTGGCTGTAACGAACATTTTTGGAATATTAGGTGTTCGGCCACATGTTGCAGTCCATCGCTTAATAAGTGACTATATTAATGCTTTGGGCCTCTGTAAAACCCTGCATGTACAATATGAACACTGTGTCTCTAATAGTTTGGCTGTAACGGACAATTTTGGAATATTAGGTGTTCGGCCACATGTTGCAGTCCATCGCTTAATAAGTGACTATATTAATGCTTTGGGTCTCTGTAAAACCCTGCATGTACCATATGAACACTGTGTCTCTAATAGTTTGGCTGTAACGGACATTTTTGGAATATTAGGTGTTCGGCCACATGTTGCAGTCCATCGCTTAATAAGTGACTATATTAATGCTTTGGCCCTCTGTAAAACCCTGCATGTACAATATGAACACTGTGTCTCTAATAGTTTGGCTGTAACGGACATTTTTGGAATATTAGGTGTTCGGTCACATGTTGCAGTCGATCGCTTAATAAGTGTCTATATTAATGCTTTGGGCCTCTGAAAAACCCGGCATATAAAATATGAACACTGTGTCTCTAATAGTTTGGCTGTAACGGACATTTTTGGAATATTAGGTGTTCGGTCACATGTTGCAGTCCATCGCTTAATAAGTGACTATATTAATGCTTTGGGCCTCTGTAAAACCCGGCATATAAAATATGAACACTGTGTCTCTAATAGTTTGGCTGTAACGGACATTTTTGGAATATTAGGTGTTCGGCCACATGTTGCAGTTCATCGCTTAATAAGTGACTATATTAATGCTTTGGCCCTCTGTAAAACCCTGCATGTACAATATGAACACTGTGTCTCTAATAGTTTGGCTGTAACGGACATTTTTGAAATATCAGGTGTTCGACCACATGTTGCAGTCCAACGCTTAATAAGTGACTATATTAATGCTTTGGCCCTCTGTAAAACCCTGCATGAACAATATGAACACTGTGTCTCTAATAGTTTGTCTGTAACGGACATTTTTGGAATATTAGGTGTTCGACTACATGTTGCAGTCCAACGCTTAATAAGTGACTATATTAATGCTTTGGCCCTCTGTAAATCCCTGCATGTACAATATGAACACTGTGTCTCTAATAGTTTGGCTGTAACGGACATTTTTGGAATATTAGGTGTTCCACCACATGTTGCAGTCCAACGCTTAATAAGTGACTATATTAATGCTTTGGCCCTCTGTAAAACCCTGCATGTACAATATGAACACTGTGTCTCTAATAGTTTGGCTGTAACGGACATTTTTGGAATATTAGGTGTTCGGCCACATGTTGCAGTCCACCGCTTAATAAGTGACTATATTAATGCTTTGGCCCTCTGTAAAACCCTGCATGTACAATATGAACACTGTGTCTCCAACAGTTTGTCTGTAACGGACATTTTTGGAATATTAGGTGTTCGACCACATGTTGCAGTCCAACGCTTAATAAGTGACTATATTAATGCTTTGGCCCTCTGTAAAACCCTGCATGTACAATATGAACACTGTGAGGTGCTCGGCCACATGTTGCAGTCCATCGCTTAATAAGTGACAATATTAATGCTTTGGGCCCCTGTAAAACCCTGCATGTACAATATGAACACTGTGTCTCTAATAGTTTGGCTGTAACGGACATTTTTGGAATATTAGGTGTTCGGCCACATGTTGCAGTCCATCGCTTAATAAGTGACTATATTAATGCTTTGGCCCTCTGTTAAACCCTGCATGTACAATATGAACACTGTGTCTCTAATAGTTTGGCTGTAACTGACATTTTTGGAATATTAGGTGTTCGACCACATGTTGCAGTCCAACGCTTAATAAGTGACTATATTAATGCTTTGGCCCTCTGTAAAACCCTTCATGTACAATATGAACACTGTGTCTCTGATAGTTTGGCTGTAACGGACATTTTTGGAATATTAGGTGTTCGGCCACATGTTGCAGTCCATCGCTTAATAAGTGACTATGTTAATGCTTTGGGCCTCTGTAAAACCCTGCATGTACAATTTGAACACTGTGTCTCTAATAGTTTGGCTGTAACGGACATTTTTGGAATATTAGGTGTTCCACCACATGTTGCAGTCCAACGCTTAATAAGTGACTATATTAATGCTTTGGCCCTCTGTAAAACCCTGCATGTACAATATGAAAACTGTGTCTCTAATAGTTTGGCTGTAACGGACATTTTTGGCATATTAGGTGTCCGACCACATATTGCAGTCCAACGCTTAATAAGTGACTATATTAATGCTTTGGGACTCTGTATAACGCTGCATATACAGTATGAACTCTCTGCCTCTTATAGTTTGGCTGTAACTGACATTTTTGGAATATTTGGTGTTCAACCACATAGGGCAGTCCAACGCTTAATAAGTGACTATATTAATGCTTTGGGCCTCTGTTTAACGCTGCATATACAATATGAACTTTATGCCTCTTATAGTTTGGCTGTAACTGACATTTTTGGAATATTTGGTGTTCAACCACATAGGGCAGTCCAACGCTTAATAAGTGACTATATTAATGCTTTGGGCCTCTGTTTAACGCTACATATACAATATGAACTTAATGCCTCTTCTAGTTTTTCTGTAACTGACACTTTTGGAATATTAGGTGTTCGACCACATGTTGCAGTCCAACGCTTAATAAGTGACTATATTAATGCTTTGGCCCTCTGTAAAACCCTGCATATAAAATATGAACACTGTGTCTCTAATAGTTTGGCTGTAACTGACATTTTTGGAATATTAGGTGTTCGACCACATGTTGCAGTCCAACGCTTAATAAGTGACTAAATTAATGCTTTGGCCCTCTGTAAAACCCTGCATGTACAATATGAACACTGTGTCTCTAATAGTTTGGCTGTAACGGACATTTTTGGAATATTAGGTGTTCGGTTACATGTTGCAGTCCATCGCTTAATAAGTGACTATATTAATGCTTTGGCCCTCTGTAAAACCCTGCATGTACAATATGAACACTGTGTCTCTAATAGTTTGGCTGTAACGAACATTTTTGGAATAATAGGTGTTCGGCCACATGTTGCAGTCCATCGCTTAATAAGTGACTATATTAATGCTTTGGCCCTCTGTAAAACCCTGCATGTACAATATGAACACTGTGTCTCTGATAGTTTGGCTGTAACGGACACTTTTGGAATATTAGGTGTTCAACCACATGAGACAGTCCAATGCTTAAATTTTAATTATATTAATGCTTTGGGACTCTGTATAACGCTGCATATACCGTATGAATTCTGTGCCTTTTATAGTTAGGCTGTAACTGACATTTTTGTAATATTAGGTGTTCAACCACATGGGGTAGTCCAACGCTTAATAAGAGACTATATTAATGCTTTAGGCCTCTGTAAAACGCTGCATATTCGATATGAACTTTGTGCCTCTAATAGTTTGGCTGTAACGGACACTTTTGGAATATTAGGTGTTCAACCACATGGGGCAGTCCAACGCTTAATAAGAGACTATATTAATGCTTTAGGCCTCTGTAAAACGCTGCATATTCGATATGAACTTTGTGCCTCTAATAGTTAGGCTGTAACTGACATTTTTGTAATATTAGGTGTTCAACAACATGGGGTTGTCAATCGCTTAATATGTGGTTATAGTAATGCTTTGGGCCTCTGTAAAACGCTGCATATACAAAATGAGCACTGTGGCCTCTAATAGTTTGGCTATAACGGACATTTATGGAATATTAGGTGTTCGACCACATGTTGCAGTCCAACGCTTAATAAGTGACTATATTAATGCTTTGGGCCTCTGTATAACGCTGCATATACAATATGAACTTAATGCCTCTTCTAGTTTTTCTGTAACTGACACTTTTGGAATATTAGGTGTTCGACCACATGTTGCAGTCCAACGCTTAATAAGTGACTATATTAATGCTTTGGGCCTCTGTAAAACCCTGCATGTACAATATGAACACTGTGTCTCTAATAGTTTGGCTGTAACGGACATTTTTGGATTATTAGGTGTTCGGCCACATGTTGCAGTCCAACGCTTAATAAGTGACTATATTAATGCTTTGGCCCTCTGTGAAACCCTGCATGTACAATATGAACACTGTGCCTCTAATAGTTTGGCTCTAACGGACATTTTTGGAATATTAGGTGTTCGACCACATGTTGCAGTCCAACGCTTAATAAGAGACTATATTAATGCTTTGGGCCTTTGAAAAACGCTGCATATACAATATAAACACTGTGTCTCTAATAGTTTGGCTGTAACTGACATTTTTGGAATATTAGGTGTTCAACCACATAGGGCAGTCCAACACTTAATAAGTGACTATATTAATGCTTTGGGCCTCTGTAAAACCCTGCATGTACAATATGAACACTGTGTCTCTAATAGTTTGGCTGTAACGGACATTTTTGGAATATTAGGTGTTCCACCACATGTTGCAGTCCAACGCTTAATAAGTGACTATATTAATGCTTTGGCCCTCTGTAAAACCCTGCATGTACAATATGAACACTGTGTCTCTAATAGTTTGGCTGTAACGGACATTTTTGGAATATTAGGTGTTCGGCCACATGTTGCAGTCCACCGCTTAATAAGTGACTATATTAATGCTTTGGCCCTCTGTAAAACCCTGCATGTACAATATGAACACTGTGTCTCCAACAGTTTGTCTGTAACGGACATTTTTGGAATATTAGGTGTTCGACCACATGTTGCAGTCCAACGCTTAATAAGTGACTATATTAATGCTTTGGCCCTCTGTAAAACCCTGCATGTACAATATGAACACTGTGTCTCTAATAGTTTGGCTGTAACTGACATTTTTGGAATATTAGGTGTTCGACCACATGTTGCAGTCCAACGCTTAATAAGTGACTATATTAATGCTTTGGCCCTCTGTAAAACCCTTCATGTACAATATGAACACTGTGTCTCTGATAGTTTGGCTGTAACGGACATTTTTGGAATATTAGGTGTTCGGCCACATGTTGCAGTCCATCGCTTAATAAGTGACTATGTTAATGCTTTGGGCCTCTGTAAAACCCTGCATGTACAATTTGAACACTGTGTCTCTAATAGTTTGGCTGTAACGGACATTTTTGGAATATTAGGTGTTCCACCACATGTTGCAGTCCAACGCTTAATAAGTGACTATATTAATGCTTTGGCCCTCTGTAAAACCCTGCATGTACAATATGAAAACTGTGTCTCTAATAGTTTGGCTGTAACGGACATTTTTGGCATATTAGGTGTCCGACCACATATTGCAGTCCAACGCTTAATAAGTGACTATATTAATGCTTTGGGACTCTGTATAACGCTGCATATACAGTATGAACTCTCTGCCTCTTATAGTTTGGCTGTAACTGACATTTTTGGAATATTTGGTGTTCAACCACATAGGGCAGTCCAACGCTTAATAAGTGGCTATATTAATGCTTTGGGCCTCTCTTTAACGCTGCATATACAATATGAACTTTATGCCTCTTATAGTTTGGCTGTAACTGACACTTTAGGAATATTAGGTGTTCAACTACATGTTGCAGTCCAACGCTTAACATGTGATTATAGTAATGCTTTGGGCCTCTGTATAACGCTGCATATACAATATGAACTTTATGCCTCTTATAGTTTGGCTGTAACTGACATTTTTGGAATATTAGGTGTTCAACCACATAGGGCAGTCCAACGCTTAATAAGTGACTATATTAATGCTTTGGGCCTCTGTTTAACGCTGCATATACAATATGAACTTTATGCCTCTTATAGTTTGGCTGTAACTGACATTTTTGGAATATTTGGTGTTCAACCACATAGGGCAGTCCAACGCTTAATAAGTGACTATATTAATGCTTTGGGCCTCTGTTTAACGCTGCATATACAATATGAACTTAATGCCTCTTCTAGTTTTTCTGTAACTGACACTTTTGGAATATTAGGTGTTCGACCACATGTTGCAGTCCAACGCTTAATAAGTGACTATATTAATGCTTTGGCCCTCTGTAAAACCCTGCATATAAAATATGAACACTGTGTCTCTAATAGTTTGGCTGTAACTGACATTTTTGGAATATTAGGTGTTCGACCACATGTTGCAGTCCAACGCTTAATAAGTGACTATATTAATGCTTTGGCCCTCTGAAAAACCCTGCATGTACAATATGAACACTGTGTCTCTAATAGTTTGGCTGTAACGGACATTTTTGGAATATTAGGTGTTCGGTTACATGTTGCAGTCCATCGCTTAATAAGTGACTATATTAATGCTTTGGCCCTCTGTAAAACCTTGCATGTACAATATGAACACTGTGTCTCTAATAGTTTGGCTGTAACGAACATTTTTGAAATAATAGGTGTTCGGCCACATGTTGCAGTCCATCGCTTAATAAGTGACTATATTAATGCTTTGGCCCTCTGTAAAACCCTGCATGTACAATATGAACACTGTGTCTCTGATAGTTTGGCTGTAACGGACACTTTTGGAATATTAGGTGTTCAACCACATGAGACAGTCCAATGCTTAAATTTTAATTATATTAATGCTTTGGGACTCTGTATAACGCTGCATATACCGTATGAATTCTGTGCCTTTTATAGTTAGGCTGTAACTGACATTTTTGTAATATTAGGTGTTCAACCACATGGGGTAGTCCAACGCTTAATAAGAGACTATATTAATGCTTTAGGCCTCTGTAAAACGCTGCATATTCGATATGAACTTTGTGCCTCTAATAGTTTGGCTGTAACGGACACTTTTGGAATATTAGGTGTTTAACCACACGGGGCAATCCAACGCTCAATAAGTGACTATATTAATGCTTTGTGCCTCTGTAAAACGTTGCACATTCGATATGAACTTTGTGCCTCTAATAGTTTGGCTGTAACGGACATTTTTGGAATATTAGGTGTTCAACCACATGGGGCAGTCCAACGCTTAATAAGAGACTATATTAATGCTTTAGGCCTCTGTAAATCGCTGCATATTCGATATGAACTTTGTGCCTCTAATAGTTTAGCTGTAACGGACATTTTTCGAATATTAGGTGTTCAACAACATGGGGTTGTCGATCGCTTAATATGTGGCTATAGTAATGCATTGGGCCTCTGTATAACGCTGCATATACAATATGAACTTTGTGCCTCTAATAGTTTGGCTGTAACGGACACTTTTGGAATATTAGGTGTTCAACCACATGAGGCAGTCCAATGCTTAAATTTTAATTATATTAATGCTTTGGGACTCTGTAACGCTGCATATACAGTATGAATTCTGTGCCTTTTATAGTTAGGCTGTAACTGACATTTTTGTAATATTAGGTGTTCAACCACATGGGGCAGTCCAACGCTTAATAAGTGACTATATTAATGCTTTGGGCCTCTGTAAAACGCTGCATATTCGATATGAACTTTGTGCCTCTAATAGTTTGGCTGTAACGGACACTTTTGGAATATTAGGTGTTCAACCACATGGGGCAGTCCAACGCTTAATAAGAGACTATATTAATGCTTTAGGCCTCTGTAAAACGCTGCATATTCGATATGAACTTTGTGCCTCTAATAGTTAGGCTGTAACTGACATTTTTGTAATATTAGGTGTTCATCAGCATGGGGTTGTCAATCGCTTAATATGTGGTTATAGTAATGCTTTGGGCCTCTGTAAAACGCTGCATATACAAAATGAGCACTGTGGCCTCTAATAGTTTGGCTATAACGGACATTTATGGAATATTAGGTGTTCGACCACATGTTGCAGTCCAACGCTTAATAAGTGACTATATTAATGCTTTGGGCCTCTGTATAAAGCTGCATATACAATATGAACTTAATGCCTCTTCTAGTTTTTCTGTAACTGACACTTTTGGAATATTAGGTGTTCGACCACATGTTGCAGTCCAACGCTTAATAAGTGACTATATTAATGCTTTGGGCCTCTGTAAAACCCTGCATGTACAATATGAACACTGTGTCTCTAATAGTTTGGCTGTAACGGACATTTTTGGATTATTAGGTGTTCGGCCACATGTTGCAGTCCAACGCTTAATAAGTGACTATATTAATGCTTTGGCCCTCTGTGAAACCCTGCATGTACAATATGAACACTGTGTCTCTAATAGTTTGGCTGTAACGAACATTTTTGGAATATTAGGAGTTCGGCCACATGTTGCAGTCCATCGCTTAATAAGTGATTATATTAATGCTTTGGCCCTCTGTAAAACCCTGCATGTACAATATGAACACTGTGTCTCTAATAGTTTGGCTGTAACGGACATTTTTGGAATATTAGGTGTTCGGCCACATGTTGCAGTCCATCGCTTAATAAGTGACAATATTAATGCTTTGGGCCTCTGTAAAACCCTGCATGTACAATATGAACACTTTGTCTCTAATAGTTTGGCTGTAACGGACATTTTTGGAATATTAGGTGTTCGGTTACATGTTGCAGTCCATCGCTTAATAAGTGACTATATTAATGCTTTGGCCCTCTGTAAAACCCTGCATGTACAATATGAACACTGTGTCTCTAATAGTTTGGCTGTAACGGACATTTTTGGAATATTAGGTGTTCGGCCACATGTTGCAGTCCATCGCTTAATAAGTGACTATATTAATGCTTTGGGCCTCTGTAAAACCCTGCATGTACAATATGAACACTGTGTCTCTAATAGTTTGGCTGTAACGAACATTTTTGGAATATTAGGTGTTCGGCCACATGTTGCAGTCCATCGCTTAATAAGTGACTATATTAATGCTTTGGGTCTCTGTAAAACCCTGCATGTACCATATGAACAGTGTGTCTCTAATAGTTTGGCTGTAACGGACATTTTTGGAATATTGGGTGTTCGGCCACCTGTTGCAGTCCATCGCTTAATAAGTGACTATATTAATGCTTTGGCCCTCTGTAAAACCCTGCATGTACAATATGAACACTGTGTCTCTAATAGTTTGGCTGTAACGGACATTTTTGGAATATTAGGTGTTTGACCACATGTTGCAGTCCAACGCTTAATAAGTGACTATATTATTGCTTTGGCCCTCTGTAAAACCCTGCATGTACAATATGAACACTGTGTCTCTAATAGTTTGGCTGTAACGGACATTTTTGGAATATTAGGTGTTCGGCCACATGTTGCAGTCCATCGCTTAATAAGTGACAATATTAATGCTTTGGGCCCCTGTAAAACCCTGCATGTACAATATGAACACTGTGTCTCTAATAGTTTGGCTGTAACGGACATTTTTGGAATATTAGGTGTTCGGCCACATGTTGCAGTCCATCGCTTAATAAGTGACTATATTAATGCTTTGGCCCTCTGTAAAACCCTGCATGTACAATATGAACACTGTGTCTCTAATAGTTTGGCTGTAACTGACATTTTTGGAATATTAGGTGTTCGACCACATGTTGCAGTCCAACGCTTAATAAGTGACTATATTAATGCTTTGGCCCTCTGTAAAACCCTTCATGTACAATATGAACACTGTGTCTCTGATAGTTTGGCTGTAACGGACATTTTTGGAATATTAGGTGTTCGGCCACATGTTGCAGTCCATCGCTTAATAAGTGACTATGTTAATGCTTTGGGCCTCTGTAAAACCCTGCATGTACAATTTGAACACTGTGTCTCTAATAGTTTGGCTGTAACGGACATTTTTGGAATATTAGGTGTTTCACCACATGTTGCAGTCCAACGCTTAATAAGTGACTATATTAATGCTTTGGCCCTCTGTGAAACCCTGCATGTACAATATGAAAACTGTGTCTCTAATAGTTTGGCTGTAACGGACATTTTTGGCATATTAGGTGTCCGACCACATATTGCAGTCCAACGCTTAATAAGTGACTATATTAATGCTTTGGGCCTCTGTAAAACGCTGCATATACAAAATGAGCACTGTGCCTCTAATAGTTTGGCTATAACGGACATTTATGGAATATTAGGTGTTCGACCACATGTTGCAGTCCAACGCTCAATAAGTGACTATATTAATGCTTTGTGCCTCTGTAAAACATTGCACATTCGATATGAACTTTGTGCCTCTAATAGTTTGGCTGTAACGGACACATTTGGAATATTAGGTGTTTAACCACACGGGGCAATCCAACGCTCAATAAGTGACTATATTAATGCTTCGTGCCTCTGTAAAACGTTGCACATTCGATATGAACTTTGTGCCTCTAATAGTTTGGCTGTAACGGACATTTTTGGAATATTAGGTGTTCAACCACATGGGGCAGTCCAACGCTTAATCAGAGACTATATTAATGCTTTAGGCCTCTGTAAATCGCTGCATATTCGATATGAACTTTGTGCCTCTAATAGTTTAGCTGTAACGGACATTTTTCGAATATTAGGTGTTCAACATCATGGGGTTGTCGATCGCTTAATATGTGGCTATAGTAATGCATTGGGCCTCTGTATAACGCTGCATATACAATATGAACTTTGTGCCTCTAATAGTTTGGCTGTAACGGACACTTTTGGAATATTAGGTGTTCAACCACATGAGGCAGTCCAATGCTTAAATTTTAATTATATTAATGCTTTGGGACTCTGTAACGCTGCATATACAGTATGAATTCTGTGCCTTTTATAGTTAGGCTGTAACTGACATTTTTGTAATATTAGGTGTTCAACCACATGAGGCAGTCCAACGCTTAATAAGTGACTATATTAATGCTTTGGGCCTCTGTAAAACGCTGCATATTCGATATGAACTTTGTGCCTCTAATAGTTTGGCTGTAACGGACACTTTTGGAATATTAGGTGTTCAACCACATGGGGTAGTCCAACGCTTAATAAGAGACTATATTAATGCTTTAGGCCTCTGTAAAACGCTGCATATTCGATATGAACTTTGTGCCTCTAATAGTTTGGCTGTAACGGACACTTTTGGAATATTAGGTGTTCAACCACATGGGGCAGTCCAACGCTTAATAAGAGACTATATTAATGCTTTAGGCCTCTGTAAAACGCTGCATATTCGATATGAACTTTGTGCCTCTAATAGTTAGGCTGTAACTGACATTTTTGTAATATTAGGTGTTCAACAACATGGGGTTGTCAATCGCTTAATATGTGGTTATAGTAATGCTTTGGGCCTCTGTAAAACGCTGCATATACAAAATGAGCACTGTGGCCTCTAATAGTTTGGCTATAACGGACATTTATGGAATATTAGGTGTTCGACCACATGTTGCAGTCCAACGCTTAATAAGTGACTATATTAATGCTTTGGGCCTCTGTATAAAGCTGCATATACAATATGAACTTAATGCCTCTTCTAGTTTTTCTGTAACTGACACTTTTGGAATATTAGGTGTTCGACCACATGTTGCAGTCCAACGCTTAATAAGTGACTATATTAATGCTTTGGGCCTCTGTAAAACCCTGCATGTACAATATGAACACTGTGTCTCTGATAGTTTGGCTGTAACGGACATTTTTGGAATATTAGGTGTTCGGCCACATGTTGCAGTCCATCGCTTAATAAGTGACTATGTTAATGCTTTGGCCCTCTGTGAAACCCTGCATGTACAATATGAACACTGTGTCTCTAATAGTTTGGCTGTAACGAACATTTTTGGAATATTAGGAGTTCGGCCACATGTTGCAGTCCATCGCTTAATAAGTAATTATATTAATGCTTTGGCCCTCTGTAAAACCCTGCATGTACAATATGAACACTGTGTCTCTAATAGTTTGGCTGTAACGGACATTTTTGGAATATTAGGTGTTCGGCCACATGTTGCAGTCCATCGCTTAATAAGTGACAATATTAATGCTTTGGGCCTCTGTAAAACCCTGCATGTACAATATGAACACTGTGTCTCTAATAGTTTGGCTGTAACGGACATTTTTGGAATATTAGGTGTTCGGTTACATGTTGCAGTCCATCGCTTAATAAGTGACTATATTAATGCTTTGGCCCTCTGTAAAACCCTGCATGTACAATATGAACACTGTGTCTCTAATAGTTTGGCTGTAACGGACATTTTTGGAATATTAGGTGTTCGGCCACATGTTGCAGTCCATCGCTTAATAAGTGACTATATTAATGCTTTGGGCCTCTGTAAAACCCTGCATGTACAATATGAACACTGTGTCTCTAATAGTTTGGCTGTAACGAACATTTTTGGAATATTAGGTGTTCGGCCACATGTTGCAGTCCATCGCTTAATAAGTGACTATATTAATGCTTTGGGTCTCTGTAAAACCCTGCATGTACCATATGAACACTGTGTCTCTAATAGTTTGGCTGTAACGGACATTTTTGGAATATTGGGTGTTCGGCCACCTGTTGCAGTCCATCGCTTAATAAGTGACTATATTAATGCTTTGGCCCTCTGTAAAACCCTGCATGTACAATATGAACACTGTGTCTCTAATAGTTTGGCTGTAACGGACATTTTTGGAATATTAGGTGTTTGACCACATGTTGCAGTCCAACGCTTAATAAGTGACTATATTATTGCTTTGGCCCTCTGTAAAACCCTGCATGTACAATATGAACACTGTGTCTCTAATAGTTTGGCTGTAACGGACATTTTTGGAATATTAGGTGTTCGGCCACATGTTGCAGTCCATCGCTTAATAAGTGACAATATTAATGCTTTGGGCCCCTGTAAAACCCTGCATGTACAATATGAACACTGTGTCTCTAATAGTTTGGCTGTAACGGACATTTTTGGAATATTAGGTGTTCGGCCACATGTTGCAGTCCATCGCTTAATAAGTGACTATATTAATGCTTTGGCCCTCTGTAAAACCCTGCATGTACAATATGAACACTGTGTCTCTAATAGTTTGGCTGTAACTGACATTTTTGGAATATTAGGTGTTCGACCACATGTTGCAGTCCAACGCTTAATAAGTGACTATATTAATGCTTTGGCCCTCTGTAAAACCCTTCATGTACAATATGAACACTGTGTCTCTGATAGTTTGGCTGTAACGGACATTTTTGGAATATTAGGTGTTCGGCCACATGTTGGTCCATCGCTTAATAAGTGACTATGTTAATGCTTTGGGCCTCTGTAAAACCCTGCATGTACAATTTGAACACTGTGTCTCTAATAGTTTGGCTGTAACGGACATTTTTGGAATATTAGGTGTTCCACCACATGTTGCAGTCCAACGCTTAATAAGTGACTATATTAATGCTTTGGCCCTCTGTAAAACCCTGCATGTACAATATGAAAACTGTGTCTCTAATAGTTTGGCTGTAACGGACATTTTTGGCATATTAGGTGTCCGACCACATATTGCAGTCCAACGCTTAATAAGTGACTATATTAATGCTTTGGGACTCTGTATAACGCTGCATATACAGTATGAACTCTCTGCCTCTTATAGTTTGGCTGTAACTGACATTTTTGGAATATTTGGTGTTCAACCACATAGGGCAGTCCAACGCTTAATAAGTGACTATATTAATGCTTTGGGCCTCTCTTTAACGCTGCATATACAATATGAACTTTATGCCTCTTATAGTTTGGCTGTAACTGACATTTTTGGAATATTAGGTGTTCAACCACATAGGGCAGTCCAACGCTTAATAAGTGACTATATTAATGTTTTAAGCCTCTGTTTAACGCTGCATATACAATATGAACTTTATGCCTCTTATAGTTTGGCTGTAACTGACATTTTTGGAATATTTGGTGTTCAACCACATAGGGCAGTCCAACGCTTAATAAGTGACTATATTAATGCTTTGGGCCTCTGTTTAACGCTGCATATACAATATGAACTTAATGCCTCTTCTAGTTTTTCTGTAACTGACACTTTTGGAATATTAGGTGTTCGACCACATGTTGCAGTCCAACGCTTAATAAGTGACTATATTAATGCTTTGGGCCTCTGTAAAACCCTGCATGTACAATATGAACACTGTGTCTCTAATAGTTTGGCTGTAACGGACATTTTTGGAATATTAGGTGTTCCACCACATGTTGCAGTCCAACGCTTAATAAGTGACTATAGTAATGCTTTGGCCCTCTGTAAAACCCTGCATATAAAATATGAACACTGTGTCTCTAATAGTTTGGCTGTAACTGACATTTTTGGAATATTAGGTGTTCGACCACATGTTGCAGTCCAACGCTTAATAAGTGACTATATTAATGCTTTGGCCCTCTGTAAAACCCTGCATGTACAATATGAACACTGTGTCTCTAATAGTTTGGCTGTAACTGACATTTTTGGAATATTAGGTGTTCGACCACATGTTGCAGTCCAACGCTTAATAAGTGACTATATTAATGCTTTGGCCCTCTGTAAAACCCTGCATGTACAATATGAACACTGTGTCTCTAATAGTTTGGCTGTAACGAACATTTTTGGAATAATAGGTGTTCGGCCACATGTTGCAGTCCATCGCTTAATAAGTGACTATATTAATGCTTTGGCCCTCTGTAAAACCCTGCATGTACAATATGAACACTGTGTCTCTGATAGTTTGGCTGTAACGGACACTTTTGGAATATTAGCTGTTCAACCACATGAGGCAGTCCAACGTTTAATATGTGGCTAAAGTAATGCTTTGGGCCTCTGTTTAACGCTGCATATTCAATATGAACTTTATGCCTCTTATAGTTTGGCTGTAACGGACATTTTTGGAATATTAGGAGTTCGGCCACATGTTGCAGTCCATCGCTTAATAAGTGACTATATTAATGCTTTGGCCCTCTGTAAAACCCTGCATGTACAATATGAACACTGTGTCTCTAATAGTTTGGCTGTAACGGACATTTTTGGAATATTAGGTGTTCGGCCACATGTTGCAGTCCATCGCTTAATAAGTGACAATATTAATGCTTTGGGCCTCTGTATAACCCTGCATGTACAATATGAACACTGTGTCTCTAATAGTTTGGCTGTAACGGACATTTTTGGAATATTAGGTGTTCGGTTACATGATGCAGTCCATCGCTTAATAAGTGACTATATTAATGCTTTGGCCCTCTGTAAAACCCTGCATGTACAATATGAACACTGTGTCTCTAATAGTTTGGCTGTAACGGACATTTTTGGAATATTAGGTGTTCGGCCACATGTTGCAGTCCATCGCTTAATAAGTGACTATATTAATGCTTTGGGCCTCTGTAAAACCCTGCATGTACAATATGAACACTGTGTCTCTAATAGTTTGGCTGTAACGAACATTTTTGGAATATTAGGTGTTCGGCCACATGTTGCAGTCCATCGCTTAATAAGTGACTATATTAATGCTTTGGGTCTCTGTAAAACCCTGCATGTACCATATGAACACTGTGTCTCTAATAGTTTGGCTGTAACGGACATTTTTGGAATATTGGGTGTTCGGCCACCTGTTGCAGTCCATCGCTTAATAAGTGACTATATTAATGCTTTGGCCCTCTGTAAAACCCTGCATGTACAATATGAACACTGTGTCTCTAATAGTTTGGCTGTAACGGACATTTTTGGAATATTAGGTGTTTGACCACATGTTGCAGTCCAACGCTTAATAAGTGACTATATTATTGCTTTGGCCCTCTGTAAAACCCTGCATGTACAATATGAACACTGTGTCTCTAATAGTTTGGCTGTAACGGACATTTTTGGAATATTAGGTGTTCGGCCACATGTTGCAGTCCATCGCTTAATAAGTGACAATATTAATGCTTTGGGCCCCTGTAAAACCCTGCATGTACAATATGAACACTGTGTCTCTAATAGTTTGGCTGTAACGGACATTTTTGGAATATTAGGTGTTCGGCCACATGTTGCAGTCCATCGCTTAATAAGTGACTATATTAATGCTTTGGGCTTCTGTATAACGCTGCATGTACAATATGAACACTGTGTCTTTAATAGTTTGGCTGTAACGGACATTTTTGGAATATTAGGTGTTCGGTTACATGTTGCAGTCCATCGCTTTATAAGTGACTATATTAATGCTTTGGCCCTCTGTAAAACCCTGCATGTACAATATGAACACTGTGTCTCTAATAGTTTGGCTGTAACGAACATTTTTGGAATAATAGGTGTTCGGCCACATGTTGCAGTCCATCGCTTAATAAGTGACTATATTAATGCTTTGGGCCTCTGTAAAACCCTGCATATAAAATATGAACACTGTGTCTCTAATAGTTTGGCTGTAACGAACATTTTTGGAATAATAGGTGTTCGGCCACATGTTGCAGTCCATCGCTTAATAAGTGACTATATTAATGCTTTGGCCCTCTGTAAAACCCTGCATGTACAATATGAACACTGTGTCTCTAATAGTTTGGCTGTAACGGACATTTTTGGAATATTAGGTGTTCGGCCACATGTTGCAGTCCATCGCTTAATAAGTGACTATATTAATGCTTTGGGCCTCTGTAAAACCCTGCATGTACAATATGAACACTGTGTCTCTAATAGTTTGGCTGTAACGGACATTTTTGGAATATTAGGTGTTCGGTTACATGTTGCAGTCCATCGCTTAATAAGTGACTATATTAATGCTTTGGCCCTCTGTAAAACCCTGCATGTACAATATGAATACTGTGTCTCTAATAGTTTGGCTGTAACGAACATTTTTGGAATATTAGGTGTTCCACCACATGTTGCAGTCCAACGCTTAATAAGTGACTATATTAATGCTTTGGCCCTCTGTAAAACCCTGCATATAAAATATGAACACTGTGTCTCTAATAGTTTGGCTGTAACGGACATTTTTGGAATATTAGGTGTTCGGCCACATGTTGCAGTCCATCGCTTAATAAGTGACTATATTAATGCTTTGGGCCTCTGTAAAACCCTGCATGTACAATATGAACACTGTGTCTCTAATAGTTTGGCTGTAACGGACATTTTTGGAATATTAGGTGTTCGGTTACATGTTGCAGTCCATCGCTTAATAAGTGACTATATTAATGCTTTGGCCCTCTGTAAAACCCTGCATGTACAATATGAACACTGTGTCTCTAATAGTTTGGCTGTAACGGACATTTTTGGAATATTAGGTGTTCCACCACATGTTGCAGTCCAACGCTTAATAAGTGACTATATTAATGCTTTGGCCCTCTGTAAAACCCTGCATGTACAATATGAAAACTGTGTCTCTAATAGTTTGGCTGTAACGGACATTTTTGGCATATTAGGTGTTCGACCACATATTGCAGTCCAACGCTTAATAAGTGACTATATTAATGCTTTGGGACTCTGTATAACGCTGCATATACAGTATGAACTCTCTGCCTCTTATAGTTTGGCTGTAACTGACATTTTTGGAATATTTGGTGTTCAACCACATAGGGCAGTCCAACGCTTAATAAGTGACTATATTAATGCTTTGGGCCTCTCTTTAACGCTGCATATACAATATGAACTTTATGCCTCTTATAGTTTGGCTGTAACGGACATTTTTGGAATATTAGGTGCTCGGCCACATGTTGCAGTCCATCGCTTAATAAGTGACTATATTAATGCTTTGGCCCTCTGTAAAACCCTGCATGTACAATATGAACACTGTGTCTCTAATAGTTTGGCTGTAACGGAGATTTTTTGAATATTAGGTGTTCGGCCACATGTTGCAGTCCATCGCTTAATAAGTGACTATATTAATGCTTTGGGACTCTGTATAACGCTGCATATACAGTATGAACTCTCTGCCTCTTATAGTTTGGCTGTAACTGACATTTTTGGAATATTAGGTGTTCAACCACATAGGGCAGTCCAACGCTTAATAAGTGACTATATTAATGCTTTGGGCCTCTGTTTAACGCTGCATATACAATATGAACTTTATGCCTCTTATAGTTTGGCTGTAACTGACACTTTTGGAATATTAGGTGTTCAACTACATGTTGCAGTCCAACGCTTAACATGTGATTATAGTAATGCTTTGGGCCTCTGTATAACGCTGCATATACAATATGAACTTTATGCCTCTTATAGTTTGGCTGTAACTGACACTTTTGGAATATTAGGTGTTCAACTACATGTTGCAGTCCAACGCTTAACATGTGATTATAGTAATGCTTTGGGCCTCTGTATAACGCTGCATATACAATATGAACTTTATGCCTCTTATAGTTTGGCTGTAACTGACATTTTTGGAATATTAGGTGTTCAACCACATAGGGCAGTCCAACGCTTAATAAGTGACTATATTAATGCTTTGGGATTCTGTTTAACGCTGCATATACAATATGAACTTTATGCCTCTTATAGTTTGGCTGTAACTGACATTTTTGGAATATTAGGTGTTCAACCACATAGGGCAGTCCAACGCTTAATAAGTGACTATATTAATGCTTTGGGCCTCTGTTTAACGCTGCATATACAATATGAACTTTATGTCTCTTATAGTTTGGCTGTAACTGACTTTTGGAATATTTGGTGTTCAACCACATAGGGCAGTCCAACGCTTAATAAGTGACTATATTAATGCTTTGGGCCTCTGTTTAACGCTGCATATACAATATGAACTTAATGCCTCTTCTAGTTTTTCTGTAACTGACACTTTTGGAATATTAGGTGTTCGACCACATGTTGCAGTCCAACGCTTAATAAGTGACTATATTAATGCTTTGGGCCTCTGTAAAACCCTGCATGTACAATATGAACACTTTGTCTTTAATAGTTTGGCTGTAACGGACATTTTTGGAATATTAGGTGTTCGGTTACATGTTGCAGTCCATCGCTTTATAAGTGACTATATTAATGCTTTGGCCCTCTGTAAAACCCTGCATGTACAATATGAACACTGTGTCTCTAATAGTTTGGCTGTAACGAACATTTTTGGAATAATAGGTGTTCGGCCACATGTTGCAGTCCATCGCTTAATAAGTGACTATATTAATGCTTTGGGCCTCTGTAAAACCCTGCATATAAAATATGAACACTGTGTCTCTAATAGTTTGGCTGTAACGAACATTTTTGGAATAATAGGTGTTCGGCCACATGTTGCAGTCCATCGCTTAATAAGTGACTATATTAATGCTTTGGCCCTCTGTAAAACCCTGCATGTACAATATGAACACTGTGTCTCTAATAGTTTGGCTGTAACGGACATTTTTGGAATATTAGGTGTTCGGCCACATGTTGCAGTCCATCGCTTAATAAGTGACTATATTAATGCTTTGGGCCTCTGTAAAACCCTGCATGTACAATATGAACACTGTGTCTCTAATAGTTTGGCTGTAACGGACATTTTTGGAATATTAGGTGTTCGGCCACATGTTGCAGTCCATCGCTTAATAAGTGACTATATTAATGCTTTGGGCCTCTGTAAAACCCTGCATGTACAATATGAACACTGTGTCTCTAATAGTTTGGCTGTAACGAACATTTTTGGAATATTAGGTGTTCGGCCACATGTTGCAGTCCATCGCTTAATAAGTGACTATATTAATGCTTTGGGTCTCTGTAAAACCCTGCATGTACCATATGAACACTGTGTCTCTAATAGTTTGGCTGTAACGGACATTTTTGGAATATTGGGTGTTCGGCCACCTGTTGCAGTCCATCGCTTAATAAGTGACTATATTAATGCTTTGGCCCTCTGTAAAACCCTGCATGTACAATATGAACACTGTGTCTCTAATAGTTTGGCTGTAACGGACATTTTTGGAATATTAGGTGTTTGACCACATGTTGCAGTCCAACGCTTAATAAGTGACTATATTATTGCTTTGGCCCTCTGTAAAACCCTGCATGTACAATATGAACACTGTGTCTCTAATAGTTTGGCTGTAACGGACATTTTTGGAATATTAGGTGTTCGGCCACATGTTGCAGTCCATCGCTTAATAAGTGACAATATTAATGCTTTGGGCCCCTGTAAAACCCTGCATGTACAATATGAACACTGTGTCTCTAATAGTTTGGCTGTAACGGACATTTTTGGAATATTAGGTGTTCGGCCACATGTTGCAGTCCATCGCTTAATAAGTGACTATATTAATGCTTTGGGCTTCTGTATAACGCTGCATGTACAATATGAACACTGTGTCTTTAATAGTTTGGCTGTAACGGACATTTTTGGAATATTAGGTGTTCGGTTACATGTTGCAGTCCATCGCTTTATAAGTGACTATATTAATGCTTTGGCCCTCTGTAAAACCCTGCATGTACAATATGAACACTGTGTCTCTAATAGTTTGGCTGTAACGAACATTTTTGGAATAATAGGTGTTCGGCCACATGTTGCAGTCCATCGCTTAATAAGTGACTATATTAATGCTTTGGGCCTCTGTAAAACCCTGCATATAAAATATGAACACTGTGTCTCTAATAGTTTGGCTGTAACGAACATTTTTGGAATAATAGGTGTTCGGCCACATGTTGCAGTCCATCGCTTAATAAGTGACTATATTAATGCTTTGGCCCTCTGTAAAACCCTGCATGTACAATATGAACACTGTGTCTCTAATAGTTTGGCTGTAACGGACATTTTTGGAATATTAGGTGTTCGGCCACATGTTGCAGTCCATCGCTTAATAAGTGACTATATTAATGCTTTGGGCCTCTGTAAAACCCTGCATGTACAATATGAACACTGTGTCTCTAATAGTTTGGCTGTAACGGACATTTTTGGAATATTAGGTGTTCGGTTACATGTTGCAGTCCATCGCTTAATAAGTGACTATATTAATGCTTTGGCCCTCTGTAAAACCCTGCATGTACAATATGAATACTGTGTCTCTAATAGTTTGGCTGTAACGAACATTTTTGGAATATTAGGTGTTCCACCACATGTTGCAGTCCAACGCTTAATAAGTGACTATATTAATGCTTTGGCCCTCTGTAAAACCCTGCATATAAAATATGAACACTGTGTCTCTAATAGTTTGGCTGTAACGGACATTTTTGGAATATTAGGTGTTCGGCCACATGTTGCAGTCCATCGCTTAATAAGTGACTATATTAATGCTTTGGGCCTCTGTAAAACCCTGCATGTACAATATGAACACTGTGTCTCTAATAGTTTGGCTGTAACGGACATTTTTGGAATATTAGGTGTTCGGTTACATGTTGCAGTCCATCGCTTAATAAGTGACTATATTAATGCTTTGGCCCTCTGTAAAACCCTGCATGTACAATATGAACACTGTGTCTCTAATAGTTTGGCTGTAACGGACATTTTTGGAATATTAGGTGTTCCACCACATGTTGCAGTCCAACGCTTAATAAGTGACTATATTAATGCTTTGGCCCTCTGTAAAACCCTGCATGTACAATATGAAAACTGTGTCTCTAATAGTTTGGCTGTAACGGACATTTTTGGCATATTAGGTGTTCGACCACATATTGCAGTCCAACGCTTAATAAGTGACTATATTAATGCTTTGGGACTCTGTATAACGCTGCATATACAGTATGAACTCTCTGCCTCTTATAGTTTGGCTGTAACTGACATTTTTGGAATATTTGGTGTTCAACCACATAGGGCAGTCCAACGCTTAATAAGTGACTATATTAATGCTTTGGGCCTCTCTTTAACGCTGCATATACAATATGAACTTTATGCCTCTTATAGTTTGGCTGTAACGGACATTTTTGGAATATTAGGTGCTCGGCCACATGTTGCAGTCCATCGCTTAATAAGTGACTATATTAATGCTTTGGCCCTCTGTAAAACCCTGCATGTACAATATGAACACTGTGTCTCTAATAGTTTGGCTGTAACGGAGATTTTTTGAATATTAGGTGTTCGGCCACATGTTGCAGTCCATCGCTTAATAAGTGACTATATTAATGCTTTGGGACTCTGTATAACGCTGCATATACAGTATGAACTCTCTGCCTCTTATAGTTTGGCTGTAACTGACATTTTTGGAATATTAGGTGTTCAACCACATAGGGCAGTCCAACGCTTAATAAGTGACTATATTAATGCTTTGGGCCTCTGTTTAACGCTGCATATACAATATGAACTTTATGCCTCTTATAGTTTGGCTGTAACTGACACTTTTGGAATATTAGGTGTTCAACTACATGTTGCAGTCCAACGCTTAACATGTGATTATAGTAATGCTTTGGGCCTCTGTATAACGCTGCATATACAATATGAACTTTATGCCTCTTATAGTTTGGCTGTAACTGACACTTTTGGAATATTAGGTGTTCAACTACATGTTGCAGTCCAACGCTTAACATGTGATTATAGTAATGCTTTGGGCCTCTGTATAACGCTGCATATACAATATGAACTTTATGCCTCTTATAGTTTGGCTGTAACTGACATTTTTGGAATATTAGGTGTTCAACCACATAGGGCAGTCCAACGCTTAATAAGTGACTATATTAATGCTTTGGGATTCTGTTTAACGCTGCATATACAATATGAACTTTATGCCTCTTATAGTTTGGCTGTAACTGACATTTTTGGAATATTAGGTGTTCAACCACATAGGGCAGTCCAACGCTTAATAAGTGACTATATTAATGCTTTGGGCCTCTGTTTAACGCTGCATATACAATATGAACTTTATGTCTCTTATAGTTTGGCTGTAACTGACATTTTTGGAATATTTGGTGTTCAACCACATAGGGCAGTCCAACGCTTAATAAGTGACTATATTAATGCTTTGGGCCTCTGTTTAACGCTGCATATACAATATGAACTTAATGCCTCTTCTAGTTTTTCTGTAACTGACACTTTTGGAATATTAGGTGTTCGACCACATGTTGCAGTCCAACGCTTAATAAGTGACTATATTAATGCTTTGGGCCTCTGTAAAACCCTGCATGTACAATATGAACACTTTGTCTTTAATAGTTTGGCTGTAACGGACATTTTTGGAATATTAGGTGTTCGGTTACATGTTGCAGTCCATCGCTTTATAAGTGACTATATTAATGCTTTGGCCCTCTGTAAAACCCTGCATGTACAATATGAACACTGTGTCTCTAATAGTTTGGCTGTAACGAACATTTTTGGAATAATAGGTGTTCGGCCACATGTTGCAGTCCATCGCTTAATAAGTGACTATATTAATGCTTTGGGCCTCTGTAAAACCCTGCATATAAAATATGAACACTGTGTCTCTAATAGTTTGGCTGTAACGAACATTTTTGGAATAATAGGTGTTCGGCCACATGTTGCAGTCCATCGCTTAATAAGTGACTATATTAATGCTTTGGCCCTCTGTAAAACCCTGCATGTACAATATGAACACTGTGTCTCTAATAGTTTGGCTGTAACGGACATTTTTGGAATATTAGGTGTTCGGCCACATGTTGCAGTCCATCGCTTAATAAGTGACTATATTAATGCTTTGGGCCTCTGTAAAACCCTGCATGTACAATATGAACACTGTGTCTCTAATAGTTTGGCTGTAACGGACATTTTTGGAATATTAGGTGTTCGGTTACATGTTGCAGTCCATCGCTTAATAAGTGACTATATTAATGCTTTGGCCCTCTGTAAAACCCTGCATGTACAATATGAACACTGTGTCTCTAATAGTTTGGCTGTAACGAACATTTTTGGAATATTAGGTGTTCGGCCACATGTTGCGGTCCATCGCTTAATAAGTGACTATATTAATGCTTTGAGCCTCTGTAAAACCCTGCATATAAAATATGAACACTGTGTCTCTAATAGTTTGGCTGTAACGGACATTTTTGGAATATTAGGTGTTCGGCCACATGTTGCAGTCCATCGCTTAATAAGTGACTATATTAATGCTTTGGGCCTCTGTAAAACCCTGCATGTACAATATGAACACTGTGTCTCTAATAGTTTGGCTGTAACGGACATTTTTGGAATATTAGGTGTTCGGTTACATGTTGCAGTCCATCGCTTAATAAGTGACTATATTAATGCTTTGGCCCTCTGTAAAACCCTGCATGTACAATATGAACACTGTGTCTCTAATAGTTTGGCTGTAACGGACATTTTTGGAATATTAGGTGTTCCACCACATGTTGCAGTCCAACGCTTAATAAGTGACTATATTAATGCTTTGGCCCTCTGTAAAACCCTGCATGTACAATATGAAAACTGTGTCTCTAATAGTTTGGCTGTAACGGACATTTTTGGCATATTAGGTGTTCGACCACATATTGCAGTCCAACGCTTAATAAGTGACTATATTAATGCTTTGGGACTCTGTATAACGCTGCATATACAGTATGAACTCTCTGCCTCTTATAGTTTGGCTGTAACTGACATTTTTGGAATATTTGGTGTTCAACCACATAGGGCAGTCCAACGCTTAATAAGTGACTATATTAATGCTTTAAGCCTCTCTTTAACGCTGCATATACAATATGAACTTTATGCCTCTTATAGTTTGGCTGTAACGGACATTTTTGGAATATTAGGTGCTCGGCCACATGTTGCAGTCCATCGCTTAATAAGTGACTATATTAATGCTTTGGCCCTCTGTAAAACCCTGCATGTACAATATGAACACTGTGTCTCTAATAGTTTGGCTGTAACGGAGATTTTTTGAATATTAGGTGTTCGGCCACATGTTGCAGTCCATCGCTTAATAAGTGACTATATTAATGCTTTGGGACTCTGTATAACGCTGCATATACAGTATGAACTCTCTGCCTCTTATAGTTTGGCTGTAACTGACATTTTTGGAATATTAGGTGTTCAACCACATAGGGCAGTCCAACGCTTAATAAGTGACTATATTAATGCTTTGGGCCTCTGTTTAACGCTGCATATACAATATGAACTTTATGCCTCTTATAGTTTGGCTGTAACTGACACTTTTGGAATATTAGGTGTTCAACTACATGTTGCAGTCCAACGCTTAACATGTGATTATAGTAATGCTTTGGGCCTCTGTATAACGCTGCATATACAATATGAACTTTATGCCTCTTATAGTTTGGCTGTAACTGACATTTTTGGAATATTAGGTGTTCAACCACATAGGGCAGTCCAACGCTTAATAAGTGACTATATTAATGCTTTGGGCCTCTGTTTAACGCTGCATATACAATATGAACTTTATGCCTCTTATAGTTTGGCTGTAACTGACATTTTTGGAATATTTGGTGTTCAACCACATAGGGCAGTCCAACGCTTAATAAGTGACTATATTAATGCTTTGGGCCTCTGTTTAACGCTGCATATACAATATGAACTTAATGCCTCTTCTAGTTTTTCTGTAACTGACACTTTTGGAATATTAGGTGTTCGACCACATGTTGCAGTCCAACGCTTAATAAGTGACTATATTAATGCTTTGGGCCTCTGTAACACCCTGCATGTACAATATGAACACTGTGTCTCTAATAGTTTGGCTGTAACGGACATTTTTGGAATAATAGGTGTTCGGCCACATGTTGCAGTCCATCGCTTAATAAGTGACTATATTAATGCTTTGGGCCTCTGTAAAACCCTGCATGTACAATATGAACACTGTGTCTCTAATAGTTTGGCTGTAACGGACATTTTTGGAATATTAGGTGTTCGGTTACATGTTGCAGTCCATCGCTTAATAAGTGACTATATTAATGCTTTGGCCCTCTGTAAAACCCTGCATGTACAATATGAACACTGTGTCTCTAATAGTTTGGCTGTAACGAACATTTTTGGAATATTAGGTGTTCGGCCACATGTTGCAGTCCATCGCTTAATAAGTGACTATATTAATGCTTTGGGCCTCTGTAAAACGCTGCATATAAAATATGAACACTGTGTCTCTAATAGTTTGGCTGTAACGGACAATTTTGGAATATTAGGTGTTCGGCCACATGTTGCAGTCCATCGCTTAATAAGTGACTATATTAATGCTTTGGGTCTCTGTAAAACCCTGCATGTACCATATGAACACTGTGTCTCTAATAGTTTGGCTGTAACGGACATTTTTGGAATATTAGGTGTTCGGCCACATGTTGCAGTCCATCGCTTAATAAGTGACTTTATTAATGCTTTGGCCCTCTGTAAAACCCTGCATGTACAATATGAACACTGTGTCTCTAATAGTTTGGCTGTAACGTACATTTTTGGAATATTAGGTGTTCGGTCACATGTTGCAGTCCATCGCTTAATAAGTGTCTATATTAATGCTTTGGGCCTCTGAAAAACCCGGCATATAAAATATGAACACTGTGTCTCTAATAGTTTGGCTGTAACGGACATTTTTGGAATATTAGGTGTTCGGTCACATGTTGCAGTCCATCGCTTAATAAGTGTCTATATTAATGCTTTGGGCCTCTGTAAAACCCGGCATATAAAATATGAACACTGTGTCTCTAATAGTTTGGCTGTAACGAACATTTTTGGAATATTAGGTGTTCGGTCACATGTTGCAGTCCATCGCTTAATAAGTGACTATATTAATGCTTTGGGCCTCTGTAAAACCCGGCATATAAAATATGAACACTGTGTCTCTAATAGTTTGGCTGTAACGGACATTTTTGGAATATTAGGTGTTCGGCCACATGTTGCAGTTCATCGCTTAATAAGTGACTATATTAATGCTTTGGCCCTCTGTAAAACCCTGCATGTACAATATGAACACTGTGTCTCTAATAGTTTGGCTGTAACGGACATTTTTGAAATATCAGGTGTTCGACCACATGTTGCAGTCCAACGCTTAATATGTGACTATAGTAATGTTTTGGGACTCTGTATAACGCTGCATACACAATATGAAGAATGTGTCTCTAATAGTTTGGCCGTAACGGACATTTTTGGAATATTAGGTGTTCAACCACATAGGGCAGTCCAACGCTTAATAAGTGACTATATTAATGCTTTGGGCCTCTGTAAAACGCTGCATATACAATATGAACACTGTGTCTATAATAGTTTGGCTGTAACGGACATTTTTGGAATATTAGGTGTTCAACCACATGGGGCAGTCCAACGCTTAATATGTGGTTAAAGTAATGCTTTGGGCCTCTGTTTAACGCTGCATATACAATATGAACTTTATGCCTCTTATAGTTTAGCTGTAACGGACATTTTTGGAATATTAGGTGCTCGGCCACATGTTGCAGTCCATCGCTTAATAAGTGACTATATTAATGCTTTGGCCCTCTGTAAAACCCTGCATGTACAATATGAATACTGTGTCTCTAATAGTTTGGCTGTAACGGACATTTTTGGAATATTAGGTGTTCGGCCACATGTTGCAGTCCATCGCTTAATAAGTGACTATATTAATGCTTTGGGCTTCTGTATAACGCTGCATGTACAATATGAACACTGTGTCTTTAATAGTTTGGCTGTAACGGACATTTTTGGAATATTAGGTGTTCGGTTACATGTTGCAGTCCATCGCTTAATAAGTGACTATATTAATGCTTTGGGCCTCTGTAAAACCCTGCATGTACAATATGAACACTGTGTCTCTAATAGTTTGGCTGTAACGGACATTTTTGGAATATTAGGTGTTCGGTTACATGTTGCAGTCCATCGCTTAATAAGTGACTATATTAATGCTTTGGCCCTCTGTAAAACCCTGCATGTACAATATGAATACTGTGTCTCTAATAGTTTGGCTGTAACGAACATTTTTGGAATATTAGGTGTTCCACCACATGTTGCAGTCCAACGCTTAATAAGTGACTATATTAATGCTTTGGCCCTCTGTAAAACCCTGCATATAAAATATGAACACTGTGTCTCTAATAGTTTGGCTGTAACGGACATTTTTGGAATATTAGGTGTTCGGCCACATGTTGCAGTCCATCGCTTAATAAGTGACTATATTAATGCTTTGGGCCTCTGTAAAACCCTGCATGTACAATATGAACACTGTGTCTCTAATAGTTTGGCTGTAACGGACATTTTTGGAATATTAGGTGTTCGGTTACATGTTGCAGTCCATCGCTTAATAAGTGACTATATTAATGCTTTGGCCCTCTGTAAAACCCTGCATGTACAATATGAACACTGTGTCTCTAATAGTTTGGCTGTAACGGACATTTTTGGAATATTAGGTGTTCCACCACATGTTGCAGTCCAACGCTTAATAAGTGACTATATTAATGCTTTGGCCCTCTGTAAAACCCTGCATGTACAATATGAAAACTGTGTCTCTAATAGTTTGGCTGTAACGGACATTTTTGGCATATTAGGTGTTCGACCACATATTGCAGTCCAACGCTTAATAAGTGACTATATTAATGCTTTGGGACTCTGTATAACGCTGCATATACAGTATGAACTCTCTGCCTCTTATAGTTTGGCTGTAACTGACATTTTTGGAATATTTGGTGTTCAACCACATAGGGCAGTCCAACGCTTAATAAGTGACTATATTAATGCTTTGGGCCTCTCTTTAACGCTGCATATACAATATGAACTTTATGCCTCTTATAGTTTGGCTGTAACGGACATTTTTGGAATATTAGGTGCTCGGCCACATGTTGCAGTCCATCGCTTAATAAGTGACTATATTAATGCTTTGGCCCTCTGTAAAACCCTGCATGTACAATATGAACACTGTGTCTCTAATAGTTTGGCTGTAACGGAGATTTTTTGAATATTAGGTGTTCGGCCACATGTTGCAGTCCATCGCTTAATAAGTGACTATATTAATGCTTTGGGACTCTGTATAACGCTGCATATACAGTATGAACTCTCTGCCTCTTATAGTTTGGCTGTAACTGACATTTTTGGAATATTAGGTGTTCAACCACATAGGGCAGTCCAACGCTTAATAAGTGACTATATTAATGCTTTGGGCCTCTGTTTAACGCTGCATATACAATATGAACTTTATGCCTCTTATAGTTTGGCTGTAACTGACACTTTTGGAATATTAGGTGTTCAACTACATGTTGCAGTCCAACGCTTAACATGTGATTATAGTAATGCTTTGGGCCTCTGTATAACGCTGCATATACAATATGAACTTTATGCCTCTTATAGTTTGGCTGTAACTGACACTTTTGGAATATTAGGTGTTCAACTACATGTTGCAGTCCAACGCTTAACATGTGATTATAGTAATGCTTTGGGCCTCTGTATAACGCTGCATATACAATATGAACTTTATGCCTCTTATAGTTTGGCTGTAACTGACATTTTTGGAATATTAGGTGTTCAACCACATAGGGCAGTCCAACGCTTAATAAGTGACTATATTAATGCTTTGGGATTCTGTTTAACGCTGCATATACAATATGAACTTTATGCCTCTTATAGTTTGGCTGTAACTGACATTTTTGGAATATTAGGTGTTCAACCACATAGGGCAGTCCAACGCTTAATAAGTGACTATATTAATGCTTTGGGCCTCTGTTTAACGCTGCATATACAATATGAACTTTATGTCTCTTATAGTTTGGCTGTAACTGACTTTTGGAATATTTGGTGTTCAACCACATAGGGCAGTCCAACGCTTAATAAGTGACTATATTAATGCTTTGGGCCTCTGTTTAACGCTGCATATACAATATGAACTTAATGCCTCTTCTAGTTTTTCTGTAACTGACACTTTTGGAATATTAGGTGTTCGACCACATGTTGCAGTCCAACGCTTAATAAGTGACTATATTAATGCTTTGGGCCTCTGTAAAACCCTGCATGTACAATATGAACACTTTGTCTTTAATAGTTTGGCTGTAACGGACATTTTTGGAATATTAGGTGTTCGGTTACATGTTGCAGTCCATCGCTTTATAAGTGACTATATTAATGCTTTGGCCCTCTGTAAAACCCTGCATGTACAATATGAACACTGTGTCTCTAATAGTTTGGCTGTAACGAACATTTTTGGAATAATAGGTGTTCGGCCACATGTTGCAGTCCATCGCTTAATAAGTGACTATATTAATGCTTTGGGCCTCTGTAAAACCCTGCATATAAAATATGAACACTGTGTCTCTAATAGTTTGGCTGTAACGAACATTTTTGGAATAATAGGTGTTCGGCCACATGTTGCAGTCCATCGCTTAATAAGTGACTATATTAATGCTTTGGCCCTCTGTAAAACCCTGCATGTACAATATGAACACTGTGTCTCTAATAGTTTGGCTGTAACGGACATTTTTGGAATATTAGGTGTTCGGCCACATGTTGCAGTCCATCGCTTAATAAGTGACTATATTAATGCTTTGGGCCTCTGTAAAACCCTGCATGTACAATATGAACACTGTGTCTCTAATAGTTTGGCTGTAACGGACATTTTTGGAATATTAGGTGTTCGGCCACATGTTGCAGTCCATCGCTTAATAAGTGACTATATTAATGCTTTGGGCCTCTGTAAAACCCTGCATGTACAATATGAACACTGTGTCTCTAATAGTTTGGCTGTAACGAACATTTTTGGAATATTAGGTGTTCGGCCACATGTTGCAGTCCATCGCTTAATAAGTGACTATATTAATGCTTTGGGTCTCTGTAAAACCCTGCATGTACCATATGAACACTGTGTCTCTAATAGTTTGGCTGTAACGGACATTTTTGGAATATTGGGTGTTCGGCCACCTGTTGCAGTCCATCGCTTAATAAGTGACTATATTAATGCTTTGGCCCTCTGTAAAACCCTGCATGTACAATATGAACACTGTGTCTCTAATAGTTTGGCTGTAACGGACATTTTTGGAATATTAGGTGTTTGACCACATGTTGCAGTCCAACGCTTAATAAGTGACTATATTATTGCTTTGGCCCTCTGTAAAACCCTGCATGTACAATATGAACACTGTGTCTCTAATAGTTTGGCTGTAACGGACATTTTTGGAATATTAGGTGTTCGGCCACATGTTGCAGTCCATCGCTTAATAAGTGACAATATTAATGCTTTGGGCCCCTGTAAAACCCTGCATGTACAATATGAACACTGTGTCTCTAATAGTTTGGCTGTAACGGACATTTTTGGAATATTAGGTGTTCGGCCACATGTTGCAGTCCATCGCTTAATAAGTGACTATATTAATGCTTTGGGCTTCTGTATAACGCTGCATGTACAATATGAACACTGTGTCTTTAATAGTTTGGCTGTAACGGACATTTTTGGAATATTAGGTGTTCGGTTACATGTTGCAGTCCATCGCTTTATAAGTGACTATATTAATGCTTTGGCCCTCTGTAAAACCCTGCATGTACAATATGAACACTGTGTCTCTAATAGTTTGGCTGTAACGAACATTTTTGGAATAATAGGTGTTCGGCCACATGTTGCAGTCCATCGCTTAATAAGTGACTATATTAATGCTTTGGGCCTCTGTAAAACCCTGCATATAAAATATGAACACTGTGTCTCTAATAGTTTGGCTGTAACGAACATTTTTGGAATAATAGGTGTTCGGCCACATGTTGCAGTCCATCGCTTAATAAGTGACTATATTAATGCTTTGGCCCTCTGTAAAACCCTGCATGTACAATATGAACACTGTGTCTCTAATAGTTTGGCTGTAACGGACATTTTTGGAATATTAGGTGTTCGGCCACATGTTGCAGTCCATCGCTTAATAAGTGACTATATTAATGCTTTGGGCCTCTGTAAAACCCTGCATGTACAATATGAACACTGTGTCTCTAATAGTTTGGCTGTAACGGACATTTTTGGAATATTAGGTGTTCGGTTACATGTTGCAGTCCATCGCTTAATAAGTGACTATATTAATGCTTTGGCCCTCTGTAAAACCCTGCATGTACAATATGAATACTGTGTCTCTAATAGTTTGGCTGTAACGAACATTTTTGGAATATTAGGTGTTCCACCACATGTTGCAGTCCAACGCTTAATAAGTGACTATATTAATGCTTTGGCCCTCTGTAAAACCCTGCATATAAAATATGAACACTGTGTCTCTAATAGTTTGGCTGTAACGGACATTTTTGGAATATTAGGTGTTCGGCCACATGTTGCAGTCCATCGCTTAATAAGTGACTATATTAATGCTTTGGGCCTCTGTAAAACCCTGCATGTACAATATGAACACTGTGTCTCTAATAGTTTGGCTGTAACGGACATTTTTGGAATATTAGGTGTTCGGTTACATGTTGCAGTCCATCGCTTAATAAGTGACTATATTAATGCTTTGGCCCTCTGTAAAACCCTGCATGTACAATATGAACACTGTGTCTCTAATAGTTTGGCTGTAACGGACATTTTTGGAATATTAGGTGTTCCACCACATGTTGCAGTCCAACGCTTAATAAGTGACTATATTAATGCTTTGGCCCTCTGTAAAACCCTGCATGTACAATATGAAAACTGTGTCTCTAATAGTTTGGCTGTAACGGACATTTTTGGCATATTAGGTGTTCGACCACATATTGCAGTCCAACGCTTAATAAGTGACTATATTAATGCTTTGGGACTCTGTATAACGCTGCATATACAGTATGAACTCTCTGCCTCTTATAGTTTGGCTGTAACTGACATTTTTGGAATATTTGGTGTTCAACCACATAGGGCAGTCCAACGCTTAATAAGTGACTATATTAATGCTTTGGGCCTCTCTTTAACGCTGCATATACAATATGAACTTTATGCCTCTTATAGTTTGGCTGTAACGGACATTTTTGGAATATTAGGTGCTCGGCCACATGTTGCAGTCCATCGCTTAATAAGTGACTATATTAATGCTTTGGCCCTCTGTAAAACCCTGCATGTACAATATGAACACTGTGTCTCTAATAGTTTGGCTGTAACGGAGATTTTTTGAATATTAGGTGTTCGGCCACATGTTGCAGTCCATCGCTTAATAAGTGACTATATTAATGCTTTGGGACTCTGTATAACGCTGCATATACAGTATGAACTCTCTGCCTCTTATAGTTTGGCTGTAACTGACATTTTTGGAATATTAGGTGTTCAACCACATAGGGCAGTCCAACGCTTAATAAGTGACTATATTAATGCTTTGGGCCTCTGTTTAACGCTGCATATACAATATGAACTTTATGCCTCTTATAGTTTGGCTGTAACTGACACTTTTGGAATATTAGGTGTTCAACTACATGTTGCAGTCCAACGCTTAACATGTGATTATAGTAATGCTTTGGGCCTCTGTATAACGCTGCATATACAATATGAACTTTATGCCTCTTATAGTTTGGCTGTAACTGACACTTTTGGAATATTAGGTGTTCAACTACATGTTGCAGTCCAACGCTTAACATGTGATTATAGTAATGCTTTGGGCCTCTGTATAACGCTGCATATACAATATGAACTTTATGCCTCTTATAGTTTGGCTGTAACTGACATTTTTGGAATATTAGGTGTTCAACCACATAGGGCAGTCCAACGCTTAATAAGTGACTATATTAATGCTTTGGGATTCTGTTTAACGCTGCATATACAATATGAACTTTATGCCTCTTATAGTTTGGCTGTAACTGACATTTTTGGAATATTAGGTGTTCAACCACATAGGGCAGTCCAACGCTTAATAAGTGACTATATTAATGCTTTGGGCCTCTGTTTAACGCTGCATATACAATATGAACTTTATGTCTCTTATAGTTTGGCTGTAACTGACATTTTTGGAATATTTGGTGTTCAACCACATAGGGCAGTCCAACGCTTAATAAGTGACTATATTAATGCTTTGGGCCTCTGTTTAACGCTGCATATACAATATGAACTTAATGCCTCTTCTAGTTTTTCTGTAACTGACACTTTTGGAATATTAGGTGTTCGACCACATGTTGCAGTCCAACGCTTAATAAGTGACTATATTAATGCTTTGGGCCTCTGTAAAACCCTGCATGTACAATATGAACACTTTGTCTTTAATAGTTTGGCTGTAACGGACATTTTTGGAATATTAGGTGTTCGGTTACATGTTGCAGTCCATCGCTTTATAAGTGACTATATTAATGCTTTGGCCCTCTGTAAAACCCTGCATGTACAATATGAACACTGTGTCTCTAATAGTTTGGCTGTAACGAACATTTTTGGAATAATAGGTGTTCGGCCACATGTTGCAGTCCATCGCTTAATAAGTGACTATATTAATGCTTTGGGCCTCTGTAAAACCCTGCATATAAAATATGAACACTGTGTCTCTAATAGTTTGGCTGTAACGAACATTTTTGGAATAATAGGTGTTCGGCCACATGTTGCAGTCCATCGCTTAATAAGTGACTATATTAATGCTTTGGCCCTCTGTAAAACCCTGCATGTACAATATGAACACTGTGTCTCTAATAGTTTGGCTGTAACGGACATTTTTGGAATATTAGGTGTTCGGCCACATGTTGCAGTCCATCGCTTAATAAGTGACTATATTAATGCTTTGGGCCTCTGTAAAACCCTGCATGTACAATATGAACACTGTGTCTCTAATAGTTTGGCTGTAACGGACATTTTTGGAATATTAGGTGTTCGGTTACATGTTGCAGTCCATCGCTTAATAAGTGACTATATTAATGCTTTGGCCCTCTGTAAAACCCTGCATGTACAATATGAACACTGTGTCTCTAATAGTTTGGCTGTAACGAACATTTTTGGAATATTAGGTGTTCGGCCACATGTTGCGGTCCATCGCTTAATAAGTGACTATATTAATGCTTTGAGCCTCTGTAAAACCCTGCATATAAAATATGAACACTGTGTCTCTAATAGTTTGGCTGTAACGGACATTTTTGGAATATTAGGTGTTCGGCCACATGTTGCAGTCCATCGCTTAATAAGTGACTATATTAATGCTTTGGGCCTCTGTAAAACCCTGCATGTACAATATGAACACTGTGTCTCTAATAGTTTGGCTGTAACGGACATTTTTGGAATATTAGGTGTTCGGTTACATGTTGCAGTCCATCGCTTAATAAGTGACTATATTAATGCTTTGGCCCTCTGTAAAACCCTGCATGTACAATATGAACACTGTGTCTCTAATAGTTTGGCTGTAACGGACATTTTTGGAATATTAGGTGTTCCACCACATGTTGCAGTCCAACGCTTAATAAGTGACTATATTAATGCTTTGGCCCTCTGTAAAACCCTGCATGTACAATATGAAAACTGTGTCTCTAATAGTTTGGCTGTAACGGACATTTTTGGCATATTAGGTGTTCGACCACATATTGCAGTCCAACGCTTAATAAGTGACTATATTAATGCTTTGGGACTCTGTATAACGCTGCATATACAGTATGAACTCTCTGCCTCTTATAGTTTGGCTGTAACTGACATTTTTGGAATATTTGGTGTTCAACCACATAGGGCAGTCCAACGCTTAATAAGTGACTATATTAATGCTTTAAGCCTCTCTTTAACGCTGCATATACAATATGAACTTTATGCCTCTTATAGTTTGGCTGTAACGGACATTTTTGGAATATTAGGTGCTCGGCCACATGTTGCAGTCCATCGCTTAATAAGTGACTATATTAATGCTTTGGCCCTCTGTAAAACCCTGCATGTACAATATGAACACTGTGTCTCTAATAGTTTGGCTGTAACGGAGATTTTTTGAATATTAGGTGTTCGGCCACATGTTGCAGTCCATCGCTTAATAAGTGACTATATTAATGCTTTGGGACTCTGTATAACGCTGCATATACAGTATGAACTCTCTGCCTCTTATAGTTTGGCTGTAACTGACATTTTTGGAATATTAGGTGTTCAACCACATAGGGCAGTCCAACGCTTAATAAGTGACTATATTAATGCTTTGGGCCTCTGTTTAACGCTGCATATACAATATGAACTTTATGCCTCTTATAGTTTGGCTGTAACTGACACTTTTGGAATATTAGGTGTTCAACTACATGTTGCAGTCCAACGCTTAACATGTGATTATAGTAATGCTTTGGGCCTCTGTATAACGCTGCATATACAATATGAACTTTATGCCTCTTATAGTTTGGCTGTAACTGACATTTTTGGAATATTAGGTGTTCAACCACATAGGGCAGTCCAACGCTTAATAAGTGACTATATTAATGCTTTGGGCCTCTGTTTAACGCTGCATATACAATATGAACTTTATGCCTCTTATAGTTTGGCTGTAACTGACATTTTTGGAATATTTGGTGTTCAACCACATAGGGCAGTCCAACGCTTAATAAGTGACTATATTAATGCTTTGGGCCTCTGTTTAACGCTGCATATACAATATGAACTTAATGCCTCTTCTAGTTTTTCTGTAACTGACACTTTTGGAATATTAGGTGTTCGACCACATGTTGCAGTCCAACGCTTAATAAGTGACTATATTAATGCTTTGGGCCTCTGTAACACCCTGCATGTACAATATGAACACTGTGTCTCTAATAGTTTGGCTGTAACGGACATTTTTGGAATAATAGGTGTTCGGCCACATGTTGCAGTCCATCGCTTAATAAGTGACTATATTAATGCTTTGGGCCTCTGTAAAACCCTGCATGTACAATATGAACACTGTGTCTCTAATAGTTTGGCTGTAACGGACATTTTTGGAATATTAGGTGTTCGGTTACATGTTGCAGTCCATCGCTTAATAAGTGACTATATTAATGCTTTGGCCCTCTGTAAAACCCTGCATGTACAATATGAACACTGTGTCTCTAATAGTTTGGCTGTAACGAACATTTTTGGAATATTAGGTGTTCGGCCACATGTTGCAGTCCATCGCTTAATAAGTGACTATATTAATGCTTTGGGCCTCTGTAAAACGCTGCATATAAAATATGAACACTGTGTCTCTAATAGTTTGGCTGTAACGGACAATTTTGGAATATTAGGTGTTCGGCCACATGTTGCAGTCCATCGCTTAATAAGTGACTATATTAATGCTTTGGGTCTCTGTAAAACCCTGCATGTACCATATGAACACTGTGTCTCTAATAGTTTGGCTGTAACGGACATTTTTGGAATATTAGGTGTTCGGCCACATGTTGCAGTCCATCGCTTAATAAGTGACTTTATTAATGCTTTGGCCCTCTGTAAAACCCTGCATGTACAATATGAACACTGTGTCTCTAATAGTTTGGCTGTAACGTACATTTTTGGAATATTAGGTGTTCGGTCACATGTTGCAGTCCATCGCTTAATAAGTGTCTATATTAATGCTTTGGGCCTCTGAAAAACCCGGCATATAAAATATGAACACTGTGTCTCTAATAGTTTGGCTGTAACGGACATTTTTGGAATATTAGGTGTTCGGTCACATGTTGCAGTCCATCGCTTAATAAGTGTCTATATTAATGCTTTGGGCCTCTGTAAAACCCGGCATATAAAATATGAACACTGTGTCTCTAATAGTTTGGCTGTAACGAACATTTTTGGAATATTAGGTGTTCGGTCACATGTTGCAGTCCATCGCTTAATAAGTGACTATATTAATGCTTTGGGCCTCTGTAAAACCCGGCATATAAAATATGAACACTGTGTCTCTAATAGTTTGGCTGTAACGGACATTTTTGGAATATTAGGTGTTCGGCCACATGTTGCAGTTCATCGCTTAATAAGTGACTATATTAATGCTTTGGCCCTCTGTAAAACCCTGCATGTACAATATGAACACTGTGTCTCTAATAGTTTGGCTGTAACGGACATTTTTGAAATATCAGGTGTTCGACCACATGTTGCAGTCCAACGCTTAATATGTGACTATAGTAATGTTTTGGGACTCTGTATAACGCTGCATACACAATATGAAGAATGTGTCTCTAATAGTTTGGCCGTAACGGACATTTTTGGAATATTAGGTGTTCAACCACATAGGGCAGTCCAACGCTTAATAAGTGACTATATTAATGCTTTGGGCCTCTGTAAAACGCTGCATATACAATATGAACACTGTGTCTATAATAGTTTGGCTGTAACGGACATTTTTGGAATATTAGGTGTTCAACCACATGGGGCAGTCCAACGCTTAATATGTGGTTAAAGTAATGCTTTGGGCCTCTGTTTAACGCTGCATATACAATATGAACTTTATGCCTCTTATAGTTTAGCTGTAACGGACATTTTTGGAATATTAGGTGCTCGGCCACATGTTGCAGTCCATCGCTTAATAAGTGACTATATTAATGCTTTGGCCCTCTGTAAAACCCTGCATGTACAATATGAACACTGTGTCTCTAATAGTTTGGCTGTAACGGACATTCTTGGAATATTATGTGTTCGACCACATGTTGCAGTCCAACGCTTAATAAGTGACTATATTAATGCTTTGGCCCTCTGTAAAACCCTGCATGTACAATATGAACACTGTGTCTCTAATAGTTTGTCTGTAACGGACATTTTTGGAATATTAGGTGTTCGACTACATGTTGCAGTCCAACGCTTAATAAGTGACTATATTAATGCTTTGGCCCTCTGTAAATCCCTGCATGTACAATATGAACACTGTGTCTCTAATAGTTTGGCTGTAACGGACATTTTTGGAATATTAGGTGTTCCACCACATGTTGCAGTCCAACGCTTAATAAGTGACTATATTAATGCTTTGGCCCTCTGTAAAACCCTGCATGTACAATATGAACACTGTGTCTCTAATAGTTTGGCTGTAACGGACATTTTTGGAATATTAGGTGTTCGGCCACATGTTGCAGTCCACCGCTTAATAAGTGACTATATTAATGCTTTGGCCCTCTGTAAAACCCTGCATGTACAATATGAACACTGTGTCTCCAACAGTTTGTCGGTAACGGACATTTTTGGAATATTAGGTGTTCGACCACATGTTGCAGTCCAACGCTTAATAAGTGACTATATTAATGCTTTGGCCCTCTGTAAAACCCTGCATGTACAATATGAACACTGTGAGGTGCTCGGCCACATGTTGCAGTCCATCGCTTAATAAGTGACAATATTAATGCTTTGGGCCCCTGTAAAACCCTGCATGTACAATATGAACACTGTGTCTCTAATAGTTTGGCTGTAACTGACATTTTTGGAATATTAGGTGTTCGGCCACATGTTGCAGTCCAACGCTTAATAAGTGACTATATTAATGCTTTGGCCCTCTGTAAAACCCTTCATGTACAATATGAACACTGTGTCTCTGATAGTTTGGCTGTAACGGACATTTTTGGAATATTAGGTGTTCGGCCACATGTTGCAGTCCATCGCTTAATAAGTGACTATGTTAATGCCTTGGGCCTCTGTAAAACCCTGCATGTACAATTTGAACACTGTGTCTCTAATAGTTTGGCTGTAACGGACATTTTTGGAATATTAGGTGTTCCACCACATGTTGCAGTCCATCGCTTAATAAGTGACTATGTTAATGCTTTGGGCCTCTGTAAAACCCTGCATGTACAATATGAACACTGTGTCTCTAATAGTTTGGCTGTAACGGACATTTTTGGAATATTAGGTGTTCGGCCACATGTTGCAGTCCATCGCTTAATAAGTGACTATATTAATGCTTTGGGCCTCTGTATAACGCTGCATATACAGTATGAACTCTCTGCCTCTTATAGTTTGGCTGTAACTGACATTTTTGGAATATTAGGTGTTCAACCACATAGGGCAGTCCAACGCTTAATAAGTGACTATATTAATGCTTTGGCCCTCTGTAAAACCCTGCATGTACAATATGAAAACTGTGTCTCTAATAGTTTGGCTGTAACGGACATTTTTGGAATATTAGGTGTTCGGCCACATGTTGCAGTCCATCGCTTAATAAGTGACTATATTAATGCTTTGGGCCTCTGTATAACGCTGCATATACAGTATGAACTCTCTGCCTCTTATAGTTTGGCTGTAACTGACATTTTTGGAATATTAGGTGTTCAACCACATAGGGCAGTCCAACGCTTAATAAGTGACTATATTAATGCTTTGGGCCTCTGTTTAACGCTGCATATACAATATGAACTTTATGCCTCTTATAGTTTGGCTGTAACTGACATTTTTGGAATATTTGGTGTTCAACCACATAGGGCAGTCCAACGCTTAATAAGTGACTATATTAATGCTTTGGGCCTCTCTTTAACGCTGCATATACAATATGAACTTTATGCCTCTTATAGTTTGGCTGTAACTGACACTTTTGGAATTTTAGGTGTTCAACTACATGTTGCAGTCCAACGCTTAACATGTGATTATAGTAATGCTTTGGGCCTCTGTATAACGCTGCATATACAATATGAACTTTATGCCTCTTATAGTTTGGCTGTAACTGACATTTTTGGAATATTAGGTGTTCAACCACATAGGGCAGTCCAACGCTTAATAAGTGACTATATTAATGCTTTGGGCCTCTGTTTAACGCTGCATATACAATATGAACTTTATGCCTCTTATAGTTTGGCTGTAACTGACATTTTTGGAATATTAGGTGTTCAACCACATAGGGCAGTCCAACGCTTAATAAGTGACTATATTAATGCTTTGGGCCTCTGTTTAACGCTGCATATACAATATGAACTTTATGTCTCTTATAGTTTGGCTGTAACTGACATTTTTGGAATATTTGGTGTTCAACCACATAGGGCAGTCCAACGCTTAATAAGTGACTATATTAATGCTTTGGGCCTCTGTTTAACGCTGCATATACAATATGAACTTAATGCCTCTTCTAGTTTTTCTGTAACTGACACTTTTGGAATATTAGGTGTTCGACTACATGTTGCAGTCCAACGCTTAATAAGTGACTATATTAATGCTTTAAGCCTCTGTAAAACCCTGCATGTACAATATGAACACTGTGTCTCTAATAGTTTGGCTGTAACGGACATTTTTGGAATATTAGGTGTTCGGTTACATGTTGCAGTCCATCGCTTAATAAGTGACTATATTAATGCTTTGGCCCTCTGTAAAACCCTGCATGTACAATATGAACACTGTGTCTCTAATAGTTTGGCTGTAACGAACATTTTTGGAATAATAGGTGTTCGGCCACATGTTGCGGTCCATCGCTTAATAAGTGACTATATTAATGCTTTGGGCCTCTGTAAAACCCTGCATATAAAATATGAACACTGTGTCTCTAATAGTTTGGCTGTAACGAACATTTTTGGAATAATAGGTGTTCGGCCACATGTTGCAGTCCATCGCTTAATAAGTGACTATATTAATGCTTTGGCCCTCTGTAAAACCCTGCATGTACAATATGAACACTGTGTCTCTAACAGTTTGGCTGTAACGGACATTTTTGGAATATTAGGTGTTCGGCCACATGTTGCAGTCCATCGCTTAATAAGTGACTATATTAATGCTTTGGGCCTCTGTAAAACCCTGCATGTACAATATGAACACTGTGTCTCTAATAGTTTGGCTGTAACGGACATTTTTGGAATATTAGGTGTTCGGTTACATGTTGCAGTCCATCGCTTAATAAGTGACTATATTAATGCTTTGGCCCTCTGTAAAACCCTGCATGTACAATATGAACACTGTGTCTCTAATAGTTTGGCTGTAACGAACATTTTTGGAATATTAGGTGTTCGGCCACATGTTGCAGTCCATCGCTTAATAAGTGACTATATTAATGCTTTGAGCCTCTGTAAAACCCTGCATATAAAATATGAACACTGTGTCTCTAATAGTTTGGCTGTAACGGACATTTTTGGAATATTAGGTGTTCGGCCACATGTTGCAGTCCATCGCTTAATAAGTGACTATATTAATGCTTTGGGCCTCTGTAAAACCCTGCATGTACAATATGAACACTGTGTCTCTAATAGTTTGGCTGTAACGGACATTTTTGGAATATTAGGTGCTCGGCCACATGTTGCAGTCCATCGCTTAATAAGTGACTATATTAATGCTTTGGCCCTCTGTAAAACCCTGCATGTACAATATGAACACTGTGTCTCTAATAGTTTGGCTGTAACGGACATTCTTGGAATATTATGTGTTCGACCACATGTTGCAGTCCAACGCTTAATAAGTGACTATATTAATGCTTTGGCCCTCTGTAAAACCCTGCATGTACAATATGAACACTGTGTCTCTAATAGTTTGTCTGTAACGGACATTTTTGGAATATTAGGTGTTCGACCACATGTTGCAGTCCATCGCTTAATAAGTGACTATATTAATGCTTTGGGCCTCTGTAAAACCCGGCATATAAAATATGAACACTGTGTCTCTAATAGTTTGGCTGTAACGGACATTTTTGGAATATTAGGTGTTCGGCCACATGTTGCAGTTCATCGCTTAATAAGTGACTATATTAATGCTTTGGCCCTCTGTAAAACCCTGCATGTACAATATGAACACTGTGTCTCTAATAGTTTGGCTGTAACGGACATTTTTGAAATATCAGGTGTTCGACCACATGTTGCAGTCCAACGCTTAATATGTGACTATAGTAATGTTTTGGGACTCTGTATAACGCTGCATACACAATATGAAGAATGTGTCTCTAATAGTTTGGCCGTAACGGACATTTTTGAAATATTAGGTGTTCAACCACATAGGGCAGTCCAACGCTTAATAAGTGACTATATTAATGCTTTGGGCCTCTGTAAAACGCTGCATATACAATATGAACTTTATGTCTCTTATAGTTTGGCTGTAACTGACATTTTTGGAATATTTGGTGTTCAACCACATAGGGCAGTCCAACGCTTAATAAGTGACTATATTAATGCTTTGGGCCTCTGTTTAACGCTGCATATACAATATGAACTTAATGCCTCTTCTAGTTTTTCTGTAACTGACACTTTTGGAATATTAGGTGTTCGACCACATGTTGCAGTCCAACGCTTAATAAGTGACTATATTAATGCTTTAAGCCTCTGTAAAACCCTGCATGTACAATATGAACACTGTGTCTCTAATAGTTTGGCTGTAACGGACATTTTTGGAATATTAGGTGTTCGGTTACATGTTGCAGTCCATCGCTTAATAAGTGACTATATTAATGCTTTGGCCCTCTGTAAAACCCTGCATGTACAATATGAACACTGTGTCTCTAATAGTTTGGCTGTAACGAACATTTTTGGAATAATAGGTGTTCGGCCACATGTTGCGGTCCATCGCTTAATAAGTGACTATATTAATGCTTTGGGCCTCTGTAAAACCCTGCATATAAAATATGAACACTGTGTCTCTAATAGTTTGGCTGTAACGAACATTTTTGGAATAATAGGTGTTCGGCCACATGTTGCAGTCCATCGCTTAATAAGTGACTATATTAATGCTTTGGCCCTCTGTAAAACCCTGCATGTACAATATGAACACTGTGTCTCTAACAGTTTGGCTGTAACGGACATTTTTGGAATATTAGGTGTTCGGCCACATGTTGCAGTCCATCGCTTAATAAGTGACTATATTAATGCTTTGGGCCTCTGTAAAACCCTGCATGTACAATATGAACACTGTGTCTCTAATAGTTTGGCTGTAACGGACATTTTTGGAATATTAGGTGTTCGGTTACATGTTGCAGTCCATCGCTTAATAAGTGACTATATTAATGCTTTGGCCCTCTGTAAAACCCTGCATGTACAATATGAACACTGTGTCTCTAATAGTTTGGCTGTAACGAACATTTTTGGAATATTAGGTGTTCGGCCACATGTTGCAGTCCATCGCTTAATAAGTGACTATATTAATGCTTTGAGCCTCTGTAAAACCCTGCATATAAAATATGAACACTGTGTCTCTAATAGTTTGGCTGTAACGGACATTTTTGGAATATTAGGTGTTCGGCCACATGTTGCAGTCCATCGCTTAATAAGTGACTATATTAATGCTTTGGGCCTCTGTAAAACCCTGCATGTACAATATGAACACTGTGTCTCTAATAGTTTGGCTGTAACGGACATTTTTGGAATATTAGGTGTTCGGTTACATGTTGCAGTCCATCGCTTAATAAGTGACTATATTAATGCTTTGGCCCTCTGTAAAACCCTGCATGTACAATATGAACACTGTGTCTCTAATAGTTTGGCTGTAACGAACATTTTTGGAATATTAGGTGTTCGGCCACATGTTGCAGTCCATCGCTTAATAAGTGACTATATTAATGCTTTGAGCCTCTGTAAAACCCTGCATATAAAATATGAACACTGTGTCTCTAATAGTTTGGCTGTAACGGACATTTTTGGAATATTAGGTGTTCGGCCACATGTTGCAGTCCATCGCTTAATAAGTGACTATATTAATGCTTTGGGCCTCTGTAAAACCCTGCATGTACAATATGAACACTGTGTCTCTAATAGTTTGGCTGTAACGGACATTTTTGGAATATTAGGTGTTCGGTTACATGTTGCAGTCCATCGCTTAATAAGTGACTATATTAATGCTTTGGCCCTCTGTAAAACCCTGCATGTACAATATGAACACTGTGTCTCTAATAGTTTGGCTGTAACGGACATTTTTGGAATATTAGGTGTTCCACCACATGTTGCAGTCCAACGCTTAATAAGTGACTATATTAATGCTTTGAGCCTCTGTAAAACCCTGCATATAAAATATGAACACTGTGTCTCTAATAGTTTGGCTGTAACGGACATTTTTGGAATATTAGGTGTTCGGCCACATGTTGCAGTCCATCGCTTAATAAGTGACTATATTAATGCTTTGGGCCTCTGTAAAACCCTGCATGTACAATATGAACACTGTGTCTCTAATAGTTTGGCTGTAACGGACATTTTTGGAATATTAGGTGCTCGGCCACATGTTGCAGTCCATCGCTTAATAAGTGACTATATTAATGCTTTGGCCCTCTGTAAAACCCTGCATGTACAATATGAACACTGTGTCTCTAATAGTTTGGCTGTAACGGACATTTTTTGAATATTAGGTGTTCGGCCACATGTTGCAGTCCATCGCTTAATAAGTGACTATATTAATGCTTTGGGACTCTGTATAACGCTGCATATACAGTATGAACTCTCTGCCTCTTATAGTTTGGCTGTAACTGACATTTTTGGAATATTAGGTGTTCAACCACATAGGGCAGTCCAACGCTTAATAAGTGACTATATAAATGCTTTGGGCCTCTGTTTAACGCTGCATATACAATATGAACTTTATGCCTCTTATAGTTTGGCTGTAACTGACACTTTTGGAATATTAGGTGTTCAACTACATGTTGCAGTCCAACGCTTAACATGTGATTATAGTAATGCTTTGAGCCTCTGTATAACGCTGCATATACAATATGAACTTTATGCCTCTTATAGTTTGGCTGTAACTGACATTTTTGGAATATTAGGTGTTCAACCACATAGGGCAGTCCAACGCTTAATAAGTGACTATATTAATGCTTTGGGCCTCTGTTTAACGCTGCATATACAATATGAACTTAATGCCTCTTCTAGTTTTTCTGTAACTGTCACTTTTGGAATATTAGGTGTTCGACCACATGTTGCAGTCCAACGCTTAATAAGTGACTATATTAATGCTTTGGGCCTCTGTAACACCCTGCATGTACAATATGAACACTGTGTCTCTAATAGTTTGGCTGTAACGGACATTCTTGGAATATTATGTGTTCGACCACATGTTGCAGTCCAACGCTTAATAAGTGACTATATTAATGCTTTGGCCCTCTGTAAAACCCTGCATGTACAATATGAACACTGTGTCTCTAATAGTTTGTCTGTAACGGACATTTTTGGAATATTAGGTGTTCGACCACATGTTGCAGTCCATCGCTTAATAAGTGACTATATTAATGCTTTGGGCCTCTGTAAAACCCGGCATATAAAATATGAACACTGTGTCTCTAATAGTTTGGCTGTAACGGACATTTTTGGAATATTAGGTGTTCGGCCACATGTTGCAGTTCATCGCTTAATAAGTGACTATATTAATGCTTTGGCCCTCTGTAAAACCCTGCATGTACAATATGAACACTGTGTCTCTAATAGTTTGGCTGTAACGGACATTTTTGAAATATCAGGTGTTCGACCACATGTTGCAGTCCAACGCTTAATATGTGACTATAGTAATGTTTTGGGACTCTGTATAACGCTGCATACACAATATGAAGAATGTGTCTCTAATAGTTTGGCCGTAACGGACATTTTTGGAATATTAGGTGTTCAACCACATAGGGCAGTCCAACGCTTAATAAGTGACTATATTAATGCTTTGGGCCTCTGTAAAACGCTGCATATACAATATGAACACTGTGTCTATAATAGTTTGGCTGTAACGGACATTTTTGGAATATTAGGTGTTCAACCACATGGGGCAGTCCAACGCTTAATATGTGGTTAAAGTAATGCTTTGGGCCTCTGTTTAACGCTGCATATACAATATGAACTTTATGCCTCTTATAGTTTAGCTGTAACGGACATTTTTGGAATATTAGGTGCTCGGCCACATGTTGCAGTCCATCGCTTAATAAGTGACTATATTAATGCTTTGGCCCTCTGTAAAACCCTGCATGTACAATATGAACACTGTGTCTCTAATAGTTTGGCTGTAACGGACATTCTTGGAATATTATGTGTTCGACCACATGTTGCAGTCCAACGCTTAATAAGTGACTATATTAATGCTTTGGCCCTCTGTAAAACCCTGCATGTACAATATGAACACTGTGTCTCTAATAGTTTGTCTGTAACGGACATTTTTGGAATATTAGGTGTTCGACTACATGTTGCAGTCCAACGCTTAATAAGTGACTATATTAATGCTTTGGCCCTCTGTAAATCCCTGCATGTACAATATGAACACTGTGTCTCTAATAGTTTGGCTGTAACGGACATTTTTGGAATATTAGGTGTTCCACCACATGTTGCAGTCCAACGCTTAATAAGTGACTATATTAATGCTTTGGCCCTCTGTAAAACCCTGCATGTACAATATGAACACTGTGTCTCTAATAGTTTGGCTGTAACGGACATTTTTGGAATATTAGGTGTTCGGCCACATGTTGCAGTCCACCGCTTAATAAGTGACTATATTAATGCTTTGGCCCTCTGTAAAACCCTGCATGTACAATATGAACACTGTGTCTCCAACAGTTTGTCGGTAACGGACATTTTTGGAATATTAGGTGTTCGACCACATGTTGCAGTCCAACGCTTAATAAGTGACTATATTAATGCTTTGGCCCTCTGTAAAACCCTGCATGTACAATATGAACACTGTAAGGTGCTCGGCCACATGTTGCAGTCCATCGCTTAATAAGTGACAATATTAATGCTTTGGGCCCCTGTAAAACCCTGCATGTACAATATGAACACTGTGTCTCTAATAGTTTGGCTGTAACGGACATTTTTGGAATATTAGGTGTTCGGCCACATGTTGCAGTCCATCGCTTAATAAGTGACTATATTAATGCTTTGGCCCTCTGTAAAACCCTGCATGTACAATATGAACACTGTGTCTCTAATAGTTTGGCTGTAACTGACATTTTTGGAATATTAGGTGTTCGACCACATGTTGCAGTCCAACGCTTAATAAGTGACTATATTAATGCTTTGGCCCTCTGTAAAACCCTTCATGTACAATATGAACACTGTGTCTCTGATAGTTTGGCTGTAACGGACATTTTTGGAATATTAGGTGTTCGGCCACATGTTGCAGTCCATCGCTTAATAAGTGACTATGTTAATGCTTTGGGCCTCTGTAAAACCCTGCATGTACAATTTGAACACTGTGTCTCTAATAGTTTGGCTGTAACGGACATTTTTGGAATATTAGGTGTTCCACCACATGTTGCAGTCCATCGCTTAATAAGTGACTATGTTAATGCTTTGGGCCTCTGTAAAACCCTGCATGTACAATATGAACACTGTGTCTCTAATAGTTTGGCTGTAACGGACATTTTTGGAATATTAGGTGTTCGGCCACATGTTGCAGTCCATCGCTTAATAAGTGACTATATTAATGCTTTGGGCCTCTGTATAACGCTGCATATACAGTATGAACTCTCTGCCTCTTATAGTTTGGCTGTAACTGACATTTTTGGAATATTAGGTGTTCAACCACATAGGGCAGTCCAACGCTTAATAAGTGACTATATTAATGCTTTGGCCCTCTGTAAAACCCTGCATGTACAATATGAAAACTGTGTCTCTAATAGTTTGGCTGTAACGGACATTTTTGGAATATTAGGTGTTCGGCCACATGTTGCAGTCCATCGCTTAATAAGTGACTATATTAATGCTTTGGGCCTCTGTATAACGCTGCATATACAGTATGAACTCTCTGCCTCTTATAGTTTGGCTGTAACTGACATTTTTGGAATATTAGGTGTTCAACCACATAGGGCAGTCCAACGCTTAATAAGTGACTATATTAATGCTTTGGGCCTCTGTTTAACGCTGCATATACAATATGAACTTTATGCCTCTTATAGTTTGGCTGTAACTGACATTTTTGGAATATTTGGTGTTCAACCACATAGGGCAGTCCAACGCTTAATAAGTGACTATATTAATGCTTTGGGCCTCTCTTTAACGCTGCATATACAATATGAACTTTATGGCTCTTATAGTTTGGCTGTAACTGACACTTTTGGAATTTTAGGTGTTCAACTACATGTTGCAGTCCAACGCTTAACATGTGATTATAGTAATGCTTTGGGCCTCTGTATAACGCTGCATATACAATATGAACTTTATGCCTCTTATAGTTTGGCTGTAACTGACATTTTTGGAATATTAGGTGTTCAACCACATAGGGCAGTCCAACGCTTAATAAGTGACTATATTAATGCTTTGGGCCTCTGTTTAACGCTGCATATACAATATGAACTTTATGCCTCTTATAGTTTGGCTGTAACTGACATTTTTGGAATATTAGGTGTTCAACCACATAGGGCAGTCCAACGCTTAATAAGTGACTATATTAATGCTTTGGGCCTCTGTTTAACGCTGCATATACAATATGAACTTTATGTCTCTTATAGTTTGGCTGTAACTGACATTTTTGGAATATTTGGTGTTCAACCACATAGGGCAGTCCAACGCTTAATAAGTGACTATATTAATGCTTTGGGCCTCTGTTTAACGCTGCATATACAATATGAACTTAATGCCTCTTCTAGTTTTTCTGTAACTGACACTTTTGGAATATTAGGTGTTCGACCACATGTTGCAGTCCAACGCTTAATAAGTGACTATATTAATGCTTTGGGCCTCTGTAAAACCCTGCATGTACAATATGAACACTGTGTCTCTAATAGTTTGGCTGTAACGGACATTTTTGGAATATTAGGTGTTCGGTTACATGTTGCAGTCCATCGCTTAATAAGTGACTATATTAATGCTTTGGCCCTCTGTAAAACCCTGCATGTACAATATGAACACTGTGTCTCTAATAGTTTGGCTGTAACGAACATTTTTGGAATAATAGGTGTTCGGCCACATGTTGCGGTCCATCGCTTAATAAGTGACTATATTAATGCTTTGGGCCTCTGTAAAACCCTGCATATAAAATATGAACACTGTGTCTCTAATAGTTTGGCTGTAACGAACATTTTTGGAATAATAGGTGTTCGGCCACATGTTGCAGTCCATCGCTTAATAAGTGACTATATTAATGCTTTGGCCCTCTGTAAAACCCTGCATGTACAATATGAACACTGTGTCTCTAATAGTTTGGCTGTAACGGACATTTTTGGAATATTAGGTGTTCGGCCACATGTTGCAGTCCATCGCTTAATAAGTGACTATATTAATGCTTTGGGCCTCTGTAAAACCCTGCATGTACAATATGAACACTGTGTCTCTAATAGTTTGGCTGTAACGGACATTTTTGGAATATTAGGTGTTCGGTTACATGTTGCAGTCCATCGCTTAATAAGTGACTATATTAATGCTTTGGCCCTCTGTAAAACCCTGCATGTACAATATGAACACTGTGTCTCTAATAGTTTGGCTGTAACGAACATTTTTGGAATATTAGGTGTTCGGCCACATGTTGCAGTCCATCGCTTAATAAGTGACTATATTAATGCTTTGAGCCTCTGTAAAACCCTGCATATAAAATATGAACACTGTGTCTCTAATAGTTTGGCTGTAACGGACATTTTTGGAATATTAGGTGTTCGGCCACATGTTGCAGTCCATCGCTTAATAAGTGACTATATTAATGCTTTGGGCCTCTGTAAAACCCTGCATGTACAATATGAACACTGTGTCTCTAATAGTTTGGCTGTAACGGACATTTTTGGAATATTAGGTGTTCGGTTACATGTTGCAGTCCATCGCTTAATAAGTGACTATATTAATGCTTTGGCCCTCTGTAAAACCCTGCATGTACAATATGAACACTGTGTCTCTAATAGTTTGGCTGTAACGAACATTTTTGGAATATTAGGTGTTCGGCCACATGTTGCAGTCCATCGCTTAATAAGTGACTATATTAATGCTTTGAGCCTCTGTAAAACCCTGCATATAAAATATGAACACTGTGTCTCTAATAGTTTGGCTGTAACGGACATTTTTGGAATATTAGGTGTTCGGCCACATGTTGCAGTCCATCGCTTAATAAGTGACTATATTAATGCTTTGGGCCTCTGTAAAACCCTGCATGTACAATATGAACACTGTGTCTCTAATAGTTTGGCTGTAACGGACATTTTTGGAATATTAGGTGTTCGGTTACATGTTGCAGTCCATCGCTTAATAAGTGACTATATTAATGCTTTGGCCCTCTGTAAAACCCTGCATGTACAATATGAACACTGTGTCTCTAATAGTTTGGCTGTAACGGACATTTTTGGAATATTAGGTGTTCCACCACATGTTGCAGTCCAACGCTTAATAAGTGACTATATTAATGCTTTGAGCCTCTGTAAAACCCTGCATATAAAATATGAACACTGTGTCTCTAATAGTTTGGCTGTAACGGACATTTTTGGAATATTAGGTGTTCGGCCACATGTTGCAGTCCATCGCTTAATAAGTGACTATATTAATGCTTTGGGCCTCTGTAAAACCCTGCATGTACAATATGAACACTGTGTCTCTAATAGTTTGGCTGTAACGGACATTTTTGGAATATTAGGTGCTCGGCCACATGTTGCAGTCCATCGCTTAATAAGTGACTATATTAATGCTTTGGCCCTCTGTAAAACCCTGCATGTACAATATGAACACTGTGTCTCTAATAGTTTGGCTGTAACGGACATTTTTTGAATATTAGGTGTTCGGCCACATGTTGCAGTCCATCGCTTAATAAGTGACTATATTAATGCTTTGGGACTCTGTATAACGCTGCATATACAGTATGAACTCTCTGCCTCTTATAGTTTGGCTGTAACTGACATTTTTGGAATATTAGGTGTTCAACCACATAGGGCAGTCCAACGCTTAATAAGTGACTATATAAATGCTTTGGGCCTCTGTTTAACGCTGCATATACAATATGAACTTTATGCCTCTTATAGTTTGGCTGTAACTGACACTTTTGGAATATTAGGTGTTCAACTACATGTTGCAGTCCAACGCTTAACATGTGATTATAGTAATGCTTTGGGCCTCTGTATAACGCTGCATATACAATATGAACTTTATGCCTCTTATAGTTTGGCTGTAACTGACATTTTTGGAATATTAGGTGTTCAACCACATAGGGCAGTCCAACGCTTAATAAGTGACTATATTAATGCTTTGGGCCTCTGTTTAACGCTGCATATACAATATGAACTTAATGCCTCTTCTAGTTTTTCTGTAACTGACACTTTTGGAATATTAGGTGTTCGACCACATGTTGCAGTCCAACGCTTAATAAGTGACTATATTAATGCTTTGGGCCTCTGTAACACCCTGCATGTACAATATGAACACTGTGTCTCTAATAGTTTGGCTGTAACGGACATTCTTGGAATATTATGTGTTCGACCACATGTTGCAGTCCAACGCTTAATAAGTGACTATATTAATGCTTTGGCCCTCTGTAAAACCCTGCATGTACAATATGAACACTGTGTCTCTAATAGTTTGTCTGTAACGGACATTTTTGGAATATTAGGTGTTCGACCACATGTTGCAGTCCAACGCTTAATAAGTGACTATATTAATGCTTTGGCCCTCTGTAAATCCCTGCATGTACAATATGAACACTGCGTCTCTAATAGTTTGGCTGTAACGGACATTTTTGGAATATTAGGTGTTCCACCACATGTTGCAGTCCAACGCTTAATAAGTGACTCTATTAATGCTTTGGCCCTCTGTAAAACCCTGCATGTACAATATGAACACTGTGTCTCTAATAGTTTGGCTGTAACGGACATTTTTGGAATATTAGGTGTTCGGCCACATGTTGCAGTCCACCGCTTAATAAGTGACTATATTAATGCTTTGGCCCTCTGTAAAACCCTGCATGTACAATATGAACACTGTGTCTCCAACAGTTTGTCTGTAACGGACATTTTTGGAATATTAGGTGTTCGACCACATGTTGCAGTCCAACGCTTAATAAGTGACTATATTAATGCTTTGGCCCTCTGTAAAACCCTGCATGTACAATATGAACACTGTGAGGTGCTCGGCCACATGTTGCAGTCCATCGCTTAATAAGTGACTATATTAATGCTTTGGCCCTCTGTAAAACCCTGCATGTACAATATGAACACTGTGTCTCTAATAGTTAGTCTGTAACGGACATTTTTGGAATATTAGGTGTTCGACCACATGTTGCAGTCCAACGCTTAATAAGTGACTATATTAATGCTTTGGCCCTCTGTAAATCCCTGCATGTACAATATGAACACTGTGTCTCTAATAGTTTGGCTGTAACGGACATTTATGGAATATTAGGTGTTCCACCACATGTTGCAGTCCAACGCTTAATAAGTGACTATATTAATGCTTTGGCCCTCTGTAAAACCCTGCATGTACAATATGAACACTGTGTCTCTAATAGTTTGGCTGTAACGGACATTTTTGGAATATTAGGTGTTCGGCCACATGTTGCAGTCCATCGCTTAATAAGTGACTATATTAATGCTTTGGCCCTCTGTAAAACCCTGCATGTACAATATGAACACTGTGTCTCTAATAGTTTGTCTGTAACGGACATTTTTGGAATATTAGGTGTTCGACCACATGTTGCAGTCCAACGCTTAATAAGTGACTATATTAATGCTTTGGCCCTCTGTAAAACCCTGCATGTACAATATGAACACTGTGTCTCTAATAGTTTGGCTGTAACGGACATTCTTGGAATATTATGTGTTCGACCACATGTTGCAGTCCAACGCTTAATAAGTGACTATATTAATGCTTTGGCCCTCTGTAAAATCCTGCATGTACAATATGAACACTGTGTCTCTTATAGTTTGGCTGTAACTGACACTTTTGGAATATTAGGTGTTCAACTACATGTTGCAGTCCAACGCGTAACATGTGATTATAGTAATGCTTTGGGCCTCTGTATAACGCTGCATATACAATATGAACTTAATGCCTCTTCTAGTTTTTCTGTAACTGACACTTTTGGAATATTAGGTGTTCGACCACATGTTGCAGTCCAACGCTTAATAAGTGACTATATTAATGCTTTGGGCCTCTGTAAAACCCTGCATGTACAATATGAACACTGTGTCTCTAATAGTTTGGCTGTAACGGACATTCTTGGAATATTATGTGTTCGACCACATGTTGCAGTCCAACGCTTAATAAGAGACTATATTAATGCTTTGGGCCTTTGAAAAACGCTTCATATACAATATAAACACTGTGTCTCTAATAGTTTGGCTATAACGGACATTTTTGGAATATTAGGTGTTCGGCCACTTGTTGCAGTCCATCGCTTAATAAGTGACTATATTAATGCTTTGGGCCTCTGTAAAACGCTTCATATACAATATGAACACTGTGTCTATAATAGTTTGGCTGTAACGGACATTTTTGGAATATTAGGTGTTCGGCCACATGTTGCAGTCCAACGCTTAATATATGAACTTTATGCCTCTTATAGATTGGCTGTAACTGACATTTTTGGAATATTAGGTGTTCAACCACATAGGGCAGTCCAAGGCTTAATAAGTGACTATATTAATGCTTTGGGCCTCTGTTTAACGCTGCATATACAATATGAACTTTATGCCTCTTATAGTTTGGCTGTAACGGACATTTTTGGAATATTAGGTGTTCGGCCACATGTTGCAGTCCATCGCTTAATAAGTGACTATATTAATGCTTTGGGCCTCTGTAAAACGCTGCATACACAATATGAACACTGTGTCTCTAATAGTTTGGCTGTAACGGACATTTTTGGAGTATTAGGTGTTCAACCACAGAGGGCAGTCCAACGCTTAATAAGTGACTATATTAATGCTTTAGGCCTCTGTAAAACGCTGCATATTTGATATGAACTTTGTGCCTCTAATAGTTTAGCTGTAACGGACACTTTTGGAATATTAGGTGTTCAACCACATGAGGCAGTCCAACGCTTAAAAAGTGACTATATTAATGCAATGGGCCTCTGAATAACGCTGCATATACCATATGAACTTTGTGTCTCTAATAGTTTGGCTGTAACGGACACTTTTGGAATATTAGGTGTTTAACCACATGGGGCAGTCCAACGCTTAATAAGTGACTATATTAAAGCTTTGGGCCTCTGTATAACGCTGCTTATACAAAATAAACTGTGCCCCTAAGAGTTTGGCTGTAACGGACACTTTTGGAATATTAGGTGTTCAACCACATGGGGCAGTCCAACGCTTAATATGTGGTTAAAGTAATGCATTGGGACTCTGTATAACGCTGCATATACAGTATGAACCCTGTGCCTCTTATGGTTTGGCTGTAACTGACACTTTTGGAATAATATGTGTTCAAACACATGTTGCAGTCCAATGCTTAAATTTTAATTATATTAATGCTTTGGGACTCTGTATAACGCTGCATATACAGTATGAACTCTGTGCCTTTTATAGTTAGGCTGTAACTGACATTTTTGTAATATTAGGTGTTCAACAACAAGGGGTTGTCAATCGCTTAATATGTGGTTATAGTAATGCTTTGGGACTCTGTATAACGCTGCATATACAGAATGAGCACTGTGCCTCTAATAGTTTGGCTATAACGGAAATTTTTGGAATATTAGGTGTTCAGCCACATGGGGCAGTCCAACGCTTAATAAGTGACTATATTAATGCATTGGGACTCTGTATAACGCTGCATATACAAAATGAGCACTGTGCCTCTAATAGTTTGGCTATAACGGACATTTATGGAATATTAGGTGTTCGACCACATGTTGCAGTCCAACGCTTAATAAGTGACTATATTAATGCTTTGGGCCTCTGTAAAACGCTGCATATTCGATATGAACTTTGTGCCTCTAATAGTTTGGCTGTAACGGACACTTTTGGAATATTTGGTGTTCAACCACATGGGGCAGTCCAACGCTTAATAAGTGACTATATTAATGCTTTGGGCCTCTGTAAAACGCTGCATATTCGATATGAACTTTGTGCCTCTAATAGTTTAGCTGTAACGGACATTTTTCGAATATTAGGTGTTCAACAACATGGGGTTGTCGATCGCTTAATATGTGGTTATAGTAATGCTTTGGGCCTCTGTATAACGCTGCATATACAATATGAACTTTGGGCCTCTAATAGTTTGGTTGTAACGGACATTTTTGGAATATTAGGTTTTCAACCACATGGGGTAGTCCAACGCTTAATAAGTGACTATATTAATGCTTTGGGCCTCTGTATAACGCTGCTTATACAAAATGAACTCTGTGCCCCTAAGAGTTTGGCTGTAACGGACACTTTTGGAATATTAGGTGTTCAACAACATGGGGCAGTCCAACGCTTAATATGTGGTTAAAGTAATGCATTGGGACTCTGTATAACGCTGCATATACAGTATGAACCCTGTGCCTCTTATGGTTTGGCTGTAACTGACACTTTTGGAATAATATGTGTTCAAACACATGTTGCAGTCCAATGCTTAATATTTGATTATATTAATTCCTTAGGTCTCTGTATAACGCTGCATATTCGATATGAACTTTGTGCTTCTAATTGTTTAGCTGTAACGGACACTTTTGGAAAATTAGGTGTTCAACCACATGTTGCAGTCCAACGCTTAATATGTGATTATATTAATGCATTGGGCCTCTGGATAACGCTGCATATACAGTATGAACTCTGTGCCTTTTATTGTTAGGCTGTAACTGACATTTTTGGAATATTAGGTGTTCAACAACATGGGGTTGTCCATCGCTTAATATGTAGTTATAGTAATGCTTTAGGAATCTGTATAACGCTGCATATACAAAATGAGCACTGTGCCTCTAATAGTTTGGCTGTAACGGACATTTTTGGAATATTAGGTGTTCAACCACATGGGGCAGCCCAACGCTTAATATGTGACTATATTAATGCTTTGGGCCTCAGTATAACGCTGCATATACAAAATGAACTCTGTGCCTCTGATAGCTTTGCGGTAACTGACACTTTTGGAAAATTAGGTGTTCAACCACATGTTGCAGTCCAACGCTTAATATGTGATTATATTAATGCTTTGGGCCTCTGTAAAACCCTGCATGTACAATATGAACACTGTGTCTCTAATAGTTTGGCTGTAACGGACATTTTTGGAATATTAGGTGTTCGGCCACATGTTGCAGTCCAACGCTTAATAAGTGACTCTATTAATGCTTTGGGCCTCTGTTTAACGCTGCATATACAATATGAACTTTATGCCTCTTATAGTTTGGCTGTAACGGACACTTTTGGAATATTAGGTGTTCAACCACATGGGGCAGTCCAACGCTTAATAAGTGACTATATTAATGCTTTGGGCCTCTGTAAAACGCTGCATATTCGATATTTATTTATTTATTTATTTATTTATTTATTGCCCAACAGTGTATAACACCAATTACAAGACAAATTTAGCAGATATTATTAGAAAACAAATTAAATATAGTTAAACAACAATTACAATTACAATATAAACACAGCTGTAAATAATGCATTTGAATATAATTCGAAAGAAAAAAAAATATAACATTGTAATATAGTAATATAACAATATAAAAATACATGGTAGGTACATTAGTAAATATTCTCTAATAAACATCAGAGAAATAAAAAAAAAATTGTAGACATTCAAGTGTATTCACAGTGAATAAATATACAAAAATACAAAAATCATGGTATTACATATAGCTAGTTACAAAGGTAAATTCAAAAATTAACAGTAAACTTATGACAAGAAAAATGAAATATATATATAATTATTCAATGTAGTAAATGTAGGTAAGACAATTACCAATTGTAGTAAGCATAGGTATGACAATTAATACATATAATTAAATATACATGAATGTTTTCGAAAATGGATCATCATTGAAATAAACGTTATTGATCATGTTTATATTTATTCCTTACTAAGTGTAAAATGATATTGAGCTTATCATAATTTATATCGCATTTATCAGCATATAGAGAAAAGTGTTTGCATATTCTATTTATGGGTGAGTTAATTCCCACATTTGTTCTATATGAATCTAATTTAAACATTGATCGTGCACGGAGATTTACCTGTGGTGCATAAAAGCATATATTCGATAGAAGCTGGGGACAGCTAATTTTGGAGTTAAGTAGCTTAAACAAGAATGTAATTTCAGAGCAGACCCGGCGTACCTTTAAAGAGTCAAGATGAAATTCGGTTAGCAATAATGTTTGACTTACTCCTCTTACGGTATAGCTTTTGTGCTCTTTAAAATATAAATATTTCAAAAAAGAACGCTGCAAACTCTCTAAATTATTTTCTGCATATTTGAAGCTGGGGGACCAAACAACACTGCAATATTCAAGTTTTGATCGAATTAGGCAGTAAAATAAACTTTTTAGTGCATTGATATTTGTAAAATTTTTCGTGTTGCGTATTAAGAATCCCAGCGATTTGAAAGAAGAGTTAACAGTTTCAATAATGTGATCATTGAAGTTTAGTTTGTTATCAAATATAACACCAAGATCCCTGATTTTGTTTACAGATTCAACAACGGCACCCTCCAAGTGATAGTCAAACCTAAGTAAATTTGAGCACCTTGAAAATCTAACAACTTTGCATTTACTTGTGTTAAAAGATAGACCATTTCTAGTACACCAAATATTTACTCTTGCCAAGTCATGTTGTAGTAGTTCGCAGTCATTAGAACTTTTCACCTCTCTATACAATTTCAGGTCATCAGCATATAATAGACAGTTTGAATTGAGGATGCAAGTTGTTATGTCATTTATATAGATGTTGAATAATAGAGGTCCAATATTAGAACCTTGTGGGACACCTGATGTCTGCACAAAACTCTTTGACTTGAAACCATTGTAGACGACGGTTACTTCACGGTTGCCTAAGTACGATTCAAAAAATTGAATAAATCGTTCCGAGAAACCCAGCATGTCAAGTTTATACAACAAAGTTTTATGTTGAATTTTATCGAATGCCTTTGTCATATCCAAATATAACACATCTACTTGACTTCTTTTGTCTATACAATGAGCTATATGCTGTGTAATGCACATTAGATTTGAGACAGTAGATCTATTTTCAAAAAATCCATGCTGGTTTTCTGAAATAATGTGAATAATCTTTGAAAAAATGTGAGTTTGTATAATGCTTTCGAAAATTTTTGCAAAATTTGATAAAATTGATATTGGTCTATAATTAGTAACATCTGATATGTTTTGGTTTTTGGGTACTGGGCATATTCTCGTTTTCTTCCAGCAATGTGGAAATTTGGAGGTAGTTAAACACATATTATATATATATAAGAGTGGTTCAATGAAAGTGATATGAACTTTGTGCCTCTAATAGTTTAGCTGTAACGGATATTTTTCGAATATTAGGTGTTCAACAACATGGGGTTGTCGATCGCTTAATATGTGGCTATAGTAATGCTTTGGGCCTCTGTATAACGCTGCATATACAATATGAACTTTGTGCCTCTAATAGTTTGGCTGTAACGGACATTTTTGGAATATTAGGTGTTCAACCACATGGGGCAGTCCAACGCTTAATAAGAGACTATATTAATGCTTTAGCCCTCTGTAAAACCCTGCATGTACAATATGAACACTGTGTCTCTAATTGTTTGGCTGTAACGGACATTTTTGGAATATCAGGTGTTCGACCACATGTTGCAGTCCAACGCTTAATAAGTGACTATATTAATGCTTTGGGTATCTGTAAAACGCTGCATATACAATATGAACACTGTGTCTATAATAGTTTGGCTGTAACGGACATTTTTGGAATATTAGGTGTTCAACCACATGGGGCAGTCCAACGCTTAATATGTGGTTAAAGTAATGCTTTGGGCCTCTGTTTAACGCTGCATATACAATATGAACTTTATGCCTCTTATAGTTTGGCTGTAACGGATATTTTTGGAATATTAGGTGCTCGGCCACCTGTTGCAGTCCATCGCTTAATAAGTGACTATATTAATGCTTTGGCCCTCTGTAAAACCCTGCATGTACAATATGAACACTGTGTCTCTAATAGTTTGGCTGTAACGGACATTCTTGGAATATTATGTGTTCGACCACATGTTGCAGTCCAACGCTTAATAAGTGACTATATTAATGCTTTGGCCCTCTGTAAAACCCTGCATGTACAATATGAACACTGTGTCTCTAATAGTTTGTCTGTAACGGACATTTTTGGAATATTAGGTGTTCGACCACATGTTGCAGTCCAACGCTTAATAAGTGACTATATTAATGCTTTGGCCCTCTGTAAATCCCTGCATGTACAATATGAACACTGTGTCTCTAATAGTTTGGCTGTAACGGACATTTTTGGAATATTAGGTGTTCGGCCACATGTTGCAATCCATCGCTTAATAAGTGACTATATTAATGCTTTGGCCCTCTGTAAAACCCTGCATGTACAATATGAACACTGTGTCTCAAATAGTTTGGCTGTAACGGACATTTTTGGAATATTAGGTGTTCCACCACATGTTGCAGTCCAACGCTTAATAAGTGACTATATTAATGCTTTGGCCCTCTGTAAAACCCTGCATGTACAATATGAACACTGTGTCTCTAATAGTTTGGCTGTAACGGACATTTTTTGAATATTAGGTGTTCGGCCACATGTTGCAGTCCATCGCTTAATAAGTGACTATATTAATGCTTTGGCCCTCTGTAAAACCCTGCATGTACAATATGAACACTGTGTCTCTAATAGTTTGGCTGTAACGGACATTTTTGGAATATTAGGTGTTCCACCACATGTTGCAGTCCAACGCTTAATAAGTGACTATATTAATGCTTTGGCCCTCTGTAAAACCCTGCATGTACAATATGAACACTGTGTCTCTAATAGTTTGGCTGTAACGGACATTTTTGGAATATTAGGTGTTCGACCACATGTTGCAGTCCAACGCTTAATAAGTGACTATATTAATGCTTTGGGCCTCTGTAAAACCCTGCATGTACAATATGAACACTGTGTCTCAAATAGTTTGGCTGTAACGGACATTTTTGGAATATTAGGTGTTCCACCACATGTTGCAGTCCAACGCTTAATAAGTGACTATATTAATGCTTTGGCCCTCTGTAAAACCCTGCATGTACAATATGAACACTGTGTCTCTAATAGTTTGGCTGTAACGGACATTTTTGGAATATTAGGTGTTCGGCCACATGTTGCAATCCATCGCTTAATAAGTGACTATATTAATGCTTTGGCCCTCTGTAAAACCCTGCATGTACAATATGAACACTGTGTCTCTAATAGTTTGTCTGTAACGGACATTTTTGGAATATTAGGTGTTCGACCACATGTTGCTGTCCAACGCTTAATAAGTGACTATATTAATGCTTTGGCCCTCTGTAAAACCCTGCATGTACAATAAGAACACTGTGTCTCTAATAGTTTGGCTGTAACGGACATTCTTGGAATATTATGTGTTCGACCACATGTTGCAGTCCAACGCTTAATAAGTGACTATATTAATGCTTTGGCCCTCTGTAAAACCCTGCATGTACAATATGAACACTGTGTCTCTAATAGTTTGTCTGTAACGGACATTTTTGGAATATTAGGTGTTCGACCACATGTTGCAGTCCAACGCTTAATAAGTGACTATATTAATGCTTTGGCCCTCTGTAAATCCCTGCATGTACAATATGAACACTGTGTCTCTAATAGTTTGGCTGTAACGGACATTTTTGGAATATTAGGTGTTCGGCCACATGTTGCAATCCATCGCTTAATAAGTGACTATATTAATGCTTTGGCCCTCTGTAAAACCCTGCATGTACAATATGAACACTGTGTCTCAAATAGTTTGGCTGTAACGGACATTTTTGGAATATTAGGTGTTCCACCACATGTTGCAGTCCAACGCTTAATAAGTGACTATATTAATGCTTTGGCCCTCTGTAAAACCCTGCATGTACAATATGAACACTGTGTCTCTAATAGTTTGGCTGTAACGGACATTTTTTGAATATTAGGTGTTCGGCCACATGTTGCAGTCCATCGCTTAATAAGTGACTATATTAATGCTTTGGCCCTCTGTAAAACCCTGCATGTACAATATGAACACTGTGTCTCTAATAGTTTGGCTGTAACGGACATTTTTGGAATATTAGGTGTTCCACCACATGTTGCAGTCCAACGCTTAATAAGTGACTATATTAATGCTTTGGCCCTCTGTAAAACCCTGCATGTACAATATGAACACTGTGTCTCTAATAGTTTGGCTGTAACGGACATTTTTGGAATATTAGGTGTTCGGCCACGTGTTGCAGTCCATCGCTTAATAAGTGACTATATTAATGCTTTGGGCCTCTGTTTAACGCTGCATATACAATATGAACTTTATGCCTCTTATAGTTTGGCTGTAACTGACACTTTTGGAATATTAGGTGTTCAACTACATGTTGCAGTCCAACGCGTAACATGTGATTATAGTAATGCTTTGGGCCTCTGTATAACGCTGCATATACAATATGAACTTAATGCCTCTTCTAGTTTTTCTGTAACTGACACTTTTGGAATATTAGGTGTTCGACCACATGTTGCAGTCCAACGCTTAATAAGTGACTATCTTAATGCTTTAGGCCTCTGTAAAACCCTGCATGTACAATATGAACACTGTGTCTCTAATAGTTTGGCTGTAACGGACATTTTTGGAATATTAGGTAATCAACTACATGTTGCAGTCCAACGCTTAACATGTGATTATAGTAATGTTTTGGGACTCTGTACAACGCTGCATATACAGTATGAACTCTCTGCCTCTTATTGTTTGGCAGTTACTGTCATTTTTGGAATATTAGGTGTTCGACCACATGTTGCAATCCATCGCTTAATAAGTGACTATATTAATGCTTTGGTCCTCTGTAAAACCCTGCATGTACAATATGAACACTGTGTCTCTAATAGTTTGGCTGTAACGGACATTTTTGGAATATTAGGTGTTCGGCCACATGTTGCAGTCCATCGCTTAATAAGTGACTATATTAATGCTTTGGGCCTCTGTAAAACTCTGCATGTACAATATGAACACTGTGTCTCTAATAGTTTGGCTGTAACGGACATTTTTGGAATATTAGGTGTTCGGCCACATGTTGCAGTCCAACGCTTAATATATGAACTTTATGCCTCTTATAGATTGGCTGTAACGGACATTTTTGGAATATTAGGTGTTCAACCACATGGGGCAGTCCAACGCTTAATAAGAGACTATATTAATGCTTTAAGCCTCTGTAAAACGTTGCACATTCGATATGAACTTTGTGCCTCTAATAGTTTGGCTGTAACGGACACTTTTGGAATATTAGGTGTTCAACCACATGGGGCAGTCCAACGCTTAATAAGTGACTATATTAATGCTTTGGGCCTCTGTAAAACGCTGCATATTCGATATGAACTTTGTGCCTCTAATAGTTTAGCTGTAACGGACATTTTTCGAATATTAGGTGTTCAACAACATGGGGTTGTCGATCGCTGAATATGTGGTTATAGTAATGCTTTGGCCCTCTGTAAAACCCTGCATGTACAATATGAACACTGTGTCTCAAATAGTTTGGCTGTAACGGACATTTTTGGAATATTAGGTGTTCGGCCACATGTTGCAGTCCAACGCTTAATATGTGATTATAGTAATGTTTTGGGACTCTGTATAACGCTGCATACACAATATGAACACTGTGTCTCTAATAGTTTGGCTGTAACGGACATTTTTGGAATATTAGGTGTTCGGAAACATGTTGCAGTCCAACGCTTAATATGTGATTATAGTAATGTTTTGGGACTCTGTATAACGCTACTTACACAATATGAACACTGTGTCTCTAATAGTTTGGCCGTAACGGACATTTTTGGAATATTAGGTGTTCAACCACATAGGGCAGTCCAACGCTTAATAAGTGACTATATTAATGCTTTGGGCCTCTGTAAAACGCTGCATATACAATATGAACACTGTGTCTATAATAGTTTGGCTGTAACGGACATTTTTGGAATATTAGGTGTTCGGCCACATGTTGCAGTCCATCGCTTAATAAACGACTATATTAATGCTTTTGGCCTCTGTAAAACCCTGCATATAAAATATGAACACTGTGTTTCTAATAGTTTGGCTGTAGCGAACATTTTTGGAATATTAGGTGTTCGGTCACATGTTGCAGTTCATCGCTTAATAAGTGACTATATTAATGCTTTGGCCCTCTGTAAAACCCTGCATGTACAATATGAACACTGTGTCTCTAATAGTTCGGCTGTAACGGACATTTTTGGAATATCAGGTGTTCGACCACATGTTGCAGTCCAACGCTTAATATGTGATTAAAGTAATGTTTTGGGACTCTGTATAACGCTGCATACACAATATGAACACTGTGTCTCTAATAGTTTGGCCGTAACGGACATTTTTGGAATATTAGGTGTTCAACCACATAAGGCAGTCCAACGCTTAATAAGTGACTATATTAATGCTTTGGGCCTCTGTAAAACGCTGCATATACAATATGAACACTGTGTCTATAATAGTTTGGCTGTAACGGACATTTTTGGAATATTAGGTGTTCAACCACATGGGGCAGTCCAACGCTTAAAATGTGGTTAAATTAATGCTTTGGGCCTCTGTTTAACGCTGCATATACAATATGAACTTTATGCCTCTTATAGTTTGGCTGTAACGGACATTTTTGGAATATTAGGTGCTCGGCCACATGTTGCAGTCCATCGCTTAATAAGTGACTATATTAATGCTTTGGCCCTCTGTAAAACCCTGCATGTACAATATGAACACTGTGTCTCTAATAGATTGGCTGTAACGGACATTCTTGGAATATTAGGTGTTCGACCACATGTTGCAGTCCAACGCTTAATAAGTGACTATATTAATGCTTTGGCCCTCTGTAAAACCCTGCATGTACAATATGAACACTGTGTCTCTAATAGTTTGGCTGTAACGGACATTTTTGGAATATTAGGTGTTCGACCACATGTTGCAGTCCAACGCTTAATAAGTGACTATATTAATGCTTTGGCCCTCTGTAAAACCCTGCATGTACAATATGAACACTGTGTCTCTAATAGTTTGGCTGTAACGGACATTTTTGGAATATTAAGTGTTCGGCCACATGTTGCAATCCATCGCTAATAAGTGACTATATTAATGCTTTGGGCCTCTGTTTAACGCTGCATATACAATATGAACTTTATGCCTCTTATAGTTTGGCTGTAACTGACACTTTTAGAATATAAGGTGTTCAGCCACATGGGGCAGTCCAACGCTTAATAAGTGTCTATATTAATGCTTTGGGCCTCTGTATAACGCTGCATATTCAATATGAACTTTATGCCTCTTATAGTTTGGCTGTAATGGACACTTTTGGAATATTAGGTGTTCAACCACATGGGGCAGTCCAACGCTTAATAAGTGACTATATTAATGCTTTGGGCCTCTGTAAAACCCTGCATGTACAATATGAACACTGTGTCTCTAATAGTTTGGCTGTAACGGACATTTTTGGAATATTAGGTAATCAACTACATGTTGCAGTCCAACGCTTAACATGTGATTATAGTAATGTTTTGGGACTCTGTACAACGCTGCATATACAGTATGAACTCTCTGCCTCTTATTGTTTGGCTGTTACTGTCATTTTTTTAATATTAGGTGTTCGACCACATGTTGCAGTCCATCGCTTAATAAGTGACTATATTAATGCTTTGGGCCTCTGTAAAACCCTGCATGTACAATATGAACACTGTGTCTATAATAGTTTGGCTGTAACGGACATTTTTGGAATATTAGCTGTTCAACCACATGGGGCAGTCCAACGTTTAATATGTGGCTAAAGTTATGCTTTGGGCCTCTGTTTAACGCTGCATATTCAATATGAACTTTATGCCTCTTATAGTTTGGCTGTAACGGACATTTTTGGAATATTAGGTGTTCGGCCACATGTTGCAGTCCATCGCATAATAAGTGACTATATTAATGCTTTGGGCCTCTGTAAAACCCTGCATGTACAATATGAACACTGTGTCTCTAATAGTTTGGTCGTAACGGACATTTTTGGAATATTAGGTGTTCGGCCACATGTTGCAGTCCATCGCATAATAAGTGACTATATTAATGCTTTGGGCCTCTGTAAAACGCTGCATATACAATATGAACACTGTGTCTATAATAGTTTGGCTGTAACTGACATTTTTGGAATATTAGGTGTTCAACCACATAGGGCAGTCCAACGCTTAATAAGTGACTATATTAATGCTTTGGGCCCCTGTTTAACGCTGCATATACAATATGAACTCTATGCCTCTTATAGTTTGGCTGTAACGGACATTTTGGGAATATTAGGTGTTCGGCCACATGTTGCAGTCCATCGCTTAATAAGTGACTATATTAATGCTTTGGGCCTCTGTAAAACGCTGCATACACAATATGAACACTGTGTCTCTAATAGTTTGGCTGTAACGAACATTTTTGGAGTATTAGGTGTTCAACCACAATGGGCAGTCCAACGCTTAATAAGTGACTATATTAATGCTTTGGGCCTCTGTTTAACGCTGCATATACAATATGAACTTTATGCCTCTTATAGTTTGGCTGTAATGGACACTTTTGGAATATTAGGTGTTCAACCACATGGGGCAGTCCAACGCTTAATAAGTGACTATATTAATGCTTTGGGCCTCTGTAAAACGCTGCATATTCGATATGAACTTTGTGCCTCTAATAGTTTAGCTGTAACGGACATTTTTCGAATATTAGGTGTTAAACAACATGGGGTTGTCGATCGCTTAATATGTGGCTATAGTAATGCATTGGGCCTCTGTATAACGCTGCATATACAATATGAACTTTGTGCCTCTAATAGTTTGGCTGTAACGGACACTTTTGGAATATTAGGTGTTCAACCACATGAGGCAGTCCAACGCTTAATAAGTGACTATATTAATGCTTTGGGCCCCTGTATAACGCTGCATATACGATATGAATTTTGTGCCTCTAATAGTTTGGCTGTAACGGACATTTTTGTAATATTAGGTGTTCAACAACATGGGGTTGTCGATCGCTTAATATGTGGCTATAGTAATGCATTGGGCCTCTGTATAACGCTGCATATACGATATGAATTTTGTGCCTCTAATAGTTTGGCTGTAACGGACATTTTTGGAATATTAGGTGTTTAACCACATGGGGCAATCCAACGCTCAAGAAGTGACTATATTAATGCTTTGTGCCTCTGAAAAACGTTGCACATTCGATATGAACTTTGTGCCTCTAATAGTTTGGCTGTAACGGACACTTTTGGAATATTAGGTGTTCAACCACATGGGGCAGTCCAGCGCTTAATAAGTGACTATATTAATGCTTTGGGCCTCTGTTTAACGCTGCATATACAATATGAACTTTATGCCTCTTATAGTTTGGCTGTAACGGACATTTTTGGAATATTTGGTGTTCGGCCACAAGTTGCAGTCCATCGCTTAATAAGTGACTATATTAATGCTTTGGGCCTCTGTAAAACGCTGCATACACAATATGAACACTGTGTCTCTAATAGTTTGGCTGTAACGGACATTTTTGGAGTATTAGGTGTTCAACCACAGAGGGCAGTCCAACGCTTAATAAGTGACTATATTAATGCTTTGGGCCTCTGTTTAACGCTGCATATACAATATGAACTTTATGCCTCTTATAGTTTGGCTGTAACGGACACTTTTAGAATATTAGGTGTTCAGCCACATGGGGCAGTCCAACGCTTAATAAGTGTCTATATTAATGCTTTGGGCCTCTGTATAACGCTGCTTATACAAAATGAACTCTGTGCCTCTAATAGTTTGGCTGTAACGGACACTTTTGGAATATTAGGTGTTCAACCACATGGGGCAGTCCAACGCTTAATAAGTGAATATATTAATGCTTGGGGCCACTGTATAACGCTGCATATACGATATGAATTTTGTGCCTCTAATAGTTTGGCTGTAACGGACATTTTTGGAATATTAGGTGTTCAACCACATGGGGCAGTCCAACGCTTAATAAGTGACTATATTAATGCTTTGGGCCTCTGTATAACGCTGCTTATACAAAATGAACTCTGTGCCTCTAATAGTTTGGCTGTAACGGACATTTTTGAAATATTAGGTGTTCAACCACATGGGGAAGTCCAACGCTTAATAAGTGACTGTATTAATGCTTTGGGCCTCTGTAAAACGCTGCATATTCGATATGAATTTTGTGCCTCTAATAGTTTAGCTGTAACGGACATTTTTCGAATATTAGGTGTTCATCAACGTGGGGTTGTCGATCGCTTAATATGTGGTTATAGTAATGCTTTGGGCCTCTGTATAACGCTGCATATACAATATAAACTTTGTGCCTCTAATAGTTTGGCTGTAACGGACATTTTTGGAATATTAGGTGTTCAACCACATGAGGCAGTCCAACGCATAATAAGTGACTATATTAATGCTTTGGGCCCCTGTATAACGCTGCATATACCATATGAACTTTGTACCTCTAATAGTTTGGCTGTAACGGACACTTTTGGAATATTAGGTGTTTAACCACATGGGGCAGTCCAACGCTTAATATGTGGTTAAAGTAATGCATTGGGACTCTGTATAACGCTGCATATACAGTATGAACCCTGTGCCTCTTATGGTTTGGCTGTAACTGACACTTTTGGAATAATATGTGTTCAAACACATGTTGCAGTCCAATGCTTAAATTTTAATTATATTAATGCTTTGGGACTCTGTATAACGCTGCATATACAGTATGAACTCAGTGCCTTTTATAGTTAGGCTGTAACTGACATTTTTGTAATATTAGGTGTTCAACAACATGGGGTTGTCAATCGCTTAATATGTGGTTATAGTAATGCTTTGGGACTCTGTATAAGGCTGCATATACAAAATGAGCACTGTGCCTCTAATAGTTTGGCTATAACGGACATTTTTGGAATATTAGGTGTTCAGCCACATGGGGCAGTCCATCGCTTAATAAGTGACTATATTAATGCTTGGGGCCACTGTATAACGCTGCATATACGATATGAATTTTGTGCCTCTAATAGTTTGGCTGTAACGGACATTTTTGGAATATTAGGTGTTTAACCACATGGGGCAATCCAACGCTCAAGAAGTGACTATATTAATGCTTTGTGCCTCTGAAAAACGTTGCACATTCGATATGAACTTTGTGCCTCTAATAGTTTGGCTGTAACGGACACTTTTGGAATATTAGGTGTTCAACCACATGGGGCAGTCCAGCGCTTAATAAGTGACTATATTAATGCTTTGGGCCTCTGTTTAACGCTGCATATACAATATGAACTTTATGCCTCTTATAGTTTGGCTGTAACGGACATTTTTGGAATATTTGGTGTTCGGCCACAAGTTGCAGTCCATCGCTTAATAAGTGACTATATTAATGCTTTGGGCCTCTGAAAAACGCTGCATACACAATATGAACACTGTGTCTCTAATAGTTTGGCTGTAACGGACATTTTTGGAGTATTAGGTGTTCAACCACAGAGGGCAGTCCAACGCTTAATAAGTGACTATATTAATGCTTTGGGCCTCTGTTTAACGCTGCATATACAATATGAACTTTATGCCTCTTATAGTTTGGCTGTAACGGACACTTTTAGAATATTAGGTGTTCAGCCACATGGGGCAGTCCAACGCTTAATAAGTGTCTATATTAATGCTTTGGGCCTCTGTATAACGCTGCTTATACAAAATGAACTCTGTGCCTCTAATAGTTTGGCTGTAACGGACACTTTTGGAATATTAGGTGTTCAACCACATGGGGCAGTCCAACGCTTAATAAGTGAATATATTAATGCTTTGGGCCTCTGTATAACGCTGCTTATACAAAATGAACTCTGTGCCTCTAATAGTTTGGCTGTAACGGACATTTTTGAAATATTAGGTGTTCAACCACATGGGGAAGTCCAACGCTTAATAAGTGACTGTATTAATGCTTTGGGCCTCTGTATAACGCTGCTTATACAAAATGAACTCTGTGCCTCTAATAGTTTGGCTGTAACGGACATTTTTGAAATATTAGGTGTTCAACCACATGGGGAAGTCCAACGCTTAATAAGTGACTGTATTAATGCTTTGGGCCTCTGTAAAACGCTGCATATACGATATGAATTTTGTGCCTCTAATAGTTTGGCTGTAACGGACATTTTTGGAATATTAGGTGTTCAACCACATGGGGCAGTCCAACGCTTAATAAGTGACTATATTAATGCTTTGGGCCTCTGTATAACGCTGCTTATACAAAATGAACTCTGTGCCTCTAATAGTTTGGCTGTAACGGACATTTTTGGAATATTAGGTGTTCAACCACATGGGGCAGTCCAACGCTTAATAAGTGACTATATTAATGCTTTGGGCCTCTGTATAACGCTGCTTATACAAAATGAACTCTGTGCCTCTAATAGTTTGGCTGTAACGGACATTTTTGAAATATTAGGTGTTCAACCACATGGGGAAGTCCAACGCTTAATAAGTGACTGTATTAATGCTTTGGGCCTCTGTAAAACGCTGCATATTCGATATGAATTTTGTGCCTCTAATAGTTTAGCTGTAACGGACATTTTTCGAATATTAGGTGTTCATCAACGTGGGGTTGTCGATCGCTTAATATGTGGTTATAGTAATGCTTTGGGCCTCTGTATAACGCTGCATATACAATATAAACTTTGTGCCTCTAATAGTTTGGCTGTAACGGACATTTTTGGAATATTAGGTGTTCAACCACATGAGGCAGTCCAACGCAAAATAAGTGACTATATTAATACTTTGGGCCTCTGTAAAACGCTGCATATTCGATATGAACTTTGTGCCTCTAATAGTTTGGCTGTAACGGACACTTTTGGAATATTAGGTGTTCAACCACATGGGGCAGTCCAACGCTTAATAAGTGAATATATTAATGCTTGGGGCCACTGTATAACGCTGCATATACGATATGAATTTTGTGCCTCTAATAGTTTGGCTGTAACGGACATTTTTGAAATATTAGGTGTTCAACCACATGGGGAAGTCCAACGCTTAATAAGTGACTGTATTAATGCTTTGGGCCTCTGTAAAACGCTGCATATACGATATGAATTTTGTGCCTCTAATAGTTTGGCTGTAACGGACATTTTTGGAATATTAGGTGTTCAACCACATGGGGCAGTCCAACGCTTAATAAGTGACTATATTAATGCTTTGGGCCTCTGTATAACGCTGCTTATACAAAATGAACTCTGTGCCTCTAATAGTTTGGCTATAACGGACATTTATGGAATATTAGGTGTTCGACCACATGTTGCAGTCCAACGCTTAATATGTGGTTAAAGTAATGCATTGGGACTCTGTATAACGCTGCATATACAGTATGAACCCTGTGCCTCTTATGGTTTGGCTGTAACTGACACTTTTGGAATAATATGTGTTCAAACACATGTTGCAGTCCAATGCTTAAATTTTAATTATATTAATGCTTTGGGACTCTGTATAACGCTGCATATACAGTATGAACTCTGTGCCTTTTATAGTTAGGCTGTAACTGACATTTTTGTAATATTAGGTGTTCAACAACAAGGGGTTGTCAATCGCTTAATATGTGGTTATAGTAATGCTTTGGGACTCTGTATAACGCTGCATATACAGAATGAGCACTGTGCCTCTAATAGTTTGGCTATAACGGAAATTTTTGGAATATTAGGTGTTCAGCCACATGGGGCAGTCCAACGCTTAATAAGTGACTATATTAATGCATTGGGACTCTGTATAACGCTGCATATACAAAATGAGCACTGTGCCTCTAATAGTTTGGCTATAACGGACATTTATGGAATATTAGGTGTTCGACCACATGTTGCAGTCCAACGCTTAATAAGTGACTATATTAATGCTTTGGGCCTCTGTAAAACGCTGCATATTCGATATGAACTTTGTGCCTCTAATAGTTTGGCTGTAACGGACACTTTTGGAATATTTGGTGTTCAACCACATGGGGCAGTCCAACGCTTAATAAGTGACTATATTAATGCTTTGGGCCTCTGTAAAACGCTGCATATTCGATATGAACTTTGTGCCTCTAATAGTTTAGCTGTAACGGACATTTTTCGAATATTAGGTGTTCAACAACATGGGGTTGTCGATCGCTTAATATGTGGTTATAGTAATGCTTTGGGCCTCTGTATAACGCTGCATATACAGTATGAACTTTGGGCCTCTAATAGTTTGGTTGTAACGGACATTTTTGGAATATTAGGTTTTCAACCACATGGGGTAGTCCAACGCTTAATAAGTGACTATATTAATGCTTTGGGCCTCTGTATAACGCTGCTTATACAAAATGAACTCTGTGCCCCTAAGAGTTTGGCTGTAACGGACACTTTTGGAATATTAGGTGTTCAACAACATGGGGCAGTCCAACGCTTAATATGTGGTTAAAGTAATGCATTGGGACTCTGTATAACGCTGCATATACAGTATGAACCCTGTGCCTCTTATGGTTTGGCTGTAACTGACACTTTTGGAATAATATGTGTTCAAACACATGTTGCAGTCCAATGCTTAATATTTGATTATATTAATTCCTTAGGTCTCTGTATAACGCTGCATATTCGATATGAACTTTGTGCTTCTAATTGTTTAGCTGTAACGGACACTTTTGGAAAATTAGGTGTTCAACCACATGTTGCAGTCCAACGCTTAATATGTGATTATATTAATGCATTGGGCCTCTGGATAACGCTGCATATACAGTATGAACTCTGTGCCTTTTATTGTTAGGCTGTAACTGACATTTTTGGAATATTAGGTGTTCAACAACATGGGGTTGTCCATCGCTTAATATGTAGTTATAGTAATGCTTTAGGAATCTGTATAACGCTGCATATACAAAATGAGCACTGTGCCTCTAATAGTTTGGCTGTAACGGACATTTTTGGAATATTAGGTGTTCAACCACATGGGGCAGCCCAACGCTTAATATGTGACTATATTAATGCTTTGGGCCTCAGTATAACGCTGCATATACAAAATGAACTCTGTGCCTCTGATAGCTTTGCGGTAACTGACACTTTTGGAAAATTAGGTGTTCAACCACATGTTGCAGTCCAACGCTTAATATGTGATTATATTAATGCTTTGGGCCTCTGTAAAACCCTGCATGTACAATATGAACACTGTGTCTCTAATAGTTTGGCTGTAACGGACATTTTTGGAATATTAGGTGTTCGGCCACATGTTGCAGTCCAACGCTTAATAAGTGACTCTATTAATGCTTTGGGCCTCTGTTTAACGCTGCATATACAATATGAACTTTATGCCTCTTATAGTTTGGCTGTAACGGACACTTTTGGAATATTAGGTGTTCAACCACATGGGGCAGTCCAACGCTTAATAAGTGACTATATTAATGCTTTGGGCCTCTGTAAAACGCTGCATATTCGATATTTATTTATTTATTTATTTATTTATTTATTTATTGCCCAACAGTGTATAACACCAATTACAAGACAAATTTAGCAGATATTATTAGAAAACAAATTAAATATAGTTAAACAACAATTACAATTACAATATAAACACAGCTGTAAATAATGCATTTGAATATAATTCGAAAGAAAAAAAAATATAACATTGTAATATAGTAATATAACAATATAAAAATACATGGTAGGTACATTAGTAAATATTCTCTAATAAACATCAGAGAAATAAAAAAAAAAATTGTAGACATTCAAGTGTATTCACAGTGAATAAATATACAAAAATACAAAAATCATGGTATTACATATAGCTAGTTACAAAGGTAAATTCAAAAATTAACAGTAAACTTATGACAAGAAAAATGAAATATATATATAATTATTCAATGTAGTAAATGTAGGTAAGACAATTACCAATTGTAGTAAGCATAGGTATGACAATTAATACATATAATTAAATATACATGAATGTTTTCGAAAATGGATCATCATTGAAATAAACGTTATTGATCATGTTTATATTTATTCCTTACTAAGTGTAAAATGATATTGAGCTTATCATAATTTATATCGCATTTATCAGCATATAGAGAAAAGTGTTTGCATATTCTATTTATGGGTGAGTTAATTCCCACATTTGTTCTATATGAATCTAATTTAAACATTGATCGTGCACGGAGATTTACCTGTGGTGCATAAAAGCATATATTCGATAGAAGCTGGGGACAGCTAATTTTGGAGTTAAGTAGCTTAAACAAGAATGTAATTTCAGAGCAGACCCGGCGTACCTTTAAAGAGTCAAGATGAAATTCGGTTAGCAATAATGTTTGACTTACTCCTCTTACGGTATAGCTTTTGTGCTCTTTAAAATATAAATATTTCAAAAAAGAACGCTGCAAACTCTCTAAATTATTTTCTGCATATTTGAAGCTGGGGGACCAAACAACACTGCAATATTCAAGTTTTGATCGAATTAGGCAGTAAAATAAACTTTTTAGTGCATTGATATTTGTAAAATTTTTCGTGTTGCGTATTAAGAATCCCAGCGATTTGAAAGAAGAGTTAACAGTTTCAATAATGTGATCATTGAAGTTTAGTTTGTTATCAAATATAACACCAAGATCCCTGATTTTGTTTACAGATTCAACAACGGCACCCTCCAAGTGATAGTCAAACCTAAGTAAATTTGAGCACCTTGAAAATCTAACAACTTTGCATTTACTTGTGTTAAAAGATAGACCATTTCTAGTACACCAAATATTTACTCTTGCCAAGTCATGTTGTAGTAGTTCGCAGTCATTAGAACTTTTCACCTCTCTATACAATTTCAGGTCATCAGCATATAATAGACAGTTTGAATTGAGGATGCAAGTTGTTATGTCATTTATATAGATGTTGAATAATAGAGGTCCAATATTAGAACCTTGTGGGACACCTGATGTCTGCACAAAACTCTTTGACTTGAAACCATTGTAGACGACGGTTACTTCACGGTTGCCTAAGTACGATTCAAAAAATTGAATAAATCGTTCCGAGAAACCCAGCATGTCAAGTTTATACAACAAAGTTTTATGTTGAATTTTATCGAATGCCTTTGTCATATCCAAATATAACACATCTACTTGACTTCTTTTGTCTATACAATGAGCTATATGCTGTGTAATGCACATTAGATTTGAGACAGTAGATCTATTTTCAAAAAATCCATGCTGGTTTTCTGAAATAATGTGAATAATCTTTGAAAAAATGTGAGTTTGTATAATGCTTTCGAAAATTTTTGCAAAATTTGATAAAATTGATATTGGTCTATAATTAGTAACATCTGATATGTTTTGGTTTTTGGGTACTGGGCATATTCTCGTTTTCTTCCAGCAATGTGGAAATTTGGAGGTAGTTAAACACATATTATATATATATAAGAGTGGTTCAATGAAAGTGATATGAACTTTGTGCCTCTAATAGTTTAGCTGTAACGGATATTTTTCGAATATTAGGTGTTCAACAACATGGGGTTGTCGATCGCTTAATATGTGGCTATAGTAATGCTTTGGGCCTCTGTATAACGCTGCATATACAATATGAACTTTGTGCCTCTAATAGTTTGGCTGTAACGGACATTTTTGGAATATTAGGTGTTCAACCACATGGGGCAGTCCAACGCTTAATAAGAGACTATATTAATGCTTTAGCCCTCTGTAAAACCCTGCATGTACAATATGAACACTGTGTCTCTAATTGTTTGGCTGTAACGGACATTTTTGGAATATCAGGTGTTCGACCACATGTTGCAGTCCAACGCTTAATAAGTGACTATATTAATGCTTTGGGTATCTGTAAAACGCTGCATATACAATATGAACACTGTGTCTATAATAGTTTGGCTGTAACGGACATTTTTGGAATATTAGGTGTTCAACCACATGGGGCAGTCCAACGCTTAATATGTGGTTAAAGTAATGCTTTGGGCCTCTGTTTAACGCTGCATATACAATATGAACTTTATGCCTCTTATAGTTTGGCTGTAACGGACATTTTTGGAATATTAGGTGCTCGGCCACCTGTTGCAGTCCATCGCTTAATAAGTGACTATATTAATGCTTTGGCCCTCTGTAAAACCCTGCATGTACAATATGAACACTGTGTCTCTAATAGTTTGGCTGTAACGGACATTCTTGGAATATTATGTGTTCGACCACATGTTGCAGTCCAACGCTTAATAAGTGACTATATTAATGCTTTGGCCCTCTGTAAAACCCTGCATGTACAATATGAACACTGTGTCTCTAATAGTTTGTCTGTAACGGACATTTTTGGAATATTAGGTGTTCGACCACATGTTGCAGTCCAACGCTTAATAAGTGACTATATTAATGCTTTGGCCCTCTGTAAATCCCTGCATGTACAATATGAACACTGTGTCTCTAATAGTTTGGCTGTAACGGACATTTTTGGAATATTAGGTGTTCGGCCACATGTTGCAATCCATCGCTTAATAAGTGACTATATTAATGCTTTGGCCCTCTGTAAAACCCTGCATGTACAATATGAACACTGTGTCTCAAATAGTTTGGCTGTAACGGACATTTTTGGAATATTAGGTGTTCCACCACATGTTGCAGTCCAACGCTTAATAAGTGACTATATTAATGCTTTGGCCCTCTGTAAAACCCTGCATGTACAATATGAACACTGTGTCTCTAATAGTTTGGCTGTAACGGACATTTTTTGAATATTAGGTGTTCGGCCACATGTTGCAGTCCATCGCTTAATAAGTGACTATATTAATGCTTTGGCCCTCTGTAAAACCCTGCATGTACAATATGAACACTGTGTCTCTAATAGTTTGGCTGTAACGGACATTTTTGGAATATTAGGTGTTCCACCACATGTTGCAGTCCAACGCTTAATAAGTGACTATATTAATGCTTTGGCCCTCTGTAAAACCCTGCATGTACAATATGAACACTGTGTCTCTAATAGTTTGGCTGTAACGGACATTTTTGGAATATTAGGTGTTCGACCACATGTTGCAGTCCAACGCTTAATAAGTGACTATATTAATGCTTTGGGCCTCTGTAAAACCCTGCATGTACAATATGAACACTGTGTCTCAAATAGTTTGGCTGTAACGGACATTTTTGGAATATTAGGTGTTCCACCACATGTTGCAGTCCAACGCTTAATAAGTGACTATATTAATGCTTTGGCCCTCTGTAAAACCCTGCATGTACAATATGAACACTGTGTCTCTAATAGTTTGGCTGTAACGGACATTTTTGGAATATTAGGTGTTCGGCCACATGTTGCAATCCATCGCTTAATAAGTGACTATATTAATGCTTTGGCCCTCTGTAAAACCCTGCATGTACAATATGAACACTGTGTCTCTAATAGTTTGTCTGTAACGGACATTTTTGGAATATTAGGTGTTCGACCACATGTTGCTGTCCAACGCTTAATAAGTGACTATATTAATGCTTTGGCCCTCTGTAAAACCCTGCATGTACAATAAGAACACTGTGTCTCTAATAGTTTGGCTGTAACGGACATTCTTGGAATATTATGTGTTCGACCACATGTTGCAGTCCAACGCTTAATAAGTGACTATATTAATGCTTTGGCCCTCTGTAAAACCCTGCATGTACAATATGAACACTGTGTCTCTAATAGTTTGTCTGTAACGGACATTTTTGGAATATTAGGTGTTCGACCACATGTTGCAGTCCAACGCTTAATAAGTGACTATATTAATGCTTTGGCCCTCTGTAAATCCCTGCATGTACAATATGAACACTGTGTCTCTAATAGTTTGGCTGTAACGGACATTTTTGGAATATTAGGTGTTCGGCCACATGTTGCAATCCATCGCTTAATAAGTGACTATATTAATGCTTTGGCCCTCTGTAAAACCCTGCATGTACAATATGAACACTGTGTCTCAAATAGTTTGGCTGTAACGGACATTTTTGGAATATTAGGTGTTCCACCACATGTTGCAGTCCAACGCTTAATAAGTGACTATATTAATGCTTTGGCCCTCTGTAAAACCCTGCATGTACAATATGAACACTGTGTCTCTAATAGTTTGGCTGTAACGGACATTTTTTGAATATTAGGTGTTCGGCCACATGTTGCAGTCCATCGCTTAATAAGTGACTATATTAATGCTTTGGCCCTCTGTAAAACCCTGCATGTACAATATGAACACTGTGTCTCTAATAGTTTGGCTGTAACGGACATTTTTGGAATATTAGGTGTTCCACCACATGTTGCAGTCCAACGCTTAATAAGTGACTATATTAATGCTTTGGCCCTCTGTAAAACCCTGCATGTACAATATGAACACTGTGTCTCTAATAGTTTGGCTGTAACGGACATTTTTGGAATATTAGGTGTTCGGCCACGTGTTGCAGTCCATCGCTTAATAAGTGACTATATTAATGCTTTGGGCCTCTGTTTAACGCTGCATATACAATATGAACTTTATGCCTCTTATAGTTTGGCTGTAACTGACACTTTTGGAATATTAGGTGTTCAACTACATGTTGCAGTCCAACGCGTAACATGTGATTATAGTAATGCTTTGGGCCTCTGTATAACGCTGCATATACAATATGAACTTAATGCCTCTTCTAGTTTTTCTGTAACTGACACTTTTGGAATATTAGGTGTTCGACCACATGTTGCAGTCCAACGCTTAATAAGTGACTATCTTAATGCTTTAGGCCTCTGTAAAACCCTGCATGTACAATATGAACACTGTGTCTCTAATAGTTTGGCTGTAACGGACATTTTTGGAATATTAGGTAATCAACTACATGTTGCAGTCCAACGCTTAACATGTGATTATAGTAATGCTTTGGGACTCTGTACAACGCTGCATATACAGTATGAACTCTCTGCCTCTTATTGTTTGGCTGTTACTGTCATTTTTGGAATATTAGGTGTTCGACCACATGTTGCAATCCATCGCTTAATAAGTGACTATATTAATGCTTTGGTCCTCTGTAAAACCCTGCATGTACAATATGAACACTGTGTCTCTAATAGTTTGGCTGTAACGGACATTTTTGGAATATTAGGTGTTCGGCCACATGTTGCAGTCCAACGCTTAATATATGAACTTTATGCCTCTTATAGATTGGCTGTAACGGACATTTTTGGAATATTAGGTGTTCAACCACATGGGGCAGTCCAACGCTTAATAAGAGACTATATTAATGCTTTAAGCCTCTGTAAAACGTTGCACATTCGATATGAACTTTGTGCCTCTAATAGTTTGGCTGTAACGGACACTTTTGGAATATTAGGTGTTCAACCACATGGGGCAGTCCAACGCTTAATAAGTGACTATATTAATGCTTTGGGCCTCTGTAAAACGCTGCATATTCGATATGAACTTTGTGCCTCTAATAGTTTAGCTGTAACGGACATTTTTCGAATATTAGGTGTTCAACAACATGGGGTTGTCGATCGCTGAATATGTGGTTATAGTAATGCTTTGGCCCTCTGTAAAACCCTGCATGTACAATATGAACACTGTGTCTCAAATAGTTTGGCTGTAACGGACATTTTTGGAATATTAGGTGTTCGGCCACATGTTGCAGTCCAACGCTTAATATGTGATTATAGTAATGTTTTGGGACTCTGTATAACGCTGCATACACAATATGAACACTGTGTCTCTAATAGTTTGGCTGTAACGGACATTTTTGGAATATTAGGTGTTCGGAAACATGTTGCAGTCCAACGCTTAATATGTGATTATAGTAATGTTTTGGGACTCTGTATAACGCTACTTACACAATATGAACACTGTGTCTCTAATAGTTTGGCCGTAACGGACATTTTTGGAATATTAGGTGTTCAACCACATAGGGCAGTCCAACGCTTAATAAGTGACTATATTAATGCTTTGGGCCTCTGTAAAACGCTGCATATACCATATGAACACTGTGTCTATAATAGTTTGGCTGTAACGGACATTTTTGGAATATTAGGTGTTCGGCCACATGTTGCAGTCCATCGCTTAATAAACGACTATATTAATGCTTTTGGCCTCTGTAAAACCCTGCATATAAAATATGAACACTGTGTTTCTAATAGTTTGGCTGTAGCGAACATTTTTGGAATATTAGGTGTTCGGTCACATGTTGCAGTTCATCGCTTAATAAGTGACTATATTAATGCTTTGGCCCTCTGTAAAACCCTGCATGTACAATATGAACACTGTGTCTCTAATAGTTCGGCTGTAACGGACATTTTTGGAATATCAGGTGTTCGACCACATGTTGCAGTCCAACGCTTAATATGTGATTAAAGTAATGTTTTGGGACTCTGTATAACGCTGCATACACAATATGAACACTGTGTCTCTAATAGTTTGGCCGTAACGGACATTTTTGGAATATTAGGTGTTCAACCACATAAGGCAGTCCAACGCTTAATAAGTGACTATATTAATGCTTTGGGCCTCTGTAAAACGCTGCATATACAATATGAACACTGTGTCTATAATAGTTTGGCTGTAACGGACATTTTTGGAATATTAGGTGTTCAACCACATGGGGCAGTCCAACGCTTAAAATGTGGTTAAATTAATGCTTTGGGCCTCTGTTTAACGCTGCATATACAATATGAACTTTATGCCTCTTATAGTTTGGCTGTAACGGACATTTTTGGAATATTAGGTGCTCGGCCACATGTTGCAGTCCATCGCTTAATAAGTGACTATATTAATGCTTTGGCCCTCTGTAAAACCCTGCATGTACAATATGAACACTGTGTCTCTAATAGATTGGCTGTAACGGACATTCTTGGAATATTAGGTGTTCGACCACATGTTGCAGTCCAACGCTTAATAAGTGACTATATTAATGCTTTGGCCCTCTGTAAAACCCTGCATGTACAATATGAACACTGTGTCTCTAATAGTTTGGCTGTAACGGACATTTTTGGAATATTAGGTGTTCGACCACATGTTGCAGTCCAACGCTTAATAAGTGACTATATTAATGCTTTGGCCCTCTGTAAAACCCTGCATGTACAATATGAACTCTGTGTCTCTAATAGTTTGGCTGTAACGGACATTTTTGGAATATTAAGTGTTCGGCCACATGTTGCAATCCATCGCTTAATAAGTGACTATATTAATGCTTTGGGCCTCTGTTTAACGCTGCATATACAATATGAACTTTATGCCTCTTATAGTTTGGCTGTAACTGACACTTTTAGAATATAAGGTGTTCAGCCACATGGGGCAGTCCAACGCTTAATAAGTGTCTATATTAATGCTTTGGGCCTCTGTATAACGCTGCATATTCAATATGAACTTTATGCCTCTTATAGTTTGGCTGTAATGGACACTTTTGGAATATTAGGTGTTCAACCACATGGGGCAGTCCAACGCTTAATAAGTGACTATATTCATGCTTTGGGCCTCTGTAAAACCCTGCATGTACAATATGAACACTGTGTCTCTAATAGTTTGGCTGTAACGGACATTTTTGGAATATTAGGTAATCAACTACATGTTGCAGTCCAACGCTTAACATGTGATTATAGTAATGTTTTGGGACTCTGTACAACGCTGCATATACAGTATGAACTCTCTGCCTCTTATTGTTTGGCTGTTACTGTCATTTTTTTAATATTAGGTGTTCGACCACATGTTGCAGTCCATCGCTTAATAAGTGACTATATTAATGCTTTGAGCCTCTGTAAAATCCTGCATGTACAATATGAACACTGTGTCTCTAATAGTTTGGCTGTAACGGACATTTTTGGATTATTATTTGTTCGGCCACATGTTACAGTCCAACGCTTAATAAGTGACTATATTAATGCTTTGGCCCTCTGTGAAACCCTGCATGTACAGTATGAACACTGTGTCTCTAATAGTTTGGCTGTAACGGACATTTTTGGAATATTAGGTGTTCGACCACATGTTGCAGTCCAACGCTTAATAAGTGACTATATTAATGCTTTGGGCCTCTGTAAAACGCTGCATATACAATATGAACACTGTGTCTATAATAGTTTGGCTGTAACGGACATTTTTGGAATATTAGCTGTTCAACCACATGGGGCAGTCCAACGTTTAATATGTGGCTAAAGTTATGCTTTGGGCCTCTGTTTAACGCTGCATATTCAATATGAACTTTATGCCTCTTATAGTTTGGCTGTAACGGACATTTTTGGAATATTAGGTGTTCGGCCACATGTTGCAGTCCATCGCATAATAAGTGACTATATTAATGCTTTGGGCCTCTGTAAAACCCTGCATGTACAATATGAACACTGTGTCTCTAATAGTTTGGTCGTAACGGACATTTTTGGAATATTAGGTGTTCGGCCACATGTTGCAGTCCATCGCATAATAAGTGACTATATTAATGCTTTGGGCCTCTGTAAAACGCTGCATATACAATATGAACACTGTGTCTATAATAGTTTGGCTGTAACTGACATTTTTGGAATATTAGGTGTTCAACCACATAGGGCAGTCCAACACTTAATAAGTGACTATATTAATGCTTTGGGCCCCTGTTTAACGCTGCATATACAATATGAACTCTATGCCTCTTATAGTTTGGCTGTAACGGACATTTTGGGAATATTAGGTGTTCGGCCACATGTTGCAGTCCATCGCTTAATAAGTGACTATATTAATGCTTTGGGCCTCTGTAAAACGCTGCATACACAATATGAACACTGTGTCTCTAATAGTTTGGCTGTAACGAACATTTTTGGAGTATTAGGTGTTCAACCACAATGGGCAGTCCAACGCTTAATAAGTGACTATATTAATGCTTTGGGCCTCTGTTTAACGCTGCATATACAATATGAACTTTATGCCTCTTATAGTTTGGCTGTAATGGACACTTTTGGAATATTAGGTGTTCAACCACATGGGGCAGTCCAACGCTTAATAAGTGACAATATTAATGCTTTGGGCCTCTGTAAAACGCTGCATATTCGATATGAACTTTGTGCCTCTAATAGTTTGGCTGTAACGGACATTTTTGTAATATTAGGTGTTAAACAACATGGGGTTGTCGATCGCTTAATATGTGGCTATAGTAATGCATTGGGCCTCTGTATAACGCTGCATATACAATATGAACTTTGTGCCTCTAATAGTTTGGCTGTAACGGACACTTTTGGAATATTAGGTGTTCAACCACATGGGGCAGTCCAGCGCTTAATAAGTGACTATATTAATGCTTTGGGCCTCTGTTTAACGCTGCATATACAATATGAACTTTATGCCTCTTATAGTTTGGCTGTAACGGACATTTTTGGAATATTTGGTGTTCGGCCACAAGTTGCAGTCCATCGCTTAATAAGTGACTATATTAATGCTTTGGGCCTCTGTAAAACGCTGCATACACAATATGAACACTGTGTCTCTAATAGTTTGGCTGTAACGGACATTTTTGGAGTATTAGGTGTTCAACCACAGAGGGCAGTCCAACGCTTAATAAGTGACTATATTAATGCTTTGGGCCTCTGTTTAACGCTGCATATACAATATGAACTTTATGCCTCTTATAGTTTGGCTGTAACGGACACTTTTAGAATATTAGGTGTTCAGCCACATGGGGCAGTCCAACGCTTAATAAGTGTCTATATTAATGCTTTGGGCCTCTGTATAACGCTGCTTATACAAAATGAACTCTGTGCCTCTAATAGTTTGGCTGTAACGGACACTTTTGGAATATTAGGTGTTCAACCACATGGGGCAGTCCAACGCTTAATAAGTGAATATATTAATGCTTGGGGCCACTGTATAACGCTGCATATACGATATGAATTTTGTGCCTCTAATAGTTTGGCTGTAACGGACATTTTTGGAATATTAGGTGTTCAACCACATGGGGCAGTCCAACGCTTAATAAGTGACTATATTAATGCTTTGGGCCTCTGTATAACGCAGCTTATACAAAATGAACTCTGTGCCTCTAATAGTTTGGCTGTAACGGACATTTTTGAAATATTAGGTGTTCAACCACATGGGGAAGTCCAACGCTTAATAAGTGACTGTATTAATGCTTTGGGCCTCTGTAAAACGCTGCATATTCGATATGAATTTTGTGCCTCTAATAGTTTAGCTGTAACGGACATTTTTCGAATATTAGGTGTTCATCAACGTGGGGTTGTCGATCGCTTAATATGTGGTTATAGTAATGCTTTGGGCCTCTGTATAACGCTGCATATACAATATAAACTTTGTGCCTCTAATAGTTTGGCTGTAACGGACATTTTTGGAATATTAGGTGTTCAACCACATGAGGCAGTCCAACGCATAATAAGTGACTATATTAATGCTTTGGGCCCCTGTATAACGCTGCATATACCATATGAACTTTGTACCTCTAATAGTTTGGCTGTAACGGACACTTTTGGAATATTAGGTGTTTAACCACATGGGGCAGTCCAACGCTTAATATGTGGTTAAAGTAATGCATTGGGACTCTGTATAACGCTGCATATACAGTATGAACCCTGTGCCTCTTATGGTTTGGCTGTAACTGACACTTTTGGAATAATATGTGTTCAAACACATGTTGCAGTCCAATGCTTAAATTTTAATTATATTAATGCTTTGGGACTCTGTATAACGCTGCATATACAGTATGAACTCAGTGCCTTTTATAGTTAGGCTGTAACTGACATTTTTGTAATATTAGGTGTTCAACAACATGGGGTTGTCAATCGCTTAATATGTGGTTATAGTAATGCTTTGGGACTCTGTATAACGCTGCATATACAAAATGAGCACTGTGCCTCTAATAGTTTGGCTATAACGGACATTTTTGGAATATTAGGTGTTCAGCCACATGGGGCAGTCCATCGCTTAATAAGTGACTATATTAATGCTTGGGGCCACTGTATAACGCTGCATATACGATATGAATTTTGTGCCTCTAATAGTTTGGCTGTAACGGACATTTTTGGAATATTAGGTGTTTAACCACATGGGGCAATCCAACGCTCAAGAAGTGACTATATTAATGCTTTGTGCCTCTGAAAAACGTTGCACATTCGATATGAACTTTGTGCCTCTAATAGTTTGGCTGTAACGGACACTTTTGGAATATTAGGTGTTCAACCACATGGGGCAGTCCAGCGCTTAATAAGTGACTATATTAATGCTTTGGGCCTCTGTTTAACGCTGCATATACAATATGAACTTTATGCCTCTTATAGTTTGGCTGTAACGGACATTTTTGGAATATTTGGTGTTCGGCCACAAGTTGCAGTCCATCGCTTAATAAGTGACTATATTAATGCTTTGGGCCTCTGTAAAACGCTGCATACACAATATGAACACTGTGTCTCTAATAGTTTGGCTGTAACGGACATTTTTGGAGTATTAGGTGTTCAACCACAGAGGGCAGTCCAACGCTTAATAAGTGACTATATTAATGCTTTGGGCCTCTGTTTAACGCTGCATATACAATATGAACTTTATGCCTCTTATAGTTTGGCTGTAACGGACACTTTTAGAATATTAGGTGTTCAGCCACATGGGGCAGTCCAACGCTTAATAAGTGTCTATATTAATGCTTTGGGCCTCTGTATAACGCTGCTTATACAAAATGAACTCTGTGCCTCTAATAGTTTGGCTGTAACGGACACTTTTGGAATATTAGGTGTTCAACCACATGGGGCAGTCCAACGCTTAATAAGTGAATATATTAATGCTTTGGGCCTCTGTATAACGCTGCTTATACAAAATGAACTCTGTGCCTCTAATAGTTTGGCTGTAACGGACATTTTTGAAATATTAGGTGTTCAACCACATGGGGAAGTCCAACGCTTAATAAGTGACTGTATTAATGCTTTGGGCCTCTGTATAACGCTGCTTATACAAAATGAACTCTGTGCCTCTAATAGTTCGGCTGTAACGGACATTTTTGGAATATCAGGTGTTCGACCACATGTTGCAGTCCAACGCTTAATATGTGATTAAAGTAATGTTTTGGGACTCTGTATAACGCTGCATACACAATATGAACACTGTGTCTCTAATAGTTTGGCCGTAACGGACATTTTTGGAATATTAGGTGTTCAACCACATAAGGCAGTCCAACGCTTAATAAGTGACTATATTAATGCTTTGGGCCTCTGTAAAACGCTGCATATACAATATGAACACTGTGTCTATAATAGTTTGGCTGTAACGGACATTTTTGGAATATTAGGTGTTCAACCACATGGGGCAGTCCAACGCTTAAAATGTGGTTAAATTAATGCTTTGGGCCTCTGTTTAACGCTGCATATACAATATGAACTTTATGCCTCTTATAGTTTGGCTGTAACGGACATTTTTGGAATATTAGGTGCTCGGCCACATGTTGCAGTCCATCGCTTAATAAGTGACTATATTAATGCTTTGGCCCTCTGTAAAACCCTGCATGTACAATATGAACACTGTGTCTCTAATAGATTGGCTGTAACGGACATTCTTGGAATATTAGGTGTTCGACCACATGTTGCAGTCCAACGCTTAATAAGTGACTATATTAATGCTTTGGCCCTCTGTAAAACCCTGCATGTACAATATGAACACTGTGTCTCTAATAGTTTGGCTGTAACGGACATTTTTGGAATATTAGGTGTTCGACCACATGTTGCAGTCCAACGCTTAATAAGTGACTATATTAATGCTTTGGCCCTCTGTAAAACCCTGCATGTACAATATGAACTCTGTGTCTCTAATAGTTTGGCTGTAACGGACATTTTTGGAATATTAAGTGTTCGGCCACATGTTGCAATCCATCGCTTAATAAGTGACTATATTAATGCTTTGGGCCTCTGTTTAACGCTGCATATACAATATGAACTTTATGCCTCTTATAGTTTGGCTGTAACTGACACTTTTAGAATATAAGGTGTTCAGCCACATGGGGCAGTCCAACGCTTAATAAGTGTCTATATTAATGCTTTGGGCCTCTGTATAACGCTGCATATTCAATATGAACTTTATGCCTCTTATAGTTTGGCTGTAATGGACACTTTTGGAATATTAGGTGTTCAACCACATGGGGCAGTCCAACGCTTAATAAGTGACTATATTCATGCTTTGGGCCTCTGTAAAACCCTGCATGTACAATATGAACACTGTGTCTCTAATAGTTTGGCTGTAACGGACATTTTTGGAATATTAGGTAATCAACTACATGTTGCAGTCCAACGCTTAACATGTGATTATAGTAATGTTTTGGGACTCTGTACAACGCTGCATATACAGTATGAACTCTCTGCCTCTTATTGTTTGGCTGTTACTGTCATTTTTTTAATATTAGGTGTTCGACCACATGTTGCAGTCCATCGCTTAATAAGTGACTATATTAATGCTTTGAGCCTCTGTAAAATCCTGCATGTACAATATGAACACTGTGTCTCTAATAGTTTGGCTGTAACGGACATTTTTGGATTATTATTTGTTCGGCCACATGTTACAGTCCAACGCTTAATAAGTGACTATATTAATGCTTTGGCCCTCTGTGAAACCCTGCATGTACAGTATGAACACTGTGTCTCTAATAGTTTGGCTGTAACGGACATTTTTGGAATATTAGGTGTTCGACCACATGTTGCAGTCCAACGCTTAATAAGTGACTATATTAATGCTTTGGGCCTCTGTAAAACGCTGCATATACAATATGAACACTGTGTCTATAATAGTTTGGCTGTAACGGACATTTTTGGAATATTAGCTGTTCAACCACATGGGGCAGTCCAACGTTTAATATGTGGCTAAAGTTATGCTTTGGGCCTCTGTTTAACGCTGCATATTCAATATGAACTTTATGCCTCTTATAGTTTGGCTGTAACGGACATTTTTGGAATATTAGGTGTTCGGCCACATGTTGCAGTCCATCGCATAATAAGTGACTATATTAATGCTTTGGGCCTCTGTAAAACCCTGCATGTACAATATGAACACTGTGTCTCTAATAGTTTGGTCGTAACGGACATTTTTGGAATATTAGGTGTTCGGCCACATGTTGCAGTCCATCGCATAATAAGTGACTATATTAATGCTTTGGGCCTCTGTAAAACGCTGCATATACAATATGAACACTGTGTCTATAATAGTTTGGCTGTAACTGACATTTTTGGAATATTAGGTGTTCAACCACATAGGGCAGTCCAACACTTAATAAGTGACTATATTAATGCTTTGGGCCCCTGTTTAACGCTGCATATACAATATGAACTCTATGCCTCTTATAGTTTGGCTGTAACGGACATTTTGGGAATATTAGGTGTTCGGCCACATGTTGCAGTCCATCGCTTAATAAGTGACTATATTAATGCTTTGGGCCTCTGTAAAACGCTGCATACACAATATGAACACTGTGTCTCTAATAGTTTGGCTGTAACGAACATTTTTGGAGTATTAGGTGTTCAACCACAATGGGCAGTCCAACGCTTAATAAGTGACTATATTAATGCTTTGGGCCTCTGTTTAACGCTGCATATACAATATGAACTTTATGCCTCTTATAGTTTGGCTGTAATGGACACTTTTGGAATATTAGGTGTTCAACCACATGGGGCAGTCCAACGCTTAATAAGTGACAATATTAATGCTTTGGGCCTCTGTAAAACGCTGCATATTCGATATGAACTTTGTGCCTCTAATAGTTTGGCTGTAACGGACATTTTTGTAATATTAGGTGTTAAACAACATGGGGTTGTCGATCGCTTAATATGTGGCTATAGTAATGCATTGGGCCTCTGTATAACGCTGCATATACAATATGAACTTTGTGCCTCTAATAGTTTGGCTGTAACGGACACTTTTGGAATATTAGGTGTTCAACCACATGGGGCAGTCCAGCGCTTAATAAGTGACTATATTAATGCTTTGGGCCTCTGTTTAACGCTGCATATACAATATGAACTTTATGCCTCTTATAGTTTGGCTGTAACGGACATTTTTGGAATATTTGGTGTTCGGCCACAAGTTGCAGTCCATCGCTTAATAAGTGACTATATTAATGCTTTGGGCCTCTGTAAAACGCTGCATACACAATATGAACACTGTGTCTCTAATAGTTTGGCTGTAACGGACATTTTTGGAGTATTAGGTGTTCAACCACAGAGGGCAGTCCAACGCTTAATAAGTGACTATATTAATGCTTTGGGCCTCTGTTTAACGCTGCATATACAATATGAACTTTATGCCTCTTATAGTTTGGCTGTAACGGACACTTTTAGAATATTAGGTGTTCAGCCACATGGGGCAGTCCAACGCTTAATAAGTGTCTATATTAATGCTTTGGGCCTCTGTATAACGCTGCTTATACAAAATGAACTCTGTGCCTCTAATAGTTTGGCTGTAACGGACACTTTTGGAATATTAGGTGTTCAACCACATGGGGCAGTCCAACGCTTAATAAGTGAATATATTAATGCTTGGGGCCACTGTATAACGCTGCATATACGATATGAATTTTGTGCCTCTAATAGTTTGGCTGTAACGGACATTTTTGGAATATTAGGTGTTCAACCACATGGGGCAGTCCAACGCTTAATAAGTGACTATATTAATGCTTTGGGCCTCTGTATAACGCAGCTTATACAAAATGAACTCTGTGCCTCTAATAGTTTGGCTGTAACGGACATTTTTGAAATATTAGGTGTTCAACCACATGGGGAAGTCCAACGCTTAATAAGTGACTGTATTAATGCTTTGGGCCTCTGTAAAACGCTGCATATTCGATATGAATTTTGTGCCTCTAATAGTTTAGCTGTAACGGACATTTTTCGAATATTAGGTGTTCATCAACGTGGGGTTGTCGATCGCTTAATATGTGGTTATAGTAATGCTTTGGGCCTCTGTATAACGCTGCATATACAATATAAACTTTGTGCCTCTAATAGTTTGGCTGTAACGGACATTTTTGGAATATTAGGTGTTCAACCACATGAGGCAGTCCAACGCATAATAAGTGACTATATTAATGCTTTGGGCCCCTGTATAACGCTGCATATACCATATGAACTTTGTACCTCTAATAGTTTGGCTGTAACGGACACTTTTGGAATATTAGGTGTTTAACCACATGGGGCAGTCCAACGCTTAATATGTGGTTAAAGTAATGCATTGGGACTCTGTATAACGCTGCATATACAGTATGAACCCTGTGCCTCTTATGGTTTGGCTGTAACTGACACTTTTGGAATAATATGTGTTCAAACACATGTTGCAGTCCAATGCTTAAATTTTAATTATATTAATGCTTTGGGACTCTGTATAACGCTGCATATACAGTATGAACTCAGTGCCTTTTATAGTTAGGCTGTAACTGACATTTTTGTAATATTAGGTGTTCAACAACATGGGGTTGTCAATCGCTTAATATGTGGTTATAGTAATGCTTTGGGACTCTGTATAACGCTGCATATACAAAATGAGCACTGTGCCTCTAATAGTTTGGCTATAACGGACATTTTTGGAATATTAGGTGTTCAGCCACATGGGGCAGTCCATCGCTTAATAAGTGACTATATTAATGCTTGGGGCCACTGTATAACGCTGCATATACGATATGAATTTTGTGCCTCTAATAGTTTGGCTGTAACGGACATTTTTGGAATATTAGGTGTTTAACCACATGGGGCAATCCAACGCTCAAGAAGTGACTATATTAATGCTTTGTGCCTCTGAAAAACGTTGCACATTCGATATGAACTTTGTGCCTCTAATAGTTTGGCTGTAACGGACACTTTTGGAATATTAGGTGTTCAACCACATGGGGCAGTCCAGCGCTTAATAAGTGACTATATTAATGCTTTGGGCCTCTGTTTAACGCTGCATATACAATATGAACTTTATGCCTCTTATAGTTTGGCTGTAACGGACATTTTTGGAATATTTGGTGTTCGGCCACAAGTTGCAGTCCATCGCTTAATAAGTGACTATATTAATGCTTTGGGCCTCTGTAAAACGCTGCATACACAATATGAACACTGTGTCTCTAATAGTTTGGCTGTAACGGACATTTTTGGAGTATTAGGTGTTCAACCACAGAGGGCAGTCCAACGCTTAATAAGTGACTATATTAATGCTTTGGGCCTCTGTTTAACGCTGCATATACAATATGAACTTTATGCCTCTTATAGTTTGGCTGTAACGGACACTTTTAGAATATTAGGTGTTCAGCCACATGGGGCAGTCCAACGCTTAATAAGTGTCTATATTAATGCTTTGGGCCTCTGTATAACGCTGCTTATACAAAATGAACTCTGTGCCTCTAATAGTTTGGCTGTAACGGACACTTTTGGAATATTAGGTGTTCAACCACATGGGGCAGTCCAACGCTTAATAAGTGAATATATTAATGCTTTGGGCCTCTGTATAACGCTGCTTATACAAAATGAACTCTGTGCCTCTAATAGTTTGGCTGTAACGGACATTTTTGAAATATTAGGTGTTCAACCACATGGGGAAGTCCAACGCTTAATAAGTGACTGTATTAATGCTTTGGGCCTCTGTATAACGCTGCTTATACAAAATGAACTCTGTGCCTCTAATAGTTTGGCTGTAACGGACATTTTTGAAATATTAGGTGTTCAACCACATGGGGAAGTCCAACGCTTAATAAGTGACTGTATTAATGCTTTGGGCCTCTGTAAAACGCTGCATATACGATATGAATTTTGTGCCTCTAATAGTTTGGCTGTAACGGACATTTTTGGAATATTAGGTGTTCAACCACATGGGGCAGTCCAACGCTTAATAAGTGACTATATTAATGCTTTGGGCCTCTGTATAACGCTGCTTATACAAAATGAACTCTGTGCCTCTAATAGTTTGGCTGTAACGGACATTTTTGGAATATTAGGTGTTCAACCACATGGGGCAGTCCAACGCTTAATAAGTGACTATATTAATGCTTTGGGCCTCTGTATAACGCTGCTTATACAAAATGAACTCTGTGCCTCTAATAGTTTGGCTGTAACGGACATTTTTGAAATATTAGGTGTTCAACCACATGGGGAAGTCCAACGCTTAATAAGTGACTGTATTAATGCTTTGGGCCTCTGTAAAACGCTGCATATTCGATATGAATTTTGTGCCTCTAATAGTTTAGCTGTAACGGACATTTTTCGAATATTAGGTGTTCATCAACGTGGGGTTGTCGATCGCTTAATATGTGGTTATAGTAATGCTTTGGGCCTCTGTATAACGCTGCATATACAATATAAACTTTGTGCCTCTAATAGTTTGGCTGTAACGGACATTTTTGGAATATTAGGTGTTCAACCACATGAGGCAGTCCAACGCAAAATAAGTGACTATATTAATACTTTGGGCCTCTGTAAAACGCTGCATATTCGATATGAACTTTGTGCCTCTAATAGTTTGGCTGTAACGGACACTTTTGGAATATTAGGTGTTCAACCACATGGGGCAGTCCAACGCTTAATAAGTGAATATATTAATGCTTGGGGCCACTGTATAACGCTGCATATACGATATGAATTTTGTGCCTCTAATAGTTTGGCTGTAACGGACATTTTTGGAATATTAGGTGTTCAACCACATGGGGCAGTCCAACGCTTAATAAGTGACTATATTAATGCTTTGGGCCTCTGTATAACGCTGCTTATACAAAATGAACTCTGTGCCTCTAATAGTTTGGCTGTAACGGACATTTTTGAAATATTAGGTGTTCAACCACATGGGGAAGTCCAACGCTTAATAAGTGACTGTATTAATGCTTTGGGCCTCTGTAAAACGCTGCATATACGATATGAATTTTGTGCCTCTAATAGTTTGGCTGTAACGGACATTTTTGGAATATTAGGTGTTCAACCACATGGGGCAGTCCAACGCTTAATAAGTGACTATATTAATGCTTTGGGCCTCTGTATAACGCTGCTTATACAAAATGAACTCTGTGCCTCTAATAGTTTGGCTATAACGGACATTTATGGAATATTAGGTGTTCGACCACATGTTGCAGTCCAACGCTTAATATGTGACTTTATTAATGCTTTAGGCCTCTGTAAAACGCTGCATATTCGATATGAACTTTGTGCCTCTAATAGTTTGGCTGTAACGGACACATTTGGAATATTAGGTGTTTAACCACATGGGGCAATCCAACGCTCAATAAGTGACTATATTAATGCTTTGTGCCTCTGTAAAACGTTGCACATTCGATATGAACTTTGTGCCTCTAATAGTTTGGCTGTAACGGACACTTTTGGAATATTAGGTGTTTAACCACATGGGGCAGTCCAACGCTTAATATGTGGTTAAAGTAATGCATTGGGACTCTGTATAACGCTGCATATACAGTATGAACCCTGTGCCTTTTATGGTTTGGCTGTAACTGACACTTTTGGAATAATATGTGTTCAAACACATGTTGCAGTCCAATGCTTAAATTTTAATTATATTAATGCTTTGGGACTCTGTATAACGCTGCTTATACAAAATGAACTCTGTGCCTCTAATAGTTTGGCTGTAACGGACATTTTTGAAATATTAGGTGTTCAACCACATGGGGAAGTCCAACGCTTAATAAGTGACTGTATTAATGCTTTGGGCCTCTGTAAAACGCTGCATATACGATATGAATTTTGTGCCTCTAATAGTTTGGCTGTAACGGACATTTTTGGAATATTAGGTGTTCTACCACATGGGGCAGTCCAACGCTTAATAAGTGACTATATTAATGCTTTGGGCCTCTGTATAACGCTGCTTATACAAAATGAACTCTGTGCCTCTAATAGTTTGGCTATAACGGACATTTATGGAATATTAGGTGTTCGACCACATGTTGCAGTCCAACGCTTAATATGTGACTTTATTAATGCTTTAGGCCTCTGTAAAACGCTGCATATTCGATATGAACTTTGTGCCTCTAATAGTTTGGCTGTAACGGACACATTTGGAATATTAGGTGTTTAACCACATGGGGCAATCCAACGCTCAATAAGTGACTATATTAATGCTTTGTGCCTCTGTAAAACGTTGCACATTCGATATGAACTTTGTGCCTCTAATAGTTTGGCTGTAACGGACACTTTTGGAATATTAGGTGTTTAACCACATGGGGCAGTCCAACGCTTAATATGTGGTTAAAGTAATGCATTGGGACTCTGTATAACGCTGCATATACAGTATGAACCCTGTGCCTTTTATGGTTTGGCTGTAACTGACACTTTTGGAATAATATGTGTTCAAACACATGTTGCAGTCCAATGCTTAAATTTTAATTATATTAATGCTTTGGGACTCTGTATAACGCTGCATATACAGTATGAACTCTGTGCCTTTTATAGTTAGGCTGTAACTGACATTTTTGTAATATTAGGTGTTCAACAACATGGGGCAGTCCAACGCTTAATAAGTGACTATATTAATGCTTTGGGCCTCTGTATAACGCTGCTTATACAAAATGAACTCTGTGCCTCTTATAGTTTGGCTGTAACGGACATTTTTGGAATATTTGGTGTTCGGCCACATGTTGCAGTCCATCGCTTAATAAGTGACTATATTAATGCTTTGGGCCTCTGTAAAACGCTGCATACACAATATGAACACTGTGTCTCTAATAGTTTGGCTGTAACGGACATTTTTGGAGTATTAGGTGTTCAACCACAGAGGGCAGTCCAACGCTTAATAAGTGACTATATTAATGCTTTGGGCCTCTGTTTAACGCTGCATATACAATATGAACTTTATGCCTCTTATAGTTTGGCTGTAACGGACACTTTTAGAATATTAGGTGTTCAGCCACATGGGGCAGTCCAACGCTTAATAAGTGTCTATATTAATGCTTTGGGCCTCTGTATAACGCTGCTTATACAAAATGAACTCTGTGCCTCTAATAGTTTTGCTGTAACGGACACTTTTGGAATATTAGGTGTTCAACCACATGGGGCAGTCCAACGCTTAATAAGTGAATATATTAATGCTTGGGGCCACTGTATAACGCTGCATATACGATATGAATTTTGTGCCTCTAATAGTTTGGCTGTAACGGACATTTTTGGAATATTAGGTGTTTAACCACATGGGGCAATCCAACGCTCAATAAGTGACTATATTAATGCTTTGTGCCTCTGTAAAACGTTGCACATTCGATATGAACTTTGTGCCTCTAATAGTTTGGCTGTAACGGACACTTTTGGAATATTAGGTGTTCAACCACATGGGGCAGTCCAACGCTTAATAAGTGACTATATTAATGCTTTGGGCCTCTGTATAACGCTGCATATACAATATGAACTTTATGCCTCTTATAGTTTGGCTGTAACGGACATTTTTGGAATATTTGGTGTTCGGCCACATGTTGCAGTCCATCGCTTAATAAGTGACTATATTAATGCTTTGGGCCTCTGTAAAACGCTGCATACACAATATGAACACTGTGTCTCTAATAGTTTGGCTGTAACGGACATTTTTGGAATATTAGGTGTTCAACCACATGGGGCAGTCCAACGCTTAATAAGTGAATATATTAATGCTTGGGGCCACTGTATAACGCTGCATATACGATATGAATTTTGTGCCTCTAATAGTTTGGCTGTAACGGACATTTTTGGAATATTAGGTGTTCAACCACATGAGGCAGTCCAACGCTTAATAAGTGACTATATTAATACTTTGGGCCTCTGTAAATCGCTGCATATTCGATATGAACTTTGTGCCTCTAATAGTTTGGCTGTAACGGACACTTTTGGAATATTAGGTGTGCAACCACATGGGGCAGTCCAACGCTTAATAAGTGACTATATTAATGCTTTGGGCCTCTGTAAAACGCTGCATATTCGATACGAAATTTGTGCCTCTAATAGTTTGGCTGTAACGGACATTTTTGGAATATTAGGTGTTCAACCACATGAGGCAGTCCAACGCTTAATAAGTGACTATATTAATACTTTGGGCCTCTGTAAATCGCTGCATATTCGATATGAACTTTGTGCCTCTAATAGTTTGGCTGTAACGGACACTTTTGGAATATTAGGTGTGCAACCACATGGGGCAGTCCAACGCTTAATAAGTGACTATATTAATGCTTTGGTCCTCTGTATAACACTGCATATACGATATGAAATTTGTGCCTCTTATAGTTTGGCTGTAACGGACAATTTTGGAATATTAGGTGTTTAACCACATGGGGCAGTCCAACGCTTAATATGTGATTATATTAATGCTTTGGGCCTCTGTAAAACCCTACATGTACCATATGAACACTGTGTCTCTAATAGTTTGGCTGTAACGGACACTTTTAGAATATTAGGTGTTCAGCCACATGGGGCAGTCCAACGCTTAATAAGTGTCTATATTAATGCTTTGGGCCTCTGTATAACGCTGCTTATACAAAATGAACTCTGTGCCTCTAATAGTTTTGCTGTAACGGACACTTTTGGAATATTAGGTGTTCAACCACATGGGGCAGTCCAACGCTTAATAAGTGAATATATTAATGCTTGGGGCCACTGTATAACGCTGCATATACGATATGAATTTTGTGCCTCTAATAGTTTGGCTGTAACGGACATTTTTGGAATATTAGGTGTTTAACCACATGGGGCAATCCAACGCTCAATAAGTGACTATATTAATGCTTTGTGCCTCTGTAAAACGTTGCACATTCGATATGAACTTTGTGCCTCTAATAGTTTGGCTGTAACGGACACTTTTGGAATATTAGGTGTTCAACCACATGGGGCAGTCCAACGCTTAATAAGTGACTATATTAATGCTTTGGGCCTCTGTATAACGCTGCATATACAATATGAACTTTATGCCTCTTATAGTTTGGCTGTAACGGACATTTTTGGAATATTTGGTGTTCGGCCACATGTTGCAGTCCATCGCTTAATAAGTGACTATATTAATGCTTTGGGCCTCTGTAAAACGCTGCATACACAATATGAACACTGTGTCTCTAATAGTTTGGCTGTAACGGACATTTTTGGAATATTAGGTGTTCAACCACATGGGGCAGTCCAACGCTTAATAAGTGAATATATTAATGCTTGGGGCCACTGTATAACGCTGCATATACGATATGAATTTTGTGCCTCTAATAGTTTGGCTGTAACGGACATTTTTGGAATATTAGGTGTTCAACCACATGAGGCAGTCCAACGCTTAATAAGTGACTATATTAATACTTTGGGCCTCTGTAAATCGCTGCATATTCGATATGAACTTTGTGCCTCTAATAGTTTGGCTGTAACGGACACTTTTGGAATATTAGGTGTGCAACCACATGGGGCAGTCCAACGCTTAATAAGTGACTATATTAATGCTTTGGGCCTCTGTAAAACGCTGCATATTCGATACGAAATTTGTGCCTCTAATAGTTTGGCTGTAACGGACATTTTTGGAATATTAGGTGTTCAACCACATGAGGCAGTCCAACGCTTAATAAGTGACTATATTAATACTTTGGGCCTCTGTAAATCGCTGCATATTCGATATGAACTTTGTGCCTCTAATAGTTTGGCTGTAACGGACACTTTTGGAATATTAGGTGTGCAACCACATGGGGCAGTCCAACGCTTAATAAGTGACTATATTAATGCTTTGGTCCTCTGTATAACACTGCATATACGATATGAAATTTGTGCCTCTTATAGTTTGGCTGTAACGGACAATTTTGGAATATTAGGTGTTTAACCACATGGGGCAGTCCAACGCTTAATATGTGATTATATTAATGCTTTGGGCCTCTGTAAAACCCTACATGTACCATATGAACACTGTGTCTCTAATAGTTTGGCTGTAACGGACATTTTTGGAATATTAGGTGTTCGGCCACATAAGGCAATCCAACGCTTAACATGTGATTATAGTAATGCTTTGGGCCTCTGTATAACGCTGCATATACAATATGAACTTAATGCCTCTTCTAGTTTTTCTGTAACTGACACTTTTGGAATATTAGGTGTTCGACCACATGTTGCAGTCCAACGCTTAATATGTGACTATATTAATGCTTTGGACCTCTGTAAAACCCTGCATGTACAATATGAACACTGTGTTTCTAATAGTTTGGCTGTAACGGACATTTTTGGAATATTAGATGTTCGGCCACATGTTGCAGTCCATCGCTTAATAAGTGACTATATTAATGCTTTGGGCCTCTGTAAAACCCTACATGTACCATATGAACACTGTGTCTATAATAGTTTGGCTGTAACGGATATTTTTGGAATATTAGGTGTTCAACTACATGTTGCAGTCCAACGCGTAACATGTGATTATAGTAATGCTTGGGGCCTCTGTATAACGCTGCATATACAATATGAACTTTATGCCTCTTATAGTTTGGCTGTATCTGACATTTTTGGAATATTAGGTGTTCAACCACATAGGGCAGTCCAACGCTTAACATGTGATTATAGTAATGCTTTGGGCCTCTGTATAACGCTGCACATACAATATGAACTTAATGCCTCTTCTAGTTTTTCTGTAACTGACACTTTTGGAATATTAGGTGTTCGACCACATGTTGCAGTCCAACGCTTAATATGTGACTATATTAATGCTTTGGGCCTCTGTAAAACCCTGCATGTACAATATGAACACTGTGTTTCTAATAGTTTGGCTGTAACGAACATTTTTGGAATATTAGGTGTTCGGCCACATGTTGCAGTCCATTGCTTAATAAGTGACTATATTAATGCTTTGGGCCTCTGTAAAACCCTGCATGTACAATATGAACACTGTGTCTCTAATAGTCCCACGCTTAATAAGTGACTATATTAATGCTTTGACCCTCTGTAAAACTCTGCATGTACAATATGAACACTGGTCTCTAATAGTTTGGCTGTAACGGACATTTTTGGAATATTAGGTGTTCGGCCACATGTTGCAGTCCATCGCTTAATAAGTGACTATATTAATGCTTTGGGCCTCTGTAAAACCCTGCATGTACAATATGAACACTGTGTCTCTAAAAGTTTGGCTGTAACTGACATTTTTGTACTATTAGGTGTTCGACCACATATTGCAGTTCAACGCTTAATAAGTGACTATATTAATGCTTTGGGACTCTGTATAACGCTGCATATACAGTATGAACTCTCTGCTTCTTATTGTTTGGCTGTTACTGTCATTTTTGAAATATTAGGTGTTCGACCACATGTTGCAGTCCAACGCTTAATAAGTGACTATATTAATGCTTTGGGCCTCTGTAAAACGCTGCATATACAATATGAACACTGTGTCTATAATGGTAAGGCTGTAACGGACATTTTTGGAATATTAGGTGTTCAACCACATGGGGCAGTCCAACGCTTAATATGAGGTTAAAGTAATGCCTTGGGCCTCTGTTTAACGCTGCATATACAATATGAACTTTATGCCTCTTATAGTTTGGCTGTAACTGACATTTTTGGAATATTAGGTGTTCGACCACATGTTGCAGTCCAACGCTTAATAAGTGACTATATTAATGCTTTGGGCCTCTGTAAAACCCTGCATATAAAATATGAACACTGTGTTTCTAATAGTTTGGCTGTAACGAACATTTTTGGAATATTAGGTGTTCGGTCACATGTTGCAGTCCATCGCTTAATAAGTGACTATATTAATGCTTTGGGCCTCTGTAAAACCTAGTATGTACAATATGAACACTGTGTCTATAATAGTTTGGCTGTAACGGATATTTTTGAAATATTAGGTGTTCAACTACATGTTGCAGTCCAACGCGTATCATGTGATTATAGTAATGCTTTGGGCCTCTGTATAACGCTGCATATACAATATGAACTTTATGCCTCTTATAGTTTGGCTGTAACTGACATTTTTGGAATATTAGATGTTCAACCACATATGGCAGTCCAACGCTTAATAAGTGACTATATTAATGCTTTGGGTCTCTGTAAAACCCTACATGTACCATATGAACACTGTGTCTCTAATAGTTTGGCTGTAACGGACATTTTTGGAATATTAGATGTTCGGCCACATGTTGCAGTCCATCGCTTAATAAGTGACTATATTAATGCTTTGGGCCTCTGTAAAACCCTACATGTACCATATGAACACTGTGTCTCTAATAGTTTGGCTGTAACGGACATTTTTGGAATATTAGGTGTTCGGCCACATGTTGCAGTCCATCGCTTAATAAGTGACTATATTAATGCTTTGGGCCTCTGTAAAACGCTGCATATACAATATGAACACTGTGTCTATAATAGTTTGGCTGTAACGGATATTTTTGGAATATTAGGTGTTCAACTACATGTTGCAGTCCAACGCGTAACATGTGATTATAGTAATGCTTTGAGCCTCTGTATAACGCTGCATATACAATATGAACTTTATGCCTCTTATAGTTTGGCTGTAACTGACATTTTTGGAATATTAGATGTTCGGCCACATGTTGCAGTCCAACGCTTAATAAGTGACTATATTAATGCTTTGGCCCTCTGTAAAACCCTGCATGTACAATATGAACACTGGTCTCTAATAGTTTGGTTGTAACTGACATTTTTGTAATATTAGGTGTTCGGCCACATGTTGCAGTCCAACGCTTAATAAGTGACTATATTAATGCTTTGGCCCTCTGTAAAACCCTGCATGTACAATATGAACACTGGTCTCTAATAGTTTGGTTGTAACTGACATTTTTGTAATATTAGGTGTTCGGCCACATGTTGCAGTCCAACGCTTGATAAGTGACTATATTAATGCTTTGGGACTCTGTATAACGCTGCATATACAGTATGAACTCTCTGCTTCTTATTGTTTGGCTGTTACTGTCATTTTTGGAATATTAGGTGTTCGACCACATGTTGCAGTCCAACGCTTAATAAGTGACTATATTAATGCTTTGGCCCTCTGTAAAACCCTGCATGTACAATATGAAAACTGTGTCTCTAATAGTTTGGCTGTATCGGACATTTTTGGCATATTAGGTGTTCAACCACATAGGGCAGTCCAACGCTTAATAAGTGACTATATTAATGCTTTGGGCCTCTGTAAAACGCTGCATATACAATATGAACACTGTGTCTATAATGGTAAGGCTGTAACGGACATTTTTGGAATATTAGGTGTTCAACCACATGGGGCAGTCCAACGCTTAATATGAGGTTAAAGTAATGCCTTGGGCCTCTGTTTAACGCTGCATATACAATATGAAATTTATGCCTCTTATAGTTTAGCTGTAACTGACATTTTTATAATATTAGGTGTTCGACCACATGTTGCAGTCCAACGCTTAATAAGTGACTATATTAATGCTTTGGGCCTCTGTAAAACGCTGCATATACAATATGAACACTGTGTCTATAATAGTTTGGCTGTAACGGATATTTTTGGAATATTAGGTGTTCAACTACATGTTGCAGTCCAACGCGTAACATGTGATTATAGTAATGCTTTGGGCCTCTGTATAACGCTGCATATACAATATGAACTTTATGCCTCTTATAGTTTGGCTGTAACTGACATTTTTGGAATATTAGGTGTTCAACCACATAGGGCAGTCCAAGGCTTAATAAGTGACTATATTAATGCTTTGGCCCTCTGTAAAACCCTGCATGTACAATATGAACACTGTGTCTCTAATAGTTTGGCTGTAACGGACATTTTTGGAATATTAGGTGTTCCACCACATGTTGCAGTCCAACGCTTAATAAGTGACTATATTAATGCTTTGGCCCTCTGTAAAACCCTGCATGTACAATATGAACACTGTGTCTCTAATAGTTTGGCTGTAACGGACATTTTTGGAATATTAGGTGTTCGGCCACGTGTTGCAGTCCATCGCTTAATAAGTGACTATATTAATGCTTTGGGCCTCTGTTTAACGCTGCATATACAATATGAACTTTATGCCTCTTATAGTTTGGCTGTAACTGACACTTTTGGAATATTAGGTGTTCAACTACATGTTGCAGTCCAACGCGTAACATGTGATTATAGTAATGCTTTGGGCCTCTGTATAACGCTGCATATACAATATGAACTTAATGCCTCTTCTAGTTTTTCTGTAACTGACACTTTTGGAATATTAGGTGTTCGACCACATGTTGCAGTCCAACGCTTAATAAGTGACTATATTAATGCTTTGGGCCTCTGTAAAACCCTGCATGTACAATATGAACACTGTGTCTCAAATAGTTTGGCTGTAACGGACATTTTTGGAATATTAGGTGTTCCACCACATGTTGCAGTCCAACGCTTAATAAGTGACTATATTAATGCTTTGGCCCTCTGTAAAACCCTGCATGTACAATATGAACACTGTGTCTCTAATAGTTTGGCTGTAACGGACATTTTTGGAATATTAGGTGTTCGGCCACATGTTGCAATCCATCGCTTAATAAGTGACTGTATTAATGCTTTGGCCCTCTGTAAAACCCTGCATGTACAATATGAACACTGTGTCTCTAATAGTTTGTCTGTAACGGACATTTTTGGAATATTAGGTGTTCGACCACATGTTGCAGTCCAACGCTTAATAAGTGACTATAGTGAGTAGTTATCTTGGGGTGATACCGTGACACGATGGCGCTTCTGATGGCACATACCATCAGCAGAGACCATCCAATAGGGGGGTCTCCAGAAGGTCCTACAAGAATTTCTACAAGAAGTGCAAAAGAAGTCTTGTACACGGTAAGACATTCCTAGTCACATGTGATGGCATGTATCCATCCTCAGGGCCCATTCAATAAGGGTGTGGTAGGGGGATGATCTCCAGAAGGAGACGGTCCACCAAGAAAAAGTAGAAGAACTTCTTCAAGAGGTGCGCTGCAGAAGAAGTCTTGTATATGAGCACGCGCGCGTACACACGCATTCATCACGGTATGGGTATGAGGGATGTTTTCCTTGTTGGTGATGGACACATAGGCGCGCACGCACACACACACGCACGTACGAATACAAGACTTATCCAGCCAAGGCCAGGGTAGGCTGGTCATCTCCAGAGTATTGTAGAAGAGATTTAAGAAAAGGTGTTGGTGATGGATAGAAATTTAAAAAGGAAAACTAGAAACTAGTGTAACATTTTACCAATAGATGTCACTAGTGAAAAATTGATTTTTCTTGTACATATACAATAATCGAATTTATTTCGGTATGGATCAGGCTGGGCTGGGCCGGGCCAGGCTAGGCTGGGCTGGGCTATTGGAGAATTGATTGATTGATTGATTAGTTAATTAGTAATTTTGGGTATTTATTGAAATATTTATTTAGTAAAAAGTGACCAACATTATCTAGTGACTGCAGCGCGATTCGAACCTGTGCTATATCAATGCTACTTACCTACAAATACATTACATTTACCACTAGGCTAATGAGATCATTTAAATAATTCTGTAGAAATAACATAGAACATCTTTCCATTTTTGTTTTAGAACACCATGATATTTAAATTTAAATTTAAATTATGCGCATAAGAAATCTGTGACATTTAATTTAAGAGGAGGGGGGGTGTTATTTAAATGATATATAATTTTTTAATGGTTCTATTCATTACAGTTTGAAATTTTTTTCAGTTTAATTAAGAATTCAATATATACATATAAGAATTATCTGAAATTATATACCAAGAAATATTTCTCGTAAGTTATAATTCGATTTTAAATTTATTTTTTTATTATAGTTTTTATTTAAGGTATTTTAAATATAAATTAAAAAAAAAAACATGACAACTAGTAGAACAACTGAAGACCCATTATTACATATTGTGAGAGTATCAGAAATGGCTTTCTCACCAACGAGAGCTAGTATATTAAGTGCTGGATTTGATTTAATAACACCCATGGATTTTACTATTGACCCAGGTGCTCGTGAATTAATCGATATATTAATAAAAGTTCAACTTCCTTATGGTTGTTATGGTAGAATTGCATCCCGTTCCGGCCATTCATTAAATATGGGTATAGAAGTTGGTGCTGGTGTTATTGATAGAGATTATACAGGAAATATTAAGGTTTTATTGTACAATCATGGAAAAACAAGAGCATATTTTAATAGAGGTGATAAAATTGCTCAATTAATTTTGGAGAAAAATATCATCCCATATGTTATGGAGCGTGTTGGACAAGGCCCCTTTCAAAAACGAGGTGATAATGGATTTGGTTCATCTGATAAAGCAAAAGTTGAAAAGCAAAATTGAAAGTTTACATATTTTGTAGTTTAACTTGTTTACCAATAAAATTTTAATAAATATTCAATATCTTTTAATTTTAAATATTTTTATAATCAATTTTAGGTTTAAAACCATATATAAAAAAGAATTTTTAATAAAATCAAATCATTAATGTTGGTGTTGTTGGTATGTGAACATTGTTCGTTTTTAATCATAATGAATGATCATATAATTTTACTCTCAGATCGTTCATCAATTTTAAGTTGTAAATTCTCACCACCTTTAATATTAAATGAATCAGATATAAATGTTGTGGCTTTAGTTGATTTTATTAGTTATCATACAATTAATAATGTTACTAAAGAGAATAACAAATTTCATTTCTCTATACCTACATTAGAAAAGAAATTTACACATACCAATAAAATCTATGAAATAGCAATTGATCCTGGATTGTATGAAATAAAAGATATTGCACATTTTATAGAAAAAGAGAGGAAAAAGATAGTAGAAAAGAATGAGAAAGATTATTTGTTATCTATTAAAGCAAATCTAAATACATTACATTGTGAAATTAAATCGGTTTACAATATTCATTTTGATGAAGAACATTCAATTGGTTCTTTATTAGGATTTAAAAAAAAAATTTATTATGCTGGTATTAAGCATATATCAGAAAATCCAATTAATATTTCAAATGTGAATGCAATTTGTATTGATTGTTCTTTAGTAAAAAATTCACATGCTGATAATAAAGAGACTCACATATTACATACATTTTACCCACTTGTTGTTCCAGGTGAAAAAATAGTAAATTCCCCCACTACCTTAATTTATTTACCAATCAATACAAACTATATAGATGAGATTATAGTTAAAATAGTTGACCAAAGTGGCAATTTAATTAATTTTAATGGTGAATTGATCACAATAAGGTTACATTTAAAATCTATTCTAAATAAATAGTAAATTCGTGATGGTTTTTAGATATAATAGGTCTAATTCATTTATTGTTTCTTCTTATGAAAATATCAATAAAAATACTATAAATAAGAAAATGAACATTAAAAACTTTAGTAAGAAAGTGAATGTAATGAGATTAACATCTGAAAATAAACAATTTCTTCAATCTTTAGGGTTTAAAGTTCTAAATTAAAATTTAAAAAATGAGTTCTATTTTACATATTGGACAAGAGCTCTATAATGATGATACTATTACATCGAAGCAATTTCATTCTTACTATCCATATTCCAGCTCAAAAATATCTTTATCGGATGAAATAAGGTTTCCAATTCAAACACAAAATATATATACATTACCATCTGAAAGTTTTATATTAATTGAAGGTAAAATTGTTAATCAAGATAATACAGTAAGTAATACAATTAAATTTATAAATAATGGTGTTGCCTTTATGTTTGATGAAGCAAGATATGAAATTGGAGGAAAAGTTGTTGATAGGTGTAGAAATGTTGGTATTACTACCACTTTAAAAGGTTACATTTCTTTTACAAAAAATGATACTGACCGATATGAACATACTAGTTGGAATCATTTCAACTACCCTAATATAATTGATACAACTGGACATTTTAACATTTGTTTACCTTTAAAAAATTTATTTGGTTTCTGTGAGGATTATAAAAAAATATTAATCAATATTAAACAAGAACTTGTATTATTGCGGGCATCAACAGATTTAAATGCAACAATAACAACAGACCCTAATGAAATACCTAAAATTGAAATAAATCGAATAGTTTTTAAAATACCACATATAGAAGTATCTACAGAACAACAACTTAAATTATTAAAGAATGTTGAAAGTGGTAAAGATATAACTATGAATTATCGCTCCTGGCAGTTATTTGAACAACCAAATCTATTTTCCAATAGTAAAAATCATATATGGAATATTGTTTCTTCAAGTCAACTTGAAAAACCACGCCATGTTATCATAGGTTTTCAAACAGACAAAAAAAATAAAGCAACTATGAATATGAGTCATTTCGATCATTGTAATTTAACAAATGTAAAATTATTTATTAATTCAGATGTATACCCTTATGACGATTTAAATTTGGATTTTGATACAAAAAAATATTCAATTTTGTATCACATGTATAGCATGTTTCAAGAATCTTTTTACTATAAGAATTCTGGGGAACCATGTATTCCATATGATAAATTTTTAACAATTGCTCCATTAATCGTCATTGATTGTAGTCAACAGAATGACAAAAATTTAAAAGGGGGCACGTGTGACATTCGTTTGGAATTTCAAACAAATAAAGATATACCAGCGAACACAAGCGTCTATTGTCTTATTATACACGACAAAGTAGCTAAATATAACCCATTAACAAACATCGTTAATATAATGTAAGTATGGAAGGTGAATTAGATTTATTATAATAGGAGTATTTGATTTTTATTTACAATTTAACTATGAAAAAATAAAACAATGGATTATTAAAATATATTTTATTTATTTATGAATGTATATTAAATAAATGTTTTTTTCTTATAATGCATATATTTAATAAACCGCCATTGCCCCAGCTGCCGGGGGTGGTGGTGGTGGTGGTGGTGGTGGAGGAGGTGAACCATTTCTATCATCTCCACTACTGTAGGCCTCATCATTTTCATTTTGTTGACGTTGTGCTTCTTCTTCCTCCATCTGTTGAAGCTCGTCATCCCAATTTACCGGTTCCTCCTCAACAGGCCATGGCATGAAATCCCGTACCCGGGTATTTCGGCGAAGGAAATCTTGGTATATGTAGCAATGGAGATGGTGGCTCTCCATACAATTTATTTGCACCAATTTATTGCATTTGCATAGGAAGAACCTTCGATTATCGCGAGGGTTCCTCCTCTGACATTTATTTATGTGTGAGAGCAAATATTGCTCCCGCACATAATGCCTCCTATTGTAGGGGCATTTTTTAAATCGGTTAGTAGAATAATTATTATTATTATGATTTTGTGACATTTTAATTAATGTAACAGAATGAAACTAACTTAAATTAATTTAATTCTCCTGCTTTTATATAAATCAGTTTTGATTACTAAACAGTATATATCAAATAAGTTTCTTTGGGCTTTTACAATGTGGATGTGTTGCTAAAATTCTAGAAAAAATGTGTAAATAATCTGCATTTAATTAATACAAGTTCATGTATTATTGTCTACACTTAATGAATAAAGGTATTTACATTGTACTCTTGAATATCAATTTCATGTTATATTTAAGAACAAATGAATACTTATTGTCTCACCAAGATTAATTCAAAGAACCACACTTGTAGAAGTATTATTGTAAAAAATTAAATGCATGCTTTGCACTGAATAAAATGATTTGATTATGGAACAATTAAAAAATTGTCCTACAAATGACCCACTATATGAAATAATCATATATAAAAGGGTGACATAATTAATTGTCAACTTAGTTTATACTATTATAATTACCATGAATAATAAGAAATCTACATTTCAAAGGTGTCCCTATAATAAAGGACATATTGTTAATATTAAATATTTTTTAAGACATATTGAACAATGTAGAAGAAGAAAGCGCCCTTATTTAAAGAAAAAAAAGTTTTTTAAATGTGTATGTGATATATTTGTTCAAATTCACTCATTGAAACACCATCATATTCGGTGTCGTGATTACCAAGATTATATTAAAAATAATAGTCAAGTACAACCTCTTATACAAGAACCACATCAGCAACAACAACCTCGAGAAGTAGAAGAACCACCTCCACCACCACCACCACCATCACCACCACCAGAGCAGGGAAATAGAGAAGTGGATGAAAGAGAGAGATTGTTAATGATAATGGATTGGCTTGGAAATGTAATCGCTCCAGAAGAAGACAATAACGAGGAAGATGAGGGGTATTATGGTGAGATATTCCTTGACAGTGATAGTGATGAAGAATCTGATGATAGTGGACATCAACCACCACCTGCTGCAGCGATAGCTGTTTAGTTAGAGGTATTTTTCATAATAAACATAGGTATAAAACAAATTTTATTTTATTTTATGTTTTTTTATTATTTTAGATGCTGTATTTATTCGATTATAAGTTTTATTATAGTTTATATATTTTTTATAAACCTACATATAAATAATAAAATTATAAAATCTGAATTTAATGTTTTATTTTCTCATTCATCTTCATCGTCACCTATTAAATCATATCCTTGATGTAAGAATTCCTCATCTAGAATACGAGCCACCTCTTTTTTGCTTCTTTCACTCCTCTCTTTTTGAATTTTCAAATCTTCATTAGTAGAGGTGATTGATTTATTTGATGAAAAAGAAGACGATGAAGAATGGGGTATGGCTGGAATAACATTTAAGCCATTTGTAACTGATGGAATGTTTTGATCCAAATCTTCATTTGGTTCTAAACCAAAGTTATATTTGCGTACTAAATTCTCAAATATCTTTAAATCATTTTCATTGTCAATGCAGCTCTTCATATATTTCATTGGAAGATCACCAAACTTATTTATAAGAGTAACTTCTTTTGGTGTATAAGATAATTTAATAAAAATTGTGTCATCATTACGAGCATAAATATCTCGAACACCATATCTAAAAAATAATAATAGAGAAAAAAATTTAATTAAACAAGTTTTAAATATTTAATGTTGAACTTACTTGAATATGTGTTTTAACACAATTAAAGCATGTTCTATTGGTAATTCTTGAGGTTCAGTTATTCTAACAACAACAGTACATGGTATAGTTGCCATCACGTTTTGTTTATATTGTTAACAATTAAAGAAATTACTAAAACTGAAATAAAATTTTTATATAAGGGGGTTATATATAGTTATAGTGACTAAGTCATATGCGCATGTCTTTTTTTCATTTAAAATAGGGTTGGAGGTTAAAGCTATTTATAGTGGTAATTAATTCAAGAAATTGTTATTATATTAACTTTTAGAGAGATTCAAGTTTATATAATATTACTTACAGTTAGTTAGTATAGTACAACAGTTTTTTATGTGAATATCACTTTTAAATAAACAATATATAAGGTAAAACAATTTATTTGTAATAATTGATTGATAATTGATTTATATATAATTAAACTTTGTAGAATTAACAAAAATGGATTTGTCAACAGTAAATCCTTTAACATTAGATTTACTAACGAAAGAGATGGTTAATAAAATAAAACAAGTTGGAAAATTGATTAAGACTGAAGAGGAATTCATAAAATTCAACAAATTTTTAAAAAAAAGTGTTATATTATTTAAGAAATATTTTCAAAACATAGAGAAAAAGAATAGATTTGTTTCCTATGCAAAATTAGAAGCTCATCTAGCTTTGTTTAAATATTATAAAGAGCAATTTAAACATAGATATAAAAAAGAGTTTGTTAATAAGAATAAAAGAAAGACTTTAAGACAACAGTTAATGTGGGTGGATGTTGAATCTTGTTTCAATAATCGATTAAAAACCGGGGCTATTTTAAATTATAATATAAAGGATCCAAATATTTTTTTTAATAAAGCGTTTAGAAGTTTTGCAAAAAAAATTAAAGAAGCCCTAAAAAAGTCTCTTATTAAAGTAAATGTTACTTTCTTTGCAAATTTCATTAAACCACAAACTGGTGAAACGGATATAAAACATTTTACAACAAAAAATCAAACAATTGATTTAAATACGAATTTAAAGAAGTTTTATAATGAAAATATAAAAGACACAATAATATCGAAATTAGAAACTTATCAAGAACGGGAATCTGGCCTTGCACTATATGAAATCATACAATTAAAGGTACATATAAACACTTATGACCCGATTAATGTAAGTGCACCAACTTGTATAAGTATTAAATTACCAAGTTGGGTTCAACTAACAAAAGCAACATTAAATGTTAAAAACAAAGATAATCATTGTTTTTTATGGAGTGTAATTGCAGCTCTTTATCCAGCTAAAAAATCTAAAAATCCTTGTCGAACATCTTCATATCCTCATTTTTCAACTAAATTAAATTATGATGGAATTGAATTTCCAATGACTTTAAGACAAATTCCAAAATTTGAGAAAATGAATAATATATCTATAAATGTTTTTACATTAGAAAAACCAGAAAGAGAAAATAACAATAATAAAGAAATAGTCGTTCCACTCTATTTAGGAAAAAAAGATTTTATTAATAAAATAAATTTGTTAATGGTTTCATGCAGTGAAAAAAATCAAGAGTCTGATAATGAAATAGATTCAAGTAAAATACAAAATTATAAAAACATATTTCATTTTGTTTTAATAAAAGATTTGTCTCGTTTACTTAGTCAACAAACACGATATTGCCATCACAAAATGTATTTCTGTGATAGATGTTTAAATCGCTTTAAAACAATCAGTTCTTTAAATAGTCACCAGTTTGATTGTAAAAAAATGAACAATGTAAAAATGACATTACCTGTGGGTGATGAAAAAATTCTTAAGTTTTCTCATTATAAATACAAAGAAAAAGTACCTTTCGTTTTATATTGTGATATTGAAAGTTTACTAATAAAATACAATGATTTGAATATTGATAGTAATACAAAGAAATATAAAAAACATGAGGCATTTAGTGTAGCATATTATTTTAAGTGTTCATATGATAATTCTCTTTCATTTTACAATTCTTATACTGGTAAAAATTGTATTTCCTGGTTTGTATTACAATTACAACAATTGGCATTTAATTTAGATGGTATATTTAAAAATCCATTACGTATGATTCCATTAACAGAAAACCAAAGAAAGGAATATGAATCATCCAAATATTGTCATATATGTGAAAATCCATTTGAAGAAAATAATTACGTAAAGGTAAAGGTAAAAGATCATTGTCATTTATCTGGTGTTTATAGAGGAGCAGCTCATGCAGCCTGCAATCTAAATTATAAAGATTCCCATATTGTACCTATTATTTTCCACAACTTAAGTGGTTATGATAGTCATTTTATAATTAAAAGTTTATGCACTGAAATTCCGGGGTCTATACAATTATTACCTATAAATAAAGAGAAATATATTTCATTTTCGAAAAAAATTAATGGTACCAAGATAGAATACAGATTTCTCGACTCATATAGGTTCATGGCTTGTAGTCTAGATAAATTAAGTTCATATTTGTCTGATGATGATAAAACAATAACAAAGGCTTATTGTAAGAATGACCATGAATTTAATTTATTAAAACGTAAAGGTATTTTTCCATATGAATATTTTAGTAATTGGAATATATTAAGGGAAACTAAGTTACCTAAAATTGATGATTTTTATGATGAATTAAATGATCAACACATAACCAATGAAGATTATGAACATGCATTAAATGTTTGGAATACTTTTCAAATATCAAATTTACAACAATATGCTGAACTCTATTTAAGGACAGATGTATTGTTATTAGCTGATGTGTTTGAAAAATTTAGAAATGTTTGTTTTGATGCTTATAAGTTGGATAGCTTACACTATTATACCGCACCTGGATTTTCCTTTGATTGTTGTTTAAAAATGACTAATGTAACATTAGAATTAATGGATGATGTAGATCAAATTCTTTTCATTGAAAAGGGTATAAGGGGTGGAATAAATCATTGTGCTAATAGGTATGCTAAGGCATGTAATAAATATATGGATAACTACAATTTTAATGATCCACCATCTTATTTAATGTATTTCGATTTAAATAACCAATATGGTCATGCAATGTGTGCTCCCTTACCTACAGGAAATTTTGAGTGGATTAAAAATGTTGAATATTTTAATATAGATACAATTCTATGTATATCTGATGAATCTGAATATGGATATATATTTGAAGTAGATCTTGAATATCCAAAAACTCTATTTGAGTCGCATAAAGATTTACCATTATGTCCTGAACATATGGTACCACCCATGGCAAACAATAAAATTAAAAAATTACTCACTACTTTTTATGATAAAAAAAATTATGTAATACATTATATAAATTTAAAGCAAGTTTTAAATTTGGGGTTGAAATTGAAAAAAATCCATAGAATTCTTAAATTTACACAATCTCGTTGGATAAAACCATATATAGATCTTAATACAATGCTTAGACAAAATAGTAAAAATGAATTTGAAAAAAATTTTTTTAAATTAATGAATAACTCATTTTTTGGAAAGACAATTGAATCAGTACGAAAATATAAGGATGTGAAGATAGTAACAAAATGGGGTGGAAGATATGGAGCTCAAACTCTAATTGCAAAACCCAATTTTCATAGTTGCACAATTTTTGATAATAATATGGTTATAATTGAAATGCAACGATTAAATGTTAAATTTAACAAACCTATATACATTGGATTTTGTGTCTTAGATATTTCAAAAACATTTTTATATGACTTTCACTACCAATATGTATTAAAGAAATTTGGACATAATAATGCCAAATTACTATACACAGATACCGATTCATTGATTTATCAATTCAAGGTTAATGACATATATGAACATATGAAAGAAGACATTGATAGATTTGATACATCAGACTATCCACCAGAAAATGTTTACAATATACCACTAAAAAATAAAAAGAAACTTGGGTATATGAAAGATGAATTGTGTGGGCAAATAATGGAAGAATTTGTTGGACTTAAGTCAAAAATGTATTCATTTAAAGTATATAATAATATAAATTGTGTAAAAAAAGCTAAAGGAATTAAAGCATCAGCATTACGAAAAATTACATTTGAAGATTATTATAATTGTTTATTTTATAACAAGTCAATGAATGTTAGTCAAAATTTAATAAGATCTAATAAACATGAAGTATATTCAATTAAACAGAATAAAATTGCTCTCAGTCCTCATGATGATAAAAGAATTGTAAACTATATTTATACTGAAACATACCCATATGGAATGTTAGACTAGTTGTAATAAAGTAAAAAATGTATAGGATTATACCTATATATTCAAAGATATTTAAGAAATATTATTAGTTTGTTTAAATAAATTGAATGGGAACTTATACATATAAGAGAGAGAGAATGGGTGAATATAAGAATATTAAAAATGTGTGTATTACAATAGAAGAACTGAAAACAATTATACAACAAATAGATGTCATACGAAAATTATTACAAATATATGAGATGGAAGAAATTATTTGTAATCGACATGGGAATCATTTTAAAAGATGTGCATGGTCCAACAATTGTGCAACGAGTGGGCCAGATACATGTGAATGTTTCTCTACATCTTTTAATTTAAAACGGATTAAACGCTTATTGGAATTTATATTACCTAAAATACAATTATTAATAAAATTATTATAAATATGGGTTTGTAATAAATAAATAAATGATATAGTAATATGAATTATTTCATCTATTAATTTATATTTAATTTTTAATAAATAAGGAGTGGGGAAAACCAATAAATTATTTAATCAATTGAAATTTATCTAATTTTAGTTTTAAATGAGAAATAGTACTAACCAGAAGTAATTTTAAATTCATCATTCCAAAAAAAAAAATGTTTATAATTGATGTGCAAGGTTTTCAACACACAAACTTAAATTTTATTGTTCGAGAAATTGCATTTCTAAACACAAAAACAAAACTCTCATGGGTTAAATTTATTAAATATCCAAATAATTTCCACTCATTAAGTGTAACAATGAAAAAACACATACAATACTCTACCAATACTATACATGGGCTTGGATGGGATTATTTATCACCAGATATTCAAAGTGAAGACATATTAAATATTGAAGAAATAAAGTCCTATTTAAAAGAAGTAATTTCATCTGATGAGGTTATTATGGTTAAAGGATTACAAAAAGAGAAATGGTTAAGAAGATTTTTAAAAAATGACATTACAAATGTAGAAGATGATGAAGAGCAATGTCCATCATTAGGCAAATTGAAATCATTCTTAAAATCATTTCATTGTAATAAACATCTAATTAATAATCTAAATTGTGCCATGGAAAATGTATATTTCATTTATCATTGGCTAGAGTTTCATAAATAAAAGTAAAAAGTGTTTAAAAAAAATAAGTTCATTTATTATTATATCAAGTTACATACACATATGTCTCGACCTATATATGTTTATTTTTGTTCTCATAAAACAAGGTCAAGTTCAAGTTTAATGGAATAATAAATATAAAACTCATTTTATAATCATCTGTTAATATGAATATGAAGAAAATTGAGAAAAAAGTCACTTTTAAAGAATCGATAGAAATACATATCATGTACACATGGCTACTCGCTTATCAATATTCTCGAAATGGATCACAATGGACCAATTCAGTTATTGATAGAGAACATTTTAAACGACGAATTCAAGAACTTTCCCTCATAATTAACCCTATAATATTTAAAAAATATGTGAAATATTTGGAACAAATTATATCTCCTATATTAAAAAATGTAATTCAAATAAAATAAATTATTTTGTATAATTTAAATATTTCTTTTTATTTTAAATTCATATTATATTCTATAAAACAATTTATACATACATATAAAATGAATATCTGTTATAAATATACCTAAAAACGTGGATGTTTTTCTCCAGCAGAACTCATAAATTCTTTATATCTACATACCCAACAAACTCTGTCATTTTCTTGTTCAAGGTCATTTTCACCACCACATCTCACACAGGGTACGCTTTTTATAGGAACTGGCATTGTATTGAATAATAAACAAATTAATAAAAAAACAAAATATATAACTAAATAAATGTTTAATTACTATTGTTAATTAGAAATTTTAAACATAGATGTCCACAATTAAAGGTGTTGAAGTGTTGATATCTTGTATAGTTATATGTAATATAAACTGGACCATTTGATTTAAAATATTCTAATATTTCTAATGGTGGTCGTAAATTACCATAACTATCGAAATAGATTATTTTTGATTTACTTCGCTTGTAAGCAGTCCAGTGTGTACCATTATTCTTTGAACTATCTAAATTAATAATTCCACATTCATTTTTATAAATTTTTTTAGGTAATTGATCACGCATAAAGACCCCACGAAAATGTTTAATTTCCATATCCTTAGCATATTGTAATAATTCAAAATTTGTTAAAGGTTTGTTGGGTAATTTATTCATAATATAATTTTCTTTTGATATTACCCTTTTTTGTTTTTTTGGTTTGTATTGAATCCTAAAAAAAGACCATGACCACTTTTATACGGTCTTAAGTGTAACCCCTTTCCAATAGCTATAGATTCCATAGTTTGATTGTGACGTTTAGCCTCATCTAATTGTTGTTTTGCTTCTTTAGCACTATTAATTGCTTTCACTATTCCTGAAACTCCTCCTGTTAGTGCCCCAAGTGATGATAGGGCAGCAAATATAGGTATAAGTGGTAAAACTCCACCAACTTTAGGTACTTTTATTATACGAGGTTTTCTTATTGTTTTTCCATTAATTGTAGATTTCGCTTTCTTCAAAGCAACTTGTATTGTATCATTTACTGTTTTTGGTTTCACTAGTAATATGCTTTTTTTAATATTAGAAAGGGCATTTTGAAAACTTTTTAATTTCTTACTTATCCTTTTTCTTTTTAAACTTGAAGTTTTAATATGTTTTCTTTTATTTAATTTCTTCTTTATGGTTCTCATAATTAAAATTATTAAATTTATAGAGACCAACCTATCATTACCATAATCAATTCAATACTATTTATGTTTTTATTAAATTTTGTTATAAATATCTAATTTATAGTTATTTATTAAATATAAAACAATTTTTATTTTTGTATGTAATTATATTCTAAAATAATGTTGGTTAAATTCCATTTCTTAAACAATTATCAATTGAATCTAAAAATTGTTTAGTTTTATTCAATGATTTATGTAAGTTTTGAATATTATAATTCTTTAAAGAATATTTTTTCGGTGTCCTCCTAACTTTTATATTATTTAAAACTATTAAATCATGTTCAATTGAATTCAACACTCTTTTTATTTTATTTAACAAACTGAGAGATTTTTGTATTTTTCGTCTTGATTGAATTCCAATACCCATTCCGAGGTGTACTTTAGCTTTCATAATTCCAGCAACCCCTAATGCAGCTAATCGTTCACCTAGGGGTGTTGAGGATGATTTGAACCGTTTTAGGGCTGTAGATGCAAGTACTTTATCAGCTTTGTGTCGTTCCCTTATATCTTTTTGGTTTGCATATGCTATATCATGTTCACGACAACTTTCATCTAAAATATTTATACCACGATCACCTCTAGCCAAACGTTCATTTAATTTAGTACCTGGACCACAAAATTTATAACCAGGAATATGTAATTCTATGGGTAATTTGTTAATCAATGAATTAACTAAACCACCTCCACTATAATGATAATATTTCATGATACTTTAACTCAATGTCTAAAATAATAATAATAATAAAATGAATGGATTTTATACTTTTATATTAGTTTCAAATGATCATCCTATATTAATAGACAACTAGTTAAAAATGAAATTCATAAAACAAAAAGTAACTTTAAATATTGAAAACCATGATTTTATTAAAGAAATTCAAAGTAAACATGGTCCATTGTTCCCCACCACTATGCGTGCTATTGTCGTAGGTCCATCAGGATGTGGAAAAACAAATGTAATGATATCATTAATTGATGATATAAATGGTTTAAAATTTAAAAATGTTTACATATATTCAAAATCTTTACTTCAACCTAAATATAAATATATTGAACAACTATTAAAACCAATAAAAGATGTAAATTATTATGCATATAATTCTAGTGAGCAGATCATTCAACCATGTAAAACAAAACCACACTCAATAGTAATATTCGATGACGTCATTTCTGAAGGTCAAGATATTATAAGACAATACTTTAGTATGGGACGACACTATAATATAGACTGTTTTTTCCTTTGTCAATCTTATGCTAAAATAAGTAAACACTTAATTAGAGATAATTCAAATGTAATTATTTTATTTAAACAGGATGATTTAAATTTGAAACATATTTATTTAGATCATGTTGGTAGTGACATGAAATTTGATACATTTAAATGGTCATGTACCAATTGTTGGAAAGATCCATATGGGTTTCTTTCAATATTTAAGGATTATAAAATACAAAACGGTCGATATAGAAAGGGGTTTGATCAATATATAAGCTTGGAAAAAGTATAATTCCTTCATATCTAGTATAGATTTCTTCAGTAAAGTTAGAACTGGTCAATAAAAACCTATTCAAAAACTGTTAAAAAGCTGTTAAATACCTGTTTGAAACCAGTTTCATACCTATTCTGTTATACACTAATTCTTTTAAAGGAGGCTATCTGTAATTAAGGTAAATTAAAAATAATGAAATCAAAAGAAACAGATCTAAAAAAACATTTAGTTACAAAAAGGAAAAACATTAAACAAAAACTGAAACTTTTAAAACAGAATGAAACCATGCAAGCAAATTTATTTTCTCCTGTAACTAAACATTTAAAAAACATTGAAGATGAATTGAAAATCCCCCAAAAATTACTTAAAATAAAAGATGAAAATGATGAAGACGAAAACCCTAATAATGAAACAATCGATAGAATTACAAATAAACACAATATTAGTGAATCGAAACTTTCAATACTAAAACGAATTAATTCAAAAGGTTCATCAAAAAGTGATACTGAGGATAATAACACTCCAAGTACAAGTAGAGAAAATCAAAATGATAAAAAACCATTTAAAGATCGATTTGAGGAAATAAAAGCAACATCCTTAAATGAATATCTAGATCAATATCATGAATTACCAAAAAGATATGTTAAAGCAATGTTGGAAGATGAGGGGGACAATTTTGATCATAGGTATGGAGTTCGATTTAACCCCGCACAAGATAAATTTTTTATTGGAAATTCTGAATTAATCATAGATGGTGCAGATATATATGTAAAGAATAAAAAATACAAAGGTACACCCGGTCTATATGAATTATTATTTAAAAAAAGGCCTGAACATTATTCAGAAAATGATATAAAGAACTATCAAACTATTGTATATAAAACGAATGCATCACGAAGGTTTTATCAATCAAATAAACAAGTTGTTGGTTCCAAATCTCAAAAGTATAAAAATATAATTGCTCCAATAACAAGTGGTAAAGGGTTATTACTAATGGAAGCAAATAATAACAAAATAGATTATGTATTTTGGAATGATATAAATGAGCTAGTTGACCGTTTACGTTTATTAATAGCATCTCAGACAGCTGGAAATACAGGTCACACAAATGAAATTCAATCCATTATAGAAGAGTTACAAGAAGCTAAAATTATTGAATAAAGTGATATACCATGAAAAGAAAATTTATTACTAGTACAAAAGAATATGTTGTTAATGAATTACATAAACCAGCAAGAATTAATTTTAAAAGACGCAAAGTGATATTAAAAGGCTTAAATGATTTATTTCAAGCTGACCTTGTAGAAATGATTCCATACGCTAAAGAAAATAATGGATATAAATATATCCTAATTGTAATAAACTGTTTTTCTAAATATGTATGGGCATATCCATTAAAATCAAAATCGACTATAGAAGTTTCCAATAATATGGAAAATATACTAAAAAATCAATGCCCAAAAAATTTACAAACTGATCAAGGGAAAGAATTTATATCTAAAGATTTTAAAAAAATGTTATACAAGTATAATGTAAATCATTACAATACATTTAGTGAGAAAAAAGCGTCAATTGTTGAGAGAGTCATTAGAACTCTGAAAACAATGATGTGGAAAAAATTCAATCTATATGGACATTATAAATGGATTAAAATTTTACCTGAGATTATCTTACAATATAACACTAAAAAACATAGAACAATTGGAATGAAACCAATAGATGTTAAAAAAAAACATGAAAAACACTTATTAAATACAGCCTACAATAACATAAAAATGGTTGACTTTGAAAATATTAAATTTAATGTGGGGGATCACGTTAGAATATCTAAAGTAAGAGGGGTCTTTGCAAAAAAATATTTACCTAATTGGTCTACAGAGATATTTAAAATTCAAAAAGTGAATCTTACTAACCCAATTACTTATTTTTTAAAAGATAGTAAGAATCATGATATAGCTGGCTGTTTCTATAAAGAACAATTACAAAAAGTAAAATACCCAGATGTGTATTTGGTTGAAAAAATTTTAAAAAGACATAAAAATAAAGTATTTGTTAAATGGTTAGGCTTCGATAATACACATAATTCTTGGATTAGTAACACCAATATAGTATAATTAAGTATTTGATTAAACTTATGTCATGTAATAATACATATAATGTTTTATATTAATAAATATTCTTCAAATAATCCATTGTTTACTCTATAATTAGCCTAGTACAGCCCCTCCTCTTAAATTAAATGTCACAGATTTCTTATGCGCATAATTTAAATTTAAATTTAAATATCATGGTGTTCTAAAACAAAAATGGAAAGATGTTCTATGTTATTTCTACAGAATTATTTAAATGATCTCATTAGCCTAGTGGTAAATGTAATGTATTTGTAGGTAAGTAGCATTGATATAGCACAGGTTCGAATCGCGCTGCAGTCACTAGATAATGTTGGTCACTTTTTACTAAATAAATATTTCAATAAATACCCAAAATTACTAATTAACTAATCAATCAATCAATCAATTCTCCAATAGCCCAGCCCAGCCTAGCCTGGCCCGGCCCAGCCCAGCCTGATCCATACCGAAATAAATTCGATTATTGTATATGTACAAGAAAAATCAATTTTTCACTAGTGACATCTATTGGTAAAATGTTACACTAGTTTCTAGTTTTCCTTTTTAAATTTCTATCCATCACCAACACCTTTTCTTAAATCTCTTCTACAATACTCTGGAGATGACCAGCCTACCCTGGCCTTGGCTGGATAAGTCTTGTATGCGTACGTGCGTGTGTGTGTGCGTGCGCGCCTATGTGTCCATCACCAACAAGGAAAACATCCCTCATACCCATACCGTGATGAATGCGTGTGTACGCGCGCGTGCTCATATACAAGACTTCTTCTGCAGCGCACCTCTTGAAGAAGTTCTTCTACTTTTTCTTGGTGGACCGTCTCCTTCTGGAGATCATCCCCCTACCACACCCTTATTGAATGGGCCCTGAGGATGGATACATGCCATCACATGTGACTAGGAATGTCTTACCGTGTACAAGACTTCTTTTGCACTTCTTGTAGAAATTCTTGTAGGACCTTCTGGAGACCCCCCTATTGGATGGTCTCTGCTGATGGTATGTGCCATCAGAAGCGCCATCGTGTCACGGTATCACCCCAAGATAACTACTAATGCTTTGGCCCTCTGTAAAACCCTGCATGTACAATATGAACACTGTGTCTCTAATAGTTTGTCTGTAACGGACATTTTTGGAATATTAGGTGTTCGACCACATGTTGCAGTCCAACGCTTAATAAGTGACTATATTAATGCTTTGGCCCTCTGTAAATCCCTGCATGTACAATATGAACACTGTGTCTCTAATAGTTTGGCTGTAACGGACATTTTTGGAATATTAGGTGTTCGGCCACATGTTGCAATCCATCGCTTAATAAGTGACTATAATAATGCTTTGGCCCTCTGTAAAACCCTGCATGTACAATATGAACACTGTGTCTCAAATAGTTTGGCTGTAACGGACATTTTTGGAATATTAGGTGTTCCACCACATGTTGCAGTCCAACGCTTAATAAGTGACTATATTAATGCTTTGGCCCTCTGTAAAACCCTGCATGTACAATATGAACACTGTGTCTCTAATAGTTTGGCTGTAACGGACATTTTTTGAATATTAGGTGTTCGGCCACATGTTGCAGTCCATCGCTTAATAAGTGACTATATTAATGCTTTGGCCCTCTGTAAAACCCTGCATGTACAATATGAACACTGTGTCTCTAATAGTTTGGCTGTAACGGACATTTTTGGAATATTAGGTGTTCGGCCACATGTTGCAGTCCATCGCTTAATAAGTGACTATATTAATGCTTTGGCCCTCTGTAAAACCCTGCATGTACAATATGAACACTGTGTCTCTAATAGTTTGGCTGTAACGGACATTTTTGGAATATTAGGTGTTCAACCACATGGGGCAGTCCAACGCTTAATAAGTGAATATATTAATGCTTGGGGCCACTGTATAACGCTGCATATACGATATGAATTTTGTGCCTCTAATAGTTTGGCTGTAACGGACATTTTTGGAATATTAGGTGTTCAACCACATGAGGCAGTCCAACGCTTAATAAGTGACTATATTAATACTTTGGGCCTCTGTAAATCGCTGCATATTCGATATGAACTTTGTGCCTCTAATAGTTTGGCTGTAACGGACACTTTTGGAATATTAGGTGTGCAACCACATGGGGCAGTCCAACGCTTAATAAGTGACTATATTAATGCTTTGGGCCTCTGTAAAACGCTGCATATTCGATACGAAATTTGTGCCTCTAATAGTTTGGCTGTAACGGACATTTTTGGAATATTAGGTGTTCAACCACATGAGGCAGTCCAACGCTTAATAAGTGACTATATTAATACTTTGGGCCTCTGTAAATCGCTGCATATTCGATATGAACTTTGTGCCTCTAATAGTTTGGCTGTAACGGACACTTTTGGAATATTAGGTGTGCAACCACATGGGGCAGTCCAACGCTTAATAAGTGACTATATTAATGCTTTGGTCCTCTGTATAACACTGCATATACGATATGAAATTTGTGCCTCTTATAGTTTGGCTGTAACGGACAATTTTGGAATATTAGGTGTTTAACCACATGGGGCAGTCCAACGCTTAATATGTGATTATATTAATGCTTTGGGCCTCTGTAAAACCCTACATGTACTATATGAACACTGTGTCTCTAATAGTTTGGCTGTAACGGACATTTTTGGAATATTAGGTGTTCGGCCACATAAGGCAATCCAACGCTTAACATGTGATTATAGTAATGCTTTGGGCCTCTGTATAACGCTGCATATACAATATGAACTTAATGCCTCTTCTAGCTTTTCTGTAACTGACACTTTTGGAATATTAGGTGTTCGACCACATGTTGCAGTCCAACGCTTAATATGTGACTATATTAATGCTTTGGACCTCTGTAAAACCCTGCATGTACAATATGAACACTGTGTTTCTAATAGTTTGGCTGTAACGGACATTTTTGGAATATTAGATGTTCGGCCACATGTTGCAGTCCATCGCTTAATAAGTGACTATATTAATGCTTTGGGCCTCTGTAAAACCCTACATGTACCATATGAACACTGTGTCTATAATAGTTTGGCTGTAACGGATATTTTTGGAATATTAGGTGTTCAACTACATGTTGCAGTCCAACGCGTAACATGTGATTATAGTAATGCTTTGGGCCTCTGTATAACGCTGCATATACAATATGAACTTTATGCCTCTTATAGTTTGGCTGTATCTGACATTTTTGGAATATTAGGTGTTCAACCACATAGGGCAGTCCAACGCTTAACATGTGATTATAGTAATGCTTTGGGCCTCTGTATAACGCTGCACATACAATATGAACTTAATGCCTCTTCTAGTTTTTCTGTAACTGACACTTTTGGAATATTAGGTGTTCGACCACATGTTGCAGTCCAACGCTTAATATGTGACTATATTAATGCTTTGGGCCTCTGTAAAACCCTGCATGTACAATATGAACACTGTGTTTCTAATAGTTTGGCTGTAACGAACATTTTTGGAATATTAGGTGTTCGGCCACATGTTGCAGTCCATTGCTTAATAAGTGACTATATTAATGCTTTGGGCCTCTGTAAAACCCTGCATGTACAATATGAACACTGTGTCTCTAATAGTCCCACGCTTAATAAGTGACTATATTAATGCTTTGACCCTCTGTAAAACTCTGCATGTACAATATGAACACTGGTCTCTAATAGTTTGGCTGTAACGGACATTTTTGGAATATTAGGTGTTCGGCCACATGTTGCAGTCCATCGCTTAATAAGTGACTATATTAATGCTTTGGGCCTCTGTAAAACCCTGCATGTACAATATGAACACTGTGTCTCTAAAAGTTTGGCTGTAACTGACATTTTTGTACTATTAGGTGTTCGACCACATATTGCAGTCCAACGCTTAATAAGTGACTATATTAATGCTTTGGGACTCTGTATAACGCTGCATATACAGTATGAACTCTCTGCTTCTTATTGTTTGGCTGTTACTGTCATTTTTGAAATATTAGGTGTTCGACCACATGTTGCAGTCCAACGCTTAATAAGTGACTATATTAATGCTTTGGCCGTCTGTAAAACCCTGCATGTACAATATGAAAACTGTGGCTCTAATTGTTTGGCTGTATCGGACATTTTTGGCATATTAGGTGTTCAACCACATAGGGCAGTCCAACGCTTAATAAGTGACTATATTAATGCTTTGGGCCTCTGTAAAACGCTGCATATACAATATGAACACTGTGTCTATAATGGTAAGGCTGTAACGGACATTTTTGGAATATTAGGTGTTCAACCACATGGGGCAGTCCAACGCTTAATATGAGGTTAAAGTAATGCCTTGGGCCTCTGTTTAACGCTGCATATACAATATGAACTTTATGCCTCTTATAGTTTGGCTGTAACTGACATTTTTGGAATATTAGGTGTTCGACCACATGTTGCAGTCCAACGCTTAATAAGTGACTATATTAATGCTTTGGGCCTCTGTAAAACCCTGCATATAAAATATGAACACTGTGTTTCTAATAGTTTGGCTGTAACGAACATTTTTGGAATATTAGGTGTTCGGTCACATGTTGCAGTCCATCGCTTAATAAGTGACTATATTAATGCTTTGGGCCTCTGTAAAACCCAGCATGTACAATATGAACACTGTGTCTATAATAGTTTGGCTGTAACGGATATTTTTGAAATATTAGGTGTTCAACTACATGTTGCAGTCCAACGCGTATCATGTGATTATAGTAATGCTTTGGGCCTCTGTATAACGCTGCATATACAATATGAACTTTATGCCTCTTATAGTTTCGCTGTAACTGACATTTTTGGAATATTAGATGTTCAACCACATATGGCAGTCCAACGCTTAATAAGTGACTATATTAATGCTTTGGGCCTCTGTTTAACGCTGCATATACAATATGAACTTTATGCCTCTTATAGTTTGGCTGTAACTGACACTTTTGGAATATTAGGTGTTCAACTACATGTTGCAGTCCAACGCTTAACATGTGATTATAGTAATGCTTTGGGCCTCTGTATAACGCTCCATATACAATATGAACTTAATGCCTCTTCTAGTTTTTCTGTAACGGACATTTTTGGAATATTAGATGTTCTGCCACATGTTGCAGTCCATCGCTTAATAAGTGACTATATTAATGCTTTGGGCCTCTGTAAAACCCTGCATGAACAATATGAACACTGTGTTTCTAATAGTTTGGCTGTAACTGACATTTTTGTACTATTAGGTGTTCGACCACATATTGCAGTCCAACGCTTAATAAGTGACTATATTAATGCTTTGGCCCTCTGTAAAACCCTGCATGTACAATATGAACACTGTGTCTCTAAAAGTTTGGCTGTAACTGACATTTTTGAACTATTAGGTGTTCGGCCACATGTTGCAGTCCATCGCTTAATAAGTGACTATGTTAATGCTTTGGGCCTCTGTAAAACCCTGCATATAAAATATGAACACTGTGTCTCTAATAGTTTAACTGTAACGGACATTTTTGGAATATTAGGTGTTCGACCACATGTTGCAGTCCAACGCTTAATAAGAGACTATATTAATGCATTGGGCCTTTGAAAAACGCTGCATATACAATATAAACACTGTGTCTCTAATAGTTTGGCTGTAACGGACATTTTTGGAATATTAGGTGTTCAACCACATAAGGCAGTCCAACGCTTAATAAGTGAATATATTAATGCTTTTGGCCTCTGCAAAACGCTGCATATACAATATGAACAGTGTCTATAATAGTTTGGCTGTAACGGACATTTTTGGAATATTAGGTGTTCAACTACATGTTGCAGTCCAACGCGTAACATGTGATTATAGTAATGCTTTGGGCCTCTGTATAACGCTGCATATACAATATGAACTTTATGGCTCTTATAGTTTGGCTGTAACTGACATTTTTGGAATATTAGATGTTCAACCACATATGGCAGTCCAACGCTTAATAAGTGACTATATTAATGCTTTGGGCCTCTGTTTAACGCTGCATATACAATATGAACTTTATGCCTCTTATAGTTTGGCTGTAACTGACACTTTTGGAATATTAGGTGTTCAACTACATGTTGCAGTCCAACGCTTAACATGTGATTATAGTAATGCTTTGGGCCTCTGTATAACGCTGCATATACAATATGAACTTAATGCCTCTTCTAGTTTTTCTGTAACTGACACTTTTGGAATATTAGGTGTTCGACCACATGTTGCAGTCCAACGCTTAATAAGTGACTATATTAATGCTTTGGGCCTCTGTAAAACCCTGCATGTACAATATGAACACTGTGTTTCTAATAGTTTGGCTGTAACGGACATTTTTGGAATATTAGGTGTTCGGCCACATGTTGCAGTCCATCGCTTAATAAGTGACTATATTAATGCTTTGGGTCTCTGTAAAACCCTACATGTACCATATGAACACTGTGTCTCTAATAGTTTGGCTGTAACGGACATTTTTGGAATATTAGATGTTCGGCCACATGTTGCAGTCCATCGCTTAATAAGTGACTATATTAATGCTTTGGGCCTCTGTAAAACCCTACATGTACCATATGAACACTGTGTCTCTAATAGTTTGGCTGTAACGGACATTTTTGGAATATTAGGTGTTCGGCCACATGTTGCAGTCCATCGCTTAATAAGTGACTATATTAATGCTTTGGGCCTCTGTAAAACGCTGCATATACAATATGAACACTGTGTCTATAATAGTTTGGCTGTAACGGATATTTTTGGAATATTAGGTGTTCAACTACATGTTGCAGTCCAACGCGTAACATGTGATTATAGTAATGCTTTGGGCCTCTGTATAACGCTGCATATACAATATGAACTTTATGCCTCTTATAGTTTGGCTGTAACTGACATTTTTGGAATATTAGATGTTCGGCCACATGTTGCAGTCCAACGCTTAATAAGTGACTATATTAATGCTTTGGCCCTCTGTAAAACCCTGCATGTACAATATGAACACTGGTCTCTAATAGTTTGGTTGTAACTGACATTTTTGTAATATTAGGTGTTCGGCCACATGTTGCAGTCCAACGCTTAATAAGTGACTATATTAATGCTTTGGCCCTCTGTAAAACCCTGCATGTACAATATGAACACTGGTCTCTAATAGTTTGGTTGTAACTGACATTTTTGTAATATTAGGTGTTCGGCCACATGTTGCAGTCCAACGCTTGATAAGTGACTATATTAATGCTTTGGGACTCTGTATAACGCTGCATATACAGTATGAACTCTCTGCTTCTTATTGTTTGGCTGTTACTGTCATTTTTGGAATATTAGGTGTTCGACCACATGTTGCAGTCCAACGCTTAATAAGTGACTATATTAATGCTTTGGCCCTCTGTAAAACCCTGCATGTACAATATGAAAACTGTGTCTCTAATAGTTTGGCTGTATCGGACATTTTTGGCATATTAGGTGTTCAACCACATAGGGCAGTCCAACGCTTAATAAGTGACTATATTAATGCTTTGGGCCTCTGTAAAACGCTGCATATACAATATGAACACTGTGTCTATAATGGTAAGGCTGTAACGGACATTTTTGGAATATTAGGTGTTCAACCACATGGGGCAGTCCAACGCTTAATATGAGGTTAAAAGTAATGCCTTGGGCCTCTGTTTAACGCTGCATATACAATATGAAATTTATGCCTCTTATAGTTTGGCTGTAACTGACATTTTTATAATATTAGGTGTTCGACCACATGTTGCAGTCCAACGCTTAATAAGTGACTATATTAATGCTTTGGGCCTCTGTAAAACGCTGCATATACAATATGAACACTGTGTCTATAATAGTTTGGCTGTAACGGATATTTTTGGAATATTAGGTGTTCAACTACATGGTGCAGTCCAACGCGTAACATGTGATTATAGTAATGCTTTGGGCCTCTGTATAACGCTGCATATACAATATGAACTTTATGCCTCTTATAGTTTGGCTGTAACTGACATTTTTGGAATATTAGGTGTTCAACCACATAGGGCAGTCCAAGGCTTAATAAGTGACTATATTAATGCTTTGGCCCTCTGTAAAACCCTGCATGTACAATATGAACACTGTGTCTCTAATAGTTTGGCTGTAACGGACATTTTTTGAATATTAGGTGTTCGGCCACATGTTGCAGTCCAACGCTTAATAAGTGACTATATTAATGCTTTGGCCCTCTGTAAAACCCTGCATGTACAATATGAACACTGTGTCTCTAATAGTTTGGCTGTAACGGACATTTTTGGAATATTAGGTGTTCGGCCACATGTTGCAATCCATCGCTTAATAAGTGACTATATTAATGCTTTGGCCCTCTGTAAAACCCTGCATGTACAATATGAACACTGTGTCTCTAATAGTTTGTCTGTAACGGACATTTTTGGAATATTAGGTGTTCGACCACATGTTGCAGTCCAACGCTTAATAAGTGACTATATTAATGCTTTGGCCCTCTGTAAAACCCTGCATGTACAATATGAACACTGTGTCTCTAATAGTTTGTCTGTAACGGACATTTTTGGAATATTAGGTGTTCGACCACATGTTGCAGTCCAACGCTTAATAAGTGACTATATTAATGCTTTGGCCCTCTGTAAATCCCTGCATGTACAATATGAACACTGTGTCTCTAATAGTTTGGCTGTAACGGACATTTTTGGAATATTAGGTGTTCGGCCACATGTTGCAATCCATCGCTTAATAAGTGACTATATTAATGCTTTGGCCCTCTGTAAAACCCTGCATGTACAATATGAACACTGTGTCTCAAATAGTTTGGCTGTAACGGACATTTTTGGAATATTAGGTGTTCCACCACATGTTGCAGTCCAACGCTTAATAAGTGACTATATTAATGCTTTGGCCCTCTGTAAAACCCTGCATGTACAATATGAACACTGTGTCTCTAATAGTTTGGCTGTAACGGACATTTTTTGAATATTAGGTGTTCGGCCACATGTTGCAGTCCATCGCTTAATAAGTGACTATATTAATGCTTTGGCCCTCTGTAAAACCCTGCATGTACAATATGAACACTGTGTCTCTAATAGTTTGGCTGTAACGGACATTTTTGGAATATTAGGTGTTCCACCACATGTTGCAGTCCAACGCTTAATAAGTGACTATATTAATGCTTTGGCCCTCTGTAAAACCCTGCATGTACAATATGAACACTGTGTCTCTAATAGTTTGGCTGTAACGGACATTTTTGGAATATTAGGTGTTCGGCCACGTGTTGCAGTCCATCGCTTAATAAGTGACTATATTAATGCTTTGGGCCTCTGTTTAACGCTGCATATACAATATGAACTTTATGCCTCTTATAGTTTGGCTGTAACTGACACTTTTGGAATATTAGGTGTTCAACTACATGTTGCAGTCCAACGCGTAACATGTGATTATAGTAATGCTTTGGGCCTCTGTATAACGCTGCATATACAATATGAACTTAATGCCTCTTCTAGTTTTTCTGTAACTGACACTTTTGGAATATTAGGTGTTCGACCACATGTTGCAGTCCAACGCTTAATAAGTGACTATATTAATGCTTTGGGCCTCTGTAAAACCCTGCATGTACAATATGAACACTGTGTCTCTAATAGTTTGGCTGTAACGGACATTTTTGGAATATTAGGTAATCAACTACATGTTGCAGTCCAACGCTTAACATGTGATTATAGTAATGTTTTGGGACTCTGTACAACGCTGCATATACAGTATGAACTCTCTGCCTCTTATTGTTTGGCTGTTACTGTCATTTTTGGAATATTAGGTGTTCGACCACATGTTGCAATCCATCGCTTAATAAGTGACTATATTAATGCTTTGGTCCTCTGTAAAACCCTGCATGTACAATATGAACACTGTGTCTCTAATAGTTTGGCTGTAACGGACATTTTTGGAATATTAGGTGTTCGGCCACATGTTGCAGTCCATCGCTTAATAAGTGACTATATTAATGCTTTGGGCCTCTGTAAAACGCTGCATATACAATATGAACACTGTGTCTATAATAGTTTGGCTGTAACGGACATTTTTGGAATATTAGGTGTTCGGCCACATGTTGCAGTCCAACGCTTAATATATGAACTTTATGCCTCTTATAGATTGGCTGTAACGGACATTTTTGGAATATTAGGTGTTCAACCACATGGGGCAGTCCAACGCTTAATAAGAGACTATATTAATGCTTTAAGCCTCTGTAAAACGTTGCACATTCGATATGAACTTTGTGCCTCTAATAGTTTGGCTGTAACGGACACTTTTGGAATATTAGGTGTTCAACCACATGAGGCAGTCCAACGCTTAATAAGTGACTATATTAATGCTTTGGGCCCCTGTATAACGCTGCATATACCATATGAACTTTGTGCCTCTAATAGTTTGGCTGTAACGGACACTTTTGGAATATTAGATGTTTAACCACATGGGGCAGTCCAACGCTTAATATGTGGTTAAAGTAATGCATTGGGACTCTGTATAACGCTGCATATACAGTATGAACCCTGTGCCTCTTATGGTTTGGCTGTAGCTGACACTTTTGGAATAATATGTGTTCAAACACATGTTGCAGTCCAATGCTTAAATTTTAATTATATTAATGCTTTGGGACTCTGTATAACGCTGCATATACAGTATGAACTCAGTGCCTTTTATAGTTAGGCTGTAACTGACATTTTTGTAATATTAGGTGTTCAACAACATGGGGTTGTCAATCGCTTAATATGTGGTTATAGTAATGCTTTGGGACTCTGTATAACGCTGCATATACAAAATGAGCACTGTGCCTCTAATAGTTTGGCTATAACGGACATTTTTGGAATATTAGGTGTTCAGCCACATGGGGCAGTCCATCGCTTAATAAGTGACTATATTAATGCTTGGGGCCACTGTATAACGCTGCATATACGATATGAATTTTGTGCCTCTAATAGTTTGGCTGTAACGGACATTTTTGGAATATTAGGTGTTTAACCACATGGGGCAATCCAACGCTCAAGAAGTGACTATATTAATGCTTTGTGCCTCTGAAAAACGTTGCACATTCGATATGAACTTTGTGCCTCTAATAGTTTGGCTGTAACGGACACTTTTGGAATATTAGGTGTTCAACCACATGGGGCAGTCCAGCGCTTAATAAGTGACTATATTAATGCTTTGGGCCTCTGTTTAACGCTGCATATACAATATGAACTTTATGCCTCTTATAGTTTGGCTGTAACGGACATTTTTGGAATATTTGGTGTTCGGCCACAAGTTGCAGTCCATCGCTTAATAAGTGACTATATTAATGCTTTGGGCCTCTGTAAAACGCTGCATACACAATATGAACACTGTGTCTCTAATAGTTTGGCTGTAACGGACATTTTTGGAGTATTAGGTGTTCAACCACAGAGGGCAGTCCAACGCTTAATAAGTGACTATATTAATGCTTTGGGCCTCTGTTTAACGCTGCATATACAATATAAACTTTGTGCCTCTAATAGTTTGGCTGTAACGGACATTTTTGGAATATTAGGTGTTCAACCACATGAGGCAGTCCAACGCTTAATAAGTGACTATATTAATACTTTGGGCCTCTGTAAAACGCTGCATATTCGATATGAACTTTGTGCCTCTAATAGTTTGGCTGTAACGGACACTTTTGGAATATTAGGTGTTCAACCACATGGGGCAGTCCAACGCTTAATAAGTGAATATATTAATGCTTGGGGCCACTGTATAACGCTGCATATACGATATGAATTTTGTGCCTCTAATAGTTTGGCTGTAACGGACATTTTTGGAATATTAGGTGTTCAACCACATGGGGCAGTCCAACGCTTAATAAGTGACTATATTAATGCTTTGGGCCTCAGTATAACGCTGCTTATACAAAATGAACTCTGTGCCTCTAATAGTTTGGCTGTAACGGACATTTTTGAAATATTAGGTGTTCAACCACATGGGGAAGTCCAACGCTTAATAAGTGACTGTATTAATGCTTTGGGCCTCTGTAAAACGCTGCATATACGATATGAATTTTGTGCCTCTAATAGTTTGGCTGTAACGGACATTTTTGGAATATTAGGTGTTCAACCACATGGGGCAGTCCAACGCTTAATAAGTGACTATATTAATGCTTTGGGCCTCTGTATAACGCTGCTTATACAAAATGAACTCTGTGCCTCTAATAGTTTGGCTGTAACGGACATTTTTGAAATATTAGGTGTTCAACCACATGGGGAAGTCCAACGCTTAATAAGTGACTGTATTAATGCTTTGGGCCTCTGTAGAACGCTGCATATTCGATATGAATTTTGTGCCTCTAATAGTTTAGCTGTAACGGACATTTTTCGAATATTAGGTGTTCATCAACGTGGGGTTGTCGATCGCTTAATATGTGGTTATAGTAATGCTTTGGGCCTCTGTATAACGCTGCATATACAATATAAACTTTGTGCCTCTAATAGTTTGGCTGTAACGGACATTTTTGGAATATTAGGTGTTCAACCACATGAGGCAGTCCAACGCTTAATAAGTGACTATATTAATACTTTGGGCCTCTGTAAAACGCTGCATATTCGATATGAACTTTGTGCCTCTAATAGTTTGGCTGTAACGGACACTTTTGGAATATTAGGTGTTCAACCACATGGGGCAGTCCAACGCTTAATAAGTGAATATATTAATGCTTGGGGCCACTGTATAACGATGCATATACGATATGAATTTTGTGCCTCTAATAGTTTGGCTGTAACGGACATTTTTGGAATATTAGGTGTTCAACCACATGGGGCAGTCCAACGCTTAATAAGTGACTATATTAATGCTTTGGGCCTCTGTATAACGCTGCTTATACAAAATGAACTCTGTGCCTCTAATAGTTTGGCAGTAACGGACATTTTTGAAATATTAGGTGTTCAACCACATGGGGAAGTCCAACGCTTAATAAGTGACTGTATTAATGCTTTGGGCCTCTGTAAAACGCTGCATATACGATATGAATTTTGTGCCTCTAATAGTTTGGCTGTAACGGACATTTTTGGAATATTAGGTGTTCAACCACATGGGGCAGTCCAACGCTTAATAAGTGACTATATTAATGCTTTGGGACTCTGTATAACGCTGCATATACAAAATGAGCACTGTGCCTCTAATAGTTTGGCTATAACGGACATTTATGGAATATTAGGTGTTCGACCACATGTTGCAGTCCAACGCTTAATATGTGACTATATTAATGCTTTAGGCCTCTGTAAAACGCTGCATATTCGATATGAACTTTGTGCCTCTAATAGTTTGGCTGTAACGGACACATTGGAATATTAGGTGTTTAACCACATGGGGCAATCCAACGCTCAATAAGTGACTATATTAATGCTTTGTGCCTCTGTAAAACGTTGCACATTCGATATGAACTTTGTGCCTCTAATAGTTTGGCTGTAACGGACACTTTTGGAATATTAGGTGTTTAACCACATGGGGCAGTCCAACGCTTAATATGTGGTTAAAGTAATGCATTGGGACTCTGTATAACGCTGCATATACAGTATGAACCCTGTGCCTCTTATGGTTTGGCTGTAACTGACACTTTTGGAATAATATGTGTTCAAACACATGTTGCAGTCCAATGCTTAAATTTTAATTATATTAATGCTTTGGGACTCTGTATAACGCTGCATATACAGTATGAACTCTGTGCCTTTTATAGTTAGGCTGTAACTGACATTTTTGTAATATTAGGTGTTCAACAACATGGGGTTGTCAATCGCTTAATATGTGGTTATAGTAATGCTTTGGGACTCTGTATAACGCTGCATATACAAAATGAGCACTGTGCCTCTAATAGTTTGGCTATAACGGACATTTTTGGAATATTAGGTGTTCAGCCACATGGGGCAGTCCAACGCTTAATAAGTGACTATATTAATGCTTTGGGACTCTGTATAACGCTGCATATACAAAATGAGCACTGTGCCTCTAATAGTTTGGCTATAACGGACATTTATGGAATATTAGGTGTTCGACCACATGTTGCAGTCCAACGCTTAATATGTGACTATATTAATGCTTTGGGCCTCTGTAAAACGCTGCATATTCGATATGAACTTTGTGCCTCTAATAGTTTGGCTGTAACGGACACATTTGGAATATTAGGTGTTTAACCACATGGGGCAATCCAATGCTCAATAAGTGACTATATTAATGCTTTGTGCCTCTGTAAAACGTTGCACATTCGATATGAACTTTGTGCCTCTAATAGTTTGGCTGTAACGGACACTTTTGGAATATTAGGTGTTCAACCACATGGGGCAGTCCAACGCTTAATAAGTGACTATATTAATGCTTTGGGCCTCTGTTTAACGCTGCATATACAATATGAACTTTATGCCTCTTATAGTTTGGCTGTAACGGACATTTTTGGAATATTTGGTGTTCGGCCACATGTTGCAGTCCATCGCTTAATAAGTGACTATATTAATGCTTTGGGCCTCTGTAAAACGCTGCATACACAATATGAACACTGTGTCTCTAATAGTTTGGCTGTAACGGACATTTTTGGAATATTAGGTGTTCAACCACATGGGGCAGTCCAACGCTTAATAAGTGAATATATTAATGCTTGGGGCCACTGTATAACGCTGCATATACGATATGAATTTTGTGCCTCTAATAGTTTGGCTGTAACGGACATTTTTGTACTATTAGGTGTTCGACCACATATTGCAGTCCAACGCTTAATAAGTGACTATATTAATGCTTTGGGACTCTGTAAAACCCTGCATGTACAATATGAACACTGTGTCTCTAATAGTCCCACGCTTAATAAGTGACTATATTAATGCTTTGACCCTCTGTAAAACTCTGCATGTACAATATGAACACTGGTCTCTAATAGTTTGGCTGTAACGGACATTTTTGGAATATTAGGTGTTCGGCCACATGTTGCAGTCCATCGCTTAATAAGTGACTATATTAATGCTTTGGGCCTCTGTAAAACCCTGCATGTACAATATGAACACTGTGTCTCTAAAAGTTTGGCTGTAACTGACATTTTTGTACTATTAGGTGTTCGACCACATATTGCAGTCCAACGCTTAATAAGTGACTATATTAATGCTTTGGGCCTCTGTAAAACCCTGCATGTACAATATGAACACTGTGTCTCTAATAGTCCCACGCTTAATAAGTGACTATATTAATGCTTTGACCCTCTGTAAAACTCTGCATGTACAATATGAACACTGGTCTCTAATAGTTTGGCTGTAACGGACATTTTTGGAATATTAGGTGTTCGGCCACATGTTGCAGTCCATCGCTTAATAAGTGACTATATTAATGCTTTGGGCCTCTGTAAAACCCTGCATGTACAATATGAACACTGTGTCTCTAAAAGTTTGGCTGTAACTGACATTTTTGTACTATTAGGTGTTCGACCACATATTGCAGTCCAACGCTTAATAAGTGACTATATTAATGCTTTGGGACTCTGTATAACGCTGCATATACAGTATGAACTCTCTGCTTCTTATTGTTTGGCTGTTACTGTCATTTTTGGAATATTAGGTGTTCGACCACATGTTGCAGTCCAACGCTTAATAAGTGACTATATTAATGCTTTGGCCCTCTGTAAAACATTGCATGTACAATATGAAAACTGTGTCTCTAATTGTTTGGCTGTATCGGACATTTTTGGCATATTAGGTGTTCAACCACATAGGGCAGTCCAACGCTTAATAAGTGACTATATTAATGCTTTGGGCCTCTGTAAAACGCTGCATATACAATATGAACACTGTGTCTATAATGGTAAGGCTGTAACGGACATTTTTGGAATATTAGGTGTTCAACCACATGGGGCAGTCCAACGCTTAATATGAGGTTAAAGTAATGCCTTGGGCCTCTGTTTAACGCTGCATATACAATATGAACTTTATGCCTCTTATAGTTTGGCTGTAACTGACATTTTTGGAATACTAGGTGTTCGACCACATGTTGCAGTCCAACGCTTAATAAGTGACTATATTAATGCTTTGGGCCTCTGTAAAACCCTGCATATAAAATATGAACACTGTGTTTCTAATAGTTTGGCGGTAACGAACATTTTTGGAATATTAGGTGTTCGGTCACATGTTGCAGTCCATCGCTTAATAAGTGACTATATTAATGCTTTGGGCCTCTGTAAAACCCAGCATGTACAATATGAACACTGTGTCTATAATAGTTTGGCTGTAACGGATATTTTTGAAATATTAGGTGTTCAACTACATGTTGCAGTCCAACGCGTAACATGTGATTATAGTAATGCTTTGGGCCTCTGTATAACGCTGCATATACAATATGAACTTTATGCCTCTTATAGTTTGGCTGTAACTGACATTTTTGGAATATTAGATGTTCAACCACATATGGCAGTCCAACGCTTAATAAGTGACTATATTAATGCTTTGGGCCTCTGTTTAACGCTGCATATACAATATGAACTTTATGCCTCTTATAGTTTGGCTGTAACTGACACTTTTGGAATATTAGGTGTTCAACTACATGTTGCAGTCCAACGCTTAACATGTGATTATAGTAATGCTTTGGGCCTCTGTATAACGCTCCATATACAATATGAACTTAATGCCTCTTCTAGTTTTTCTGTAACGGACATTTTTGGAATATTAGATGTTCTGCCACATGTTGCAGTCCATCGCTTAATAAGTGACTATATTAATGCTTTGGGCCTCTGTAAAACCCTGCATGTACAATATGAACACTGTGTTTCTAATAGTTTGGCTGTAACTGACATTTTTGTACTATTAGGTGTTCGACCACATATTGCAGTCCAACGTTTAATAAGTGACTATATTAATGCTTTGGCCCTCTGTAAAACCCTGCATGTACAATATGAACACTGTGTCTCTAAAAGTTTGGCTGTAACTGACATTTTTGAACTATTAGGTGTTCGGCCACATGTTGCAGTCCATCGCTTAATAAGTGACTATGTTAATGCTTTGGGCCTCTGTAAAACCCTGCATATAAAATATGAACACTGTGTCTCTAATAGTTTAACTGTAACGGACATTTTTGGAATATTAGGTGTTCGACCACATGTTGCAGTCCAACGCTTAATAAGAGACTATATTAATGCATTGGGCCTTTGAAAAACGCTGCATATACAATATAAACACTGTGTCTCTAATAGTTTGGCTGTAACGGACATTTTTGGAATATTAGGTGTTCAACCACATAAGGCAGTCCAACGCTTAATAAGTGACTATATTAATGCTTTTGGCCTCTGCAAAACGCTGCATATACAATATGAACAGTGTCTATAATAGTTTGGCTGTAACGGACATTTTTGGAATATTAGGTGTTCAACTACATGTTGCAGTCCAACGCGTAACATGTGATTATAGTAATGCTTTGGGCCTCTGTATAACGCTGCATATACAATATGAACTTTATGCCTCTTATAGTTTGGCTGTAACTGACATTTTTGGAATATTAGATGTTCAACCACATATGGCAGTCCAACGCTTAATAAGTGACTATATTAATGCTTTGGGCCTCTGTTTAACGCTGCATATACAATATGAACTTTATGCCTCTTATAGTTTGGCTGTAACTGACACTTTTGGAATATTAGGTGTTCGACCACATGTTGCAGTCCAACGCTTAATAAGTGACTATATTAATGCTTTGGGCCTCTGTAAAACCCTACATGTACCATATGAACACTGTGTCTCTAATAGTTTGGCTGTAACGGACATTTTTGGAATATTAGATGTTCGGCCACATGTTGCAGTCCATCGCTTAATAAGTGACTATATTAATGCTTTGGGCCTCTGTAAAACCCTACATGTACCATATGAACACTGTGTCTCTAATAGTTTGGCTGTAACGGACATTTTTGGAATATTAGGTGTTCGGCCACATGTTGCAATCCATCGCTTAATAAGTGACTATATTAATGCTTTGGGCCTCTGTAAAACGCTGCATATACAATATGAACACTGTGTCTATAATAGTTTGGCTGTAACGGATATTTTTGGAATATTAGGTGTTCAACTACATGTTGCAGTCCAACGCGTAACATGTGATTATAGTATTGCTTTGGGCCTCTGTATAACGCTGCATATACAATATGAACTTTATGCCTCTTATAGTTTGGCTGTAACTGACATTTTTGGAATATTAGATGTTCAACCACATATGGCAGTCCAACGCTTAATAAGTGACTATATTAATGCTTTGGGCCTCTGTTTAACGCTGCATATACAATATGAACTTTATGCCTCTTATAGTTTGGCTGTAACTGACACTTTTGGAATATTAGGTGTTCGACCACATGTTGCAGTCCAACGCTTAATAAGTGACTATATTAATGCTTTGGGCCTCTGTAAAACCCTACATGTACCATATGAACACTGTGTCTCTAATAGTTTGGCTGTAACTGACACTTTTGGAATATTAGGTGTTCAACTACATGTTGCAGTCCAACGCTTAACATGTGATTATAGTAATGCTTTGGGCCTCTGTATAACGCTGCATATACAATATGAACTTAATGCCTCTTCTAGTTTTTCTGTAACTGACACTTTTGGAATATTAGGTGTTCGACCACATGTTGCAGTCCAACGTTTAATATGTGACTATATTAATGCTTTGGGCCTCTGTAAAACCCTGCATGTACAATATGAACACTGTGTTTCTAATAGTTTGGCTGTAACCAACATTTTTGGAATATTAGGTGTTCGGCCACATGTTGCAGTCCATTGCTTAATAAGTGACTATATTAATGCTTTGGGCCTCTGTAAAACCCTGCATGTACAATATGAACACTGTGTCTCTAATAGTTTGGCTGTAACGGACATTTTTGGATTATTAGGTGTTCGGCCACATGTTGCAGTCCAACGCTTAATAAGTGACTATATTAATGCTTTGGCCCTCTGTAAAACCCTGCATGTACAATATGAACACTGGTCTCTAATAGTTTGGTTGTAACTGACATTTTTGTAATATTAGGTGTTCGGCCACATGTTGCAGTCCAACGCTTAATGAGTGACTATATTAATGCTTTGGGCCTCTGTTTAACGCTGCATATACAATATGAACTTTATGCCTCTTATAGTTTGGCTGTAACGGACATTTTTGGAATATTTGGTGTTCGGCCACATGTTGCAGTCCATTGCTTAATAAGTGACTATATTAATGCTTTGGGCCTCTGTAAAACCCTGCATGTACAATATGAACACTGTGTCTCTAATAGTTTGGCTGTAACGGACATTTTTGGATTATTAGGTGTTCGGCCACATGTTGCAGTCCATCGCTTAATAAGTGACTATATTAATGCTTTGGGCCTCTGTAAAACCCTACATGTACCATATGAACACTGTGTCTCTAATAGTTTGGCTGTAACGGACATTTTTGGAATATTAGGTGTTCGGCCACATGTTGCAATCCATCGCTTAATAAGTGACTATATTAATGCTTTGGGCCTCTGTAAAACGCTGCATATACAATATGAACACTGTGTCTATAATAGTTTGGCTGTAACGGATATTTTTGGAATATTAGGTGTTCAACTACATGTTGCAGTCCAACGCGTAACATGTGATTATAGTAATGCTTTGGGCCTCTGTATAACGCTGCATATACAATATGAACTTTATGCCTCTTATAGTTTGGCTGTAACTGACATTTTTGGAATATTAGATGTTCAACCACATATGGCAGTCCAACGCTTAATAAGTGACTATATTAATGCTTTGGGCCTCTGTTTAACGCTGCATATACAATATGAACTTTATGCCTCTTATAGTTTGGCTGTAACTGACACTTTTGGAATATTAGGTGTTCGACCACATGTTGCAGTCCAACGCTTAATAAGTGACTATATTAATGCTTTGGGCCTCTGTAAAACCCTACATGTACCATATGAACACTGTGTCTCTAATAGTTTGGCTGTAACTGACACTTTTGGAATATTAGGTGTTCAACTACATGTTGCAGTCCAACGCTTAACATGTGATTATAGTAATGCTTTGGGCCTCTGTATAACGCTGCATATACAATATGAACACTGTGTCTCTAATAGTTTGGCTGTAACGGACATTTTTGGATTATTAGGTGTTCGGCCACATGTTGCAGTCCAACGCTTAATAAGTGACTATATTAATGCTTTGGCCCTCTGTAAAACCCTGCATGTACAATATGAACACTGGTCTCTAATAGTTTGGTTGTAACTGACATTTTTGTAATATTAGGTGTTCGGCCACATGTTGCAGTCCAACGCTTAATGAGTGACTATATTAATGCTTTGGGCCTCTGTTTAACGCTGCATATACAATATGAACTTTATGCCTCTTATAGTTTGGCTGTAACGGACATTTTTGGAATATTTGGTGTTCGGCCACATGTTGCAGTCCATTGCTTAATAAGTGACTATATTAATGCTTTGGGCCTCTGTAAAACCCTGCATGTACAATATGAACACTGTGTCTCTAATAGTTTGGCTGTAACGGACATTTTTGGATTATTAGGTGTTCGGCCACATGTTGCAGTCCATCGCTTAATAAGTGACTATATTAATGCTTTGGGCCTCTGTAAAACCCTACATGTACCATATGAACACTGTGTCTCTAATAGTTTGGCTGTAACGGACATTTTTGGAATATTAGGTGTTCGGCCACATGTTGCAATCCATCGCTTAATAAGTGACTATATTAATGCTTTGGGCCTCTGTAAAACGCTGCATATACAATATGAACACTGTGTCTATAATAGTTTGGCTGTAACGGATATTTTTGGAATATTAGGTGTTCAACTACATGTTGCAGTCCAACGCGTAACATGTGATTATAGTAATGCTTTGGGCCTCTGTATAACGCTGCATATACAATATGAACTTTATGCCTCTTATAGTTTGGCTGTAACTGACATTTTTGGAATATTAGATGTTCAACCACATATGGCAGTCCAACGCTTAATAAGTGACTATATTAATGCTTTGGGCCTCTGTTTAACGCTGCATATACAATATGAACTTTATGCCTCTTATAGTTTGGCTGTAACTGACACTTTTGGAATATTAGGTGTTCGACCACATGTTGCAGTCCAACGCTTAATAAGTGACTATATTAATGCTTTGGGCCTCTGTAAAACCCTACATGTACCATATGAACACTGTGTCTCTAATAGTTTGGCTGTAACTGACACTTTTGGAATATTAGGTGTTCAACTACATGTTGCAGTCCAACGCTTAACATGTGATTATAGTAATGCTTTGGGCCTCTGTATAACGCTGCATATACAATATGAACTTAATGCCTCTTCTAGTTTTTCTGTAACTGACACTTTTGGAATATTAGGTGTTCGACCACATGTTGCAGTCCAACGCTTAATATGTGACTATATTAATGCTTTGGGCCTCTGTAAAACCCTGCATGTACAATATGAACACTGTGTTTCTAATAGTTTGGCTGTAACCAACATTTTTGGAATATTAGGTGTTCGGCCACATGTTGCAGTCCATTGCTTAATAAGTGACTATATTAATGCTTTGGGCCTCTGTAAAACCCTGCATGTACAATATGAACACTGTGTCTCTAATAGTTTGGCTGTAACGGACATTTTTGGATTATTAGGTGTTCGGCCACATGTTGCAGTCCAACGCTTAATAAGTGACTATATTAATGCTTTGGCCCTCTGTAAAACCCTGCATGTACAATATGAACACTGGTCTCTAATAGTTTGGTTGTAACTGACATTTTTGTAATATTAGGTGTTCGGCCACATGTTGCAGTCCAACGCTTAATGAGTGACTATATTAATGCTTTGGGCCTCTGTTTAACGCTGCATATACAATATGAACTTTATGCCTCTTATAGTTTGGCTGTAACGGACATTTTTGGAATATTTGGTGTTCGGCCACATGTTGCAGTCCATCGCTTAATAAGTGACTATATTAATGCTTTGGGCCTCTGTAAAACGCTGCATACACAATATGAACACTGTGTCTCTAATAGTTTGGCTGTAACGGACATTTTTGGAATATTAGGTGTTCAACCACATGGGGAAGTCCAACGCTTAATAAGTGACTGTATTAATGCTTTGGGCCTCTGTAAAACGCTGCATATTCGATATGAATTTTGTGCCTCTAATAGTTTAGCTGTAACGGACATTTTTCGAATATTAGGTGTTCATCAACGTGGGGTTGTCGATCGCTTAATATGTGGTTATAGTAATGCTTTGGGCCTCTGTATAACGCTGCATATACAATATAAACTTTGTGCCTCTAATAGTTTGGCTGTAACGGACATTTTTGGAATATTAGGTGTTCAACCACATGAGGCAGTCCAACGCTTAATAAGTGACTATATTAATACTTTGGGCCTCTGTAAAACGCTGCATATTCGATATGAACTTTGTGCCTCTAATAGTTTGGCTGTAACGGACACTTTTGGAATATTAGGTGTTCAACCACATGGGGCAGTCCAACGCTTAATAAGTGAATATATTAATGCTTGGGGCCACTGTATAACGCTGCATATACGATATGAATTTTGTGCCTCTAATAGTTTGGCTGTAACGGACATTTTTGGAATATTAGGTGTTCAACCACATGGGGCAGTCCAACGCTTAATAAGTGACTATATTAATGCTTTGGGCCTCTGTATAACGCTGCTTATACAAAATGAACTCTGTGCCTCTAATAGTTTGGCTGTAACGGACATTTTTGAAATATTAGGTGTTCAACCACATGGGGAAGTCCAACGCTTAATAAGTGACTGTATTAATGCTTTGGGCCTCTGTAAAACGCTGCATATACGATATGAATTTTGTGCCTCTAATAGTTTGGCTGTAACGGACATTTTTGGAATATTAGGTGTTCAACCACATGGGGCAGTCCAACGCTTAATAAGTGACTATATTAATGCTTTGGGCCTCTGTATAACGCTGCTTATACAAAATGAACTCTGTGCCTCTAATAGTTTGGCTGTAACGGACATTTTTGAAATATTAGGTGTTCAACCACATGGGGAAGTCCAACGCTTAATAAGTGACTGTATTAATGCTTTGGGCCTCTGTAAAACGCTGCATATTCGATATGAACTTTGTGCCTCTAATAGTTTAGCTGTAACGGACATTTTTCGAATATTAGGTGTTCATCAACGTGGGGTTGTCGATCGCTTAATATGTGGTTATAGTAATGCTTTGGGCCTCTGTAAAACGTTGCACATTCGATATGAACTTTGTGCCTCTAATAGTTTGGCTGTAACGGACACTTTTGGAATATTAGGTGTTTAACCACATGGGGCAGTCCAACGCTTAATATGTGGTTAAAGTAATGCATTGGGACTCTGTATAACGCTGCATATACAGTATGAACCCTGTGCCTCTTATGGTTTGGCTGTAACTGACACTTTTGGAATAATATGTGTTCAAACACATGTTGCAGTCCAATGCTTAAATTTTAATTATATTAATGCTTTGGGACTCTGTATAACGCTGCATATACAGTATGAACTCTGTGCCTTTTATAGTTAGGCTGTAACTGACATTTTTGTAATATTAGGTGTTCAACAACATGGGGTTGTCAATCGCTTAATATGTGGTTATAGTAATGCTTTGGGACTCTGTATAACGCTGCATATACAAAATGAGCACTGTGCCTCTAATAGTTTGGCTATAACGGACATTTTTGGAATATTAGGTGTTCAGCCACATGGGGCAGTCCAACGCTTAATAAGTGACTATATTAATGCTTTGGGACTCTGTATAACGCTGCATATACAAAATGAGCACTGTGCCTCTAATAGTTTGGCTATAACGGACATTTATGGAATATTAGGTGTTCGACCACATGTTGCAGTCCAACGCTTAATATGTGACTATATTAATGCTTTGGGCCTCTGTAAAACGCTGCATATTCGATATGAACTTTGTGCCTCTAATAGTTTGGCTGTAACGGACACATTTGGAATATTAGGTGTTTAACCACATGGGGCAATCCAATGCTCAATAAGTGACTATATTAATGCTTTGTGCCTCTGTAAAACGTTGCACATTCGATATGAACTTTGTGCCTCTAATAGTTTGGCTGTAACGGACACTTTTGGAATATTAGGTGTTCAACCACATGGGGCAGTCCAACGCTTAATAAGTGACTATATTAATGCTTTGGGCCTCTGTTTAACGCTGCATATACAATATGAACTTTATGCCTCTTATAGTTTGGCTGTAACGGACATTTTTGGAATATTTGGTGTTCGGCCACATGTTGCAGTCCATCGCTTAATAAGTGACTATATTAATGCTTTGGGCCTCTGTAAAACGCTGCATACACAATATGAACACTGTGTCTCTAATAGTTTGGCTGTAACGGACATTTTTGGAATATTAGGTGTTCAACCACATGGGGCAGTCCAACGCTTAATAAGTGAATATATTAATGCTTGGGGCCACTGTATAACGCTGCATATACGATATGAATTTTGTGCCTCTAATAGTTTGGCTGTAACGGACATTTTTGTACTATTAGGTGTTCGACCACATATTGCAGTCCAACGCTTAATAAGTGACTATATTAATGCTTTGGGACTCTGTATAACGCTGCATATACAGTATGAACTCTCTGCTTCTTATTGTTTGGCTGTTACTGTCATTTTTGGAATATTAGGTGTTCGACCACATGTTGCAGTCCAACGCTTAATAAGTGACTATATTAATGCTTTGGGCCTCTGTAAAACCCTGCATGTACAATATGAACACTGTGTCTCTAATAGTCCCACGCTTAATAAGTGACTATATTAATGCTTTGACCCTCTGTAAAACTCTGCATGTACAATATGAACACTGGTCTCTAATAGTTTGGCTGTAACGGACATTTTTGGAATATTAGGTGTTCGGCCACATGTTGCAGTCCATCGCTTAATAAGTGACTATATTAATGCTTTGGGCCTCTGTAAAACCCTGCATGTACAATATGAACACTGTGTCTCTAAAAGTTTGGCTGTAACTGACATTTTTGTACTATTAGGTGTTCGACCACATATTGCAGTCCAACGCTTAATAAGTGACTATATTAATGCTTTGGGACTCTGTATAACGCTGCATATACAGTATGAACTCTCTGCTTCTTATTGTTTGGCTGTTACTGTCATTTTTGGAATATTAGGTGTTCGACCACATGTTGCAGTCCAACGCTTAATAAGTGACTATATTAATGCTTTGGCCCTCTGTAAAACATTGCATGTACAATATGAAAACTGTGTCTCTAATTGTTTGGCTGTATCGGACATTTTTGGCATATTAGGTGTTCAACCACATAGGGCAGTCCAACGCTTAATAAGTGACTATATTAATGCTTTGGGCCTCTGTAAAACGCTGCATATACAATATGAACACTGTGTCTATAATGGTAAGGCTGTAACGGACATTTTTGGAATATTAGGTGTTCAACCACATGGGGCAGTCCAACGCTTAATATGAGGTTAAAGTAATGCCTTGGGCCTCTGTTTAACGCTGCATATACAATATGAACTTTATGCCTCTTATAGTTTGGCTGTAACTGACATTTTTGGAATACTAGGTGTTCGACCACATGTTGCAGTCCAACGCTTAATAAGTGACTATATTAATGCTTTGGGCCTCTGTAAAACCCTGCATATAAAATATGAACACTGTGTTTCTAATAGTTTGGCGGTAACGAACATTTTTGGAATATTAGGTGTTCGGTCACATGTTGCAGTCCATCGCTTAATAAGTGACTATATTAATGCTTTGGGCCTCTGTAAAACCCAGCATGTACAATATGAACACTGTGTCTATAATAGTTTGGCTGTAACGGATATTTTTGAAATATTAGGTGTTCAACTACATGTTGCAGTCCAACGCGTAACATGTGATTATAGTAATGCTTTGGGCCTCTGTATAACGCTGCATATACAATATGAACTTTATGCCTCTTATAGTTTGGCTGTAACTGACATTTTTGGAATATTAGATGTTCAACCACATATGGCAGTCCAACGCTTAATAAGTGACTATATTAATGCTTTGGGCCTCTGTTTAACGCTGCATATACAATATGAACTTTATGCCTCTTATAGTTTGGCTGTAACTGACACTTTTGGAATATTAGGTGTTCAACTACATGTTGCAGTCCAACGCTTAACATGTGATTATAGTAATGCTTTGGGCCTCTGTATAACGCTCCATATACAATATGAACTTAATGCCTCTTCTAGTTTTTCTGTAACGGACATTTTTGGAATATTAGATGTTCTGCCACATGTTGCAGTCCATCGCTTAATAAGTGACTATATTAATGCTTTGGGCCTCTGTAAAACCCTGCATGTACAATATGAACACTGTGTTTCTAATAGTTTGGCTGTAACTGACATTTTTGTACTATTAGGTGTTCGACCACATATTGCAGTCCAACGTTTAATAAGTGACTATATTAATGCTTTGGCCCTCTGTAAAACCCTGCATGTACAATATGAACACTGTGTCTCTAAAAGTTTGGCTGTAACTGACATTTTTGAACTATTAGGTGTTCGGCCACATGTTGCAGTCCATCGCTTAATAAGTGACTATGTTAATGCTTTGGGCCTCTGTAAAACCCTGCATATAAAATATGAACACTGTGTCTCTAATAGTTTAACTGTAACGGACATTTTTGGAATATTAGGTGTTCGACCACATGTTGCAGTCCAACGCTTAATAAGAGACTATATTAATGCATTGGGCCTTTGAAAAACGCTGCATATACAATATAAACACTGTGTCTCTAATAGTTTGGCTGTAACGGACATTTTTGGAATATTAGGTGTTCAACCACATAAGGCAGTCCAACGCTTAATAAGTGACTATATTAATGCTTTTGGCCTCTGCAAAACGCTGCATATACAATATGAACAGTGTCTATAATAGTTTGGCTGTAACGGACATTTTTGGAATATTAGGTGTTCAACTACATGTTGCAGTCCAACGCGTAACATGTGATTATAGTAATGCTTTGGGCCTCTGTATAACGCTGCATATACAATATGAACTTTATGCCTCTTATAGTTTGGCTGTAACTGACATTTTTGGAATATTAGATGTTCAACCACATATGGCAGTCCAACGCTTAATAAGTGACTATATTAATGCTTTGGGCCTCTGTTTAACGCTGCATATACAATATGAACTTTATGCCTCTTATAGTTTGGCTGTAACTGACACTTTTGGAATATTAGGTGTTCGACCACATGTTGCAGTCCAACGCTTAATAAGTGACTATATTAATGCTTTGGGCCTCTGTAAAACCCTACATGTACCATATGAACACTGTGTCTCTAATAGTTTGGCTGTAACGGACATTTTTGGAATATTAGATGTTCGGCCACATGTTGCAGTCCATCGCTTAATAAGTGACTATATTAATGCTTTGGGCCTCTGTAAAACCCTACATGTACCATATGAACACTGTGTCTCTAATAGTTTGGCTGTAACGGACATTTTTGGAATATTAGGTGTTCGGCCACATGTTGCAATCCATCGCTTAATAAGTGACTATATTAATGCTTTGGGCCTCTGTAAAACGCTGCATATACAATATGAACACTGTGTCTATAATAGTTTGGCTGTAACGGATATTTTTGGAATATTAGGTGTTCAACTACATGTTGCAGTCCAACGCGTAACATGTGATTATAGTATTGCTTTGGGCCTCTGTATAACGCTGCATATACAATATGAACTTTATGCCTCTTATAGTTTGGCTGTAACTGACATTTTTGGAATATTAGATGTTCAACCACATATGGCAGTCCAACGCTTAATAAGTGACTATATTAATGCTTTGGGCCTCTGTTTAACGCTGCATATACAATATGAACTTTATGCCTCTTATAGTTTGGCTGTAACTGACACTTTTGGAATATTAGGTGTTCGACCACATGTTGCAGTCCAACGCTTAATAAGTGACTATATTAATGCTTTGGGCCTCTGTAAAACCCTACATGTACCATATGAACACTGTGTCTCTAATAGTTTGGCTGTAACTGACACTTTTGGAATATTAGGTGTTCAACTACATGTTGCAGTCCAACGCTTAACATGTGATTATAGTAATGCTTTGGGCCTCTGTATAACGCTGCATATACAATATGAACTTAATGCCTCTTCTAGTTTTTCTGTAACTGACACTTTTGGAATATTAGGTGTTCGACCACATGTTGCAGTCCAACGCTTAATATGTGACTATATTAATGCTTTGGGCCTCTGTAAAACCCTGCATGTACAATATGAACACTGTGTTTCTAATAGTTTGGCTGTAACCAACATTTTTGGAATATTAGGTGTTCGGCCACATGTTGCAGTCCATTGCTTAATAAGTGACTATATTAATGCTTTGGGCCTCTGTAAAACCCTGCATGTACAATATGAACACTGTGTCTCTAATAGTTTGGCTGTAACGGACATTTTTGGATTATTAGGTGTTCGGCCACATGTTGCAGTCCAACGCTTAATAAGTGACTATATTAATGCTTTGGCCCTCTGTAAAACCCTGCATGTACAATATGAACACTGGTCTCTAATAGTTTGGTTGTAACTGACATTTTTGTAATATTAGGTGTTCGGCCACATGTTGCAGTCCAACGCTTAATGAGTGACTATATTAATGCTTTGGGCCTCTGTTTAACGCTGCATATACAATATGAACTTTATGCCTCTTATAGTTTGGCTGTAACGGACATTTTTGGAATATTTGGTGTTCGGCCACATGTTGCAGTCCATTGCTTAATAAGTGACTATATTAATGCTTTGGGCCTCTGTAAAACCCTGCATGTACAATATGAACACTGTGTCTCTAATAGTTTGGCTGTAACGGACATTTTTGGATTATTAGGTGTTCGGCCACATGTTGCAGTCCATCGCTTAATAAGTGACTATATTAATGCTTTGGGCCTCTGTAAAACCCTACATGTACCATATGAACACTGTGTCTCTAATAGTTTGGCTGTAACGGACATTTTTGGAATATTAGGTGTTCGGCCACATGTTGCAATCCATCGCTTAATAAGTGACTATATTAATGCTTTGGGCCTCTGTAAAACGCTGCATATACAATATGAACACTGTGTCTATAATAGTTTGGCTGTAACGGATATTTTTGGAATATTAGGTGTTCAACTACATGTTGCAGTCCAACGCGTAACATGTGATTATAGTAATGCTTTGGGCCTCTGTATAACGCTGCATATACAATATGAACTTTATGCCTCTTATAGTTTGGCTGTAACTGACATTTTTGGAATATTAGATGTTCAACCACATATGGCAGTCCAACGCTTAATAAGTGACTATATTAATGCTTTGGGCCTCTGTTTAACGCTGCATATACAATATGAACTTTATGCCTCTTATAGTTTGGCTGTAACTGACACTTTTGGAATATTAGGTGTTCGACCACATGTTGCAGTCCAACGCTTAATAAGTGACTATATTAATGCTTTGGGCCTCTGTAAAACCCTACATGTACCATATGAACACTGTGTCTCTAATAGTTTGGCTGTAACTGACACTTTTGGAATATTAGGTGTTCAACTACATGTTGCAGTCCAACGCTTAACATGTGATTATAGTAATGCTTTGGGCCTCTGTATAACGCTGCATATACAATATGAACTTAATGCCTCTTCTAGTTTTTCTGTAACTGACACTTTTGGAATATTAGGTGTTCGACCACATGTTGCAGTCCAACGCTTAATATGTGACTATATTAATGCTTTGGGCCTCTGTAAAACCCTGCATGTACAATATGAACACTGTGTTTCTAATAGTTTGGCTGTAACCAACACTTTTGGAATATTAGGTGTTCGGCCACATGTTGCAGTCCATTGCTTAATAAGTGACTATATTAATGCTTTGGGCCTCTGTAAAACCCTGCATGTACAATATGAACACTGTGTCTCTAATAGTTTGGCTGTAACGGACATTTTTGGATTATTAGGTGTTCGGCCACATGTTGCAGTCCAACGCTTAATAAGTGACTATATTAATGCTTTGGCCCTCTGTAAAACCCTGCATGTACAATATGAACACTGGTCTCTAATAGTTTGGTTGTAACTGACATTTTTGTAATATTAGGTGTTCGGCCACATGTTGCAGTCCAACGCTTAATGAGTGACTATATTAATGCTTTGGGCCTCTGTTTAACGCTGCATATACAATATGAACTTTATGCCTCTTATAGTTTGGCTGTAACGGACATTTTTGGAATATTTGGTGTTCGGCCACATGTTGCAGTCCATCGCTTAATAAGTGACTATATTAATGCTTTGGGCCTCTGTAAAACGCTGCATACACAATATGAACACTGTGTCTCTAATAGTTTGGCTGTAACGGACATTTTTGGAATATTAGGTGTTCAACCACATGGGGAAGTCCAACGCTTAATAAGTGACTGTATTAATGCTTTGGGCCTCTGTAAAACGCTGCATATTCGATATGAATTTTGTGCCTCTAATAGTTTAGCTGTAACGGACATTTTTCGAATATTAGGTGTTCATCAACGTGGGGTTGTCGATCGCTTAATATGTGGTTATAGTAATGCTTTGGGCCTCTGTATAACGCTGCATATACAATATAAACTTTGTGCCTCTAATAGTTTGGCTGTAACGGACATTTTTGGAATATTAGGTGTTCAACCACATGAGGCAGTCCAACGCTTAATAAGTGACTATATTAATACTTTGGGCCTCTGTAAAACGCTGCATATTCGATATGAACTTTGTGCCTCTAATAGTTTGGCTGTAACGGACACTTTTGGAATATTAGGTGTTCAACCACATGGGGCAGTCCAACGCTTAATAAGTGAATATATTAATGCTTGGGGCCACTGTATAACGCTGCATATACGATATGAATTTTGTGCCTCTAATAGTTTGGCTGTAACGGACATTTTTGGAATATTAGGTGTTCAACCACATGGGGCAGTCCAACGCTTAATAAGTGACTATATTAATGCTTTGGGCCTCTGTATAACGCTGCTTATACAAAATGAACTCTGTGCCTCTAATAGTTTGGCTGTAACGGACATTTTTGAAATATTAGGTGTTCAACCACATGGGGAAGTCCAACGCTTAATAAGTGACTGTATTAATGCTTTGGGCCTCTGTAAAACGCTGCATATACGATATGAATTTTGTGCCTCTAATAGTTTGGCTGTAACGGACATTTTTGGAATATTAGGTGTTCAACCACATGGGGCAGTCCAACGCTTAATAAGTGACTATATTAATGCTTTGGGCCTCTGTATAACGCTGCTTATACAAAATGAACTCTGTGCCTCTAATAGTTTGGCTGTAACGGACATTTTTGAAATATTAGGTGTTCAACCACATGGGGAAGTCCAACGCTTAATAAGTGACTGTATTAATGCTTTGGGCCTCTGTAAAACGCTGCATATTCGATATGAACTTTGTGCCTCTAATAGTTTAGCTGTAACGGACATTTTTCGAATATTAGGTGTTCATCAACGTGGGGTTGTCGATCGCTTAATATGTGGTTATAGTAATGCTTTGGGCCTCTGTATAACGCTGCATATACAATATAAACTTTGTGCCTCTAATAGTTTGGCTGTAACGGACATTTTTGGAATATTAGGTGTTCAACCACATGAGGCAGTCCAACGCTTAATAAGTGACTATATTAATACTTTGGGCCTCTGTAAATCGCTGCATATTCGATATGAACTTTGTGCCTCTAATAGTTTGGCTGTAACGGACACTTTTGGAATATTAGGTGTGCAACCACATGGGGCAGTCCAACGCTTAATAAATGACTATATTAATGCCTTGGGCCTCTGTAAAACGCTGCATATTCGATACGAAATTTGTGCCTCTAATAGTTTGGCTGTAACGGACATTTTTGGAATATTAGGTGTTCAACTACATGTTGCAGTCCAACGCGTAACATGTGATTATAGTAATGCTTTGGGCCTCCGTATAACGCTGCATATACAATATGAACTTTATGCCTCTTATAGTTTGGCTGTAACTGACATTTTTGGAATATTAGATGTTCAACCACATATGGCAGTCCAACGCTTAATAAGTGACTATATTAATGCTTTGGGCCTCTGTTTAACGCTGCATATACAATATGAACTTTATGCCTCTTATAGTTTGGCTGTAACTGACACTTTTGGAATATTAGGTGTTCAACTACATGTTGCAGTCCAACGCTTAACATGTGATTATAGTAATGCTTTGGGCCTCTGTATAACGCTCCATATACAATATGAACTTAATGCCTCTTCTAGTTTTTCTGTAACGGACATTTTTGGAATATTAGATGTTCTGCCACATGTTGCAGTCCATCGCTTAATAAGTGACTATATTAATGCTTTGGGCCTCTGTAAAACCCTGCATGTACAATATGAACACTGTGTTTCTAATAGTTTGGCTGTAACTGACATTTTTGTACTATTAGGTGTTCGACCACATATTGCAGTCCAACGCTTAATAAGTGACTATATTAATGCTTTGGCCCTCTGTAAAACCCTGCATGTACAATATGAACACTGTGTCTCTAAAAGTTTGGCTGTAACTGACATTTTTGAACTATTAGGTGTTCGGCCACATGTTGCAGTCCATCGCTTAATAAGTGACTATGTTAATGCTTTGGGCCTCTGTAAAACCCTGCATATAAAATATGAACACTGTGTCTCTAATAGTTTAACTGTAACGGACATTTTTGGAATATTAGGTGTTCGACCACATGTTGCAGTCCAACGCTTAATAAGAGACTATATTAATGCATTGGGCCTTTGAAAAACGCTGCATATACAATATAAACACTGTGTCTCTAATAGTTTGGCTGTAACGGACATTTTTGGAATATTAGGTGTTCAACCACATAAGGCAGTCCAACGCTTAATAAGTGACTATATTAATGCTTTTGGCCTCTGCAAAACGCTGCATATACAATATGAACAGTGTCTATAATAGTTTGGCTGTAACGGACATTTTTGGAATATTAGGTGTTCAACTACATGTTGCAGTCCAACGCGTAACATGTGATTATAGTAATGCTTTGGGCCTCTGTATAACGCTGCATATACAATATGAACTTTATGCCTCTTATAGTTTGGCTGTAACTGACATTTTTGGAATATTAGATGTTCAACCACATATGGCAGTCCAACGCTTAATAAGTGACTATATTAATGCTTTGGGCCTCTGTTTAACGCTGCATATACAATATGAACTTTATGCCTCTTATAGTTTGGCTGTAACTGACACTTTTGGAATATTAGGTGTTCGACCACATGTTGCAGTCCAACGCTTAATAAGTGACTATATTAATGCTTTGGGCCTCTGTAAAACCCTACATGTACCATATGAACACTGTGTCTCTAATAGTTTGGCTGTAACGGACATTTTTGGAATATTAGATGTTCGGCCACATGTTGCAGTCCATCGCTTAATAAGTGACTATATTAATGCTTTGGGCCTCTGTAAAACCCTACATGTACCATATGAACACTGTGTCTCTAATAGTTTGGCTGTAACGGACATTTTTGGAATATTAGGTGTTCGGCCACATGTTGCAGTCCATCGCTTAATAAGTGACTATATTAATGCTTTGGGCCTCTGTAAAACGCTGCATATACAATATGAACACTGTGTCTATAATAGTTTGGCTGTAACGGATATTTTTGGAATATTAGGTGTTCAACTACATGTTGCAGTCCAACGCGTAACATGTGATTATAGTAATGCTTTGGGCCTCTGTATAACGCTGCATATACAATATGAACTTTATGCCTCTTATAGTTTGGCTGTAACTGACATTTTTGGAATATTAGATGTTCAACCACATATGGCAGTCCAACGCTTAATAAGTGACTATATTAATGCTTTGGGCCTCTGTTTAACGCTGCATATACAATATGAACTTTATGCCTCTTATAGTTTGGCTGTAACTGACACTTTTGGAATATTAGGTGTTCGACCACATGTTGCAGTCCAACGCTTAATAAGTGACTATATTAATGCTTTGGGCCTCTGTAAAACCCTACATGTACCATATGAACACTGTGTCTCTAATAGTTTGGCTGTAACTGACACTTTTGGAATATTAGGTGTTCAACTACATGTTGCAGTCCAACGCTTAACATGTGATTATAGTAATGCTTTGGGCCTCTGTATAACGCTGCATATACAATATGAACTTAATGCCTCTTCTAGTTTTTCTGTAACTGACACTTTTGGAATATTAGGTGTTCGACCACATGTTGCAGTCCAACGCTTAATATGTGACTATATTAATGCTTTGGGCCTCTGTAAAACCCTGCATGTACAATATGAACACTGTGTTTCTAATAGTTTGGCTGTAACCAACATTTTTGGAATATTAGGTGTTCGGCCACATGTTGCAGTCCATTGCTTAATAAGTGACTATATTAATGCTTTGGGCCTCTGTAAAACCCTGCATGTACAATATGAACACTGTGTCTCTAATAGTTTGGCTGTAACGGACATTTTTGGATTATTAGGTGTTCGGCCACATGTTGCAGTCCAACGCTTAATAAGTGACTATATTAATGCTTTGGCCCTCTGTAAAACCCTGCATGTACAATATGAACACTGGTCTCTAATAGTTTGGTTGTAACTGACATTTTTGTAATATTAGGTGTTCGGCCACATGTTGCAGTCCAACGCTTAATGAGTGACTATATTAATGCTTTGGGCCTCTGTTTAACGCTGCATATACAATATGAACTTTATGCCTCTTATAGTTTGGCTGTAACGGACATTTTTGGAATATTTGGTGTTCGGCCACATGTTGCAGTCCATCGCTTAATAAGTGACTATATTAATGCTTTGGGCCTCTGTAAAACGCTGCATACACAATATGAACACTGTGTCTCTAATAGTTTGGCTGTAACGGACATTTTTGGAATATTAGGTGTTCAACCACATGGGGAAGTCCAACGCTTAATAAGTGACTGTATTAATGCTTTGGGCCTCTGTAAAACGCTGCATATTCGATATGAATTTTGTGCCTCTAATAGTTTAGCTGTAACGGACATTTTTCGAATATTAGGTGTTCATCAACGTGGGGTTGTCGATCGCTTAATATGTGGTTATAGTAATGCTTTGGGCCTCTGTATAACGCTGCATATACAATATAAACTTTGTGCCTCTAATAGTTTGGCTGTAACGGACATTTTTGGAATATTAGGTGTTCAACCACATGAGGCAGTCCAACGCTTAATAAGTGACTATATTAATACTTTGGGCCTCTGTAAAACGCTGCATATTCGATATGAACTTTGTGCCTCTAATAGTTTGGCTGTAACGGACACTTTTGGAATATTAGGTGTTCAACCACATGGGGCAGTCCAACGCTTAATAAGTGAATATATTAATGCTTGGGGCCACTGTATAACGCTGCATATACGATATGAATTTTGTGCCTCTAATAGTTTGGCTGTAACGGACATTTTTGGAATATTAGGTGTTCAACCACATGGGGCAGTCCAACGCTTAATAAGTGACTATATTAATGCTTTGGGCCTCTGTATAACGCTGCTTATACAAAATGAACTCTGTGCCTCTAATAGTTTGGCTGTAACGGACATTTTTGAAATATTAGGTGTTCAACCACATGGGGAAGTCCAACGCTTAATAAGTGACTGTATTAATGCTTTGGGCCTCTGTAAAACGCTGCATATACGATATGAATTTTGTGCCTCTAATAGTTTGGCTGTAACGGACATTTTTGGAATATTAGGTGTTCAACCACATGGGGCAGTCCAACGCTTAATAAGTGACTATATTAATGCTTTGGGCCTCTGTATAACGCTGCTTATACAAAATGAACTCTGTGCCTCTAATAGTTTGGCTGTAACGGACATTTTTGAAATATTAGGTGTTCAACCACATGGGGAAGTCCAACGCTTAATAAGTGACTGTATTAATGCTTTGGGCCTCTGTAAAACGCTGCATATTCGATATGAACTTTGTGCCTCTAATAGTTTAGCTGTAACGGACATTTTTCGAATATTAGGTGTTCATCAACGTGGGGTTGTCGATCGCTTAATATGTGGTTATAGTAATGCTTTGGGCCTCTGTATAACGCTGCATATACAATATAAACTTTGTGCCTCTAATAGTTTGGCTGTAACGGACATTTTTGGAATATTAGGTGTTCAACCACATGAGGCAGTCCAACGCTTAATAAGTGACTATATTAATACTTTGGGCCTCTGTAAATCGCTGCATATTCGATATGAACTTTGTGCCTCTAATAGTTTGGCTGTAACGGACACTTTTGGAATATTAGGTGTGCAACCACATGGGGCAATCCAACGCTCAATAAGTGACTATATTAATGCTTTGTGCCTCTGTAAAACGTTGCACATTCGATATGAACTTTGTGCCTCTAATAGTTTGGCTGTAACGGACACTTTTGGAATATTAGGTGTTTAACCACATGGGGCAGTCCAACGCTTAATATGTGGTTAAAGTAATGCATTGGGACTCTGTATAACGCTGCATATACAGTATGAACCCTGTGCCTCTTATGGTTTGGCTGTAACTGACACTTTTGGAATAATATGTGTTCAAACACATGTTGCAGTCCAATGCTTAAATTTTAATTATATTAATGCTTTGGGACTCTGTATAACGCTGCATATACAGTATGAACTCTGTGCCTTTTATAGTTAGGCTGTAACTGACATTTTTGTAATATTAGGTGTTCAACAACATGGGGTTGTCAATCGCTTAATATGTGGTTATAGTAATGCTTTGGGACTCTGTATAACGCTGCATATACAAAATGAGCACTGTGCCTCTAATAGTTTGGCTATAACGGACATTTTTGGAATATTAGGTGTTCAGCCACATGGGGCAGTCCAACGCTTAATAAGTGACTATATTAATGCTTTGGGACTCTGTATAACGCTGCATATACAAAATGAGCACTGTGCCTCTAATAGTTTGGCTATAACGGACATTTATGGAATATTAGGTGTTCGACCACATGTTGCAGTCCAACGCTTAATATGTGACTATATTAATGCTTTGGGCCTCTGTAAAACGCTGCATATTCGATATGAACTTTGTGCCTCTAATAGTTTGGCTGTAACGGACACATTTGGAATATTAGGTGTTTAACCACATGGGGCAATCCAATGCTCAATAAGTGACTATATTAATGCTTTGTGCCTCTGTAAAACGTTGCACATTCGATATGAACTTTGTGCCTCTAATAGTTTGGCTGTAACGGACACTTTTGGAATATTAGGTGTTCAACCACATGGGGCAGTCCAACGCTTAATAAGTGACTATATTAATGCTTTGGGCCTCTGTTTAACGCTGCATATACAATATGAACTTTATGCCTCTTATAGTTTGGCTGTAACGGACATTTTTGGAATATTTGGTGTTCGGCCACATGTTGCAGTCCATCGCTTAATAAGTGACTATATTAATGCTTTGGGCCTCTGTAAAACGCTGCATACACAATATGAACACTGTGTCTCTAATAGTTTGGCTGTAACGGACATTTTTGGAATATTAGGTGTTCAACCACATGGGGCAGTCCAACGCTTAATAAGTGAATATATTAATGCTTGGGGCCACTGTATAACGCTGCATATACGATATGAATTTTGTGCCTCTAATAGTTTGGCTGTAACGGACATTTTTGTACTATTAGGTGTTCGACCACATATTGCAGTCCAACGCTTAATAAGTGACTATATTAATGCTTTGGGACTCTGTATAACGCTGCATATACAGTATGAACTCTCTGCTTCTTATTGTTTGGCTGTTACTGTCATTTTTGGAATATTAGGTGTTCGACCACATGTTGCAGTCCAACGCTTAATAAGTGACTATATTAATGCTTTGGGCCTCTGTAAAACCCTGCATGTACAATATGAACACTGTGTCTCTAATAGTCCCACGCTTAATAAGTGACTATATTAATGCTTTGATCCTCTGTAAAACTCTGCATGTACAATATGAACACTGGTCTCTAATAGTTTGGCTGTAACGGACATTTTTGGAATATTAGGTGTTCGGCCACATGTTGCAGTCCATCGCTTAATAAGTGACTATATTAATGCTTTGGGCCTCTGTAAAACCCTGCATGTACAATATGAACACTGTGTCTCTAAAAGTTTGGCTGTAACTGACATTTTTGTACTATTAGGTGTTCGACCACATATTGCAGTCCAACGCTTAATAAGTGACTATATTAATGCTTTGGGACTCTGTATAACGCTGCATATACAGTATGAACTCTCTGCTTCTTATTGTTTGGCTGTTACTGTCATTTTTGGAATATTAGGTGTTCGACCACATGTTGCAGTCCAACGCTTAATAAGTGACTATATTAATGCTTTGGCCCTCTGTAAAACATTGCATGTACAATATGAAAACTGTGTCTCTAATTGTTTGGCTGTATCGGACATTTTTGGCATATTAGGTGTTCAACCACATAGGGCAGTCCAACGCTTAATAAGTGACTATATTAATGCTTTGGGCCTCTGTAAAACGCTGCATATACAATATGAACACTGTGTCTATAATGGTAAGGCTGTAACGGACATTTTTGGAATATTAGGTGTTCAACCACATGGGGCAGTCCAACGCTTAATATGAGGTTAAAGTAATGCCTTGGGCCTCTGTTTAACGCTGCATATACAATATGAACTTTATGCCTCTTATAGTTTGGCTGTAACTGACATTTTTGGAATATTAGGTGTTCGACCACATGTTGCAGTCCAACGCTTAATAAGTGACTATATTAATGCTTTGGGCCTCTGTAAAACCCTGCATATAAAATATGAACACTGTGTTTCTAATAGTTTGGCGGTAACGAACATTTTTGGAATATTAGGTGTTCGGTCACATGTTGCAGTCCATCGCTTAATAAGTGACTATATTAATGCTTTGGGCCTCTGTAAAACCCAGCATGTACAATATGAACACTGTGTCTATAATAGTTTGGCTGTAACGGATATTTTTGAAATATTAGGTGTTCAACTACATGTTGCAGTCCAACGCGTAACATGTGATTATAGTAATGCTTTGGGCCTCTGTATAACGCTGCATATACAATATGAACTTTATGCCTCTTATAGTTTGGCTGTAACTGACATTTTTGGAATATTAGATGTTCAACCACATATGGCAGTCCAACGCTTAATAAGTGACTATATTAATGCTTTGGGCCTCTGTTTAACGCTGCATATACAATATGAACTTTATGCCTCTTATAGTTTGGCTGTAACTGACACTTTTGGAATATTAGGTGTTCAACTACATGTTGCAGTCCAACGCTTAACATGTGATTATAGTAATGCTTTGGGCCTCTGTATAACGCTCCATATACAATATGAACTTAATGCCTCTTCTAGTTTTTCTGTAACGGACATTTTTGGAATATTAGATGTTCTGCCACATGTTGCAGTCCATCGCTTAATAAGTGACTATATTAATGCTTTGGGCCTCTGTAAAACCCTGCATGTACAATATGAACACTGTGTTTCTAATAGTTTGGCTGTAACTGACATTTTTGTACTATTAGGTGTTCGACCACATATTGCAGTCCAACGCTTAATAAGTGACTATATTAATGCTTTGGCCCTCTGTAAAACCCTGCATGTACAATATGAACACTGTGTCTCTAAAAGTTTGGCTGTAACTGACATTTTTGAACTATTAGGTGTTCGGCCACATGTTGCAGTCCATCGCTTAATAAGTGACTATGTTAATGCTTTGGGCCTCTGTAAAACCCTGCATATAAAATATGAACACTGTGTCTCTAATAGTTTAACTGTAACGGACATTTTTGGAATATTAGGTGTTCGACCACATGTTGCAGTCCAACGCTTAATAAGAGACTATATTAATGCATTGGGCCTTTGAAAAACGCTGCATATACAATGTAAACACTGTGTCTCTAATAGTTTGGCTGTAACGGACATTTTTGGAATATTAGGTGTTCAACCACATAAGGCAGTCCAACGCTTAATAAGTGACTATATTATTGCTTTTGGCCTCTGCAAAACGCTGCATATACAATATGAACAGTGTCTATAATAGTTTGGCTGTAACGGACATTTTTGGAATATTAGGTGTTCAACTACATGTTGCAGTCCAACGCGTAACATGTGATTATAGTAATGCTTTGGGCCTCTGTATAACGCTGCATATACAATATGAACTTTATGCCTCTTATAGTTTGGCTGTAACTGACATTTTTGGAATATTAGATGTTCAACCACATATGGCAGTCCAACGCTTAATAAGTGACTATATTAATGCTTTGGGCCTCTGTTTAACGCTGCATATACAATATGAACTTTATGCCTCTTATAGTTTGGCTGTAACTGACACTTTTGGAATATTAGGTGTTCGACCACATGTTGCAGTCCAACGCTTAATAAGTGACTATATTAATGCTTTGGGCCTCTGTAAAACCCTACATGTACCATATGAACACTGTGTCTCTAATAGTTTGGCTGTAACGGACATTTTTGGAATATTAGATGTTCGGCCACATGTTGCAGTCCATCGCTTAATAAGTGACTATATTAATGCTTTGGGCCTCTGTAAAACCCTACATGTACCATATGAACACTGTGTCTCTAATAGTTTGGCTGTAACGGACATTTTTGGAATATTAGGTGTTCGGCCACATGTTGCAGTCCATCGCTTAATAAGTGACTATATTAATGCTTTGGGCCTCTGTAAAACGCTGCATATACAATATGAACACTGTGTCTATAATAGTTTGGCTGTAACGGATATTTTTGGAATATTAGGTGTTCAACTACATGTTGCAGTCCAACGCGTAACATGTGATTATAGTAATGCTTTGGGCCTCTGTATAACGCTGCATATACAATATGAACTTTATGCCTCTTATAGTTTGGCTGTAACTGACATTTTTGGAATATTAGATGTTCAACCACATATGGCAGTCCAACGCCTAATAAGTGACTATATTAATGCTTTGGGCCTCTGTTTAACGCTGCATATACAATATGAACTTTATGCCTCTTATAGTTTGGCTGTAACTGACACTTTTGGAATATTAGGTGTTCGACCACATGTTGCAGTCCAACGCTTAATAAGTGACTATATTAATGCTTTGGGCCTCTGTAAAACCCTACATGTACCATATGAACACTGTGTCTCTAATAGTTTGGCTGTAACTGACACTTTTGGAATATTAGGTGTTCAACTACATGTTGCAGTCCAACGCTTAACATGTGATTATAGTAATGCTTTGGGCCTCTGTATAACGCTGCATATACAATATGAACTTAATGCCTCTTCTAGTTTTTCTGTAACTGACACTTTTGGAATATTAGGTGTTCGACCACATGTTGCAGTCCAACGCTTAATATGTGACTATATTAATGCTTTGGGCCTCTGTAAAACCCTGCATGTACAATATGAACACTGTGTTTCTAATAGTTTGGCTGTAACCAACATTTTTGGAATATTAGGTGTTCGGCCACATGTTGCAGTCCATTGTTTAATAAGTGACTATATTAATGCTTTGGGCCTCTGTAAAACCCTGCATGTACAATATGAACACTGTGTCTCTAATAGTTTGGCTGTAACGGACATTTTTGGATTATTAGGTGTTCGGCCACATGTTGCAGTCCAACGCTTAATAAGTGACTATATTAAAGCTTTGGCCCTCTGTAAAACCCTGCATGTACAATATGAACACTGGTCTCTAATAGTTTGGTTGTAACTGACATTTTTGTAATATTAGGTGTTCGGCCACATGTTGCAGTCCAACGCTTAATGAGTGACTATATTAATGCTTTGGGCCTCTGTTTAACGCTGCATATACAATATGAACTTTATGCCTCTTATAGTTTGGCTGTAACGGACATTTTTGGAATATTTGGTGTTCGGCCACATGTTGCAGTCCATCGCTTAATAAGTGACTATATTAATGCTTTGGGCCTCTGTAAAACGCTGCATACACAATATGAACACTGTGTCTCTAATAGTTTGGCTGTAACGGACATTTTTGGAATATTAGGTGTTCAACCACATGGGGAAGTCCAACGCTTAATAAGTGACTGTATTAATGCTTTGGGCCTCTGTAAAACGCTGCATATTCGATATGAATTTTGTGCCTCTAATAGTTTAGCTGTAACGGACATTTTTCGAATATTAGGTGTTCATCAACGTGGGGTTGTCGATCGCTTAATATGTGGTTATAGTAATGCTTTGGGCCTCTGTATAACGCTGCATATACAATATAAACTTTGTGCCTCTAATAGTTTGGCTGTAACGGACATTTTTGGAATATTAGGTGTTCAACCACATGAGGCAGTCCAACGCTTAATAAGTGACTATATTAATACTTTGGGCCTCTGTAAAACGCTGCATATTCGATATGAACTTTGTGCCTCTAATAGTTTGGCTGTAACGGACACTTTTGGAATATTAGGTGTTCAACCACATGGGGCAGTCCAACGCTTAATAAGTGAATATATTAATGCTTGGGGCCACTGTATAACGCTGCATATACGATATGAATTTTGTGCCTCTAATAGTTTGGCTGTAACGGACATTTTTGGAATATTAGGTGTTCAACCACATGGGGCAGTCCAACGCTTAATAAGTGACTATATTAATGCTTTGGGCCTCTGTATAACGCTGCTTATACAAAATGAACTCTGTGCCTCTAATAGTTTGGCTGTAACGGACATTTTTGAAATATTAGGTGTTCAACCACATGGGGAAGTCCAACGCTTAATAAGTGACTGTATTAATGCTTTGGGCCTCTGTAAAACGCTGCATATACGATATGAATTTTGTGCCTCTAATAGTTTGGCTGTAACGGACATTTTTGGAATATTAGGTGTTCAACCACATGGGGCAGTCCAACGCTTAATAAGTGACTATATTAATGCTTTGGGCCTCTGTATAACGCTGCTTATACAAAATGAACTCTGTGCCTCTAATAGTTTGGCTGTAACGGACATTTTTGAAATATTAGGTGTTCAACCACATGGGGAAGTCCAACGCTTAATAAGTGACTGTATTAATGCTTTGGGCCTCTGTAAAACGCTGCATATTCGATATGAACTTTGTGCCTCTAATAGTTTAGCTGTAACGGACATTTTTCGAATATTAGGTGTTCATCAACGTGGGGTTGTCGATCGCTTAATATGTGGTTATAGTAATGCTTTGGGCCTCTGTATAACGCTGCATATACAATATAAACTTTGTGCCTCTAATAGTTTGGCTGTAACGGACATTTTTGGAATATTAGGTGTTCAACCACATGAGGCAGTCCAACGCTTAATAAGTGACTATATTAATTTTTTGGGCCTCTGTAAATCGCTGCATATTCGATATGAACTTTGTGCCTCTAATAGTTTGGCTGTAACGGACACTTTTGGAATATTAGGTGTGCAACCACATGGGGCAGTCCAACGCTTAATAAGTGACTATATTAATGCCTTGGGCCTCTGTAAAACGCTGCATATTCGATACGAAATTTGTGCCTCTAATAGTTTGGCTGTAACGGACATTTTTGGAATATTAGGTGTTCAACCACATGAGGCAGTCCAACGCTTAATAAGTGACTATATTAATACTTTGGGCCTCTGTAAAACGCTGCATATTCGATATGAACTCTGTGCCCCTAAGAGTTTGGCTGTAACGGACACTTTTGGAATATTAGGTGTTCAACCACATGGGGCAGTCCAACGCTTAATAAGTGACAATATTAATGCTTTGGGCCTCCGTATAACACTGCATATACGATATGAAATTTGTGCCTCTTATAGTTTGGCTGTAACGGACAATTTTGGAATATTAGGTGTTTAACCACATGGGGCAGTCCAACGCTTAATATGTGATTATATTAATGCTTTGGGCCTCTGTAAAACCCTACATGTACCATATGAACACTGTGTCTCTAATAGTTTGGCTGTAACGGACATTTTTGGAATATTAGGTGTTCGGCCACATAAGGCAGTCCAACGCTTAATAAGTGACTATATTAATGCTTTGGGCCTCTGTATAACGCTGCTTATACAAAATGAACTCTGTGCCTCTAATAGTTTGGCTGTAACGGACATTTTTGAAATATTAGGTGTTCAACCACATGGGGAAGTCCAACGCTTAATAAGTGACTGTATTAATGCTTTGGGCCTCTGTAAAACGCTGCATATTCGATATGAACTTTGTGCCTCTAATAGTTTAGCTGTAACGGACATTTTTCGAATATTAGGTGTTCATCAACGTGGGGTTGTCGATCGCTTAATATGTGGTTATAGTAATGCTTTGGGCCTCTGTATAACGCTGCATATACAATATAAACTTTGTGCCTCTAATAGTTTGGCTGTAACGGACATTTTTGGAATATTAGGTGTTCAACCACATGAGGCAGTCCAACGCTTAATAAGTGACTATATTAATACTTTGGGCCTCTGTAAATCGCTGCATATTCGATATGAACTTTGTGCCTCTAATAGTTTGGCTGTAACGGACACTTTTGGAATATTAGGTGTGCAACCACATGGGGCAGTCCAACGCTTAATAAGTGACTATATTAATGCCTTGGGCCTCTGTAAAACGCTGCATATTCGATACGAAATTTGTGCCTCTAATAGTTTGGCTGTAACGGACATTTTTGGAATATTAGGTGTTCAACCACATGAGGCAGTCCAACGCTTAATAAGTGACTATATTAATACTTTGGGCCTCTGTAAAACGCTGCATATTCGATATGAACTCTGTGCCCCTAAGAGTTTGGCTGTAACGGACACTTTTGGAATATTAGGTGTTCAACCACATGGGGCAGTCCAACGCTTAATAAGTGACAATATTAATGCTTTGGGCCTCCGTATAACACTGCATATACGATATGAAATTTGTGCCTCTTATAGTTTGGCTGTAACGGACAATTTTGGAATATTAGGTGTTTAACCACATGGGGCAGTCCAACGCTTAATATGTGATTATATTAATGCTTTGGGCCTCTGTAAAACCCTACATGTACCATATGAACACTGTGTCTCTAATAGTTTGGCTGTAACGGACATTTTTGGAATATTAGGTGTTCGGCCACATAAGGCAGTCCAACGCTTAATAAGTGACTATATTAATGCTTTGGGCCTCTGTAAAACGCTGCTTATATAATATGAGCACTGTGTCTATAATAGTTTGGCTGTAACGGACATTTTTGGAATATTAGGTGTTCAACCACATGAGGCAGTCCAACGCTTAATAAGTGACTATATTAATACTTTGGGCCTCTGTAAATCGCTGCATATTCGATATGAACTTTGTGCCTCTAATAGTTTGGCTGTAACGGACACTTTTGGAATATTAGGTGTGCAACCACATGGGGCAGTCCAACGCTTAATAAGTGACTATATTAATGCTTTGGGCCTCTGTAAAACGCTGCATATTCGATACGAAATTTGTGCCTCTAATAGTTTGGCTGTAACGGACATTTTTGGAATATTAGGTGTTCAACCACATGAGGCAGTCCAACGCTTAATAAGTGACTATATTAATACTTTGGGCCTCTGTAAAACGCTGCATATTCGATATGAACTCTGTGCCCCTAAGAGTTTGGCTGTAACGGACACTTTTGGAATATTAGGTGTTCAACCACATGGGGCAGTCCAACGCTTAATAAGTGACAATATTAATGCTTTGGGCCTCTGTATAACACTGCATATACGATATGAAATTTGTGCCTCTTATAGTTTGGCTGTAACGGACAATTTTGGAATATTAGGTGTTTAACCACATGGGGCAGTCCAACGCTTAATATGTGATTATATTAATGCTTTGGGCCTCTGTAAAACCCTACATGTACCATATGAACACTGTGTCTCTAATAGTTTGGCTGTAACGGACATTTTTGGAATATTAGGTGTTCGGCCACATAAGGCAGTCCAACGCTTAATAAGTGACTATATTAATGCTTTGGGCCTCTGTAAAACGCTGCATATATAATATGAGCACTGTGTCTATAATAGTTTGGCTGTAACGGACATTTTTGGAATATTAGGTGTTCGGCCACATAAGGCAGTCCAACGCTTAATAAGTGACTATATTAATGCTTTGGGCCTCTGTAAAACGCTGCATATACAATATGAACTTTATGCCTCTTATAGTTTGGCTGTAACTGACATTTTTGGAATATTAGGTGTTCAACCACATAGGGCAGTCCAACGCTTAATAAGTGACTATATTAATGCTTTGGGCCTCTGTTTAACGCTGCATATACAATATGAACTTTATGCCTCTTATAGTTTGGCTGTAACTGACACTTTTGGAATATTAGGTGTTCAACTACATGTTGCAGTCCAACGCTTAACATGTGATTATAGTAATGCTTTGGGCCTCTGTATAACGCTCCATATACAATATGAACTTAATGCCTCTTCTAGTTTTTCTGTAACTGACACTTTTGGAATATTAGGTGTTCGACCACATGTTGCAGTCCAACGCTTAATAAGTGACTATATTAATGCTTTGGGCCTCTGTAAAACCCTGCATGTACAATATGAACACTGTGTTTCTAATAGTTTGGCTGTAACTGACATTTTTGTACTATTAGGTGTTCGACCACATATTGCAGTCCAACGCTTAATAAGTGACTATATTAATGCTTTGGCCCTCTGTAAAACCCTGCATGTACAATATGAACACTGTGTCTCTAAAAGTTTGGCTGTAACTGACATTTTTGAACTATTAGGTGTTCGACCACATATTGCAGTCCAACGCTTAATAAGTGACTATATTAATGCTTTGGCCCTCTGTAAAACCCTGCATGTACAATATGAACACTGTGTCTCTAAAAGTTTGGCTGTAACTGACATTTTTGAACTATTAGGTGTTCGGCCACATGTTGCAGTCCATCGCTTAATAAGTGACTATGTTAATGCTTTGGGCCTCTGTAAAACTCTGCATGTACAATATGAACACTGGTCTCTAATAGTTTGGTTGTAACTGACATTTTTGTAATATTAGGTGTTCGGCCACATGTTGCAGTCCAACGCTTAATAAGTGACTATATTAATGCTTTGGCCCTCTGTAAAACCCTGCATGTACAATATGAACACTGTGTCTCTAAAAGTTTGGCTGTAACTGACATTTTTGTAATATTAGGTGTTCGACCACATATTGCAGTCCAACGCTTGATAAGTGACTATATTAATGCTTTGGGACTCTGTATAACGCTGCATATACAGTATGAACTCTCTGCTTCTTATTGTTTGGCTGTTACTGTCATTTTTGGAATATTAGGTGTTCGACCACATGTTGCAGTCCAACGCTTAATAAGTGACTATATTAATGCTTTGGCCCTCTGTAAAACCCTGCATGTACAATATGAAAACTGTGTCTCTAATAGTTTGGCTGTATCGGACATTTTTGGCATATTAGGTGTTCAACCACATAGAGCAGTCCAACGCTTAATAAGTGACTATATTAATGCTTTGGGCCTCTGTAAAACGCTGCATATACAATATGAACACTGTGTCTATAATGGTAAGGCTGTAACGGACATTTTTGGAATATTAGGTGTTCAACCACATGGGGCAGTCCAACGCTTAATATGAGGTTAAAGTAATGCCTTGGGCCTCTGTTTAACGCTGCATATACAATATGAACTTTATGCCTCTTATAGTTTGGCTGTAACTGACATTTTTATAATATTAGGTGTTCGACCACATGTTGCAGTCCAACGCTTAATAAGTGACTATATTAATGCTTTGGGCCTCTGTAAAACCCTGCATATAAAATATGAACACTGTGTCTCTAATAGTTTAACTGTAACGGACATTTTTGGAATATTAGGTGTTCGACCACATGTTGCAGTCCAACGCTTAATAAGAGACTATATTAATGCATTGGGCCTTTGAAAAACGCTGCATATACAATATAAACACAGTGTCTCTAATAGTTTGGCTGTAACGGACATTTTTGGAATATTAGGTGTTCAACCACATAAGGCAGTCCAACGCTTAATAAGTGACTATATTAATGCTTTTGGCCTCTGCAAAACGCTGCATATACAATATGAACAGTGTCTATAATAGTTTGGCTGTAACGGACATTTTTGGAATATTAGGTGTTCAACTACATGTTGCAGTTCAACGCGTAACATGTGATTATAGTAATGCTTTGGGCCTCTGTATAACGCTGCATATACAATATGAACTTTATGCCTCTTATAGTTTGGCTGTAACTGACATTTTTGGAATATTAGATGTTCAACCACATATGGCAGTCCAACGCTTAATAAGTGACTATATTAATGCTTTGGGCCTCTGTTTAACGCTGCATATACAATATGAACTTTATGCCTCTTATAGTTTGGCTGTAACTGACACTTTTGGAATATTAGGTGTTCAACTACATGTTGCAGTCCAACGCTTAACATGTGATTATAGTAATGTTTTGGGCCTCTGTATAACGCTGCATATACAATATGAACTTAATGCCTCTTCTAGTTTTTCTGTAACTGACACTTTTGGAATATTAGGTGTTCGACCACATGTTGCAGTCCAACGCTTAATAAGTGACTATATTAATGCTTTGGGCCTCTGTAAAACCCTGCATGTACAATATGAACACTGTGTCTCTAATAGTTTGGCTGTAACGGACATTTTTGGAATATTAGGTGTTCGGCCACATGTTGCAGTCCATCGCTTAATAAGTGACTATATTAATGCTTTGGGCCTCTGTAAAACCCTACATGTACCATATGAACACTGTGTCTCTAATAGTTTGGCTGTAACGGACATTTTTGGAAAATTAGATGTTCGGCCATATGTTGCAGTCCATCGCTTAATAAGTGACTATATTAATGCTTTGGGCCTCTGTAAAACCCTACATGTACCATATGAACACTGTGTCTCTAATAGTTTGGCTGTAACGGACATTTTTGGAATATTAGGTGTTCGGCCACATGTTGCAGTCCATCGCTTAATAAGTGACTATATTAATGCTTTGGGCCTCTGTAAAACACTGCATATACAATATGAACACTGTGTCTATAATAGTTTGGCTGTAACGGATATTTTTGGAATATTAGGTGTTCAACTACATGTTGCAGTCCAACGCGTAACATGTGATTATAGTAATGCTTTGGGCCTCTGTATAACGCTGCATATACAATATGAACTTTATGCCTCTTATAGTTTGGCTGTAACTGACATTTTTGGAATATTAGGTGTTCAACCACATAGGGCAGTCCAAGGCTTAATAAGTGACTATATTATTGCTTTGAGCCTCTGTTTAACGCTGCATATACAATATGAACTTTATGCCTCTTATAGTTTGGCTGTAACTGACACTTTTGGAATATTAGGTGTTCAACTACATGTTGCAGTCCAACGCTTAACATGTGATTATAGTAATGCTTTGGGCCTCTGTATAACGCTGCATATACAATATGAACTTTATGCCTCTTATAGTTTGGCTGTAACTGACATTTTTATAATATTAGGTGTTCGACCACATGTTGCAGTCCAACGCTTAATAAGTGACTATATTAATGCTTTGGGCCTCTGTAAAACCCTGCATATAAAATATGAACACTGTGTCTCTAATAGTTTAACTGTAACGGACATTTTTGGAATATTAGGTGTTCGACCACATGTTGCAGTCCAACGCTTAATAAGAGACTATATTAATGCATTGGGCCTTTGAAAAACGCTGCATATACAATATAAACACTGTGTCTCTAATAGTTTGGCTGTAACGGACATTTTTGGAATATTAGGTGTTCAACCACATGGGGCAGTCCAACGCTTAATATGAGGTTAAAGTAATGCCTTGGGCCTCTGTTTAACGCTGCATATGCAATATGAACTTTATGCCTCTTATAGTTTGGCTGTAACTGACATTTTTATAATATTAGGTGTTCGACCAAATGTTGCAGTCCAACGCTTAATAAGTGACTATATTAATGCTTTGGGCCTCTGTAAAACCCTGCATATAAAATATGAACACTGTGTCTCTAATAGTTTAACTGTAACGGACATTTTTGGAATATTAGGTGTTCGACCACATGTTGCAGTCCAACGCTTAATAAGAGACTATATTAATGCATTGGGCCTTTGAAAAACGCTGCATATACAATATAAACACTGTGTCTCTAATAGTTTGGCTGTAACGGACATTTTTGGAATATTAGATGTTCGGCCACATGTTGCAGTCCATCGCTTAATAAGTGACTATATTAATGCTTTGGGCCTCTGTAAAACCCTGCATGTACAATATGAACACTGTGTCTCTAAAAGTTTGGCTGTAACTGACATTTTTGTAATATTAGGTGTTCGACCACATGTTGCAGTCCATCGCTTAATAAGTGACTATATTAATGCTTTGGGCCTCTGTAAAACCCTGCATGTACAATATGAACACTGTGTCTATAATAGTTTGGCTGTAACGGATATTTTTGAAATATTAGGTGTTCAACTACATGTTGCAGTCCAACGCGTAACATGTGATTATAGTAATGCTTTGGGCCTCTGTATAACGCTGCATATACAATATGAACTTTATGCCTCTTATAGTTTGGCTGTAACTGACATTTTTGGAATATTAGATGTTCAACCACATATGGCAGTCCAACGCTTAATAAGTGACTATATTAATGCTTTGGGCCTCTGTTTAACGCTGCATATACAATATGAACTTTATGCCTCTTATAGTTTGGCTGTAACTGACACTTTTGGAATATTAGGTGTTCAACTACATGTTGCAGTCCAACGCTTAACATGTGATTATAGTAATGCTTTGGGCCTCTGTATAACGCTCCATATACAATATGAACTTAATGCCTCTTCTAGTTTTTCTGTAACGGACATTTTTGGAATATTAGATGTTCTGCCACATGTTGCAGTCCATCGCTTAATAAGTGACTATATTAATGCTTTGGGCCTCTGTAAAACCCTGCATGTACAATATGAACACTGTGTTTCTAATAGTTTGGCTGTAACTGACATTTTTGTACTATTAGGTGTTCGACCACATATTGCAGTCCAACGCTTAATAAGTGACTATATTAATGCTTTGGCCCTCTGTAAAACCCTGCATGTACAATATGAACACTGTGTCTCTAAAAGTTTGGCTGTATCTGACATTTTTGAACTATTAGGTGTTCGACCACATATTGCAGTCCAACGCTTAATAAGTGACTATATTAATGCTTTGGCCCTCTGTAAAACCCTGCATGTACAATATGAACACTGTGTCTCTAAAAGTTTGGCTGTAACTGACATTTTTGAACTATTAGGTGTTCGGCCACATGTTGCAGTCCATCGCTTAATAAGTGACTATGTTAATGCTTTGGGCCTCTGTAAAACTCTGCATGTACAATATGAACACTGGTCTCTAATAGTTTGGTTGTAACTGACATTTTTGTAATATTAGGTGTTCGGCCACATGTTGCAGTCCAACGCTTAATAAGTGACTATATTAATGCTTTGGCCCTCTGTAAAACCCTGCATGTACAATATGAACACTGTGTCTCTAAAAGTTTGGCTGTAACTGACATTTTTGTAATATTAGGTGTTCGACCACATATTGCAGTCCAACGCTTGATAAGTGACTATATTAATGCTTTGGGACTCTGTATAACGCTGCATATACAGTATGAACTCTCTGCTTCTTATTGTTTGGCTGTTACTGTCATTTTTGGAATATTAGGTGTTCGACCACATGTTGCAGTCCAACGCTTAATAAGTGACTATGTTAATGCTTTGGCCCTCTGTAAAACCCTGCATGTACAATATGAAAACTGTGTCTCTAATAGTTTGGCTGTATCGGACATTTTTGGCATATTAGGTGTTCAACCACATAGAGCAGTCCAACGCTTAATAAGTGACTATATTAATGCTTTGGGCCTCTGTAAAACGCTGCATATACAATATGAACACTGTGTCTATAATGGTAAGGCTGTAACGGACATTTTTGGAATATTAGGTGTTCAACCACATGGGGCAGTCCAACGCTTAATATGAGGTTAAAGTAATGCCTTGGGCCTCTGTTTAACGCTGCATATACAATATGAACTTTATGCCTCTTATAGTTTGGCTGTAACTGACATTTTTATAATATTAGGTGTTCGACCACATGTTGCAGTCCAACGCTTAATAAGTGACTATATTAATGCTTTGGGCCTCTGTAAAACCCTGCATATAAAATATGAACACTGTGTCTCTAATAGTTTAACTGTAGCGGACATTTTTGGAATATTAGGTGTTCGACCACATGTTGCAGTCCAACGCTTAATAAGAGACTATATTAATGCATTGGGCCTTTGAAAAACGCTGCATATAAAATATGAACACTGTGTCTCTAATAGTTTAACTGTAGCGGACATTTTTGGAATATTAGGTGTTCGACCACATGTTGCAGTCCAACGCTTAATAAGAGACTATATTAATGCATTGGGCCTTTGAAAAACGCTGCATATACAATATAAACACTGTGTCTCTAATAGTTTGGCTGTAACGGACATTTTTGGAATATTAGGTGTTCAACCACATAAGGCAGTCCAACGCTTAATAAGTGACTATATTAATGCTTTTGGCCTCTGCAAAACGCTGCATATACAATATGAACAGTGTCTATAATAGTTTGGCTGTAACGGACATTTTTGGAATATTAGGTGTTCAACTACATGTTGCAGTTCAACGCGTAACATGTGATTATAGTAATGCTTTGGGCCTCTGTATAACGCTGCATATACAATATGAACTTTATGCCTCTTATAGTTTGGCTGTAACTGACATTTTTGGAATATTAGATGTTCAACCACATATGGCAGTCCAACGCTTAATAAGTGACTATATTAATGCTTTGGGCCTCTGTTTAACGCTGCATATACAATATGAACTTTATGCCTCTTATAGTTTGGCTGTAACTGACACTTTTGGAATATTAGGTGTTCAACTACATGTTGCAGTCCAACGCTTAACATGTGATTATAGTAATGTTTTGGGCCTCTGTATAACGCTGCATATACAATATGAACTTAATGCCTCTTCTAGTTTTTCTGTAACTGACACTTTTGGAATATTAGGTGTTCGACCACATGTTGCAGTCCAACGCTTAATAAGTGACTATATTAATGCTTTGGGCCTCTGTAAAACCCTGCATGTACAATATGAACACTGTGTCTCTAATAGTTTGGCTGTAACGGACATTTTTGGAATATTAGGTGTTCGGCCACATGTTGCAGTCCATCGCTTAATAAGTGACTATATTAATGCTTTGGGCCTCTGTAAAACCCTACATGTACCATATGAACACTGTGTCTCTAATAGTTTGGCTGTAACGGACATTTTTGGAAAATTAAATGTTCGGCCATATGTTGCAGTCCATCGCTTAATAAGTGACTATATTAATGCTTTGGGCCTCTGTAAAACCCTACATGTACCATATGAACACTGTGTCTCTAATATTTTGGCTGTAACGGACATTTTTGGAATATTAGGTGTTCGGCCACATGTTGCAGTCCATCGCTTAATAAGTGACTATATTAATGCTTTGGGCCTCTGTAAAACGCTGCATATACAATATGAACACTGTGTCTATAATAGTTTGGCTGTAACGGATATTTTTGGAATATTAGGTGTTCAACTACATGTTGCAGTCCAACGCGTAACATGTGATTATAGTAATGCTTTGGGCCTCTGTATAACGCTGCATATACAATATGAACTTTATGCCTCTTATAGTTTGGCTGTAACTGACATTTTTGGAATATTAGGTGTTCAACCACATAGGGCAGTCCAAGGCTTAATAAGTGACTATATTATTGCTTTGAGCCTCTGTTTAACGCTGCATATTCAATATGAACTTTATGCCTCTTATAGTTTGGCTGTAACTGACACTTTTGGAATATTAGGTGTTCAACTACATGTTGCAGTCCAACGCTTAACATGTGATTATAGTAATGCTTTGGGCCTCTGTATAACGCTGCATATACAATATGAACTTTATGCCTCTTATAGTTTGGCTGTAACTGACATTTTTATAATATTAGGTGTTCGACCACATGTTGCAGTCCAACGCTTAATAAGTGACTATATTAATGCTTTGGGCCTCTGTAAAACCCTGCATATAAAATATGAACACTGTGTCTCTAATAGTTTAACTGTAACGGACATTTTTGGAATATTAGGTGTTCGACCACATGTTGCAGTCCAACGCTTAATAAGAGACTATATTAATGCATTGGGCCTTTGAAAAACGCTGCATATACAATATAAACACTGTGTCTCTAATAGTTTGGCTGTAACGGACATTTTTGGAATATTAGGTGTTCAACCACATGGGGCAGTCCAACGCTTAATATGAGGTTAAAGTAATGCCTTGGGCCTCTGTTTAACGCTGCATATACAATATGAACTTTATGCCTCTTATAGTTTGGCTGTAACTGACATTTTTATAATATTAGGTGTTCGACCAAATGTTGCAGTCCAACGCTTAATAAGTGACTATATTAATGCTTTGGGCCTCTGTAAAACCCTGCATATAAAATATGAACACTGTGTCTCTAATAGTTTAACTGTAACGGACATTTTTGGAATATTAGGTGTTCGACCACATGTTGCAGTCCAACGCTTAATAAGAGACTATATTAATGCATTGGGCCTTTGAAAAACGCTGCATATACAATATAAACACTGTGTCTCTAATAGTTTGGCTGTAACGGACATTTTTGGAATATTAGGTGTTCAACCACATAAGGCAGTCCAACGCTTAATAAGTGACTATATTAATGCTTTGGGCCTCTGTAAAACGCTGCATATACAATATGAACAGTGTCTATAATAGTTTGGCTGTAACGGACATTTTTGGAATATTAGGTGTTCAACTACATGTTGCAGTCCAACGCGTAACATGTGATTATAGTAATGCTTTGGGCCTCTGTATAACGCTGCATATACAATATGAACTTTATGCCTCTTATAGTTTGGCTGTAACTGACATTTTTGGAATATTAGATGTTCAACCACATATGGCAGTCCAACGCTTAACATGTGATTATAGTAATGCTTTGGGCCTCAGTATAACGCTGCATATACAATATGAACTTAATGCCTCTTCTAGTTTTTCTGTAACTGACACTTTTGGAATATTAGGTGTTCGACCACATGTTGCAGTCCAACGCTTAATAAGTGACTATATTAATGCTTTGGGCCTCTGTAAAACCCTGCATGTACAATATGAACACTGTGTCTCTAATAGTTTGGCTGTAACGGACATTTTTGGAATATTACGTGTTCGGCCACATGTTGCAGTCCATCGCTTAATAAGTGACTATATTAATGCTTTGGGCCTCTGTAAAACCCTACATGTACCATATGAACACTGTGTCTCTAATAGTTTGGCTGTAACGGACATTTTTGGAATATTAGATGTTCGGCCACATGTTGCAGTCCATCGCTTAATAAGTGACTATATTAATGCTTTGGGCCTCTGTAAAACCCTACATGTACCATATGAACACTATGTCTCTAATAGTTTGGCTGTAACGGACATTTTTGGAATATTAGGTGTTCGGCCACATGTTGCAGTCCATCGCTTAATAAGTGACTATATTAATGCTTTGGGCCTCTGTAAAACGCTGCATATACAATATGAACACTGTGTCTATAATAGTTTGGCTGTAACGGATATTTTTGGAATATTAGGTGTTTAACCACATAGGGCAGTCCAACGCTTAATAAGTGACTATATTAATGCTTTGAGCCTCTGTTTAACGCTGCATATACAATATGAACTTTATGCCTCTTATAGTTTGGCTGTAACTGACACTTTTGGAATGTTAGGTGTTCAACTACATGTTGCAGTCCAACGCTTAACATGTGATTATAGTAATGCTTTGGGCCTCTGTATAACGCTGCATATACAATATGAACTTAATGCCTCTTCTAGTTTTTCTGTAACTGACACTTTTGGAATATTAGGTGTTCGACCACATGTTGCAGTCCAACGCTTAATATGTGACTATATTAATGCTTTGGGCCTCTGTAAAACCCTGCATGTACAATATGAACACTGTGTCTCTAATAGTTTGGCTGTAACGGACATTTTTGGATTATTAGGTGTTCGGCCACATGTTGCAGTCCAACGCTTAATAAGTGACTATATTAATGCTTTGGCCCTCTGTAAAACCCTGCATGTACAATATGAACACTGGTCTCTAATAGTTTGGTTGTAACTGACATTTTTGTAATATTAGGTGTTCGGCCACATGTTGCAGTCCAACGCTTAAAAGTGACTATATTAATGCTTTGGCCCTCTGTAAAACCCTGCATGTACAATATGAACACTGTGTCTCTAAAAGTTTGGCTGTAACTGACATTTTTGTAATATTAGGTGTTCGACCACATATTGCAGTCCAACGCTTAATAAGTGACTATATTAATGCTTTGGGACTCTGTATAACGCTGCATATACAGTATGAACTCTCTGCTTCTTATTGTTTGGCTGTTACTGTCATTTTTGGAATATTAGGTGTTCGACCACATGTTGCAGTCCAACGCTTAATAAGTGACTATATTAATGCTTTGGCCCTCTGTAAAACCCTGCATGTACAATATGAAAACTGTGTCTCTAATAGTTTGGCTGTATCGGACATTTTTGGCATATTAGGTGTTCAACCACATAGGGCAGTCCAACGCTTAATAAAAGACTATATTAATGCGATGGGCCTCTGTAAAACGCTGCATATACAATATGAACACTGTGTCTATAATGGTAAGGCTGTAACGGATATTTTTGGAATATTAGGTGTTCAACCACATGGGGCAGTCCAACGCTTAATATGAGGTTAAAGTAATGCCTTGGGCCTCTGTTTAACGCTGCATATACAATATGAACTTTATGCCTCTTATAGTTTGGCTGTAACTGACATTTTTGGAATATTAGGTGTTCGACCACATGTTGCAGTCCAACGCTTAATAAGTGACTATATTAATGCCTTGGGCCTCTGTAAAACCCTGCATATAAAATATGAACACTGTGTCTCTAATAGTTTGGCTGTAACGAACATTTTTGGAATATTAGGTGTTCGGCCACATGTTGCAGTAAATCGCTTAATAAGTGACTATATTAATGATTTGGGCCTCTGTAATACCCTGCATGTACAATATAAACACTGTGTCTCTAATAGTTTGGCTGTAACGGACATTTTTGGAATATTAGGTGTTCAACCACATGTTGCAGTCCATCGCTTAATAAGTGACTATATTAATGCTTTGGGCCTCTGTAAAACCCTGCATATAAAATATGAACACTGTGTCTCTAATAGTTTGGCTGTAACTGACATGTTTGGAATATTAGGTGTTCGACCACATGTTGCAGTCCAACGCTTAATAAGTGACTATATTAATGCTTTGGCCCTCTGTAAAACCCTTCATGTACAATATGAACACTGTGTCTCTAATAGTTTAACTGTAACGGACATTTTTGGAATATTAGGTGTTCAACCACATAGGGCAGTCCAACGCTTAATAAGTGACTATATTAATGCTTTGGGCCTCTGTAAAACGCTGCATATACAGTACGAACTCTGTGCCTCTTATAGCTTGGCTGTAACTGACACTTCTGTAATATTAGGTGTTCGGCCACATGTTGCAGTCCAACGCTTAATAAGTGACTGTATTAATGCTTTGGCCCTCTGTAAAACCCTGCATGTACAATATGAACACTGTGTCTCTAATAGTTTGGCTGTAACGGACATTTTTGGAATATTAGGTGTTCGGCCACATGTTGCAGTCCATCACTTAATAAGTGACTATATTAATGCTTTGAGCCTCTGTAAAACCCTGCATATAAAATATGAACACTGTGTTTCTAATAGTTTGGCTGTAACGAACGTTTTTGGAATATTAGGTGTTCGGTCACATGTTGCAGTCCATCGCTTAATAAGTGACTATATTAATGCTTTGGGCCTCTGTAAAACCCTGCATGTACAATATGAACACTGTGTCTCTAATAGTTTGGCTGTAACGGACATTTTTGGATTATTAGGTGTTCGGCCACATGTTGCAGTCCAACGCTTAATAAGTGACTATATTAATGCTTTGAGCCTCTGTTTAACGCTGCATATACAATATGAACTTTATGCCTCTTATAGTTTGGCTGTAACTGACACTTTTGGAATATTAGGTGTTCAACTACATGTTGCAGTCCAACGCTTAACATGTGATTATAGTAATGCTTTGGGCCTCTGTATAACGCTGCATATACAATATGAACTTAATGCCTCTTCTAGTTTTTCTGTAACTGACACTTTTGGAATATTAATTGTTCGACCACATGTTGCAGTCCAACGCTTAATATGTGACTATATTAATGCTTTGGGCCTCTGTAAAACCCTGCATGTACAATATGAACACTGTGTTTCTAATAGTTTGGCTGTAACGAACATTTTTGGAATATTAGGTGTTGGGCCACATGTTGCAGTCCATCGCTTAATAAGTGACTATATTAATGCTTTGGGCCTCTGTAAAACCCTGCATGTACAATATGAACACTGTGTCTCTAATAGTTTGGCTGTAACGGACATTTTTGGATTATTAGGTGTTCGGCCACATGTTGCAGTCCAACGCTTAATAAGTGACTATATTAATGCTTTGGCCCTCTGTAAAACCCTGCATGTACAATATGAACACTGGTCTCTAATAGTTTGGTTGTAACTGACATTTTTGTAATATTAGGTGTTCGGCCACATGTTGCAGTCCAACGCTTAATAAGTGACTATATTAATGCTTTGGGACTCTGTATAACGCTGCATATACAGTATGAACTCTCTGCTTCTTATTGTTTGGCTGTTACTGTCATTTTTGGAATATTAGGTGTTCGACCACATGTTGCAGTCCAACGCTTAATAAGTGACTATATTAATGCTTTGGCCCTCTGTAAAACCCTGCATGTACAATATGAAAACTGTGTCTCTAATAGTTTGGCTGTATCGGACATTTTTGGCATATTAGGTGTTCAACCACATAGGGCAGTCCAACGCTTAATAAAAGACTATATTAATGCGTTGGGCCTCTGTAAAACGCTGCATATACAATATGAACACTGTGTCTATAATGGTAAGGCTGTAACGGATATTTTTGGAATATTAGGTGTTCAACCACATGGGGCAGTCCAACGCTTAATATGAGGTTAAAGTAATGCCTTGGGCCTCTGTTTAACGCTGCATATACAATATGAACTTTATGCCTCTTATAGTTTGGCTGTAACTGACATTTTTGGAATATTAGGTGTTCGACCACATGTTGCAGTCCAACGCTTAATAAGTGACTATATTAATGCCTTGGGCCTCTGTAAAACCCTGCATATAAAATATGAACACTGTGTCTCTAATAGTTTGGCTGTAACTGACATTTTTGTAATATTAGGTGTTCGGCCACATGTTGCAGTCCAACGCTTAAAAGTGACTATATTAATGCTTTGGCCCTCTGTAAAACCCTGCATGTACAATATGAACACTGTGTCTCTAAAAGTTTGGCTGTAACTGACATTTTTGTAATATTAGGTGTTCGACCACATATTGCAGTCCAACGCTTAATAAGTGACTATATTAATGCTTTGGGACTCTGTATAACGCTGCATATACAGTATGAACTCTCTGCTTCTTATTGTTTGGCTGTTACTGTCATTTTTGGAATATTAGGTGTTCGACCACATGTTGCAGTCCAACGCTTAATAAGTGACTATATTAATGCTTTGGCCCTCTGTAAAACCCTGCATGTACAATATGAAAACTGTGTCTCTAATAGTTTGGCTGTATCGGACATTTTTGGCATATTAGGTGTTCAACCACATAGGGCAGTCCAACGCTTAATAAAAGACTATATTAATGCGTTGGGCCTCTGTAAAACGCTGCATATACAATATGAACACTGTGTCTATAATGGTAAGGCTGTAACGGATATTTTTGGAATATTAGGTGTTCAACCACATGGGGCAGTCCAACGCTTAATATGAGGTTAAAGTAATGCCTTGGGCCTCTGTTTAACGCTGCATATACAATATGAACTTTATGCCTCTTATAGTTTGGCTGTAACTGACATTTTTGGAATATTAGGTGTTCGACCACATGTTGCAGTCCAACGCTTAATAAGTGACTATATTAATGCCTTGGGCCTCTGTAAAACCCTGCATATAAAATATGAACACTGTGTCTCTAATAGTTTGGCTGTAACGAACATTTTTGGAATATTAGGTGTTCGGCCACATGTTGCAGTAAATCGCTTAATAAGTGACTATATTAATGCTTTGGGCCTCTGTAATACCCTGCATGTACAATATAAACACTGTGTCTCTAATAGTTTGGCTGTAACGGACATTTTTGGAATATTAGGTGTTCAACCACATGTTGCAGTCCATCGCTTAATAAGTGACTATATTAATGCTTTGGGCCTCTGTAAAACCCTGCATATAAAATATGAACACTGTGTCTCTAATAGTTTGGCTGTAACTGACATTTTTGGAATATTAGGTGTTCGACCACATGTTGCAGTCCAACGCTTAATAAGTGACTATATTAATGCTTTGGCCCTCTGTAAAACCCTTCATGTACAATATGAACACTGTGTCTCTAATAGTTGGGCAGTAACGGACATTTTTGGAATATTAGGTGTTCGGCTACATGTTGCAGTCCATCGCTTAATAAGTGACTATGTGGGCCTCTGTAAAACCCTGCATGTACAATTTAAACACTGTGTCTCTAATAGTTTGGCTGTAACGGACATTTTTGGAATATTAGGTGTTCGGCCAGATGTTGCAGTCCATCGCTTAATAAGTGACTATGTTAATGCTTTGGGCCTCTGTAAAACCCTGCATATCAAATATGAACACTGTGTCTCTAATAGTTTAACTGTAACGGACATTTTTGGAATATTAGGTGTTCAACCACATAGGGCAGTCCAACGCTTAATAAGTGACTATATTAATGCTTTGGGCCTCTGTAAAACGCTGCATATACAGTACGAACTCTGTGCCTCTTATAGCTTGGCTGTAACTGACACTTCTGTAATATTAGGTGTTCGGCCACATGTTGCAGTCCAACGCTTAATAAGTGACTGTATTAATGCTTTGGCCCTCTGTAAAACCCTGCATGTACAATATGAACACTGTGTCTCTAATAGTTTGGCTGTAACGGACATTTTTGGAATATTAGGTGTTCGGCCACATGTTGCAGTCCATCACTTAATAAGTGACTATATTAATGCTTTGAGCCTCTGTAAAACCCTGCATATAAAATATGAACACTGTGTTTCTAATAGTTTGGCTGTAACGAACGTTTTTGGAATATTAGGTGTTCGGTCACATGTTGCAGTCCATCGCTTAATAAGTGACTATATTAATGCTTTGGGCCTCTGTAAAACCCTGCATGTACAATATGAACACTGTGTCTCTAATAGTTTGGCTGTAACGGACATTTTTGGATTATTAGGTGTTCGGCCACATGTTGCAGTCCAACGCTTAATAAGTGACTATATTAATGCTTTGAGCCTCTGTTTAACGCTGCATATACAATATGAACTTTATGCCTCTTATAGTTTGGCTGTAACTGACACTTTTGGAATATTAGGTGTTCAACTACATGTTGCAGTCCAACGCTTAACATGTGATTATAGTAATGCTTTGGGCCTCTGTATAACGCTGCATATACAATATGAACTTAATGCCTCTTCTAGTTTTTCTGTAACTGACACTTTTGGAATATTAATTGTTCGACCACATGTTGCAGTCCAACGCTTAATATGTGACTATATTAATGCTTTGGGCCTCTGTAAAACCCTGCATGTACAATATGAACACTGTGTTTCTAATAGTTTGGCTGTAACGAACATTTTTGGAATATTAGGTGTTGGGCCACATGTTGCAGTCCATCGCTTAATAAGTGACTATATTAATGCTTTGGGCCTCTGTAAAACCCTGCATGTACAATATGAACACTGTGTCTCTAATAGTTTGGCTGTAACGGACATTTTTGGATTATTAGGTGTTCGGCCACATGTTGCAGTCCAACGCTTAATAAGTGACTATATTAATGCTTTGGCCCTCTGTAAAACCCTGCATGTACAATATGAACACTGGTCTCTAATAGTTTGGTTGTAACTGACATTTTTGTAATATTAGGTGTTCGGCCACATGTTGCAGTCCAACGCTTAATAAGTGACTATATTAATGCTTTGGGACTCTGTATAACGCTGCATATACAGTATGAACTCTCTGCTTCTTATTGTTTGGCTGTTACTGTCATTTTTGGAATATTAGGTGTTCGACCACATGTTGCAGTCCAACGCTTAATAAGTGACTATATTAATGCTTTGGCCCTCTGTAAAACCCTGCATGTACAATATGAAAACTGTGTCTCTAATAGTTTGGCTGTATCGGACATTTTTGGCATATTAGGTGTTCAACCACATAGGGCAGTCCAACGCTTAATAAAAGACTATATTAATGCGTTGGGCCTCTGTAAAACGCTGCATATACAATATGAACACTGTGTCTATAATGGTAAGGCTGTAACGGATATTTTTGGAATATTAGGTGTTCAACCACATGGGGCAGTCCAACGCTTAATATGAGGTTAAAGTAATGCCTTGGGCCTCTGTTTAACGCTGCATATACAATATGAACTTTATGCCTCTTATAGTTTGGCTGTAACTGACATTTTTGGAATATTAGGTGTTCGACCACATGTTGCAGTCCAACGCTTAATAAGTGACTATATTAATGCCTTGGGCCTCTGTAAAACCCTGCATATAAAATATGAACACTGTGTCTCTAATAGTTTGGCTGTAACTGACATTTTTGTAATATTAGGTGTTCGGCCACATGTTGCAGTCCAACGCTTAAAAGTGACTATATTAATGCTTTGGCCCTCTGTAAAACCCTGCATGTACAATATGAACACTGTGTCTCTAAAAGTTTGGCTGTAACTGACATTTTTGTAATATTAGGTGTTCGACCACATATTGCAGTCCAACGCTTAATAAGTGACTATATTAATGCTTTGGGACTCTGTATAACGCTGCATATACAGTATGAACTCTCTGCTTCTTATTGTTTGGCTGTTACTGTCATTTTTGGAATATTAGGTGTTCGACCACATGTTGCAGTCCAACGCTTAATAAGTGACTATATTAATGCTTTGGCCCTCTGTAAAACCCTGCATGTACAATATGAAAACTGTGTCTCTAATAGTTTGGCTGTATCGGACATTTTTGGCATATTAGGTGTTCAACCACATAGGGCAGTCCAACGCTTAATAAAAGACTATATTAATGCGTTGGGCCTCTGTAAAACGCTGCATATACAATATGAACACTGTGTCTATAATGGTAAGGCTGTAACGGATATTTTTGGAATATTAGGTGTTCAACCACATGGGGCAGTCCAACGCTTAATATGAGGTTAAAGTAATGCCTTGGGCCTCTGTTTAACGCTGCATATACAATATGAACTTTATGCCTCTTATAGTTTGGCTGTAACTGACATTTTTGGAATATTAGGTGTTCGACCACATGTTGCAGTCCAACGCTTAATAAGTGACTATATTAATGCCTTGGGCCTCTGTAAAACCCTGCATATAAAATATGAACACTGTGTCTCTAATAGTTTGGCTGTAACGAACATTTTTGGAATATTAGGTGTTCGGCCACATGTTGCAGTAAATCGCTTAATAAGTGACTATATTAATGCTTTGGGCCTCTGTAATACCCTGCATGTACAATATAAACACTGTGTCTCTAATAGTTTGGCTGTAACGGACATTTTTGGAATATTAGGTGTTCAACCACATGTTGCAGTCCATCGCTTAATAAGTGACTATATTAATGCTTTGGGCCTCTGTAAAACCCTGCATATAAAATATGAACACTGTGTCTCTAATAGTTTGGCTGTAACTGACATTTTTGGAATATTAGGTGTTCGACCACATGTTGCAGTCCAACGCTTAATAAGTGACTATATTAATGCTTTGGCCCTCTGTAAAACCCTTCATGTACAATATGAACACTGTGTCTCTAATAGTTGGGCAGTAACGGACATTTTTGGAATATTAGGTGTTCGGCTACATGTTGCAGTCCATCGCTTAATAAGTGACTATGTGGGCCTCTGTAAAACCCTGCATGTACAATTTAAACACTGTGTCTCTAATAGTTTGGCTGTAACGGACATTTTTGGAATATTAGGTGTTCGGCCAGATGTTGCAGTCCATCGCTTAATAAGTGACTATGTTAATGCTTTGGGCCTCTGTAAAACCCTGCATATCAAATATGAACACTGTGTCTCTAATAGTTTAACTGTAACGGACATTTTTGGAATATTAGGTGTTCAACCACATAGGGCAGTCCAACGCTTAATAAGTGACTATATTAATGCTTTGGGCCTCTGTAAAACGCTGCATATACAGTACGAACTCTGTGCCTCTTATAGCTTGGCTGTAACTGACACTTCTGTAATATTAGGTGTTCGGCCACATGTTGCAGTCCAACGCTTAATAAGTGACTGTATTAATGCTTTGGCCCTCTGTAAAACCCTGCATGTACAATATGAACACTGTGTCTCTAATAGTTTGGCTGTAACGGACATTTTTGGAATATTAGGTGTTCGGCCACATGTTGCAGTCCATCACTTAATAAGTGACTATATTAATGCTTTGGGCCTCTGTAAAACCCTGCATATAAAATATGAACACTGTGTTTCTAATAGTTTGGCTGTAACGAACGTTTTTGGAATATTAGGTGTTCGGTCACATGTTGCAGTCCATCGCTTAATAAGTGACTATATTAATGCTCTGGGCCTCTGTAAAACCCTGCATATAAAATATGAACACTGTGTCACTAATAGTTTGGCTGTAACGGACATTTTTGGAATATTAGGTGTTCAACCACATAGGGCAGTCCAACGCTTAATAAGTGACTATATTAATGCTTTGGGCCTCTGTAAAACGCTGCATATACAATATTAACACTGTGTCTATAATGGTAAGGCTGTAACGGACAATTTTGGAATATTAGGTGTTCAACCACATGGGGCAGTCCAACGCTTAATATGTGGTTAAAGTAATGCCTTGGGCCTCTGTTTAACGCTGCATATACAATATGAACTTTATGCCTCTTATAGTTTGGCTGTAACTGACATTTTTGGAATAATAGGTGTTCGACCACATGTTGCAGTCCAACGCTTAATAAGTGACTATATTAATGCTTTGGCCCTCTGTAAAACCCTGCATGTACAATATGAACACTGTGTCTCTAATAGTTTGGCTGTAACGGACATTTTTGGAATATTAGGTGTTCGGCCACATGTTGCAGTCCATAGCTTAATAAGTGACTATATTAATGCTTTGGCCCTCTGTGAAACCCTGCATGTACAATATGAACACTGTGTCTCTAATAGTTTGGCTGTAACGGACATTTTTGGAATATTAGGTGTTCGACCACATGTTGCAGTCCAACGCTTAATAAGTGACTATATTATTGCTTTGGCCCTCTGTAAAACCCTGCATGTACAATATGAACACTGTGTCTCTAATAGTTTGGCTGTAACGGACATTTTTGGAATATTAGGTGTTCAACCACATAGGGCAGTCCAACGCTTATTAAGTGACTGTATTAATGCTTTGGGCCTCTGTAAAACCCTGCATGTACAATATGAAGACTGTGTCTCTAATAGTTTGGCTGTAACGGACATTTTTGGAATATTAGGTGTTCGGCCACATGTTGCAGTCCATCGCTTAATAAGTGACTATATTAATGCTTTGGGCCTCTGTAAAACCCTGCATGTACAATATGAAGACTGTGTCTCTAATAGTTTGGCTGTAACGGACATTTTTGGAATATTAGGTGTTCGGCCACATGTTGCAGTCCATCGCTTAATAAGTGACTATATTAATGCTTTGGGCCTCTGTAAAACCCTGCATGTACAATTTGAACACTGTGTCTCTAATAGTTTGGCTGTAACGGACATTTTTGGAATATTAGGTGTTCGGCCAGATGTTGCAGTCCATCGCTTAATAAGTGACTATGTTAATGCTTTGGGCCTCTGTAAAACCCTGCATATAAAATATGAACACTGTGTCTCTAATAGTTTAACTGTAACGGACATTTTTGGAATATTAGGTGTTCAACCACATAGGGCAGTCCAACGCTTAATAAGTGACTATATTAATGCTTTGGGCCTCTGTAAAGCGCTGCATATACAGTATGAACTCTGTGCCTCTTATAGCTTGGCTGTAACTGACACTTCTGTAATATTAGGTGTTCGGCCACATGTTGCAGTCCAACGCTTAATAAGTGACTGTATTAATGCTTTGGTCCTCTGTAAAACCCTGCATGTACAATATGAACACTGTGTCTCTAATAGTTTGGCTGTAACGGACATTTTTGGAATATTAGGTGTTCGGCCACATGTTGCAGTCCATCACTTAATAAGTGACTATATTAATGCTTTGGGCCTCTGTAAAACCCTGCATATAAAATATGAACACTGTGTTTCTAATAGTTTGGCTGTAACGAACATTTTTGGAATATTAGGTGTTCGGTCACATGTTGCAGTCCATAGCTTAATAAGTGACTATATTAATGCTTTGGCCCTCTGTGAAACCCTGCATGTACAATATGAACACTGTGTCTCTAATAGTTTGGCTGTAACGGACATTTTTGGAATATTAGGTGTTCGACCACATGTTGCAGTCCAACGCTTAATAAGTGACTATATTATTGCTTTGGCCCTCTGTAAAACCCTGCATGTACAATATGAACACTGTGTCTCTAATAGTTTGGCTGTAACGGACATTTTTGGAATATTAGGTGTTCAACCACATAGGGCAGTCCAACGCTTATTAAGTGACTGTATTAATGCTTTGGGCCTCTGTAAAACCCTGCATGTACAATATGAAGACTGTGTCTCTAATAGTTTGGCTGTAACGGACATTTTTGGAATATTAGGTGTTCGGCCACATGTTGCAGTCCATCGCTTAATAAGTGACTATATTAATGCTTTGGGCCTCTGTAAAACCCTGCATGTACAATATGAAGACTGTGTCTCTAATAGTTTGGCTGTAACGGACATTTTTGGAATATTAGGTGTTCGGCCACATGTTGCAGTCCATCGCTTAATAAGTGACTATATTAATGCTTTGGGCCTCTGTAAAACCCTGCATGTACAATTTGAACACTGTGTCTCTAATAGTTTGGCTGTAACGGACATTTTTGGAATATTAGGTGTTCGGCCAGATGTTGCAGTCCATCGCTTAATAAGTGACTATGTTAATGCTTTGGGCCTCTGTAAAACCCTGCATATAAAATATGAACACTGTGTCTCTAATAGTTTAACTGTAACGGACATTTTTGGAATATTAGGTGTTCAACCACATAGGGCAGTCCAACGCTTAATAAGTGACTATATTAATGCTTTGGGCCTCTGTAAAGCGCTGCATATACAGTATGAACTCTGTGCCTCTTATAGCTTGGCTGTAACTGACACTTCTGTAATATTAGGTGTTCGGCCACATGTTGCAGTCCAACGCTTAATAAGTGACTGTATTAATGCTTTGGTCCTCTGTAAAACCCTGCATGTACAATATGAACACTGTGTCTCTAATAGTTTGGCTGTAACGGACATTTTTGGAATATTAGGTGTTCGGCCACATGTTGCAGTCCATCACTTAATAAGTGACTATATTAATGCTTTGGGCCTCTGTAAAACCCTGCATATAAAATATGAACACTGTGTTTCTAATAGTTTGGCTGTAACGAACATTTTTGGAATATTAGGTGTTCGGTCACATGTTGCAGTCCATAGCTTAATAAGTGACTATATTAATGCTTTGGCCCTCTGTGAAACCCTGCATGTACAATATGAACACTGTGTCTCTAATAGTTTGGCTGTAACGGACATTTTTGGAATATTAGGTGTTCGACCACATGTTGCAGTCCAACGCTTAATAAGTGACTATATTATTGCTTTGGCCCTCTGTAAAACCCTGCATGTACAATATGAACACTGTGTCTCTAATAGTTTGGCTGTAACGGACATTTTTGGAATATTAGGTGTTCAACCACATAGGGCAGTCCAACGCTTATTAAGTGACTGTATTAATGCTTTGGGCCTCTGTAAAACCCTGCATGTACAATATGAAGACTGTGTCTCTAATAGTTTGGCTGTAACGGACATTTTTGGAATATTAGGTGTTCGACCACATGTTGCAGTCCAACGCTTAATAAGTGACTATATTATTGCTTTGGCCCTCTGTAAAACCCTGCATGTACAATATGAACACTGTGTCTCTAATAGTTTGGCTGTAACGGACATTTTTGGAATATTAGGTGTTCGGCCACATGTTGCAGTCCATAGCTTAATAAGTGACTATATTAATGCTTTGGCCCTCTGTGAAACCCTGCATGTACAATATGAACACTGTGTCTCTAATAGTTTGGCTGTAACGGACATTTTTGGAATATTAGGTGTTCGACCACATGTTGCAGTCCAACGCTTAATAAGTGACTATATTAATGCTTTGGGCCTCTGTAAAACCCTGCATGTACAATATGAACACTGTGTCTCTAATAGTTTGGCTGTAACGGACATTTTTGGAATATTAGGTGTTCGGGCACATGTTGCAGTCCATCGCTTAATAAGTGACTATATTAATGCTTTGGGCCTCTGTAAAACCCTGCATGTACAATATGAAGACTGTGTCTCTAATAGTTTGGCTGTAACGGACATTTTTGGAATATTAGGTGTTCGGCCACATGTTGCAGTCCATCGCTTAATAAGTGACTATATTAATGCTTTGGGCCTCTGTAAAACCCTGCATATAAAATATGAACATTGTGTCTCTAATAGTTTGGCTGTAACTGACATTTTTGGAATATTATGTGTTCGACCACATGTTGCAGTCCAACGCTTAATAAGTGACTATATTAATGCTTTGGCCCTCTGTAAAACCCTTCATGTACAATATGAACACTGTGTCTCTAATAGTTTGGCTGTAACGGACATTTTTGGAATATTAGGTGTTCGGCCACATGTTGCAGTCCATCGCTTAATAAGTGACTATGTTAATGCTTTGGGCCTCTGTAAAACCCTGCATGTACAATTTGAACACTGTGTCTCTAATAGTTTGGCTGTAACGGACATTTTTGGAATATTAGGTGTTCGGCCACATGTTGCAGTCCATCGCTTAATAAGTGACTATGTTAATGCTTTGGGCCTCTGTAAAACCCTGCATATAAAATATGAACACTGTGTCTCTAATAGTTTAACTGTAACGGACATTTTTGGAATATTAGGTGTTCAACCACATAGGGCAGTCCAACGCTTAATAAGTGACTATATTAATGCTTTGGGCCTCTGTAAAACGCTGCATATACAGTATGAACTCTGTGCCTCTTATAGCTTGGCTGTAACTGACACTTTTGTAATATTAGGTGTTCGACCACATGTTGCAGTCCAACGCTTAATAAGAGACTATATTAATGCATTGGGCCTTTGAAAAACGCTGCATATACAATATAAACACTGTGTCTCTAAAAGTTTGGCTGTAACTGACATTTTTGGAATATTAGGTGTTCAACCACATAGGGCAGTCCAACGCTTAATAAGTGACTATATTAATGCTTTGGGCCTCTGTAAAACCCTGCATATAAAATATGAACACTGTGTCTCTAATAGTTTGGCTGTAACGGACATTTTTGGAATATTAGGTGTTCAACCACATAGGGCAGTCCAACGCTTAATAAGTGACTATATTAATGCTTTGGGCCTCTGTAAAACGCTGCATATACAATATGAACACTGTGTCTATAATGGTAAGGCTGTAACGGACAATTTTGGAATATTAGGTGTTCAACCACATGGGGCAGTCCAACGCTTAATATGTGGTTAAAGTAATGCCTTGGGCCTCTGTTTAACGCTGCATATACAATATGAACTTTATGCCTCTTATAGTTTGGCTGTAACTGACATTTTTGAAATATTAGGTGTTCGACCACATGTTGCCGTCCAACGCTTAATAAGTGACTATATTAATGCTTTGGCCCTCTGTAAAACCCTGCATGTACAATATGAACACTGTGTCTCTAATAGTTTGGCTGTAACGGACATTTTTGGAATATTAGGTGTTCGGCCACATGTTGCAGTCCATAGCTTAATAAGTGACTATATTAATGCTTTGGCCCTCTGTGAAACCCTGCATGTACAATATGAACACTGTGTCTCTAATAGTTTGGCTGTAACGGACATTTTTGGAATATTAGGTGTTCGACCACATGTTGCAGTCCAACGCTTAATAAGTGACTATATTATTGCTTTGGCCCTCTGTAAAACCCTGCATGTACAATATGAACACTGTGTCTCTAATAGTTTGGCTGTAACGGACATTTTTGGAATATTAGGTGTTCAACCACATAGGGCAGTCCAACGCTTAATAAGTGACTATATTAATGCTTTGGGCCTCTGTAAAACCCTGCATGTACAATATGAAGACTGTGTCTCTAATAGTTTGGCTGTAACGGACATTTTTGGAATATTAGGTGTTCGGCCACATGTTGCAGTCCATCGCTTAATAAGTGACTATATTAATGCTTTGGGCCTCTGTAAAACCCTGCATGTACAATATGAAGACTGTGTCTCTAATAGTTTGGCTGTAACGGACATTTTTGGAATATTAGGTGTTCGGCCACATGTTGCAGTCCATCGCTTAATAAGTGACTATATTAATGCTTTGGGCCTCTGTAAAACCCTGCATATAAAATATGAACACTGTGTCTCTAATAGTTTGGCTGTAACTGACATTTTTGGAATATTAGGTGTTCGGCCACATGTTGCAGTCCATCGCTTAATAAGTGACTATATTAATGCTTTGGGCCTCTGTAAAACCCTGCATGTACAATATGAAGACTGTGTCTCTAATAGTTTGGCTGTAACGGACATTTTTGGAATATTAGGTGTTCGGCCACATGTTGCAGTCCATCGCTTAATAAGTGACTATATTAATGCTTTGGGCCTCTGTAAAACCCTGCATATAAAATATGAACAATGTGTCTCTAATAGTTTGGCTGTAACTGACATTTTTGGAATATTATGTGTTCGACCACATGTTGCAGTCCAACGCTTAATAAGTGACTATATTAATGCTTTGGCCCTCTGTAAAACCCTTCATGTACAATATGAACACTGTGTCTCTAATAGTTTGGCTGTAACGGACATTTTTGGAATATTAGGTGTTCGGCCACATGTTGCAGTCCATCGCTTAATAAGTGACTATGTTAATGCTTTGGGCCTCTGTAAAACCCTGCATGTACAATTTGAACACTGTGTCTCTAATAGTTTGGCTGTAACGGACATTTTTGGAATATTAGGTGTTCGGCCACATGTTGCAGTCCATCGCTTAATAAGTGACTATGTTAATGCTTTGGGCCTCTGTAAAACCCTGCATATAAAATATGAACACTGTGTCTCTAATAGTTTAACTGTAACGGACATTTTTGGAATATTAGGTGTTCAACCACATAGGGCAGTCCAACGCTAAATAAGTGACTATATTAATGCTTTGGGCCTCTGTAAAACGCTGCATATACAGTATGAACTCTGTGCCTCTTATAGCTTGGCTGTAACTGACACTTTTGTAATATTAGGTGTTCGACCACATGTTGCAGTCCAACGCTTAATAAGAGACTATATTAATGCATTGGGCCTTTGAAAAACGCTGCATATACAATATAAACACTGTGTCTCTAAAAGTTTGGCTGTAACTGACATTTTTGGAATATTAGGTGTTCAACCACATAGGGCAGTCCAACGCTTAATAAGTGACTATATTAATGCTTTGGGCCTCTGTAAAACCCTGCATATAAAATATGAACACTGTGTCTCTAATAGTTTGGCTGTAACGGACATTTTTGGAATATTAGGTGTTCAACCACATAGGGCAGTCCAACGCTTAATAAGTGACTATATTAATGCTTTGGGCCTCTGTAAAACGCTGCATATACAATATGAACACTGTGTCTATAATGGTAAGGCTGTAACGGACAATTTTGGAATATTAGGTGTTCAACCACATGGGGCAGTCCAACGCTTAATATGTGGTTAAAGTAATGCCTTGGGCCTCTGTTTAACGCTGCATATACAATATGAACTTTATGCCTCTTATAGTTTGGCTGTAACTGACACTTTTGGAATATTAGGTGTTCAACTACATGTTGCAGTCCATCGCTTAATAAGTGACTATGTTAATGCTTTGGGCCTCTGTAAATCCCTGCATATAAAATATGAACACTGTGTCTCTAATAGTTTAACTGTAACGGACATTTTTGGAATATTAGGTGTTCAACCACATAGGGCAGTCCAACGCTTAATAAGTGACTATATTAATGCTTTGGGCCTCTATATAACGCTGCATATACAATATGAACTTAATGCCTCTTCAAGTTTTTCTGTAACAGACACTTTTGGAATATTAGGTGTTCGACCACATGTTGCAGTCCAACGCTCAATAAGTGACTATATTAATGCTTTTGCCTCTGTAAAACCTTGCATGTACAATATGAACACTGTGTCTCTAATAGTTTGGCTGTAACGGACATTTTTGGAATATTAGGTGTTCGGCCACATGTTGCAGTCCATCGCTAAATAAGTGACTATGTTAATGCTTTGGGCCTCTGTAAAACCCTGCATATAAAATATGAACACTGTGTCTCTAATAGTTTAACTGTAACGGACATTTTTGGAATATTAGGTGTTCAACCACATAGGGCAGTCCAACGCTTAATAAGTGACTATAGTAATGCTTTGGGCCTCTGTAAAACGCTGCATATACAGTATGAACTCTGTGCCTCTTATAGCTTGGCTGTAACTGACACTTTTGTAATATTAGGTGTTCGACCACATGTTGCAGTCCAACGCTTAATAAGAGACTATGTTAATGCTTTGGGCCTCTGTAAAACCCTGCATATAAAATATGAACACTGTGTCTCTAATAGTTTAACTGTAACGGACATTTTTGGAATATTAGGTGTTCAACCACATAAGGCAGTCCAACGCTTAATAAGTGACTATATTAATGCTTTGGGCCTCTGTAAAACGCTGCATATACAATATGAACACTGTGTCTATAATAGTTTGGCTGTAACGGACATTTTTGGAATATTAGGTGTTCAACTACATGTTGCAGTCCAACGCGTAACATGTGATTCTAGTAATGCTTTGGGCCTCTGTATAACGCTGCATATACAATATGAACTTTATGCCTCTTATAGTTTATCTGTAACTGACATTTTTGGAATATTAGGTGTTCAACCACATATGGCAGTCCAACGCTTAATAAGTGACTATATTAATGCTTTGGGCCTCTGTTTAACGCGGCATATACAATATGAACTTTATGCCTCTTATAGTTTGGCTGTAACTGACACTTTTGGAATATTAGGTGTTCAACTACATGTTGCAGTCCAACGCTTAACATGTGATTATAGTAATGCTTTGGGCCTCTGTATAACGCTGCATATACAATATGAACTTAATGCCTCTTCAAATTTTTCTGTAACTGACACTTTTGGAATATTAGGTGTTCGACCACATGTTGCAGTCCAACGCTTAATAAGTGACTATATTAATGCTTTGGGCCTCTGTAAAACCCTACATGTACAATATGAACACTGTGTCTCTAATAGTTTGGCTGTAACGGACATTTTTGGAATATTAGGTGTTCGGCCACATGTTGCAGTCCATCGCTTAATAAGTGACTATGTTAATGCTTTGGCCCTCTGTAAAACCCTGCATGTACAATATGAACACTTTGTCTCTTATAGTTTGGCTGTAACTGACATTTTTGTAATATTAGGTGTTCGACCACATGTTGCAGTCCAACGCTTAATAAGTGACTATATTAATGCTTTGGGCCTCTGTTTAACGCGGCATATACAATATGAACTTTATGCCTCTTATAGTTTGGCTGTAACTGACACTTTTGGAATATTAGGTGTTCAACTACATGTTGCAGTCCAACGCTTAACATGTGATTATAGTAATGCTTTGGGCCTCTGTATAACGCTGCATATACAATATGAACTTAATGCCTCTTCAAGTTTTTCTGTAACTGACACTTTTGGAATATTAGGTGTTCGACCACATGTTGCAGTCCAACGCTTAATAAGTGACTATAATAATGCTTTGGGCCTCTGTAAAACCCTGCATGTACAATATGAACACTGTGTCTCTAATAGTTTGGCTGTAACGGACATTTTTGGAATATTAGGTGTTCGGCCACATGTTGCAGTCCATCGCTTAATAAGTGACTATATTAATGCTTTGGCCCTCTGTAAAACCCTGCGTGTACAATATGAACACTGTGTCTCTAATAGTTTGGCTGTAACGGACATTTTTGGAATATTAGGTGTTCGGCCACATGTTGCTGTCCATCGCTTAATGAGTGACTATGTTAATGCTTTGGCCCTCTGTAAAACCCTGCATGTACAATATGAACACTGTGTCTCTTATAGTTTGGCTGTAACTGACATTTTTGTAATATTAGGTGTTCGACCACATGTTGCAGTATAACGCTTAATAAGTGACTATATTAATGCTTTGGCCCTCTGTAAAACCCTGCGTGTACAATATGAACACTGTGTCTCTAATAGTTTGGCTGTAACGGACATTTTTGGAATATTAGGTGTTCGGCCACATGTTGCTGTCCATCGCTTAATAGGTGACTATGTTAATGCTTTGGCCCTCTGTAAAACCCTGCATGTACAATATAAACACTGTGTCTCTTATAGTTTGGCTGTAACTGACATTTTTGTAATATTAGGTGTTCGACCACATGTTGCAGTCCAACGCTTAATAAGAGACTATATTAATGCTTTGGGCCTTTGAAAAACGCTGCATATACAATATAAACACTGTGTCTCTAATAGTTTGGCTGTAACTGACATTTTTGGAATATTAGGTGTTCAACCACATAGGGCAGTCCAACGCTTAATAAGTGACTATATTATTGCTTTGGGCCTCTGTAAAACCCTGCATGTACAATATGAACACTGTGTCTCTAATAGTTTGGCAGTAACGGACATTTTTGGAATATTAGGTGTTCGACCACATGTTGCAGTCCAACGCTTAATAAGTGACTATATTAATGCTTTGGGCCTCTGTAAAACGCTGCATATACAATATGAACACAGTGTCTATAATAGTTTGGCTGTAACAGACATTTTTGGAATATTAGCTGTTCAACCACATGGGGCAGTCCAACGCTTAATATGTGGCTAAAGTAATGCTTTGGGCCTCTGTTTAACACTGCATATTCAATATGAACTTTATGCCTCTTATAGTTTGGCTGTAACGGACATTTTTGGAATATTAGGTGTTCGGCCACATGTTGCAGTCCATCGCTTAATAAGTGACTATATTAATGCTTTGGCCCTCTGTAAAACCTTGCGTGTACAATATGAACACTGTGTCTCTAATAGTTTGGCTGTAACGGACATTTTTGGAATATTAGGTGTTCGGCCACATGTTGCTGTCCATCGCTTATTAGGTGACTATGTTAATGCTTTGGCCCTCGGTAAAACCCTGCATGTACAATATGAACACTGTGTCTCTAATAGTTTGGCTGTAACGGACATTTTTGGAGTATTAGGTGTTCAACCACAGAGGGCAGTCCAACGCTTAATAAGTGACTATATTAATGCTTTGGGCCTCTGTTTAACGCTGCATATACAATATGAACTTTATGCCTCTTATAGTTTGGCTGTAACGGACACTTTTGGAATATTAGGTGTTCAACTACATGTTGCAGTCCAACGCGTAACATGTGATTATAGTAATGCTTTGGGCCTCTGTATAACGCTGCATATACAATATGAACTTAATGCCTCTTCTAGTTTTTCTGTAACTGACACTTTTGGAATATTAGGTGTTCGACCACATGTTGCAGTCCATCGCTTAATAAGTGACTATATTAATGCTTTGGCCCTCTGTAAAACCCTGCGTGTACAATATGAACACTGTGTCTCTAATAGTTTGGCTGTAACGGACAGTTTTGGAATATTAGGTGTTCGGCCACATGTTGCAGTCCATCGCTTAATAAGTGACTATATTAATGCTTTGGGCCTCTGTAAAACCCTGCATGTACAATATGAAGACTGTGTCTCTAATAGTTTGGCTGTAACGGACATTTTTGGAATATTAGGTGTTCGGCCACATGTTGCAGTCCATCGCTTAATAAGTGACTATATTAATGCTTTGGGCCTCTGTAAAACCCTGCATATAAAATATGAACACTGTGTCTCCAATAGTTTGGCTGTAACTGACATTTTTGGAATATTAGGTGTTCGACCACATGTTGCAGTCCAACGCTTAATAAGTGACTATATTAATGCTTTGGCCCTCTGTAAAACCCTTCATGTACAATATGAACACTGTGTCTCTAATAGTTTGGCTGTAACGGACATTTTTGGAATATTAGGTGTTCGGCCACATGTTGCAGTCCATCGCTTAATAAGTGACTATGTTAATGCTTTGGGCCTCTGTAAAACCCTGCATGTACAATTTGAACACTGTGTCTCTAATAGTTTGGCTGTAACGGACATTTTTGGAATATTAGGTGTTCGGCCACATGTTGCAGTCCATCGCTTAATAAGTGACTATGTTAATGCTTTGGGCCTCTGTAAATCCCTGCATATAAAATATGAACACTGTGTCTCTAATAGTTTAACTGTAACGGACATTTTTGGAATATTAGGTGTTCAACCACATAGGGCAGTCCAACGCTTAATAAGTGACTATATTAATGCTTTGGGCCTCTATATAACGCTGCATATACAATATGAACTTAATGCCTCTTCAAGTTTTTCTGTAACAGACACTTTTGGAATATTAGGTGTTCGACCACATGTTGCAGTCCAACGCTCAATAAGTGACTATATTAATGCTTTTGCCTCTGTAAAACCTTGCATGTACAATATGAACACTGTGTCTCTAATAGTTTGGCTGTAACGGACATTTTTGGAATATTAGGTGTTCGGCCACATTTTGCAGTCCATCGCTAAATAAGTGACTATGTTAATGCTTTGGGCCTCTGTAAAACCCTGCATATAAAATATGAACACTGTGTCTCTAATAGTTTAACTGTAACGGACATTTTTGGAATATTAGGTGTTCAACCACATAGGGCAGTCCAACGCTTAATAAGTGACTATATTAATGCTTTGGGCCTCTGTAAAACGCTGCATATACAGTATGAACTCTGTGCCTCTTATAGCTTGGCTGTAACTGACACTTTTGTAATATTAGGTGTTCGACCACATGTTGCAGTCCAACGCTTAATAAGAGACTATGTTAATGCTTTGGGCCTCTGTAAAACCCTGCATATAAAATATGAACACTGTGTCTCTAATAGTTTAACTGTAACGGACATTTTTGGAATATTAGGTGTTCAACCACATAAGGCAGTCCAACGCTTAATAAGTGACTATATTAATGCTTTGGGCCTCTGTAAAACGCTGCATATACAATATGAACACTGTGTCTATAATAGTTTGGCTGTAACGGACATTTTTGGAATATTAGGTGTTCAACTACATGTTGCAGTCCAACGCGTAACATGTGATTCTAGTAATGCTTTGGGCCTCTGTATAACGCTGCATATACAATATGAACTTAATGCCTCTTCAAGTTTTTCTGTAACTGACACTTTTGGAATATTAGGTGTTCGACCACTTAAGGCAGTCCAACGCTTAATAAGTGACTATATTAATGCTTTGGTCCTCTGTAAAACCCTGCATGTACAATATGAACACTGTGTCTATAATAGTTTGGCTGTAACGGACATTTTTGGAATATTAGGTGTTCGGCCACATGTTGCAGTCCATCGCTAAATAAGTGACTATATTAATGCTTTGGGCCTCTGTAAAACCCTACATGTACCATATGAACACTGTGTCTCTAATAGTTTGGCAGTAACGGACATTTTTGGAATATTAGGTGTTCGACCACATGTTGCAGTCCAACGCTTAATAAGTGACAATATTAATGCTTTGGGCCTCTGTAAAACGCTGCATATACAATATGAACACTGTGTCTATAATAGTTTGGCTGTAACAGACATTTTTGGAATATTAGCTGTTCAACCACATGGGGCAGTAAAACGCTTAATATGTGGCTAAAGTAATGCTTTGGGCCTCTGTTTAACGCTGCATATTCAATATGAACTTTATGCCTCTTATAGTTTGGCTGTAACGGACATTTTTGGAATATTAGGTGTTCGGCCACATGTTGCAGTCCATCGCTTAATAAGTGACTATATTAATGCTTTGGGCCTCTGTAAAACCCTGCATGTACAATATGAACACTGTGTCTCTAATAGTTTGGCTGTAACGGACATTTTTGGAATATTAGGTGTTCGGCCACATGTTGCAGTCCATCGCTTAATAAGTGACTATATTAATGCTTTGGGCCTCTGTAAAACCCTGCATATAAAATATGAACACTGTGTCTCTAATAGTTTGGCTCTAACGGACATTTTTGGAATATTAGGTGTTCGGCCAGATGTTGCTGTCCATCGCTTAATAAGTGACTATATTAATGCTTTGGCCCTCTGTAAAACCCTGCATGTACAATATGAACACTGTGTCTCTTATAGTTTGGCTGTAACTGACATTTTTGTAATATTAGGTGTTCGACCACATGTTGCAGTCCAACGCTTAATAAGAGACTATATTAATGCTTTGGGCCTCTGTAAAACCCTGCATGTACAATATGAACACTGTGTCTCTAATAGTTTGGCTGTAACGGACATTTTTGGAATATTAGGTGTTCGGCCTCATGTTGCAGTCCATCGCTTAATAAGTGACTATATTAATGCTTTAACCCTCTGTGAAACCCTGCATGTACAATATGAACACTGTGTCTCTAATAGTTTGGCTGTAACGGACATTTTTGGAATATTAGGTGTTCGACCACATGTTGCAGTCCAACGCTTAATAAGTGACTATATTAATGCTTTGGGACTCTGTAAAACGCTGCATATACAATATGAACACTGTGTCTATAATAGTTTGGCTGTAACGGACATTTTTGGAATATTAGCTGTTCAACCACATGGGGCAGTCCAACGCTTAATATGTGGCTAAAGTAATGCTTTGGGCCTCTGTTTAACGCTGCATATTCAATATGAACTTTATGCCTCTTATAGTTTGGCTGTAACTGACATTTTTGGAATATTAGGTGTTCAACCACATAGGGCAGTCCAACGCTTAATAAGTGACTATATTAATGTTTTGGGCCTCTGTAAAACCCTGCATGTACAATATGAACACGGTGTCTCTAATAGTTTGGCTGTAACGGACATTTTTGGAATATTAGGTGTTCGGCCACATGTTGCAGTCCATCGCTTAATAAGTGACTATATTAATGCTTTGGGCCTCTGTAAAACCCTGCATATAAAATATGAACACTGTGTCTCTAATAGTTTGGCTGTAACTGACATTTTTGGAATATTAGGTGTTCGACCACATGTTGCAGTCCAACGCTTAATAAGTGACTATATTAATGCTTTGGCCCTCTGTAAAACCCTTCATGTACAATAAGAACACTGAGTCTCTAATAGTTTGGCTGTAACGGACATTTTTGGAATATTAGGTGTTCGGCCACATGTTGCAGTCCATCGCTTAATAAGTGACTATGTTAATGCTTTGGGCCTCTGTAAAACCCTGCATGTACAATTTGAACACTGTGTCTCTAATAGTTTGGCTGTAACGGACATTTTTGGAATATTAGGTGTTCGGCCACATGTTGCAGTCCATCGCTTAATAAGTGACTATGTTAATGCTTTGGGCCTCTGTAAAACCCAGCATATAAAATATGAACACTGTGTCTCTAATAGTTTAACTGTAACGGACATTTTTGGAATATTAGGTGTTCAATCACATATGGCAGTCCAACGCTTAATAAGTGACTATATTAATGCTTTGGGCCTCTGTTTAACGCGGCATATACAATATGAACTTTATGCCTCTTATAGTTTGGCTGTAACTGACATTTTTGGAATATTAGGTGTTCAATCACATATGGCAGTCCAACGCTTAATAAGTGACTATATTAATGCTTTGGGCCTCTGTTTAACGCGGCATATACAATATGAACTTTATGCCTCTTATAGTTTGGCTGTAACTGACACTTTTGGAATATTAGGTGTTCAATTACATGTTGCAGTCCAACGCTTAACATGTGATTATAGTAATGCTTTGGGCCTCTGTATAACGCTGCATATACAATATGAACTTAATGCCTCTTCAAGTTTTTCTGTAACTGACACTTTTGGAATATTAGGTGTTCGACCACATGTTGCAGTCCAACGCTTAATAAGTGACTATATTAATGCTTTGGGCCTCTGTAAAACCCTGCATGTACAATATGAACACTGTGTCTCTAATAGTTTGGCTGTAACGGACATTTTTGGAATATTAGGTGTTCGGCCACATGTTGCTGTCCATCGCTTAATAAGTGACTATGTTAATGCTTTGGCCCTCTGTAAAACCCTGCATGTACAATATGAACACTGTGTCTCTTATAGTTTGGCTGTAACTGACATTTTTGTAATATTAGGTGTTCGACCACATGTTGCAGTCCAACGCTTAATAAGAGACTATATTAATGCTTTGGGCCTTTGAAAAACGCTGCATATACAATATAAACACTGTGTCTCTAATAGTTTGGCTGTAACTGACATTTTTGGAATATTAGGTGTTCAACCACATAGGGCAGTCCAACGCTTAATAAGTGACTATATTAATGCTTTGGGCCTCTGTAAAACCCTGCATGTACAATATGAACACTGTGTCTCTAATAGTTTGGCTGTAACGGACATTTTTGGAATATTAGGTGTTCGGCCACATGTTGCAGTCCATAGCTTAATAAGTGACTATATTAATGCTTTGGCCCTCTGTGAAACCCTGCATGTACAATATGAACACTGTGTCTCTAATAGTTTGGCAGTAACGGACATTTTTGGAATATTAGGTGTTCAACCACATGGGGCAGTCCAACGCTTAATATGTGGCTAAAGTAATGCTTTGGGCCTCTGTTTAACGCTGCATATTCAATATGAACTTTATGCCTCTTATAGTTTGGCTGTAACGGACATTTTTGGAATATTAGGTGTTCGGCCACATGTTGCAGTCCATCGCTTAATAAGTGACTATATTAATGCTTTGGCCCTCTGTAAAACCCTGCATGTACAATATGAACACTGTGTCTCTAATAGTTTGGCTGTAACTGACATTTTTGGAATATTAGGTGTTCGGCCACATGTTGCAGTCCATAGCTTAATAAGTGACTATATTAATGCTTTGGCCCTCTGTGAAACCCTGCATGTACAATATGAACACTGTGTCTCTAATAGTTTGGCAGTAACTGACATTTTTGGAATATTAGGTGTTCAACCACATAGGGCAGTCCAACGCTTAATAAGTGACTATATTAATGCTTTGGGCCTCTGTAAAACCCTGCATGTACAATATGAACACGGTGTCTCTAATAGTTTGGCTGTAACGGATATATTTGGAATATTAGGTGTTCGGCCACATATTGCAGTCCATCGCTTAATAAGTGACTATATTAATGCTTTGGCCCTCTGTAAAACCCTGCATGTACAATATGAACACTGTGTCTCTAATAGTTTGGCTGTAACGAACATTTTTGGAATATTAGGTGTTCGGCCACATGTTGCAGTCCATCGCTTAATAAGTGACTATATTAATGCTTTGGGCCTCTGTTAAACCCTGCATGTACAATATGAACACTGTGTCACTAATAGTTTGGCTGTAACGGACATTTTTGGAATATTAGGTGTTCGGCCACATGTTGCAGTCCATCGCTTAATAAGTGACTATATAAATGCTTTGGGCCTCTGTAAAACCCTGCATGTACAATATGAACACTGTGTCTCTAATAGTTTGGCTGTAACGGACATTTTTGGAATATTAGGTGTTCGGCCACATGTTGCAGTCCATCGCTTAATAAGTGACTATATTAGTGCTTTGGGCTTCTGTAAAACCCTGCATGTACAATATGAACACTGTGTCTCTAATAGTTTGGCTGTAACTGACATTTTTGGAATATTAGGTGTTCGACCACATGTTGCAGTCCAACGCTTAATAAGTGACTATATTATTGCTTTGGCCCTCTGTAAAACCCTGCATGTACAATATGAACACTGTGTCTCTAATAGTTTGGCTGTAACGGACATTTTTGGAATATTAGTAAAACCCTGCATATACAGTATGAACTCTGTGCCTCTTATAGCTTGGCTGTAACTGACACTTTTGTAATATTAGGTGTTCGACCACATGTTGCAGTCCAACGCTTAATAAGAGACTATATTAATGCATTGGGCCTTTGAAAAACGCTGCATATACAATATAAACACTGTGTCTATAATAGTTTGGCTGTAACGGACATTTTTGGAATATTAGGTGTTCAACTACATGTTGCAGTCCAACGCGTAACATGTGATTATAGTAATGCTTTGGGCCTCTGTATAACGCTGCATATACAATATGAACTTTATGCCTCTTATAGTTTGGCTGTAACTGACACTTTTGGAATATTAGGTGTTCAACCACATAGGGCAGTCCAACGCTTAATAAGTGACTATATTAATGCTTTGGGCCTCTGTAAAACCCTGCATGTACATAATGAACACTGTGTCTCTAATAGTTTGGCTGTAACGGACATTTTTGGAATATTAGGTGTTCGGCCAGATATTGCAGTCCATCGCTAAATAAGTGACTATATTAATGCTTTGGCCCTCTGTAAAACCCTGCATGTACAATATGAACACTGTGTCTCTAATAGTTTGGCTGTAACGAACATTTTTGGAATATTAGGTGTTCGGCCACATGTTGCAGTCCATCGCTTAATAAGTGACTATATTAATGCTTTGGGCCTCTGTAAAACCCTGCATATAAAATATGAACACTGTGTCTCTAATAGTTTGGCTGTAACGGACAATTTTGGAATATTAGGTGTTCGGCCACATGTTGCAGTCCATCGCTTAATAAGTGACTATATTAATGCTTTGGGCCTCTGTTAAACCTTGCATGTACAATATGAACACTGTGTCACTAATAGTTTGGCTGTAACGGACATTTTTGGAATATTAGGTGTTCGGCCACATGTTGCAGTCCATCGCTTAATAAGTGACTATATTAATGCTTTGGGCCTCTGTTTAACGCTGCATATACAATATGAACTTTATGCCTCTTATAGTTTGGCTGTGACTGACACTTTTGGAATATTAGGTGTTCAACTACATGTTGCAGTCCAACGCGTAACATGTGATTATAGTAATGCTTTGGGCCTCTGTGTAACGCTGCATATACAATATGAACTTAATGCCTCTTCTAGTTTTTCTGTAACTGACACTTTTGGAATATTAGGTGTTCCACCACATGTTGCAGTCCAACGCTTAATAAGTGACTATATTAATGCTTTGGCCCTCTGTAAAACCCTGCATGTACAATATGAACACTGTGTCTCTAATAGTTTGGCTGAAACTGTCATTTTTGGAGTATTAGGTGTTCAACCACATGGGGCAATCAATCGCTTAATAAGTGACTATATTAATGCTTTGGGCCTCTGTAAAACCCTGCATGTACAATTTGAACACTGTGTCTCTAATAGTTTGGCTGTAACCGACATTTTTGGAATATTAGGTGTTCGGCCACATGTTGCAGTCCATCGCATAATAAGTGACTATGTTAATGCTTTGGGCCTCTGTAAAACCCTGCATATACAGTATGAACTCTGTGCCTCTTATAGCTTGGCTGTAACTGACACTTTTGTAATATTAGGTGTTCGACCACATGTTGCAGTCCAACGCTTAATAAGAGACTATATTAATGCATTGGGCCTTTGAAAAACGCTGCATATACAATATAAACACTGTGTCTATAATAGTTTGGCTGTAACGGACATTTTTGGAATATTAGGTGTTCAACTACATGTTGCAGTCCAACGCGTAACATGTGATTATAGTAATGCTTTGGGCCTCTGTATAACGCTGCATATACAATATGAACTTTATGCCTCTTATAGTTTGGCTGTAACTGACATTTTTGGAATATTAGGTGTTCAACCACATAGGGCAGTCCAACGCTTGATAAGTGACTATATTAATGCTTTGGGCCTCTGCAAAACCCTGCATGTACAATTTGAACACTGTGTCTCTAATAGTTTGGCTGTAACCGACATTTTTGGAATATTAGGTGTTCGGCCACATGTTGCAGTCCATCGCATAATAAGTGACTATGTTAATGCTTTGGGCCTCTGTAAAACCCTGCATATACAGTATGAACTCTGTGCCTCTTATAGCTTGGCTGTAACTGACACTTTTGTAATATTAGGTGTTCGGCCACATGTTGCAGTCCATCGCTTAATAAGTGACTATATTAATGCTTTGGCCCTCTGTAAAACCCTGAATGTACAATATGAACACTGTGTCTTTAATAGTTTGGCTGTAACGGACATTTTTGGAATATTAGGTGTTCCACCACATGTTGCAGTCCAACGCTTAATAAGTGACTATATTAATGCTTTGGCCCTCTGTAAAACCCTGCATGTACAATATGAACACTGTGTCTCTAATAGTTTGGCTGAAACTGACATTTTTGGAATATTAGGTGTTCAACCACATAGGGCAGTCCAACGCTTAATAAGTGACTATATTAATGCTTTGGCCCTCTGTAAAACCCTGCATGTACAATATGAACACTGTGTCTCTAATAGTTTGGCTGTAACGGACATTTTTGGAATATTAGATGTTCGGCCACATGTTGCAGTCCATCGCTTAATAAGTGACTATATTAATGCTTTGGCCCTCTGTAAAACCCTGCATGTACAATATGAACACTGTGTCTTTAATAGTTTGGCTGTAACGGACAATTTTGGAATATTAGGTGTTCCACCACATGTTGCAGTCCAACGCTTAATAAGTGACTATATTATTGCTTTGGCCCTCTGTAAAACCCTGCATGTACAATATGAACACTGTGTCTCTAATAGTTTGGCTGTAACGGACATTTTTGGAATATTAGGTGTTCGGCCACATGTTGCAGTCCATCGCTTAATAAGTGACTATATTAAGGCTTTGGCCCTCTGTAAAACTCTGCATGCACAATATGAACACTGTGTCTCTAATAGTTTGGCTCTAACGGACATTTTTGTAATATTAGGTGTTCGACCACATGTTGCAGTCCAACGTTTAATAAGTGACTATATTAATGCTTTGGGCCTCTGTAAAACCCTGCATGTACAATATGAACACTGTGTCTCTAATAGTTTGGCTGTAACGGACATTTTTGGAATATTAGGTGTTCGGCCACATGTTGCAGTCCATCGCTTAATAAGTGACTATATTAATGCTTTGGGCCTCTGTAAAACCCTGCATGTACAATATGAACACTGTGTCTCTTATAGTTTGGCTGTAACTGACATTTTTGGAATATTAGGTGTTCGGCCACATGTTGCAGTCCATCGCTTAATAAGTGACTATATTAATGCTTTGGGCCTCTGTAAAACCCTGCATATAAAATATGAACCCTGTGCCTCTAATAGTTTGGCTGTAACGGACATTTTTGGAATATTAGGTGTTCGGCCACATGTTGCAGTCCATCGCTTAATAAGTGACTATATTAAGGCTTTGGCCCTCTGTAAAACTCTGCATGCACAATATGAACACTGTGTCTCTAATAGTTTGGCTGGAACGGACAATTTTGGAATATTAGGTGTTCGGCCACATGTTGCAGTCCATCGCTTAATAAGTGACTATATAAATGCTTTGGTCCTCTCTTAAACCCTGCATGTACAATATGAACACTGTGTCTCTAATAGTTTGGCTGTAACGGACAATTTTGGAATATTAGGTGTTCGGCCACATGTTGCAGTCCATCGCTTAATAAGTGACTATATTAATGCTTTGGGCCTCTGTAAAACCCTGCATATAAAATATGAACACTGTGCCTCTAATAGTTTTCTGTAACTGACATTTTTGGAATATTAGGTGTTCGACCACATGTTGCAGTCCAACGCATAATAAGTGACTATATTAATGCTTTGGCCCTCTGTAAAACCCTGCATGCACAATATGAACACTGTGTCTCTAATAGTTTGGCTGTAACGGACAATTTTGGAATATTAGGTGTTCGGCCACATGTTGCAGTCCATCGCTTAATAAGTGACTATATTAATGCTTTGGGCCTCTGTTAAACCCTGCATGTACAATAAGAACACTGTGTCACTAATAGTTTGGCTATAACGGACATTTTTGGAATATTATGTGTTCGACCACATGTTGCAGTCCAACGCATAATAAGTGACTATATTAATGCTTTGGCCCTCTGTAAAACGCTGCATATACAGTATGAACTCTGTGCCTCTTATAGCTTGGCTGTAACTGACACTTTTGTAATATTAGGTGTTCGACCACATGTTGCAGTCCAACGCTTAATATGTGATTATATTAATGCTTTGGGCCTCTGGTAAACCCTGCATGTACAATATGAACACTGTGTCTCTAATAGTTTAGCTGTAACGGACATTTTTGGAATATTAGGTGTTCGGCCACATGTTGCAGTCCATCGCTTAATAAGTGACTATATTAATGCTTTGGGCCTCTGTAAAACCCTGTATGTACAATATGAACACTGTGTCTCTAATAGTTTGGCTGTAACGGACATTTTTGGAATATTAGGTGTTCGGCCACATGTTGCAGTCCATCGCTTAATAAGTGACTATATAAATGCTTTGGCCCTCTGTAAAACCCTGCATGTACAATATGAACACTGTGTCTCTAATAGTTTGGCTGTAACGGACATTTTTGGAATATTAGGTGTTCGGCCACATGTTGCAGTCCATCGCTTAATAAGTGACTATATTAATGCTTTGGCCCTCTGTAAAACTCTGCATGCACAATATGAACACTGTGTCTCTAATAGTTTGGCTGTAACGGACAATTTTGGAATATTAGGTGTTCGGCCACATGTTGCAGTCCATCGCTTAATAAGTGACTATATTAATGCTTTGGGCCTCTGTAAAACCCTGCATATAAAATATGAACACTGTGTCTCTAATAGTTTTCTGTAACTGACATTTTTGGAATATTAGGTGTTCGACCACATGTTGCACTCCAACGCTTAATAAGTGACTATATTAATGCTTTGGCCCTCTGTAAAACCCTGCATATAAAATATGAACACTGTGCCTCTAATAGTTTTCTGTAACTGACATTTTTGGAATATTAGGTGTTCGACCACATGTTGCAGTCCAACGCATAATAAGTGACTATATTAATGCTTTGGCCCTCTGTAAAACCCTGCATGCACAATATGAACACTGTGTCTCTAATAGTTTGGCTGTAACGGTCAATTTTGGAATATTAGGTGTTCGGCCACATGTTGCAGTCCATCGCTTAATAAGTGACTATATTAATGCTTTGGGCCTCTGTTAAACCCTGCATGTACAATAAGAACACTGCGTCACTAATAGTTTGGCTATAACGGACATTTTTGGAATATTATGTGTTCGACCACATGTTGCAGTCCAACGCATAATAAGTGACTATATTAATGCTTTGGCCCTCTGTAAAACGCTGCATATACAGTATGAACTCTGTGCCTCTTATAGCTTGGCTGTAACTGACACTTTTGTAATATTAGGTGCTCGACCACATGTTGCAGTCCAACGCTTAATATGTGATTATATTAATGCTTTGGGCCTCTGGTAAACCCTGCATGTACAATATGAACACTGTGTCTCTAATAGTTTAGCTGTAACGGACATTTTTGGAATATTAGGTGTTCGGCCACATGTTGTAGTCCATCGCTTAATAAGTGACTATATTAATGCTTTGGGCCTCTGTAAAACCCTGTATGTACAATATGAACACTGTGTCTCTAATAGTTTGGCTGTAACGGACATTTTTGGAATATTAGGTGTTCGGCCACATGTTGCAGTCCATCGCTTAATAAGTGACTATATAAATGCTTTGCCCTCTGTAAAACCCTGCATGTACAATATGAACACTGTGTCTCTAATAGTTTGGCTGTAACGGACATTTTTGGAATATTAGGTGTTCGGCCACATGTTGCAGTCCATCGCTTAATAAGTGACTATATAAATGCTTTGCCCTCTGTAAAACCCTGCATGTACAATATGAACACTGTGTCTCTAATAGTTTGGCTGTAACGAACATTTTTGGAATATTAGGTGTTCGGCCACATGTTGCAGTCCATCGCTTAATAAGTGACTATATTAATGCTTTGGGCCTCTGTTAAACCCTGCATGTACAATATGAACACTGTGTCACTAATAGTTTGGCTGTAACGGACATTTTTGGAATATTAGGTGTTCGGCCACATGTTGCAGTCCATCGCTTAATAAGTGACTATATAAATGCTTTGGGCCTCTGTAAAACCCTGCATGTACAATATGAACACTGTGTCTCTAATAGTTTGGCTGTAACGGACATTTTTGGAATATTAGGTGTTCGGCCACATGTTGCAGTCCATCGCTTAATAAGTGACTATATTAGTGCTTTGGGCTTCTGTAAAACCCTGCATGTACAATATGAACACTGTGTCTCTAATAGTTTGGCTGTAACTGACATTTTTGGAATATTAGGTGTTCGACCACATGTTGCAGTCCAACGCTTAATAAGTGACTATATTATTGCTTTGGCCCTCTGTAAAACCCTGCATGTACAATATGAACACTGTGTCTCTAATAGTTTGGCTGTAACGGACATTTTTGGAATATTAGTAAAACCCTGCATATACAGTATGAACTCTGTGCCTCTTATAGCTTGGCTGTAACTGACACTTTTGTAATATTAGGTGTTCGACCACATGTTGCAGTCCAACGCTTAATAAGAGACTATATTAATGCATTGGGCCTTTGAAAAACGCTGCATATACAATATAAACACTGTGTCTATAATAGTTTGGCTGTAACGGACATTTTTGGAATATTAGGTGTTCAACTACATGTTGCAGTCCAACGCGTAACATGTGATTATAGTAATGCTTTGGGCCTCTGTATAACGCTGCATATACAATATGAACTTTATGCCTCTTATAGTTTGGCTGTAACTGACACTTTTGGAATATTAGGTGTTCAACCACATAGGGCAGTCCAACGCTTAATAAGTGACTATATTAATGCTTTGGGCCTCTGTAAAACCCTGCATGTACATAATGAACACTGTGTCTCTAATAGTTTGGCTGTAACGGACATTTTTGGAATATTAGGTGTTCGGCCACATATTGCAGTCCATCGCTAAATAAGTGACTATATTAATGCTTTGGCCCTCTGTAAAACCCTGCATGTACAATATGAACACTGTGTCTCTAATAGTTTGGCTGTAACGAACATTTTTGGAATATTAGGTGTTCGGCCACATGTTGCAGTCCATCGCTTAATAAGTGACTATATTAATGCTTTGGGCCTCTGTAAAACCCTGCATATAAAATATGAACACTGTGTCTCTAATAGTTTGGCTGTAACGGACAATTTTGGAATATTAGGTGTTCGGCCACATGTTGCAGTCCATCGCTTAATAAGTGACTATATTAATGCTTTGGGCCTCTGTTAAACCTTGCATGTACAATATGAACACTGTGTCACTAATAGTTTGGCTGTAACGGACATTTTTGGAATATTAGGTGTTCGGCCACATGTTGCAGTCCATCGCTTAATAAGTGACTATATTAATGCTTTGGGCCTCTGTTTAACGCTGCATATACAATATGAACTTTATGCCTCTTATAGTTTGGCTGTAACTGACACTTTTGGAATATTAGGTGTTCAACTACATGTTGCAGTCCAACGCGTAACATGTGATTATAGTAATGCTTTGGGCCTCTGTGTAACGCTGCATATACAATATGAACTTAATGCCTCTTCTAGTTTTTCTGTAACTGACACTTTTGGAATATTAGGTGTTCGACCACATGTTGCAGTCCAACGCTTAATAAGTGACAATATTAATCCTTTGGGCCTCTGTAAAACCCTGCATGTACAATATGAACACTGTGTCTCTAATAGTTTGGCTGTAACGGACATTTTTGGAATATTAGGTGTTCGGCCACATGTTGCAGTCCATCGCATAATAAGTGACTATGTTAATGCTTTGGGCCTCTGTAAAACCCTGCATATACAGTATGAACTCTGTGCCTCTTATAGCTTGGCTGTAACTGACACTTTTGTAATATTAGGTGTTCGACCACATGTTGCAGTCCAACGCTTAATAAGAGACTATATTAATGCATTGGGCCTTTGAAAAACGCTGCATATACAATATAAACACTGTGTCTATAATAGTTTGGCTGTAACGGACATTTTTGGAATATTAGGTGTTCAACTACATGTTGCAGTCCAACGCGTAACATGTGATTATAGTAATGCTTTGGGCCTCTGTATAACGCTGCATATACAATATGAACTTTATGCCTCTTATAGTTTGGCTGTAACTGACATTTTTGGAATATTAGGTGTTCAACCACATAGGGCAGTCCAACGCTTGATAAGTGACTATATTAATGCTTTGGGCCTCTGCAAAACCCTGCATGTACATTATGAACACTGTGTCTCTAATAGTTTGGCTGTAACGGACATTTTTGGAATATTAGATGTTCGGCCACATGTTGCAGTCCATCGCTTAATAAGTGACTATATTAATGCTTTGGCCCTCTGTAAAACCCTGAATGTACAATATGAACACTGTGTCTTTAATAGTTTGGCTGTAACGGACATTTTTGGAATATTAGGTGTTCCACCACATGTTGCAGTCCAACGCTTAATAAGTGACTATATTAATGCTTTGGCCCTCTGTAAAACCCTGCATGTACAATATGAACACTGTGTCTCTAATAGTTTGGCTGAAACTGTCATTTTTGGAGTATTAGGTGTTCAACCACATGGGGCAATCCATCGCTTAATAAGTGACTATATTAATGCTTTGGGCCTCTGTAAAACCCTGCATGTACAATTTGAACACTGTGTCTCTAATAGTTTGGCTGTAACCGACATTTTTGGAATATTAGGTGTTCGGCCACATGTTGCAGTCCATCGCATAATAAGTGACTATGTTAATGCTTTGGGCCTCTGTAAAACCCTGCATATACAGTATGAACTCTGTGCCTCTTATAGCTTGGCTGTAACTGACACTTTTGTAATATTAGGTGTTCGACCACATGTTGCAGTCCAACGCTTAATAAGAGACTATATTAATGCATTGGGCCTTTGAAAAACGCTGCATATACAATATAAACACTGTGTCTATAATAGTCTGGCTGTAACGGACATTTTTGGAATATTAGGTGTTCAACTACATGTTGCAGTCCAACGCGTAACATGTGATTATAGTAATGCTTTGGGCCTCTGTATAACGCTGCATATACAATATGAACTTTATGCCTCTTATAGTTTGGCTGTAACTGACATTTTTGGAATATTAGGTGTTCAACCACATAGGGCAGTCCAACGCTTGATAAGTGACTATATTAATGCTTTGGGCCTCTGCAAAACCCTGCATGTACAATATGAACACTGTGTCTCTAATAGTTTGGCTGTAACGGACATTTTTGGAATATTAGATGTTCGGCCACATGTTGCAGTCCATCGCTTAATAAGTGACTATATTAATGCTTTGGCCCTCTGTAAAACCCTGAATGTACAATATGAACACTGTGTCTTTAATAGTTTGGCTGTAACGGACATTTTTGGAATATTAGGTGTTCCACCACATGTTGCAGTCCAACGCTTAATAAGTGACTATATTAATGCTTTGGCCCTCTGTAAAACCCTGCATGTACAATATGAACACTGTGTCTCTAATAGTTTGGCTGTAACGGACATTTTTGGAATATTAGGTGTTCGGCCACATGTTGCAGTCCATCGCTTAATAAGTGACTATATTAAGGCTTTGGCCCTCTGTAAAACTCTGCATGCACAATATGAACACTGTGTCTCTAATAGTTTGGCTCTAACGGACATTTTTGTAATATTAGGTGTTCGACCACATGTTGCAGTCCAACGTTTAATAAGTGACTATATTAATGCTTTGGGCCTCTGTAAAACCCTGCATGTACAATATGAACACTGTGTCTCTAATAGTTTGGCTGTAACGGACATTTTTGGAATATTAGGTGTTCGGCCACATGTTGCAGTCCATCGCTTAATAAGTGACTATATTAATGCTTTGGGCCTCTGTAAAACCCTGCATGTACAATATGAACACTGTGTCTCTTATAGTTTGGCTGTAACTGACATTTTTGGAATATTAGGTGTTCGGCCACATGTTGCAGTCCATCGCTTAATAAGTGACTATATTAATGCTTTGGGCCTCTGTAAAACCCTGCATATAAAATATGAACACTGTGCCTCTAATAGTTTGGCTGTAACGGACATTTTTGGAATATTAGGTGTTCGGCCACATGTTGCAGTCCATCGCTTAATAAGTGACTATATTAAGGCTTTGGCCCTCTGTAAAACTCTGCATGCACAATATGAACACTGTGTCTCTAATAGTTTGGCTGGAACGGACAATTTTGGAATATTAGGTGTTCGGCCACATGTTGCAGTCCATCGCTTAATAAGTGACTATATAAATGCTTTGGTCCTCTCTTAAACCCTGCATGTACAATATGAACACTGTGTCTCTAATAGTTTGGCTGTAACGGACAATTTTGGAATATTAGGTGTTCGGCCACATGTTGCAGTCCATCGCTTAATAAGTGACTATATTAATGCTTTGGGCCTCTGTAAAACCCTGCATATAAAATATGAACACTGTGCCTCTAATAGTTTTCTGTAACTGACATTTTTGGAATATTAGGTGTTCGACCACATGTTGCAGTCCAACGCATAATAAGTGACTATATTAATGCTTTGGCCCTCTGTAAAACCCTGCATGCACAATATGAACACTGTGTCTCTAATAGTTTGGCTGTAACGGACAATTTTGGAATATTAGGTGTTCGGCCACATGTTGCAGTCCATCGCTTAATAAGTGACTATATTAATGCTTTGGGCCTCTGTTAAACCCTGCATGTACAATAAGAACACTGTGTCACTAATAGTTTGGCTATAACGGACATTTTTGGAATATTATGTGTTCGACCACATGTTGCAGTCCAACGCATAATAAGTGACTATATTAATGCTTTGGCCCTCTGTAAAACGCTGCATATACAGTATGAACTCTGTGCCTCTTATAGCTTGGCTGTAACTGACACTTTTGTAATATTAGGTGTTCGACCACATGTTGCAGTCCAACGCTTAATATGTGATTATATTAATGCTTTGGGCCTCTGGTAAACCCTGCATGTACAATATGAACACTGTGTCTCTAATAGTTTAGCTGTAGCGGACATTTTTGGAATATTAGGTGTTCGGCCACATGTTGTAGTCCATCGCTTAATAAGTGACTATATTAATGCTTTGGGCCTCTGTAAAACCCTGTATGTACAATATGAACACTGTGTCTCTAATAGTTTGGCTGTAACGGACATTTTTGGAATATTAGGTGTTCAACCACATGGGGCAATCCATCGCTTAATAAGTGACTATATTAATGCTTTGGGCCTCTGTAAAACCCTGCATATAAAATATGAACACTGTGTCTCTAATAGTTTGGCTGTAACGGACAATTTTGGAATATTAGGTGTTCGGCCACATGTTGCAGTCCATCGCTTAATAAGTGACTATATTAATGCTTTGGGCCTCTGTTAAACCTTGCATGTACAATATGAACACTGTGTCACTAATAGTTTGGCTGTAACGGACATTTTTGGAATATTAGGTGTTCGGCCACATGTTGCAGTCCATCGCTTAATAAGTGACTATATTAATGCTTTGGGCCTCTGTTTAACGCTGCATATACAATATGAACTTTATGCCTCTTATAGTTTGGCTGTAACTGACACTTTTGGAATATTAGGTGTTCAACTACATGTTGCAGTCCAACGCGTAACATGTGATTATAGTAATGCTTTGGGCCTCTGTGTAACGCTGCATATACAATATGAACTTAATGCCTCTTCTAGTTTTTCTGTAACTGACACTTTTGGAATATTAGGTGTTCGACCACATGTTGCAGTCCAACGCTTAATAAGTGACAATATTAATCCTTTGGGCCTCTGTAGAACCCTGCATGTACAATATGAACACTGTGTCTCTAATAGTTTGGCTGTAACGGACATTTTTGGAATATTAGGTGTTCGGCCACATGTTGCAGTCCAACGCTTAATAAGAGACTATATTAATGCATTGGGCCTTTGAAAAACGCTGCATATACAATATAAACACTGTGTCTATAATAGTTTGGCTGTAACGGACATTTTTGGAATATTAGGTGTTCAACTACATGTTGCAGTCCAACGCGTAACATGTGATTATAGTAATGCTTTGGGCCTCTGTATAACGCTGCATATACAATATGAACTTTATGCCTCTTATAGTTTGGCTGTAACTGACATTTTTGGAATATTAGGTGTTCAACCACATAGGGCAGTCCAACGCTTGATAAGTGACTATATTAATGCTTTGGGCCTCTGCAAAACCCTGCATGTACATTATGAACACTGTGTCTCTAATAGTTTGGCTGTAACGGACATTTTTGGAATATTAGATGTTCGGCCACATGTTGCAGTCCATCGCTTAATAAGTGACTATATTAATGCTTTGGCCCTCTGTAAAACCCTGAATGTACAATATGAACACTGTGTCTTTAATAGTTTGGCTGTAACGGACATTTTTGGAATATTAGGTGTTCCACCACATGTTGCAGTCCAACGCTTAATAAGTGACTATATTAATGCTTTGGCCCTCTGTAAAACCCTGCATGTACAATATGAACACTGTGTCTCTAATAGTTTGGCTGAAACTGTCATTTTTGGAGTATTAGGTGTTCAACCACATGGGGCAATCCATCGCTTAATAAGTGACTATATTAATGCTTTGGGCCTCTGTAAAACCCTGCATGTACAATTTGAACACTGTGTCTCTAATAGTTTGGCTGTAACCGACATTTTTGGAATATTAGGTGTTCGGCCACATGTTGCAGTCCATCGCATAATAAGTGACTATGTTAATGCTTTGGGCCTCTGTAAAACCCTGCATATACAGTATGAACTCTGTGCCTCTTATAGCTTGGCTGTAACTGACACTTTTGTAATATTAGGTGTTCGACCACATGTTGCAGTCCAACGCTTAATAAGAGACTATATTAATGCATTGGGCCTTTGAAAAACGCTGCATATACAATATAAACACTGTGTCTATAATAGTTTGGCTGTAACGGACATTTTTGGAATATTAGGTGTTCAACTACATGTTGCAGTCCAACGCGTAACATGTGATTATAGTAATGCTTTGGGCCTCTGTATAACGCTGCATATACAATATGAACTTTATGCCTCTTATAGTTTGGCTGTAACTGACATTTTTGGAATATTAGGTGTTCAACCACATAGGGCAGTCCAACGCTTGATAAGTGACTATATTAATGCTTTGGGCCTCTGCAAAACCCTGCATGTACAATATGAACACTGTGTCTCTAATAGTTTGGCTGTAACGGACATTTTTGGAATATTAGATGTTCGGCCACATGTTGCAGTCCATCGCTTAATAAGTGACTATATTAATGCTTTGGCCCTCTGTAAAACCCTGAATGTACAATATGAACACTGTGTCTTTAATAGTTTGGCTGTAACGGACATTTTTGGAATATTAGGTGTTCCACCACATGTTGCAGTCCAACGCTTAATAAGTGACTATATTAATGCTTTGGCCCTCTGTAAAACCCTGCATGTACAATATGAACACTGTGTCTCTAATAGTTTGGCTGAAACTGACATTTTTGGAATATTAGGTGTTCAACCACATAGGGCAGTCCAACGCTTAATAAGTGACTATATTAATGCTTTGGCCCTCTGTAAAACCCTGCATGTACAATATGAACACTGTGTCTCTAATAGTTTGGCTGTAACGGACATTTTTGGAATATTAGATGTTCGGCCACATGTTGCAGTCCATCGCTTAATAAGTGACTATATTAATGCTTTGGCCCTCTGTAAAACCCTGCATGTACAATATGAACACTGTGTCTTTAATAGTTTGGCTGTAACGGACAATTTTGGAATATTAGGTGTTCCACCACATGTTGCAGTCCAACGCTTAATAAGTGACTATATTATTGCTTTGGCCCTCTGTAAAACCCTGCATGTACAATATGAACACTGTGTCTCTAATAGTTTGGCTGTAACGGACATTTTTGGAATATTAGGTGTTCGGCCACATGTTGCAGTCCATCGCTTAATAAGTGACTATATTAAGGCTTTGGCCCTCTGTAAAACTCTGCATGCACAATATGAACACTGTGTCTCTAATAGTTTGGCTCTAACGGACATTTTTGTAATATTAGGTGTTCGACCACATGTTGCAGTCCAACGTTTAATAAGTGACTATATTAATGCTTTGGGCCTCTGTAAAACCCTGCATGTACAATATGAACACTGTGTCTCTAATAGTTTGGCTGTAACGGACATTTTTGGAATATTAGGTGTTCGGCCACATGTTGCAGTCCATCGCTTAATAAGTGACTATATTAATGCTTTGGGCCTCTGTAAAACCCTGCATGTACAATATGAACACTGTGTCTCTTATAGTTTGGCTGTAACTGACATTTTTGGAATATTAGGTGTTCGGCCACATGTTGCAGTCCATCGCTTAATAAGTGACTATATTAATGCTTTGGGCCTCTGTAAAACCCTGCATATAAAATATGAACACTGTGCCTCTAATAGTTTGGCTGTAACGGACATTTTTGGAATATTAGGTGTTCGGCCACATGTTGCAGTCCATCGCTTAATAAGTGACTATATTAAGGCTTTGGCCCTCTGTAAAACTCTGCATGCACAATATGAACACTGTGTCTCTAATAGTTTGGCTGGAACGGACAATTTTGGAATATTAGGTGTTCGGCCACATGTTGCAGTCCATCGCTTAATAAGTGACTATATAAATGCTTTGGTCCTCTCTTAAACCCTGCATGTACAATATGAACACTGTGTCTCTAATAGTTTGGCTGTAACGGACAATTTTGGAATATTAGGTGTTCGGCCACATGTTGCAGTCCATCGCTTAATAAGTGACTATATTAATGCTTTGGGCCTCTGTAAAACCCTGCATATAAAATATGAACACTGTGCCTCTAATAGTTTTCTGTAACTGACATTTTTGGAATATTAGGTGTTCGACCACATGTTGCAGTCCAACGCATAATAAGTGACTATATTAATGCTTTGGCCCTCTGTAAAACCCTGCATGCACAATATGAACACTGTGTCTCTAATAGTTTGGCTGTAACGGACAATTTTGGAATATTAGGTGTTCGGCCACATGTTGCAGTCCATCGCTTAATAAGTGACTATATTAATGCTTTGGGCCTCTGTTAAACCCTGCATGTACAATAAGAACACTGTGTCACTAATAGTTTGGCTATAACGGACATTTTTGGAATATTATGTGTTCGACCACATGTTGCAGTCCAACGCATAATAAGTGACTATATTAATGCTTTGGCCCTCTGTAAAACGCTGCATATACAGTATGAACTCTGTGCCTCTTATAGCTTGGCTGTAACTGACACTTTTGTAATATTAGGTGTTCGACCACATGTTGCAGTCCAACGCTTAATATGTGATTATATTAAAGCTTTGGGCCTCTGGTAAACCCTGCATGTACAATATGAACACTGTGTCTCTAATAGTTTAGCTGTAACGGACATTTTTGGAATATTAGGTGTTCGGCCACATGTTGCAGTCCATCGCTTAATAAGTGACTATATTAATGCTTTGGGCCTCTGTAAAACCCTGTATGTACAATATGAACACTGTGTCTCTAATAGTTTGGCTGTAACGGACATTTTTGGAATATTAGGTGTTCGGCCACATGTTGCAGTCCATCGCTTAATAAGTGACTATATAAATGCTTTGGCCCTCTGTAAAACCCAGCATGTACAATATGAACACTGTGTCTCTAATAGTTTGGCTGTAACGGACATTTTTGGAATATTAGGTGTTCGGCCACATGTTGCAGTCCATCGCTTAATAAGTGACTATATTAATGCTTTGGCCCTCTGTAAAACTCTGCATGCACAATATGAACACTGTGTCTCTAATAGTTTGGCTGTAACGGACAATTTTGGAATATTAGGTGTTCGGCCACATGTTGCAGTCCATCGCTTAATAAGTGACTATATTAATGCTTTGGGCCTCTGTAAAACCCTGCATATAAAATATGAACACTGTGTCTCTAATAGTTTTCTGTAACTGACATTTTTGGAATATTAGGTGTTCGACCACATGTTGCACTCCAACGCTTAATAAGTGACTATATTAATGCTTTGGCCCTCTGTAAAACCCTGCATATAAAATATGAACACTGTGCCTCTAATAGTTTTCTGTAACTGACATTTTTGGAATATTAGGTGTTCGACCACATGTTGCAGTCCAACGCATAATAAGTGACTATATTAATGCTTTGGCCCTCTGTAAAACCCTGCATGCACAATATGAACACTGTGTCTCTAATAGTTTGGCTGTAACGGTCAATTTTGGAATATTAGGTGTTCGGCCACATGTTGCAGTCCATCGCTTAATAAGTGACTATATTAATGCTTTGGGCCTCTGTTAAACCCTGCATGTACAATAAGAACACTGCGTCACTAATAGTTTGGCTATAACGGACATTTTTGGAATATTATGTGTTCGACCACATGTTGCAGTCCAACGCATAATAAGTGACTATATTAATGCTTTGGCCCTCTGTAAAACGCTGCATATACAGTATGAACTCTTTGCCTCTTATAGCTTGGCTGTAACTGACACTTTTGTAATATTAGGTGCTCGACCACATGTTGCAGTCCAACGCTTAATATGTGATTATATTAATGCTTTGGGCCTCTGGTAAACCCTGCATGTACAATATGAACACTGTGTCTCTAATAGTTTAGCTGTAACGGACATTTTTGGAATATTAGGTGTTCGGCCACATGTTGTAGTCCATCGCTTAATAAGTGACTATATTAATGCTTTGGGCCTCTGTAAAACCCTGTATGTACAATATGAACACTGTGTCTCTAATAGTTTGGCTGTAACGGACATTTTTGGAATATTAGGTGTTCGGCCACATGTTGCAGTCCATCGCTTAATAAGTGACTATATAAATGCTTTGCCCTCTGTAAAACCCTGCATGTACAATATGAACACTGTGTCTCTAATAGTTTGGCTGTAACGGACATTTTTGGAATATTAGGTGTTCGGCCACATGTTGCAGTCCATCGCTTAATAAGTGACTATATTAATGCTTTGGCCCTCTGTAAAACTCTGCATGCACAATATGAACACTGTGTCTCTAATAGTTTGGCTGTAACGGACAATTTTGGAATATTAGGTGTTCGGCCACATGTTGCAGTCCATCGCTTAATAAGTGACTATATTAATGCTTTGGGCCTCTGTAAAACCCTGCATATAAAATATGAACACTGTGTCTCTAATAGTTTTCTGTAACTGACATTTTTGGAATATTAGGTGTTCGACCACATGTTGCACTCCAACGCTTAATAAGTGACTATATTAATGCTTTGGCCCTCTGTAAAACCCTGCATGCACAATATGAACACTGTGTCTCTAGTAGTTTGGCTGTAACGGACAATTTTTAAATATTAGGTGTTCGGCCACATGTTGCAGTCCATCGCTTAATAAGTCACTATATTAATGGTTTGGGCCTCTGTTAAACCCTGCATGTACAGTATGAACACTGTGTCACTAATAGTTTGGCTATAACGGACATTTTTGGAATATTAGGTGTTCGGTTACATGTTGCAGTCCATCGCTTAATAAGTGACTATATTAATGCTTTGGGCCTCTGGTAAACCCTGCATGTACAATATGAACAATGTGTCTCTAATAGTTTAGCTGTAACGGACATTTTTGGAGTATTAGGTGTTCGGCCACATGTTGCAGTCCATCGCTTAATAAGTGACTATATTAATGCTTTGGGCCTCTGTAAAACCCTGCATGTACAATATGAACACTGTGTCTCTAATAGTTTGGCTGTAACGGACATTTTTGGAATATTATGTGTTCGACCACATGTTGCAGTCCAACGCATAATAAGTGACTATATTAATGCTTTGGCCCTCTGTAAAACGCTGCATATACAGTATGAACTCTGTGCCTCTTATAGCTTGGCTGTAACTGACACTTTTGTAATATTAGGTGTTCGACCACATGTTGCAGTCCAACGCTTAATATGTGATTATATTAATGCTTTGGGCCTCTGGATAACGCTGCATATACAGTATGAACTCTGTGCCTTTTATAGTTAGGCTGTAACTGACATTTTTATAATATTAGGTGTTCAACAACATGGGGTTGTCCATCGCTTAATATGTAGTTATAGTAATGCTTTAGGACTCTGTAAAACGCTGCATACACAATATGAACACTGTGTCTCTAATAGTTTGGCTGTAACGGACATTTTTGGAGTATTAGGTGTTCAACCACAGAGGGCAGCCCAACGCTTAATAAGTGACTATATTAATGCTTTGGGCCTCTGTTTAACGCTGCATATACAATATGAACTTTATGCCTCTTATAGTTTGGCTGTAACGGACACTTTTGGAATATTAAGTGTTCAACCACATGGGGCAGTCCAACGCTTAATAAGTGACTATATTAATGCTTTGGGCCTCTGTAAAACCCTGCATGTACAATATGAACACGGTGTCTCTAATAGTTTGGCTGTAACGGACATTTTTGGAATATTAGGTGTTTGGCCACATATTGCAGTCCATCGCTTAATAAGTGACTATATTAATGCTTTGGGCCTCTGTAAAACCCAGCATATAAAATATGAACACTGTGTCTCTAATAGTTTGGCTGTAACTGACATTTTTGGAAAATTAGGTGTTCGACCACATGTTGCAGTCCAACGCTTAATAAGTGACTATATTAATGCTTTGGGCCTCTGTAAAACCCTGCATGTACAATATGAACACTGTGTCTCTAATAGTTTGGCTGTAACGGACAATTTTGGAATATTAGGTGTTCGGCCACATGTTGCAGTCCATCGCTTAATAAGTGACTATATTAATGCTTTGGGCCTCTGTAAAACCCTGCGTATAAAATATGAACACTGTGTCTCTAATAGTTTTCTGTAACTGACATTTTTGGAATATTAGGTGTTCGACCACATGTTGCACTCCAACGCTTAATAAGTGACTATATTAATGCTTTGGCCCTCTGTAAAACCCTGCATGCACAATATGAACACTGTGTCTCTAGTAGTTTGGCTGTAACGGACAATTTTTAAATATTAGGTGTTCGGCCACATGTTGCAGTCCATCGCTTAATAAGTCACTATATTAATGGTTTGGGCCTCTGTTAAACCCTGCATGTACAGTATGAACACTGTGTCACTAATAGTTTGGCTATAACGGACATTTTTGGAATATTAGGTGTTCGGTTACATGTTGCAGTCCATCGCTTAATAAGTGACTATATTAATGCTTTGGGCCTCTGGTAAACCCTGCATGTACAATATGAACACTGTGTCTCTAATAGTTTAGCTGTAACGGACATTTTTGGAGTATTAGGTGTTCGGCCACATGTTGCAGTCCATCGCTTAATAAGTGACTATATTAATGCTTTGGGCCTCTGTAAAACCCTGCATGTACAATATGAACACTGTGTCTCTAATAGTTTGGCTGTAACGGACATTTTTGGAATATTATGTGTTCGACCACATGTTGCAGTCCAACGCATAATAAGTGACTATATTAATGCTTTGGCCCTCTGTAAAACGCTGCATATACAGTATGAACTCTGTGCCTCTTATAGCTTGGCTGTAACTGACACTTTTGTAATATTAGGTGTTCGACCACATGTTGCAGTCCAACGCTTAATATGTGATTATATTAATGCTTTGGGCCTCTGTAAAACCCTGCATGTACAATATGGACACTGTGTCTCTAATAGTTTGGCTGTAACTGACATTTTTGGAATATTAGGTGTTCAACCACATAGGGCAGTCCAACGCTTAATAAGTGACTATATTAATGCTTTGGGCCTCTGTTTAACGCTGCATATACAATATGAACTTTATGCCTCTTATAGTTTGGCGGTAACTGACACTTTTGGAAAATTAGGTGTTCAACCACATGTTGCAGTCCAACGCTTAATATGTGATTATATTAATGCTTTGGGCCTCTGGATAACGCTGCATATACAGTATGAACTCTGTGCCTTTTATAGTTAGGCTGTAACTGACATTTTTATAATATTAGGTGTTCAACAACATGGGGTTGTCCATCGCTTAATATGTAGTTATAGTAATGCTTTAGGACTCTGTAAAACGCTGCATACACAATATGAACACTGTGTCTCTAATAGTTTGGCTGTAACGGACATTTTTGGAGTATTAGGTGTTCAACCACAGAGGGCAGCCCAACGCTTAATAAGTGACTATATTAATGCTTTGGGCCTCTGTTTAACGCTGCATATACAATATGAACTTTATGCCTCTTATAGTTTGGCTGTAACGGACACTTTTGGAATATTAAGTGTTCAACCACATGGGGCAGTCCAACGCTTAATAAGTGACTATATTAATGCTTTGGGCCTCTGTAAAACCCTGCATGTACAATATGAACACTGTGTCTCTAATAGTTTGGCTGTAACGGACATTTTTGGAATATTAGGTGTTTGGCCACATATTGCAGTCCATCGCTTAATAAGTGACTATATTAATGCTTTGGGCCTCTGTAAAACCCAGCATATAAAATATGAACACTGTGTCTCTAATAGTTTGGCTGTAACTGACATTTTTGGAAAATTAGGTGTTCGACCACATGTTGCAGTCCAACGCTTAATAAGTGACTATATTAATGCTTTGGCCCTCTGTAAAACCCTGCATGCACAATATGAACACTGTGTCTCTAATAGTTTGGCTGTAACGGACAATTTTGGAATATTAGGTGTTCGGCCACATGTTGCAGTCCATCGCTTAATAAGTGACTATATTAATGCTTTGGGCCTCTGTAAAACCCTGCATGTACAATATGAACAATGTGTCTCTAATAGTTTGGCTGTAACGGACATTTTTGGATTATTAGGTGTTCGGCCACATGTTGCAGTCCAACGCTTAATAAGTGACTATATTAATGCTTTGGCCCTCTGTAAAACCCTGCACGTACAATATGAACACTGTGTCTCTAATAGTTTGGCTGTAACTGACATTTTTGTAATATTAGGTGTTCGACCACATATTGCAGTCCAACGCTTAATAAGTGACTATATTAATGCTTTGGGACTCTGTATAACGCTGCATATACAGTATGAACTCTCTGCCTCTTATTGTTTGGCTGTTACTGTCATTTTTGGAATATTAGGTGTTCCACCACATGTTGCAGTCCAACGCTTAATAAGTGACTATATTAATGCTTTGGCCGTCAGTAAAACCCTGCATGTACAATTTGAACACTGTGTCTCTAATAGTTTGGCTGTAACGGACATTTTTGGAATATTAGGTGTTCGGCCACATGTTGCAGTCCATCGCTTAATAAGTGACTATATTAATGCTTTGGGCCTCTGTTTAACGCTGCATATACAATATGAACTTTATGCCTCTTATAGTTTGGCTGTAACTGACACTTTTGGAATATTAGGTGTTCAACTACATGTTGCAGTCCATCGCTTAATAAGTGACTATATTAATGCTTTGGGCCTCTGTATAACGCTGCTTATACAAAATGAACTGTGCCCCTAAGAGTTTGGCTGTAACGGACACTTTTGGAATATTAGGTGTTCAACCACATGAGGCAGTCCAACGCTTAATAAGTGACTATATTAATGCTTTGGGCCTCTGTATAACGCTGCATATACAGTATGAACCCTGTGCCTCTTATGGTTTGGTTGTAACTGACACTTTTGGAATAATATGAGTTCAAACACATGTTGCAGTCCAATGCTTAAATTTTAATTATATTAATGCTTTGGGACTCTGTATAACGCTGCATATACAGTATGAACTCTGTGCCTTTTATAGTTAGGCTGTAACTGACATTTTTGTAATATTAGGTGTTCAACAACATGGGGTTGTCGATCGCTTAATATGTGGCTATAGTAATGCATTGGGCCTCTGTATAACGCTGCATATACAAAATGAGCACTGTGCCCCTAATAGTTTGGCTATAACGGACATTTTTGGAATATTAGGTGTTCAGCCACATGGGGCAGTCCAACGCTTAATAAGTGACTATATTAATGCTTTGGGTCTCAGTATAACGCTGCATATACAATATGAACTCTGTGCCTCTGATAGCTTGGCGGTAACTGACACTTTTGGAAAATTAGGTGTTCAACCACATGTTGCAGTCCAACGCTTAATATGTGATTATATTAATGCTTTGGGCCTCTGGATAACGCTGCATATACAGTATGAACTCTGTGCCTTTTATAGTTAGGCTGTAACTGACATTTTTGGAATATTAGGTGTTCAACAACATGGGGTTGTCCATCGCTTAATATGTAGTTATAGTAATGCTTTAGGACTCTGTAAAACCCTGCATGTACAATATGGACACTGTGTCTCTAATAGTTTGGCTGTAACTGACATTTTTGGAATATTAGGTGTTCAACCACATAGGGCAGTCCAACGCTTAATAAGTGACTATATTAATGCTTTGGGCCTCTGTTTAACGCTGCATATACAATATGAACTTTATGCCTCTTATAGTTTGGCTGTAACGGACATTTTTGGAATATTAGGTGTTCGGCCACATGTTGCAGTCCATCGCTTAATAAGTGACTATTTTAATGCTTTGGGCCTCTGTAAAACGCTGCATACACAATATGAACACTGTGTCTCTAATAGTTTGGCTGTAACGGACATTTTTGGAGTATTAGGTGTTCAACCACAGAGGGCAGTCCAACGCTTAATAAGTGACTATATTAATGCTTTGGGCCTCTGTTTAACGCTGCATATACAATATGAACTTTATGCCTCTTATAGTTTGGCTGTAACGGACACTTTTGGAATATTAAGTGTTCAACCACATGGGGCAGTCCAACGCTTAATAAGTGACTATATTAATGCTTTGGGCCTCTGTAAAACCCTGCATGTACAATATGAACACTGTGTCTCTAATAGTTTGGCTGTAACGGACATTTTTGGAATATTAGGTGTTCAGCCACATATTGCAGTCCATCGCTTAATAAGTGACTATATTAATGCTTTGGCCCTCTGTAAAACCCTGCATATAAAATATGAACACTGTGTCTCTAATAGTTTGGCGGTAACTGACATTTTTGGAATATTAGGTGTTCGACCACATGTTGCAGTCCAACGCTTAATAAGTGACTATATTAATGCTTTGGCCCTCTGTAAAACCCTGCATGTACAATATGAACACTGTGTCTCTAATAGTTTGGCTGTAACGGACAATTTTGGAATATTAGGTGTTCGGCCACATGTTGCAGTCCATCGCTTAATAAGTGACTATATTAATGCTTTGGGCCTCTGTAAAACCCAGCATATAAAATATGAACACTGTGTCTCTAATAGTTTGGCTGTAACTGACATTTTTGGAATATTAGGTGTTCGACCACATGTTGCAGTCCAACGCTTAATAAGTAACTATATTAATGCTTTGGCCCTCTGTAAAACCCTGCATGCACAATATGAACACTGTGTCTCTAATAGTTTGGCTGTAACTAACATTTTTGTAATATTAGGTGTTCGACCACATATTGCAGTCCAACGCTTAATAAGTGACTATATTAATGCTTTGGGACTCTGTATAACGCTGCATATACAGTATGAACTCTCTGCCTCTTATTGTTTGGCTGTTACTGTCATTTTTGGAATATTAGGTGTTCGACCACATGTTGCAGTCCAACGCTTAATAAGTGACTATATTAATGCTTTGGCCCTCTGTAAAACGCTGCATATACAGTATGAACTCTGTGCCTCTTACAGCTTGGCTGTAACTGACACTTTTGTAATATTAGGTGTTCGACCACATGTTGCAGTCCAACGCGGAACATGTGATTATAGTAATCCTTTGGGAATCTGTATAACGCTGCATATACAATATGAACTTAATGCCTCTTCAAGTTTTTCTGTAACTGACACTTTTGGAATATTAGGTGTTCGACCACATGTTGCAGTCCAACGCTTAATAAGTGACTATATTAATGCTTTGGGCCTCTGTAAAACCCTGCATGTACAATATGAACACTGTGTCTCTAATAGTTTGGCTGTAACGGACATTTTTGGAATATTAGATGTTCGGCCACATGTTGCAGTCCATCGCTTAATAAGTGACTATATTAATGCTTTGGCCCTCTGTAAAACCCTGCATGTACAATATGAACACTGTGTCTCTAATAGTTTGGCTGTAACGGACAATTTTGGAATATTAGGTGTTCCACCACATGTTGCAGTCCAACGCTTAATAAGTGACTATATTAATGCTTTGGCCCTCTGTAAAACCCTGCATGTACAATATGAACACTGTGTCTCTAATAGTTTGGCTGTAACGGACATTTTTGGAATATTAGGTAATCAACTACATGTTGCAGTCCCACGCTTAACATGTGATTATAGTAATGTTTTGGGACTCTGTACAACGCTGCATATACAGTATGAACTCTCTGCCTCTTATTGTTTGGCTGTTACTGTCATTTTTGGAGTATTAGGTGTTCGACCACATGTTGCAGTCCATCGCTTAATAAGTGACTATATTAATGCTTTGGGCCTCTGTAAAACCCTGTATATAAAATATGAACACTGTGTCTCTAATAGTTTGGCTCTAACGGACATTTTTGGAATATTAGGTGTTCGGCCACATGTTGCTGTCCATCGCTTAATAAGTGACTATATTAATGTTTTGGCCCTCTGTAAAACCCTGCATGTACAATATGAACACTGTGTCTCTAATAGTTTGGCTGTAACGGACATTTTTGGAATATTAGGTGTTCGGCCACATGTTGCAGTCCATCGCTTAATAAGTGACTATATTAATGCTTTGGGCCTCTGTAAAACCCTGCATGTACAATATGAACACTGTGTAATAGTTTGGCTGTAACTGACATTTTTGTAATATTAGGTGTTCGACCACATGTTGCAGTCTAACGTTTAATAAGTGACTATATTAATGCTTTGGGCCTCTGTAAAACCCTGCATGTACAATATGAACACTGTGTCTCTAATAGTTTGGCTGTAACGGACATTTTTGGAATATTAGGTGTTCGGCCACATGTTGCAGTCCATCGCTTAATAAGTGACTATATTAATGCTTTGGGCCTCTGTAAAACCCTGCATGTACAATATGAACACTGTGTCTCTTATAGTTTGGCTGTAACTGACATTTTTGTAATATTAGGTGTTCGACCACATGTTGCAGTCCAACGCTTAATAAGAGACTATATTAATGCTTTGGGCCTTTGAAAAACGCTGCATATACAATATAAACACTGTGTCTCTAATAGTTTGGCTGTAACTGACAATTTTGGAATATTAGGTGTTCGGCCACATGTTGCAGTCCATCGCTTAATAAGTGACTATATTAATGCTTTGGCCCTCTGTAAAACCCTGCATGTACAATATGAACACTGTGTCTTTAATAGTTTGGCTGTAACGGACATTTTTGGAATATTAGGTGTTCCACCACATGTTGCAGTCCAACGCTTAATAAGTGACTATATTAATGCTTTGGCCCTCTGTAAAACCCTGCATGAACAATATGAACACTGTGTCTCTAATAGTTTGGCTGTAACGGACATTTTTGGAATATTAGGTAATCAACTACATGTTGCAGTCCCACGCTTAACATGTGATTATAGTAATGTTTTGGGACTCTGTACAACGCTGCATATACAGTATGAACTCTCTGCCTCTTATTGTTTGGCTGTTACTGTCATTTTTGGAGTATTAGGTGTTCGACCACATGTTGCAGTCCATCGCTTAATAAGTGACTATATTAATGCTTTGGGCCTCTGTAAAACCCTGTATATAAAATATGAACACTGTGTCTCTAATAGTTTGGCTCTAACGGACATTTTTGGAATATTAGGTGTTCGGCCACATGTTGCTGTCCATCGCTTAATAAGTGACTATATTAATGTTTTGGCCCTCTGTAAAACCCTGCATGTACAATATGAACACTGTGTCTCTAATAGTTTGGCTGTAACGGACATTTTTGGAATATTAGGTGTTCGGCCACATGTTGCAGTCCATCGCTTAATAAGTGACTATATTAATGCTTTGGGCCTCTGTAAAACCCTGCATGTACAATATGAACACTGTGTAATAGTTTGGCTGTAACTGACATTTTTGTAATATTAGGTGTTCGACCACATGTTGCAGTCCAACGCTTAATAAGTGACTATATTAATGCTTTGGGCCTCTGTAAAACCCTGCATGTACAATATGAACACTGTGTCTCTAATAGTTTGGCTGTAACGGACATTTTTGGAATATTAGGTGTTCGGCCACATGTTGCAGTCCATCGCTTAATAAGTGACTAAATTAATGATTTGGGCCTCTGTAAAACCCTGCATGTACAATATGAACACTGTGTCTCTTATAGTTTGGCTGTAACTGACATTTTTGTAATATTAGGTGTTCGACCACATGTTGCAGTCCAACGCTTAATAAGAGACTATATTATTGCTTTGGGCCTTTGAAAAACGCTGCATATACAATATAAACACTGTGTCTCTAATAGTTTGGCTGTAACTGACAATTTTGGAATATTAGGTGTTCGGCCACATGTTGCAGTCCATCGCTTAATAAGGGACTATATTAATGCTTTGGGCCTCTGTTAAACCCTGCATGTACAATATGAACACTGTGTCACTAATAGTTTGGCTGTAACAGACATTTTTGGAATATTAGGTGTTCGGCCACATGTTGCAGTCCAACGCTTAATAAGTGAATATATTAATGCCTTGGGCCTCTGTAAAACCCTGCATGTACAATATGAACACTGTGTCTCTAATAGTTTGGCTGTAACGGACATTTTTGGAATATTAGGTGTTCGGTTACATGTTGCAGTCCATCGCTTAATAAGTGACTATATTAATGCTTTGGCCCTCTGTAAAACCCTGCATGTACAATATGAACACTGTGTCTCTAATAGTTTGGCTGTAACGGACATTTTTGGAATATTAGGTGTTCGGCCACATGTTGCAGTCCATCGCTTAATAAGTGACTATATTAGTGCTTTGGGCCTCTGTAAAACCCTGCATGTACAATATGAACACTGTGTCTCAAATAGTTTGGCTGTAACTGACATTTTTGGAATATTAGGTGTTCGACCACATGTTGCAGTCCAACGCTTAATAAGTGACTATATTATTGCCTTGGCCCTCTGTAAAACCCTGCATGTACAATATGAACACTGTGTCTCTAATAGTTTGGCTGTAACGGACATTTTTGGAATATAAGGTGTTCGGCCACATGTTGCAGTCCATCGCTTAATAAGTGACTATATTAATGCTTTGGGCCTCTGTAAAACCCTGCATGTACAATATGAACACTGTGTCTCTAATAGTTTGGCTGTATCGGACATTTTTGGAATATTAGGTGTTCGGCCACATGATGCAGTCCATCGCTTAATAAGTTACTATATTAATGCTTTGGGCCTCTGTAAAACCCTGCATATAAAATATGAACACTGTGTCTCTAATAGTTTGGCTGTACCTGACATTTTTGGAATATTAGGTGTTCGACCACATGTTGCAGTCCAACGCTTAATAAGTGACTATATTAATGCTTTGGCCCTCTGTAAAACCCTTCATGTACAATATGAACACTGTGTCTCTAATAGGTTGGCTGTAACGGACATTTTTGGAATATTAGGTGTTCGGCCACATGTTGCAGTCCATCGCTTAATAAGTGACTATGTTAATGCTTTGGGCCTCTGTAAAACCCTGCATGTACAATTTGAACACTGTGTCTCTAATAGTTTGGCTGTAACGGACATTTTTGGAATATTAGGTGTTCGGCCACATGTTGCAGTCCATCGCTTAATAAGTGACTATATTAATGCTTTGGGCCTCTGTAAAACCCTGCATATACAGTATGAACTCTGTGCCTCTTATAGCTTGGCTGTAACTGACACTTTTGTAATATTAGGTGTTCGACCACATGTTGCAGTCCAACGCTTAATAAGAGACTATATTAATGCATTGGGCCTTTGAAAAACGCTGCATATACAATATAAACACTGTGTCTATAATAGTTTGGCTGTAACGGACATTTTTGGAATATTAGGTGTTCAACTACATGTTGCAGTCCAACGCGTAATATGTGATTATAGTAATGCTTTGGGCCTCTGTATAACGCTGCATATACAATATGAACTTTATGCCTCTTATAGTTTGGCTGTAACTGACATTTTTGGAATATTAGGTGTTCAACCACATAGGGCAGTCCAACGCTTAATAAGTGACTATATTAATGCTTTGGGCCTCTGTAAAACCCTGCATGAACAATATGAACACTGTGTCTCTAATAGTTTGGCTGTAACGGACATTTTTGGAATATTAGATGTTCGGCCACATGTTGCAGTCCATCGCTTAATAAGTGACTATATTAATGCTTTGGCCCTCTGTAAAACCCTGCATGTACAATATGAACACTGTGTCTTTAATAGTTTGGCTGTAACGGACATTTTTGGAATATTAGGTGTTCCACCACATGTTGCAGTCCAACGCTTAATAAGTGACTATATTAATCCTTTGGGCCTCTGTAAAACCCTGCATGTACAATATAACCACTGTGTCTCTAATAGTTTGGCTGTAACGGACATTTTTGGAATATTAGGTGTTCGACCACATGTTGCAGTCCATCGCTTAATAAGTGACAATATTAATGCTTTGGGCCTCTGTTTAACGCTGCATATACAATATGAACTTTATGCCTCTTATAGTTTGGCTGTAACTGACACTTTTGTAATATTAGGTGATCGACCACATGTTGCAGTCCAACGCTTAATAAGAGACTATATTAATGCATTGGGCCTTTGAAAAACGCTGCATATACAATATAAACACTGTGTCTATAATAGTTTGGCTGTAACGGACATTTTTGGAATATTAGGTGTTCAACTACATGTTGCAGTCCAACGCGTAACATGTGATTATAGTAATGCTTTGGGCCTCTGTTTAACGCTGCATATACAATGTGAACTTTATGCCTCTTATAGTTTGGCTGTAACTGACACTTTTGGAATATTAGGTGTTCAACTACATGTTGCAGTCCAACGCTTAACATGTGATTATAGTAATGCTTTGGGCCTCTGTATAACGCTGCATATACAATATGAACTTAATGCCTCTTCTAGTTTTTCTGTAACTGACACTTTTGGAATATTAGGTGTTCGACCACATGTTGCAGTCCAACGCTTAATAAGTGACTATATTAATGCTTTGGGCCTCTGTAAAACCCTGCATGTACAATATGAACACTGTGTCTCTAATAGTTTGGCTGTAACGGACATTTTTGGAATATTAGGTGTTCGACCACATGTTGCAGTCCATCGCTTAATAAGTGACTATATTAATGCTTTGGGCCTCTGTAAAACCCTGTATATAAAATATGAACACTGTGTCTCTAATAGTTTGGCTCTAACGGACATTTTTGGAATATTAGGTGTTCGGCCACATGTTGCTGTCCATCGCTTAATAAGTGACTATATTAATGCTTTGGGCCTCTGTAAAACCCTGCATGTACAATATGAACACTGTGTAATAGTTTGGCTGTAACTGACATTTTTGTAATATTAGGTGTTCGACCACATGTTGCAGTCCAACGCTTAATGAGTGACTATATTAATGCTTTGGGCCTCTGTAAAACCCTGCATGTACAATATGAACACTGTGTCTCTAATAGTTTGGCTGTAACAGACATTTTTGGAATATTAGGTGTTCGGCCACATGTTGCAGTTTATCGCTTAATAAGTGACTATATTAATGCTTTGGGCCTCTGTAAAACCCTGCATGTACAATATGAACACTGTGTCTCTTATAGTTTGGCTGTAACTGACATTTTTGTAATATTAGGTGTTCGACCACATGTTGCAGTCCAACGCTTAATAAGAGACTATATTAATGCTTTGGGCCTTTGGAAAACGCTGCATATACAATATAAACACTGTGTCTCTAATAGTTTGGCTGTAACTGACATTTTTGGAATATTAGGTGTTCGGCCACATGTTGCAGTCCATCGCTTAATAAGTGACTATATTAATGCTTTGGGCCTCTGTAAAACGCTGCATACACAATATGAACACTGTGTCTCTAATAGTTTGGCTGTAACGGACATTTTTGGAATATTAGGTGTTCGGCCACATGTTGCAGTCCATCGCTTAATAAGTGACTATATTAATGCTTTGGGCCTCTGTAAAACCCTGCAGGTACAATATGAACACTGTGTCTCTAATAGTTTGGCTGTAACGGATATTTTTGGAATATTAGGTGTTCGGCCACATGTTGCAGTTCATCGCTTAATAAGTGACTATATTAATGCTTTGGGCCTCTGTAAAACCCTGCATATAAAATATGAACACTGTGTCTCTAATAGTTTGGCTGTAACGGACATTTTTGGAATATTAGGTGTTCGGCCACATGTTGCAGTCCATCGCTTAATAAGTGACTATATTAATGTTTTGGCCCTCTGTAAAACCCTGCATGTACAATATGAACACTGTGTCTCTAATAGTTTGGCTGTAACGGACATTTTTGGAATATTAGGTGTTCGGCCACATGTTGCAGTCCATCGCTTAATAAGTGACTATATTAATGCTTTGGGCCTCTGTAAAACCCTGCATATAAAATATGAACACTGTGTCTCTAATAGTTTGGCTGTAACGGACATTTTTGGAATATTAGGTGTTCGGCCACATGTTGCAGTCCATCGCTTAATAAGTGACTATATTAATGCTTTGGGTCTCTGTAAAACATTGCATGTACAATATGAACACTGTGTCTCTAATAGTTTGGCAGTAACGGACATTTTTGGAATATTAGGTGTTCGGCCACATGTTGCAGTCCATCGCTTAATAAGTGACTATATTAATGCTTTGGGCCTCTGTAAAACCCTGCATATACAATATGAACACTGTGTCTCTAATAGTTTGGCTGTAACGGACATTTTTGGAATATTAGGTGTTCGGCCACATGTTGCAGTCCATCGCTTAATAAGTGACTATATTAATGCTTTGGGCCTCTGTAAAACCCTGCATGTACAATATGAACACTGTGTAATAGTTTGGCTGTAACTGACATTTTTGTAATATTAGGTGTTCGACCACATGTTGCAGTCCAACGCTTAATGAGTGACTATATTAATGCATTGGGCCTTTGAAAAACGCTGCATATACAATATAAACACTGTGTCTAGAATAGTTTGGCTGTAACGGACATTTTTGGAATATTAGGTGTTCAACTACATGTTGCAGTCCAACGCGTAACATGTGATTATAGTAATGCTTTGGGCTTCTGTATAACGCTGCATATACAATATGAACTTTATGCCTCTTATAGTTTGGCTGTAACTGACATTTTTGGAAAATTAGGTGTTCAACCACATAGGGCAGTCCAACGCTTAATAAGTGACTATATTAATGCTTTGGGCCTCTGTTTAACGCTGCATATACAATGTGAACTTTATGCCTCTTATAGTTTGGCTGTAACTGACACTTTTGGAATATTAGGTGTTCAACTACATGTTGCAGTCCAACGCTTAACATGTGATTATAGTAATGCTTTGGGCCTCTGTATAACGCTGCATATACAATATGAACTTAATGCCTCTTCTAGTTTTTCTGTAACTGACACTTTTGGAATATTAGGTGTTCGACCACATGTTGCAGTCCAACGCTTAATAAGTGACTATATTAATGCTTTGGGCCTCTGTAAAACCCTGCATGTACAATATGAACACTGTGTCTCTAATAGTTTGGCTGTAACGGACATTTTTGGAATATTAGATGTTCGGCCACATGTTGCAGTCCATCGCTTAATAAGTGACTATATTAATGCTTTGGCCCTCTGTAAAATCCTGCATGTACAATATGAACACTGTGTCTCTAATAGTTTGGCTGTAACGGACATTTTTGGAATATTAGGTGTTCCACCACATGTTGCAGTCCAACGCTTAATAAGTGACTATATTAATGCTTTGGCCCTCTGTAAAACCCTGCATGTACAATATGAACACTGTGTCTCTAATAGTTTGGCTGTAACGGACATTTTTGGAATATTAGGTGTTCGACCACATGTTGCAGTCCATCGCTTAATAAGTGACTATATTAATGCTTTGGGCCTCTGTTTAACGCTGCATATACAATATGAACTTTATGCCTCTTATAGTTTGGCTGTAACTGACACTTTTGGAATATTAGGTGTTCAACTACATGTTGCAGTCCAACGCGTAACATGTGATTATAGTAATGCTTTGGGCCTCTGTGTAACGCTGCATATACAATATGAACTTAATGCCTCTTCTAGTTTTTCTGTAACTGACACTTTTGGAATATTAGGTGTTCGACCACATGTTGCAGTCCAACGCTTAATAAGTGACTATATTAATCCTTTGGGCCTCTGTAAAACCCTGCATGTACAATATGAACACTGTGTCTCTAATAGTTTGGCTGTAACGGACATTTTTGGAATATTAGGTAATCAACTACATGTTGCAGTCCAACGCTTAACATGTGATTATAGTAATGTTTTGGGACTCTGTACAACGCTGCATATACAGTATGAACTCTCTGCCTCTTATTGTTTGGCTGTTACTGTCATTTTTGGAGTATTAGGTGTTCGACCACATGTTGCAGTCCATCGCTTAATAAGTGACTATATTAATGCTTTGGGCCTCTGTAAAACCCTGTATATAAAATATGAACACTGTGTCTCTAATAGTTTGGCTCTAACGGACATTTTTGGAATATTAGGTGTTCGGCCACATGTTGCTGTCCATCGCTTAATAAGTGACTATATTAATGCTTTGGCCCTCTGTAAAACCCAGCATGTACAATATGAACACTGTGTCTCTAATAGTTTGGCTGTAACGGACATTTTTGGAATATTAGGTGTTCGGCCACATGTTGCAGTCCATCGCTTAATAAGTGACTATATTAATGCTTTGGGCCTCTGTAAAACCCTGCATGTACAATATGAACACTGTGTAATAGTTTGGCTGTAACTGACATTTTTGTAATATTAGGTGTTCGACCACATGTTGCAGTCCAACGCTTAATGAGTGACTATATTAATGCTTTGGGCCTCTGTAAAACCCTGCATGTACAATATGAACACTGTGTCTCTAATAGTTTGGCTGTAACAGACATTTTTGGAATATTAGGTGTTCGGCCACATGTTGCAGTCCATCGCTTAATAAGTGACTATATTAATGCTTTGGGCCTCTGTAAAACCCTGCATGTACAATATGAACACTGTGTCTCTTATAGTTTGGCTGTAACTGACATTTTTGTAATATTAGGTGTTCGACCACATGTTGCAGTCCAACGCTTAATAAGAGACTATATTAATGCTTTGGGCCTTTGAAAAACGCTGCATATACAATATAAACACTGTGTCTCTAATAGTTTGGCTGTAACTGACATTTTTGGAATATTAGGTGTTCGGCCACATGTTGCAGTCCATCGCTTAATAAGTGACTATATTAATGCTTTGGGCCTCTGTAAAACGCTGCATACACAATATGAACACTGTGTCTCTAATAGTTTGGCTGTAACGGACATTTTTGGAATATTAGGTGTTCGGCCACATGTTGCAGTCCATCGCTTAATAAGTGACTATATTAATGCTTTGGGCCTCTGTAAAACCCTGCAGGTACAATATGAACACTGTGTCTCTAATAGTTTGGCTGTAACGGATATTTTTGGAATATTAGGTGTTCGGCCACATGTTGCAGTTCATCGCTTAATAAGTGACTATATTAATGCTTTGGGCCTCTGTAAAACCCTGCATATAAAATATGAACACTGTGGCTCTAATAGTTTGGCTGTAACGGACATTTTTGGAATATTAGGTGTTCGGCCACATGTTGCAGTCCATCGCTTAATAAGTGACTATATTAATGCTTTGGCCCTCTGTAAAACCCTGCATGTACAATATGAACACTGTGTCTCTAATAGTTTGGCTGTAACGGACATTTTTGGAATATTAGGTGTTCGGCCACATGTTGCAGTCCATCGCTTAATAAGTGACTATATTAATGCTTTGGGCCTCTGTAAAACCCTGCATATAAAATATGAACACTGTGTCTCTAATAGTTTGGCTGTAACGGACATTTTTGGAATATTAGGTGTTCGGCCACATGTTGCAGTCCATCGCTTAATAAGTGACTATATTAATGCTTTGGGTCTCTGTAAAACATTGCATGTACAATATGAACACTGTGTCTCTAATAGTTTGGCTGTAACGGACATTTTTGGAATATTAGGTGTTCGGCCACATGTTGCAGTCCATCGCTTAATAAGTGACTATATTAATGCTTTGGGCCTCTGTAAAACCCTGCATATACAATATGAACACTGTGTCTCTAATAGTTTGGCTGTAACGGACATTTTTGGAATATTAGGTGTTCGGCCACATGTTGCAGTCCATCGCTTAATAAGTGACTATATTAATGCTTTGGGCCTCTGTAAAACCCTGCATGTACAATATGAACACTGTGTAATAGTTTGGCTGTAACTGACATTTTTGTAATATTAGGTGTTCGACCACATGTTGCAGTCCAACGCTTAATGAGTGACTATATTAATGCTTTGGGCCTCTGTAAAACCCTGCATGTACAATATGAACACTGTGTCTCTAATAGTTTGGCTGTAACAGACATTTTTGGAATATTAGGTGTTCGGCCACATGTTGCAGTCCATCGCTTAATAAGTGACTATATTAATGCTTTGGGCCTCTGTAAAACCCTGCATGTACAATATGAACACTGTGTCTCTTATAGTTTGGCTGTAACTGACATTTTTGTAATATTAGGTGTTCGACCACATGTTGCAGTCCAACGCTTAATAAGAGACTATATTAATGCTTTGGGCCTTTGAAAAACGCTGCATATACAATATAAACACTGTGTCTCTAATAGTTTGGCTGTAACTGACATTTTTGGAATATTAGGTGTTCGGCCACATGTTGCAGTCCATCGCTTAATAAGTGACTATATTAATGCTTTGGGCCTCTGTAAAACGCTGCATACACAATATGAACACTGTGTCTCTAATAGTTTGGCTGTAACGGACATTTTTGGAATATTAGGTGTTCGGCCACATGTTGCAGTCCATCGCTTAATAAGTGACTATATTAATGCTTTGGGCCTCTGTAAAACCCTGCATGTACAATATGAACACTGTGTAATAGTTTGGCTGTAACTGACATTTTTGTAATATTAGGTGTTCGACCACATGTTGCAGTCCAACGCTTAATGAGTGACTATATTAATGCTTTGGGCCTCTGTAAAACCCTGCATGTACAATATGAACACTGTGTCTCTAATAGTTTGGCTGTAACAGACATTTTTGGAATATTAGGTGTTCGGCCACATGTTGCAGTCCATCGCTTAATAAGTGACTATATTAATGCTTTGGGCCTCTGTAAAACCCTGCATGTACAATATGAACACTGTGTCTCTTATAGTTTGGCTGTAACTGACATTTTTGTAATATTAGGTGTTCGACCACATGTTGCAGTCCAACGCTTAATAAGAGACTATATTAATGCTTTGGGCCTTTGAAAAACGCTGCATATACAATATAAACACTGTGTCTCTAATAGTTTGGCTGTAACTGACATTTTTGGAATATTAGGTGTTCGGCCACATGTTGCAGTCCATCGCTTAATAAGGGACTATATTAATGCTTTGGGCCTCTGTAAAACGCTGCATACACAATATGAACACTGTGTCTCTAATAGTTTGGCTGTAACGGACATTTTTGGAATATTAGGTGTTCGGCCACATGTTGCAGTCCATCGCTTAATAAGTGACTATATTAATGCTTTGGCCCTCTGTAAAACCCTGCATGTACAATATGAACACTGTGTCTTTAATAGTTTGGCTGTAACGGACATTTTTGGAATATTAGGTGTTCCACCACATGTTGCAGTCCATCGTTTAATAAGTGACTATATTAATGCTTTGGGCCTCTGTAAAACGCTGCATACACAATATGAACACTGTGTCTCTAATAGTTTGGCTGTAACGGACATTTTTGGAATATTAGATGTTCGGCCACATGTTGCAGTCCATCGCTTAATAAGTGACTATATTAATGCTTTGGCCCTCTGTAAAACCCTGCATGTACAATATGAACACTGTGTCTTTAATAGTTTGGCTGTAACGGACATTTTTGGAATATTAGGTGTTCCACCACATGTTGCAGTCCAACGCTTAATAAGTGACTATATTAATGCTTTGGCCCTCTGTAAAACCCTGCATGTACAATATGAACACTGTGTCTCTAATAGTTTGGCTGTAACGGACATTTTTGGAATATTAGGTGTTCGACCACATGTTGCAGTCCATCGCTTAATAAGTGACTATATTAATGCTTTGGGCCTCTGTTTAACGCTGCATATACAATATGAACTTTATGCCTCTTATAGTTTGGCTGTAACTGACACTTTTGTAATATTAGGTGTTCGACCACATGTTGCAGTCCAACGCTTAATAAGAGACTGTATTAATGCATTGGGCCTTTGAAAAACGCTGCATATACAATATAAACACTGTGTCTATAATAGTTTGGCTGTAACGGACATTTTTGCAATATTAGGTGTTCAACTACATGTTGCAGTCCAACGCGTAACATGTGACTATAGTAATGCTTTGGGCCTCTGTATAACGCTGCATATACAATATGAAATTTATGCCTCTTATAGTTTGGCTGTAACTGACATTTTTGGAATATTAGGTGTTCAACCACATAGGGCAGTTCAACGCTTAATAAGTGACTATATTAATGCTTTGGGCCTCTGTTTAACGCTGCATATACAATATGAACTTTATGCCTCTTATAGTTTGGCTGTAACTGACACTTTTGGAATATTAGGTGTTCAACTACATGTTGCAGTCCAACGCTTAACATGTGATTATAGTAATGCTTTGGGCCTCTGTATAACGCTGCATATACAATATGAACTTAATGCCTCTTCTAGTTTTTCTGTAACTGACACTTTTGGAATATTAGGTGTTCGACCACATGTTGCAGTCCAACGCTTAATAAGTGACTATATTAATGCTTTGGGCCTCTGTAAAACCCTGCATGTACAATATGAACACTGTGTCTCTAATAGTTTGGCTGTAACTGACATTTTTGGAATATTAGGTGTTCGGCCACATGTTGCAGTCCATCGCTTAATAAGTGACTATATTAATGCTTTGGGCCTCTGTAAAACGCTGCATACACAATATGAACACTGTGTCTCTAATAGTTTGGCTGTAACGGACATTTTTGGAATATTAGGTGTTCCACCACATGTTGCAGTCCAACGCTTAATAAGTGACTATATTAATGCTTTGGCCCTCTGTAAAACCGTGCATGTACAATATGAACACTGTGTCTCTAATAGTTTGGCTGTAACGGACATTTTTGGAATATTAGGTGTTCGACCACATGTTGCAGTCCATCGCTTAATAAGTGACTATATTAATGCTTTGGGCCTCTGTTTAACGCTGCATATACAATATGAACTTTATGCCTCTTATAGTTTGGCTGTAACTGACACTTTTGGAATATTAGGTGTTCAACTACATGTTGCAGTCCAACGCGTAACATGTGATTATAGTAATGCTTTGGGCCTCTGTGTAACGCTGCATATACAATATGAACTTAATGCCTCTTCTAGTTTTTCTGTAACTGACACTTTTGGAATATTAGGTGTTCGACCACATGTTGCAGTCCAACGCTTAATAAGTGACTATATTAATCCTTTGGGCCTCTGTAAAACCCTGCATGTACAATATGAACACTGTGTCTCTAATAGTTTGGCTGTAACGGACATTTTTGGAATATTAGGTAATCAACTACATGTTGCAGTCCAACGCTTAACATGTGATTATAGTAATGTTTTGGGACTCTGTACAACGCTGCATATACAGTATGAACTCTCTGCCTCTTATTGTTTGGCTGTTACTGTCATTTTTGGAGTATTAGGTGTTCGACCACATGTTGCAGTCCATCGCTTAATAAGTGACTATATTAATGCTTTGGCCCTCTGTAAAACTCTGCATGTACAATATGAACACTGTGTCTCTAATAGTTTGGCTGTAACGGACATTTTTGGAATATTAGGTGTGCGGCCACATGTTGCAGTCCATCGCTTAATAAGTGACTATATTAGTGCTTTGGGCCTCTGTAAAACCCTGCATGTACAATATGAACACTGTGTCTCTAATAGTTTGGCTGTAACTGACATTTTTGGAATATTAGGTGTTCGACCACATGTTGCAGTCCAACGCTTAATAAGTGACTATATTATTGCTTTGGCCCTCTGTAAAACCCTGCATGTACAATATGAACACTGTGTCTCTAATAGTTTGGCTGTAACGGACATTTTTGGAATATTAGGTGTTCAGCCACATGTTGCAGTCCATCGCTTAATAAGTGACTATATTAATGCTTTGGGCCTCTGTAAAACCCTGCATGTACAATATGAACACTGTGTCTCTAATAGTTTGGCAGTAACGGACATTTTTGGAATATTAGGTGTTCGACCACATGTTGCAGTCCATCGCTTAATAAGTGACTATATTAATGCTTTGGGCCTCTGTAAAACCCTGCATGTACAATATGAACACTGTGTCTCTAATAGTTTGGCAGTAACGGACATTTTTGGAATATTAGGTGTTCGACCACATGTTGCAGTCCATCGCTTAATAAGTGACTATATTAATGCTTTGGGCCTCTGTAAAACCCTGCATGTACAATATGAACACTGTGTCTCTAATAGTTTGGCAGTAACGGACATTTTTGGAATATTAGGTGTTCGACCACATGTTGCAGTCCAACGCTTAATAAGAGACTATATTAATGCTTTGGGCCTTTGAAAAACGCTGCATATACAATATAAACACTGTGTTTCTAATAGTTTGGCTGTAACTGACAATTTTGGAATATTAGGTGTTCGGCCACATGTTGCAGTCCATCGCTTAATAAGTGACTATATTAATGCTTTGGGCCTCTGTAAAACCCTGTATATAAAATATGAACACTGTGTCTCTAATAGTTTGGCTCTAACGGACATTTTTGGAATATTAGGTGTTCGGCCACATGTTGCTGTCCATCGCTTAATAAGTGACTATATTAATGCTTTGGCCCTCTGTAAAACCCTGCATGTACAATATGAACACTGTGTCTCTAATAGTTTGGCTGTAACGGACATTTTTGGAATATTAGGTGTTCGGCCACATGTTGCAGTCCATCGCTTAATAAGTGACTATATTAATGCTTTGGGCCTCTGTAAAACCCTGCATGTACAATATGAACACTGTGTAATAGTTTGGCTGTAACTGACATTTTTGTAATATTAGGTGTTCGACCACATGTTGCAGTCCAACGCTTAATAAGTGACTATATTAATGCTTTGGGCCTCTGTAAAACCCTGCATGTACAATATGAACACTGTGTCTCTAATAGTTTGACTGTAACGGACATTTTTGGAATATTAGGTGTTCGGCCACATGTTGCAGTCCATCGCTTAATAAGTGACTATATTAATGCTTTGGGCCTCTGTTAAACCCTGCATGTACAATATGAACACTGTGTCACTAATAGTTTGGCTGTAACGGACATTTTCGGAATATTAGGTGTTCGGCCACATGTTGCAGTCCATCGCTTAATAAGTGACTATATTAATGCTTTGGGCCTCTGTAAAACCCTGCATGTACAATATGAACCCTGTGTCTAATAGTTTGGCTATAACGGACATTTTTGGAATATTAGGTGTTCGGTTACATGTTGCAGTCCATCGCTTAATAAGTGACTATATTAATGCTTTGGCCCTCTGTAAAACCCTGCATGTACAATATGAACACTGTGTCTCTAATAGTTTGGCTGTAACGGACATTTTTGGAATATTAGGTGTTCGGCCACATGTTGCAGTCCATCGCTTAATAAGTGACTATATTAGTGCTTTGGGCCTCTGTAAAACCCTGCATGTACAATATGAACACTGTGTCTCTAATAGTTTGGCTGTAACGGACATTTTTGGAATATTAGGTGTTCAGCCACATGTTGCAGTCCATCGCTTAATAAGTGACTATATTAATGCTTTGGGCCTCTGTAAAACCCTGCATGTACAATATGAACACTGTGTCTCTAATAGTTTGGCTGTAACGGACATTTTTGGAATATTAGGTGTTCGGCCACATGTTGCAGTCCATCGCTTAATTAGTGACTATATTAATGCTTTGGGCCTCTGTAAAACCCTGCATATAAAATATGAACACTGTGTCTCTAATAGTTTGGCTGTAACTGACATTTTTGGAATATTAGGTGTTCGACCACATGTTGCAGTCCAACGCTTAATAAGTGACTATATTAATGCTTTGGCCCTCTGTAAAACCCTTCATGTACAATATGAACACTGTGTCTCTAATAGGTTGGCTGTAACGGACATTTTTGTAATATTAGGTGTTCGGCCACATGTTGCAGTCCATCGCTTAATAAGTGACTATGTTAATGCTTTGGGCCTCTGTAAAACCCTGCATGTACAATTTGAACACTGTGTCTCTAATAGTTTGGCTGTAACGGACATTTTTGGAATATTAGGTGTTCGGCCACATGTTGCAGTCCATCGCTTAATAAGTGACTATGTTAATGCTTTGGGCCTCTGTAAAACCCTGCATATACAGTGTGAACTCTGTGCCTCTTATAGTTTGGCTGTAACTGACACTTTTGTAATATTAGGTGTTCGACCACATGTTGCAGTCCAACGCTTAATAAGAGACTATATTAATGCATTGGGCCTTTGAAAAACGCTGCATATACAATATAAACACTGTGTCTATAATAGTTTGGCTGTAACGGGCATTTTTGGAATATTAGGTGTTCAACTACATGTTGCAGTCCAACGCGTAACATGTGATTATAGTAATGCTTTGGGCCTCTGTATAACGCTGCATATACAATATGAACTTTATGCCTCTTATAGTTTGGCTGTAACTGACATTTTTGGAATATTAGGTGTTCAACCACATAGGGCAGTCCAACGCTTAATAAGTGACTATATTAATGCTTTGGGCCTCTGTAAAACCCTGCATGTACAATATGAACACTGTGTCTCTAATAGTTTGGCTGTAACGGACATTTTTGGAATATTAGATGTTCGGTCACATGTTGCAGTCCATCGCTTAATAAGTGACTATATTAATGCTTTGGCCCTCTGTAAAACCCTGCATGTACAATATGAACACTGTGTCTTTAATAGTTTGGCTGTAACGGACATTTTTGGAATATTAGGTGTTCCACCACATGTTGCAGTCCAACGCTTAATAAGTGACTATATTAATGCTTTCGCCCTCTGTAAAACCCTGCATGTACAATATGAACACTGTGTCTCTAATAGTTTGGCTGTAACGGACATTTTTGGAATATTAGGTGATCGGCCACATGTTGCAGTCCATCGCTTAATAAGTGACTATATTAATGCTTTGGGACTCTGTATAACGCTGCATATACAAAATGAGCACTGTGCCTCTAATAGTTTGGCTATAACGGACATTTTTGGAATATTAGGTGTTCAGCTACATGGGACAGTCCAACGCTTAATAAGTGACTATATTAATGCTTTGGGACTCTGAATAACGCTGCATATACAAAATGAGCACTGTGCCTCTAATAGTTTGGCTATAACGGACATTTTTGGAATATTAGGTGTTCGGCCACATGTTGCAGTCCATCGCTTAATAAGTGACTATATTAATGCTTTGGCCCTCTGTGAAACCCTGCATGTACAATATGAACACTGTGTCTCTAATAGTTTGGCTGTAACGGACATTTTTGGAATATTAGGTGTTCGACCACTTGTTGCAGTCCAACGCTTAATAAGTGACTATATTAATGCTTTGGGCCTCTGTAAAACGCTGCATATACAATATGAACACTGTGTCTATAATAGTTTGGCTGTAACGGACATTTTTGGAATATTAGCTGTTCAACCACATGGGGCAGTCCAACGTTTAATATGTGGCAAAAGTAATGCTTTGGGCCTCTGTTTAACGCTGCATATTCAATATGAACTTTATGCCTCTTATAGTTTGGCTGTAACGGACATTTTTAAAATATTAGGTGTTCGGCCACATGTTGCAGTCCAACGCTTAATATTTGAACTTTATGCCTCTTATAGTTTGGCTGTAACGGACATTTTTGGAGTATTAGGTGTTCAACCACAGAGGGCAGTCCAACGCTTAATAAGTGACTATATTAATGCTTTGGGCCTCTGTTTAACGCTGCATATACAATATGAACTTTATGCCTCTTATAGTTTGGCTGTAACGGACATTTATGGAATATTAGGTGTTCGACCACATGTTGCAGTCCAACGCTTAATAAGTGACTATATTAATGCTTTAAGCCTCTGTAAAACGCTGCATATTCGATATGAACTTTGTGCCTCTAATAGTTTGGCTGTAACGGACACATTTGGAATATTAGGTGTTTAACCACATGGGGCAATCCAACGCTCAATAAGTGACTATATTCATGCTTTGTGCATCGGTAAAACGTTGCACATTCGATATGAACTTTGTGCCTCTAATAGTTTGGCTGTAACGGACACTTTTGGAATATTAGGTGTTCAACCACATGGGGCAGTCCAACGCTTAATAAGTGACTATATTAATGCTTTGGGCCTCTGTAAAACGCTGCATATTCGATATGAACTTTGTGCCTCTAATAGTTTAGCTGTAACGGACATTTTTCGAATATTAGGTTCAACAACATGGGGTTGTCGATTGCTTAATATGTGGTTATAGTAATGCTTTGGCCCTCTGTAAAACCCTGCATGTACAATATGAACACTGTGTCTCTAATAGTTTGGCTGTAACGGACATTTTTGGAATATTAGGTGTTCGGCCACATGTTGCAGTCCAACGCTTAATATGTGATTATAGTAATGTTTTGGGACTCTGTATAACGCTGCATACACAATATGAACACTGTGTCTCTAATAGTTTGGCCGTAACTGACACCTTTGGAATATTAGGTGTTCAACTACATGTTGCAGTCCAACGCGTAACATGTGATTATAGTAATGCTTTGGGCCTCTGTATAACGCTGCATATACAATATGAACTTAATGCCTCTTCTAGTTTTTCTGTAACTGACACTTTTGGAATATTAGGTGTTCGACCACATGTTGCAGTCCAACGCTTAACATGTGATTATAGTAATGTTTTGGGACTCTGTACAACGCTGCATATACAGTTATGAACTCTCTGCCTCTTATTGTTTGGCTGTTACTGTCATTTTTGGAATATTAGGTGTTCGACCACATGTTGCAGTCCATCGCTTAATAAGTAACTATATTAATGCTTTGGGCCTCTGTAAAACCCTGCATGTACAATATGAACACTGTGTCTCTAATAGTTTGGCTGTAACGGATATTTTTGGAATATTAGGTGTTCGGCCACATGTTGCAGTCCATCGCTTAATAAGTGACTATATTAATGATTTGGCCCTCTGTGAAACCCTGCATGTACAATATGAACACTGTGTCTCTAATAGTTTGGCTGTAACGGACATTTTTGGAATATTAGGTGTTCAACCACATGGGGCAGTCCAACGCTTAAAAGTGACTATATTAATGCTTTGGGCCTCTGTTTAACGCTGCATATACAATATGAACTTTATGCCTCTTATAGTTTGGCTGTAACTGACACTTTTGGAATATTAGGTGTTCAACTACATGTTGCAGTCCAACGCGTAACATATGATTATAGTAATGTTTGGGCCTCTGTATAACGCTGCATATACAATATGAACTTAATGCCTCTTCTAGTTTTTCTGTAACTGACACTTGTGGAATATTAGGTGTTCGACCACATGTTGCAGTCCATCGCTTAATAAGTGACTATATTAATGCTTTGGCCCTCTGTAAAACCCTGCATGTACAATATGAACACTGTGTCTTTAATAGTTTGGCTGTAACGGACATTTTTGGAATATTAGGTGTTCCACCACATGTTGCAGTCCAACGCTTAATAAGTGACTATATTAATGCTTTGGCCCTCTGTAAAACCCTGCATGTACAATATGAACACTGTGTCTCTAATAGTTTGGCTGTAACGGACATTTTTGGAATATTAGGTGTTCGACCACATGTTGCAGTCCATCGCTTAATAAGTGACTATATTAATGCTTTGGGCCTCTGTTTAACGCTGCATATACAATATGAACTTTATGCCTCTTATAGTTTGGCTGTAACTGACACTTTTGTAATATTAGGTGTTCGACCACATGTTGCAGTCCAACGCTTAATGAGTGACTATATTAATGCTTTGGGCCTCTGTAAAACCCTGCATGTACAATATGAACACTGTGTCTCTAATAGTTTGGCTGTAACGGACATTTTTGGAATATTAGGTGTTCGGCCACATGTTGCAGTCCATCGCTTAATAAGTGACTATATTAATGCTTTGGGCCTCTGTAAAACCCTGCATATAAAATATGAACACTGTGTCTCTAATAGTTTGGCTGTAACTGACATTTTTGGAATATTAGGTGTTCGACCACATGTTGCAGTCCAACGCTTAATAAGTGACTATATTAATGCTTTGGCCCTCTGTAAAACCCTTCATGTACAATATGAACACTGTGTCTCTAATAGTTTGGCTGTAACGGACATTTTTGGAATATTAGGTGTTCCACCACATGTTGCAGTCCAACGCTTAATAAGTGACTATATTAATGCTTTGGCCCTCTGTAAAACCCTGCATGTACAATATGAACACTGTGTCTCTAATAGTTTGGCTGTAACGGACATTTTTGGAATATTAGGTGTTCGACCACATGTTGCAGTCCATCGCTTAATAAGTGACTATATTAATGCTTTGGGCCTCTGTTTAACGCTGCATATACAATATGAACTTTATGCCTCTTATAGTTTGGCTGTAACTGACACTTTTGGAATATTAGGTGTTCAACTACATGTTGCAGTCCAACGCGTAACATGTGATTATAGTAATGCTTTGGGCCTCTGTGTAACGCTGCATATTCAATATGAACTTAATGTCTCTTCTAGTTTTTCTGTAACTGACACTTTTGGAATATTAGGTGTTCGACCACATGTTGCAGTCCAACGCTTAATAAGTGACTATATTAATCCTTTGGGCCTCTGTAAAACCCTGCATGTACAATATGAACACTGTGTCTCTAATAGTTTGGCTGTAACGGACATTTTTGGAATATTAGGTAATCAACTACATGTTGCAGTCCAACGCTTAACATGTGATTATAGTAATGTTTTGGGACTCTGTACAACGCTGCATATACAGTATGAACTCTCTGCCTCTTATTGTTTGGCTGTTACTGTCATTTTTGGAGTATTAGGTGTTCGACCACATGTTGCAGTCCATCGCTTAATAAGTGACTATATTAATGCTTTGGGCCTCTGTAAAACCCTGTATATAAAATATGAACACTGTGTCTCTAATAGTTTGGCTGTAACTGACATTTTTGTAATATTAGGTGTTCGACCACATGTTGCAGTCCAACGCTTAATGAGTGACTATATTAATGCATTGGGCCTTTGAAAAACGCTGCATATACAATATAAACACTGTGTCTAGAATAGTTTGGCTGTAACGGACATTTTTGGAATATTAGGTGTTCAACTACATGTTGCAGTCCAACGCGTAACATGTGATTATAGTAATGCTTTGGGCTTCTGTATAACGCTGCATATACAATATGAACTTTATGCCTCTTATAGTTTGGCTGTAACTGACATTTTTGGAAAATTAGGTGTTCAACCACATAGGGCAGTCCAACGCTTAATAAGTGACTATATTAATGCTTTGGGCCTCTGTTTAACGCTGCATATACAATGTGAACTTTATGCCTCTTATAGTTTGGCTGTAACTGACACTTTTGGAATATTAAGTGTTCAACTACATGTTGCAGTCCAACGCTTAACATGTGATTATAGTAATGCTTTGGGCCTCTGTATAACGCTGCATATACAATATGAACTTAATGCCTCTTCTAGTTTTTCTGTAACTGACACTTTTGGAATATTAGGTGTTCGACCACATGTTGCAGTCCAACGCTTAATAAGTGACTATATTAATGCTTTGGGCCTCTGTAAAACCCTGCATGTACAATATGAACACTGTGTCTCTAATAGTTTGGCTGTAACGGACATTTTTGGAATATTAGATGTTCGGCCACATGTTGCAGTCCATCGCTTAATAAGTGACTATATTAATGCTTTGGCCCTCTGTAAAATCCTGCATGTACAATATGAACACTGTGTCTCTAATAGTTTGGCTGTAACGGACATTTTTGGAATATTAGGTGTTCCACCACATGTTGCAGTCCAACGCTTAATAAGTGACTATATTAATGCTTTGGCCCTCTGTAAAACCCTGCATGTACAATATGAACACTGTGTCTCTAATAGTTTGGCTGTAACGGACATTTTTGGAATATTAGGTGTTCGACCACATGTTGCAATCCATCGCTTAATAAGTGACTATATTAATGCTTTGGGCCTCTGTTTAACGCTGCATATACAATATGAACTTTATGCCTCTTATAGTTTGGCTGTAACTGACACTTTTGGAATATTAGGTGTTCAACTACATGTTGCAGTCCAACGCGTAACATGTGATTATAGTAATGCTTTGGGCCTCTGTGTAACGCTGCATATACAATATGAACTTAATGCCTCTTCTAGTTTTTCTGTAACTGACACTTTTGGAATATTAGGTGTTCGACCACATGTTGCAGTCCAACGCTTAATAAGTGACTATATTAATCCTTTGGGCCTCTGTAAAACCCTGCATGTACAATATGAACACTGTGTCTCTAATAGTTTGGCTGTAACGGACATTTTTGGAATATTAGGTAATCAACTACATGTTGCAGTCCAACGCTTAACATGTGATTATAGTAATGTTTTATGACTCTGTACAACGCTGCATATACAGTATGAACTCTCTGCCTCTTATTGTTTGGCTGTTACTGTCATTTTTGGAGTATTAGGTGTTCGACCACATGTTGCAGTCCATCGCTTAATAAGTGACTATATTAATGCTTTGGGCCTCTGTAAAACCCTGTATATAAAATATGAACACTGTGTCTCTAATAGTTTGGCTCTAACGGACATTTTTGGAATATTAGGTGTTCGGCCACATGTTGCTGTCCATCGCTTAATAAGTGACTATATTAATGCTTTGGCCCTCTGTAAAACCCAGCATGTACAATATGAACACTGTGTCTCTAATAGTTTGGCTGTAACGGACATTTTTGGAATATTAGGTGTTCGGCCACATGTTGCAGTCCATCGCTTAATAAGTGACTATATTAATGCTTTGGGCCTCTGTAAAACCCTGCATGTACAATATGAACACTGTGTAATAGTTTGGCTGTAACTGACATTTTTGTAATATTAGGTGTTCGACCACATGTTGCAGTCCAACGCTTAATGAGTGACTATATTAATGCTTTGGGCCTCTGTAAAACCCTGCATGTACAATATGAACACTGTGTCTCTAATAGTTTGGCTGTAACAGACATTTTTGGAATATTAGGTGTTCGGCCACATGTTGCAGTCCATCGCTTAATAAGTGACTATATTAATGCTTTGGGCCTCTGTAAAACCCTGCATGTACAATATGAACACTGTGTCTCTTATAGTTTGGCTGTAACTGACATTTTTGTAATATTAGGTGTTCGACCACATGTTGCAGTCCAACGCTTAATAAGAGACTATATTAATGCTTTGGGCCTTTGAAAAACGCTGCATATACAATATAAACACTGTGTCTCTAATAGTTTGGCTGTAACTGACATTTTTGGAATATTAGGTGTTCGGCCACATGTTGCAGTCCATCGCTTAATAAGTGACTATATTAATGCTTTGGGCCTCTGTAAAACGCTGCATACACAATATGAACACTGTGTCTCTTATAGTTTGGCTGTAACTGACATTTTTGTAATATTAGGTGTTCGACCACATGTTGCAGTCCAACGCTTAATAAGAGACTATATTAATGCTTTGGGCCTTTGAAAAACGCTGCATATACAATATAAACACTGTGTCTCTAATAGTTTGGCTGTAACGGACATTTTTGGAATATTAGGTGTTCGGCCACATGTTGCAGTCCATCGCTTAATAAGTGACTATATTAATGCTTTGGGCCTCTGTAAAACCCTGCAGGTACAATATGAACACTGTGTCTCTAATAGTTTGGCTGTAACGGATATTTTTGGAATATTAGGTGTTCGGCCACATGTTGCAGTTCATCGCTTAATAAGTGACTATATTAATGCTTTGGGCCTCTGTAAAACCCTGCATATAAAATATGAACACTGTGGCTCTAATAGTTTGGCTGTAACGGACATTTTTGGAATATTAGGTGTTCGGCCACATGTTGCAGTCCATCGCTTAATAAGTGACTATATTAATGCTTTGGCCCTCTGTAAAACCCTGCATGTACAATATGAACACTGTGTCTCTAATAGTTTGGCTGTAACGGACATTTTTGGAATATTAGGTGTTCGGCCACATGTTGCAGTCCATCGCTTAATAAGTGACTATATTAATGCTTTGGGCCTCTGTAAAACCCTGCATATAAAATATGAACACTGTGTCTCTAATAGTTTGGCTGTAACGGACATTTTTGGAATATTAGGTGTTCGGCCACATGTTGCAGTCCATCGCTTAATAAGTGACTATATTAATGCTTTGGGTCTCTGTAAAACATTGCATGTACAATATGAACACTGTGTCTCTAATAGTTTGGCTGTAACGGACATTTTTGGAATATTAGGTGTTCGGCCACATGTTGCAGTCCATCGCTTAATAAGTGACTATATTAATGCTTTGGGCCTCTGTAAAACCCTGCATATACAATATGAACACTGTGTCTCTAATAGTTTGGCTGTAACGGACATTTTTGGAATATTAGGTGTTCGGCCACATGTTGCAGTCCATCGCTTAATAAGTGACTATATTAATGCTTTGGGCCTCTGTAAAACCCTGCATGTACAATATGAACACTGTGTAATAGTTTGGCTGTAACTGACATTTTTGTAATATTAGGTGTTCGACCACATGTTGCAGTCCAACGCTTAATGAGTGACTATATTAATGCTTTGGGCCTCTGTAAAACCCTGCATGTACAATATGAACACTGTGTCTCTAATAGTTTGGCTGTAACAGACATTTTTGGAATATTAGGTGTTCGGCCACATGTTGCAGTCCATCGCTTAATAAGTGACTATATTAATGCTTTGGGCCTCTGTAAAACCCTGCATGTACAATATGAACACTGTGTCTCTTATAGTTTGGCTGTAACTGACATTTTTGTAATATTAGGTGTTCGACCACATGTTGCAGTCCAACGCTTAATAAGAGACTATATTAATGCTTTGGGCCTTTGAAAAACGCTGCATATACAATATAAACACTGTGTCTCTAATAGTTTGGCTGTAACTGACATTTTTGGAATATTAGGTGTTCGGCCACATGTTGCAGTCCATCGCTTAATAAGTGACTATATTAATGCTTTGGGCCTCTGTAAAACGCTGCATACACAATATGAACACTGTGTCTCTAATAGTTTGGCTGTAACGGACATTTTTGGAATATTAGGTGTTCGGCCACATGTTGCAGTCCATCGCTTAATAAGTGACTATATTAATGCTTTGGCCCTCTGTAAAACCCTGCATGTACAATATGAACACTGTGTCTTTAATAGTTTGGCTGTAACGGACATTTTTGGAATATTAGGTGTTCCACCACATGTTGCAGTCCATCGTTTAATAAGTGACTATATTAATGCTTTGGGCCTCTGTAAAACGCTGCATACACAATATGAACACTGTGTCTCTAATAGTTTGGCTGTAACGGACATTTTTGGAATATTAGATGTTCGGCCACATGTTGCAGTCCATCGCTTAATAAGTGACTATATTAATGCTTTGGCCCTCTGTAAAACCCTGCATGTACAATATGAACACTGTGTCTTTAATAGTTTGGCTGTAACGGACATTTTTGGAATATTAGGTGTTCCACCACATGTTGCAGTCCAACGCTTAATAAGTGACTATATTAATGCTTTGGCCCTCTGTAAAACCCTGCATGTACAATATGAACACTGTGTCTCTAATAGTTTGGCTGTAACGGACATTTTTGGAATATTAGGTGTTCGACCACATGTTGCAGTCCATCGCTTAATAAGTGACTATATTAATGCTTTGGGCCTCTGTTTAACGCTGCATATACAATATGAACTTTATGCCTCTTATAGTTTGGCTGTAACTGACACTTTTGTAATATTAGGTGTTCGACCACATGTTGCAGTCCAACGCTTAATAAGAGACTGTATTAATGCATTGGGCCTTTGAAAAACGCTGCATATACAATATAAACACTGTGTCTATAATAGTTTGGCTGTAACGGACATTTTTGCAATATTAGGTGTTCAACTACATGTTGCAGTCCAACGCGTAACATGTGACTATAGTAATGCTTTGGGCCTCTGTATAACGCTGCATATACAATATGAAATTTATGCCTCTTATAGTTTGGCTGTAACTGACATTTTTGGAATATTAGGTGTTCAACCACATAGGGCAGTCCAACGCTTAATAAGTGACTATATTAATGCTTTGGGCCTCTGTTTAACGCTGCATATACAATATGAACTTTATGCCTCTTATAGTCTGGCTGTAACTGACACTTTTGGAATATTAGGTGTTCAACTACATGTTGCAGTCCAACGCTTAACATGTGATTATAGTAATGCTTTGGGCCTCTGTATAACGCTGCATATACAATATGAACTTAATGCCTCTTCTAGTTTTTCTGTAACTGACACTTTTGGAATATTAGGTGTTCGACCACATGTTGCAGTCCAACGCTTAATAAGTGACTATATTAATGCTTTGGGCCTCTGTAAAACCCTGCATGTACAATATGAACACTGTGTCTCTAATAGTTTGGCTGTAACGGACATTTTTGGAATATTAGATGTTCGGCCACATGTTGCAGTCCATCGCTTAATAAGTGACTATATTAATGCTTTGGCCCTCTGTAAAATCCTGCATGTACAATATGAACACTGTGTCTCTAATAGTTTGGCTGTAACGGACATTTTTGGAATATTAGGTGTTCCACCACATGTTGCAGTCCAACGCTTAATAAGTGACTATATTAATGCTTTGGCCCTCTGTAAAACCCTGCATGTACAATATGAACACTGTGTCTCTAATAGTTTGGCTGTAACGGACATTTTTGGAATATTAGGTGTTCGACCACATGTTGCAGTCCATCGCTTAATAAGTGACTATATTAATGCTTTGGGCCTCTGTTTAACGCTGCATATACAATATGAACTTTATGCCTCTTATAGTTTGGCTGTAACTGACACTTTTGGAATATTAGGTGTTCAACTACATGTTGCAGTCCAACGCGTAACATGTGATTATAGTAATGCTTTGGGCCTCTGTGTAACGCTGCATATACAATATGAACTTAATGCCTCTTCTAGTTTTTCTGTAACTGACACTTTTGGAATATTAGGTGTTCGACCACATGTTGCAGTCCAACGCTTAATAAGTGACTATATTAATCCTTTGGGCCTCTGTAAAACCCTGCATGTACAATATGAACACTGTGTCTCTAATAGTTTGGCTGTAACGGACATTTTTGGAATATTAGGTAATCAACTACATGTTGCAGTCCAACGCTTAACATGTGATTATAGTAATGTTTTGGGACTCTGTACAACGCTGCATATACAGTATGAACTCTCTGCCTCTTATTGTTTGGCTGTTACTGTCATTTTTGGAGTATTAGGTGTTCGACCACATGTTGCAGTCCATCGCTTAATAAGTGACTATATTAATGCTTTGGCCCTCTGTAAAACTCTGCATGTACAATATGAACACTGTGTCTCTAATAGTTTGGCTGTAACGGACATTTTTGGAATATTAGGTGTGCGGCCACATGTTGCAGTCCATCGCTTAATAAGTGACTATATTAGTGCTTTGGGCCTCTGTAAAACCCTGCATGTACAATATGAACACTGTGTCTCTAATAGTTTGGCTGTAACTGACATTTTTGGAATATTAGGTGTTCGACCACATGTTGCAGTCCAACGCTTAATAAGTGACTATATTATTGCTTTGGCCCTCTGTAAAACCCTGCATGTACAATATGAACACTGTGTCTCCAATAGTTTGGCTGTAACGGACATTTTTGGAATATTAGGTGTTCAGCCACATGTTGCAGTCCATCGCTTAATAAGTGACTATATTAATGCTTTGGGCCTCTGTAAAACCCTGCATGTACAATATGAACACTGTGTCTCTAATAGTTTGGCAGTAACGGACATTTTTGGAATATTAGGTGTTCGACCACATGTTGCAGTCCATCGCTTAATAAGTGACTATATTAATGCTTTGGGCCTCTGTAAAACCCTGCATGTACAATATGAACACTGTGTCTCTAATAGTTTGGCAGTAACGGACATTTTTGGAATATTAGGTGTTCGACCACATGTTGCAGTCCATCGCTTAATAAGTGACTATATTAATGCTTTGGGCCTCTGTAAAACCCTGCATGTACAATATGAACACTGTGTCTCTAATAGTTTGGCAGTAACGGACATTTTTGGAATATTAGGTGTTCGACCACATGTTGCAGTCCAACGCTTAATAAGAGACTATATTAATGCTTTGGGCCTTTGAAAAACGCTGCATATACAATATAAACACTGTGTTTCTAATAGTTTGGCTGTAACTGACAATTTTGGAATATTAGGTGTTCGGCCACATGTTGCAGTCCATCGCTTAATAAGTGACTATATTAATGCTTTGGGCCTCTGTAAAACCCTGTATATAAAATATGAACACTGTGTCTCTAATAGTTTGGCTCTAACGGACATTTTTGGAATATTAGGTGTTCGGCCACATGTTGCTGTCCATCGCTTAATAAGTGACTATATTAATGCTTTGGCCCTCTGTAAAACCCTGCATGTACAATATGAACACTGTGTCTCTAATAGTTTGGCTGTAACGGACATTTTTGGAATATTAGGTGTTCGGCCACATGTTGCAGTCCATCGCTTAATAAGTGACTATATTAATGCTTTGGGCCTCTGTAAAACCCTGCATGTACAATATGAACACTGTGTAATAGTTTGGCTGTAACTGACATTTTTGTAATATTAGGTGTTCGACCACATGTTGCAGTCCAACGCTTAATAAGTGACTATATTAATGCTTTGGGCCTCTGTAAAACCCTGCATGTACAATATGAACACTGTGTCTCTAATAGTTTGACTGTAACGGACATTTTTGGAATATTAGGTGTTCGGCCACATGTTGCAGTCCATCGCTTAATAAGTGACTATATTAATGCTTTGGGCCTCTGTAAAACCCTGCATGTACAATATGAACACTGTGTCTCTTATAGTTTGGCTGTAACTGACATTTTTGTAATATTAGGTGTTCGGCCACATGTTGCAGTCCATCGCTTAATAAGTGACTATATTAATGCTTTGGGCCTCTGTTAAACCCTGCATGTACAATATGAACACTGTGTCACTAATAGTTTGGCTGTAACGGACATTTTCGGAATATTAGGTGTTCGGCCACATGTTGCAGTCCATCGCTTAATAAGTGACTATATTAATGCTTTGGGCCTCTGTAAAACCCTGCATGTACAATATGAACCCTGTGTCTAATAGTTTGGCTGTAACGGACATTTTTGGAATATTAGGTGTTCGGTTACATGTTGCAGTCCATCGCTTAATAAGTGACTATATTAATGCTTTGGCCCTCTGTAAAACCCTGCATGTACAATATGAACACTGTGTCTCTAATAGTTTGGCTGTAACGGACATTTTTGGAATATTAGGTGTTCGGCCACATGTTGCAGTCCATCGCTTAATAAGTGACTATATTAGTGCTTTGGGCCTCTGTAAAACCCTGCATGTACAATATGAACACTGTGTCTCTAATAGTTTGGCTGTAACGGACATTTTTGGAATATTAGGTGTTCAGCCACATGTTGCAGTCCATCGCTTAATAAGTGACTATATTAATGCTTTGGGCCTCTGTAAAACCCTGCATGTACAATATGAACACTGTGTCTCTAATAGTTTGGCTGTAACGGACATTTTTGGAATATTAGGTGTTCGGCCACATGTTGCAGTCCATCGCTTAATAAGTGACTATATTAATGCTTTGGGCCTCTGTAAAACCCTGCATATAAAATATGAACACTGTGTCTCTAATAGTTTGGCTGTAACTGACATTTTTGGAATATTAGGTGTTCGACCACATGTTGCAGTCCAACGCTTAATAAGTGACTATATTAATGCTTTGGCCCTCTGTAAAACCCTTCATGTACAATATGAACACTGTGTCTCTAATAGGTTGGCTGTAACGGACATTTTTGTAATATTAGGTGTTCGGCCACATGTTGCAGTCCATCGCTTAATAAGTGACTATGTTAATGCTTTGGGCCTCTGTAAAACCCTGCATGTACAATTTGAACACTGTGTCTCTAATAGTTTGGCTGTAACGGACATTTTTGGAATATTAGGTGTTCGGCCACATGTTGCAGTCCATCGCTTAATAAGTGACTATGTTAATGCTTTGGGCCTCTGTAAAACCCTGCATATACAGTGTGAACTCTGTGCCTCTTATAGTTTGGCTGTAACTGACACTTTTGTAATATTAGGTGTTCGACCACATGTTGCAGTCCAACGCTTAATAAGAGACTATATTAATGCATTGGGCCTTTGAAAAACGCTGCATATACAATATAAACACTGTGTCTATAATAGTTTGGCTGTAACGGGCATTTTTGGAATATTAGGTGTTCAACTACATGTTGCAGTCCAACGCGTAACATGTGATTATAGTAATGCTTTGGGCCTCTGTATAACGCTGCATATACAATATGAACTTTATGCCTCTTATAGTTTGGCTGTAACTGACATTTTTGGAATATTAGGTGTTCAACCACATAGGGCAGTCCAACGCTTAATAAGTGACTATATTAATGCTTTGGGCCTCTGTAAAACCCTGCATGTACAATATGAACACTGTGTCTCTAATAGTTTGGCTGTAACGGACATTTTTGGAATATTAGATGTTCGGTCACATGTTGCAGTCCATCGCTTAATAAGTGACTATATTAATGCTTTGGCCCTCTGTAAAACCCTGCATGTACAATATGAACACTGTGTCTTTAATAGTTTGGCTGTAACGGACATTTTTGGAATATTAGGTGTTCCACCACATGTTGCAGTCCAACGCTTAATAAGTGACTATATTAATGCTTTGGCCCTCTGTAAAACCCTGCATGTACAATATGAACACTGTGTCTCTAATAGTTTGGCTGTAACGGACATTTTTGGAATATTAGGTGTTCGACCACATGTTGCAGTCCATCGCTTAATAAGTGACTATATTAATGCTTTGGGCCTCTGTTTAACGCTGCATATACAATATGAACTTTATGCCTCTTATAGTTTGGCTGTAACTGACACTTTTGTAATATTAGGTGTTCGACCACATGTTGCAGTCCAACGCTTAATGAGTGACTATATTAATGCTTTGGGCCTCTGTAAAACCCTGCATGTACAATATGAACACTGTGTCTCTAATAGTTTGGCTGTAACGGACATTTTTGGAATATTAGGTGTTCGGCCACATGTTGCAGTCCATCGCTTAATAAGTGACTATATTAATGCTTTGGGCCTCTGTAAAACCCTGCATATAAAATATGAACACTGTGTCTCTAATAGTTTGGCTGTAACTGACATTTTTGGAATATTAGGTGTTCGACCACATGTTGCAGTCCAACGCTTAATAAGTGACTATATTAATGCTTTGGCCCTCTGTAAAACCCTTCATGTACAATATGAACACTGTGTCTCTAATAGTTTGGCTGTAACGGACATTTTTGGAATATTAGGTGTTCCACCACATGTTGCAGTCCAACGCTTAATAAGTGACTATATTAATGCTTTGGCCCTCTGTAAAACCCTGCATGTACAATATGAACACTGTGTCTCTAATAGTTTGGCTGTAACGGACATTTTTGGAATATTAGGTGTTCGACCACATGTTGCAGTCCATCGCTTAATAAGTGACTATATTAATGCTTTGGGCCTCTGTTTAACGCTGCATATACAATATGAACTTTATGCCTCTTATAGTTTGGCTGTAACTGACACTTTTGGAATATTAGGTGTTCAACTACATGTTGCAGTCCAACGCGTAACATGTGATTATAGTAATGCTTTGGGCCTCTGTGTAACGCTGCATATTCAATATGAACTTAATGTCTCTTCTAGTTTTTCTGTAACTGACACTTTTGGAATATTAGGTGTTCGACCACATGTTGCAGTCCAACGCTTAATAAGTGACTATATTAATCCTTTGGGCCTCTGTAAAACCCTGCATGTACAATATGAACACTGTGTCTCTAATAGTTTGGCTGTAACGGACATTTTTGGAATATTAGGTAATCAACTACATGTTGCAGTCCAACGCTTAACATGTGATTATAGTAATGTTTTGGGACTCTGTACAACGCTGCATATACAGTATGAACTCTCTGCCTCTTATTGTTTGGCTGTTACTGTCATTTTTGCAGTATTAGGTGTTCGACCACATGTTGCAGTCCATCGCTTAATAAGTGACTATATTAATGCTTTGGGCCTCTGTAAAACCCTGTATATAAAATATGAACACTGTGTCTCTAATAGTTTGGCTCTAACGGACATTTTTGGAATATTAGGTGTTCGGCCACATGTTGCTGTCCATCGCTTAATAAGTGACTATATTAATGCTTTGGGCCTCTGTATAACGCTGCATATACAATATGAACTTAATGCCTCTTCTAGTTTTTCTGTAACTGACACTTTTGGAATATTAGGTGTTCGACCACATGTTGCAGTCCAACGCTTAATAGGTGACTATATTAATGCTTTGGGCCTCTGTAAAACCCTGCATGTACAATATGAACACTGTGTCTCTAATAGTTTGGCTGTAACGGACATTTTTGGAATATTAGATGTTCGGCCACATGTTGCAGTCCATCGCTTAATAAGTGACTATATTAATGCTTTGGCCCTCTGTAAAACCCTGCATGTACAATATGAACACTGTGTCTTTAATAGTTTGGCTGTAACGGACATTTTTGGAATATTCGGTGTTCGGCCACATGCTGCAGTCCATCGCTTAATAAGTGACTATATTAATGCTTTGGGTCTCTGTAAAACATTGCATGTACAATATGAACACTGTGTCTCTAATAGTTTGGCTGTAACGGACATTTTTGGAATATTAGGTGTTCGGCCACATGTTGCAGTCCATCGCTTAATAAGTGACTATATTAATGCTTTGGGCCTCTGTAAAACCCTGCATATAAAATATGAACACTGTGTCTCTAATAGTTTGGCTGTAACTGACATTTTTGGAATATTAGGTGTTTGACCACATGTTGCAGTCCAACGCTTAATAAGTGACTATATTAATGCTTTGGCCCTCTGTAAAACCCTTCATGTACAATATGAACACTGTGTCTCTAATAGTTTGGCTGTAACGGACATTTTTGGAATATTAGGTGTTCGGCCACATGTTGCAGTCCATCGCTTAATAAGTGACTATGTTAATGCTTTGGGCCTCTGTAAAACGCTGCATATACAATATGAACACTGTGTCTATAATAGTTTGGCTGTAACGGACATTTTTGGAATATTAGGTGTTCAACTACATGTTGCAGTCCAACGCGTAACATGTGATTATAGTAATGCTTTGGGCCTCCGTATAACGCTGCATATACAATATGAACTTTATGCCTCTTCTAGTTTTTCTGTAACTGACACTTTTGGAATATTAGGTGTTCGACCACATGTTGCAGTCCAACGCTTAATAAGTGACTATATTAATGCTTTGGGCCTCTGTAAAACCCTGCATGTACAATATGAACACTGTGTCTCTAATAGTTTGGCTGTAACGGACATTTTTGGAATATTAGATGTTCGGCCACATGTTGCAGTCCATCGCTTAATAAGTGACTATATTAATGCTTTGGCCCTCTGTAAAACCCTGCATGTACAATATGAACACTGTGTCTTTAATAGTTTGGCTGTAACGGACATTTTTGGAATATTAGGTGTTCCACCACATGTTGCAGTCCAACGCTTAATAAGTGACTATATTAATGCTTTGGCCCTCTGTAAAACCCTGCATGTACAATATGAACACTGTGTCTCTAATAGTTTGGCTGTAACGGACATTTTTGGAATATTAGGTGTTCGACCACATGTTGCAGTCCATCGCTTAATAAGTGACTATATTAATGCTTTGGGCCTCTGTTTAACGCTGCATATACAATATGAACTTTATGCCTCTTATAGTTTGGCTGTAACTGACACTTTTGTAATATTAGGTGTTCGACCACATGTTGCAGTCCAACGCTTAATAAGAGACTATATTAATGCATTGGGCCTTTGAAAAACGCTGCATATACAATATAAACACTGTGTCTATAATAGTTTGGCTGTAACGGACATTTTTGGAATATTAGGTGTTCAACTACATGTTGCAGTCCAACGCGTAACATGTGATTATAGTAATGCTTTGGGCCTCTGTATAACGCTGCATATACAATATGAACTTTATGCCTCTTATAGTTTGGCTGTAACTGACATTTTTGGAATATTAGGTATTCAACCACATAGGGCAGTCCAACGCTTAATAAGTGACTATATTAATGCTTTGGGCCTCTGTCTAACGCTGCATATACAATGTGAACTTTATGCCTCCTATAGTTTGGCTGTAACTGACACTTTTGGAATATTAGGTGTTCAACTACATGTTGCAGTCCAACGCTTAACATGTGATTATAGTAATGCTTTGGGTCTCTGTATAACGCTGCATATACAATATGAACTTAATGCCTCTTCTAGTTTTTCTGTAACTGACACTTTTGGAATATTAGGTGTTCGACCACATGTTGCAGTCCAACGCTTAATAAGTGACTATATTAATGCTTTGGGCCTCTGTAAAACCCTGCATGTACAATATGAACACTGTGTCTCTAATAGTTTGGCTGTAATGGACATTTTTGGAATATTAGATGTTCGGCCACATGTTGCAGTCCATCGCTTAATAAGTGACTATATTAATGCTTTGGCCCTCTGTAAAATCCTGCATGTACAATATGAACACTGTGTCTCTAATAGTTTGGCTGTAACGGACATTTTTGGAATATTAGGTGTTCCACCACATGTTGCAGTCCATCGCTTAATAAGTGACTATATTAATGCTTTGGGCCTCTGTTTAACGCTGCATATACAATATGAACTTTATGCCTCTTATAGTTTGGCTGTATCTGACACTTTTGGAATATTAGGTGTTCAACTACATGTTGCAGTCCAACGCGTAACATGTGATTATAGTAATGCTTTGGGCCTCTGTGTAACGCTGCATATTCAATATGAACTTAATGCCTCTTCTAGTTTTTCTGTAACTGACACTTTTGGAATATTAAGTGTTCGACCACATGTTGCAGTCCAACGCTTAATAAGTGACTATATTAATCCTTTGGGCCTCTGTAAAACCCTGCATGTACAATATGAACACTGTGTCTCTAATAGTTTGGCTGTAACGGACATTTTTGGAATATTAGGTAATCAACTACATGTTGCAGTCCAACGCTTAACATGTGATTATAGTAATGTTTTGGGACTCTGTACAACGCTGCATATACAGTATGAACTCTCTGCCTCTTATTGTTTGGCTGTTACTGTCATTTTTGGAGTATTAGGTGTTCGACCACATGTTGCAGTCCATCGCTTAATAAGTGACTATATTAATGCTTTGGGCCTCTGTAAAACCCTGTATATAAAATATGAACACTGTGTCTCTAATAGTTTGGCTCTAACGGACATTTTTGGAATATTAGGTGTTCGGCCACATGTTGCTGTCCATCGCTTAATAAGTGACTATATTAATGCTTTGGCCCTCTGTAAAACCCAGCATGTACAATATGAACACTGTGTCTCTAATAGTTTGGCTGTAACGGACATTTTTGGAATATTAGGTGTTCGGCCACATGTTGCAGTCCATCTCTTAATAAGTGACTATATTAATGCTTTGGGCCTCTGTAAAACCCTGCATGTACAATATGAACACTGTGTCTCTAATAGTTTGGCTGTATCGGACATTTTTGGAATATTAGGTGTTCGGCCACATGTTGCAGTCCATCGCTTAATAAGAGACTATATTAATGCTTTGGGCCTTTGAAAAACGCTGCATATACAATATAAACACTGTGTCTCTAATAGTTTGGCTGTAACTGACATTTTTGGAATATTAGGTGTTCGGCCACATGTTGCAGTCCATCGCTTAATAAGTGACTAGATTAATGCTTTGGGCCTCTGTAAAACGCTGCATACACAATATGAACACTGTGTCTCTAATAGTTTGGCTGTAACGGACATTTTTGGAATATTAGGTGTTCGGCCACATGTTGCAGTCCATCGCTTAATAAGTGACTATATTAATGCTTTGGGCCTCTGTAAAACCCTGCATGTACAATATGAACACTGTGTCTCTAATAGTTTGGCTGTAACGGATATTTTTGGAATATTAGGTGTTCGGCCACATGTTGCAGTCCATCGCTTAATAAGTGACTATATTAATGCTTTGGGCCTCTGTAAAACCGTGCATATAAAATATGAACACTGTGTCTCTAATAGTTTGGCTGTAACGAACATTTTTGGAATATTAGGTGTTCGGCCACATGTTGCAGTCCATCGCTTAATAAGTGACTATATTAATGCTTTGGCCCTCTGTAAAACCCTGCATGCACAATATGAACACTGTGTCTCTAATAGTTTGGCTGTAACGGACATTTTTGGAATATTAGGTGTTCGGCCACATGTTGCAGTCCATCGCTTAATAAGTGACTATATTAATGCTTTGGGCCTCTATAAAACCTTGCATATAAAATATGAACACTGTGTCTCTAATAGTTTGGCTGTAACGGACATTTTTGGAATATTAGGTGTTCGGCCACATGTTGCAGTCCATCGCTTAATAAGTGACTATATTAATGCTTTGGGTCTCTGTAAAACATTGCATGTACAATATGAACACTGTGTCTCTAATAGTTTGGCTGTAACGGACATTTTTGGAATATTAGGTGTTCGGCCACATGTTGCAGTCCATCGCTTAATAAGTGACTATATTAATGCTTTGGCCCTCTGTAAAACCCTGCATGTACAATATGAACACTGTGTCTTTAATAGTTCGGCTGTAACGGACATTTTTGGAATATTAGGTGTTCAACTACATGTTGCAGTCCAACGCGTAACATGTGATTATAGTAATGCTTTGGGCCTCTGTATAACGCTGCATATACAATATGAACTTTATGCCTCTTATAGTTTGGCTGTAACTGATATTTTTGGAATATTAGGTGTTCAACCACATTGGGCAGTCCAACGCTTAATAAGTGACTATATTAATGCTTTGGGCCTCTGTTTAACGCTGCATATACAATATGAACTTTATGCCTCTTATAGTTTGGCTGTAACTGGCACTTTTGGAATATTAGGTGTTCAACTACATGTTGCAGTCCAACGCTTAACATGTGATTATGGTAATGCTTTGGGCCTCTGTATAACGCTGCATATACAATATGAACTTAATGCCTCTTCTAGTTTTTCTGTAACTGACACTTTTGGAATATTAGGTGTTCGACCACATGTTGCAGTCCATCGCTTAATAAGTGACTATATTAATGCTTTGGCCCTCTGTAAAACCCTGCATGTACAATATGAACACTGTGTCTCTAATAGTTTGGCTGTAACGGACATTTTTGGAATATTAGGTGTTCCACCACATGTTGCAGTCCAACGCTTAATAAGTGACTATATTAATGCTTTGGCCCTCTGTAAAACCCAGCATGTACAATATGAACACTGTGTCTCCAATAGTTTGGCTGTAACGGACATTTTTGGAATATTAGGTGTTCGACCACATGTTGCAGTCCATCGCTTAATAAGTGACTATATTAATGCTTTGGGCCTCTGTAAAACCGTGCATATAAAATATGAACACTGTGTCTCTAATAGTTTGGCTGTAACGGACATTTTTGGAATATTAGGTGTTCGGCCACATGTTGCAGTCCATCGCTTAATAAGTGACTATATTAATGCTTTGGCCCTCTGTAAAACCCTGCATGTACAATATGAACACTGTGTCTCTAATAGTTTGGCTGTAACGGACATTTTTGGAATATTAGGTGTTCGGCCACATGTTGCAGTCCATCGCTTAATAAGTGACTATATTAATGCTTTGGGCCTCTATAAAACCCTGCATATAAAATATGAACACTGTGTCTCTAATAGTTTGGCTGTAACGGACATTTTTGGAATATTAGGTGTTCGGCCACATGTTGCAGTCCATCGCTTAATAAGTGACTATATTAATGCTTTGGGTCTCTGTAAAACATTGCATGTACAATATGAACACTGTGTCTCTAATAGTTTGGCTGTAACGGACATTTTTGGAATATTAGGTGTTCGACCACATGTTGCAGTCCATCGCTTAATAAGTGACTATATTAATGCTTTGGCCCTCTGTAAAACCCTTCATGTACAATATGAACACTGTGTCTCTAATAGTTTGGCTGTAACGGACATTTTTGGAATATTAGGTGTTCAACCACATATGGCAGTCCAACGCTTAATAAGTGACTATATTAATGCTTTGGGCCTCTGTTTAACGCTGCATATACAATATGAACTTTATGCCTCTTATAGTTTGGCTGTAACTGACACCTTTGGAATATTAGGTGTTCAACTACATGTTGCAGTCCAACGCTTAACATGTGATTATAGTAATGCTTTAGGCCTCTGTATAACGCTGCATATACAATATGAACTTAATGCCTCTTCTAGTTTTTCTGTAACTGACACTTTTGGAATATTAGGTGTTCGACCACATGTTGCAGTCCAACGCTTAATAAGTGACTATATTAATGCTTTGGGTCTCTGTAAAACATTGCATGTACAATATGAACACTGTGTCTCTAATAGTTTGGCTGTAACGGACATTTTTGGAATATTAGGTGTTCGGCCACATGTTGCAGTCCATCGCTTAATAAGTGACTATATTAATGCTTTGGCCCTCTGTAAAACCCTGCATGTACAATATGAACACTGTGTCTCTAATAGTTTGGCTGTAACGGACATTTTTGGAATATTAGGTGTTCGGCCACATGTTGCAGTCCATCGCTTAATAAGTGACTATATTAATGCTTTGGGCCTCTATAAAACCCTGCATATAAAATATGAACACTGTGTCTCTAATAGTTTGGCTGTAACGGACATTTTTGGAATATTAGGTGTTCGGCCACATGTTGCAGTCCATCGCTTAATAAGTGACTATATTAATGCTTTGGGTCTCTGTAAAACATTGCATGTACAATATGAACACTGTGTCTCTAATAGTTTGGCTGTAACGGACATTTTTGGAATATTAGGTGTTCGGCCACATGTTGCAGTCCATCGCTTAATAAGTGACTATATTAATGCTTTGGGCCTCTGTAAAACCCTGCATGTACAATATGAACACTGTGTCTCTAATAGTTTGGCTGTAACGGACATTTTTGGAATATTAGGTGTTCGGCCACATGTTGCAGTCCATCGCTTAATAAGTGACTATATTAATGCTTTGGGCCTCTGTAAAACCCTGCATATAAAATATGAACACTGTGTTTCTAATAGTTTGGCTGTAACTGACATTTTTGGAATATTAGGTGTTTGAACACATGTTGCAGTCCAACGCTTAATAAGTGACTATATTAATGCTTTGGCCCTCTGTAAAACCCTTCATGTACAATATGAACACTGTGTCTCTAATAGTTTGGCTGTAACGGACATTTTTGGAATATTAGGTGTTCGGCCACATGTTGCAGTCCATCGCTTAATAAGTGACTATGTTAATGCTTTGGGCCTCTGTAAAACGCTGCATATACAATATGAACACTGTGTCTATAATAGTTTGGCTGTAACGGACATTTTTGGAATATTAGGTGTTCAACTACATGTTGCAGTCCAACGCGTAACATGTGATTATAGTAATGCTTTGGGCCTCCGTATAACGCTGCATATACAATATGAACTTTATGCCTCTTATAGTTTGGCTGTAACTGACATTTTTGGAATATTAGGTGTTCAACCACATATGGCAGTCCAACGCTTAATAAGTGACTATATTAATGCTTTGGGCCTCTGTTTAACGCTGCATATACAATATGAACTTTATGCCTCTTATAGTTTGGCTGTAACTGACACCTTTGGAATATTAGGTGTTCAACTACATGTTGCAGTCAAACGCTTAACATGTGATTATAGTAATGCTTTAGGCCTCTGTATAACGCTGCATATACAATATGAACTTAATGCCTCTTCTAGTTTTTCTGTAACTGACACTTTTGGAATATTAGGTGTTCGACCACATGTTGCAGTCCAACGCTTAATAAGTGACTATATTAATGCTTTGGGCCTCTGTAAAACCCTGCATGTACAATATGAACACTGTGTCTCTAATAGTTTGGCTGTAACGGACATTTTTGGAATATTAGATGTTCGGCCACATGTTGCAGTCCATCGCTTAATAAGTGACTATATTAATGCTTTGGCCCTCTGTAAAACCCTGCATGTACAATATGAACACTGTGTCTTTAATAGTTTGGCTGTAACGGACATTTTTGGAATATTAGGTGTTCAACTACATGTTGCAGTCCAACGCGTAACATGTGATTATAGTAATGCTTTGGGCCTCTGTATAACGCTGCATATACAATATGAACTTTATGCCTCTTATAGTTTGGCTGTAACTGACATTTTTGGAATATTAGGTGTTCAACCACATTGGGCAGTCCAACGCTTAATAAGTGACTATATTAATGCTTTGGGCCTCTGTTTAACGCTGCATATACAATATGAACTTTATGCCTCTTATAGTTTGGCTGTAACTGACACTTTTGGAATATTAGGTGTTCAACTACATGTTGCAGTCCAACGCTTAACATGTGAATATGGTAATGCTTTGGGCCTCTGTATAACGCTGCATATACAATATGAACTTAATGCCTCATCTAGTTTTTCTGTAACTGACACTTTTGGAATATTAGGTGTTCGACCACATGTTGCAGTCCATCGCTTAATAAGTGACTATATTAATGCTTTGGCCCTCTGTAAAACCCTGCATGTACAATATGAACACTGTGTCTCTAATAGTTTGGCTGTACCGGACATTTTTGGAATATTAGGTGTTCCACCACATGTTGCAGTCCAACGCTTAATAAGTGACTATATTAATGCTTTGGCCCTCTGTAAAACCTTGCATGTACAATATGAACACTGTGTCTCTAATAGTTTGGCTGTAACGGACATTTTTGGAATATTAGGTGTTCGACCACATGTTGCAGTCCATCGCTTAATAAGTGACTATATTAATGCTTTGGGCCTCTGTTTAACGCTGCATATACAATATGAACTTTATGCCTCTTATAGTTTGGCTGTAACTGACACTTTTGGAATATTAGGTGTTCAACTACATGTTGCAGTCCAACGCGTAACACGTGATTATAGTAATGCTTTGGGCCTCTGTGTAACGCTGCATATACAATATGAACTTAATGCCTCTTCTAGTTTTTCTGTAACTGACACTTTTGGAATATTAGGTGTTCGACCACATGTTGCAGTCCAACGCTTAATAAGTGACTATATTAATCCTTTGGGCCTCTGTAAAACCCTGCATGTACAATATGAACACTGTGTCTCTAATAGTTTGGCTGTAACGGACATTTTTGGAATATTAGGTAATCAACTACATGTTGCAGTCCAACGCTTAACATGTGATTATAGTAATGTTTTGGGACTCTGTACAACGCTGCATATACAGTATGAACTCTCTGCCTCTTATTGTTTGGCTGTTACTGTCATTTTTGGAGTATTAGGTGTTCGACCACATGTTGCAGTCCATCGCTTAATAAGTGACTATATTAATGCTTTGGGCCTCTGTAAAACCCTGTATATAAAATATGAACACTGTGTCTCTAATAGTTTGGCTCTAACGGACATTTTTGGAATATTAGGTGTTCGGCCACATGTTGCTGTCCATCGCTTAATAAGTGACTATATTAATGCTTTGGCCCTCTGTAAAACCCTGCATGTACCATATGAACACTGTGTCTCTAATAGTTTGGCTGTAACGGACATTTTTGGAATATTAGGTGTTCGGCCACATGTTGCAGTCCATCGCTTAATAAGTGACTATATTAATGCTTTTGGCCTCTGTAAAACCCTGCATGTACAATATGAACACTGTGTCTCTAATAGTTTGGCTGTAACTGACATTTTTGTAATATTAGGTGTTCGACCACATGTTGCAGTCCAACGCTTAATAAGTGACTATATTAATGCTTTGGGCCTCTGTAAAACCCTGCATGTACAATATGAACACTGTGTCTCTAATAGTTTGGCTGTAACGGACATTTTTGGAATATTAGGTGTTCGGCCACATGTTGCAGTCCATCGCTTAATAAGTGACTATATTAATGCTTTGGGCCTCTGTAAAACCCTGCATGTACAATATGAACACTGTGTCTCTTATAGTTTGGCTGTAACTGACATTTTTGTAATATTAGGTGTTCGACCACATGTTGCAGTCCAACGCTTAATAGGAGACTATATTAATGCTTTGGGCCTTTGAAAAACGCTGCATATACAATATAAACACTGTGTCTCTAATAGTTTGGCTGTAACTGACATTTTTGGAATATTAGGTGTTCGGCCACATGTTGCAGTCCATCGCTTAATAAGTGACTATGTTAATGCTTTGGGCCTCTGTAAAACCCTGCATGTACAATTTGAACACTGTGTCTCTAATAGTTTGGCTGTAACGGACATTTTTGGAATATTAGGTGTTCGGCCACATGTTGCAGTCCATCGCTTAATAAGTGACTATGTTAATGCTTTGGGCCTCTGTAAAACCCTGCATGTACAATTTGAACACTGTGTCTCTTATAGTTTGGCTGTAACGGACATTTTTGGAATATTAGGTGTTCGACCACATGTTGCAGTCCATCGCTTAATAAGTGACTATATTAATGCTTTGGGCCTCTGTTTAACGCTGCATATACAATATGAACTTTATGCCTCTTATAGTTTGGCTGTAACTGACACTTTTGGAATATTAGGTGTTCGACCACATGTTGCAGTCCAACGCTTAATAAGTGACTATATTAATCCTTTGGGCCTCTGTAAAACCCTGCATGTACAATATGAACACTGTGTCTCTAATAGTTTGGCTGTAACGGACATTTTTGGAATATTAGGTAATCAACTACATGTTGCAGTCCAACGCTTAACATGTGTTTATAGTAATGTTTTGGGACTCTGTACAACGCTGCATATACAGTATGAACTCTCTGCCTCTTATTGTTTGGCTGTTACTGTCATTTTTGGAGTATTAGCTGTTCGGCCACATGTTGCAGTCCATCGCTTAATAAGTGACTATGTTAATGCTTTGGGCCTCTGTAAAACCCTGCATGTACAATTTGAACACTGTGTCTCTAATAATTTGGCTGTAACGGACATTTTTGGAATATTAGGTGTTCGGCCACATGTTGCAGTCCATCGCTTAATAAGTGACTATGTTAATGCTTTGGGCCTCTGTAAAACCCTGCATATAAAATATGAACACTGTGTCTCTAATAGTTTAACTGTAACGGACATTTTTGGAATATTAGGTGTTCAACCACACAGGGCAGTCCAACGCTTAATAAGTGACTATAATAATGCTTTGGGCCTCTGTAAAACGCTGCATATACAGTATGAACTCTGTGCCTCTTATAGTTTGGCTGTAACGGACACTTTTGTAATATTAGGTGTTCGACCACATGTTGCAGTCCAACGCTTAATAAGAGACTATATTAATGCATTGGGCCTTTGAAAAACGCTGCATATACAATATAAACACTGTGTCTATAATAGTTTGGCTGTAACGGACATTTTTGGAATATTAGGTGTTCGACCACATGTTGCAGTCCAACGCTTAATAAGTGACTATATTAATGCTTTGGGCCTCTGTAAAACGCTGCATATACAGTATGAACTCTGTGCCTCTTATAGCTTGGCTGTAACTGACACTTTTGTAATATTAGGTGTTCGGCCAGATGTTGCAGTCCATCGCTTAATAAGTGACTATATTAATGCTTTGGGACTCTGTATAACGCTGCATATACAAAATGAGCACTGTGCCTCTAATAGTTTGGCTATAACGGACATTTTTGGAATATTAGGTGTTCAGCCACATGGGGCAGTCCAACGCTTAATAAGTGACTTTATTAATGCTTTGGGACTCTGTATAACGCTGCATATACAAAATGAGCACTGTGCCTCTAATAGTTTGGCTATAACGGACATTTTTGGAATATTACGTGTTCAGCCACATGGGGCAGTCCAACGCTTAATAAGTGACTCTATTAATGCTTTGGGCCTCTGTAAAACCCTGCATATAAAATATGAACACTGTGTCTCTAATAGTTTAACTGTAACGGACATTTTTGGAATATTAGGTGTTCAACCACATAGGGCAGTCCAACGCTTAATAGGTGACTATATTTATGCTTTAACCCTCTGTAAAACCCTTCATGTACAATATGAGCACTGTGCCTCTAATAGTTTGGCTATAACGGTCATTTTTGGAATATTAGGTGATCGGCCACATAGGGCAGTCCAACGCTTAATAAGTGACTATATTAATGCTTTGGCCCTCTGTAAAACCCTGCATGTACAATATGAAAACTGTGTCTCTAATAGTTTGGCTGTAACGGACATTTTTGGCATATTAGGTGTTCAACCACATAGGGCAGTCCAACGCTTAATAAGTGACTATATTAATGCTTTAACCCTCTGTAAAACCCTTCATGTACAATATGAACACTGTGTCTCTAATAGTTTGGCTGTAACGGACATTTTTGGGATATTAGGTGTTCGGCCACATGTTGCAGTCCATCGCTTAATAAGTGACTATGTTAATGCTTTGGGCCTCTGTAAAACCCTGCATGTACAATTTGAACACTGTGTCTCTAATAGTTTGGCTCTAACGGACATTTTTGGAATACTAGGTGTTCGACCACATGTTGCAATCCAACGCTTAATAAGTGACTATATTAATGCTTTGGCCCTCTGTAAAACCCTTCATGTGCAATATGAACACTGTGTCTCTAATAGTTTGGCTGTAACGGACATTTTTGGAATATTAGGTGTTCGGCCAGATATTGCAGTCCATCGCTTAATAAGTGACTATGTTAATGCTTTGGGCCTCTGTAAAACCCTGCATATAAAATATGAACACTGTGTCTCTAATAGTTTAACTGTAACGGACATTTTTGGAATATTAGGTGTTCAACCACATAGGGCAGTCCAACGCTTAATAGGTGACTATATTAATGCTTTGGGCCTCTGTAAAACGCTGCATATACAGTATGAACTCTGTGCCTCTTATAGCTTGGCTGTAACTGACACTTTTGTAATATTAGGTGTTCGGCCAGATGTTGCAGTCCATCGCTTAATAAGTGACTATATTAATGCTTTGGGACTCTGTATAACGCTGCATATACAAAATGAGCACTGTGCCTCTAATAGTTTGGCTATAACGGACATTTTTGGAATATTAGGTGTTCAGCCACATGGGGCAGTCCAACGCTTAATAAGTGACTTTATTAATGCTTTGGGACTCTGTATAACGCTGCATATACAAAATGAGCACTGTGCCTCTAATAGTTTGGCTATAACGGACATTTTTGGAATATTAGGTGTTCAGCCACATGGGGCAGTCCAACGCTTAATAAGTGACTTTATTAATGCTTTGGGCCTCTGTAAAACCCTGCATATAAAATATGAACACTGTGTCTCTAATAGTTTAACTGTAACGGACATTTTTGGAATATTAGGTGTTCAACCACATAGGGCAGTCCAACGCTTAATAGGTGACTATATTTATGCTTTAACCCTCTGTAAAACCCTTCATGTACAATATGAGCACTGTGCCTCTAATAGTTTGGCTATAACGGTCATTTTTGGAATATTAGGTGTTCGGCCACATGTTGCAGTCCATCGCTTAATAAGTGACTATATTAATGCTTTGGCCCTCTGTGAAACCCTGCATGTACAATATGAACACTGTGTCTCTAATAGTTTGGCTGTAACGGACATTTTTGGAATATTAGATGGTTGACCACATGTTGCAGTCCAACGCTTAATAAGTGACTATATTAATGCTTTGGGCCTCTGTAAAACGCTGCATATACAATATGAACACTGTGTCTATAATAGTTTGGCTGTAACGGACATTTTTGGAATATTAGCTGTTCAACCACATGGGGCAGTCCAACGTTTAATATGTGGAAAAAGTAATGCTTTGGGCCTCTGTTTAACGCTGCATATTCAATATGAACTTTATGCCTCTTATAGTTTGGCTGTAACGGACATTTTTGGAATATTAGGTGTTCGGCCACATGTTGCAGTCCATCGCTTAATAAGTGACTATATTAATGCTTTGGCCCTCTGTGAAACCCTGCATGTACAATATGAACACTGTACCTCTAATAGTTTGGCTATAACGGACATTTTTGGAATATTAGGTGTTCCACCACATGTTGCAGTCCAACGCTTAATAAGTGACTATATTAATGCTTTGGCCCTCTGTAAAACCCTGCATGTACAATATGAACACTGTGTCTCTAATAGTTTGGCTGTAACGGACATTTTTGGAATATTAGGTGTTCGGCCACATGTTGCAGTCCATCGCTTAATAAGTGACTATATTAATGCTTTGGGACTCTGTGAAACCCTGCATGTACAATATGAACACTGTGTCTCTAATAGTTTGGCTGTAACGGACATTTTTGGAATATTAGGTGTTCGACCACATGTTGCAGTCCATCGCTTAATAAGTGACTATATTAATGCTTTGGGCCTCTGTAAAACGCTGCATATACAATATGAACACTGTGTCTATAATAGTTTGGCTGTAACGGACATTTTTGGAATATTAGCTGTTCAACCACATGGGGCAGTCCAACGTTTAATATGTGGCAAAAGTAATGCTTTGGGCCTCTGTTTAAATCTGCATATTCAATATGAACTTTATGCCTCTTATAGTTTGGCTGTAACGGACATTTTTGGAATATTAGGTGTTCGGCCACTTGTTGCAGTCCATCGCTTAATAAGTGACTATATTAATGCTTTGGCCCTCTGTGAAACCCTGCATGTACAATATGAACACTGTGCCTCTAATAGTTTGGCTATAACGGACATTTTTGGAATATTAGGTGTTCCACCACATGTTGCAGTCCAACGCTTAATAAGTGACTATATTAATGCTTTGGCCCTCTGTAAAACCCTGCATGTACAATATGAACACTGTGCCTCTAATAGTTTGGCTATAACGGACATTTTTAGAATATTAGGTGTTCAGCCACATGGGGCAGTCCAACGCTTAATAAGTGACTATATTAATGCTTTGGGACTCTGTATAACGCTGCATATACAAAATAAGCACTGTGCCTCTAATAGTTTGGCTATAACGGACATTTTTGGAATATTAGGAGTTCGGCCACATGTTGCAGTCCATCGCTTAATAAGTGACTATATTAATGCTTTGGCCCTCTGTAAAACCCTGCATGTACAATATGAACACTGTGTCTCTAATAGTTTGGCTGTAACGGACATTTTTGGAATATTAGGTGTTCCACCACATGTTGCAGTCCAACGCTTAATAAGTGACTATATTAATGCTTTGGCCCTCTGTAAAACCCTGCATGTACAATATGAACACTGTGTCTCTAATAGTTTGGCTGTAACGGACATTTTTGGAATATTAGGTGATCGGCCACATGTTGCAGTCCATCGCTTAATAAGTGACTATATTAATGCTTTGGGACTCTGTATAACGCTGCATATACAAAATGAGCACTGTGCCTCTAATAGTTTGGCTATAACGGACATTTTTGGAATATTAGGTGTTCAGCCACATGGGACAGTCCAACGCTTAATAAGTGACTATATTAATGCTTTGGGACTCTGTATAACGCTGCATATACAAAATGAGCACTGTGCCTCTAATAGTTTGGCTATAACGGACATTTTTGGAATATTAGGTGTTCGGCCACATGTTGCAGTCCATCGCTTAATAAGTGACTATATTAATGCTTTGGCCCTCTGTGAAACCCTGCATGTACAATATGAACACTGTGTCTCTAATAGTTTGGCTGTAACGGACATTTTTGGAATATTAGGTGTTCGACCACTTGTTGCAGTCCAACGCTTAATAAGTGACTATATTAATGCATTGGGCCTCTGTAAAACGCTGCATATACAATATGAACACTGTGTCTATAATAGTTTGGCTGTAACGGACATTTTTGGAATATTAGCTGTTCAACCACATGGGGCAGTCCAACGTTTAATATGTGGCAAAAGTAATGCTTTGGGCCTCTGTTTAACGCTGCATATTCAATATGAACTTTATGCCTCTTATAGTTTGGCTGTAACGGACATTTTTGGAATATTAGGTGTTCGGCCACATGTTGCAGTCCAACGCTTAATATATGAACTTTATGCCTCTTATAGTTTGGCTGTAACGGACATTTTTGGAGTATTAGGTGTTCAACCACAGAGGGCAGTCCAACGCTTAATAAGTGACTATATTAATGCTTTGGGCCTCTGTTTAACGCTGCATATACAATATGAACTTTATGCCTCTTATAGTTTGGCTGTAACGGACACTTTTGGAATATTAAGTGTTCAACCACATGGGGCAGTCCAACGCTTAGTAAGTGACTATATTAATGCTTTGGGTCTCTGTAAAACGCTGCATATTCGATATGAACTTTGTGCCTCTAATAGTTGGGCTGTAACGGACACTTTTGGAATATTAGGTGTTCAACCACATGGGGCAGTCCAACGCTTAATAAGTGACTATATTAATGCTTTGGGCCTCTGTAAAACGCTGCATATTCGATATGAACTTTGTGCCTCTAATAGTTTAGCTGTAACGGACATTTTTCGAATATTAGGTGTTCAACAACATGGGGTTGTCGATCGCTTAATATGTGGCTATAGTAATGCATTGGGCCTCTGTATAACGCCGCATATACAGTATGAACCCTGTGCCTCTTATGGTTTGGCTGTAACTGACACTTTTGGAATAATATGTGTTTAAACACATGTTGCAGTCCAATGCTTAAATTTTAATTATATTAATGCTTTGGGCCTCTGTAAAACACTGCATGTACAATATGAACACTGTGTCTCTAATAGTTTGGCTGTAACGGACATTTTTGGAATATTAGGTGTTCCACCACATGTTGCAGTCCAACGCTTAATAAGTGACTATATTAATGCTTTGGCCCTCTGTAAAACCCTGCATGTACAATATGAACACTGTGTCTCTAATAGTTTGGCTGTAACGGACATTTTTGGAATATTAGGTGTTCGGCCACATGTTGCAGTCCATCGCTTAATAAGTGACTATATTAATGCTTTGGCCCTCTGTAAAACCCTGCATGTACAATATGAACACTGTGTCTCTAATAGTTTGGCTGTAACGGACATTTTTGGAATATTAGGTGTTCCACCACATGTTGCAGTCCAACGCTTAATAAGTGACTATATTAATGCTTTCGCCCTCTGTAAAACCCTGCATGTACAATATGAACACTGTGTCTCTAATAGTTTGGCTGTAACGGACATTTTTGGAATATTAGGTGATCGGCCACATGTTGCAGTCCATCGCTTAATAAGTGACTATATTAATGCTTTGGGACTCTGTATAACGCTGCATATACAAAATGAGCACTGTGCCTCTAATAGTTTGGCTATAACGGACATTTTTGGAATATTAGGTGTTCAGCCACATGGGACAGTCCAACGCTTAATAAGTGACTATATTAATGCTTTGGGACTCTGAATAACGCTGCATATACAAAATGAGCACTGTGCCTCTAATAGTTTGGCTATAACGGACATTTTTGGAATATTAGGTGTTCGGCCACATGTTGCAGTCCATCGCTTAATAAGTGACTATATTAATGCTTTGGCCCTCTGTGAAACCCTGCATGTACAATATGAACACTGTGTCTCTAATAGTTTGGCTGTAACGGACATTTTTGGAATATTAGGTGTTCGACCACTTGTTGCAGTCCAACGCTTAATAAGTGACTATATTAATGCTTTGGGCCTCTGTAAAACGCTGCATATACAATATGAACACTGTGTCTATAATAGTTTGGCTGTAACGGACATTTTTGGAATATTAGCTGTTCAACCACATGGGGCAGTCCAACGTTTAATATGTGGCAAAAGTAATGCTTTGGGCCTCTGTTTAACGCTGCATATTCAATATGAACTTTATGCCTCTTATAGTTTGGCTGTAACGGACATTTTTGGAATATTAGGTGTTCGGCCACATGTTGCAGTCCAACGCTTAATATTTGAACTTTATGCCTCTTATAGTTTGGCTGTAACGGACATTTTTGGAGTATTAGGTGTTCAACCACAGAGGGCAGTCCAACGCTTAATAAGTGACTATATTAATGCTTTGGGCCTCTGTTTAACGCTGCATATACAATATGAACTTTATGCCTCTTATAGTTTGGCTGTAACGGACATTTATGGAATATTAGGTGTTCGACCACATGTTGCAGTCCAACGCTTAATAAGTGACTATATTAATGCTTTAAGCCTCTGTAAAACGCTGCATATTCGATATGAACTTTGTGCCTCTAATAGTTTGGCTGTAACGGACACATTTGGAATATTAGGTGTTTAACCACATGGGGCAATCCAACGCTCAATAAGTGACTATATTCATGCTTTGTGCATCGGTAAAACGTTGCACATTCGATATGAACTTTGTGCCTCTAATAGTTTGGCTGTAACGGACACTTTTGGAATATTAGGTGTTCAACCACATGGGGCAGTCCAACGCTTAATAAGTGACTATATTAATGCTTTGGGCCTCTGTAAAACGCTGCATATTCGATATGAACTTTGTGCCTCTAATAGTTTAGCTGTAACGGACATTTTTCGAATATTAGGTTCAACAACATGGGGTTGTCGATTGCTTAATATGTGGTTATAGTAATGCTTTGGCCCTCTGTAAAACCCTGCATGTACAATATGAACACTGTGTCTCTAATAGTTTGGCTGTAACGGACATTTTTGGAATATTAGGTGTTCGGCCACATGTTGCAGTCCAACGCTTAATATGTGATTATAGTAATGTTTTGGGACTCTGTATAACGCTGCATACACAATATGAACACTGTGTCTCTAATAGTTTGGCCGTAACTGACACCTTTGGAATATTAGGTGTTCAACTACATGTTGCAGTCCAACGCGTAACATGTGATTATAGTAATGCTTTGGGCCTCTGTATAACGCTGCATATACAATATGAACTTAATGCCTCTTCTAGTTTTTCTGTAACTGACACTTTTGGAATATTAGGTGTTCGACCACATGTTGCAGTCCAACGCTTAACATGTGATTATAGTAATGTTTTGGGACTCTGTACAACGCTGCATATACAGTTATGAACTCTCTGCCTCTTATTGTTTGGCTGTTACTGTCATTTTTGGAATATTAGGTGTTCGACCACATGTTGCAGTCCATCGCTTAATAAGTAACTATATTAATGCTTTGGGCCTCTGTAAAACCCTGCATGTACAATATGAACACTGTGTCTCTAATAGTTTGGCTGTAACGGATATTTTTGGAATATTAGGTGTTCGGCCACATGTTGCAGTCCATCGCTTAATAAGTGACTATATTAATGATTTGGCCCTCTGTGAAACCCTGCATGTACAATATGAACACTGTGTCTCTAATAGTTTGGCTGTAACGGACATTTTTGGAATATTAGGTGTTCAACCACATGGGGCAGTCCAACGCTTAAAAGTGACTATATTAATGCTTTGGGCCTCTGTTTAACGCTGCATATACAATATGAACTTTATGCCTCTTATAGTTTGGCTGTAACTGACACTTTTGGAATATTAGGTGTTCAACTACATGTTGCAGTCCAACGCGTAACATATGATTATAGTAATGTTTGGGCCTCTGTATAACGCTGCATATACAATATGAACTTAATGCCTCTTCTAGTTTTTCTGTAACTGACACTTGTGGAATATTAGGTGTTCGACCACATGTTGCAGTCCAACGCTTAATAAGTGACTATATTAATGCTTTGGGCCTCTGTAAAACCCTGCATGTACAATATGAACACTGTGTCTCTAATAGTTTGGCTGTAACGGACATTTTTGGAATATTAGGTAATCAATTACATGTTGCAGTCCAACGCTTAACATGTGATTATAGTAATGTTTTGGGACTCTGTACAACGCTGCATATACAGTATGAACTCTCTGCCACTTATTGTTTGGCTGTTACTGTCATTTTTGGAATATTAGGTGTTCGACCACATGTTGCAGTCCATCGCTTAATAAGTGACTATATTAATGCATTGGGCCTCTGTAAAACCCTGCATGTACAATATGAACACTGTGTCTCTAATAGTTTGGCTGTAACGGACATTTTTGGATTATTAGGTGTTCGGCCACATGTTGCAGTCCAACGCTTAATAAGTGACTATATTAATGCTTTGGCCCTCTGTAAAACCCTGCATGTACAATATGAATACTGTGTCTCTAATAGTTTGGCTCTAACGGACATTTTTGGAATATTAGGTGTTCGACCACATGTTGCAGTCCAACGCTTAATAAGAGACTATATTAATGCTTTGGGCCTTTGAAAACGCTGCATATACAATATAAACACTGTGTCTCTAATAGTTTGGCTGTAACTGACATTTTCTGAATATTAGGTGTTCAACCACATAGGGCAGTCCAACGCTTAATAAGTGACTATATTAATGCTTTGGGCCTCTGTAAAACCCTGCATGTACAATATGAACACTGTGTCTCTAATAGTTTGGCTGTAACTGACATTTTCTGAATATTAGGTGTTCAACCACATAGGGCAGTCCATCGCTTAATAAGTGACAATATTAATGCTTTGGCCCTCTGTGAAACCCTGCATCTACAATATGAACACTGTGTCTCTAATAGTTTGGCTGTAACGGACATTTTTGGAATATTAGGTGTTCGACCACATGTTGCAGTCTAACGCTTAATAGGTGACTATATTAATGCTTTGGGCCTCTGTAAAACGCTGCATATACAATATGAACACTGTGTCTATAATAGTTTGGCTGTAACGGACATTTTTGGAATATTAGCTGTTCAACCACCTGGGGCAGTCCAACGTTTAATATGTGGCTAAAGTAATGCTTTGGGCCTCTGTTTAACGCTGCATATACAATATGAACTTTGTGCCTCTAATAATTTGGCTGTAACGGACATTTTTGGAATATTAGGTGTTCAACCACATGGGGCAGTCCAACGCTTAATAAGAGACTATATTAATGCTTTAGGCCTCTGTAAAACGCTGCATATTCGATATGAAATTTGTGCCTCTAATAGTTTGGCTGTAACGGACATTTTTCGAATATTAGGTGTTCAACCACATGAGGCAATCCAACGCTTAATAAGTGACTATATTAATGCTTTGGGCCTCTGTAAAACGCTGCATATTCGATATGAACTTTGTGCCTCTAATAGTTTAGCTGTAACGGTCATTTTTCGAATATTAGGTGTTCAACAACATGGGGTTGTCGATCGCTTAATATGTGGCTATAGTAATGCAGTGGGCCTCTGTATAACGCTGCATATACAATATGAACTTTGTGCCTCTAATAGTTTGGCTGTAACGGACACTTTTGGAATATTAGGTGTTCAACCACATGAGGCAGTCCAACGCTTAATAAGTGACTATATTAATGCTTTGAGCCTCTGTATAACGCTGCATATACCATATGAACTTTGTGCCTCTAATAGTTTGGCTGTAACGGACACTTTTGGAATATTAGGTGTTTAACTACATGGGGCAGTCCAACGCTTAATAAGTGACTATATTAAAGCTTTGGGCCTTTGTATAACGCTGCTTATACAAAATGAACTGTGCCCCTAAGAGTTTGGCTGTAACGGACACTTTTGGAATATTAGGTGTTCAACCACATGGGGCAGTCCAACGCTTAATATGTGGTTAAAGTAATGCATTGGGACTCTGTATAACGCTGCATATACAGCATGAACCCTGTGCCTCTTATGGTTTGGCTGTAACTGACACTTTTGGAATAATATGTGTTCAAACACATGTTGCAGTCCAATGCTTAAATTTTAATTATATTAATGCTTTGGGACTCTGTATAACGCTGCATATTCGATATGAACTTTGTGCTTCTAATTGTTTAGCTGTAACGGACACTTTTGGAAAATTATGTGTTCAAAAACATGTTGCAGTCCAACGCTTAATATGTGATCATATTAATGCTTTGGGCCTCTGGATAACGCTGCATATACAGTATGAACTCTGTGCCTTTTATAGTTAGGCTGTAACTGACATTTTTGGAATATTAGGTGTTCAACAACATGGGGTTGTCCATCGCTTAATATGTAGTTATAGTAATGCTTTAGGACTCTGGATAACGCAGTATATACAATATGAACTTTGTGCCTCTAATAGTTTGGCTGTAACGGACACTTTTGGAATATTAGGTGTTCAACCACATAGGGCAGTCCAACGCTTAATAAGTGACTATATTAATGCTTTGGGCCTCTGTAAAAAGCATATACAATATGAACACTGTGTCTATAATAGTTTGGCTGTAACGGACATTTTTGGAATATTAGGTGTTCAACCACATGGGGCAGTTCAACGCTTAAAATGTGGTTAAAGTAATGCTTTGGGCCTCTGTTTAACGCTGCATATACAATATGAACTTTATGCCTCTTATAGTTTGGCTGTAACGGACATTTTTGGAATATTAGGTGCTCGGCCACATGTTGCAGTCCATCGCTTAATAAGTGACTATATTAATGCTTTGGCCCTCTGTAAAACCCTGCATGTACAATATGAACACTGTGTCTCTAATAGTTTGGCTGTAACGGACATTCTTGGAATATTAGGTGTTCGACCACATGTTGCAGTCCAACGCTTAATAAGTGACTATATTAATGCTTTGGCCCTCTGTAAAACCCTGCATGTACAATATGAACACTGTGTCTCTAATAGTTTGTCTGTAACGGACATTTCTGGAATATTAGGTGTTCGACCACATGTTGCAGTCCATCGCTTAATAAGTGACTATATTAATGCTTTGGCCCTCTGTAAAACCCTGCATGTACAATATGAACACTGTGCCTCTAATAGTTTGGCTGTAACGGACATTTTTGGAATATTAGGTGTTCAACCACATGGGGCAGTCCAACGCTTAATAAGTGACTATATTAATGCTTTAACCCTCTGTAAAACGCTGCATATTCGATATGAACTTTGTGCCTCTAATAGTTTAGCTGTAACGGACATTTTTCGAATATTAGGTGTTCAACAACATGGGGTTGTCGAACGCTTAATATGTGGCTATAGTAATGCATTGGGCCTCTGTATAACGCTGCATATACAATATGAACTTTGTGCCTCTAATAGTTTGGCTGTAACGGACACTTTTGGAATATTAGGTGTTCAACCACATGAGGCAGTCCAACGCTTAATAAGTGACTATATTAATGCTTTGAGCCTCTGTATAACGCTGCATATACCATATGAACTTTGTGCCTCTAATAGTTTGGCTGTAACGGACACTTTTGGAATATTAGGTGTTTAACCACATGGGGCAGTCCAACGCTTAATAAGTGACTATATTAAAGCTTTGGGCCTCTGTATAACGCTGCTTATACAAAATGAACTGTGCCCCTAAGAGTTTGGCTGTAACGGACACTTTTGGAATATTAGGTGTTCAACCACATGGGGCAGTCCAACGCTTAATATGTGGTTAAAGTAATGCATTGGGACTCTGTATAACGCTGCATATACAGCATGAACCCTGTGCCTCTTATGGTTTGGCTGTAACTGACACTTTTGGAATAATATGTGTTCAAACACATGTTGCAGTCCAATGCTTAAATTTTAATTATATTAATGCTTTGGGACTCTGTATAACGCTGCATATTCGATATGAACTTTGTGCTTCTAATTGTTTAGCTGTAACGGACACTTTTGGAAAATTATGTGTTCAACCACATGTTGCAGTCCAACGCTTAATATGTGATTATATTAATGCTTTGGGCCTCTGGATAACGCAGTATATACAATATGAACTTTGTGCCTCTAATAGTTTGGCTGTAACGGACATTTTTGGAATATTAGGTGTTCAACCACATGGGGCAGTCCAACGCTTAATAAGTGACTATATTAATGCTTTGGGTCTCAGTATGACGCTGCATATACAATATGAACTCTGTGCCTCTGATAGCTTGGCGGTAACTGACACTTTTGGAAAATTAGGTGTTCAACCACATGTTGCAGTCCAACGCTTAATATGTGATCATATTAATGCTTTGGGCCTCTGGATAACGCTGCATATACAGTATGAACTCTGTGCCTTTTATAGTTAGGCTGTAACTGACATTTTTGGAATATTAGGTGTTCAACAACATGGGGTTGTCCATCGCTTAATATGTAGTTATAGTAATGCTTTAGGACTCTGGATAACGCAGTATATACAATATGAACTTTGTGCCTCTAATAGTTTGGCTGTAACGGACACTTTTGGAATATTAGGTGTTCAACCACATAGGGCAGTCCAACGCTTAATAAGTGACTATATTAATGCTTTGGGCCTCTGTAAAACGCTGCATATACAATATGAACACTGTGTCTATAATAGTTTGGCTGTAACGGACATTTTTGGAATATTAGGTGTTCAACCACATGGGGCAGTCCAACGCTTAAAATGTGGTTAAAGTAATGCTTTGGGCCTCTGTTTAACGCTGCATATACAATATGAACTTTATGCCTCTTATAGTTTGGCTGTAACGGACATTTTTGGAATATTAGGTGCTCGGCCACATGTTGCAGTCCATCGCTTAATAAGTGACTATATTAATGCTTTGGCCCTCTGTAAAACCCTGCATGTACAATATGAACACTGTGTCTCTAATAGTTTGGCTGTAACGGACATTCTTGGAATATTAGGTGTTCGACCACATGTTGCAGTCCAACGCTTAATAAGTGACTATATTAATGCTTTGGCCCTCTGTAAAACCCTGCATGTACAATATGAACACTGTGTCTCTAATAGTTTGTCTGTAACGGACATTTCTGGAATATTAGGTGTTCGACCACATGTTGCAGTCCAACGCTTAATAAGTGACTATATTAATGCTTTGGCCCTCTGTAAAACCCTGCATGTACAATATGAACACTGTGTCTCTAATAGTTTGGCTGTAACGGACATTTTTGGAATATTAGGTGTTCGGCCACATGTTGCAGTCCAACGCTTAATAAGTGACTATATTAATGCTTTGACCCTCTGTAAAACCCTGCATGTTCAATATGAACACTGTGTCTCTAATAGTTTGGCTCTAACGGACATTTTTGGAATATTAGGTGTTCAACCACATGTTGCAGTCCAACGCTTAATAAGAGACTATATTAATGCTTTGGGCCTTTAAAAAACGCTGCATATACAATATAAACACTGTGTCTCTAATAGTTTGGCTGTAACTGACATTTTTGGAATATTAGGTGTTCAACCACATGGGGCAGTCCAACGCTTAATAAGTGACTATATTAATGCTTTGGGACTCTGTATAACGCTGCATATACAGTATGAACTCTCTGCCTCTTATTGTTTGGCTGTTACTGTCATTTTTGGAATATTAGGTGTTCGACCACATGTTGCAGTCCAACGCTTAATAAGTGACTATATTAATGCTTTGGCCCTCTGTAAAACCCTGCATGTACAATATGAACACTGTGTCTCTAATAGTTTGGCTGTAACGGACATTCTTGGAATATTAGGTGTTCGACCACATGTTGCAGTCCAACGCTTAATAAGTGACTATATTAATGCTTTGGCCCTCTGTAAAACCCTGCATGTACAATATGAACACTGTGTCTCTAATAGTTTGGCTGTAACGGACATTTTTGGAATATTAGGTGTTCGGCCACATGTTGCAGTCCATCGCTTAATAAGTGACTATGTTAATGCTTTGGGCCTCTGTAAAACCCTGCATGTACAATTTGAACACTGTGTCTCTAATAGTTTGGCTGTAACGGACATTTTTGGAATATTAGGTGTTCGGCCAGATATTGCAGTCCATCGTTTAATAAGTGACTATGTTAATGCTTTGGGCCTCTGTAAAACCCTGCATATAAAATATGAACACTGTGTCTCTAATAGTTTAACTGTAACGGACATTTTTGGAATATTAGGTGTTCAACCACATAGGGCAGTCCAACGCTTAATAGGTGACTATATTAATGCATTGGGCCTTTGAAAAACGCTGCATATACAATATAAACACTGTGTCTATAATAGTTTGGCTGTAACGGACATTTTTGGAATATTAGGTGTTCAACTACATGTTGCAGTCCAACGCGTAACATGTGATTATAGTAATGCTTTGGGCCTCTGTATAACGCTGCATATACAATATGAACTTTATGCCTCTTATAGTTTGGCTGTAACTGACATTTTTGGAATATTAGGTGTTCAACCACATAGGGCAGTCCAACGCTTAAAAGTGACTATATTAATGCTTTGGGCCTCTGTTTAACGCTGCATATACAATATGAACTTTATGCCTCTTATAGTTTGGCTGTAACTGACACTTTTGGAATATTAGGTGTTCAACTACATGTTGCAGTCCAACGCGTAACATATGATTATAGTAATGCTTTGGGCCTCTGTATAACGCTGCATATACAATATGAACTTAATGCCTCTTCTAGTTTTTCTGTAACTGACACTTGTGGAATATTAGGTGTTCAACCACATGTTGCAGTCCAACGCTTAATAAGTGACTATATTAATGCTTTGGGCCTCTGTATAACCCTACATGTACAATATGAACACTGTGTCTCTAATAGTTTGGCTGTAACTGACATTTTTGTAATATTAGGTGTTCGACCACATATTGCAGTCCAACGCTTAATAAGTGACTATATTAATGCTTTGGGACTCTGTATAACGCTGCATATACAGTATGAACTCTCTGCCTCTTATTGTTTGGCTGTTACTGTCATTTTTGGAATATTAGGTGTTCGACCACATGTTGCAGTCCATCGCTTAATAAGTGACTATATTAATGCTTTGGGCCTCTGTAAAACCCTGCATGTACAATATGAACACTGTGTCTCTAATAGTTTGGCTGTAACTGACATTTTTGTAATATTAGGTGTTCGACCACATGTTGCAGTCCAACCCTTAATAAGTGACTATATTAATGCTTTGGCCCTCTGTAAAACCCTGCATGTACAATATGAACACTGTGTCTCTAATAGTTTGGCTGTAACTGACATTTTTGTAATATTAGGTGTTCGACCACATATTGCAGTCCAACGCTTAATAAGTGACTATATTAATGCTTTGGGACTCTGTATAACGCTGCATATACAGTATGAACTCTCTGCCTCTTATTGTTTGGCTGTTACTGTCATTTTTGGAATATTAGGTGTTCGACCACATGTTGCAGTCCAACGCTTAATAAGTGACTATATTAATGCTTTGGCCCTCTGTAAAACCCTGCATGTACAATATGAAAACTGTGTCTCTAATAGTTTGGCTGTAACGGACATTTTTGGCATATTAGGTGTTCAACCACATAGGGCAGTCCATCGCTTAATAAGTGACTATATTAATGCTTTGGGCCTCTGTAAAATTCTGCATGTACAATATGAACACTGTGTCTCTAATAGTTTGGCTGTAACGGACATTTTTGGAATATTAGGTGTTCGGCCACATGTTGCAGTCCATCGCTTAATAAGTGACTATGTTAATGCTTTGGGCCTCTGTAAAACCCTGCATGTACAATTTGAACACTATGTCTCTAATAGTTTGGCTCTAACGGACATTTTTGGAATATTAGGTGTTCGACCACATGTTGCAATCCAACGCTTAATAAGTGACTATATTAATGCTTTGGCCCTCTGTAAAACCCTTCATGTACAATATGAACACTGTGTCTCTAATAGTTTGGCTGTAACGGACATTTTTGGAATATTAGGTGTTCGGCCACATGTTGCAGTCCATCGCTTAATAAGTGACTATGTTAATGCTTTGGGCCTCTGTAAAACCCTGCATGTACAGTATGAACTCTGTGCCTCTTATAGCTTGGCTGTAACTGACACTTTTGTAATATTAGGTGCTCGACCACATGTTGCAGTCCAACGCTTAATAAGAGACTATATTAATGCATTGGGCCTTTGAAAAACGCTGCATATACAATATAAACACTGTGTCAATAATAGTTTGGCTGTAACGGACATTTTTGGAATATTAGGTGTTCAACTACATGTTGCAGTCCAACGCGTAACATGTGATTATAGTAATGCTTTGGGCCTCTGTATAACGCTGCATATACAATATGAACTTTATGCCTCTTATAGTTTGGCTGTAACTGACATTTTTGGAATATTAGGTGTTCAACCACATAGGGCAGTCCAACGCTTAAAAGTGACTATATTAATGCTTTGGGCCTCTGTTTAACGCTGCATATACAATATGAACTTTATGCCTCTTATAGTTTGGCTGTAACTGACACTTTTGGAATATAAGGTGTTCAACTACATGTTGCAGTCCAACGCGTAACATATGATTATAGTAATGCTTTGGGCCTCTGTATAACGCTGCATATACAATATGAACTTAATGCCTCTTCTAGTTTTTCTGTAACTGACACTTGTGGAATATTAGGTGTTCGACCACATGTTGCAGTCCAACGCTTAACATGTGATTATAGTAATGTTTTGGGACTCTGTACAACGCTGCATATACAGTATGAACTCTCTGCCTCTTATTGTTTGGCTGTTACTGTCATTTTTGGAATATTAGGTGTTCGACCACATGTTGCAGTCCATCGCTTAATAAGTGACTATATTAATGCTTTGGGCCTCTGTAAAACCCTGCATGTACAATATGAACACTGTGTCCCTAATTGTTTGGCTGTAACGGACATTTTTGGATTATTAGGTGTTCGGCCACATGTTGCAGTCCAACCCTTAATAAGTAACTATATTAATGCTTTGGCCCTCTGTAAAACCCTGCATGTACAATATGAACACTGTGTCTCTAATAGTTTGGCTGTAACTGACATTTTTGTAATATTAGGTGTTCGACCACATATTGCAGTCCAACGCTTAATAAGTGACTATATTAATGCTTTGGGACTCTGTATAACGCTGCATATACAGTATGAACTCTCTGCCTCTTATTGTTTGGCTGTTACTGTCATTTTTGGAATATTAGGTGTTCGACCACATGTTGCAGTCCAACGCTTAATAAGTGACTATATTAATGCTTTGGCCCTCTGTAAAACCCTGCATGTACAATATGAAAACTGTGTCTCTAATAGTTTGGCTGTAACGGACATTTTTGGCATATTAGATGTTCAACCACATAGGGCAGTCCAACGCTTAATAAGTGACGATATTAATGCTTTGGCCCTCTGTAAAACCCTTCATGTACAATATGAACACTGTGTCTCTAATAGTTTGGCTATAACGGACATTTTTGGAATATTAGGTGTTCGGCCACATGTTGCAGTCCATCGCTTAATAAGTGACTATGTTAATGCTTTGGGCCTCTGTAAAACCCTGCATGTACAATTTGAACACTATGTCTCTAATAGTTTGGCTCTAACGGACATTTTTGGAATATTAGGTGTTCGACCACATGTTGCCATCCAACGCTTAATAAGTGACTATATTAATGCTTTGGCCCTCTGTAAAGCCCTTCATGTACAATATGAACACTGTGTCTCCAATAGTTTGGCTGTAACGAACATTTTTGGAATATTAGGTGTTCGGCCACATGTTGCAGTCCATCGCTTAATAAGTGACTATGTTAATGCTTTGGGCCTCTGTAAAACCCTGCATGTACAATTTGAACACTGTGTCTCTAATAGTTTGGCTGTAACGGACATTTTTGGAATATTAGGTGTTCAACCACATAGGGCAGTCCAACGCTTAATAGGTGACTATATTAATGCTTTGGGCCTCTGTAAAACGCTGCATATACAGTATGAACTCTGTGCCTCTTATAGCTTGGCTGTAACTGACACTTTTGTAATATTAGGTGTTCGACCACATGTTGCAGTCCAACGCTTAATAAGAGACTATATTAATGCATTGGGCCTTTGAAAAACGCTGCATATACAATATAAACACTGTGTCTATAATAGTTTGGCTGTGACGGACATTTTTGGAATATTAGGTGTTCAACTACATGTTGCAGTCCAACGCGTAACATGTGATTATAGTAATGCTTTGGGCCTCTGTATAACGCTGCATATACAATATGAACTTTATGCCTCTTATAGTTTGGCTGTAACTGACATTTTTGGAATATTAGGTGTTCAACCACATAGGGCAGTCCAACGCTTAAAAGTGACTATATTAATGCTTTGGGCCTCTGTTTAACGCTGCATATACAATATGAACTTTATGCCTCTTATAGTTTGGCTGTAACTGACACTTTTGGAATATTAGGTGTTCAACTACATGTTGCAGTCCAACGCGTAACATATGATTATAGTAATGCTTTGGGCCTCTGTATAACGCTGCATATACAATATGAACTTAATGCCTCTTCTAGTTTTTCTGTAACTGACACTTGTGGAATATTAGGTGTTCAACCACATGTTGCAGTCCAACGCTTAATAAGTGACTATATTAATGCTTTGGGCCTCTGTATAACCCTACATGTACAATATGAACACTGTGTCTCTAATAGTTTGGCTGTAACTGACATTTTTGTAATATTAGGTGTTCGACCACATATTGCAGTCCAACGCTTAATAAGTGACTATATTAATGCTTTGGGACTCTGTATAACGCTGCATATACAGTATGAACTCTCTGCCTCTTATTGTTTGGCTGTTACTGTCATTTTTGGAATATTAAGTGTTCGACCACATGTTGCAGTCCATCGCTTAATAAGTGACTATATTAATGCTTTGGGCCTCTGTAAAACCCTGCATGTACAATATGAACACTGTGTCTCTAATAGTTTGGCTGTAACTGACATTTTTGTAATATTAGGTGTTCGACCACATGTTGCAGTCCAACCCTTAATAAGTGACTATATTAATGCTTTGGCCCTCTGTAAAACCCTGCATGTACAATATGAACACTGTGTCTCTAATAGTTTGGCTGTAACTGACATTTTTGTAATATTAGGTGTTCGACCACATATTGCAGTCCAACGCTTAATAAGTGACTATATTAATGCTTTGGGACTCTGTATAACGCTGCATATACAGTATGAACTCTCTGCCTCTTATTGTTTGGCTGTTACTGTCATTTTTGGAATATTAGGTGTTCGACCACATGTTGCAGTCCAACGCTTAATAAGTGACTATATTAATGCTTTGGCCCTCTGTAAAACCCTGCATGTACAATATGAAAACTGTGTCTCTAATAGTTTGGCTGTAACGGACATTTTTGGCATATTAGGTGTTCAACCACATAGGGCAGTCCAACGCTTAATAGGTGACTATATTAATGCTTTGGGCCTCTGTAAAACGCTGCATATACAGTATGAACTCTGTGCCTCTTATAGCTTGGCTGTAACTGACACTTTTGTAATATTAGGTGTTCGACCACATGTTGCAGTCCAACGCTTAATAAGAGACTATATTAATGCATTGGGCCTTTGAAAAACGCTGCATATACAATATAAACACTGTGTCTATAATAGTTTGGCTGTAACGGACATTTTTGGAATATTAGGTGTTCAACTACATGTTGCAGTCCAACGCGTAACATGTGATTATAGTAATGCTTTGGGCCTCTGTATAACGCTGCATATACAATATGAACTTTATGCCTCTTATAGTTTGGCTGTAACTGACATTTTTGGAATATTAGGTGTTCAACCACATAGGGCAGTCCAACGCTTAAAAGTGACTATATTAATGCTTTGGGCCTCTGTTTAACGCTGCATATACAATATGAACTTTATGCCTCTTATAGTTTGGCTGTAACTGACACTTTTGGAATATTAGGTGTTCAACTACATGTTGCAGTCCAACGCGTAACATATGATTATAGTAATGCTTTGGGCCTCTGTATAACGCTGCATATACAATATGAACTTAATGCCTCTTCTAGTTTTTCTGTAACTGACACTTGTGGAATATTAGGTGTTCAACCACATGTTGCAGTCCAACGCTTAATAAGTGACTATATTAATGCTTTGGGCCTCTGTATAACCCTACATGTACAATATGAACACTGTGTCTCTAATAGTTTGGCTGTAACTGACATTTTTGTAATATTAGGTGTTCGACCACATATTGCAGTCCAACGCTTAATAAGTGACTATATTAATGCTTTGGGACTCTGTATAACGCTGCATATACAGTATGAACTCTCTGCCTCTTATTGTTTGGCTGTTACTGTCATTTTTGGAATATTAAGTGTTCGACCACATGTTGCAGTCCATCGCTTAATAAGTGACTATATTAATGCATTGGGCCTCTGTAAAACCCTGCATGTACAATATGAACACTGTGTCTCTAATAGTTTGGCTGTAACTGACATTTTTGTAATATTAGGTGTTCGACCACATGTTGCAGTCCAACCCTTAATAAGTGACTATATTAATGCTTTGGCCCTCTGTAAAACCCTGCATGTACAATATGAACACTGTGTCTCTAATAGTTTGGCTGTAACTGACATTTTTGTAATATTAGGTGTTCGACCACATATTGCAGTCCAACGCTTAATAAGTGACTATATTAATGCTTTGGGACTCTGTATAACGCTGCATATACAGTATGAACTCTCTGCCTCTTATTGTTTGGCTGTTACTGTCATTTTTGGAATATTAGGTGTTCGACCACATGTTGCAGTCCAACGCTTAATAAGTGACTATATTAATGCTTTGGCCCTCTGTAAAACCCTGCATGTACAATATGAAAACTGTGTCTCTAATAGTTTGGCTGTAACGGACATTTTTGGCATATTAGGTGTTCAACCACATAGGGCAGTCCATCGCTTAATAAGTGACTATATTAATGCTTTGGGCCTCTGTAAAACCCTGCATGTACAATATGAACACTGTGTCTCTAATAGTTTGGCTGTAACGGACATTTTTGGAATATTAGGTGTTCGGCCACATGTTGCAGTCCATCGCTTAATAAGTGACTATGTTAATGCTTTGGGCCTCTGTAAAACCCTGCATGTACAATTTGAACACTATGTCTCTAATAGTTTGGCTCTAACGGACATTTTTGGAATATTAGGTGTTCGACCACATGTTGCAATCCAACGCTTAATAAGTGACTATATTAATGCTTTGGCCCTCTGTAAAACCCTTCATGTACAATATGAACACTGTGTCTCTAATAGTTTGGCTGTAACGGACATTTTTGGAATATTAGGTGTTCGGCCACATGTTGCAGTCCATCGCTTAATAAGTGACTATGTTAATGCTTTGGGCCTCTGTAAAACCCTGCATGTACAGTATGAACTCTGTGCCTCTTATAGCTTGGCTGTAACTGACACTTTTGTAATATTAGGTGTTCGACCACATGTTGCAGTCCAACGCTTAATAAGAGACTATATTAATGCATTGGGCCTTTGAAAAACGCTGCATATACAATATAAACACTGTGTCAATAATAGTTTGGCTGTAACGGACATTTTTGGAATATTAGGTGTTCAACCACATAGGGCAGTCCAACGCTTAATAGGTGACTATATTATTGCTTTGGGCCTCTGTAAAACGCTGCATATACAGTATGAACTCTGTGCCTCTTATAGCTTGGCTGTAACTGACACTTTTGTAATATTAGGTGTTCGACCACATGTTGCAGTCCAACGCTTAATAAGAGACTATATTAATGCATTGGGCCTTTGAAAAACGCTGCATATACAATATAAACACTGTGTCTATAATAGTTTGGCTGTAACGGACATTTTTGGAATATTAGGTGTTCAACTACATGTTGCAGTCCAACGCGTAACATGTGATTATAGTAATGCTTTGGGCCTCTGTATAACGCTGCATATACAATATGAACTTTATGCCTCTTATAGTTTGGCTGTAACTGACATTTTTGGAATATTAGGTGTTCAACCACATAGGGCAGTCCAACGCTTAAAAGTGACTATATTAATGCTTTGGGCCTCTGTTTAACGCTGCATATACAATATGAACTTTATGCCTCTTATAGTTTGGCTGTAACTGACACTTTTGGAATATTAGGTGTTCAACTACATGTTGCAGTCCAACGCGTAACATATGATTATAGTAATGCTTTGGGCCTCTGTATAACGCTGCATATACAATATGAACTTAATGCCTCTTCTAGTTTTTCTGTAACTGACACTTGTGGAATATTAGGTGTTCGACCACATGTTGCAGTCCAACGCTTAATAAGTGACTATATTAATGCTTTGGGCCTCTGTAAAACCCTGCATGTACAATATGAACACTGTGTCTCTAATAGTTTGGCTGTAACGGACATTTTTGGAATATTAGGTAATCAACTACATGTTGCAGTCCAACGCTTAACATGTGATTATAGTAATGTTTTGGGACTCTGTACAACGCTGCATATACAGTATGAACTCTCTGCCTCTTATTGTTTGGCTGTTACTGTCATTTTTGGAATATTAGGTGTTCGACCACATGTTGCAGTCCATCGCTTAATAAGTGACTATATTAATGCTTTGGGCCTCTGTAAAACCCTGCATGTACAATATGAACACTGTGTCTCTAATAGTTTGGCTGTAACGGACATTTTTGGATTATTAGGTGTTCGGCCACATGTTGCAGTCCAACGCTTAATAAGTGACTATATTAATGCTTTGGCCCTCTGTAAAACCCTGCATGTACAATATGAATACTGTGTCTCTAATAGTTTGGCTCTAACGGACATTTTTGGAATATTAGGTGTTCGACCACATGTTGCAGTCCAACGCTTAATAAGAGACTATATTAATGCTTTGGGCCTTTGAAAAACGCTGCATATACAATATAAACACTGTGTCTCTAATAGTTTGGCTGTAACTGACATTTTTGGAATATTAGGTGTTCAACCACATGGGGCAGTCCAACGCTTAATAAGTGACTATATTAATGCTTTGGGACTCTGTATAACGCTGCATATACAGTATGAACTCTCTGCCTCTTATTGTTTGGCTGTTACTGTCATTTTTGGAATATTAGGTGTTCGACCACATGTTGCAGTCCAACGCTTAATAAGTGACTATATTAATGCTTTGGCCCTCTGTAAAACCCTGCATGTACAATATGAACACTGTGTCTCTAATAGTTTGGCTGTAACGGACATTCTTGGAATATTAGGTGTTCGACCACATGTTGCAGTCCAACGCTTAATAAGTGACTATATTAATGCTTTGGCCCTCTGTAAAACCCTGCATGTACAATATGAACACTGTGTCTCTAATAGTTTGGCTGTAACGGACATTTTTGGAATATTAGGTGTTCGGCCACATGTTGCAGTCCATCGCTTAATAAGTGACTATGTTAATGCTTTGGGCCTCTGTAAAACCCTGCATGTACAATTTGAACACTGTGTCTCTAATAGTTTGGCTGTAACGGACATTTTTGGAATATTAGGTGTTCGGCCAGATATTGCAGTCCATCGCTTAATAAGTGACTATGTTAATGCTTTGGGCCTCTGTAAAACCCTGCATATAAAATATGAACACTGTGTCTCTAATAGTTTAACTGTAACGGACATTTTTGGAATATTAGGTGTTCAACCACATAGGGCAGTCCAACGCTTAATAGGTGACTATATTAATGCATTGGGCCTTTGAAAAACGCTGCATATACAATATAAACACTGTGTCTATAATAGTTTGGCTGTAACGGACATTTTTGGAATATTAGGTGTTCAACTACATGTTGCAGTCCAACGCGTAACATGTGATTATAGTAATGCTTTGGGCCTCTGTATAACGCTGCATATACAATATGAACTTTATGCCTCTTATAGTTTGGCTGTAACTGACATTTTTGGAATATTAGGTGTTCAACCACATAGGGCAGTCCAACGCTTAAAAGTGACTATATTAATGCTTTGGGCCTCTGTTTAACGCTGCATATACAATATGAACTTTATGCCTCTTATAGTTTGGCTGTAACTGACACTTTTGGAATATTAGGTGTTCAACTACATGTTGCAGTCCAACGCGTAACATATGATTATAGTAATGCTTTGGGCCTCTGTATAACGCTGCATATACAATATGAACTTAATGCCTCTTCTAGTTTTTCTGTAACTGACACTTGTGGAATATTAGGTGTTCAACCACATGTTGCAGTCCAACGCTTAATAAGTGACTATATTAATGCTTTGGGCCTCTGTATAACCCTACATGTACAATATGAACACTGTGTCTCTAATAGTTTGGCTGTAACTGACATTTTTGTAATATTAGGTGTTCGACCACATATTGCAGTCCAACGCTTAATAAGTGACTATATTAATGCTTTGGGACTCTGTATAACGCTGCATATACAGTATGAACTCTCTGCCTCTTATTGTTTGGCTGTTACTGTCATTTTTGGAATATTAGGTGTTCGACCACATGTTGCAGTCCATCGCTTAATAAGTGACTATATTAATGCTTTGGGCCTCTGTAAAACCCTGCATGTACAATATGAACACTGTGTCTCTAATAGTTTGGCTGTAACTGACATTTTTGTAATATTAGGTGTTCGACCACATGTTGCAGTCCAACCCTTAATAAGTGACTATATTAATGCTTTGGCCCTCTGTAAAACCCTGCATGTACAATATGAACACTGTGTCTCTAATAGTTTGGCTGTAACTGACATTTTTGTAATATTAGGTGTTCGACCACATATTGCAGTCCAACGCTTAATAAGTGACTATATTAATGCTTTGGGACTCTGTATAACGCTGCATATACAGTATGAACTCTCTGCCTCTTATTGTTTGGCTGTTACTGTCATTTTTGGAATATTAGGTGTTCGACCACATGTTGCAGTCCAACGCTTAATAAGTGACTATATTAATGCTTTGGCCCTCTGTAAAACCCTGCATGTACAATATGAAAACTGTGTCTCTAATAGTTTGGCTGTAACGGACATTTTTGGCATATTAGGTGTTCAACCACATAGGGCAGTCCATCGCTTAATAAGTGACTATATTAATGCTTTGGGCCTCTGTAAAATTCTGCATGTACAATATGAACACTGTGTCTCTAATAGTTTGGCTGTAACGGACATTTTTGGAATATTAGGTGTTCGGCCACATGTTGCAGTCCATCGCTTAATAAGTGACTATGTTAATGCTTTGGGCCTCTGTAAAACCCTGCATGTACAATTTGAACACTATGTCTCTAATAGTTTGGCTCTAACGGACATTTTTGGAATATTAGGTGTTCGACCACATGTTGCAATCCAACGCTTAATAAGTGACTATATTAATGCTTTGGCCCTCTGTAAAACCCTTCATGTACAATATGAACACTGTGTCTCTAATAGTTTGGCTGTAACGGACATTTTTGGAATATTAGGTGTTCGGCCACATGTTGCAGTCCATCGCTTAATAAGTGACTATGTTAATGCTTTGGGCCTCTGTAAAACCCTGCATGTACAGTATGAACTCTGTGCCTCTTATAGCTTGGCTGTAACTGACACTTTTGTAATATTAGGTGCTCGACCACATGTTGCAGTCCAACGCTTAATAAGAGAATATATTAATGCATTGGGCCTTTGAAAAACGCTGCATATACAATATAAACACTGTGTCAATAATAGTTTGGCTGTAACGGACATTTTTGGAATATTAGGTGTTCAACTACATGTTGCAGTCCAACGCGTAACATGTGATTATAGTAATGCTTTGGGCCTCTGTATAACGCTGCATATACAATATGAACTTTATGCCTCTTATAGTTTGGCTGTAACTGACATTTTTGGAATATTAGGTGTTCAACCACATAGGGCAGTCCAACGCTTAAAAGTGACTATATTAATGCTTTGGGCCTCTGTTTAACGCTGCATATACAATATGAACTTTATGCCTCTTATAGTTTGGCTGTAACTGACACTTTTGGAATATAAGGTGTTCAACTACATGTTGCAGTCCAACGCGTAACATATGATTATAGTAATGCTTTGGGCCTCTGTATAACGCTGCATATACAATATGAACTTAATGCCTCTTCTAGTTTTTCTGTAACTGACACTTGTGGAATATTAGGTGTTCGACCACATGTTGCAGTCCAACGCTTAACATGTGATTATAGTAATGTTTTGGGACTCTGTACAACGCTGCATATACAGTATGAACTCTCTGCCTCTTATTGTTTGGCTGTTACTGTCATTTTTGGAATATTAGGTGTTCGACCACATGTTGCAGTCCATCGCTTAATAAGTGACTATATTAATGCTTTGGGCCTCTGTAAAACCCTGCATGTACAATATGAACACTGTGTCCCTAATTGTTTGGCTGTAACGGACATTTTTGGATTATTAGGTGTTCGGCCACATGTTGCAGTCCAACCCTTAATAAGTAACTATATTAATGCTTTGGCCCTCTGTAAAACCCTGCATGTACAATATGAACACTGTGTCTCTAATAGTTTGGCTGTAACTGACATTTTTGTAATATTAGGTGTTCGACCACATATTGCAGTCCAACGCTTAATAAGTGACTATATTAATGCTTTGGGACTCTGTATAACGCTGCATATACAGTATGAACTCTCTGCCTCTTATTGTTTGGCTGTTACTGTCATTTTTGGAATATTAGGTGTTCGACCACATGTTGCAGTCCAACGCTTAATAAGTGACTATATTAATGCTTTGGCCCTCTGTAAAACCCTGCATGTACAATATGAAAACTGTGTCTCTAATAGTTTGGCTGTAACGGACATTTTTGGCATATTAGATGTTCAACCACATAGGGCAGTCCAACGCTTAATAAGTGACGATATTAATGCTTTGGCCCTCTGTAAAACCCTTCATGTACAATATGAACACTGTGTCTCTAATAGTTTGGCTATAACGGACATTTTTGGAATATTAGGTGTTCGGCCACATGTTGCAGTCCATCGCTTAATAAGTGACTATGTTAATGCTTTGGGCCTCTGTAAAACCCTGCATGTACAATTTGAACACTATGTCTCTAATAGTTTGGCTCTAACGGACATTTTTGGAATATTAGGTGTTCGACCACATGTTGCCATCCAACGCTTAATAAGTGACTATATTAATGCTTTGGCCCTCTGTAAAGCCCTTCATGTACAATATGAACACTGTGTCTCCAATAGTTTGGCTGTAACGAACATTTTTGGAATATTAGGTGTTCGGCCACATGTTGCAGTCCATCGCTTAATAAGTGACTATGTTAATGCTTTGGGCCTCTGTAAAACCCTGCATGTACAATTTGAACACTGTGTCTCTAATAGTTTGGCTGTAACGGACATTTTTGGAATATTAGGTGTTCAACCACATAGGGCAGTCCAACGCTTAATAGGTGACTATATTAATGCTTTGGGCCTCTGTAAAACGCTGCATATACAGTATGAACTCTGTGCCTCTTATAGCTTGGCTGTAACTGACACTTTTGTAATATTAGGTGTTCGACCACATGTTGCAGTCCAACGCTTAATAAGAGACTATATTAATGCATTGGGCCTTTGAAAAACGCTGCATATACAATATAAACACTGTGTCTATAATAGTTTGGCTGTGACGGACATTTTTGGAATATTAGGTGTTCAACTACATGTTGCAGTCCAACGCGTAACATGTGATTATAGTAATGCTTTGGGCCTCTGTATAACGCTGCATGTACAATATGAAAACTGTGTCTCTAATAGTTTGGCTGTAACGGACATTTTTGGCATATTAGGTGTTCAACCACATAGGGCAGTCCATCGCTTAATAAGTGACTATATTAATGCTTTGGGCCTCTGTAAAACCCTGCATGTACAATATGAACACTGTGTCTCTAATAGTTTGGCTGTAACGGACATTTTTGGAATATTAGGTGTTCGGCCACATGTTGCAGTCCATCGCTTAATAAGTGACTATGTTAATGCTTTGGGCCTCTGTAAAACCCTGCATGTACAATTTGAACACTATGTCTCTAATAGTTTGGCTCTAACGGACATTTTTGGAATATTAGGTGTTCGACCACATGTTGCAATCCAACGCTTAATAAGTGACTATATTAATGCTTTGGCCCTCTGTAAAACCCTTCATGTACAATATGAACACTGTGTCTCTAATAGTTTGGCTGTAACGGACATTTTTGGAATATTAGGTGTTCGGCCACATGTTGCAGTCCATCGCTTAATAAGTGACTATGTTAATGCTTTGGGCCTCTGTAAAACCCTGCATGTACAGTATGAACTCTGTGCCTCTTATAGCTTGGCTGTAACTGACACTTTTGTAATATTATTTGTTCGACCACATGTTGCAGTCCAACGCTTAATAAGAGACTATATTAATGCATTGGGCCTTTGAAAAACGCTGCATATACAATATAAACACTGTGTCAATAATAGTTTGGCTGTAACGGACATTTTTGGAATATTAGGTGTTCAACCACATAGGGCAGTCCAACGCTTAATAGGTGACTATATTATTGCTTTGGGCCTCTGTAAAACGCTGCATATACAGTATGAACTCTGTGCCTCTTATAGCTTGGCTGTAACTGACACTTTTGTAATATTAGGTGTTCGACCACATGTTGCAGTCCAACGCTTAATAAGAGACTATATTAATGCATTGGGCCTTTGAAAAACGCTGCATATACAATATAAACACTGTGTCTATAATAGTTTGGCTGTAACGGACATTTTTGGAATATTAGGTGTTCAACTACATGTTGCAGTCCAACGCGTAACATGTGATTATAGTAATGCTTTGGGCCTCTGTATAACGCTGCATATACAATATGAACTTTATGCCTCTTATAGTTTGGCTGTAACTGACATTTTTGGAATATTAGGTGTTCAACCACATAGGGCAGTCCAACGCTTAAAAGTGACTATATTAATGCTTTGGGCCTCTGTTTAACGCTGCATATACAATATGAACTTTATGCCTCTTATAGTTTGGCTGTAACTGACACTTTTGGAATATTAGGTGTTCAACTACATGTTGCAGTCCAACGCGTAACATATGATTATAGTAATGCTTTGGGCCTCTGTATAACGCTGCATATACAATATGAACTTAATGCCTCTTCTAGTTTTTCTGTAACTGACACTTGTGGAATATTAGGTGTTCGACCACATGTTGCAGTCCAACGCTTAATAAGTGACTATATTAATGCTTTGGGCCTCTGTAAAACCCTGCATGTACAATATGAACACTGTGTCTCTAATAGTTTGGCTGTAACGGACATTTTTGGAATATTAGGTAATCAACTACATGTTGCAGTCCAACGCTTAACATGTGATTATAGTAATGTTTTGGGACTCTGTACAACGCTGCATATACAGTATGAACTCTCTGCCTCTTATTGTTTGGCTGTTACTGTCATTTTTGGAATATTAGGTGTTCGACCACATGTTGCAGTCCATCGCTTAATAAGTGACTATATTAATGCTTTGGGCCTCTGTAAAACCCTGCATGTACAATATGAACACTGTGTCTCTAATAGTTTGGCTGTAACGGACATTTTTGGATTATTAGGTGTTCGGCCACATGTTGCAGTCCAACGCTTAATAAGTGACTATATTAATGCTTTGGCCCTCTGTAAAACCCTGCATGTACAATATGAATACTGTGTCTCTAATAGTTTGGCTCTAACGGACATTTTTGGAATATTAGGTGTTCGACCACATGTTGCAGTCCAACGCTTAATAAGAGACTATATTAATGCTTTGGGCCTTTGAAAAACGCTGCATATACAATATAAACACTGTGTCTCTAATAGTTTGGCTGTAACTGACATTTTTGGAATATTAGGTGTTCAACCACATGGGGCAGTCCAACGCTTAATAAGTGACTATATTAATGCTTTGGGCCTCTGTAAAACGCTGCATATTCGATATGAACTTTGTGCCTCTAATAGTTTAGCTGTAACGGACATTTTTCGAATATTAGGTGTTCAACAACATGGGGTTGTCGATCGCTTAATATGTGGCTATAGTAATGCTTTAAGCCTCTGTATAACGCTGCTAATAAGAGACTATATTAATGCTTTGGGCCTTTGAAAAACGCTGCATTTACAATATAAACACTGTGTCTCTAATAGTTTGGCTGTAACTGACATTTTTGGAATATTAGGTGATCAACCACATAGGGCAGTCCAACGCTTAATAAGTGACTATATTAATGCTTTGGGCCTCTGTAAAACCCTGCATGTACAATATGAACACTGTGTCTCTAATAGTTTGGCTGTAACGGACATTTTTGGAATATTAGGTGTTCCACCACATGTTGCAGTCCAACGCTTAATAAGTGACTATATTAATGCTTTGGCCCTCTGTAAAACCCTGCATGTACAATATGAACACTGTGTCTCTAATAGTTTGGCTGTAACGGACATTTTTGGAATATTAGGTGTTCGGCCACATGTTGCAGTCCATCGCTTAATAAGTGACTATATTAATGCTTTGGCCCTCTGTAAAACCCTGCATGTACAATATGAACACTGTGTCTCTAATAGTTTGGCTGTAACGGACATTTTTAGAATATTAGGTGTTCCACCACATGTTGCAGTCCAACGCTTAATAAGTGACTATATTAATGCTTTGGCCCTCTGTAAAACCCTGCATGTACAATATGAACACTGTGTCTCTAATAGTTTGGCTGTAACGGACATTTTTGGAATATTAGGTGTTCGGCCACATGTTGCAGTCCATCGCTTAATAAGTGACTATATTAATGCTTTGGGACTCTGTATAACGCTGCATATACAAAATGAGCACTGTGCCTCTAATAGTTTGGCTATAACGGACATTTTTGGAATATTAGGTGTTCGGCCACATGTTGCAGTCCATCGCTTAATAAGTGACTATATTAATGCTTTGGCCCTCTGTGAAACCCTGCATGTACAATATGAACACTGTGTCTTTAATAGTTTGGCTGTAACGGACATTTTTGGAATATTAGGTGTTCGACCACATGTTGCAGTCCAACGCTTAATAAGTGACTATATTAATGCTTTGGGCCTCTGTAAAACGCTGCATATACCATATGAACACTGTGTATATAATAGTTTGGCTGTAACGGACATTTTTGGAATATTAGCTGTTCAACCACATGGGGCAGTCCAACGTTTAATATGTGGCAAAAGTAATGCTTTGGGCCTCTGTTTAACGCTGCATATTCAATATGAACTTTATGCCTCTTATAGATTGGCTGTAACGGACATTTTTGGAATATTAGGTGTTCGGCCACATGTTGCAGTCCAACGCTTAATATATGAACTTTATGCCTCTTATAGTTTGGCTGTAACGGACATTTTTGGAGTATTAGGTGTTCAACCACAGAGGGCAGTCCAACGCTTAATAAGTGACTATATTAATGCTTTGGGCCTCTGTTTAACGCTGCATATACAATATGAACTTTATGCCTCTTATAGTTTGGCTGTAACGGACACTTTTGGAATATTAAGTGTTCAACCACATGGGGCAGTCCAACGCTTAATAAGTGACTATATTAATGCTTTGGGTCTCTGTAAAACGCTGCATATTCGATATGAACTTTATGCCTCTTATAGTTTGGCTGTAACGGACACTTTTGGAATATTAGGTGTTCAACCATATGGGGCAGTCCAACGCTTAATAAGTGACTATATTAATGCTTTGGGCCTCTGTAAAACGCTGCATATTCGATATGAACTTTGTGCCTCTAATAGTTTAACTGTAACGGACATTTTTCGAATATTAGGTGTTCAACAACATGGGGTTGTCGATCGCTTAATATGTGACTATAGTAATGCTTTGGGCCTCTGTATAACGCTGCATATACAATATGAACTTTGTGCCTCTAATAGTTTAGCTGTAACGGACATTTTTCGAATATTAGGTGTTCAACAACATGGGGTTGTCGATCGCTTAATATGTGACTATATTAATGCTTTGGGCCTCTGTATAACCCTACATGTACAATATGAACACTGTGTCTCTAATAGTTTGGCTGTAACTGACATTTTTGTAATATTAGGTGTTCGACCACATATTGCAGTCCAACGCTTAATAAGTGACTATATTAATGCTTTGGGACTCTGTATAACGCTGCATATACAGTATGGACTCTCTGCCTCTTATTGTTTGGCTGTTACTGTCATTTTTGGAATATTAGGTGTTCGACCACATGTTGCAGTCCATCGCTTAATAAGTGACTATATTAATGCTTTGGGCCTCTGTAAAACCCTGCATGTACAATATGAACACTGTGTCTCTAATAGTTTGGCTGTAACTGACATTTTTGTAATATTAGGTGTTCGACCACATGTTGCAGTCCAACCCTTAATAAGTGACTATATTAATGCTTTGGCCCTCTGTAAAACCCTGCATGTACAATATGAACACTGTGTCTCTAATAGTTTGGCTGTAACTGACATTTTTGTAATATTAGGTGTTCGACCACATATTGCAGTCCAACGCTTAATAAGTGACTATATTAATGCTTTGGGACTCTGTATAACGCTGCATATACAGTATGAACTCTCTGCCTCTTATTGTTTGGCTGTTACTGTCATTTTTGGAATATTAGGTGTTGGACCACATGTTGCAGTCCAACGCTTAATAAGTGACTATATTAATGCTTTGGCCCTCTGTAAAACCCTGCATGTACAATATGAAAACTGTGTCTCTAATAGTTTGGCTGTAACGGACATTTTTGGCATATTAGGTGTTCAACCACATAGGGCAGTCCATCGCTTAATAAGTGACTATATTAATGCTTTGGGCCTCTGTAAAACCCTGCATGTACAATATGAACACTGTGTCTCTAATAGTTTGGCTGTAACGGACATTTTTGGAATATTAGGTGTTCGGCCACATGTTGCAGTCCATCGCTTAATAAGTGACTATGTTAATGCTTTGGGCCTCTGTAAAACCCTGCATGTACAATTTGAACACTATGTCTCTAATAGTTTGGCTCTAACGGACATTTTTGGAATATTAGGTGTTCGACCACATGTTGCAATCCAACGCTTAATAAGTGACTATATTAATGCTTTGGCCCTCTGTAAAACCCTTCATGTACAATATGAACACTGTGTCTCTAATAGTTTGGCTGTAACGGACATTTTTGGAATATTAGGTGTTCGGCCACATGTTGCAGTCCATCGCTTAATAAGTGACTATGTTAATGCTTTGGGCCTCTGTAAAACCCTGCATGTACAGTATGAACTCTGTGCCTCTTATAGCTTGGCTGTAACTGACACTTTTGTAATATTAGGTGTTCGACCACATGTTGCAGTCCAACGCTTAATAAGAGACTATATTAATGCATTGGGCCTTTGAAAAACGCTGCATATACAATATAAACACTGTGTCAATAATAGTTTGGCTGTAACGGACATTTTTGGAATATTAGGTGTTCAACTACATGTTGCAATCCAACGCGTAACATGTGATTATAGTAATGCTTTGGGCCTCTGTATAACGCTGCATATACAATATGAACTTTATGCCTCTTATAGTTTGGCTGTAACTGACATTTTTGGAATATTAGGTGTTCAACCACATAGGGCAGTCCAACGCTTAAAAGTGACTATATTAATGCTTTGGGCCTCTGTTTAACGCTGCATATACAATATGAACTTTATGCCTCTTATAGTTTGGCTGTAACTGACACTTTTGGAATATAAGGTGTTCAACTACATGTTGCAGTCCAACGCGTAACATATGATTATAGTAATGCTTTGGGCCTCTGTATAACGCTGCATATACAATATGAACTTAATGCCTCTTCTAGTTTTTCTGTAACTGACACTTGTGGAATATTAGGTGTTCGACCACATGTTGCAGTCCAACGCTTAACATGTGATTATAGTAATGTTTTGGGACTCTGTACAACGCTGCATATACAGTATGAACTCTCTGCCTCTTATTGTTTGGCTGTTACTGTCATTTTTGGAATATTAGGTGTTCGACCACATGTTGCAGTCCATCGCTTAATAAGTGACTATATTAATGCTTTGGGCCTCTGTAAAACCCTGCATGTACAATATGAACACTGTGTCCCTAATTGTTTGGCTGTAACGGACATTTTTGGATTATTAGGTGTTCGGCCACATGTTGCAGTCCAACCCTTAATAAGTAACTATATTAATGCTTTGGCCCTCTGTAAAACCCTGCATGTACAATATGAACACTGTGTCTCTAATAGTTTGGCTGTAACTGACATTTTTGTAATATTAGGTGTTCGACCACATATTGCAGTCCAACGCTTAATAAGTGACTATATTAATGCTTTGGGACTCTGTATAACGCTGCATATACAGTATGAACTCTCTGCCTCTTATTGTTTGGCTGTTACTGTCATTTTTGGAATATTAGGTGTTCGACCACATGTTGCAGTCCAACGCTTAATAAGTGACTATATTAATGCTTTGGCCCTCTGTAAAACCCTGCATGAACAATATGAAAACTGTGTCTCTAATAGTTTGGCTGTAACGGACATTTTTGGCATATTAGGTGTTCAACCACATAGGGCAGTCCAACGCTTAATAAGTGACGATATTAATGCTTTGGCCCTCTGTAAAACCCTTCATGTACAATATGAACACTGTGTCTCTAATAGTTTGGCTATAACGGACATTTTTGGAATATTAGGTGTTCGGCCACATGTTGCAGTCCATCGCTTAATAAGTGACTATGTTAATGCTTTGGGCCTCTGTAAAACCCTGCATGTACAATTTGAACACTATGTCTCTAATAGTTTGGCTCTAACGGACATTTTTGGAATATTAGGTGTTCGACCACATGTTGCAATCCAACGCTTAATAAGTGACTATATTAATGCTTTGGCCCTCTGTAAAACCCTTCATGTACAATATGAACACTGTGTCTCTAATAGTTTGGCTGTAACGGACATTTTTGGAATATTAGGTGTTCGGCCACATGTTGCAGTCCATCGCTTAATAAGTGACTATGTTAATGCTTTGGGCCTCTATAAAACCCTGCATGTACAATTTGAACACTGTGTCTCTAATAGTTTGGCTGTAACGGACATTTTTGGAATATTAGGTGTTCAACCACATAGGGCAGTCCAACGCTTAATAGGTGACTATGTTAATGCTTTGGGCCTCTGTAAAACCCTGCATGTACAATTTGAACACTATGTCTCTAATAGTTTGGCTCTAACGGACATTTTTGGAATATTAGGTGTTCGACCACATGTTGCAGTCCATCGCTTAATAAGTGACTATGTTAATGCTTTGGGCCTCTGTAAAACCCTGCATGTACAGTATGAACTCTGTGCCTCTTATAGCTTGGCTGTAACTGACACTTTTGTAATATTAGGTGTTCGACCACATGTTGCAGTCCAACGCTTAATAAGAGACTATATTAATGCATTGGGCCTTTGAAAAACGCTGCATATACAATATAAACACTGTGTCAATAATAGTTTGGCTGTAACGGACATTTTTGGAATATTAGGTGTTCAACTACATGTTGCAGTCCAACGCGTAACATGTGATTATAGTAATGCTTTGGGCCTCTGTATAACGCTGCATATACAATATGAACTTTATGCCTCTTATAGTTTGGCTGTAACTGACATTTTTGGAATATTAGGTGTTCAACCACATAGGGCAGTCCAACGCTTAAAAGTGACTATATTAATGCTTTGGGCCTCTGTTTAACGCTGCATATACAATATGAACTTTATGCCTCTTATAGTTTGGCTGTAACTGACACTTTTGGAATATAAGGTGTTCAACTACATGTTGCAGTCCAACGCGTAACATATGATTATAGTAATGCTTTGGGCCTCTGTATAACGCTGCATATACAATATGAACTTAATGCCTCTTCTAGTTTTTCTGTAACTGACACTTGTGGAATATTAGGTGTTCGACCACATGTTGCAGTCCAACGCTTAACATGTGATTATAGTAATGTTTTGGGACTCTGTACAACGCTGCATATACAGTATGAACTCTCTGCCTCTTATTGTTTGGCTGTTACTGTCATTTTTGGAATATTAGGTGTTCGACCACATGTTGCAGTCCATCGCTTAATAAGTGACTATATTAATGCTTTGGGCCTCTGTAAAACCCTGCATGTACAATATGAACACTGTGTCCCTAATTGTTTGGCTGTAACGGACATTTTTGGATTATTAGGTGTTCGGCCACATGTTGCAGTCCAACCCTTAATAAGTAACTATATTAATGCTTTGGCCCTCTGTAAAACCCTGCATGTACAATATGAACACTGTGTCTCTAATAGTTTGGCTGTAACTGACATTTTTGTAATATTAGGTGTTCGACCACATATTGCAGTCCAACGCTTAATAAGTGACTATATTAATGCTTTGGGACTCTGTATAACGCTGCATATACAGTATGAACTCTCTGCCTCTTATTGTTTGGCTGTTACTGTCATTTTTGGAATATTAGGTGTTCGACCACATGTTGCAGTCCAACGCTTAATAAGTGACTATATTAATGCTTTGGCCCTCTGTAAAACCCTGCATGAACAATATGAAAACTGTGTCTCTAATAGTTTGGCTGTAACGGACATTTTTGGCATATTAGGTGTTCAACCACATAGGGCAGTCCAACGCTTAATAAGTGACGATATTAATGCTTTGGCCCTCTGTAAAACCCTTCATGTACAATATGAACACTGTGTCTCTAATAGTTTGGCTATAACGGACATTTTTGGAATATTAGGTGTTCGGCCACATGTTGCAGTCCATCGCTTAATAAGTGACTATGTTAATGCTTTGGGCCTCTGTAAAACCCTGCATGTACAATTTGAACACTATGTCTCTAATAGTTTGGCTCTAACGGACATTTTTGGAATATTAGGTGTTCGACCACATGTTGCAATCCAACGCTTAATAAGTGACTATATTAATGCTTTGGCCCTCTGTAAAACCCTTCATGTACAATATGAACACTGTGTCTCTAATAGTTTGGCTGTAACGGACATTTTTGGAATATTAGGTGTTCGGCCACATGTTGCAGTCCATCGCTTAATAAGTGACTATGTTAATGCTTTGGGCCTCTATAAAACCCTGCATGTACAATTTGAACACTGTGTCTCTAATAGTTTGGCTGTAACGGACATTTTTGGAATATTAGGTGTTCAACCACATAGGGCAGTCCAACGCTTAATAGGTGACTATATTAATGCTTTGGGCCTCTGTAAAACGCTGCATATACAGTATGAACTCTGTGCCTCTTATAGCTTGGCTGTAACTGACACTTTTGTAATATTAGGTGTTCGACCACATGTTGCAGTCCAACGCTTAATAAGAGACTATATTAATGCATTGGGCCTTTGAAAAACGCTGCATATACAATATAAACACTGTGTCTATAATAGTTTGGCTGTAACGGACATTTTTGGAATATTAGGTGTTCAACTACATGTTGCAGTCCAACGCGTAACATGTGATTATAGTAATGCTTTGGGCCTCTGTATAACGCTGCATATACAATATGAACTTAATGCCTCTTCTAGTTTTTCTGTAACTGACACTTGTGGAATATTAGGTGTTCGACCACATGTTGCAGTCCAACGCTTAACATGTGATTATAGTAATGTTTTGGGACTCTGTACAACGCTGCATATACAGTATGAACTCTCTGCCTCTTATTGTTTGGCTGTTACTGTCATTTTTGGAATATTAGGTGTTCGACCACATGTTGCAGTCCATCGCTTAATAAGTGACTATATTAATGCTTTGGGCCTCTGTAAAACCCTGCATGTACAATATGAACACTGTGTCCCTAATTGTTTGGCTGTAACGGACATTTTTGGATTATTAGGTGTTCGGCCACATGTTGCAGTCCAACCCTTAATAAGTAACTATATTAATGCTTTGGCCCTCTGTAAAACCCTGCATGTACAATATGAACACTGTGTCTCTAATAGTTTGGCTGTAACTGACATTTTTGTAATATTAGGTGTTCGACCACATATTGCAGTCCAACGCTTAATAAGTGACTATATTAATGCTTTGGGACTCTGTATAACGCTGCATATACAGTATGAACTCTCTGCCTCTTATTGTTTGGCTGTTACTGTCATTTTTGGAATATTAGGTGTTCGACCACATGTTGCAGTCCAACGCTTAATAAGTGACTATATTAATGCTTTGGCCCTCTGTAAAACCCTGCATGAACAATATGAAAACTGTGTCTCTAATAGTTTGGCTGTAACGGACATTTTTGGCATATTAGGTGTTCAACCACATAGGGCAGTCCAACGCTTAATAAGTGACGATATTAATGCTTTGGCCCTCTGTAAAACCCTTCATGTACAATATGAACACTGTGTCTCTAATAGTTTGGCTATAACGGACATTTTTGGAATATTAGGTGTTCGGCCACATGTTGCAGTCCATCGCTTAATAAGTGACTATGTTAATGCTTTGGGCCTCTGTAAAACCCTGCATGTACAATTTGAACACTATGTCTCTAATAGTTTGGCTCTAACGGACATTTTTGGAATATTAGGTGTTCGACCACATGTTGCAATCCAACGCTTAATAAGTGACTATATTAATGCTTTGGCCCTCTGTAAAACCCTTCATGTACAATATGAACACTGTGTCTCTAATAGTTTGGCTGTAACGGACATTTTTGGAATATTAGGTGTTCGGCCACATGTTGCAGTCCATCGCTTAATAAGTGACTATGTTAATGCTTTGGGCCTCTATAAAACCCTGCATGTACAATTTGAACACTGTGTCTCTAATAGTTTGGCTGTAACGGACATTTTTGGAATATTAGGTGTTCAACCACATAGGGCAGTCCAACGCTTAATAGGTGACTATGTTAATGCTTTGGGCCTCTGTAAAACCCTGCATGTACAATTTGAACACTATGTCTCTAATAGTTTGGCTCTAACGGACATTTTTGGAATATTAGGTGTTCGACCACATGTTGCAATCCAACGCTTAATAAGTGACTATATTAATGCTTTGGCCCTCTGTAAAACCCTTCATGTACAATATGAACACTGTGTCTCTAATAGTTTGGCTGTAACGGACATTTTTGGAATATTAGGTGTTCGGCCACATGTTGCAGTCCATCGCTTAATAAGTGACTATGTTAATGCTTTGGGCCTCTATAAAACCCTGCATGTACAATTTGAACACTGTGTCTCTAATAGTTTGGCTGTAACGGACATTTTTGGAATATTAGGTGTTCAACCACATAGGGCAGTCCAACGCTTAATAGGTGACTATATTAATGCTTTGGGCCTCTGTAAAACGCTGCATATACAGTATGAACTCTGTGCCTCTTATAGCTTGGCTGTAACTGACACTTTTGTAATATTAGGTGTTCGACCACATGTTGCAGTCCAACGCTTAATAAGAGACTATATTAATGCATTGGGCCTTTGAAAAACGCTGCATATACAATATAAACACTGTGTCTATAATAGTTTGGCTGTAACGGACATTTTTGGAATATTAGGTGTTCAACTACATGTTGCAGTCCAACGCGTAACATGTGATTATAGTAATGCTTTGGGCCTCTGTATAACGCTGCATATACAATATGAACTTTATGCCTCTTATAGTTTGGCTGTAACTGACATTTTTGGAATATTAGGTGTTCAACCACATAGGGCAGTCCAACGCTTAAAAGTGACTATATTAATGCTTTGGGCCTCTGTTTAACGCTGCATATACAATATGAACTTTATGCCTCTTATAGTTTGGCTGTAACTGACACTTTTGGAATATTAGGTGTTCAACTACATGTTGCAGTCCAACGCGTAACATATGATTATAGTAATGCTTTGGGCCTCTGTATAACGCTGCATATACAATATGAACTTAATGCCTCTTCTAGTTTTTCTGTAACTGACACTTGTGGAATATTAGGTGTTCAACCACATGTTGCAGTCCAACGCTTAATAAGTGACTATATTAATGCTTTGGGCCTCTGTATAACCCTACATGTACAATATGAACACTGTGTCTCTAATAGTTTGGCTGTAACTGACATTTTTGTAATATTAGGTGTTCGACCACATATTGCAGTCCAACGCTTAATAAGTGACTATATTAATGCTTTGGGACTCTGTATAACGCTGCATATACAGTATGAACTCTCTGCCTCTTATTGTTTGGCTGTTACTGTCATTTTTGGAATATTAAGTGTTCGACCACATGTTGCAGTCCATCGCTTAATAAGTGACTATATTAATGCTTTGGGCCTCTGTAAAACCCTGCATGTACAATATGAACACTGTGTCTCTAATAGTTTGGCTGTAACTGACATTTTTGTAATATTAGGTGTTCGACCACATGTTGCAGTCCAACCCTTAATAAGTGACTATATTAATGCTTTGGCCCTCTGTAAAACCCTGCATGTACAATATGAACACTGTGTCTCTAATAGTTTGGCTGTAACTGACATTTTTGTAATATTAGGTGTTCGACCACATATTGCAGTCCAACGCTTAATAAGTGACTATATTAATGCTTTGGGACTCTGTATAACGCTGCATATACAGTATGAACTCTCTGCCTCTTATTGTTTGGCTGTTACTGTCATTTTTGGAATATTAGGTGTTCGACCACATGTTGCAGTCCAACGCTTAATAAGTGACTATATTAATGCTTTGGCCCTCTGTAAAACCCTGCATGTACAATATGAAAACTGTGTCTCTAATAGTTTGGCTGTAACGGACATTTTTGGCATATTAGGTGTTCAACCACATAGGGCAGTCCATCGCTTAATAAGTGACTATATTAATGCTTTGGGCCTCTGTAAAACCCTGCATGTACAATATGAACACTGTGTCTCTAATAGTTTGGCTGTAACGGACATTTTTGGAATATTAGGTAATCAACTACATGTTGCAGTCCAACGCTTAACATGTGATTATAGTAATGTTTTGGGACTCTGTACAACGCTGCATATACAGTATGAACTCTCTGCCTCTTATTGTTTGGCTGTTACTGTCATTTTTGGAATATTAGGTGTTCGACCACATGTTGCAGTCCATCGCTTAATAAGTGACTATATTAATGCTTTGGGCCTCTGTAAAACCCTGCATGTACAATATGAACACTGTGTCTCTAATAGTTTGGCTGTAACGGACATTTTTGGATTATTAGGTGTTCGGCCACATGTTGCAGTCCAACGCTTAATAAGTAACTATATTAATGCTTTGGCCCTCTGTAAAACCCTGCATGTACAATATGAATACTGTGTCTCTAATAGTTTGGCTCTAGCGGACATTTTTGGAATATTAGGTGTTCGACCACATGTTGCAGTCCAACGCTTAATAAGAGACTATATTAATGCTTTGGGCCTTTGAAAAACGCTGCATATACAATATAAACACTGTGTCTCTAATAGTTTGGCTGTAACTGACATTTTTGGAATATTAGGTGTTCAACCACATGGGGCAGTCCAACGCTTAATAAGTGACTATATTAATGCTTTGGGCCTCTGTAAAACGCTGCATATTCGATATGAACTTTGTGCCTCTAATAGTTTAGCTGTAACGGACATTTTTCGAATATTAGGTGTTCAACAACATGGGGTTGTCGATCGCTTAATATGTGGCTATAGTAATGCTTTAAGCCTCTGTATAACGCTGCTAATAAGAGACTATATTAATGCTTTGGGCCTTTGAAAAACGCTGCATTTACAATATAAACACTGTGTCTCTAATAGTTTGGCTGTAACTGACATTTTTGGAATATTAGGTGATCAACCACATAGGGCAGTCCAACGCTTAATAAGTGACTATATTAATGCTTTGGGCCTCTGTAAAACCCTGCATGTACAATATGAACACTGTGTCTCTAATAGTTTGGCTGTAACGGACATTTTTGGAATATTAGGTGTTCCACCACATGTTGCAGTCCAACGCTTAATAAGTGACTATATTAATGCTTTGGCCCTCTGTAAAACCCTGCATGTACAATATGAACACTGTGTCTCTAATAGTTTGGCTGTAACGGACATTTTTGGAATATTAGGTGTTCGGCCACATGTTGCAGTCCATCGCTTAATAAGTGACTATATTAATGCTTTGGCCCTCTGTAAAACCCTGCATGTACAATATGAACACTGTGTCTCTAATATTTTGGCTGTAACGGACATTTTTGGAATATTAGGTGTTCAACCACATGGGGCAGTCCAACGCTTAATAAGTGACTATATTAATGCTTTGGGCCTCTGTAAAACGCTGCATATTCGATATGAACTTTGTGCCTCTAATAGTTTAGCTGTAACGGACATTTTTCGAATATTAGGTGTTCAACAACATGGGGTTGTCGATCGCTTAATATGTGTCTATAGTAATGCTTTGGGCCTCTGTATAACGCTGCATATACAATATGAACTTTGTGCCTCTAATAGTTTGGCTGTAACGGACATTTTTGGAATATGAGGTGTACAACCACATGGGGCAGTCTAACGCTTAATAAGTGACTATATTAATGCTTTGGGCCTCTGTTTAACGCTGCATATACAATATGAACTTTATGCCTCTTATAGTTTGGCTGTAACGGACACATTTGGAATATTAGGTGTTTAGCCACATGGGGCAATCCAACGCTCAATAAGTGACTATATTAATGCTTTAAGCCTCTGTAAAACGCTGCATATTCGATATGAACTTTGTGCCTCTAATAGTTTGGCTGTAACGGACACATTTGGAATATTAGGTGTTTAACCACATGGGGCAATCCAACGCTCAATAAGTGACTATATTAATGCTTTGGGCCTCTGTTTAACGCTGCATATACAATATGAACTTTATGCCTCTTATAGTTTGGCTGTAACGGACACTTTTGGAATATTAAGTGTTCAACCACATGGGGCAGTCCAACGCTTAATAAGTGACTATATTAATGCTTTGGGTCTCTGTAAAACGCTGCATATTCGATATGAACTTTATGCCTCTTATAGTTTGGCTGTAACGGACACTTTTGGAATATTAGGTGTTCAACCACATGGGGCAGTCCAACACTTAATAAGTGACTATATTAATGCTTTGGGTCTCTGTAAAACGCTGCATATTCGATATGAACTTTATGCCTCTTATAGTTTGGCTGTAACGGACACTTTTGGAATATTAGCTGTTCAACCACATGGGGCAGTCCAACGTTTAATATGTGGCAAAAGTAATGCTTTGGGCCTCTGTTTAACGCTGCATATTCAATATGAACTTTATGCCTCTTATAGTTTGGCTGTAACGGACATTTTTGGAATATTAGGTGTTCGGCCACATGTTGCAGTCCAACGCTTAATATATGAACTTTATGCCTCTTATAGTTTGGCTGTAACGGACATTTTTGGAGTATTAGGTGTTCAACCACAGAGGGCAGTCCAACGCTTAATAAGTGACTATATTAATGCTTTGGGCCTCTGTTTAACGCTGCATATACAATATGAACTTTATGCCTCTTATAGTTTGGCTGTAACGGACACTTTTGGAATATTAAGTGTTCAACCACATGGGGCAGTCCAACGCTTAATAAGTGACTATATTAATGCTTTGGGTCTCTGTAAAACGCTGCATATTCGATATGAACTTTATGCCTCTTATAGTTTGGCTGTAACGGACACTTTTGGAATATTAGGTGTTCAACCACATGGGGCAGTCTAACGCTTAATAAGTGACTATATTAATGCTTTGGGCCTCTGTAAAACGCTGCATATTCGATATGAACTTTGTGCCTCTAATAGTTTAGCTGTAACGGACATTTTTCGAATATTAGGTGTTCAACAACATGGGGTTGTCGATCGCTTAATATGTGACTATAGTAATGCTTTGGGCCTCTGTATAACGCTGCATATACAATATGAACTTTGTGCCTCTAATAGTTTGGCTGTAACGGACATTTTTGGAATATGAGGTGTTCAACCACATGGGGCAGTCCAACGCTTAATAAGTGACTATATTAATGCTTTGGGCCTCTGTTTAACGCTGCATATACAATATGAACTTTATGCCTCTTATAGATTGGCTGTAACGGACACATTTGGAATATTAGGTGTTTAACCACATGGGGCAATCCAACGCTCAATAAGTGACTATATTAATGCTTTAAGCCTCTGTAAAACGCTGCATATTCGATATGAACTTTGTGCCTCTAATAGTTTGGCTGTAACGGACACATTTGGAATATTAGGTGTTTAACCACATAAGGCAATCCAACGCTCAATAAGTGACTATATTAATGCTTTGGGCCTCTGTTTAACGCTGCATGTACAATATGAACTTTATGCCTCTTATAGTTTGGCTGTAACGGACACTTTTGGAATATTAAGTGTTCAACCACATGGGGCAGTCCAACGCTTAATAAGTGACTATATTAATGCTTTGGGTCTCTGTAAAATGCTGCATATTCGATATGAACTTTATGCCTCTTATAGTTTGGCTGTAACGGACACTTTTGGAATATTAGGTGTTCAACCACATGGGGCAGTCCAACACTTAATAAGTGACTATATTAATGCTTTGGGTCTCTGTAAAACGCTGCATATTCGATATGAACTTTATGCCTCTTATAGTTTGGCTGTAACGGACACTTTTGGAATATTAGGAGTTCAACCACATGGGGCAGTCCAACGCTTAATAAGTGACTATATTAATGCTTTGGGCCTCTGTATAACGCTGCATATACAATATGAACTTTGTGCCTCTAATAGTTTGGCTGTAACGGACATTTTTGGAATATGAGGTGTTCAACCACATGGGGCAGTCCAACGCTTAATAAGAGACAGTATTAATGCTTTAGGCCTCTGTAAAACGCTGCATATTCGATATGAACTTTGTGCCTCTAATAGTTTAGCTGTAACGGACATTTTTCGAATATTAGGTGTTCAACAACATGGGGTTGTCGATCGCTTAATATGTGGCTATAGTAATGCATTGGGCCTCTGTATAACGCTGCATATACAGTATGAACCCTGTGCCTCTTATGGTTTGGCGGTAACTGATACTTTTGGAATAATATGTGTTCAAACACATGTTGCAGTCCAATGCTTAAATTTTAATTATATTAATGCTTTGGGACTCTGTATAACGCTGCATATACAAAATGAGCACTGTGCCTCTAATAGTTTGGCTATAACGGACATTTATAGAATATTAGGTGTTCGACCACATGTTGCAGTCCAACGCTTAATAAGTGACTATATTAATGCTTTAAGCCTCTGTAAAACGCTGCATATTCGATATGAACTTTGTGCCTCTAATAGTTTGGCTGTAACGGACACATTTGGAATATTAGGTGATTAACCACATGGGGCAATCCAACGCTCAATAAGTGACTATATTAATGCTTTAAGCCTCTGTAAAACGCTGCATATTCGATATGAACTTTGTGCCTCTAATAGTTTGGCTGTAACGGACACATTTGGAATATTAGGTGTTTAACCACATGGGGCAATCCAACGCTCAATAAGTGACTATATTAATGCTTTGGGCCTCTGTAAAACGCTGCATATTCGATATGAACTTTGTGCCTCTAATAGTTTAGCTGTAACGGACATTTTTCGAATATTAGGTGTTCAACAACATGGGGTTGTCGATCGCTTAATATGTGGTTATAGTAATGCTTTGGCCCTCTGTAAAACCCTGCAAGCACAATATGAACACTGTGTCTCTAATAGTTTGGCTGTAACGGACATTTTTGGAATATTAGGTGTTCGGCCACATGTTGCAGTCCAACGCTTAATATGTGATTATAGTAATGTTTTGGGACTCTGTATAACGCTGCATACACAATATGAACACTGTGTCTCTAATAGTTTGGCCGTAACGGACATTTTTGGAATATTAGGTGTTCAACCACATAGGGCAGTCCAACGCTTAATAAGTGACTATATTAATGCTTTGGGCCTCTGTAAAACGCTGCATATACAATATGAACACTGTGTCTATAATGGTTTGGCTGTAACGGACATTTTTGGAATATTATGTGTTCGGTCACATGTTGCAGTCCATCGCTTAATAAGTGACTATATTAATGCTTTGGGCCTCTGTAAAACCCTGCATATAAAATATGAACACTGTGTTTCTAATAGTTTGGCTGTAACGAACATTTTTGGAATATTAGGTGTTCGGTCACATGTTGCAGTCCATCGCTTAATAAGTGACTATATTAATGCTTTGGGCCTCTGTAAAACCCGGCATATAAAATATAAACACTGTGTCTCTAATAGTTTGGCTGTAACGGACATTTTTGGAATATTGGGTGTTCGGCCACATGTTGCAGTTCATCGCTTAATAAATGACTATATTAATGCTTTGGCCCTCGGTAAAACCCTGCATGTACAATATGAACACTGTGTCACTAATAGTTTGGCTGTAACGGACATTTTTGGAATATCAGGTGTTCGACCACATGTTGCAGTCCAACGCTTAATATGTGATTATAGTAATGTTTTGGGACTCTGTATAACGCTGCATACACAATATGAACACTGTGTCTCTAATAGTTTGGCCGTAACGGACATTTTTGGAATATTAGGTGTTCAACCACATAGGGCAGTCCAACGCTTAATAAGTGACTATATTAATGCTTTGGGCCTCTGTAAAACGCTGCATATACAATATGAACACTGTGTCTATAATAGTTTGGCTGTAACGGACATTTTCGGAATATTAGGTGTTCAACCACATGGGGCAGTCCAACGCTTAAAATGTGGTTAAAGTAATGCTTTGGGCCTCTGTTTAACGCTGCATATACAATATGAACTTTATGCCTCTTATAGTTTGGCTGTAACGGACATTTTTGGAGTATTAGGTGCTCGGCCACATGTTGCAGTCCATCGCTTAATAAGTGACTATATTAATGCTTTGGCCCTCTGTAAAACCCTGCATGTACAATATGAACACTGTGTCTCTAATAGTTTGGCTGTAACGGACATTCTTGGAATATTAGGTGTTCGACCACATGTTGCAGTCCAACGCTTAATAAGTGACTATATTAATGCTTTGGCCCTCTGTAAAACCCTGCATGTACAATATGAACACTGTGTCTCTAATAGTTTGTCTGTAACGGACATTTCTGGAATATTAGGTGTTCGACCACATGTTGCAGTCCAATGCTTAATAGGTGACTATATTAATGCTTTGGCCCTCTGTAAAACCCTGCATGTACAATATGAACACTGTGTCTCTAATTGTTTGGCTGTAACGGACATTTTTGGAATATTAGGTGTTCGACCACATGTTGCAGTCCAACGCTTAATAAGTAACTATATTAATGCTTTGGCCCTCTGTAAAACCCTGCATGTACAATATGAACACTGTGTCTCTAATAGTTTGGCTGTAACGGACATTTTTGGAATATTAGGTGTTCGGCCACATGTTGCAATCCATCGCTTAATAAGTGACTATATTAATGCTTTGGGCCTCTGTTTAACGCTGCATATACAATATGAACTTTATGCCTCTTATAGTTTGGCTGTAACTGACACTTTTGGAATATTAGCTGTTCAACTACATGTTGCAGTCCAACGCGTAACATGTGATTATAGTAATGCTTTGGGCCTCTGTATAACGCTGCATATACAATATGAACTTAATGCCTCTTCTAGTTTTTCTGTAACTGACACTTTTGGAATATTAGGTGTTCGACCACATGTTGCAGTCCAACGCTTAACATGTGATTATAGTAATGTTTTGGGACTCTGTACAACGCTGCATATACAGTTATGAACTCTCTGCCTCTTATTGTTTGGCTGTTACTGTCATTTTTGGAATATTAGGTGTTCGACCACATGTTGCAGTCCATCGCTTAATAAGTGACTATATTAATGCTTTGGGCCTCTGTAAAACCCTGCATGTACAATATGAACACTGTGTCTCTAATAGTTTGGCTGTAACGGACATTTTTGGATTATTAGGTGTTCGGCCACATGTTGCAGTCCAACGCTTAATAAGTGACTATATTAATGCTTTGGCCCTCTGTAAAACCCTGCATGTACAATATGAACATTGCGTCTCTAATAGTTTGGCTCTAACGGACATTTTTGGAATATTAGGTGTTCGACCACATGTTGCAGTCCAACGCTTAATAAGAGACTATATTAATGCTTTGGGCCTTTGAAAAACGCTGCATATACAATATAAACACTGTGTCTCTAATAGTTTGGCTGTAACTGACATTTTTGGAATATTAGGTGTTCAACCACATAGGGCAGTCCAACGCTTAATAAGTGACTATATTAATGCTTTGGGCCTCTGTAAAACCCTGCATGTACAATATGAACACTGTGTCTCTAATAGTTTGGCTGTAACGGATATTTTTGGAATATTAGGTGTTCGGCCACATGTTGCAGTCCATCGCTTAATAAGTGACTATATTAATGATTTGGCCCTCTGTGAAACCCTGCATGTACAATATGAATACTGTGTCTCTAATAGTTTGGCTGTAACGGACATTTTTGGAATATTAGGTGTTCGACCACATGTTGCAGTCCAACGCTTAATAGGTGACTATATTAATGCTTTGGGCCTCTGTAAAACGCTGCATATACAATATGAACACTGTGTCTATAATAGTTTGGCTGAAACGGACATTTTTGGAATATTAGCTGTTCAACCACATGGGGCAGTCCAACGTTTAATATGTGGCTAAAGTAATGCTTTGGGCCTCTGTTTAACGCTCCATATACAATATGAACTTTGTGCCTCTAATAGTTTGGCTGTAACGGACATTTTTGGAATATTAGGTGTTCAACCACATGGGGCAGTCCAACGCTTAATAAGTGACTATATTAATGCTTTGGGCCTCTGTAAAACGCTGCATATTCGATATGAACTTTGTGCCTCTAATAGTTTAGCTGTAACGGACATTTTTCGAATATTAGGTGTTCAACAACATGGGGTTGTCGAACGCTTAATATGTGGCTATAGTAATGCATTGGGCCTCTGTATAACGCTGCATATACAATATGAACTTTGTGCCTCTAATAGTTTGGCTGTAACGGACACTTTTGGAATATTAGGTGTTCAACCACATGAGGCAGTCCAACGCTTAATAAGTGACTATATTAATGCTTTGGGCCTCTGTATAACGCTGCATATAACGTATGAGCTTTGTGCCTCTAATAGTTTGGCTGTAACGGTCACTTTTTTAATATTAGGTGTTTAACCACATGGGGCAGTCCAACGCTTAATAAGTGACTATATTAAAGCTTTGGGCCTCTGTATAACGCTGCATATACAATATGAACTTTGTGCCTCTAATAGTTTGGCTGTAACGGACACTTTTGGAATATTAGGTGTTCAACCACATGAGGCAGTCCAACGCTTAATAAGTGACTATATTAATGCTTTGGGCCTCTGTATAACGCTGCATATAACGTATGAGCTTTGTGCCTCTAATAGTTTGGCTGTAACGGTCACTTTTTTAATATTAGGTGTTTAACCACATGGGGCAGTCCAACGCTTAATAAGTGACTATATTAAAGCTTTGGGCCTCTGTATAACGCTGCTTATACAAAATGAACTGTGCCCCTAAGAGTTTGGCTGTAACGGACACTTTTGGAATATTAGGTGTTCAACCACATGGGGCAGTCCAACGCTTAATATGTGGTTAAAGTAATGCATTGGGACTCTGTATAACGCTGCATATACAGCATGAACCCTGTGCCTCTTATGGTTTGGCTGTAACTGACACTTTTGGAATAATATGTGTTCAAACACATGTTGCAGTCCAATGCTTAAATTTTAATTATATTAATGTTTTGGGACTCTGTATAACGCTGCATATTCGATATGAACTTTGTGCTTCTAATTGTTTAGCTGTAACGGACACTTTTGGAAAATTAGGTGTTCAACCACATGTTGCAGTCCAACGCTTAATATGTGATTATATTAATGCTTTAAGCCTTTGTAAAACGCTGCATATTCGATATGAACTTTGTGCCTCTAATAGTTTGGCTGTAACGGACACATTTGGAATATTAGGTGTTTAACCACATGGGGCAATCCAACGCTCAATAAGTGACTATATTAATGCTTTGGGCCTCTGTAAAACGCTGCATATTCGATATGAACTTTGTGCCTCTAATAGTTTAGCTGTAACGGACATTTTTCGAATATTAGGTGTTCAACAACATGGGGTTGTCGATCGCTTAATATGTGGTTATAGTAATGCTTTGGCCCTCTGTAAAACCCTGCATGTACAATATGAACACTGTGTCTCTAATAGTTTGGCTGTAACGGACATTTTTGGAATATTAGGTGTTCGGCCACATGTTGCAGTCCAACGCTTAATATGTGATTATAGTAATGTTTTGGGACTCTGTATAACGCTGCATACACAATATGAACACTGTGTCTCTAATAGTTTGGCCGTAACGGACATTTTTGGAATATTAGGTGTTCAACCACATTAGGCAGTCCGACGCTTAATAAGTGACTATATTAATGCTTTGGGCCTCTGTAAAACGCTGCATATACAATATGAACACTGTGTCTATAATGGTTTGGCTGTAACGGACATTTTTGGAATATTAGGTGTTCGGTCACATGTTGCAGTCCATCGCTTAATAAGTGACTATATTAATGCTTTGGGCCTCTGTAAAACCCTGCATATAAAATATGAACACTGTGTTTCTAATAGTTTGGCTGTAACGAACCTTTTTGGAATATTAGGTGTTCGGTCACATGTTGCAGTCCATCGCTTAATAAGTGACTATATTAATGCTTTGGGCCTCTGTAAAACGCTGCATATACAATATGAACACTGTCTCTATAATAGTTTGGCTGTAACGGACATTTTTGGAATATTAGGTGTTCAACCACATGGGGCCGTCCAACGCTTAAAATGTGGTTAAGGTAATGCTTTGGGCCTCTGTTTAACGCTGCATATACAATATGAACTTTATGCCTCTTATAGTTTTTCTGTAACGGACATTTTTGGAGTATTAGGTGCTCGGCCACATGTTGCAGTCCATCGCTTAATAAGTGACTATATTAATGCTTTGGCCCTCTGTAAAACCCTGCATGTACAATATGAACACTGTGTCTCTAATAGTTTGGCTGTAACGGACATTCTTGGAATATTAGGTGTTCGACCACATGTTGCAGTCCAACGCTTAATAAGTGACTATATTAATGCTTTGGCCCTCTGTAAAACCCTGCATGTACAATATGAACACTGTGTCTCTAATAGTTTGTCTGTAACGGACATTTCTGGAATATTAGGTGTTCGACCACATGTTGCAGTCCAATGCTTAATAAGTGACTATATTAATGCTTTGGCCCTCTGTAAAACCCTGCATGTACAATATGAACACTGTGTGTCTAATAGTTTGGCTGTAACGGACATTTTTGGAATATTAGGTGTTCGACCACATGTTGCAGTCCAACGCTTAATAAGTGACTATATTAATGCTTTGGCCCTCTGTAAAACCCTGCATGTACAATTTGAACACTGTGTCTCTAATAGTTTGGCTGTAACGGACAATTTTGGAATATTAGGTGTTTAACCACATGGGGCAGTCCAACGCTTAATATGTGATTATAGTAATGCTTTGGGACTTTGTATAACGCTGCATATACAATATGAACTCTGTGCCTCTGATAGCTTGGCGGTAACTGACACTTTTGGAAAATTAGGTGTTCAACCACATGTTGCAGTCCAACGCTTAATATGTGATTATATTAATGCTTTGGGCCTCAGGATAACGCTGCATATACAGTATGAACTCTGTGCCTTTTATAGTTAGGCTGTAACTGACATTTTTGGAATATTAGGTGTTAAACCACATGGGGCAGTCCAACGCTTAATAAGTGACTATATTAATGCTTTGGGACTCTGTAAGACACTGCATATTCGATATGAACTTTGTGCCTCTAATTGTTTGGCTGTAACGGACACTTTTGGAATATTAGGTGTTTAAATACATGGGGCAGTCCAACGCTTAACAAGTGGCTATTTTAATGCTTTGGGCCTCTGTATAACGCTGCTTATACAAAATGAATTCTGTGCCTCTGATAGTTTGGCTGTAACTGACATTTTTGTAATATTAGGTGTTCAACCACATGTTGCAGCCCAACGCTTAATATGTGATTATATTAATGCTTTGGGACTCTGTATAACGCTGCATATACAGTATGAACCCTGTGCCTTTTATAGTTAGGCTGTAACTGACATTTTTGGAATATTAGGTGTTCAACAACATGGGGTTGTCGATCGCTTAATATGTGGTTATAGTAATGCTTTGGGCCTCTCTGTAACGATGCATATACAATATGAACTTTGTGCCTCTAATAGTTTGGCTGTAACGGACATTTTTGGAATATTAGGTGTTCAACCACATGGGGCAGTCCAACGCTAAATAAGTGACTATATTAATGCTTTGGGCTTCTGTATAACGCTGCATATACGATATAAACTTTGTGCCGTAATAGTTTAGCTGTAACGGACATTTTTGGAATATTAGGTGTTCAACCTCATGGGGCAGTCCAACGCTTAATATGTGGTTATAGAAATGGTTTGGGCCTCTCTATAACGCTGCTTATACAAAATGAACTCTGTGCCTCTGATAGTTTGGCTGTAACTGACAATTTTGGAATATTAGGTGTTCAACCATATGGGGCAGACCAACGCTTAATATGTGGTTAAAGTAATGCTTTGGGACTCTGTATAACGCTGCATATACAAAATGAGCACTGTGCCTCTAATAGTTCAGCTGTAACGGACATTTTTGGAATATTAGGTGTTTGGCTGTAACTGACATTTTTGGAATATTAGGTGTTTAACCACATGAGGCAGTCCAACGCTTAATAAGTGACTATATTAATACTTTGGGCCTCTGTAAAACGCTGCATATTCGATATGAACTTTGTGCCTCTAATAGTTTGGCTGTAACGGACACTTTTGGAATATTAGGTGTTTAACCACATGGGGCAGTCCAACGCTTAATAAGGGACTATATTAATGCTTTGGGCTTCTGTAAAACGTTGCATATTCGATATGAACTTTGTGCCTCTAATAGTTTGGCTGTAACGGACACTTTTGGAATATTAGGTGTGCAACCACATGGGGCAGTCCAACGCTTAATAAGTGACTATATTAATGCATTGGGCCTCTGTAAAACGATGCATATTCGATATGAATTTGGTGCCTCTAATAGTTTGGCTGTAACGGACACTTTTGGAATATTAGGTGTTCAACCACATGGGGCACTCCAACGCTTAATAAGTGACTATATTAATGGTTTGGGCCTCTGTATAACGCTGCTTATACAAAATGAACTCTGTGCCCCTAAGAGTTTGGCTGTAACGGACACTTTTGGAATATTAGGTGTTCAACCACATGGGGCACTCCAACGCTTAATATGTGATTATAGTAATGCTCTGGGACTTTGTATAACGCTGCATATACAATATGAACACTGTGTCTCTAATAGTTTGGCTGTAACGGACACTTTTGGAATAATAGGTGTTCAACCACATGGGGCAGTCCAACGCTTAATATGTGATTATAGTAATGCTTTGGGACTTTGTATAACGCTGCAAATACAATATGAACACTGTGTCTCTAATAGTTTGGCTGTAACGGACACTTTTGGAATAATAGGTGTTCAACCACATGGGGCAGTCCAACGCTTAATATGTGATTATAGTAATGCTTTGGGACTTTGTATAACGCTGCATATACAATATGAACACTGTGTCTCTAATAGTTTGGCTGTAACGGACACTTTTGTAATATTATGTGTTTAAACACATGTTGCAGTCCAACGCTTAATATGTGATTATATTAATGCTTTGGGACTCTGTATAACGCTGCATATACAGTATGAATTCTGTGCCTTTTATAGATAGGCTGTAACTGACATGTTTGGAATATTAGGTGTTCAACAACATGGGGTTGTCGATCGCTTAATATGTGGTTATAGTAATGCTTTGGACCTCTGTATAACGCTGCATATACAATATGAACTTTGTGCCTCTAAGAGTTTCGCAGTAACGGACATTTTTGGAATATTAGGTGTTTAACCACATGGGGCAGTCCAACGCTTAATAAGTGACTATATTAATGCTTTGGGCCTCTGTATAACGCTGCATATACAATATGAACACTGTGTCTCTAATAGTTTGGCTGTAACGGACACTTTTGGAATAATAGGTGTTCAACCACATGGGGCGGTCCAACGCTTAATATGTGATTATAGTAATGCTTTGGGACTTTGTATAACGCTGCATATACAATATGAACACTGTGTCTCTAATAGTTTGGCTGTAACGGACACTTTTGGAATATTATGTGTTTAAACACATGTTGCAGTCCAACGCTTAATATGTGATTATATTAATGCTTTGGGACTCTGTACAACGCTGCATATACAGTATGAATTCTGTGCCTTTTATAGATAGGCTGTAACTGACATTTTTGGAATATTAGGTGTTCAACAACATGGGGTTGTCGATCGCTTAATATGTGGTTATAGTAATGCTTTGGGCCTCTGTATAACGCTGCATATACAATACGAACTTTGTGCCTCTAAGAGTTTCGCAGTAACGGACATTTTTGGAATATTAGGTGTTCAACCACATGGGGCAGTCCAACGCTTAATAAGTGACTATATTAATGCTTTGGGCCTCTGTATAACGCTGCATATACAATATGAACTTTGTGCCTCTAAGAGTTTCGCTGTAACGGACATTTTTGGAATATTAGGTGTTCAACCACATGGGGCAGTCCAACGCTTAATAAGTGACTATATTAATGCTTTGGGCCTCTGTAAAACGCTGCATATTCGATATGAATTTTGTGCCTCTAATAGTTTGGCTGTAACGGACATTTTTGGAATATTAGGTGTTCAACCACATGAGGCAGTCCAACGCTTAATAAGTGACTATATTAATACTTTGGGCCTCTGTAAAACGTTGCATATTCGATATGAACTTTGTGCCTCTAATAGTTTGGCTGTAACGGACACTTTTGGAATATTAGGTGTGCAACCACATGGGGCACTCCAACGCTTAATAAGTGACTATATTAATACTTTGGGCCTCTGTAAAACGCTGCATATTCGATATGAATTTTGTGCCTCTTATAGTTTGGTTGTAACGGACAATTTTGGAATATTAGGTGTTTAACCACATGGGGCACTCCAACGCTTAATATGTGATTATAGTAATGCTTTGGGACTTTGTATAACGCTGCATATACAATATGAACACTGTGTCTCTAATAGTTTGGCTGTAACGGACACTTTTGGAATAATAGGTGTTCAACCACATGGGGCAGTCCAACGCTTAATATGTGATTATAGCAATGCTTTGGGACTTTGTATAACGCTGCATATACAATATGAACACTGTGTCTCTAATAGTTTGGCTGTAACGGACACTTTTGGAATAATAGGTGTTCAACCTCATGGGGCAGTCCAACGCTTAATATGTGATTATAGTAATGCTTTGGGACTTTGTATAACGCTGCATATACAATATGAACTCTGTGCCTCTGATAGCTTGGCGGTAACTGACACTTTTGGAAAATTAGGTGTTCAACCACATGTTGCAGTCCAACGCTTAATATGTGATTATATTAATGCTTTGGGCCTCAGGATAACGCTGCATATACAGTATGAACTCTGTGCCTTTTATAGTTAGGCTGTAACTGACATTTTTGGAATATTAGGTGTTTAACCACATGGGGCAGTCCAACGCTTAATAAGTGACTATATTAATGCTTTGGGACTCTGTAAAACACTGCATATTCGATATGAACTTTGTGCCTCTAATTGTTTGGCTGTAACGGACACTTTTGGAATATTAGGTGTTTAAATACATGGGGCAGTCCAACGCTTAACAAGTGGCTATTTTAATGCTTTGGGCCTCTGTATAACGCTGCTTATACAAAATGAATTCTGTGCCTCTGATAGTTTGGCTGTAACTGACATTTTTGTAATATTAGGTGTTCAACCACATGTTGCAGCCCAACGCTTAACATGTGATAATAGTAATGCTTTGGGACTCTGTATAACGCTGCATATACAATATGAACACTGTGTCTCTAATAGTTTGGCTGTAACGGACCCTTTTGGAATATTATATGTTCAAACACATGTTGCAGTCCAACGCTTAATATGTGATTATATTAATGCTTTGGGACTCTGTATAACGCTGCATATACAGTATGAACCCTGTGCCTTTTATAGATAGGCTGTAACTGACATGTTTGGAATATTAGGTGTTCAACAACATGGGGTTGTCGATCGCTTAATATGTGGTTATAGTAATGCTTTGGACCTCTGTATAACGCTGCATATACAATATGAACTTTGTGCCTCTAAGAGTTTCGCAGTAACGGACATTTTTGGAATATTAGGTGTTCAACCACATGGGGCAGTCCAACGCTTAATAAGTGACTATATTAATGCTTTGGGCCTCTGTATAACGCTGCATATACAATATGAACACTGTGTCTCTAATAGTTTGGCTGTAACGGACACTTTTGGAATAATAGGTGTTCAACCACATGGGGCGGTCCAACGCTTAATATGTGATTATAGTAATGCTTTGGGACTTTGTATAACGCTGCATATACAATATGAACACTGTGTCTCTAATAGTTTGGCTGTAACGGACACTTTTGGAATATTATGTGTTTAAACACATGTTGCAGTCCAACGCTTAATATGTGATTATATTAATGCTTTGGGACTCTGTACAACGCTGCATATACAGTATGAATTCTGTGCCTTTTATAGATAGGCTGTAACTGACATTTTTGGAATATTAGGTGTTCAACAACATGGGGTTGTCGATCGCTTAATATGTGGTTATAGTAATGCTTTGGGCCTCTGTATAACGCTGCATATACAATATGAACTTTGTGCCTCTAAGAGTTTCGCAGTAACGGACATTTTTGGAATATTAGGTGTTCAACCACATGGGGCAGTCCAACGCTTAATAAGTGACTATATTAATGCTTTGGGCCTCTGTATAACGCTGCATATACAATATGAACTTTGTGCCTCTAAGAGTTTCGCTGTAACGGACATTTTTGGAATATTAGGTGTTCAACCACATGGGGCAGTCCAACGCTTAATAAGTGACTATATTAATGCTTTGGGCCTCTGTAAAACGCTGCATATTCGATATGAATTTTGTGCCTCTAATAGTTTGGCTGTAACGGACATTTTTGGAATATTAGGTGTTCAACCACATGAGGCAGTCCAACGCTTAATAAGTGACTATATTAATACTTTGGGCCTCTGTAAAACGTTGCATATTCGATATGAACTTTGTGCCTCTAATAGTTTGGCTGTAACGGACACTTTTGGAATATTAGGTGTGCAACCACATGGGGCAGTCCAACGCTTAATAAGTGACTATATTAATGCATTGGGCCTCTGTAAAACGCTGCATATTCGATATGAATTTTGTGCCTCTAATAGTTTGGCTGTAACGGACACTTTTGGAATATTAGTTGTTCAACCACATGGGGCACTCCAACGCTTAATAAGTGACTATATTAATACTTTGGGCCTCTGTAAAACGCTGCATATTCGATATGAATTTTGTGCCTCTTATAGTTTGGTTGTAACGGACAATTTTGGAATATTAGGTGTTTAACCACATGGGGCACTCCAACGCTTAATATGTGATTATAGTAATGCTTTGGGACTTTGTATAACGCTGCATATACAATATGAACACTGTGTCTCTAATAGTTTGGCTGTAACGGACACTTTTGGAATAATAGGTGTTCAACCACATGGGGCAGTCCAACGCTTAATATGTGATTATAGCAATGCTTTGGGACTTTGTATAACGCTGCATATACAATATGAACACTGTGTCTCTAATAGTTTGGCTGTAACGGACACTTTTGGAATAATAGGTGTTCAACCTCATGGGGCAGTCCAACGCTTAATATGTGATTATAGTAATGCTTTGGGACTTTGTATAACGCTGCATATACAATATGAACTCTGTGCCTCTGATAGCTTGGCGGTAACTGACACTTTTGGAAAATTAGGTGTTCAACCACATGTTGCAGTCCAACGCTTAATATGTGATTATATTAATGCTTTGGGCCTCAGGATAACGCTGCATATACAGTATGAACTCTGTGCCTTTTATAGTTAGGCTGTAACTGACATTTTTGGAATATTAGGTGTTTAACCACATGGGGCAGTCCAACGCTTAATAAGTGACTATATTAATGCTTTGGGACTCTGTAAAACACTGCATATTCGATATGAACTTTGTGCCTCTAATTGTTTGGCTGTAACGGACACTTTTGGAATATTAGGTGTTTAAATACATGGGGCAGTCCAACGCTTAACAAGTGGCTATTTTAATGCTTTGGGCCTCTGTATAACGCTGCTTATACAAAATGAATTCTGTGCCTCTGATAGTTTGGCTGTAACTGACATTTTTGTAATATTAGGTGTTCAACCACATGTTGCAGCCCAACGCTTAATATGTGATAATAGTAATGCTTTGGGACTCTGTATAACGCTGCATATACAATATGAACACTGTGTCTCTAATAGTTTGGCTGTAACGGACCCTTTTGGAATATTATATGTTCAAACACATGTTGCAGTCCAACGCTTAATATGTGATTATATTAATGCTTTGGGACTCTGTATAACGCTGCATATACAGTATGAACCCTGTGCCTTTTATAGTTAGGCTGTAACTGACATTTTTGGAATATTAGGTGTTCAACAACATGGGGTTGTCGATCGCTTAATATGTGGTTATAGTAATGCTTTGGGCCTCTTTGTAACGATGCATATACAATATGAACTTTGTGCCTCTAATAGTTTGGCTGTAACGGACACTTTTGGAATATTAGGTGTTTAACCACATGGGGCAGTCCAACGCTTAATAAGGGACTATATTAATGCTTTGGGCCTCTGTAAAACGTTGCATATTCGATATGAACTTTGTGCCTCTAATAGTTTGGCTGTAACGGACACTTTTGGAATATTAGGTGTGCAACCACATGGAGCAGTCCAACGCTTAATAAGTGACTATATTAATGCATTGGGCCTCTGTAAAACGATGCATATTCGATATGAATTTGGTGCCTCTAATAGTTTGGCTGTAACGGACACTTTTGGAATATTAGGTGTTCAACCACATGGAGCACTCCAACGCTTAATAAGTGACTATATTAATGGTTTGGGCCTCTGTATAACGCTGCTTATACAAAATGAACTCTGTGCCCCTAAGAGTTTGGCTGTAACGGACACTTTTGGAATATTAGGTGTTCAACCACATGGGGCAGTCCAACGCTTAATAAGTGACAATATTAATGCTTTGGGCCTCTGTATAACACTGCATATACGATATGAAATTTGTGCCTCTTATAGTTTGGTTGTAACGGACAATTTTGGAATATTAGGTGTTTAACCACATGGGGCACTCCAACGCTTAATATGTGATTATAGTAATGCTTTGGGACTTTGTATAACGCTGCATATACCATATGAACACTGTGTCTCTAATAGTTTGGCTGTAACGGACACTTTTGGAATAATAGGTGTTCAACCACATGGGGCAGTCCAACGCTTAATATGTGATTATAGTAATGCTTTGGGACTTTGTATAACGCTGCAAATACAATATGAACACTGTGTCTCTAATAGTTTGGCTGTAACGGACACTTTTGGAATAATAGGTGTTCAACCACATGGGGCAGTCCAACGCTTAATATGTGATTATAGTAATGCTTTGGGACTTTGTATAACGCTGCATATACAATATGAACACTGTGTCTCTAATAGTTTGGCTGTAACGGACACTTTTGTAATATTATGTGTTTAAACACATGTTGCAGTCCAACGCTTAATATGTGATTATATTAATGCTTTGGGACTCTGTATAACGCTGCATATACAGTATGAATTCTGTGCCTTTTATAGATAGGCTGTAACTGACATTTTTGGAATATTAGGTGTTCAACAACATGGGGTTGTCGATCGCTTAATATGTGGTTATAGTAATGCTTTGGGCCTCTGTATAGCGCTGCATATACAATATGAACTTTGTGCCTCTAAGAGTTTCGCTGTAACGGACATTTTTGGAATATTAGGTGTTCAACCACATGGGGCAGTCCAACGCTTAATAAGTGACTATATTAATGCTTTGGGCCTCTGTAAAACGCTGCATATTCGATATGAACTTTGTGCCTCTAATAGTTTGGCTGTAACGGACACTTTTGGAATATTAGGTGTTCAACCACTTGGGGCAGTCCAACGCTTAATAAGTGACTATATTAATGCTTTGGGACTCTGTAAAACGCTGCATATTCGATATGAATTTTGTGCCTCTAATAGTTTGGCGGACACTTTTGGAATATTAGGTGTTCAACCACATGTTGCAGTCCATCGATTAATAAGTGACTATATTAATGCTATGGGCCTCTGTAAAACGCTGCATATTCGATATGAACTTTGTGCCTCTAATAGTTTGGCTGTAACGGACACTTTTGGAATATTAGGTGTTCAACCACTTGGGGCAGTCCAACGCTTAATAAGTGACTATATTAATGCTTTGGGACTCTGTGAAACACTGCATATTCGATATGAACTTTGTGCCTCTAATTGTTTGGCTGTAACGGACACTTTTGGAATATTAGGTGTTTAAATACATGGGGCAGTCCAACGCTTAACAAGTGGCTATTTTAATGCTTTGGGCCTCTGTATAACGCTGCTTATACAAAATGAACTCTGTGCCTCTGATAGTTTGGCTGTAACTGACATTTTTGTAATATTAGGTGTTCAACCACATGTTGCAGCCCAACGCTTAATATGTGATTATAGTAATGCTTTGGGACTCTGTATATCGCTGCATATACAATATGAACACTGTGTCTCTAATAGTTTGGCTGTAACGGACACTTTTGGAATATTATATGTTCAAACACATGTTGCAGTCCAACGCTTAATATGTGATTATATTAATGCTTTGGGCCTCTGGATAACGCTGCATATACAGTATGAACTCTGTGCCTTTTATAGTTAGGCTGTAACTGACATTTTTGGAATATTAGGTGTTCAACAACATGGGGTTGTCGATCGCTTAATATGTGGTTATAGTAATGCTTTGGGCCTCTCTGTAACGATGCATATACAATATGAACTTTGTGCCTCTAATAGTTTGGCTGTAACGGACATTTTTGGAATATTAGGTGTTCAACCACATGGGGCAGTCCAACGCTTAATAAGTGACTATATTAATGCTTTGGGCCTCTGTATAACGCTGCATATACGATATAAACTTTGTGCCGTAATAGTTTAGCTGTAACGGACATTTTTGGAATATTAGGTGTTCAACCACATGGGGCAGTCCAACGCTTAATATGTGGTTAAAGTAATGCTTTGGGACTCTGTATAACGCTGCATATATGCATTTTGCATGGATTTTGTATACAAAATGAGCACTGTGCCTCTAATAGTTCAGCTGTAACGGACATTTTTGGAATATTAGGTGTTTGGCTGTAACTGACATTTTTGGAATATTAGGTGTTTAACTACATGGGGCAGTCCAACGCTTAATAAGTGACTATATTAATGCTTTGGGCATCTGTATCACGCTAATTATACAAAATGAACTCTGTGCCCCTGATAGTTTGGCTGTAACTGACATTTTTGGAATATTAGGTGTTTAACCACATGGGGCAGTCCAACGCTTAATATGTGATTATATTAATGCTTTGGGACTCTGTAAAACGCTGCATATTCGATATGAACTTTGTGCCTCTAATAGTTGGGCTTTAACGGACACTTTTGGAATATTAGGTGTTTAAACACATGGGGCAGTCCAACGCTTAATAAGTGACTATATTAATGCTTTGGGCCTCTGGATAACGCTGTATATACAATATGAACTTTGTGCCTCTAATAGTTTGGCTGTAACGCTGCTATACTGTATAACGCTGCATATACAGTACTAGAAGCCTTTCACGGCCCTACGGGCTCCTTTTTTTTAGTTAGAATAATTTTAAAATTGTTTTACTCTAAGTGACTTACATTCTAATATTAATACAATCTAATACAATTTTAATTTGTTTACATTTTGATACCTTTTAATCAAACAAATTTGATTGATTCAGTTTTTAAGAAATTTAAAAAATTGTCTTCTTATATTTATTATTCTTGAGTTTGTTGTATTTTTCAGATGATGACAATTGCGGTTTTGGTGGCAGATTTGCTATAAAGAATTTGAACCTAGAACAAATAGACTAATTAATAATGAGTTATAAATAAAAGATAATTCAATATAGTTTTACCAATAAAGAATTGATGGATTTTTTTCGGAGAAGATTCTTGAAATTGTGTTATTTCTTAAACTTCTCCAATACTATTTAATTTTTAAAGATGAATATAAAATTCTTTTTGCAAGCATTGTTCTTGGTTGCTGCGCTTTTCATAATGGACCAAGTATTCAATATAAAGAAACTGTAAAAGAAAGAGTAAAAAATGTGATAATTTAAATTAAGCATAATGTTATAAGCTTAGATTGTTAGAATTGAGCGTTTTAGAGGTTTCAAAAAACTGATGTGCCGGTGTCCAGCCAACGGATGTAATTTATTGCCCAGTGGAAAAACTAATTACATATTTGAAAACTGCAACAAAAACTATATTAAAATTGCACAATATAAACTGTTTCCCTCAATTAGGAAATTTGTTATAAGCATAGATTTTTAGAAATGAGCGTTTTAGAGGTTTCAAAAAACTGTTATGCCGATGTCCAACCAACGGATCTAATTTATTGCCCAGTGGAAAAACTAATTACTTAATTGAAATCTGCAGTTGAAACTGTATTAAAATTGCACAATATAAACTGTGTCCGTTAATTAGGAAAATTGTTATAGGCTTAGATTGTTAGATATGAGCGTTTTAGAGGTTTCTAAAAACTGATGAGCCGATGTCCAGCCAACGGATCTAATTTATTGCCCAGTGGAAAAACTAATTACATATTTAGAAACTGCAAAAAAACTATATTAAAATTGCACAATATAAAATCTGTCCCTCAATTAGGAAAATTGTTATAAGCTTAGATTGTTAGAAATGAGCGTTTTAGAGGTCTCAAAAAACTAATGTGTTGATGTCCAGCCAATGAATCTAATTTATTGCCCAGTGAAAAAACCGATTACATATTTGAAAACTGCAACAAAAACTATATTAAAATTGTACAATATTAATTGTGTCCGTCAATTAGGAAAATTGTTATGAGCTTAGATTGTTAGAAATGAGCGTTTTAGAAGTTTCAAAAAACTGATGTGCCGATGTCCAGCCAACGGATCTAATTTATTGCCCAGTGGAAAAACTAATTACATATTTAGAAACTGCAAAAAAACTATATTAAAATTGCACAATATAAAATCTGTCCGTCAATTAGGAAAATTGTTATAAGCTTAGATTGTTAAAAATGAGCGTTTTAGAGGTTTCTAAAAACTGATGTGCCGATGTCCAGCCAACGGATCTAATTTATTGCCCAGTGAAAAAACTAATTACTTAATTGAAATCTGCAGTTGAAACTGTATTAAAATTGCACAATATAAAATCTGTCCGTCAATTAGGAAAATTGTTATAGGCTTAGATAGTTAGAAATGAGCGTTTTAGAGGTTTCTAAAAACTGATGTGCCGATGTCCAGCCAACGGATCTAATTTATTGCTCAGTGGAAAAACCCATTACATATTTGAAAACTGCAACAAAAACTATATTAAAATTGCACAATATAAAATCTGTCCGTCAATTAGGAAAATTGTTATAAGCTTAGATTTTTAGAAATGGGCGTTTTAGAGATTTCAAAAATCTGATGTGCCGGTGTCCAGCCAACGGATCTAATTTATTGCCCAGTTGAAAAACCAATTACATATTTGAAAACTGCAAAAAAACTATATTAAAATTGCACAATATAAAATCTGTCCGTCAATTAGGAAAATTGTTATAAGCTTAGATTGTTAGAAATGAGCGTTTTAGAGGTTTTTAAAAACTGATGTGCCGGTGTCCATCCAACGGATCTAATTTATTGCCCAGTGAAAAAACCAATTACATATTTGAAAACTGCAACAAAAACTATATTAAAATTGCACAATATAAACTGTTTCCCTCAATTAGGAAAATTGTTATAAGCTTAGATTATTAGAAATGAGCGTTTTAGAGGTTTCTAAAAACTGATGTGCCGGTGTCCAGCCAACGGATCTAATTTATTGTTCAGTTGAAAAACCAATTACATATTTGAAAACTGCAACAAAAACTATATTAAAATTGCACAATATAAACTGTTTCCCTCAATTAGGAAAATTGTTATAAGCTTAGATTGTTAGAAATGAGCGTTTTAGAGGTTTCTAAAAACTGATGTGCCGGTGTCCAGCCAACGGATCTGATTTATTGCCCAGTTGAAAAACCAATTACATATTTGAAAACTGCAACAAAAACTATATTAAAATTGCACAATATAAACTGTTTCCCTCAATTAGGAGAATTGTTATAAGCTTAGATTGTTAGAAATGAGCGTTTTAGAGGTTTCTAAAAACTGAGTGCCGGTGTCCAGCCAATGAATCTAATTTATTGCCCAGTGAAAAAACCAATTACATATTTGAAAACTGCAACAAAAACTATATTAAAATTGCACAATATAAAATCTATCCCCCAATTAGGAAAATTGTTATAAGCTTAGATTGTTAGAAATGAGCGTTTTAGAGGTTTCAAAAAACTGATGTGCCGGTGTCCAGCCAACGGATCTAATTTATTGCCCAGTGGAAAAACCAATTACATATTTAAAAACTGCAAAAAAAAACTATATAAAATTGCACAATATAAAATCTGCCCGTCAATTAGGAAAATTGTTATAAGCTTAGATTGTTAGAAATGAGCGTTTTAGAGGTTTCAAAAAACTGATGTGCCGGTGTCCAGCCAACGGATGTAATTTATTGCATAGTGGAAAAACCAATTACATATTTGAAAACTGCAACAAAAACTATATTAAAATATACAATATAAATTGTGTCCGTTAATTAGGAAATTTGTTATAGGCTTAGATTGTTAGAAATGAGCGTTTTAGAGGTTTCTAAAAACTGATGAGCCGATGTCCAGCCAACGGATCTAATTTATTGCCCAGTTGAAAAACCAATTACATATTTGAAATCTGCAAAAAAACTATATCAAAATTGCACAATATAAAATCTGTCCCTCAATTAGGAAAATTGTTATAAGCTTAGATTGTTAGAAATGAGCGTTTTAGAGGTCTCAAAAAACTAATGTGCCGATGTCCAGCCAATGAATCTAATTTATTGCCCAGTGAAAAAACCGATTACATATTTGAAAACTGCAACAAAAAATATATTAAAATTGTACAATATTAATTGTGTCCGTCAATTAGGAAAATTGTTATAAGCTTAGATTGTTAGAAATGAGCGTTTTAGAGGTTTCAAAAAACTGATGTGCCGGTGTCCAGCCAACGGATCTAATTTATTGCCCAGTGGAAAAACCAATTACATATTTAAAAACTGCAAAAAAACTATATTAAAATTGCATAATATAAAATCTGTCCCTCAATTAGGAAAATTGTTATAAGCTTAGATTGTTAGAAATGAGCGTTTTAAAGATTTCAAAAAACTCATGTGCCGATGTTCAGCCAACGGATCTAATTTATTGCCCAGTGGAAAAACCAATTACATATTTGAAAACTGCAACAAAAACTATATTAAAATTGCACAATATAAAATCTGTCCCTCAATTAGGAAAATTGTTATAAGCTTAGATTGTTAGAAATGAGCGTTTTAAAGATTTCAAAAAACTCATGTGCCGATGTCCAGCCAACGGATTTAATTTATTGCCCAGTGTAAAAACTAATTACTTAATTGAAATCTGCAGTTGAAACTGTATTAAAATTGCACAATATAAACTGTGTCCGTTAATTAGGAAAATTGTTATAGGCTTAGATAGTTAGAAATGAGCGTTTTAAAGATTTCAAAAAACTCATGTGCCGATGTTCAGCCAACGGATCTAATTTATTGCCCAGTGGAAAAACCAATTACATATTTGAAAACTGCAACAAAAACTATATTAAAATTGCACAATATAAAATCTGTCCCTCAATTAGGAAAATTGTTATAAGCTTAGATTGTTAGAAATGAGCGTTTTAAAGATTTCAAAAAACTCATGTGCCGATGTCCAGCCAACGGATTTAATTTATTGCCCAGTGTAAAAACTAATTACTTAATTGAAATCTGCAGTTGAAACTGTATTAAAATTGCACAATATAAACTGTGTCCGTTAATTAGGAAAATTGTTATAGGCTTAGATAGTTAGAAATGAGCGTTTTAGAGGTTTCTAAAAACTGATGTGCCGATGTCCAGCCAACGGATCTAATTTATTGCTCAGTGGAAAAACCCATTACATATTTGAAAACTGCAACAAAAACTATATTAAAATTGCACAATATAAAATCTGTCCGTCAATTAGGAAAATTGTTATAAGCTTAGATTTTTAGAAATGGGCGTTTTAGAGATTTCAAAAATCTGATGTGCCGGTGTCCAGCCAACGGATCTAATTTATTGCCCAGTTGAAAAACCAATTACATATTTGAAAACTGCAAAAAAACTATATTAAAGTTGCACAATATAAAATCTGTCCGTCAATTAGGAAAATTGTTATAAGCTTAGATTGTTAGAAATGAGCGTTTTAGAGGTTTTTAAAAACTGATGTGCCGGTGTCCATCCAACGGATCTAATTTATTGCCCAGTGAAAAAACCAATTACATATTTGAAAACTGCAACAAAAACTATATTAAAATTGCACAATATAAACTGTTTCCCTCAATTAGGAAAATTGTTATAAGCTTAGATTATTAGAAATGAGCGTTTTAGAGGTTTCTAAAAACTGATGTGCCGGTGTCCAGCCAACGGATCTAATTTATTGTTCAGTTGAAAAACCAATTACATATTTGAAAACTGCAACAAAAACTATATTAAAATTGCACAATATAAACTGTTTCCCTCAATTAGGAAAATTGTTATAAGCTTAGATTGTTAGAAATGAGCGTTTTAGAGGTTTCTAAAAACTGATGTGCCGGTGTCCAGCCAACGGATCTGATTTATTGCCCAGTTGAAAAACCAATTACATATTTGAAAACTGCAACAAAAACTATATTAAAATTGCACAATATAAACTGTTTCCCTCAATTAGGAAAATTGTTATAAGCTTAGATTGTTAGAAATGAGCGTTTTAGAGGTTTCTAAAAACTGAGTGCCGGTGTCCAGCCAATGAATCTAATTTATTGCCCAGTGAAAAAACCAATTACATATTTGAAAACTGCAACAAAAACTATATTAAAATTGCACAATATAAAATCTATCCCCCAATTAGGAAAATTGTTATAAGCTTAGATTGTTAGAAATGAGCGTTTTAGAGGTTTCAAAAAACTGATGTGCCGGTGTCCAGCCAACGGATCTAATTTATTGCCCAGTGGAAAAACCAATTACATATTTAAAAACTGCAAAAAAAAACTATATAAAATTGCACAATATAAAATCTGCCCGTCAATTAGGAAAATTGTTATAAGCTTAGATTGTTAGAAATGAGCGTTTTAGAGGTTTCAAAAAACTGATGTGCCGGTGTCCAGCCAACGGATGTAATTTATTGCCCAGTGGAAAAACCAATTACATATTTGAAAACTGCAACAAAAACTATATTAAAATATACAATATAAATTGTGTCCGTTAATTAGGAAATTTGTTATAGGCTTAGATTGTTAGAAATGAGCGTTTTAGAGGTTTCTAAAAACTGATGAGCCGATGTCCAGCCAACGGATCTAATTTATTGCCCAGTTGAAAAACCAATTACATATTTGAAATCTGCAAAAAAACTATATCAAAATTGCACAATATAAAATCTGTCCCTCAATTAGGAAAATTGTTATAAGCTTAGATTGTTAGAAATGAGCGTTTTAGAGGTCTCAAAAAACTAATGTGCCGATGTCCAGCCAATGAATCTAATTTATTGCCCAGTGAAAAAACCGATTACATATTTGAAAACTGCAACAAAAAATATATTAAAATTGTACAATATTAATTGTGTCCGTCAATTAGGAAAATTGTTATAAGCTTAGATTGTTAGAAATGAGCGTTTTAGAGGTTTCAAAAAACTGATGTGCCGGTGTCCAGCCAACGGATCTAATTTATTGCCCAGTGGAAAAACCAATTACATATTTAAAAACTGCAAAAAAACTATATTAAAATTGCATAATATAAAATCTGTCCCTCAATTAGGAAAATTGTTATAAGCTTAGATTGTTAGAAATGAGCGTTTTAAAGATTTCAAAAAACTCATGTGCCGATGTTCAGCCAACGGATCTAATTTATTGCCCAGTGGAAAAACCAATTACATATTTGAAAACTGCAACAAAAACTATATTAAAATTGCACAATATAAAATCTGTCCCTCAATTAGGAAAATTGTTATAAGCTTAGATTGTTAGAAATGAGCGTTTTAAAGATTTCAAAAAACTCATGTGCCGATGTCCAGCCAACGGATTTAATTTATTGCCCAGTGTAAAAACTAATTACTTAATTGAAATCTGCAGTTGAAACTGTATTAAAATTGCACAATATAAACTGTGTCCGTTAATTAGGAAAATTGTTATAGGCTTAGATAGTTAGAAATGAGCGTTTTAAAGATTTCAAAAAACTCATGTGCCGATGTTCAGCCAACGGATCTAATTTATTGCCCAGTGGAAAAACCAATTACATATTTGAAAACTGCAACAAAAACTATATTAAAATTGCACAATATAAAATCTGTCCCTCAATTAGGAAAATTGTTATAAGCTTAGATTGTTAGAAATGAGCGTTTTAAAGATTTCAAAAAACTCATGTGCCGATGTCCAGCCAACGGATTTAATTTATTGCCCAGTGTAAAAACTAATTACTTAATTGAAATCTGCAGTTGAAACTGTATTAAAATTGCACAATATAAACTGTGTCCGTTAATTAGGAAAATTGTTATAGGCTTAGATAGTTAGAAATGAGCGTTTTAGAGGTTTCAAAAAACTGATGTGCCGGTGTCCAGCCAACGGATCTAATTTATTGCTCAGTGGAAAAACCAATTACATATTTGAAAACTGCAACAAAAACTATATTAAAATTGCACAATATAAAATCTGTCCGTCAATTAGGAAAATTGTTGTAAGATTAGATTTTTAGAAATGAGCGTTTTAGAGGTTTCTAAAAACTGATGTGCCGATGTCCAGCCAACGGATTTAATTTATTGCCCAGTGGAAAAACTAATTACTTAATTGAAATCTGCAGTTGAAACTGTATTAAAATTGCACAATATAAACTGTGTCCGTTAATTAGGAAAATTGTTATAAGCTTAGATTGTTAGAAATGAGCGTTTTAGAGGTTTCTAAAAACTGATGTGCCGGTGTCCAGCCAACGGATCTGATTTATTGCCCAGTTGAAAAACCAATTACATAGTTGAAAACTGCAACAAAAACTATATTAAAATTGCACAATATAAAATCTGTCCCTCAATTAGGAAAATTGTTATAAGCTTAGATTGTTAGAAATGAGCGTTTTAGAGGTTTTTAAAAACTGATGTGCCGGTGTCCATCCAACGGATCTAATTTATTGCCCAGTGAAAAAACCAATTACATATTTGAAAACTGCAACAAAAACTATATTAAAATTGCACAATATAAACTGTTTCCCTCAATTAGGAAAATTGTTATAAGCTTAGATTATTAGAAATGAGCGTTTTAGAGGTTTCTAAAAACTGATGTGCCGGTGTCCAGCCAACGGATCTAATTTACTGTTCAGTTGATAAACCAATTACATATTTGAAAACTGCAACAAAAACTATATTAAAATTGCACAATATAAACTGTTTCCCTCAAATAGGAAAATTGTTATAAGCTTAAATTGTTAGAAATGAGCGTTTTAGAGGTTTCTAAAAACTGATGTGCCGGTGTCCAGCCAACGGATCTGATTTATTGCCCAGTTGAAAAACCAATTACATATTTGAAAACTGCAACAAAAACTATATTAAAATTGCACAATATAAACTGTTTCCCTCAATTAGGAAAATTGTTATAAGCTTAGATTGTTAGAAATGAGCGTTTTAGAGGTTTCTAAAAACTGATGTGCCGGTGTCCAGCCAATGATTCTAATTTATTGCCCAGTGAAAAAACCAATTGCATATTTGAAAACTGCAACAAAAACTATATTAAAATTGCACAATATAAACTGTTTCCCTCAATTAGGAAATTTGTTATAAGCATAGATTTTTAGAAATGAGCGTTTTAGAGGTTTCAAAAAACTGTTATGCCGATGTCCAACCAACGGATCTAATTTATTGCCCAGTGGAAAAACTAATTACTTAATTGAAATCTGCAGTTGAAACTGTATTAAAATTGCACAATATAAACTGTGTCCGTTAATTAGGAAAATTGTTATAGGCTTAGATTGTTAGATATGAGCGTTTTAGAGGTTTCTAAAAACTGATGAGCCGATGTCCAGCCAACGGATCTAATTTATTGCCCAGTGGAAAAACTAATTACATATTTAGAAACTGCATAAAAACTATATTAAAATTGCACAATATAAAATCTGTCCGTCAATTAGGAAAATTGTTATAAGCTTAGATTGTTAAAAATGAGCGTTTTAGAGGTTTCTAAAAACTGATGTGCCGATGTCCAGCCAACGGATCTAATTTATTGCCCAGTGAAAAAACTAATTACTTAATTGAAATCTGCAGTTGAAACTGTATTAAAATTGCACAATATAAAATCTGTCCGTCAATTAGGAAAATTGTTATAGGCTTAGATAGTTAGAAATGAGCGTTTTAGAGGTTTCTAAAAACTGATGTGCCGATGTCCAGCCAACGGATCTAATTTATTGCTCAGTGGAAAAACCAATTACATATTTGAAAACTGCAACAAAAACTATATTAAAATTGCACAATATAAAATCTGTCCGTCAATTAGGAAAATTGTTATAAGCTTAGATTTTTAGAAATGAACGTTTTAGAGGTTTCAAAAAACTGATGTGCCTGTGTCCAGCCAACGGATCTAATTTATTGCCCAGTGGAAAAACCAATTACATATTTGAAAACTGCAACAAAAACTATATTAAAATTTCACAATATAAAATCTGTCCGTCAATTAGGAAAATTGTTATAAGCTTAGATTTTTAGAAATGGGCGTTTTAGAGGTTTTTAAAAACTGATGTGCCGGTGTCCATCCAACGGATCTAATTTATTGCCCAGTGAAAAAACCAATTACATATTTGAAAACTGCAACAAAAACTATATTAAAATTGCACAATATAAACTGTTTCCCTCAATTAGGAAAATTGTTATAAGCTTAGATTATTAGAAATGAGCGTTTTAGAGGTTTCTAAAAACTGATGTGCCGGTGTCCAGCCAACGGATCTAATTTATTGTTCAGTTGAAAAACCAATTACATATTTGAAAACTGCAACAAAAACTATATTAAAATTGCACAATATAAACTGTTTCCCTCAATTAGGAAAATTGTTATAAGCTTAGATTGTTAGAAATGAGCGTTTTAGAGGTTTCTAAAAACTGATGTGCCGGTGTCCAGCCAACGGATCTGATTTATTGCCCAGTTGAAAAACCAATTACATATTTGAAAACTGCAACAAAAACTATATTAAAATTGCACAATATAAACTGTTTCCCTCAATTAGGAAAATTGTTATAAGCTTAGATTGTTAGAAATGAGCGTTTTAGAGGTTTCTAAAAACTGATGTGCCGGTGTCCAGCCAATGAATCTAATTTATTGCCCAGTGAAAAAACCAATTACATATTTGAAAACTGCAACAAAAACTATATTAAAATTGCACAATATAAAATCTATCCCCCAATTAGGAAAATTGTTATAAGCTTAGATTGTTAGAAATGAGCGTTTTAGAGGTTTCAAAAAACTGATGTGCCGGTGTCCAGCCAACGGATCTAATTTATTGCCCAGTGGAAAAACCAATTACATATTTAAAAACTGCAAAAAAAAACTATATAAAATTGCACAATATAAAATCTGCCCGTCAATTAGGAAAATTGTTATAAGCTTAGATTGTTAGAAATGAGCGTTTTAGAGGTTTCAAAAAACTGATGTGCCGGTGTCCAGCCAACGGATGTAATTTATTGCCCAGTGGAAAAACCAATTACATATTTGAAAACTGCAACAAAAACTATATTAAAATATACAATATAAATTGTGTCCGTTAATTAGGAAATTTGTTATAGGCTTAGATTGTTAGAAATGAGCGTTTTAGAGGTTTCTAAAAACTGATGAGCCGATGTCCAGCCAACGGATCTAATTTATTGCCCAGTTGAAAAACCAATTACATATTTGAAATCTGCAAAAAAACTATATCAAAATTGCACAATATAAAATCTGTCCCTCAATTAGGAAAATTGTTATAAGCTTAGATTGTTAGAAATGAGCGTTTTAGAGGTCTCAAAAAACTAATGTGCCGATGTCCAGCCAATGAATCTAATTTATTGCCCAGTGAAAAAACCGATTACATATTTGAAAACTGCAACAAAAACTATATTAAAATTGTACAATATTAATTGTGTCCGTCAATTAGGAAAATTGTTATGAGCTTAGATTGTTAGAAATGAGCGTTTTAGAAGTTTCAAAAAACTGATGTGCCGATGTCCAGCCAACGGATCTAATTTACTGTTCAGTTGATAAACCAATTACATATTTGAAAACTGCAACAAAAACTATATTAAAATTGCACAATATAAACTGTTTCCCTCAAATAGGAAAATTGTTATAAGCTTAAATTGTTAGAAATGAGCGTTTTAGAGGTTTCTAAAAACTGATGTGCCGGTGTCCAGCCAACGGATCTGATTTATTGCCCAGTTGAAAAACCAATTACATATTTGAAAACTGCAACAAAAACTATATTAAAATTGCACAATATAAACTGTTTCCCTCAATTAGGAAAATTGTTATAAGCTTAGATTGTTAGAAATGAGCGTTTTAGAGGTTTCTAAAAACTGATGTGCCGGTGTCCAGCCAATGATTCTAATTTATTGCCCAGTGAAAAAACCAATTGCATATTTGAAAACTGCAACAAAAACTATATTAAAATTGCACAATATAAAATCTATCCCCCAATTAGGAAAATTGTTATAAGCTTAGATTGTTAGAAATGAGCGTTTTAGAGGTTTCAAAAAACTGATGTGCCGGTGTCCAGCCAACGGATCTAATTTATTGCCCAGTGGAAAAACCAATTACATATTTAAAAACTGCAAAAAAAAACTATATAAAATTGCACAATATAAAATCTGCCCGTCAATTAGGAAAATTGTTATAAGCTTAGATTGTTAGAAATGAGCGTTTTAGAGGTTTCAAAAAACTGATGTGCCGGTGTCCAGCCAACGGATGTAATTTATTGCCCAGTGGAAAAACCAATTACATATTTAAAAACGGCAACAAAAACTATATTAAAATTGCACAATATAAAATCTGTCCGTCAATTAGGAAAATTGTTATAAGCTTAGATTGTTAAAAATGAGCGTTTTAGAGGTTTCTAAAAACTGATGTGCCGATGTCCAGCCAACGGATCTAATTTATTGCCCAGTGAAAATACTAATTACTTAATTGAAATCTGCAGTTGAAACTGTATTAAAATTGCACAATATAAAATCTGTCCGTCAATTAGGAAAATTGTTATAGGCTTAGATAGTTAGAAATGAGCGTTTTAGAGGTTTCTAAAAACTTATGTGCCGATGTCCAGCCAACGGATCTAATTTATTGCTCAGTGGATAAACCCATTACATATTTGAAAACTGCAACAAAAACTATATTAAAATTGCACAATATAAAATCTGTCCGTCAATTAGGAAAATTGTTATAAGCTTAGATTTTTAGAAATGAACGTTTTAGAGGTTTCAAAAAACTGATGTGCCTGTGTCCAGCCAACGGATCTAATTTATTGCCCAGTGGAAAAACCAATTACATATTTGAAAACTGCAACAAAAACTATATTAAAATTGCACAATATAAAATCTGTCCGTCAATTAGGAAAATTGTTATAAGCTTAGATTTTTAGAAATGGGCGTTTTAGAGATTTCAAAAATCTGATGTGCCGGTGTCCAGCCAACGGATCTAATTTATTGCCCAGTTGAAAAACCAATTACATATTTGAAAACTGCAAAAAAACTATATTAAAATTGCACAATATAAAATCTGTCCGTCAATTAGGAAAATTGTTATAAGCTTAGATTGTTAGAAATGAGCGTTTTAGAGGTTTTTAAAAACTGATGTGCCGGTGTCCATCCAACGGATCTAATTTATTGCCCAGTGAAAAAACCAATTACATATTTGAAAACTGCAACAAAAACTATATTAAAATTGCACAATATAAACTGTTTCCCTCAATTAGGAAAATTGTTATAAGCTTAGATTATTAGAAATGAGCGTTTTAGAGGTTTCTAAAAACTGATGTGCCGGTGTCCAGCCAACGGATCTAATTTATTGTTCAGTTGAAAAACCAATTACATATTTGAAAACTGCAACAAAAACTATATTAAAATTGCACAATATAAACTGTTTCCCTCAATTAGGAAAATTGTTATAAGCTTAGATTGTTAGAAATGAGCGTTTTAAAGGTTTCTGAAAACTGATGTGCCGGTGTCCAGCCAACGGATCTGATTTATTGCCCAGTTGAAAAACCAATTACATATTTGAAAACTGCAACAAAAACTATATTAAAATTGCACAATATAAACTGTTTCCCTCAATTAGGAAAATTGTTATAAGCTTAGATTGTTAGAAATGAGCGTTTTAGAGGTTTCTTTAAACTGATGTGCCGGTGTCCAGCCAATGAATCTAATTTATTGCCCAGTGAAAAAACCAATTACATATTTGAAAACTGCAACAAAAACTATATTAAAATTGCACAATATAAAATCTATCCCCTAATTAGGAAAATTGTTATAAGCTTAGATTGTTAGAAATGAGCGTTTTAGAGGTTTCAAAAAACTGATGTGCCGGTGTCCAGCCAACGGATCTAATTTATTGCCCAGTGAAAAAACCAATTACATATTTAAAAACTGCAAAAAAAAACTATATAAAATTGCACAATATAAAATCTGCCCGTCAATTAGGAAAATTGTTATAAGCTTAGATTGTTAGAAATGAGCGTTTTAGAGGTTTCAAAAAACTGATGTGCCGGTGTCCAGCCAACGGATGTAATTTATTGCCCAGTGGAAAAACCAATTGCATATTTGAAAACTGCAACAAAAACTATATTAAAATATACAATATAAATTGTGTCCGTTAATTAGGAAATTTGTTATAGGCTTAGATTGTTAGAAATGAGCGTTTTAGAGGTTTCTAAAAACTGATGAGCCGATGTCCAGCCAACGGATCTAATTTATTGCCCAGTTAAAAAACCAATTACATATTTGAAATCTGCAAAAAAACTATATTAAAATTGCACAATATAAACTGTTTCCCTCAATTAGGAAAATTGTTATAAGCTTAGATTGTTAGAAATGAGCGTTTTAGAGGTTTCTAAAAACTGATGTGCCGGTGTCCAGCCAATGAATCTAATTTATTGCCCAGTGAAAAAACCAATTGCATATTTGAAAACTGCAACAAAAACTATATTAAAATTGCACAATATAAAATCTATCCCCCAATTAGGAAAATTGTTATAAGCTTAGATTGTTAGAAATGAGCGTTTTAGAGGTTTCAAAAAACTGATGTGCCGGTGTCCAGCCAACGGATCTAATTTATTGCCCAGTGGAAAAACCAATTACATATTTAAAAACTGCAAAAAAAAACTATATAAAATTGCACAATATAAAATCTGCCCGTCAATTAGGAAAATTGTTATAAGCTTAGATTGTTAGAAATGAGCGTTTTAGAGGTTTCTAAAAACTGATGTGCCGGTGTCCAGCCAATGAATCTAATTTATTGCCCAGTGAAAAAACCAATTGCATATTTGAAAACTGCAACAAAAACTATATTAAAATTGCACAATATAAAATCTATCCCCCAATTAGGAAAATTGTTATAAGCTTAGATTGTTAGAAATGAGCGTTTTAGAGGTTTCAAAAAACTGATGTGCCGGTGTCCAGCCAACGGATCTAATTTATTGCCCAGTGGAAAAACCAATTACATATTTAAAAACTGCAAAAAAAACTATATAAAATTGCACAATATAAAATCTGCCCGTCAATTAGGAAAATTGTTATAAGCTTAGATTGTTAGAAATGAGCGTTTTAGAGGTTTCAAAAAACTGATGTGCCGGTGTCCAGCCAACGGATGTAATTTATTGCCCAGTGGAAAAACTAATTACATATTTAAAAACTGTAACAAAAACTATATTAAAATTGCACAATATAAACTGTGTCCGTCAATTAGGAAAATTGTTATAAGCTTAGATTGTTAGAAATGAGCGTTTTAGAGGTTTCAAAAAACTGATGTGCCGGTGTCCAGCCAACGGATCTAATTTATTGCCCAGTGGAAAAACCAATTACATATTTAAAAACTGCAAAAAAAAACTATATAAAATTGCACAATATAAAATCTGCCCGTCAATTAGGAAAATTGTTATAAGCTTAGATTGTTAGAAATGAGCGTTTTAGAGGTTTCAAAAAACTGATGTGCCGGTGTCCAGCCAACGGATGTAATTTATTGCCCAGTGGAAAAACCAATTACATATTTAAAAACGGCAACAAAAACTATATTAAAATTGCACAATATAAACAGTATCCGTCAATTAGGAAAATTGTTATAAGCTTAAATTGTTAGAAATGACCGTTTTAGAGGTTTCTAAAAACTGATGTGCCGGTGTCCAGCCAACGGATCTAATTTATTGCCCTGTTGAAAAACCAATTACATATTTAAAAACTGCAAAAAAACTATATTAAAATTGCACAAAATAAAATCTGTCCGTCAATTAGGAAAATTGTTATAAGCTTAGATTTTTAGAAATGAGCGTTTTAGAGGTTTCAAAAAACTGATGTGCCGGTGTCCAGCCAACGGATCTAATTTATTGCCCAGTGAAAAAACCAATTACATATTTGAAAACTGCAACAAAAACTATATTAAAATTGCACAATATAAAATCTGTCCCTCAATTAGGAAAATTGTTATAAGCTTAGATTGTTAGAAATGAGCGTTTTAGAGGTTTCAAAAAACTGATGTGCCGGTGTCCAGCCAACGGATCTAATTTATTGCCCAGTGGAAAAACCAATTACATATTTAAAAACTGCAAAAAAAACTATATAAAATTGCACAATATAAAATCTGCCCGTCAATTAGGAAAATTTTTATAAGCTTAGATTTTTAGAAATGAGCGTTTTAGAGGTTTCTAAAAACTGATGTGCCGGTGTCCAGCCAACGGATCTAATTTATTGCTCAGTGGAAAAGCCAATTACATATTTGAAAACTGCAACAAAAACTATATTAAAATTGCACAATATAAAATCTGTCCGTCAGTTAGGAAAATTGTTATAAGCTTAGATTTTTAGAAATGAGCGTTTTAGAGGTTTCAAAAACCTGATGTGCCGGTGTCCAGCCAACGGATCTAATTTATTGCCCAGTTGAAAAACCAATTACATATTTGAAAACTGCAAAAAAACTATATTAAAATTGCACAATATAAAATCTGTCCGTCAATTAGGAAAATTGTTATAAGCTTAGATTTTTAGAAATGAGCGTTTTAGAGGTTTCAAAAAACTGATGTGCCTGTGTCCAGCCAAGGATCTAATTTATTGCCCAGTGGAAAAACCAATTACATATTTGAAAACTGCAACAAAAACTATATTAAAATTTACAATATAAATTGTGTCCGTCAATTAGGAAAATTGTTATAAGCTTAGATTGTTAGAAATGAGCGTTTTAGAGGTTTCTAAAAACTGATGTGCCGGTGTCCAGTCAACGGATCTAATTTATTGCCCAGTGGAAAAACCAATTACATATTTGAAAACTGCAACAAAAACTATATTAAAATTGCACAATATAAACTGTTTCCCTCAATTAGGAAAATTGTTATAAGCTTAGATTGTTAGAAATGAGCGTTTTAGAAGTTTCAAAAAACTGATGTGCCGATGTCCAGCCAACGGATCTAATTTATTGCCCAGTGAAAAAACCAATTACATATTTAAAACTGCAACAAAAACTATATTAAAATTGCACAATATAAAATCTATCCCTCAATTAGGAAAATTGTTATAAGCTTAGGATGTTAGAAATGAGCGTTTTAGAGGTTTCTAAAAACTGATGTGCCGGTGTCCAGCCAACGGATCTGATTTATTGCCCAGTTGAAAAACCAATTACATATTTGAAAACTGCAACAAAAACTATATTAAAATTGCACAATATAAACTGTTTCCCTCAATTAGGAAAATTGTTATAAGCTTAGATTGTTAGAAATGAGCGTTTTAGAGGTTTCTAAAAACTGATGTGCCAGTGTCCAGCCAATGAATCTAATTTATTGCCCAGTGAAAAAACCAATTACATATTTGAAAACTGCAACAAAAACTATATTAAAATTGCACAATATAAAATCTGTCCCTCAATTAGGAAAATTGTTATAAGCTTAGATTGTTAGAAATGAGCGTTTTAGAGGTTTCAAAAAACTGATGTGCCGGTGTCCAGCCAACGGATCTAATTTATTGCCCAGTGGAAAAACCAATTACATATTTAAAAACTGCAAAAAAACTATATAAAATTGCACAATATAAAATCTGCCCGTCAATTAGGAAAATTTTTATAAGCTTAGATTGTTAGAAATGAGCGTTTTAGAGGTTTCTAAAAACTGATGTGCCGGTGTCCAGCCAACGGATCTAATTTATTGCTCAGTGGAAAACCCAATTACATATTTGAAAACTGCAACAAAAACTATATTAAAATTGCACAATATAAAATCTGTCCGTCAGTTAGGAAAATTGTTATAAGCTTAGATTTTTAGAAATGAGCGTTTTAGAGGTTTCAAAAAACTGATGTGCCGGTGTCCAGCCAACGGATCTAATTTATTGCCCAGTTGAAAAACCAATTACATATTTGAAAACTGCAAAAAAACTATATTAAAATTGCACAATATAAAATCTGTCCGTCAATTAGGAAAATTGTTATAAGCTTAGATTTTTAGAAATGAGCGTTTTAGAGGTTTCAAAAAACTGATGTGCCTGTGTCCAGCCAACGGATCTAATTTATTGCCCAGTGGAAAAACCAATTACATATTTGAAAACTGCAACAAAAACTATATTAAAATTTACAATATAAATTGTGTCCGTCAATTAGGAAAATTGTTATAAGCTTAGATTGTTAGAAATGAGCGTTTTAGAGGTTTCTAAAAACTGATGTGCCGGTGTCCAGTCAACGGATCTAATTTATTGCCCAGTGGAAAAACCAATTACATATTTGAAAACTGCAACAAAAACTATATTAAAATTTACAATATAAATTGTGTCCGTCAATTAGGAAAATTGTTATAAGCTTAGATTGTTAGAAATGAGCGTTTTAGAGGTTTCTAAAAACTGATGAGCCGATGTCCAGCCAACGGATCTAATTTATTGCCCAGTTGAAAAACCAATTACATATTTGAAATCTGCAAAAAAACTATATTAAAATTGCACAATCTAAAACCTGTCCGTCAATTAGGAAAATTGTTATAAGCTTAGATTGTTAGAAATGAGCGTTTTAGAGGTTTCAAAAAACTGATGTGCCGGTGTCCAGCCAACGGATCTAATTTATTGCCCAGTGGAAAAACCAATTACATATTTAAAAACTGCAAAAAAAACTATATAAAATTGCACAATATAAAATCTGCCCGTCAATTAGGAAAATTGTTATAAGCTTAGATTGTTAGAAATCAGCGTTTTAGAGGTTTCAAAAAACTGATGTGCCGGTGTCCAGCCAACGGATGTAATTTATTGCCCAGTGGAAAAACCAATTACATATTTAAAAACGGCAACAAAAACTATATTAAAATTGCACAATATAAACAGTATCCGTCAATTAGGAAAATTGTTATAAGCTTAAATTGTTAGAAATGAGCGTTTTAGAGGTTTCTAAAAACTGATGTGTCGGTGTCCAGCCAACGGATCTAATTTATTGCCCTGTTGAAAAACCAATTACATATTTAAAAACTGCAAAAAAACTATATTAAAATTGCACAAAATAAAATCTGTCCGTCAATTAGGAAAATTGTTATAACCTTAGATTTTTAGAAATGAGCGTTTTAGAGGTTTCAAAAAACTGATGTGCCGGTGTCCAGCCAACGGATCTAATTTATTGCCCAGTGGAAAAACCAATTACATATTTGAAAACTGCAACAAAAACTATATTAAAATTGCACAATATAAAATCTGTCCCTCAATTAGGAAAATTGTTATAAGCTTAGATTGTTAGAAATGAGCGTTTTAGAGATTTCAAAAAACTCATGTGCCGATGTTCAGCCAACGGATCTAATTTATTGCCCAGTGGAAAAACCAATTGCATATTTGAAAACTGCAACAAAAACTCTATTAAAATATACAATATAAATTGTGTCCGTCAATTAGGAAAATTGTTATAAGCTTAAATTGTTAGAAATGAGCGTTTTAGAGGTTTCTAAAAACTGATGTGCCGATGTCCAGCCAACGGATTTAATTTATTGCCCAGTGGAAAATCTAATTACTTAATTGAAATCTGCAGTTGAAACTGTATTAAAATTGCACAATATAAACTGTGTCCGTTAATTAGGAAAATTGTTATAGGCTTAGATAGTTAGAAATGAGCGTTTTAGAGGTTTCAAAAAACTGATGTGCCGGTGTCCAGCCAACGGATCTAATTTATTGCTCAGTGGAAAAACCAATTACATATTTGAAAACTGCAACAAAAACTATATTCAAATTGCACAATATAAAATCTGTCCCTCAATTAGGAAAATTGTTATAAGCTTAGAATATTAGAAATGAGCGTTTTAGAGGTTTCTAAAAACTGATGTGCCGGTGTCCAGCCAACGGATCTGATTTATTGCCCAGTTGAAAAACCAATTACATATTGGAAAACTGCAACAAAAACTATATTAAAATTGCACAATATAAACTGTTTCCCTCAATTAGGAAAATTGTTATAAGCTTAGATTGTTAGAAATGAGCGTTTTAGAGGTTTCTAAAAACTGATGTGCCAGTGTCCAGCCAATGAATCTAATTTATTGCCCAGTGAAAAAACCAATTACATATTTGAAAACTGCAACAAAAACTATATTAAAATTGCACAATATAAAATCTGTCCCTCAATTAGGAAAATTGTTATAAGCTTAGATTGTTAGAAATGAGCGTTTTAGAGGTTTCAAAAAACTGATGTGCCGGTGTCCAGCCAACGGATCTAATTTATTGCCCAGTTGAAAAACCAATTACATATTTGAAAACTGCAAAAAAACTATATTAAAATTGCACAATATAAAATCTGCCCGTCAATTAGGAAAATTTTTATAAGCTTAGATTGTTAGAAATGAGCGTTTTAGAGGTTTCTAAAAACTGATGTGCCGGTGTCCAGCCAACGGATCTAATTTATTGCTCAGTGGAAAAACCAATTACATATTTGAAAACTGCAACAAAAACTATATTAAAATTGCACAATATAAAATCTGTCCGTCAGTTAGGAAAATTGTTATAAGCTTAGATTTTTAGAAATGAGCGTTTTAGAGGTTTCAAAAAACTGATGTGCCGGTGTCCAGCCAACGGATCTAATTTATTGCCCAGTTGAAAAACCAATTACATATTTGAAAACTGCAAAAAAACTATATTAAAATTGCACAATATAAAATCTGTCCGTCAATTAGGAAAATTGTTATAAGCTTAGATTTTTAGAAATGAGCGTTTTAGAGGTTTCAAAAAACTGATGTGCCTGTGTCCAGCCAGCGGATCTAATTTATGGCCCAGTGGAAAAACCAATTACATATTTGAAAACTGCAACAAAAACTATATTAAAATTTACAATATAAATTGTGTCCGTCAATTAGGAAAATTGTTATAAGCTTAGATTGTTAGAAATGAGCGTTTTAGAGGTTTCTAAAAACTGATGTGCCGGTGTCCAGTCAACGGATCTAATTTATTGCCCAGTGGAAAAACCAATTACATATTTGAAAACAGCAACAAAAACTATATTAAAATTTACAATATAAATTGTGTCCGTTAATTAGGAAAATTGTTATAAGCTTAGATTGTTAGAAATGAGCGTTTTAGAGGTTTCTAAAAACTGATGAGCCGATGTCCAGCCAACGGATCTAATTTATTGCCCAGTTGAAAAACCAATTACATATTTGAAATCTGCAAAAAAACTATATTAAAATTGCACAATCTAAAACCTGTCCGTCAATTAGGAAAATTGTTATAAGCTTAGATTGTTAGAAATGAGCGTTTTAGAGGTTTCAAAAAACTGATGTGCCGGTGTCCAGCCAACGGATCTAATTTATTGCCCAGTAAAAAAACCAATTACATATTTAAAAACTGCAAAAAAAAACTATATAAAATTGCACAATATAAAATCTGCCCGTCAATTAGGAAAATTGTTATAAGCTTAGATTGTTAGAAATGAGCGTTTTAGAGGTTTCAAAAAACTGATGTGCCGGTGTCCAGCCAACGGATGTAATTTATTGCCCAGTGGAAAAACCAATTACATATTTAAAAACGGCAACAAAAACTATATTAAAATTGCACAATATAAACAGTATCCGTCAATTAGGAAAATTGTTATAAGCTTAAATTGTTAGAAATGAGCGTTTTAGAGGTTTCTAAAAACTGATGTGCCGGTGTCCAGCCAACGGATCTAATTTATTGCCCTGTTGAAAAACCAATTACATATTTAAAAACTGCAAAAAAACTATATTAAAATTGGACAAAATAAAATCTGTCCGTCAATTAGGAAAATTGTTATAAGCTTAGATTTTTAGAAATGAGCGTTTTAGAGGTTTCAAAAAACTGATGTGCCGGTGTCCAGCCAACGGATCTAATTTATTGCCCAGTGGAAAAACCAATTACATATTTGAAAACTGCAACAAAAACTATATTAAAATTGCACAATATAAAATCTGTCCCTCAATTAGGAAAATTGTTATAATCTTAGATTGTTAGAAATGAGCGTTTTAGAGATTTCAAAAAACTCATGTGCCGATGTTCAGCCAACGGATCTAATTTATTGCCCAGTGGAAAAACCGATTGCATATTTGAAAACTGCAACAAAAACTCTATTAAAATATACAATATAAATTGTGTCCGTCAATTAGGAAAATTGTTATAAGCTTAAATTGTTAGAAATGAGCGTTTTAGAGGTTTCTAAAAACTGATGTGCCGATGTCCAGCCAACGGATTTAATTTATTGCCCAGTGGAAAAACTAATTACTTAATTGAAATCTGCAGTTGAAACTGTATTAAAATTGCACAATATAAACTGTGTCCGTTAATTAGGAAAATTGTTATAGGCTTAGATAGTTAGAAATGAGCGTTTTAGAGGTTTCAAAAAACTGATGTGCCGGTGTCCAGCCAACGGATCTAATTTATTGCTCAGTGGAAAAACCAATTACATATTTGAAAACTGCAACAAAAACTATATTAAAATTGCACAATCTAAAATCTGTCCGTCAATTAGGAAAATTGTTATAAGCTTATATTTTTAGAAATGAGCGTTTTAGAGGTTTCAAAAAACTGATGTGCCGGTGTCCAGCCAACGGATCTAATTTATTGCCCAGTGGAAAAATTAATTACATATTTGAAAACTGCAACAAAAACTATATTAAAATTGCACAATATAAAATCTGTCCGTCAATTAGGAAAATTGTTATAAGCTTAGATTGTTAGAAATGAGCGTTTTAGAGGTTTCAAAAAACTGATGTGCCGGTGTCCAGCCAACGGATCTAATTTATTGCCCAGTGGAAAAATTAATTACATATTTGAAAACTGCAACAAAAACTATATTAAAATTGCACAATATGAAATCTGTCCGTCAATTAGGAAAATTGTTATAAGCTTAGATTGTTAGAAATGAGCGTTTTAGAGGTTTCAAAAAACTGATGTGCCTGTGTCCAGCCAACGGATCTAATTTATTGCCCAGTGGAAAAACCAATTACATATTTGAAAACTGCAACAAAAACTATATTAAAATTTACAATATAAATTGTGTCCGTCAATTAGGAAAATTGTTATAAGCTTAGATTGTTAGAAATGAGCGTTTTAGAGGTTTCTAAAAACTGATGTGCCGGTGTCCAGAAAACGGATCTAATTTATTGCCCAGTGAAAAAACCAATTACATATTTGAAAACTGCAACAAAAACTATATTAAAATTGCACAATATAAACTGTTTCCCTCAATTAGGAAAATTGTTATAAGCTTAGATTGTTAGAAATGAGCGTTTTAGAGGTTTCTAAAAACTGATGAGCCGATGTTTAGCCAACGGATCTAATTTATTGCCCAGTTGAAAAACCAATTACATATTTGAAATCTGCAAAAAAACTATATTAAAATTGCACAATCTAAAACCTGTCCGTCAATTAGGAAAATTGTTATAAGCTTAGATTTTTAGAAATGAGCGTTTTAGAGGTTTCAAAAAACTGATGTGCCGGTGTCCAGCCAACGGATCTAATTTATTGCCCAGTGGAAAAACCAATTACATATTTAAAAACTGCAAAAAAAAACTATATAAAATTGCACAATATAAAATCTGCCCGTCAATTAGGAAAATTGTTATAAGCTTAGATTGTTAGAAATGAGCGTTTTAGAAGTTTCAAAAAACTGATGTGCCGATGTCCAGCCAATGAATCTAATTTATTGCCCAGTGAAAAAACCAATTACATATTTGAAAACTGCAACAAAAACTATATTAAAATTGTACAATATTAATTGTGTCCGTCAATTAGGAAAATTGTTATAAGCTTAGATTGTTAGAAATGAGCGTTTTAGAAATTTCAAAAAACTGATGTGCCGATGTCCAGCCAACGGATCTAATTTATTGCGCAGTGAAAAAACCAATTACATATTTAAAACTGCAACAAAAACTATATTAAAATTGCACAATATAAAATCTGTCCCTCAATTAGGAAAATTGTTATAAGCTTAGATTGTTAGAAATGAGCGTTTTAGAGGTTTCTAAAATCTGATGTGCCGGTGTCCAGCCAACGGATCTGATTTATTGCCCAGTTGAAAAACCAATTACATATTTGAAAACTGCAACAAAAACTATATTAAAATTGTACAATATAAACTGTTTCCCTCAATTAGGAAAATTGTTATAAGCTTAGATTGTTAGAAATGAGCGTTTTAGAGGTTTCTAAAAACTGATGTGCCAGTGTCCAGCCAATGAATCTAATTTATTGCCCAGTGAAAAAACCAATTACATATTTGAAAACTGCAACAAAAACTATATTAAAATTGCACAATATAAAATCTGTCCCTCAATTAGGAAAATTGTTATAAGCTTAGATTGTTAGAAATGAGCGTTTTAGAGGTTTCAAAAAACTGATGTGCCGGTGTCCAGCCAACGGATCTAATTTATTGCCCAGTGGAAAACCCAATTACATATTTAAAAACTGCAAAAAAAACTATATAAAATTGCACAATATAAAATCTGCCCGTCAATTAGGAAAATTGTTATAAGCTTAGATTGTTAGAAATGAGCGTTTTAGAGGTTTCAAAAAACTGATGTGCCGGTGTCCAGCCAACGGATGTAATTTATTGCCCAGTGGAAAAACCAATTGCATATTTAAAAACTGCAACAAAAACTATATTAAAATTGTACAATATTAATTGTGTCCGTCAATTAGGAAAATTGTTATAAGCTTAAATTGTTAGAAATGAGCGTTTTAGAGGTTTCTAAAAACTGATGTGCCGGTGTCCAGCCAACGGATCTAATTTATTGCCCTGTTGAAAAACCAATTACATATTTAAAAACTGCAAAAAAACTATATTAAAATTGGACAAAATAAAATCTGTCCGTCAATTAGGAAAATTGTTATAAGCTTAGATTTTTAGAAATGAGCGTTTTAGAGGTTTCAAAAAACTGATGTGCCGGTGTCCAGCCAACGGATCTAATTTATTGCCCAGTGGAAAAACCAATTACATATTTGAAAACTGCAACAAAAACTATATTAAAATTGCACAATATAAAATCTGTCCCTCAATTAGGAAAATTGTTATAATCTTAGATTGTTAGAAATGAGCGTTTTAGAGATTTCAAAAAACTCATGTGCCGATGTTCAGCCAACGGATCTAATTTATTGCCCAGTGGAAAAACCGATTGCATATTTGAAAACTGCAACAAAAACTCTATTAAAATATACAATATAAATTGTGTCCGTCAATTAGGAAAATTGTTATAAGCTTAAATTGTTAGAAATGAGCGTTTTAGAGGTTTCTAAAAACTGATGTGCCGATGTCCAGCCAACGGATTTAATTTATTGCCCAGTGGAAAAACTAATTACTTAATTGAAATCTGCAGTTGAAACTGTATTAAAATTGCACAATATAAACTGTGTCCGTTAATTAGGAAAATTGTTATAGGCTTAGATAGTTAGAAATGAGCGTTTTAGAGGTTTCAAAAAACTGATGTGCCGGTGTCCAGCCAACGGATCTAATTTATTGCTCAGTGGAAAAACCAATTACATATTTGAAAACTGCAACAAAAACTATATTAAAATTGCACAATCTAAAATCTGTCCGTCAATTAGGAAAATTGTTATAAGCTTATATTTTTAGAAATGAGCGTTTTAGAGGTTTCAAAAAACTGATGTGCCGGTGTCCAGCCAACGGATCTAATTTATTGCCCAGTGGAAAAATTAATTACATATTTGAAAACTGCAACAAAAACTATATTAAAATTGCACAATATAAAATCTGTCCGTCAATTAGGAAAATTGTTATAAGCTTAGATTGTTAGAAATGAGCGTTTTAGAGGTTTCAAAAAACTGATGTGCCGGTGTCCAGCCAACGGATCTAATTTATTGCCCAGTGGAAAAATTAATTACATATTTGAAAACTGCAACAAAAACTATATTAAAATTGCACAATATGAAATCTGTCCGTCAATTAGGAAAATTGTTATAAGCTTAGATTGTTAGAAATGAGCGTTTTAGAGGTTTCAAAAAACTGATGTGCCTGTGTCCAGCCAACGGATCTAATTTATTGCCCAGTGGAAAAACCAATTACATATTTGAAAACTGCAACAAAAACTATATTAAAATTTACAATATAAATTGTGTCCGTCAATTAGGAAAATTGTTATAAGCTTAGATTGTTAGAAATGAGCGTTTTAGAGGTTTCTAAAAACTGATGTGCCGGTGTCCAGAAAACGGATCTAATTTATTGCCCAGTGAAAAAACCAATTACATATTTGAAAACTGCAACAAAAACTATATTAAAATTGCACAATATAAACTGTTTCCCTCAATTAGGAAAATTGTTATAAGCTTAGATTGTTAGAAATGAGCGTTTTAGAGGTTTCTAAAAACTGATGAGCCGATGTTTAGCCAACGGATCTAATTTATTGCCCAGTTGAAAAACCAATTACATATTTGAAATCTGCAAAAAAACTATATTAAAATTGCACAATCTAAAACCTGTCCGTCAATTAGGAAAATTGTTATAAGCTTAGATTTTTAGAAATGAGCGTTTTAGAGGTTTCAAAAAACTGATGTGCCGGTGTCCAGCCAACGGATCTAATTTATTGCCCAGTGGAAAAACCAATTACATATTTAAAAACTGCAAAAAAAAACTATATAAAATTGCACAATATAAAATCTGCCCGTCAATTAGGAAAATTGTTATAAGCTTAGATTGTTAGAAATGAGCGTTTTAGAAGTTTCAAAAAACTGATGTGCCGATGTCCAGCCAATGAATCTAATTTATTGCCCAGTGAAAAAACCAATTACATATTTGAAAACTGCAACAAAAACTATATTAAAATTGTACAATATTAATTGTGTCCGTCAATTAGGAAAATTGTTATAAGCTTAGATTGTTAGAAATGAGCGTTTTAGAAATTTCAAAAAACTGATGTGCCGATGTCCAGCCAACGGATCTAATTTATTGCGCAGTGAAAAAACCAATTACATATTTAAAACTGCAACAAAAACTATATTAAAATTGCACAATATAAAATCTGTCCCTCAATTAGGAAAATTGTTATAAGCTTAGATTGTTAGAAATGAGCGTTTTAGAGGTTTCTAAAATCTGATGTGCCGGTGTCCAGCCAACGGATCTGATTTATTGCCCAGTTGAAAAACCAATTACATATTTGAAAACTGCAACAAAAACTATATTAAAATTGTACAATATAAACTGTTTCCCTCAATTAGGAAAATTGTTATAAGCTTAGATTGTTAGAAATGAGCGTTTTAGAGGTTTCTAAAAACTGATGTGCCAGTGTCCAGCCAATGAATCTAATTTATTGCCCAGTGAAAAAACCAATTACATATTTGAAAACTGCAACAAAAACTATATTAAAATTGCACAATATAAAATCTGTCCCTCAATTAGGAAAATTGTTATAAGCTTAGATTGTTAGAAATGAGCGTTTTAGAGGTTTCAAAAAACTGATGTGCCGGTGTCCAGCCAACGGATCTAATTTATTGCCCAGTGGAAAACCCAATTACATATTTAAAAACTGCAAAAAAAACTATATAAAATTGCACAATATAAAATCTGCCCGTCAATTAGGAAAATTGTTATAAGCTTAGATTGTTAGAAATGAGCGTTTTAGAGGTTTCAAAAAACTGATGTGCCGGTGTCCAGCCAACGGATGTAATTTATTGCCCAGTGGAAAAACCAATTGCATATTTAAAAACTGCAACAAAAACTATATTAAAATTGTACAATATTAATTGTGTCCGTCAATTAGGAAAATTGTTATAAGCTTAGATTGTTAGAAATGAGAGTTTTAGAAGTTTCAAAAAACTGATGTGCCGATGTCCAGCCAACGGATCTAATTTATTGCCCAGTGAAAAAACCAATTACATATTTAAAACTGCAACAAAAACTATATTAAAATTGCACAATATAAAATCTGTCCCTCAATTAGGAAAATTGTTATAAGCTTAGATTGTTAGAAATGAGCGTTTTAGAGGTTTCAAAAAACTGATGTGCCGATGTCCAGCCAACGGATCTAATTTATTGCCCAGTTGAAAAACCAATTACATATTTGAAAACTGCAAAAAAACTATATTAAAATTGCACAATATAAAATCTGTCCGTCAATTAGGAAAATTGTTATAAGCTTAGATTTTTAGAAATGAGCGTTTTAGAGGTTTCTAAAAACTGATGTGTCGGTGTCCAGCCAACGGATCTAATTTATTGCCCAGTGGAAAAACCAATTACATATTTGAAAACTGCAACAAAAACTATATTAAAATTTACAATATAAATTGTGTCCGTCAATTAGGAAAATTGTTATAAGCTTAGATTGTTAGAAATGAGCGTTTTAGAGGTTTCTAAAAACTGATGTGCCGGTGTCCAGAAAACGGATCTAATTTATTGCCCAGTGAAAAAACCAATTACATATTTGAAAACTGCAACAAAAACTATATTAAAATTGCACAATATAAACTGTTTCCCTCAATTAGGAAAATTGTTATAAGCTTAGATTGTTAGAAATGAGCGTTTTAGAGGTTTCTAAAAACTGATGAGCCGATGTCCAGCCAACGGATCTAATTTATTGCCCAGTTGAAAAACCAATTACATATTTGAAATCTGCAAAAAAACTATATTAAAATTGCACAATCTAAAACCTGTCCGTCAATTAGGAAAATTGTTATAAGCTTAGATTGTTAGAAATGAGCGTTTTAGAGGTTTCAAAAAACTGATGTGCCGGTGTCCAGCTAACGGATCTAATTTATTGCCCAGTGGAAAAACCAATTACATATTTAAAAACTGCAAAAAAAAAACTATATAAAATTGCACAATATAAAATCTGCCCGTCAATTAGGAAAATTGTTATAAGCTTAGATTGTTAGAAATGAGCGTTTTAGAAGTTTCAAAAAACTGATGTGCCGATGTCCAGCCAATGAATCTAATTTATTGCCCAGTGAAAAAACCAATTACATATTTGAAAACTGCAACAAAAACTATATTAAAATTGTACAATATTAATTGTGTCCGTCAATTAGGAAAATTGTTATAAGCTTAGATTGTTAGAAATGAACGTTTTAGAAATTTCAAAAAACTGATGTGCCGATGTCCAGCCAACGGATCTAATTTATTGCCCAGTGAAAAAACCAATTACATATTTAAAACTGCAACAAAAACTATATTAAAATTGCACAATATAAAATCTGTCCCTCAATTAGGAAAATTGTTATAAGCTTAGATTGTTAGAAATGAGCGTTTTAGAGGTTTCTAAAATCTGATGTGCCGGTGTCCAGCCAACGGATCTGATTTATTGCCCAGTTGAAAAACCAATTACATATTTGAAAACTGCAACAAAAACTATATTAAAATTGCACAATATAAACTGTTTCCCTCAATTAGGAAAATTGTTATAAGCTTAGATTGTTAGAAATGAGCGTTTTAGAGGTTTCTAAAAACTGATGTGCCAGTGTCCAGCCAATGAATCTAATTTATTGCCCAGTGAAAAAACCAATTACATATTTGAAAACTGCAACAAAAACTATATTAAAATTGCACAATATAAAATCTGTCCCTCAATTAGGAAAATTGTTATAAGCTTAGATTGTTAGAAATGAGCGTTTTAGAGGTTTCAAAAAACTGATGTGCCGGTGTCCAGCCAACGGATCTAATTTATTGCCCAGTGGAAAAACCAATTACATATTTAAAAACTGCAAAAAAAACTATATAAAATTGCACAATATAAAATCTGCCCGTCAATTAGGAAAATTGTTATAAGCTTAGATTGTTAGAAATGAGCGTTTTAGAGGTTTCAAAAAACTGATGTGCCGGTGTCCAGCCAACGGATGTAATTTATTGCCCAGTGGAAAAACCAATTGCATATTTAAAAACTGCAACAAAAACTATATTAAAATTGTACAATATTAATTGTGTCCGTCAATTAGGAAAATTGTTATAAGCTTAGATTGTTAGAAATGAGAGTTTTAGAAGTTTCAAAAAACTGATGTGCCGATGTCCAGCCAACGGATCTAATTTATTGCCCAGTGAAAAAACCAATTACATATTTAAAACTGCAACAAAAACTATATTAAAATTGCACAATATAAAATCTGTCCCTCAATTAGGAAAATTGTTATAAGCTTAGATTGTTAGAAATGAGCGTTTTAGAGGTTTCAAAAAACTGATGTGCCGATGTCCAGCCAACGGATCTAATTTATTGCCCAGTTGAAAAACCAATTACATATTTGAAAACTGCAAAAAAACTATATTAAAATTGCACAATATAAAATCTGTCCGTCAATTAGGAAAATTGTTATAAGCTTAGATTTTTAGAAATGAGCGTTTTAGAGGTTTCTAAAAACTGATGTGTCGGTGTCCAGCCAACGGATCTATATTATTGCCCAGTGGAAAAACCAATTACATATTTGAAAACTGCAACAAAAACTATATTAAAATTTACAATATAAATTGTGTCCGTCAATTAGGAAAATTGTTATAAGCTTAGATTGTTAGAAATGAGCGTTTTAAGGTCTCAAAAAACTGATGTGCCCGTGTCCAGCCAACGGATCTAATTTATTGCCCAGTTGAAAAACCAATTACAAATTTGAAAACTGCAAAAAAACTATATTAAAATTGCACAATATAAAATCTGTCCGTCAATTAGGAAAATTGTTATAAGCTTAGATTGTTAGAAATGAGCGTTTTAAGGTCTCAAAAAACTGATGTGCCGGTGTCCAGCCAACGGATCTAATTTATTGCCCAGTTAAAAAACCAATTACATATTTGAAAACTGCAAAAAAACTATATTAAAATTGCACAATATAAAATCTGTCCGTCAATTAGGAAAATTGTTATAAGCTTAGATTGTTAGAAATGAGCGTTTTAGAGGTCTCAAAAAACTGATGTGCCGATGTCCAGCCAACGGATCTAATTTATTGCCCAGTTGAAAAACCAATTACATATTTGAAAACTGCAGTTGAAACTGTATTAAAATTGCACAATATAAACTGTGTCCGTTAATTAGGAAAATTGTTATAGGCTTAGATAGTTAGAAATGAGCGTTTTAGAGGATTCTAAAAACTGATGTGCCGATGTCCAGCCAACGGATCTTATTTATTGCCCAGTTGAAAAACTAATTACTTAATTGAAATCTGCAGTTGTAACTGTATTAAAATTGCACAAAATAAACTGTGTCCGTTAATTAGGAAAATTGTTATAGGCTTAGATTTTTAGAAATGAGCGTTTTAGAGGTTTCAAAAAACTGATGTGCCGGTGTCCAGCCAACGGATCTAATTTATTGCCCAGTGGAAAAACCAATTACATATTTAAAAACTGCAAAAAAAACTATATAAAATTGCACAATATAAAATCTGCCCGTCAATTAGGAAAATTGTTATAAGCTTAGATTGTTAGAAATCAGCGTTTTAGAGGTTTCAAAAAACTGATGTGCCGGTGTCCAGCCAACGGATGTAATTTATTGCCCAGTGGAAAAACCAATTACATATTTAAAAACGGCAACAAAAACTATATTAAAATTGCACAATATAAACAGTATCCGTCAATTAGGAAAATTGTTATAAGCTTAAATTGTTAGAAATGAGCGTTTTAGAGGTTTCTAAAAACTGATGTGTCGGTGTCCAGCCAACGGATCTAATTTATTGCCCTGTTGAAAAACCAATTACATATTTAAAAACTGCAAAAAAACTATATTAAAATTGCACAAAATAAAATCTGTCCGTCAATTAGGAAAATTGTTATAAGCTTAGATTTTTAGAAATGAGCGTTTTAGAGGTTTCAAAAAACTGATGTGCCGGTGTCCAGCCAACGGATCTAATTTATTGCCCAGTGGAAAAACCAATTACATATTTGAAAACTGCAACAAAAACTATATTAAAATTGCACAATATAAAATCTGTCCCTCAATTAGGAAAATTGTTATAAGCTTAGATTGTTAGAAATGAGCGTTTTAGAGATTTCAAAAAACTCATGTGCCGATGTTCAGCCAACGGATTTAATTTATTGCCCAGTGGAAAAACTAATTACTTAATTGAAATCTGCAGTTGAAACTGTATTAAAATTGCACAATATAAACTGTGTCCGTTAATTAGGAAAATTGTTATAAGCTTAAATTGTTAGAAATGAGCGTTTTAGAGGTTTCTAAAAACTGATGTGCCGATGTCCAGCCAACGGATCTGATTTATTGCCCAGTTGAAAAACCAATTACATATTGGAAAACTGCAACAAAAACTATATTAAAATTGCACAATATAAGCTGTTTCCCTCAATTAGGAAAATTGTTATAAGCTTAGATTGTTAGAAATGAGCGTTTTAGAGGTTTCTAAAAACTGATGTGCCAGTGTCCAGCCAATGAATCTAATTTATTGCCCAGTGAAAAAACCAATTACATATTTGAAAACTGCAACAAAAACTATATTAAAATTGCACAATATAAAATCTGTCCCTCAATTAGGAAAATTGTTATAAGCTTAGATTGTTAGAAATGAGCGTTTTAGAGGTTTCAAAAAACTGATGTGCCGGTGTCCAGCCAACGGATCTAATTTATTGCCCAGTGGAAAAACCAATTACATATTTAAAAACTGCAAAAAAAACTATATAAAATTGCACAATATAAAATCTGCCCGTCAATTAGGAAAATTTTTATAAGCTTAGATTGTTAGAAATGAGCGTTTTAGAGGTTTCTAAAAACTGATGTGCCGGTGTCCAGCCAACGGATCTAATTTATTGCTCAGTGGAAAAACCAATTACATATTTGAAAACTGCAACAAAAACTATATTAAAATTGCATAATATAAAATCTGTCCGTCAGTTAGGAAAATTGTTATAAGCTTAGATTTTTAGAAATGAGCGTTTTAGAGGTTTCAAAAAACTGATGTGCCGGTGTCCAGCCAACGGATCTAATTTATTGCCCTGTTGAAAAACCAATTACATATTTAAAAACTGCAAAAAAACTATATTAAAATTGCACAAAATAAAATCTGTCCGTCAATTAGGAAAATTGTTATAAGCTTAGATTTTTAGAAATGAGCGTTTTAGAGGTTTCAAAAAACTGATGTGCCGGTGTCCAGCCAACGGATCTAATTTATTGCCCAGTGGAAAAACCAATTACATATTTGAAAACTGCAACAAAAACTATATTAAAATTGCACAATATAAAATCTGTCCCTCAATTAGGAAAATTGTTATAAGCTTAGATTGTTAGAAATGAGCGTTTTAGAGATTTCAAAAAACTCATGTGCCGATGTTCAGCCAACGGATCTAATTTATTGCCCAGTGGAAAAACCAATTGCATATTTGAAAACTGCAACAAAAACTCTATTAAAATATACAATATAAATTGTGTCCGTCAATTAGGAAAATTGTTATAAGCTTAAATTGTTAGAAATGAGCGTTTTAGAGGTTTCTAAAAACTGATGTGCCGATGTCCAGCCAACGGATTTAATTTATTGCCCAGTGGAAAAACTAATTACTTAATTGAAATCTGCAGTTGAAACTGTATTAAAATTGCACAATATAAACTGTGTCCGTTAATTAGGAAAATTGTTATAGGCTTAGATAGTTAGAAATGAGCGTTTTAGAGGTTTCAAAAAACTGATGTGCCGGTGTCCAGCCAACGGATCTAATTTATTGCTCAGTGGAAAAACCAATTACATATTTGAAAACTGCAACAAAAACTATATTCAAATTGCACAATATAAAATCTGTCCCTCAATTAGGAAAATTGTTATAAGCTTAGAATATTAGAAATGAGCGTTTTAGAGGTTTCTAAAAACTGATGTGCCGGTGTCCAGCCAACGGATCTGATTTATTGCCCAGTTGAAAAACCAATTACATATTGGAAAACTGCAACAAAAACTATATTAAAATTGCACAATATAAGCTGTTTCCCTCAATTAGGAAAATTGTTATAAGCTTAGATTGTTAGAAATGAGCGTTTTAGAGGTTTCTAAAAACTGATGTGCCAGTGTCCAGCCAATGAATCTAATTTATTGCCCAGTGAAAAAACCAATTACATATTTGAAAACTGCAACAAAAACTATATTAAAATTGCACAATATAAAATCTGTCCCTCAATTAGGAAAATTGTTATAAGCTTAGATTGTTAGAAATGAGCGTTTTAGAGGTTTCAAAAAACTGATGTGCCGGTGTCCAGCCAACGGATCTAATTTATTGCCCAGTGGAAAAACCAATTACATATTTAAAAACTGCAAAAAAAACTATATAAAATTGCACAATATAAAATCTGCCCGTCAATTAGGAAAATTTTTATAAGCTTAGATTGTTAGAAATGAGCGTTTTAGAGGTTTCTAAAAACTGATGTGCCGGTGTCCAGCCAACGGATCTAATTTATTGCTCAGTGGAAAAACCAATTACATATTTGAAAACTGCAACAAAAACTATATTAAAATTGCATAATATAAAATCTGTCCGTCAGTTAGGAAAATTGTTATAAGCTTAGATTTTTAGAAATGAGCGTTTTAGAGGTTTCAAAAAACTGATGTGCCGGTGTCCAGCCAACGGATCTAATTTATTGCCCAGTTGAAAAACCAATTACATATTTGAAAACTGCAAAAAAACTATATTAAAATTGCACAATATAAAATCTGTCCGTCAATTAGGAAAATTGTTATAAGCTTAGATTTTTAGAAATGAGCGTTTTAGAGGTTTCAAAAAACTGATGTGCCTGTGTCCAGCCAGCGGATCTAATTTATTACCCAGTGGAAAAACCAATTACATATTTGAAAACTGCAACAAAAACTATATTAAAATTTACAATATAAATTGTGTCCGTCAATTAGGAAAATTGTTATAAGCTTAGATTGTTAGAAATGAGCGTTTTAGAGGTTTCTAAAAACTGATGTGCCGGTGTCCAGTCAACGGATCTAATTTATTGCCCAGTGGAAAAACCAATTACATATTTGAAAACTGCAACAAAAACTATATTAAAATTTACAATATAAATTGTGTCCGTCAATTAGGAAAATTGTTATAAGCTTAGATTGTTAGAAATGAGCGTTTTAGAGGTTTCTAAAAACTGATGAGCCGATGTCCAGCCAACGGATCTAATTTATTGCCCAGTTGAAAAACCAATTACATATTTGAAATCTGCAAAAAAACTATATTAAAATTGCACAATCTAAAACCTGTCCGTCAATTAGGAAAATTGTTATAAGCTTAGATTGTTAGAAATGAGCGTTTTAGAGGTTTCAAAAAACTGATGTGCCGGTGTCCAGCCAACGGATCTAATTTATTGCCCAGTGGAAAAACCAATAACATATTTAAAAACTGCAAAAAAAACTATATAAAATTGCACAATATAAAATCTGCCCGTCAATTAGGAAAATTGTTATAAGCTTAGATTGTTAGAAATGAGCGTTTTAGAGGTTTCAAAAAACTGATGTGCCGGTGTCCAGCCAACGGATATAATTTATTGCCCAGTGGAAAAACCAATTACATATTTAAAAACGGCAACAAAAACTATATTAAAATTGCACAATATAAACAGTATCCGTCAATTAGGAAAATTGTTATAAGCTTAAATTGTTAGAAATGAGCGTTTTAGAGGTTTCTAAAAACTGATGTGCCGGTGTCCAGCCAACGGATCTAATTTATTGCCCTGTTGAAAAACCAATTACATATTTAAAAACTGCAAAAAAACTATATTAAAATTGCACAAAATAAAATCTGTCCGTCAATTAGGAAAATTGTTATAAGCTTAGATTTTTAGAAATGAGCGTTTTAGAGGTTTCAAAAAACTGATGTGCCGGTGTCCAGCCAACGGATCTAATTTATTGCCCAGTGGAAAAACCAATTACATATTTGAAAACTGCAACAAAAACTATATTAAAATTGCACAATATAAAATCTGTCCCTCAATTAGGAAAATTGTTATAATCTTAGATTGTTAGAAATGAGCGTTTTAGAGATTTCAAAAAACTCATGTGCCGATGTTCAGCCAACGGATCTAATTTATTGCCCAGTGGAAAAACCGATTGCATATTTGAAAACTGCAACAAAAACTCTATTAAAATATACAATATAAATTGTGTCCGTCAATTAGGAAAATTGTTATAAGCTTAAATTGTTAGAAATGAGCGTTTTAGAGGTTTCTAAAAACTGATGTGCCGATGTCCAGCCAACGGATTTAATTTATTGCCCAGTGGAAAAACTAATTACTTAATTGAAATCTGCAGTTGAAACTGTATTAAAATTGCACAATATAAACTGTGTCCGTTAATTAGGAAAATTGTTATAGGCTTAGATAGTTAGAAATGAGCGTTTTAGAGGTTTCAAAAAACTGATGTGCCGGTGTCCAGCCAACGGATCTAATTTATTGCCCAGTTGAAAAACCAATTACATATTTGAAAACTGCAAAAAAAACTATATTAAAATTGCACAATATAAAATCTGTCCGTCAATTAGGAAATTTGTTATAAGCTTAGATTTTTAGAAATGAGCGTTTTAGAGGTTTCAAAAAACTGATGTGCCTGTGTCCAGCCAACGGATCTAATTTATTGCCCAGTGGAAAAACCAATTACATATTTGAAAACTGCAACAAAAACTATATTAAAATTTACAATATAAATTGTGTCCGTCAATTAGGAAAATTGTTATAAGCTTAGATTGTTAGAAATGAGCGTTTTAGAGGTTTCTAAAAACTGATGTGCCGGTGTCCAGAAAACGGATCTAATTTATTGCCCAGTGAAAAAACCAATTACATATTTGAAAACTGCAACAAAAACTATATTAAAATTGCACAATATAAACTGTTTCCCTCAATTAGGAAAATTGTTATAAGCTTAGATTGTTAGAAATGAGCGTTTTAGAAGTTTCAAAAAACTGATGTGCCGATGTCCAGCCAATGAATCTAATTTATTGCCCAGTGAAAAAACCAATTACATATTTGAAAACTGCAACAAAAACTATATTAAAATTGTACAATATTAATTGTGTCCGTCAATTAGGAAAATTGTTATAAGCTTAGATTGTTAGAAATGAGCGTTTTAGAAATTTCAAAAAACTGATGTGCCGATGTCCAGCCAACGGATCTAATTTATTGCCCAGTGAAAAAACCAATTACATATTTAAAACTGCAACAAAAACTATATTAAAATTGCACAATATAAAATCTGTCCCTCAATTAGGAAAATTGTTATAAGCTTAGATTGTTAGAAATGAGCGTTTTAGAGGTTTCTAAAATCTGATGTGCCGGTGTCCAGCCAACGGATCTGATTTATTGCCCAGTTGAAAAACCAATTACATATTTGAAAACTGCAACAAAAACTATATTAAAATTGCACAATATAAACTGTTTCCCTCAATTAGGAAAATTGTTATAAGCTTAGATTGTTAGAAATGAGCGTTTTAGAGGTTTCTAAAAACTGATGTGCCAGTGTCCAGCCAATGAATCTAATTTATTGCCCAGTGAAAAAACCAATTACATATTTGAAAACTGCAACAAAAACTATATTAAAATTGCACAATATAAAATCTGTCCCTCAATTAGGAAAATTGTTATAAGCTTAGATTGTTAGAAATGAGCGTTTTAGAGGTTTCAAAAAACTGATGTGCCGGTGTCCAGCCAACGGATCTAATTTATTGCCCAGTGGAAAAACCAATTACATATTTAAAAACTGCAAAAAAAACTATATAAAATTGCACAATATAAAATCTGCCCGTCAATTAGGAAAATTGTTATAAGCTTAGATTGTTAGAAATGAGCGTTTTAGAGGTTTCAAAAAACTGATGTGCCGGTGTCCAGCCAACGGATGTAATTTATTGCCCAGTGGAAAAACCAATTGCATATTTAAAAACTGCAACAAAAACTATATTAAAATTGTACAATATTAATTGTGTCCGTTAATTAGGAAAATTGTTATAAGCTTAGATTGTTAGAAATGAGAGTTTTAGAAGTTTCAAAAAACTGATGTGCCGATGTCCAGCCAACGGATCTAATTTATTGCCCAGTGAAAAAACCAATTACATATTTAAAACTGCAACAAAAACTATATTAAAATTGCACAATATAAAATCTGTCCCTCAATTAGGAAAATTGTTATAAGCATAGATTGTTAGAAATGAGCGTTTTAGAGGTTTCAAAAAACTGATGTGCCGATGTCCAGCCAACGGATCTAATTTATTGCCCAGTTGAAAAACCAATTACATATTTGAAAACTGCAAAAAAACTATATTAAAATTGCACAATATAAAATCTGTCCGTCAATTAGGAAAATTGTTATAAGCTTAGATTTTTAGAAATGAGCGTTTTAGAGGTTTCTAAAAACTGATGTGTCGGTGTCCAGCCAACGGATCTATATTATTGCCCAGTGGAAAAACCAATTACATATTTGAAAACTGCAACAAAAACTATATTAAAATTTACAATATAAATTGTGTCCGTCAATTAGGAAAATTGTTATAAGCTTAGATTGTTAGAAATGAGCGTTTTAAGGTCTCAAAAAACTGATGTGCCCGTGTCCAGCCAACGGATCTAATTTATTGCCCAGTTGAAAAACCAATTACAAATTTGAAAACTGCAAAAAAACTATATTAAAATTGCACAATATAAAATCTGTCCGTCAATTAGGAAAATTGTTATAAGCTTAGATTGTTAGAAATGAGCGTTTTAAGGTCTCAAAAAACTGATGTGCCGGTGTCCAGCCAACGGATCTAATTTATTGCCCAGTGGATAAACCAATTACATATTTGAAAATTGCAACAAAAACTATATTAAAATATACAATATAAATTGTGTCCGTTAATTAGGAAAATTGTTATAGGCTTAGATTGTTAGATATGACCGTTTTAGAGGTTTCTAAAAACTGATGAGCCGATGTCCAGCCAACGGATCTAATTTATTGCCCAGTGGAAAAACCAATTACATATTTAAAAACTGCAACAAAAACTATATTAAAATTGCACAATATAAAATCTGTCTGTCAATTAGGAAAATTGTTATAAGCGTAGATTTTTAGAAATGAGCGTTTTAGAGGTTTCAAAAAACTGATGTGCCGGTGTCCAGCCAACGGATCTAATTTATTGCCCAGTGGATAAACCAATTACATATTTGAAAACTGCAACAAAAACTATATTAAAATTGTACAATATAAATTGTGTCCGTCAATTAGGAAAATTGTTATAAGCTTAGATTGTTAGAAATGAGCGTTTTAGAGGTTTCAAAAAACTGATGTGCCGATGTCCAGCCAACGGATCTAATTTATTGCCCAGTTGAAAAACCCATTACATATTTGAAAACTGCAAAAAAACTATATTAAAATTGCACAATATAAAATCTGTCCGTCAATTAGGAAAATTGTTATAAGCTTAGATTTTTAGAAATGAGCGTTTTAGAGGTTTCTAAAAACTGATGTGTCGGTGTCCAGCCAACGGATCTAATTTATTGCCCAGTGGAAAAACCAATTACATATTTGAAAACTGCAACAAAAACTATATTAAAATTTACAATATAAATTGTGTCCGTCAATTAGGAAAATTGTTATAAGCTTAGATTGTTAGAAATGAGCGTTTTAAGGTCTCAAAAAACTGATGTGCCGGTGTCCAGCCAACGGATCTAATTTATTGCCCAGTTGAAAAACCAATTACAAATTTGAAAACTGCAAAAAAACTATATTAAAATTGCACAATATAAAATCTGTCCGTCAATTAGGAAAATTGTTATAAGCTTAGATTGTTAGAAATGAGCGTTTTAAGGTCTCAAAAAACTGATGTGCCGGTGTCCAGCCAACGGATCTAATTTATTGCCCAGTTAAAAAACCAATTACATATTTGAAAACTGCAAAAAAACTATAATAAAATTGCACAATATAAAATCTGTCCGTCAATTAGGAAAATTGTTATAAGCTTAGATTGTTAGAAATGAGCGTTTTAGAGGTCTCAAAAAACTGATGTGCCGATGTCCAGCCAACGGATCTAATTTATTGCCCAGTTGAAAAACCAATTACATATTTGAAAACTGCAGTTGAAACTGTATTAAAATTGCACAATATAAACTGTGTCCGTTAATTAGGAAAATTGTTATAGGCTTAGATAGTTAGAAATGAGCGTTTTAGAGGATTCTAAAAACTGATGTGCCGATGTCCAGCCAACGGATCTTATTTATTGCCCAGTTGAAAAACTAATTACTTAATTGAAATCTGCAGTTGTAACTGTATTAAAATTGCACAAAATAAACTGTGTCCGTTAATTAGGAAAATTGATATAGTATTAGATTTTTAGAAATGAGCGTTTTAGAGGTTTCTAAAAACTGATGTGCCGATGTCCAGCCAACGGATGTAATTTATTGCCCAGTGGAAAAACTTATTACTTAATTGAAATCTGCAGTTGAAACTGTATTAAAATTGCACAATATAAACTGTGTCCGTCAATTAGGAAAATTGTTATAAGCTTAAATTGTTAGAAATGAGCGTTTTAGAGGTTTCAAAAAACTGATGTGCCGGTGTCCAGCCAACGGATCTAATTTATTGCCCAGTGGAAAAACCAATTACATATTTGAAAACTGCAACAAAAACTATATTAAAATATACAATATAAATTGTGTCCGTTAATTAGGAAAATTGTTATAGGCTTAGATTGTTAGATATGAGCGTTTTAGAGGTTTCTAAAAACTGATGAGCCGATGTCCAGCCAACGGATCTAATTTATTGCCCAGTGGAAAAACTTATTACTTAATTGAAATCTGCAGTTGAAACTGTATTAAAATTGCACAATATAAATTGTGTCCGTTAATTAGGAAAATTGTTATAGGCTTAGATTGTTAGATATGAGCGTTTTAGAGGTTTCTAAAAACTGATGAGCCGATGTCCAGCCAACGGATCTTATTTATTGCCCAGTTGAAAAACTAATTACTTAATTGAAATCTGCAGTTGTAACTGTATTAAAATTGCACAAAATAAACTGTGTCCGTTAATTAGGAAAATTGTTATAGTCTTAGATTGTTAGAAATGAGCGTTTTAGAGGTTTCTAAAAACTGATGTGCCGATGTCCAGCCAACGGATGTAATTTATTGCCCAGTGGAAAAACTTATTACTTAATTGAAATCTGCAGTTGAAACTGTATTAAAATTGCACAATATAAACTGTGTCCGTCAATTAGGAAAATTGTTATAAGCTTAAATTGTTAGAAATGAGCGTTTTAGAGGTTTCAAAAAACTGATGTGCCGGTGTCCAGCCAACGGATCTAATTTATTGCCCAGTGGAAAAACCAATTACATATTTGAAAACTGCAAAAAAACTATATTAAAATTGCACAATATAAAATCTGCCCGTCAATTAGGAAAATTGTTATAAGCTTAGATTGTTAGAAATGAGCGTTTTAGAGGTTTCAAAAAACTGATGTGCCGGTGTCCAGCCAACGGATCTAATTTATTGCCCAGTGGATAAACCAATTACATATTTGAAAACTGCAACAAAAACTATATTAAAATTGCACAATATAAAATCTGTCCGTCAATTAGGAAAATTGTTATAAGCTTAGATTTTTAGAAATGAGCGTTTTAGAGGTTTCTAAAAACTGATGAGCCGATGTCCAGCCAACGGATCTAATTTATTGCCCAGTGGAAAAACTTATTACTTAATTGAAATCTGCAGTTGAAACTGTATTAAAATTGCACAATATAAATTGTGTCCGTTAATTAGGAAAATTGTTATAGGCTTAGATTGTTAGATATGAGCGTTTTAGAGGTTTCTAAAAACTGATGAGCCGATGTCCAGCCAACGGATCTTATTTATTGCCCAGTTGAAAAACTAATTACTTAATTGAAATCTGCAGTTGTAACTGTATTAAAATTGCACAAAATAAACTGTGTCCGTTAATTAGGAAAATTGTTATAGTCTTAGATTGTTAGAAATGAGCGTTTTAGAGGTTTCTAAAAACTGATGTGCCGATGTCCAGCCAACGGATGTAATTTATTGCCCAGTGGAAAAACTTATTACTTAATTGAAATCTGCAGTTGAAACTGTATTAAAATTGCACAATATAAACTGTGTCCGTCAATTAGGAAAATTGTTATAAGCTTAAATTGTTAGAAATGAGCGTTTTAGAGGTTTCAAAAAACTGATGTGCCGGTGTCCAGCCAACGGATCTAATTTATTGCCCAGTGGAAAAACCAATTACATATTTGAAAACTGCAAAAAAACTATATTAAAATTGCACAATATAAAATCTGCCCGTCAATTAGGAAAATTGTTATAAGCTTAGATTGTTAGAAATGAGCGTTTTAGAGGTTTCAAAAAACTGATGTGCCGGTGTCCAGCCAACGGATCTAATTTATTGCCCAGTGGATAAACCAATTACATATTTGAAAACTGCAACAAAAACTATATTAAAATTGCACAATATAAAATCTGTCCGTCAATTAGGAAAATTGTTATAAGCTTAGATTTTTAGAAATGAGCGTTTTAGAGGTTTCTAAAAACTGATGTGTCGGTGTCCAGCCAACGGATCTAATTTATTGCCCAGTGGAAAAACCAATTACATATTTGAAAACTGCAACAAAAACTATATTAAAATTTACAATATAAATTGTGTCCGTCAATTAGGAAAATTGTTATAAGCTTAGATTATTAGAAATGAGCGTTTTAGAGGTTTCAAAAACTGATGTGCCGGTGTCCAGCCAACGGATCTAATTTATTGCTCAGTGGAAAAACCTTTTACATATTTGAAAACTGCAACAAAAACTATAATAAAACTTACAATATAAATTGTGTCCGTCAATTAGGAAAATTGTTATAAGCTTAGATTGTTAGAAATGAGCGTTTTAGAGGTTTCAAAAACTGATGTGCCGATGTCCAGCCAACGGATCTAATTTATTGCCCAGTTAAAAAACCAATTACATATTTGAAAACTGCAAAAAAACTATATTAAAATTGCACAATATAAAATCTGTCCGTCAATTAGGAAAATTGTTATAAGCTTAGATTGTTAGAAATGAGCGTTTTAGAGGTCTCAAAAAACTGATGTGCCGATGTCCAGCCAACGGATCTAATTTATTGCCCAGTTGAAAAACCAATTACATATTTGAAAACTGCAGTTGAAACTGTATTAAAATTGCACAATATAAACTGTGTCCGTTAATTAGGAAAATTGTTATAGGCTTAGAAAGTTAGAAATGAGCGTTTTAGAGGATTCTAAAAACTGATGTGCCGATGTCCAGCCAACGGATCTTATTTATTGCCCAGTTGAAAAACTAATTACTTAATTGAAATCTGCAGTTGTAACTGTATTAAAATTGCACAAAATAAACTGTGTCCGTTAATTAGGAAAATTGTTATAGTCTTAGATTGTTAGAAATGAGCGTTTTAGAGGTTTCTAAAAACTGATGTGCCGATGTCCAGCCAACGGATGTAATTTATTGCCCAGTGGAAAAACTTATTACTTAATTGAAATCTGCAGTTGAAACTGTATTAAAATTGCACAATATAAACTGTGTTCGTCAATTAGGAAAATTGTTATAAGCTTAAATTGTTAGAAATGAGCGTTTTAGAGGTTTCAAAAAACTGATGTGCCGGTGTCCAGCCAACGGATCTAATTTATTGCCCAGTGGAAAAACCAATTACATATTTGAAAACTGCAAAAAAACTATATTAAAATTGCACTATATAAAATCTGTCCGTCAATTAGGAAAATTGTTATAAGCTTAGATTGTTAGAAATGAGCGTTTTAGAGGTTTCAAAAAACTGATGTGCCGGTGTCCAGCCAACGGATCTAATTTATTGCCCAGTGAATAAACCAATTACATATTTGAAAACTGCAACAAAAACTATATCAAAATTGTACAATTTAAATTGTGTCCGTCAATTAGGAAAATTGTTATAAGCTTAGATTGTTAGAAATGAGCGTTTTAGAGGTTTCAAAAAACTGATGTGCCGATGTCCAGCCAACGGATCTAATTTATTGCCCAGTTGAAAAACCAATTTCATATTTGAAAACTGCAACAAAAACTATATTAAAATTGTACAATATAAATTGTGTCCGTCAATTAGGAAAATTGTTATAAGCTTAGATTGTTAGAAATGAGCGTTTTAGAGGTTTCAAAAACTGATGTGCCGGTGTCCAGCCAACGGATCTAATTTATTGCTCAGTGGAAAAACCTTTTACATATTTGAAAACTGCAACAAAAACTATAATAAAATTTACAATATAAATTGTGTCCGTCAATTAGGAAAATTGTTATAAGCTTAGATTGTTAGAAACTGAGCGTCTTAGAGGTTTCAAAAATCTGATGTGCCGGTGTCCAGCCAAAGGATCTAATTTATTGCCCAGTTGAAAAACCAATTACATATTTGAAAACTGCAACAAAAACTATATTAAAATTGCACAATATAAAATCTGTCCGTCAATTAGGAAAATTGTTATAAGCTTAGATTGTTAGAAGTGAGCGTTTTAGAGGTTTCAAAAAACTGATGTGCCGATGTCCAGCCAACGGATCTAATTTATTGCCCAGTTGATAAACCAATTACATATTTGAAAACTGCAACAAAAACTATATTAAAATTGTACAATATAAATTGTGTCCGTCAATTAGGAAAATTGTTATAAGCTTAGATTGTTAGAAATGAGCGTTTTAGAGGTCTCAAAAAACTGATGTGCCGATGTCCAGCCAACGGATCTAATTTATTGCCCAGTTGAAAAACCAATTACATATTTGAAAACTGCAAAAAAACTATATTAAAATTGCTCAATTTAAAATCTGTCCGTCAATTAGGAAAATTGTTATAAGCTTATATTTTTAGAAATGAGCGTTTTAGAGGTTTCAAAAAACTGATGTGCCGATGTCCAGCCAACGGATCTAATTTATTGCCCAGTGGAAAAACCAATTACATATTTGAAAACTGCAACAAAAATTATATTAAAATATACAATATAAATTGTGTCCGTTAATTAGGAAAATTGTTATAGGCTTAGATTGTTAGAAATGAGCGTTTTAGAGGTTTCAAAAAACTGATGTGCCGGTGTCCAGCCAACGGATCTAATTTATTGCCCAGTGGATAAACCAATTACATATTTGAAAACTGCAACAAAAACTATATTAAAATTGTACAATATAAATTGTGTCCGTCAATTAGGAAAATTGTTATAAGCTTAGATTGTTAGAAATGAGCGTTTTAGAAGTTTCAAAAAACTGATGTGCCGATGTCCAGCCAACGGATCTAGTTTATTGCCCAGTTGAAAAACCAATTACATATTTAAAAACTGCAACAAAAACTATATTAAAATTGTACAATATTAATTGTGTCCGTCAATTAGGAAAATTGTTATAAGCTTAGATTTTTAGAAATGAGAGTTTTAGAAGTTTCAAAAAACTGATGTGCCGATGTCCAGCCAACGGATTTAATTTATCGCCCAGTTGAAATACCAATTACATATTTGAAAACTGCAGTTGAAACTGTATTAAAATTGCACAATATAAACTGTGTCCATCAATTAGGAAAATTGTTATAAGCTTAGATTGTTAGAAATGAGCGTTTTAGAGGTTTCAAAAAACTGATGTGCCGGTGTCCAGCCAACGGATCTAATTTATTGCCCAGTGGAAAAACCAATTACATATTTAAAAACTGCAAAAAAAAACTATATAAAATTGCACAATCTAAAACCTGTCCGTCAATTAGGAAAATTGTTATAAGCTTAGATTGTTAGAAATGAGCGTTTTAGAGGTTTCAAAAAACTGATGTGCCGGTGTCCAGCCAACGGATCTAATTTATTGCCCAGTGGAAAAACCAATTACATATTTAAAAACTGCAAAAAAAAACTATATAAAATTGCACAATATAAAATCTGCCCGTCAATTAGGAAAATTGTTATAAGCTTAGATTTTTAGAATGAGCGTTTTAGAGGTTTCAAAAAACTGATGAGCCGATGTCCAGCCAACGGATCTAATTTATTGCCCAGTTGAAAAACCAATTACTTAATTGAAATCTGCAGTTGAAACTGTATTAAAATTGCACAATATAAACTGTGTCCGTTAATTAGGAAAATTGTTATAGGCTTAGATAGTTAGAAATGAGCGTTTTAGAGGTTTCAAAAAACTGATGTGCCGGTGTCCAGCCAACGGATCTAATTTATTGCCCAGTGGAAAAACCAATTACATATTTAAAAACTGCAAAAAAAACTATATAAAATGGCACAATATAAAATCTGCCCGTCAATTAGGAAAATTGTTATAAGCTTAGATTGTTAGAAATGAGCGTTTTAGAGGTTTCTAAAAACTGATGTGCCGATGTCCAGCCAACGGATTTAATTTATTGCCCAGTGGAAAAACTAATTACTTAAATGAAATCTGCAGTTGAAACTGTATTAAAATTGCACAATATAAACTGTGTCCGTTAATTAGGAAAATTGTTATAGGCTTAGATAGTTAGAAATGAGCGTTTTAGAGGTTTCAAAAAACTGATGTGCCGGTGTCCAGCCAACGGATCTAATTTATTGCTCAGTGGAAAAACCAATTACATATTTGAAAACTGCAACAAAAACTATATTAAAATTGCACAATATAAAATCTGTCTGTCAATTAGGAAAATTGTTATAAGATTAGATTTTTAGAAATGAGCGTTTTAGAGGTTTCAAAAAACTGATGTGCCTGTGTCCAGCCAACGGATCTAATTTATTGCCCAGTGGAAAAACCAATTACATATTTGAAAACTGCAACAAAAACTATAATAAAATTTACAATATAAATTGTGTCCGTCAATTAGGAAAATTGTTATAAGCTTAGATTGTTAGAAATGAGCGTTTTAGAGGTTTCTAAAAACTGATGTGCCGGTGTCCAGCCAACGGATCTAATTTATTGCCCAGTGAAAAAACCAATTACATATTTGAAAACTGCATCAAAAACTATATTAAAATTGCACAATATAAACTGTTTCCCTCAATTAGGAAAATTGTTATAAGCTTAGATTGTTAGAAATGAGCGTTTTAGAGGTTTCTAAAAACTGATGTGCCGGTGTCCAGCCAACGGATCTGATTTATTGCCCAGTTGAAAAACCAATTACATATTTGAAAACTGCAACAAAAACTATATTAAAATTGCACAATATAAACTGTTTCCCTCAATTAGGAAAATTGTTATAAGCTTAGATTGTTAGAAATGAGCGTTTTAGAGGTTTCTAAAAACTGATGTGCCGGTGTCCAGCCAACGGATCTGATTTATTGCCCAGTTGAAAAACCAATTACATATTTGAAAACTGCAACAAAAACTATATTAAAATTGCACAATATAAACTGTTTCCCTCAATTAGGAAAATTGTTATAAGCTTAGATTGTTAGAAATGAGCGTTTTAGAGGTTTCTAAAAACTGATGTGCCAGTGTCCAGCCAATGAATCTAATTTATTGCCCAGTGAAAAAACCAATTACATATTTGAAAACTGCAACAAAAACTATATTAAAATTGCACAATATAAAATCTGTCCCTCAATTAGGAAAATTGTTATAAGCTTAGATTGTTAGAAATGAGCGTTTTAGAGGTTTCAAAAAACTGATGTGCCGGTGTCCAGCCAACGGATCTAATTTATTGCCCAGTGGAAAAACCAATTACATATTTAAAAACTGCAAAAAAAAACTATATTAAAATTGCACAATATAAAATCTGTCCGTCAATTAGGAAAATTGTTATAAGCTTAGATTGTTAGAAATGAGCGTTTTAGAGGTTTCCAAAAACTGATGTGCCGGTGTCCAGCCAACGGATGTAATTTATTGCCCAGTGGAAAAACCAATTGCATATTTAAAAACTGCAACAAAAACTATATTAAAATTGTACAATATTAATTGTGTCCGTCAATTAGGAAAATTGTTATAAGCTTAGATTGTTAGAAATGAGAGTTTTAGAAGTTTCAAAAAACTGATGTGCCGATGTCCAGCCAACGGATCTAATTTATTGCCCAGTGAAAAAACCAATTACATATTTAAAACTGCAACAAGAACTATATTAAAATTGCACAATATAAAATCTGTCCCTCAATTAGGAAAATTGTTATAAGCTTAGATTGATAGAAATGAGCGTTTTAGAGGTTTCAAAAAACTGATGTGCCGGTGACCAGCCAACGGATGTAATTTATTGCCCAGTGGAAAAACCAATTACATATTTGAAAACTGCAACAAAAACTATATTAAAATTGCACAATATAAAATCTGTCCGTCAATTAGGAAAATTGTTATAAGCTTAGATTGTTAGAAATGAGCGTTTTAGAGGTCTCCAAAAACTGATGTGCCGGTGTCCAGCCAACGGATGTAATTTATTGCCCAGTGGAAAAACCAATTGCATATTTAAAAACTGCAACAAAAACTATATTAAAATTGTACAATATTAATTGTGTCCGTCAATTAGGAAAATTGTTATAAGCTTAGATTGTTAGAAATGAGAGTTTTAGAAGTTTCAAAAAACTGATGTGCCGATGTCCAGCCAACGGATCTAATTTATTGCCCAGTTGAAAAACCAATTACAAATTTGAAAACTGCAGTTGAAACTGTATTAAAATTGCACAATATAATATCTGTCCGTCAATTAGGAAAATTGTTATAAGCTTAGATTGTTAGAAATGAGCGTTTTAAGGTCTCAAAAAACTGATGTGCCGGTGTCCAGCCAACGGATCTAATTTATTGCCCAGTTGAAAAACCAATTACATATTTGAAAACTGCAGTTGAAACTGTATTAAAATTGCACAATATAAACTGTGTCCGTTAATTAGGAAAATTGTTATAGGCTTAGATAGTTAGAAATGAGCGTTTTAGAGGATTCTAAAAACTGATGTGCCGATGTCCAGCCAACGGATCTTATTTATTGCCTAGTTGAAAAACTAATTACTTAATTGAAATCTGCAGTTGTAACTGTATTAAAATTGCACAAAATAAACTGTGTCCGTTAATTAGGAAAATTGTTATAGGCTTAGATTGTTAGAAATGAGCGTTTTAGAGGTTTCTAAAAACTGATGTGCCGATGTCCAGCCAACGGATCTAATTTATTGCCCAGTGGAAAAACTTATTACTTAATTGAAATCTGCACTTGAAACTGTATTAAAATTGCACAATATAAACTGTGTCCGTCAATTAGGAAAATTGTTATAAGCTTAAATTGTTAGAAATGAGCGTTTTAGAGGTTTCAAAAAACTGATGTGCCGGTGTCCAGCCAACGGATCTAATTTATTGCCCAGTGGAAAAACCAATTACATATTTGAAAACTGCAAAAAAACTATATTAAAATTGCACAATATAAAATCTGTCCGTCAATTAGGAAAATTGTTATAAGCTTAGATTGTTAGAAATGAGCGTTTTAGAGGTTTCAAAAAACTGATGTGCCGGTGTCCAGCCAACGGATCTAATTTATTGCCCAGTGGATAAACCAATTACATATTTGAAAACTGCAACAAAAACTATATTAAAATTGTACAATATAAAATCTGTCCGTCAATTAGGAAAATTGTTATAAGCTTAGATTGTTAGAAATGAGCGTTTTAGAGGTCTCAAAAAACTGATGTGCCGGTGTCCAGCCAATGGATCTAATTTATTGCCCAGTGGAAAAACTAATTACTTAATTGAAATCTGCAATTGAAACTGTATTAAAATTGCACAATATAAACTGTTTCCCTCAATTAGGAAAATTGTTATAAGCTTAGATTGTTAGAAATGAGCGTTTTAGAGGTTTCTAAAAACTGATGAGCCGATGTCCAGCCAACGGATCTAATTTATTGCCCAGTTGAAAAACCAATTACATATTTGAAAACTGCAAAAAAACTATATTAAAATTGCTCAATTTAAAATCTGTCCGTCAATTAGGAAAATTGTTATAAGCTTAGATTGTTAGAAATGAGCGTTTTAGAGGTCTCAAAAAACTGATGTGCCGGTGTCCAGCCAATGGATCTAATTTATTGCCCAGTGGAAAAACTAATTACTTAATTGAAATCTGCAATTGAAACTGTATTAAAATTGCACAATATAAACTGTTTCCCTCAATTAGGAAAATTGTTATAAGCTTAGATTTTTAGAATGAGCGTTTTAGAGGTTTCAAAAAACTGATGTGCCGGTGTCCAGCCAACGGATGTAATTTATTGCCCAGTGGAAAAACTAATTACTTAATTGAAATCTGCAGTTGAAACTGTATTAAAATTGCACAATATAAACTGTGTCCGTTAATTAGGAAAATTGTTATAGGCTTAGATAGTTAGAAATGAGCGTTTTAGAGGTTTCAAAAAACTGATGTGCCGGTGTCCAGCCAACGGATCTAATTTATTGCCCAGTGGAAAAACCAATTACATATTTAAAAACTGCAAAAAAAACTATATAAAATGGCACAATATAAAATCTGCCCGTCAATTAGGAAAATTGTTATAAGCTTAGATTGTTAGAAATGAGCGTTTTAGAGGTTTCTAAAAACTGATGTGCCGATGTCCAGCCAACGGATTTAATTTATTGCCCAGTGGAAAAACTAATTACTTAATTGAAATCTGCAGTTGAAACTGTATTAAAATTGCACAATATAAACTGTGTCCGTTAATTAGGAAAATTGTTATAGGCTTAGATAGTTAGAAATGAGCGTTTTAGAGGTCTCAAAAAACTGATGTGCCGGTGTCCAGCCAATGGATCTAATTTATTGCCCAGTGGAAAAACTAATTACTTAATTGAAACCTCTAAGGTTTCAAAAAACTGATGTGCCGGTGTCCAGCCAACGGATCTAATTTATTGCTCAGTGGAAAAACCAATTACATATTTGAAAACTGCAACAAAAACTATATTAAAATTGCACAATATAAAATCTGTCTGTCAATTAGGAAAATTGTTATAAGATTAGATTTTTAGAAATGAGCGTTTTAGAGGTTTCAAAAAACTGATGTGCCTGTGTCCAGCCAACGGATCTAATTTATTGCCCAGTGGAAAAACCAATTACATATTTGAAAACTGCAACAAAAACTATAATAAAATTTACAATATAAATTGTGTCCGTCAATTAGGAAAATTGTTATAAGCTTAGATTGTTAGAAATGAGCGTTTTAGAGGTTTCTAAAAACTGATGTGCCGGTGTCCAGCCAACGGATCTAATTTATTGCCCAGTGAAAAAACCAATTACATATTTGAAAACTGCATCAAAAACTATATTAAAATTGCACAATATAAACTGTTTCCCTCAATTAGGAAAATTGTTATAAGCTTAGATTGTTAGAAATGAGCGTTTTAGAGGTTTCTAAAAACTGATGTGCCGGTGTCCAGCCAACGGATCTGATTTATTGCCCAGTTGAAAAACCAATTACATATTTGAAAACTGCAACAAAAACTATATTAAAATTGCACAATATAAACTGTTTCCCTCAATTAGGAAAATTGTTATAAGCTTAGATTGTTAGAAATGAGCGTTTTAGAGGTTTCTAAAAACTGATGTGCCGGTGTCCAGCCAACGGATCTGATTTATTGCCCAGTTGAAAAACCAATTACATATTTGAAAACTGCAACAAAAACTATATTAAAATTGCACAATATAAACTGTTTCCCTCAATTAGGAAAATTGTTATAAGCTTAGATTGTTAGAAATGAGCGTTTTAGAGGTTTCTAAAAACTGATGTGCCAGTGTCCAGCCAATGAATCTAATTTATTGCCCAGTGAAAAAACCAATTACATATTTGAAAACTGCAACAAAAACTATATTAAAATTGCACAATATAAAATCTGTCCCTCAATTAGGAAAATTGTTATAAGCTTAGATTGTTAGAAATGAGCGTTTTAGAGGTTTCAAAAAACTGATGTGCCGGTGTCCAGCCAACGGATCTAATTTATTGCCCAGTGGAAAAACCAATTACATATTTAAAAACTGCAAAAAAAAACTATATTAAAATTGCACAATATAAAATCTGTCCGTCAATTAGGAAAATTGTTATAAGCTTAGATTGTTAGAAATGAGCGTTTTAGAGGTTTCCAAAAACTGATGTGCCGGTGTCCAGCCAACGGATGTAATTTATTGCCCAGTGGAAAAACCAATTGCATATTTAAAAACTGCAACAAAAACTATATTAAAATTGTACAATATTAATTGTGTCCGTCAATTAGGAAAATTGTTATAAGCTTAGATTGTTAGAAATGAGAGTTTTAGAAGTTTCAAAAAACTGATGTGCCGATGTCCAGCCAACGGATCTAATTTATTGCCCAGTGAAAAAACCAATTACATATTTAAAACTGCAACAAGAACTATATTAAAATTGCACAATATAAAATCTGTCCCTCAATTAGGAAAATTGTTATAAGCTTAGATTGATAGAAATGAGCGTTTTAGAGGTTTCAAAAAACTGATGTGCCGGTGACCAGCCAACGGATGTAATTTATTGCCCAGTGGAAAAACCAATTACATATTTGAAAACTGCAACAAAAACTATATTAAAATTGCACAATATAAAATCTGTCCGTCAATTAGGAAAATTGTTATAAGCTTAGATTGTTAGAAATGAGCGTTTTAGAGGTTTCCAAAAACTGATGTGCCGGTGTCCAGCCAACGGATGTAATTTATTGCCCAGTGGAAAAACCAATTGCATATTTAAAAACTGCAACAAAAACTATATTAAAATTGTACAATATTAATTGTGTCCGTCAATTAGGAAAATTGTTATAAGCTTAGATTGTTAGAAATGAGAGTTTTAGAAGTTTCAAAAAACTGATGTGCCGATGTCCAGCCAACGGATCTAATTTATTGCCCAGTTGAAAAACCAATTACAAATTTGAAAACTGCAGTTGAAACTGTATTAAAATTGCACAATATAAAATCTGTCCGTCAATTAGGAAAATTGTTATAAGCTTAGATTGTTAGAAATGAGCGTTTTAAGGTCTCAAAAAACTGATGTGCCGGTGTCCAGCCAACGGATCTAATTTATTGCCCAGTTGAAAAACCAATTACATATTTGAAAACTGCAGTTGAAACTGTATTAAAATTGCACAATATAAACTGTGTCCGTTAATTAGGAAAATTGTTATAGGCTTAGATAGTTAGAAATGAGCGTTTTAGAGGATTCTAAAAACTGATGTGCCGATGTCCAGCCAACGGATCTTATTTATTGCCTAGTTGAAAAACTAATTACTTAATTGAAATCTGCAGTTGTAACTGTATTAAAATTGCACAAAATAAACTGTGTCCGTTAATTAGGAAAATTGTTATAGGCTTAGATTGTTAGAAATGAGCGTTTTAGAGGTTTCTAAAAACTGATGTGCCGATGTCCAGCCAACGGATCTAATTTATTGCCCAGTGGAAAAACTTATTACTTAATTGAAATCTGCACTTGAAACTGTATTAAAATTGCACAATATAAACTGTGTCCGTCAATTAGGAAAATTGTTATAAGCTTAAATTGTTAGAAATGAGCGTTTTAGAGGTTTCAAAAAACTGATGTGCCGGTGTCCAGCCAACGGATCTAATTTATTGCCCAGTGGAAAAACCAATTACATATTTGAAAACTGCAAAAAAACTATATTAAAATTGCACAATATAAAATCTGTCCGTCAATTAGGAAAATTGTTATAAGCTTAGATTGTTAGAAATGAGCGTTTTAGAGGTTTCAAAAAACTGATGTGCCGGTGTCCAGCCAACGGATCTAATTTATTGCCCAGTGGATAAACCAATTACATATTTGAAAACTGCAACAAAAACTATATTAAAATTGTACAATATAAAATCTGTCCGTCAATTAGGAAAATTGTTATAAGCTTAGATTGTTAGAAATGAGCGTTTTAGAGGTCTCAAAAAACTGATGTGCCGGTGTCCAGCCAATGGATCTAATTTATTGCCCAGTGGAAAAACTAATTACTTAATTGAAATCTGCAATTGAAACTGTATTAAAATTGCACAATATAAACTGTTTCCCTCAATTAGGAAAATTGTTATAAGCTTAGATTGTTAGAAATGAGCGTTTTAGAGGTTTCTAAAAACTGATGAGCCGATGTCCAGCCAACGGATCTAATTTATTGCCCAGTTGAAAAACCAATTACATATTTGAAAACTGCAAAAAAACTATATTAAAATTGCTCAATTTAAAATCTGTCCGTCAATTAGGAAAATTGTTATAAGCTTAGATTGTTAGAAATGAGCGTTTTAGAGGTCTCAAAAAACTGATGTGCCGGTGTCCAGCCAATGGATCTAATTTATTGCCCAGTGGAAAAACTAATTACTTAATTGAAATCTGCAATTGAAACTGTATTAAAATTGCACAATATAAACTGTTTCCCTCAATTAGGAAAATTGTTATAAGCTTAGATTGTAAGAAATGAGCGTTTTAGAGGTTTCTAAAAACTGATGAGCCGATGTCCAGCCAACGGATCTAGTTTATTGCCCAGTTGAAAAACCAATTACATATTTAAAAACTGCAACAAAAACTATATTAAAATTGTACAATATTAATTGTGTCCGTCAATTAGGAAAATTGTTATAAGCTTAGATTTTTAGAAATGAGAGTTTTAGAAGTTTCAAAAAACTGATGTGCCGATGTCCAGCCAACGGATCTAATTTATTGCCCAGTGGAAAAACCAATTACATATTTGAAAACTGCAACAAAAACTATATTAAAACTGCACAATATAAAATCTGTCCGTCAATTAGGAAAATTGTTATAGGCTTAGATTGTTAGAAATGAGCGTTTTAGAGGTTTCAAAAAACTGATGTGCCGGTGTCCAGCCAACGGATCTAATTTATTGCCCAGTGGAAAAACCAATTACATATTTGAAAACTGCAACAAAAACTATATTAAAATTGTACAATATAAATTGTGTCCGTCAATTAGGAAAATTGTTATAAGCTTAGATTGTTAGAAATGAGCGTTTTAGAGGTTTCAAAAAACTGATGTGCCGATGTCCAGCCAACGGATCTAATTTATTGCCCAGTGGAAAAACCAATTACATATTTGAAAATTGCAACAAAAACTATATTAAAATTTACAATATAAATTGTGTCCGTCAATTAGGAAAATTGTTATAAGCTTAGATTGTTAGAAATGAGCGTTTTAAGGTCTCAAAAAACTGATGTACCGGTGTCCAGCCAACGGATCTAATTTATTGCCCAGTTGAAAAACCAATTACATATTTGAAAACTGCAAAAAAACTATATTAAAATTGCACAATATAAAATCTGTCCGTCAATTAGGAAATTTGTTATAAGCTTAGATTGTTAGAAATGAGCGTTTTAAGGTCTCAAAAAACTGATGTGCCGGTGTCCAGCCAACGGATCTAATTTATTGCCCAGTTGAAAAACCAATTACATATTTGAAAACTGCAAAAAAACTATATTAAAATTGCACAATATAAAATCTGTCCGTCAATTAGGAAAATTGTTATAAGCTTAGATTGTTAGAAATGAGCGTTTTAGAGGTCTCAAAAAACTGATGTGCCGATGTCCAGCCAACGGATCTAATTTATTGCCCCGTTGAAAAACCAATTACATATTTGAAAACTGCAGTTGAAACTGTATTAAAATTGCACAATATAAACTGTGTCCGTTAATTAGGAAAATTGTTATAGGCTTAGATAGTTAGAAATGAGCGTTTTAGAGGATTCTAAAAACTGATGTGCCGATGTCCAGCCAACGGATCTTATTTATTGCCCAGTTGAAAAACTAATTACTTAATTGAAATCTGCAGTTGTAACTGTATTAAAATTGCACAATATAAACTGTGTCCGTTAATTAGGAAAATTGTTATAGGCTTAGATTGTTAGAAATGAGCGTTTTAGAGGTTTCTAAAAACTGATGTGCCGATGTCCAGCCAACGGATCTAATTTATTGCCCAGTGGAAAAACTTATTACTTAATTGAAATCTGCAGTTGAAACTGTATTAAAATTGCACAATATAAACTGTGTCCGTCAATTAGGAAAATTGTTATAAGCTTAAATTGTTAGAAGTGAGCGTTTGAGAGGTTTCAAAAAACTGATGTGCCGGTGTCCAGCCAACGGATCTAATTTATTGCCCAGTGGATAAACCAATTACATATTTAAAAACTGCAACAAAAACTATATTAAAATTGCACAATATAAACTGTGTCCGTTAATTAGGAAAATTGTTATAGGCTTAGATAGTTAGAAATGAGCGTTTTAGAGGATTCTAAAAACTGATGTGCCGATGTCCAGCCAGCGGATCTAATTTATTGCCCAGTGGATAAACCAATTACATATTTGAAAACTGCAACAAAAACTATATTAAAATTGTACAATATAAAATCTGTCCGTCAATTAGGAAAATTGTTATAAGCTTAGATTGTTAGAAATGAGCGTTTTAGAGGTTTCCAAAAACTGATGTGCCGGTGTCCAGCCAACGGATGTAATTTATTGCCCAGTGGAAAAACCAATTGCATATTTAAAAACTGCAACAAAAACTATATTAAAATTGTACAATATTAATTGTGTCCGTCAATTAGGAAAATTGTTATAAGCTTAGATTGTTAGAAATGAGAGTTTTAGAAGTTTCAAAAAACTGATGTGCCGATGTCCAGCCAACGGATCTAATTTATTGCCCAGTTGAAAAACCAATTACAAATTTGAAAACTGCAAAAAAACTATATTAAAATTGCACAATATAAAATCTGTCCGTTAATTAGGAAAATTGTTATAGGCTTAGATAGTTAGAAATGAGCGTTTTAGAGGATTCTAAAAACTGATGTGCCGATGTCCAGCCAACGGATCTTATTTATTGCCCAGTTGAAAAACTAATTACTTAATTGAAATCTGCAGTTGTAACTGTATTAAAATTGCACAAAATAAACTGTGTCCGTTAATTAGGAAAATTGTTATAGGCTTAGATTGTTAGAAATGAGCGTTTTAGAGGTTTCTAAAAACTGATGTGCCGATGTCCAGCCAACGGATCTAATTTATTGCCCAGTGGAAAAACTTATTACTTAATTGAAATCTGCAGTTGAAACTGTATTAAAATTGCACAATATAAACTGTGTCCGTCAATTAGGAAAATTGTTATAAGCTTAAATTGTTAGAAATGAGCGTTTTAGAGGTTTCAAAAAACTGATGTGCCGGTGTCCAGCCAACGGATCTAATTTATTGCCCAGTGGAAAAACCAATTACATATTTGGAAACTGCAAAAAAACTATATTAAAATTGCACAATATAAAATCTGTCCGTCAATTAGGAAAATTGTTATAAGCTTAGATTGTTAGAAATGAGCGTTTTAGAGGTTTCAAAAAACTGATGTGCCGGTGTCCAGCCAACGGATCTAATTTATTGCCCAGTGGATAAACCAATTACATATTTGAAAACTGCAACAAAAACTATATTAAAATTGTACAATATAAACTGTGTCCGTCAATTAGGAAAATTGTTATAAGCTTAAATTGTTAGAAATGAGCGTTTTAGAGGTTTCAAAAAACTGATGTGCCGGTGTCCAGCCAACGGATGTAATTTATTGCTCAGTGGAAAAACCAATTTCATATTTGAAAACTGCAACAAAAACTATATTAAAATTGTACAATATAAATTGTGTCCGTCAATTAGGAAAATTGTTATAAGCTAAGATTGTTAGAAATGAGCGTTTTAGAGGTTTCAAAAAACTGATGTGCCGGTGTCCAGTTAACGGATCTAATTTATTGCCCAGTGAAAAAACCAATTACATATTTGAAAACTGCAAAAAAACTATATTAAAATTGCACAATATAAAATCTGTCCGTCAATTAGGAAAATTGTTATAAGCTTAGATTGTTAGAAATGAGCGTTTTAGAGGTTTCAAAAAACTGATGTGCCGGTGTCCAGCCAACGGATCTAATTTATTGCCCAGTGGATAAACCAATTACATATTTGAAAACTGCAACAAAAACTATATTAAAATTGCACAATATAAACTGTGTCCGTCAATTAGGAAAATTGTTATAGTCTTAAATTGTTAGAAATGAGCGTTTTAGAGGTTTCAAAAAACTGATGTGCCGATGTCCAGCCAACGGATCTAATTTATTGCCCAGTGGAAAAACTTATTACTTAATTGAAATCTGCAGTTGTAACTGTATTAAAATTGCACAATATAAACTGTGTCCGTTAATTAGGAAAATTGTTATAGGCTTAGATTGTTAGAAATGAGCGTTTAAGAGGTTTCTAAAAACTGATGTGCCGGTGTCCAGCCAACGGATCTAATTTATTGCCCAGTGGAAAAACTTATTACTTAATTGAAATCTGCAGTTGAAACTGTATTAAAATTGCACAATATAAACTGTGTCCGTCAATTAGGAAAATTGTTATAAGCTTAAATTGTTAGAAATGAGCGTTTTAGAGGTTTCAAAAAACTGATGTGCCGGTGTCCAGCCAACGGATGTAATTTATTGCTCAGTGGAAAAACCAATTACATATTTGAAAACTGCAACAAAAACTATATTAAAATTGCACAATCTAAAATCTGTCCGTCAATTAGGAAAATTGTTATAAGCTTAGATTGTTAGAAGTGAGCGTTTTAGAGGTTTCAAAAAACTGATGGGCCGGTGTCCAGCCAACGGATCTAATTTATTGCCCAGTGGAAAAATTAATTACATATTTGAAAACTGCAACAAAAACTATATTAAAATTGCACAATATAAAATCTGTCCGTCAATTAGGAAAATTGTTATAAGCTTAGATTGTTAGAAATGAGCGTTTTAGAGGTTTCAAAAAACTGATGTGCCGGTGTCCAGCCAACGGATCTAATTTATTGCCCAGTTGAAAAACCAATTACATATTTAAAAACTGCAACAAAAACTATATTAAAATTGCACAATATAAACTGTGTCCGTCAATTAGGAAAATTGTTATAAGCTTAGATTGTTAGAAATGAGCGTTTTAGAAGTTTCAAAAAACTGATGTGCCGATGTCCAGCCAATGAATCTAATTTATTGCCCAGTGAAAAAACCGATTACATATTTGAAAACTGCAACAAAAACTATATTAAAATTGTACAATATTAATTGTGTCCGTCAATTAGGAAAATTGTTATAAGCTTAGATTGTTAGAAATGAGCGTTTTAGAAGTTTCAAAAAACTGATGTGCCGATGTCCAGCCAACGGATCTAATTTATTGCCCAGTGAAAAAACCAATTACATATTTAAAACTGCAACAAAAACTATATTAAAATTGCACAATATAAAATCTGTCCCTCAATTAGGAAAATTGTTATAAGCTTAGATTGTTAGAAATGAGCGTTTTAGAGGTTTCAAAAAACTGATGTGCCGATGTCCAGCCAACGGATCTAATTTATTGCCCAGTGGAAAAAACTTATTACTTAATTGAAATCTGCAGTTGAAACTGTATTAAAATTGCACAATATAAACTGTGTCCGTCAATACTTAGGAAAATTGTTATAGGCTTAGATTGTTAGAAATGAGCGTTTTAGAGGTTTCTAAAAACTGATGTGCCGGTGTCCAGCCAACGGATCTAATTTATTGCCCAGTTGAAAAACCAATTACATATTTGAAAACTGCAACAAAAACTATATTAAAATTGTACAATATAAATTGTGCCCGTTAATTAGGAAAATTGTTATAGGCTTAGATTGTTAGAAATGAGCGTTATAGAGGTTTCAAAAAACTGATGTGCCGATGTCCAGCCAACGGATCTAATTTATTGCCCAGTGGAAAAACTTATTACTTAATTGAAATCTGCAGTTGAAACTGAATTAAAATTGCACAATATAAACTGTGTCCGTCAATTAGGAAAATTGTTATAGGCTTAGATTGTTAGAAATGAGCGTTTAAGAGGTTTCAAAAAACTGATGTGCCGATGTCCAGCCAACGGATCTAATTTATTGCCCAGTGGAAAAACTTATTACTTAATTGAAATCTGCAGTTGAAACTGAATTAAAATTGCACAATATAAACTGTGTCCGTCAATTAGGAAAATTGTTATAGGCTTAGATTGTTAGAAATGAGCGTTTAAGAGGTTTCAAAAAACTGATGTGCCGATGTCCAGCCAACGGATCTAATTTATTGCCCAGTGGAAAAACTTATTACTTAATTGAAATCTGCAGTTGAAACTGAATTAAAATTGCACAATATAAACTGTGTCCGTCAATTAGGAAAATTGTTATAAGCTTAAATTGTTAGAAATGAGCGTTTTAGAGGTTTCAAAAAACTGATGTGCCGGTGTCCAGCCAACGGATGTAATTTATTGCTCAGTGGAAAAACCAATTACATATTTAAAACTGCAACAAAAACTATATCAAAATTGCACAATATAAAATCTGTCCCTCAATTAGGAAAATTGTTATAAGCTTAGATTGTTAGAAATGAGCGTTTAAGAGGTTTCTAAAAACTGATGTGCCGATGTCCAGCCAACGGATCTAATTTATTGCCCAGTGGAAAAACCAATTGCATATTTGAAAACTGCAGTTGAAACTGTATTAAAATTGCACAATATAAACTGTGTCCGTTAATTAGGAAAATTGTTATAGGCTTAGATTGTTAGAAATGAGCGTTATAGAGGTGTCAAAAAACTGATGTGCCGATGTCCAGCCAACGGATCTAATTTATTGCCCAGTGGAAAAACTTATTACTTAATTGAAATCTGCAGTTGAAACTGTATTAAAATTGCACAATATAAACTGTGTCCGTCAATTAGGAAAATTGTTATAAGCTTAAATTGTTAGAAATGAGCGTTTTAGAAGTTTCAAAAAACTGATGTGCCGATGTCCAGCCAACGGATCTAATTAATTGCCCAGTGAAAAAACCAATTACATATTTAAAACTGCAACAAAAACTATATCAAAATTGCACAATATAAAATCAGTCCCTCAATTAGGAAAATTGTTATAAGCTTAGATTGTTAGAAATGAGCGTTTTAGAGGTCTCAAAAAACTGATGTGCCGGTGTCCAGCCAACGGATTTAATTTATTGCCCAGTGGAAAAACTTATTACTTAATTGAAATCTGCAGTTGAAACTGTATTAAAATTGCACAATATAAACTGTGTCCGTCAATTAGGAAAATTGTTATAGGCTTAAATTGTTAGAAATGAGCGTTTTAGAGGTTTCAAAAAACTGATGTGCCGATGTCCAGCCAACGGATCTAATTTATTACCCAGTGGAAAAACTTATTACTTAATTGAAATCTGCAGTTGTAACTGTATTAAAATTGCACAATATAAACTGTGTCCGTTAATTAGGAAAATTGTTATAGGCTTAGATTGTTAGAAATGAGCGTTTAAGAGGTTTCTAAAAACTGATGTGCCGATGTCCAGCCAACGGATCTAATTTATTGCCCAGTGGAAAAACTTATTACTTAATTGAAATCTGCAGTTGAAACTGTATTAAAATTGCACAATATAAACTGTGTCCGTCAATTAGGAAAATTGTTATAGGCTTAGATTGTTAGAAATGAGCGTTTAAGAGGTTTCAAAAAACTGATGTGCCGATGTCCAGCCAACGGATCTAATTTATTGCCCAGTGGAAAAACTTATTACTTAATTGAAATCTGCAGTTGAAACTGAATTAAAATTGCACAATATAAACTGTGTCCGTCAATACTTAGGAAAATTGTTATAGGCTTAGATTGTTAGAAATGAGCGTTTTAGAGGTTTCAAAAAACTGATGTGCCGGTGTCCAGCCAACGGATGTAATTTATTGCTCAGTGGAAAAACTTATTACTTAATTGAAATCTGCAGTTGAAACTGAATTAAAATTGCACAATATAAACTGTGTCCGTCAATACTTAGGAAAATTGTTATAGGCTTAGATTGTTAGAAATGAGCGTTTTAGAGGTTTCTAAAAACTGATGTGCCGGTGTCCAGCCAACGGATCTAACTTATTGCCCAGTTGAAAAACCAATTACATATTTGAAAACTGCAACAAAAACTATATTAAAATTGTACAATATAAATTGTGCCCGTTAATTAGGAAAATTGTTATAGGCTTAGATTGTTAGAAATGAGCGTTATAGAGGTTTCAAAAAACTGATGTGCCGATGTCCAGCCAACGGATCTAATTTATTGCCCAGTGGAAAAACTTATTACTTAATTGAAATCTGCAGTTGAAACTGAATTAAAATTGCACAATATAAACTGTGTCCGTCAATTAGGAAAATTGTTATAGGCTTAGATTGTTAGAAATGAGCGTTTAAGAGGTTTCAAAAAACTGATGTGCCGATGTCCAGCCAACGGATCTAATTTATTGCCCAGTGGAAAAACTTATTACTTAATTGAAATCTGCAGTTGAAACTGAATTAAAATTGCACAATATAAACTGTGTCCGTCAATTAGGAAAATTGTTATAGGCTTAGATTGTTAGAAATGAGCGTTTAAGAGGTTTCAAAAAACTGATGTGCCGATGTCCAGCCAACGGATCTAATTTATTGCCCAGTGGAAAAACTTATTACTTAATTGAAATCTGCAGTTGAAACTGAATTAAAATTGCACAATATAAACTGTGTCCGTCAATTAGGAAAATTGTTATAAGCTTAAATTTTTAGAAATGAGCGTTTTAGAGGTTTCAAAAAACTGATGTGCCGGTGTCCAGCCAACGGATGTAATTTATTGCTCAGTGGAAAAACTTATTACTTAATTGAAATCTGCAGTAGTAACAGTATTAAAATTGCACAATATAAACTGTGTCCGTTAATTAGGAAAATTGTTATAGGCTTAGATTGTTAGAAATGAGCGTTTAAGAGGTTTCAAAAAACTGATGTGCCGATGTCCAGCCAACGGATCTAATTTATTGACCAGTTGAAAAACCAATTACATATTTGAAAACTGCAACAAAAACTATATTAAAATTGCACAATATAAACTGTTTCCCTCAATTAGGAAAATTGTTATAAGCTTAGATTGTTAGAAATGAGCGTTTTAGAGGTTTCAAAAAACTGATGTGCCGATGTCCTGCCAACGGATGTAATTTATTGCCCAGTGGAAAAACTTATTACTTAATTGAAATCTGCAGTTGAAACTGTATTAAAATTGCACAATATAAACTGTGTCCGTCAATTAGGAAAATTGTTATAGGCTTAGATTGTTAGAAATGAGCGTTTAAGAGGTTTCAAAAAACTGATGTGCCGATGTCCAGCCAACGGATCTAATTTATTGCCCAGTGGAAAAACTTTTTACTTAATTTAAATCTGCAGTTGAAACTGTATTAAAATTGCACAATATAAACTGTGTCCGTTAATTAGGAAAATTGTTATAGGCTTAGATAGTTAGATATGAGCGTTTTAGAGGTTTCTAAAAACTGATGTGCCGATGTCCAGCCAACGGATCTTATTTATTGCCCAGTTGAAAAACTAATTTCTTAATTGAAATCTGCAGTTGTAACTGTATTAAAATTGCACAATATAAACTGTGTCCGTTAATTAGGAAAATTGTTATAAGCTTAGATTGTTAGAAATGAGCGTTTTAGTGGTTTCAAAAAACTGATGTGCCGGTGTCCAGCCAACGGATCTAATTTATTGCCCAGTTGAAAAACCAATTACATATTTGAAAACTGCAACAAAAACTATATTAAAATATACAATATAAATTGTGTCCGTTAATTAGGAAAATTGTTATAAGCTTAGATTGTTAGAAATGAGCGTTTTAGTGGTTTCAAAAAACTGATGTGCCGGTGTCCAGCCAACGGATCTAATTTATTGCCCAGTTGAAAAACCAATTACATATTTGAAAACTGCAACAAAAACTATATTAAAATTGCACAATATAAACTGTGTCCGTCAATTAGGAAAATTGTTATAAGCTTAGATTGTTAGAAATGAGCGTTTAAGAGGTTTCAAAAAACTGATGTGCCGATGTCCAGCCAACGGATGTAATTTATTGCCCAGTGGAAAAACCAATTGCATATTTGAAAACTGCAACAAAAACTATATTAAAATTGTACAATATAAATTGTGCCCGTCAATTAGGAAAATTGTTATAAGCTTAGATTGTTAGAAATGAGCGTTTTAGAAGTTTCAAAAAACTGATGCGCCGATGTCCAGCCAACGGATCTAATTTATTGCCCAGTGAAAGAACCAATTACATATTTAAAACTGCAACAAAAACTATATTAAAATTGCACAATATAAAATCTGTCCCTCAATTAGGAAAATTGTTATAAGCTTAGATTGTTAGAAATGAGCGTTTTAGAGGTCTCAAAAAACTGATGTGCCGGTGTCCAGCCAACGGATCTAATTTATTGCCCAGTGGAAAAACTTATTACTTAATTGAAATCTGCAGTTGAAACTGTATTAAAATTGCACAATATAAACTGTGTCCGTCAATTAGGAAAATTGTTATAGGCTTAAATTATTAGAAATGAGCGTTTTAGAGGTTTCAAAAAACTGATGTGCCGATGTCCAGCCAACGGATCTAATTTATTGCCCAGTGGAAAAACTTATTACTTAATTGAAATCTGCAGTTGAAACTGTATTAAAATTGCACAATATAAACTGTGTCCCTCAATTAGGAAAATTGTTATAAGCTTAGATTGTTAGAAATGAGCGTTTTAGAGGTCTCAAAAAACTGATGTGCCGGTGTCCAGCCAACGGATCTAATTTATTGCCCAGTGGAAAAACTTATTACTTAATTGAAATCTGCAGTTGAAACTGTATTAAAATTGCACAATATAAACTTTGTCCGTCAATTAGGAAAATTGTTATAAGCTTAAATTGTTAGAAATGAGCGTTTTAGAGGTTTCAAAAAACTGATGTGCCGGTGTCCAGCCAACGGATGTAATTTATTGCTCAGTTGAAAAACCAATTACATATTTGAAAACTGCAACAAAAACTATATTAAAATTGCACAATATAAACTGTTTCCCTCAATTAGGAAAATTGTTATAAGCTTAGATTGTTAGAAATGAGCGTTTTAGAGGTTTCTAAAAACTGATGTGCCGGTGTCCAGCCAACGGATCTGATTTATTGCCCAGTTGAAAAACCAATTACATATTTGAAAACTGCAACAAAAACTATATTAAAATTGCACAATATAAACTGTTTCCCTCAATTAGGAAAATTGTTATAAGCTTAGATTGTTAGAAATGAGCGTTTTAGAGGTTTCTAAAAACTGATGTGCCAGTGTCCAGCCAATGAATCTAATTTATTGCCCAGTGAAAAAACCAATTACATATTTGAAAACTGCAACAAAAACTATATTAAAATTGCACAATATAAAATCTGTCCCTCAATTAGGAAAATTGTTATAAGCTTAGATTGTTAGAAATGAGCGTTTTAGAGGTTTCAAAAAACTGATGTGCCGGTGTCCAGCCAACGGATCTAATTTATTGCCCAGTGGAAAAACCAATTACATATTTAAAAACTGCAAAAAAAAACTATATTAAAATTGCACAATATAAAATCTGTCCGTCAATTAGGAAAATTGTTATAAGCTTAGATTGTTAGAAATGAGCGTTTTAGAGGTTTCCAAAAACTGATGTGCCGGTGTCCAGCCAACGGATGTAATTTATTGCCCAGTGGAAAAACCAATTGCATATTTAAAAACTGCAACAAAAACTATATTAAAATTGTACAATATTAATTGTGTCCGTCAATTAGGAAAATTGTTATAAGCTTAGATTGTTAGAAATGAGAGTTTTAGAAGTTTCAAAAAACTGATGTGCCGATGTCCAGCCAACGGATCTAATTTATTGCCCAGTGAAAAAACCAATTACATATTTAAAACTGCAACAAGAACTATATTAAAATTGCACAATATAAAATCTGTCCCTCAATTAGGAAAATTGTTATAAGCTTAGATTGATAGAAATGAGCGTTTTAGAGGTTTCAAAAAACTGATGTGCCGGTGACCAGCCAACGGATGTAATTTATTGCCCAGTGGAAAAACCAATTACATATTTGAAAACTGCAACAAAAACTATATTAAAATTGCACAATATAAAATCTGTCCGTCAATTAGGAAAATTGTTATAAGCTTAGATTGTTAGAAATGAGCGTTTTAGAGGTTTCCAAAAACTGATGTGCCGGTGTCCAGCCAACGGATGTAATTTATTGCCCAGTGGAAAAACCAATTGCATATTTAAAAACTGCAACAAAAACTATATTAAAATTGTACAATATTAATTGTGTCCGTCAATTAGGAAAATTGTTATAAGCTTAGATTGTTAGAAATGAGAGTTTTAGAAGTTTCAAAAAACTGATGTGCCGATGTCCAGCCAACGGATCTAATTTATTGCCCAGTTGAAAAACCAATTACAAATTTGAAAACTGCAGTTCAAACTGTATTAAAATTGCACAATATAAAATCTGTCCGTCAATTAGGAAAATTGTTATAAGCTTAGATTGTTAGAAATGAGCGTTTTAAGGTCTCAAAAAACTGATGTGCCGGTGTCCAGCCAACGGATCTAATTTATTGCCCAGTTGAAAAACCAATTACATATTTGAAAACTGCAGTTGAAACTGTATTAAAATTGCACAATATAAACTGTGTCCGTTAATTAGGAAAATTGTTATAGGCTTAGATAGTTAGAAATGAGCGTTTTAGAGGATTCTAAAAACTGATGTGCCGATGTCCAGCCAACGGATCTTATTTATTGCCTAGTTGAAAAACTAATTACTTAATTGAAATCTGCAGTTGTAACTGTATTAAAATTGCACAAAATAAACTGTGTCCGTTAATTAGGAAAATTGTTATAGGCTTAGATTGTTAGAAATGAGCGTTTTAGAGGTTTCTAAAAACTGATGTGCCGATGTCCAGCCAACGGATCTAATTTATTGCCCAGTGGAAAAACTTATTACTTAATTGAAATCTGCACTTGAAACTGTATTAAAATTGCACAATATAAACTGTGTCCGTCAATTAGGAAAATTGTTATAAGCTTAAATTGTTAGAAATGAGCGTTTTAGAGGTTTCAAAAAACTGATGTGCCGGTGTCCAGCCAACGGATCTAATTTATTGCCCAGTGGAAAAACCAATTACATATTTGAAAACTGCAAAAAAACTATATTAAAATTGCACAATATAAAATCTGTCCGTCAATTAGGAAAATTGTTATAAGCTTAGATTGTTAGAAATGAGCGTTTTAGAGGTTTCAAAAAACTGATGTGCCGGTGTCCAGCCAACGGATCTAATTTATTGCCCAGTGGATAAACCAATTACATATTTGAAAACTGCAACAAAAACTATATTAAAATTGCACAATATAAAATCTGTCCCTCAATTAGGAAAATTGTTATAAGCTTAGATTGATAGAAATGAGCGTTTTAGAGGTTTCAAAAAACTGATGTGCCGGTGACCAGCCAACGGATGTAATTTATTGCCCAGTGGAAAAACCAATTACATATTTGAAAACTGCAACAAAAACTATATTAAAATTGCACAATATAAAATCTGTCCGTCAATTAGGAAAATTGTTATAAGCTTAGATTGTTAGAAATGAGCGTTTTAGAGGTTTCCAAAAACTGATGTGCCGGTGTCCAGCCAACGGATGTAATTTATTGCCCAGTGGAAAAACCAATTGCATATTTAAAAACTGCAACAAAAACTATATTAAAATTGTACAATATTAATTGTGTCCGTCAATTAGGAAAATTGTTATAAGCTTAGATTGTTAGAAATGAGAGTTTTAGAAGTTTCAAAAAACTGATGTGCCGATGTCCAGCCAACGGATCTAATTTATTGCCCAGTTGAAAAACCAATTACAAATTTGAAAACTGCAGTTGAAACTGTATTAAAATTGCACAATATAAAATCTGTCCGTCAATTAGGAAAATTGTTATAAGCTTAGATTGTTAGAAATGAGCGTTTTAAGGTCTCAAAAAACTGATGTGCCGGTGTCCAGCCAACGGATCTAATTTATTGCCCAGTTGAAAAACCAATTACATATTTGAAAACTGCAGTTGAAACTGTATTAAAATTGCACAATATAAACTGTGTCCGTTAATTAGGAAAATTGTTATAGGCTTAGATAGTTAGAAATGAGCGTTTTAGAGGATTCTAAAAACTGATGTGCCGATGTCCAGCCAACGGATCTTATTTATTGCCTAGTTGAAAAACTAATTACTTAATTGAAATCTGCAGTTGTAACTGTATTAAAATTGCACAAAATAAACTGTGTCCGTTAATTAGGAAAATTGTTATAGGCTTAGATTGTTAGAAATGAGCGTTTTAGAGGTTTCTAAAAACTGATGTGCCGATGTCCAGCCAACGGATCTAATTTATTGCCCAGTGGAAAAACTTATTACTTAATTGAAATCTGCACTTGAAACTGTATTAAAATTGCACAATATAAACTGTGTCCGTCAATTAGGAAAATTGTTATAAGCTTAAATTGTTAGAAATGAGCGTTTTAGAGGTTTCAAAAAACTGATGTGCCGGTGTCCAGCCAACGGATCTAATTTATTGCCCAGTGGAAAAACCAATTACATATTTGAAAACTGCAAAAAAACTATATTAAAATTGCACAATATAAAATCTGTCCGTCAATTGGGAAAATTGTTATAAGCTTAGATTGTTAGAAATGAGCGTTTTAGAGGTTTCAAAAAACTGATGTGCCGGTGTCCAGCCAACGGATCTAATTTATTGCCCAGTGGATAAACCAATTACATATTTGAAAACTGCAACAAAAACTATATTAAAATTGTACAATATAAAATCTGTCCGTCAATTAGGAAAATTGTTATAAGCTTAGATTGTTAGAAATGAGCGTTTTAGAGGTCTCAAAAAACTGATGTGCCGGTGTCCAGCCAATGGATCTAATTTATTGCCCAGTGGAAAAACTAATTACTTAATTGAAATCTGCAATTGAAACTGTATTAAAATTGCACAATATAAACTGTTTCCCTCAATTAGGAAAATTGTTATAAGCTTAGATTGTTAGAAATGAGCGTTTTAGAGGTTTCTAAAAACTGATGAGCCGATGTCCAGCCAACGGATCTAATTTATTGCCCAGTTGAAAAACCAATTACATATTTGAAAACTGCAAAAAAACTATATTAAAATTGCTCAATTTAAAATCTGTCCGTCAATTAGGAAAATTGTTATAAGCTTAGATTGTTAGAAATGAGCGTTTTAGAGGTCTCAAAAAACTGATGTGCCGGTGTCCAGCCAATGGATCTAATTTATTGCCCAGTGGAAAAACTAATTACTTAATTGAAATCTGCAATTGAAACTGTATTAAAATTGCACAATATAAACTGTTTCCCTCAATTAGGAAAATTGTTATAAGCTTAGATTGTAAGAAATGAGCGTTTTAGAGGTTTCTAAAAACTGATGAGCCGATGTCCAGCCAACGGATCTAGTTTATTGCCCAGTTGAAAAACCAATTACATATTTAAAAACTGCAACAAAAACTATATTAAAATTGTACAATATTAATTGTGTCCGTCAATTAGGAAAATTGTTATAAGCTTAGATTTTTAGAAATGAGAGTTTTAGAAGTTTCAAAAAACTGATGTGCCGATGTCCAGCCAACGGATCTAATTTATTGCCCAGTGGAAAAACCAATTACATATTTGAAAACTGCAACAAAAACTATATTAAAACTGCACAATATAAAATCTGTCCGTCAATTAGGAAAATTGTTATAGGCTTAGATTGTTAGAAATGAGCGTTTTAGAGGTTTCAAAAAACTGATGTGCCGGTGTCCAGCCAACGGATCTAATTTATTGCCCAGTGGAAAAACCAATTACATATTTGAAAACTGCAACAAAAACTATATTAAAATTGTACAATATAAATTGTGTCCGTCAATTAGGAAAATTGTTATAAGCTTAGATTGTTAGAAATGAGCGTTTTAGAGGTTTCAAAAAACTGATGTGCCGATGTCCAGCCAACGGATCTAATTTATTGCCCAGTGGAAAAACCAATTACATATTTGAAAATTGCAACAAAAACTATATTAAAATTTACAATATAAATTGTGTCCGTCAATTAGGAAAATTGTTATAAGCTTAGATTGTTAGAAATGAGCGTTTTAAGGTCTCAAAAAACTGATGTGCCGGTGTCCAGCCAACGGATCTAATTTATTGCCCAGTTGAAAAACCAATTACATATTTGAAAACTGCAAAAAAACTATATTAAAATTGCACAATATAAAATCTGTCCGTCAATTAGGAAATTTGTTATAAGCTTAGATTGTTAGAAATGAGCGTTTTAAGGTCTCAAAAAACTGATGTGCCGGTGTCCAGCCAACGGATCTAATTTATTGCCCAGTTGAAAAACCAATTACATATTTGAAAACTGCAAAAAAACTATATTAAAATTGCACAATATAAAATCTGTCCGTCAATTAGGAAAATTGTTATAAGCTTAGATTGTTAGAAATGAGCGTTTTAGAGGTCTCAAAAAACTGATGTGCCGATGTCCAGCCAACGGATCTAATTTATTGCCCCGTTGAAAAACCAATTACATATTTGAAAACTGCAGTTGAAACTGTATTAAAATTGCACAATATAAACTGTGTCCGTTAATTAGGAAAATTGTTATAGGCTTAGATAGTTAGAAATGAGCGTTTTAGAGGATTCTAAAAACTGATGTGCCGATGTCCAGCCAACGGATCTTATTTATTGCCCAGTTGAAAAACTAATTACTTAATTGAAATCTGCAGTTGTAACTGTATTAAAATTGCACAATATAAACTGTGTCCGTTAATTAGGAAAATTGTTATAGGCTTAGATTGTTAGAAATGAGCGTTTTAGAGGTTTCTAAAAACTGATGTGCCGATGTCCAGCCAACGGATCTAATTTATTGCCCAGTGGAAAAACTTATTACTTAATTGAAATCTGCAGTTGAAACTGTATTAAAATTGCACAATATAAACTGTGTCCGTCAATTAGGAAAATTGTTATAAGCTTAAATTGTTAGAAGTGAGCGTTTGAGAGGTTTCAAAAAACTGATGTGCCGGTGTCCAGCCAACGGATCTAATTTATTGCCCAGTGGATAAACCAATTACATATTTAAAAACTGCAACAAAAACTATATTAAAATTGCACAATATAAACTGTGTCCGTTAATTAGGAAAATTGTTATAGGCTTAGATAGTTAGAAATGAGCGTTTTAGAGGATTCTAAAAACTGATGTGCCGATGTCCAGCCAGCGGATCTAATTTATTGCCCAGTGGATAAACCAATTACATATTTGAAAACTGCAACAAAAACTATATTAAAATTGTACAATATAAAATCTGTCCGTCAATTAGGAAAATTGTTATAAGCTTAGATTGTTAGAAATGAGCGTTTTAGAGGTTTCCAAAAACTGATGTGCCGGTGTCCAGCCAACGGATGTAATTTATTGCCCAGTGGAAAAACCAATTGCATATTTAAAAACTGCAACAAAAACTATATTAAAATTGTACAATATTAATTGTGTCCGTCAATTAGGAAAATTGTTATAAGCTTAGATTGTTAGAAATGAGAGTTTTAGAAGTTTCAAAAAACTGATGTGCCGATGTCCAGCCAACGGATCTAATTTATTGCCCAGTTGAAAAACCAATTACAAATTTGAAAACTGCAAAAAAACTATATTAAAATTGCACAATATAAAATCTGTCCGTTAATTAGGAAAATTGTTATAGGCTTAGATAGTTAGAAATGAGCGTTTTAGAGGATTCTAAAAACTGATGTGCCGATGTCCAGCCAACGGATCTTATTTATTGCCCAGTTGAAAAACTAATTACTTAATTGAAATCTGCAGTTGTAACTGTATTAAAATTGCACAAAATAAACTGTGTCCGTTAATTAGGAAAATTGTTATAGGCTTAGATTGTTAGAAATGAGCGTTTTAGAGGTTTCTAAAAACTGATGTGCCGATGTCCAGCCAACGGATCTAATTTATTGCCCAGTGGAAAAACTTATTACTTAATTGAAATCTGCAGTTGAAACTGTATTAAAATTGCACAATATAAACTGTGTCCGTCAATTAGGAAAATTGTTATAAGCTTAAATTGTTAGAAATGAGCGTTTTAGAGGTTTCAAAAAACTGATGTGCCGGTGTCCAGCCAACGGATCTAATTTATTGCCCAGTGGAAAAACCAATTACAAATTTGAAAACTGCAAAAAAACTATATTAAAATTGCACAATATAAAATCTGTCCGTTAATTAGGAAAATTGTTATAGGCTTAGATAGTTAGAAATGAGCGTTTTAGAGGATTCTAAAAACTGATGTGCCGATGTCCAGCCAATGAATCTAATTTATTGCCCAGTTGAAAAACCAATTACATATTTGAAAACTGCAACAAAAACTATATTAAAATTGTACAATATAAATTGTGCCCGTTAATTAGGAAAATTGTTATAGGCTTAGATTGTTAGAAATGAGCGTTATAGAGGTTTCAAAAAACTGATGTGCCGATGTCCAGCCAACGGATCTAATTTATTGCCCAGTGGAAAAACTTATTACTTAATTGAAATCTGCAGTTGAAACTGAATTAAAATTGCACAATATAAACTGTGTCCGTCAATTAGGAAAATTGTTATAGGCTTAGATTGTTAGAAATGAGCGTTTAAGAGGTTTCTAAAAACTGATGTGCCGATGTCCAGCCAACGGATCTAATTTATTGCCCAGTGGAAAAACCAATTGCATATTTGAAAACTGCAGTTGAAACTGTAATAAAATTGCACAATATAAACTGTGTCCGTTAATTAGGAAAATTGTTATAGGCTTAGATTGTTAGAAATGAGCGTTATAGAGGTTTCAAAAAACTGATGTGCCGGTGTCTGGCCAACGGATCTAATTTATTGCCCAGTGGAAAAACCAATTACATATTTGAAAACTGCAACAAAAACTATATTAAAATATACAATATAAATTGTGTCCGTTAATTAGGAAAATTGTTATAAGCTTAGATTGTTAGAAATGAGCGTTTTAGTGGTTTCAAAAAACTGATGTGCCGGTGTCCAGCCAACGGATCTAATTTATTGCCCAGTTGAAAAACCAATTGCATATTTGAAAACTGCAACAAAAACTATATTAAAATTGCACAATATAAACTGTGTCCGTCAATTAGGAAAATTGTTATAAGCTTAGATTGTTAGAAATGAGCGTTTAAGTGGTTTCAAAAAACTGATGTGCCGATGTCCAGCCAACGGATGTAATTTATTGCCCAGTGGAAAAACCAATTGCATATTTGAAAACTGCAACAAAAACTATATTAAAATTGTACAATATAAATTGTGCCCGTCAATTAGGAAAATGGTTATAAGCTTAGATTGTTAGAAATGAGCGTTTTAGAAGTTTCAAAAAACTGATGTGCCGATGTCCAGCCAACGGATCTAATTTATTGCCCAGTGAAAGAACCAATTACATATTTAAAACTGCAACAAAAACTATATTAAAATTGCACAATATAAAATCTGTCCCTCAATTAGGAAAATTGTTATAAGCTTAGATTGTTAGAAATGAGCGTTTTAGAGGTCTCAAAAAACTGATGTGCCGGTGTCCAGCCAACGGATCTAATTTATTGCCCAGTGGAAAAACTTATTACTTAATTGAAATCTGCAGTTGAAACTGTATTAAAATTGCACAATATAAACTTTGTCCGTCAATTAGGAAAATTGTTATAAGCTTAAATTGTTAGAAATGAGCGTTTTAGAGGTTTCAAAAAACTGATGTGCCGGTGTCCAGCCAACGGATGTAATTTATTGCTCAGTGGAAAAACCAATTACATATTTGAAAACTGCAACAAAAACTATATTAAAATTGCACAATCTAAAATCTGTCCGTCAATTAGGAAAATTATTATAAGCTTATATTTTTAGAAATGAGCGTTTTAGAGGTTTCAAAAAACTGATGTGCCGGTGTCCAGCCAACGGATGTAATTTATTGCCCAGTGGAAAAATTAATTACATATTTGAAAACTGCAACAAAATCTATATTAAAATTGCACAATATAAAATCTGTCCGTCAATTAGGAAAATTGTTATAAGCTTAGATTGTTAGAAATGAGCGTTTTAGAGGTTTCAAAAAACTGATGTGCTGGTGTCCAGCCAACGGATCTAATTTATTGCCCAGTGGAAAAATTAATTACATATTTGAAAACTGCAACAAAAACTATATTAAAATTGCACAATATAAAATCTGTCCGTCAATTAGGAAAATTGTTATAAGCTTAGATTGTTAGAAATGAGCGTTTTAGAGGTTTCAAAAAACTGATGTGCCGGTGTCCAGCCAACGGATCTAATTTATTGCCCAGTTGAAAAACCAATTACATATTTAAAAACTGCAACAAAAACTATATTAAAATTGCACGATATAAACTGTGTCCGTCAATTAGGAAAATTGGTATAAGCTTAGATTGTTAGAAATGAGCGTTTTAGAGGTTTCAAAAAACTGATGTGCCGATGTCCTGCCAACGGATGTAATTTATTGACCAGTGGAAAAACCAATTGCATATTTGAAAACTGCAACAAAAACTATATTAAAATTGTACAATATAAATTGTGCCCATCAATTAGGAAAATTGTTATAAGCTTAGATTTTTAGAAATGAGCGTTTTAGAGGTTTCTAAAAACTGATGTGCCGATGTCCAGCCAATGAATCTAATTTATTGCCCAGTGAAAAAACCAATTACATATTTGAAAACTGCAACAAAAACTATATTAAAATTGTACAATATATTAATTGTGTCTGTCAATTAGGAAAATTGTTATAAGCTTAGATTGTTAGAAATGAGCGTTTTAGAAGTTTCAAAAAACTGATGTGCCGATGTCCAGCCAATGAATCTAATTTATTGCCCAGTGAAAAAACCAATTACATATTTGAAAACTGCAACAAAAACTATATTAAAATTGTACAATATTAATTGTGTCCGTCAATTAGGAAAATTGTTATAAGCTTAGATTGTTAGAAATGAGCGTTTTAGAAGTTTCAAAAAACTGATGTGCCGATGTCCAGCCAACGGATCTAATTTATTGCCCAGTGAAAAAACCAATTACATATTTAAAACTGCAACAAAAACTATATTAAAATTGCACAATATAAATTGTGTCCGTCAATTAGGAAAATTGTTATAAGCTTAGATTGTTAGAAATGAGCGTTTTAAAGGTTTCAAAAAACTGATGTGCCGGTGTCCAGCCAACGGATGTAATTTATTGCCCAGTGGAAAAACCACTTGCATATTTTAAAACTGCAACAAAAACTATATTAAAATTGCACAATATAAATTGTGTCCGTCAATTAGGAAAATTGTTATAAGCTTAGATTGTTAGAAATGAGCGTTTTAGAGGTTTCAAAATACTGATGTGCCGGTGTCCAGCCAACGGATGTAATTTATTGCCCAGTGGAAAAACCGATTGCATATTTGAAAACTGCAACAAAAACTCTATTAAAATATACAATATAAATTGTGTCCGTCAATTAGGAAAATTGTTATAAGCTTAGATTGTTAGAAACAGCGTCTTAGAGGTTTCAAAAATCTGATGTGCCGATGTCCAGCCAATGAATCTAATTTATTGCCCAGTGAAAAAACCAATTACATATTTGAAAACTGCAACAAAAACTATATTAAAATTGCACAATATAAAATCTGTCCCTCAATTAGGAAAATTGTTATAAGCTTAGATTGTTAGAAATGAGCGTTTTAGAGGTTTCAAAAAACTGATGTGCCGGTGTCCAGCCAACGGATGTAATTTATTGCCCAGTGGAAAAACCGATTGCATATTTGAAAACTGCAACAAAAACTCTATTAAAATATACAATATAAATTGTGTCCGTCAATTAGGAAAATTGTTATAAGCTTAGATTGTTAGAAATGAGCGTTTTAGAAGTTTCAAAAAACTGATGTGCCGATGTCCAGCGAACGGATCTAATTTATTGCCTAGTGAAAAAACCAATTACATATTTAAAACTGCAACAAAAACTATATTAAAATTGCACAATATAAAATCTGTCCCTCAATTAGGAAAATTGTTATAAGCTTAGATTGTTAGAAATGAGCGTTTTAGAGGTTTCAAAAAACTGATGTGCCGATGTCCAGCCAACGGATCTAATTTATTGCCCAGTGAAAAAACCAATTACATATTTAAAACTGCAACAAAAACTATATTAAAATTGCACAATATAAAATCTGTCCCTCAATTAGGAAAATTGTTATAAGCTTAGATTGTTAGAAATGAGCATTTTAGAGGTTTCAAAAAACTGATGTGCCGGTGTCCAGCCAACGGATCTAATTTATTGCCCAGTGGAAAAACCAATTACATATTTGAAAACTGCAACAAAAACTATATTAAAATTGCACAATATAAACTGTTTCCCTCAATTAGGAAAATTGTTATAAGCTTAGATTGTTAGAAATGAGCGTTTTAGAGGTTTCAAAAAACTGATGTGCCGATGTTTAGCCAACGGATCTAATTTATTGCCCAGTTGAAAAACCAATTACATATTTGAAAACTGCAACAAAAACTATATTAAAATTGCACAATATAAACTGTTTCCCTCAATTAGGAAAATTGTTATAAGCTTAGATTGTTAGAAATGAGCGTTTTAGAGGTTTCAAAAAACTGATGTGCCGGTGTCCAGCCAACGGATGTAATTTATTGCCCAGTGGAAAAACCAATTACATATTTGAAAACTGCAACAAAAACTTTATTAAAATTGCACAATATAAACTGTGTCCGTCAATTAGGAAAATTGTTATAAGATTAGATTGTTAGAAATGAGCGTTTTAAAGGTTTCAAAAAACTGATGTGCCGGTGTCCAGCCAACGGATGTAATTTATTGCCCAGTGGAAAAACCACTTGCATATTTGAAAACTGCAACAAAAACTATATTAAAATTGCACAATATAAACTGTGTCCGTCAATTAGGAAAATTGTTATAAGCTTAGATTGTTAGAAATGAGCGTTTTAGAGGTTTCAAAAAACTGATGTGCCGGTGTCCAGCCAACGGATGTAATTTATTGCCCAGTGGAAAAACCGATTGCATATTTGACAACTGCAACAAAAACTCTATTAAAATATACAATATAAATTGTGTCCGTCAATTAGGAAAATTGTTATTAGCTTAGATTGTTAGAAACTGAGCGTCTTAGAGGTTTCAAAAATCTGATGTGCCGGTGTCCAGCCAAAGGATCTAATTTATTGCCCAGTTGAAAAACCAATTACATATTTGAAAACTGCAACAAAAACTATATTAAAATTGCACAATATAAAATCTGTCCGTCAATTAGGAAAATTGTTATAAGCTTAGATTGTTAGAAGTGAGCGTTTTAGAGGTTTCAAAAAACTGATGTGCCGGTGTCCAGCCAACGGATCTAATTTATTGCCCATTGGATAAACCAATTACATATTTGAAAACTGCCACAAAAACTATATTAAAATTGTACAATATAAACTGTGTCCGTCAATTAGGAAAATTGTTATAAGCTTAGATTGTTAGAAATGAGCGTTTTAGAGGTCTCAAAAAACTGATGTGCCGGTGTCCAGCCAACGGATCTAATTTATTGCCCAGTTGAAAAACCAATTATATATTTGAAAACTGCAAAAAAACTTTATTAAAATTGCACAATATAAAATCTGTCCGTCAATTAGGAAAATTGTTATAAGCTTAGATTGTTAGAAATGAGCGTTTTAGAGGTTTCAAAAAACTGATGTGCCGGTGTCCAGCCAACGGATGTAGTTTATTGCTCAGTGGAAAAACCAATTACATATTTGAAAACTGCAACAAAAACTATATTAAAATTGTACAATATAAATTGTGTCCGTCAATTAGGAAAATTGTTATAAGCTTAGATTGTTAGAAATGAGCGTTTTAGAAGTTTCAAAAAACTGATGTGCCGATGTCCAGCCAATGAATCTAATTTATTGCCCAGTGGATAAACCAATTACATATTTGAAAACTGCAACAAAAACTATATTAAAATTGCACAATATAAACTGTGTCCGTTAATTAGGAAAATTGTTATAGGCTTAGATTGTTAGAAGTGAGCGTTTTAGAGGTTTCAAAAAACTGATGTGCCGGTGTCCAGCCAACGGATCTAATTTATTGCCCAGTGGATAAACCAATTACATATTTAAAAACTGCAACAAAAACTATATTAAAATTGCACGATATAAACTGTATCCGTCAATTAGGAAAATTGTTTTAAGCTTAGATTGTTAGAAATGAGCGTTTTGGAGGTTTCAAAAAACTGATGTGCCGGTGTCCAGCCAACGGATCTAATTTATTGTCCAGTGGAAAAACCAATTACATATTTGAAAACTGCAACAAAAACTATATTAAAATTTTTACAATATTAATTGTGTCCGTCAATTAGGAAAATTGTTATAAGCTTAGATTGTTAGAAATGAGCGTTTTAAAGGTTTCAAAAAACTGATGTGCCGATGTCCAGCCAACGGATGTAATTTATTGCCCAGTGGAAAAACCAATTACATATTTGAAAACTGCAACAAAAACTATATTAAAATTTTTACAATATTAATTGTGTCCGTCAATTAGGAAAATTGTTATAAGCTTAGATTGTTAGAAATGAGCGTTTTAGAGGTATAAAAAAACTGATGTGCCGATGTCAAGCCAACGGATGTAATTTATTGCCCAGTGGAAAAACCAATTGCATATTTGAAAACTGCAACAAAAACTATATTAAAATTGCACAATATAAAATCTGTCCGTCAATTAGGAAAATTGTTATAAGCTTAGATTGTTAGAAATGAGCGTTTTAGAGGTCTCTGGGGCTCTGTTAAACGCCGCATACACAATATGAACTGCCTGCCTACGATACCTTGGCTGTAATAGACATTTTTTAAATATTCACTGTTCAACCACATGGAGCAGTCTAACGCTTACTATGTGAATATAGTAATGGTTTGGGGCTTTGTTAAACGCCGCATACACAATATGAACTGCCTGCCTACGATACCTTCGCTGTAATAGACATTTTTTAAATATTCACTGTTCAACCACATGGAGCAGTCTAACGCTTACTATGTGAATATAGTAATGGTTTGGGGCTTTGTTAAACGCCGCATACACAATATGAACTGCCTGCCTACGATACCTTCGCTGTAATAGACATTTTTTAAATATTCACTGTTCAACCACATGGAGCAGTCTAACGCTTACTATGTGAATATAGTAATGGTTTGGGGCTTTGTTAAACGCCGCATACACAATATGAACTGCCTGCCTACGATACCTTCGCTGTAATAGACATTTTTTAAATATTCACTGTTCAACCCCATGGAGCAGTCTAACGCTTACAATGTGAATATAGTAATGGTTTGGGACTCTGTTAAACGCCGCATACACCAGGCAGTTCATAAACTGCCTGCCTACGATAGTTTGGCTAAAACAGACATTTTTGAAATATTCACTGTTCAACCACATGGGGCAGTCTAACGCTTACTATGTGAATATAGTAATGGTTTGGGGCTTTGTTAAACGCCGCATACACAATATGAACTGCCTGCCTACGATACCTTGGCTGTAATAGACATTTTTGAAATATTCACTGTTCAACCACATGGGGTAGTCTAGCGCCTAATATGTGAAAGTAGTAATGCTTTAAGATTCTGTATAACGCCGCATGCACAATATGAACTGCCTGCCTACGATAGTTTGGCTATAACAGACATTTTTTAATTATTCACTCTTCAACAACATAGGGCAGTTTAACGCCTAATATGTGGATATGGTAATGGTTTGGGGCTCTGTATAACGCCGCATACACAATATGAACTGCCTGCTTACGATAGTTTGGCTATAACAGACATTTTTTAATTATTTACTGTTCAATTACATAGGGCAGTCTAACGCCTAATATGTGGATATAGTAATGGTTTGGGGCTCTGTATAACCCCGCATACACAATATGGACAGCCTGCCTACGATAGTTTGGCTATAACAGACATTTTTTAAATATTTACTGTTCAATTACATAGGGCAGTCTAACGCCTAATATGTGGATATAGTAATGGTTTGGGGCTCTGTATAACGCCGCATACACAATATGAACTGCCTGCCTACGATAGCTTGGCCGTAATAGACATTTTTGAAATATTCACTGTTCATCCACATGGGGCAGTCAAACGCTTAATATGTGAATATAGTAATGGTTTGGGGCCCTGTTAAACGCCGCATACACAATATGAACTGCCTGTCTAGGAGACCTTGGCTGTAATAGACATTTTTGAAATATACACTGTTCAACCACATGGGGCAGTCTAGCGCCTAATATGTGGATATAGGAATGGTTTGGGGCTCTGTATAACCCCGCATACACAATATGAACAGGCTGCCTTTGATAGTTTGGCTAAAACAGACATTTTTTAAATATTCTCTGTTCATCCTTATGGGGCAGTCTAACGCTTAATATGTGAATATAGTAATGGTTTGGGGCTCTGTTAAACGCCTCATACACAATATGAACTGCCTGCCTACGATAGCTTGGCCGTAATAGACATTTTTGAAATATTCACTGTTCAACCACATGGGGCAGTCTAACGCTTACTATGTGGATATAGTAATCGTTTGGGGCTCTGTTAAACGCCGCATACACAATATGAACTGCCTGCCTACGATACCTTGGCTGTAATAGACATTTTTGAAATATTCACTGTTCAACCACATGGGGCAATCTAGCGCCTAATATGTGGATATGGTAATGGTTTGGGGCTCTGTATAACGCCGCATACACAATATGTACTGCCTGCTTACGATAGTTTGGCTATAACATACACTTTTGAATAATTCACTGTTTAACAACATAGGGCAGTCTAACGCCTAATATGTGGATATAGTAATGGTTTGGGGCTCTGTATAACCCCGCATACACAATATGAACAGCCTGCCTACGATAGTTTGGCTATAACAGACATTTTTTAATTATTTACTGTTCAATTACGTAGGGCAGTCTAACGCCTAATATGTGGATATAGTAATGGTTTGGGGCTCTGTATAACCTTGCATACACAATATCAACAGCCTGCCTACGATAGTTTGGCTGAAACAGACATTTTTGAAATATTCACTGTTCAACCACATGGGGAAGTCTATCGCTTACTATGCGGATATAGTAATCGTTTGGGGCTCTGTTAAACGCCGCATACACAATATGAACTGCCTGCCTACGATACCTTCGCTGTAATAGACATTTTTGAAATATTCACTGTTCAACCACATGGGGCAGTCTATCGCTTACTATGTGAATATAGTAATGTTTTGGGACTCTGTTTAACGCCGCATACACCAGGCAGTTCATAAACTGCCTGCCTACGATAGTTTGGCTAAAACAGACATTTTTGAAATATTCACTGTTCAACCACATGGGGCAGTCTAACGCTTAATATGTGAATATAGTAATGGTTTGGGGCTCTGTATAACCCCGCATACACAATATGAACTGCCTGTCTACGATACCTTGGCTGTAATAGACATTTTTGAAATATTCACTGTTCAACCACATGGGGCAGTCTAACGCTTACTATGTGGATATAGTAATGGTTTGGGGCTCTGTTAAACGCCGCATACACAATATGAACTGCCTGCCTACGATACCTTGGCTGTAATAGACATTTTTGAAATAATCACTGTTCAACCACATGGGGCAGTCTAACGCTTAGTACACACCATATGAACTGCCAGCCTACGATAGCTTGGCCGTAATAGACATTTTTGAAATATTCACTGTTCAACCTCATGGGGCAGTCTAACGCTTACTATGTGGATATAGTAATCGTTTGGGGCTCTGTTAAACGCCGCATACACAATATGAACTGCCTGCCTACGATACCTTGGCTGTAATAGACATTTTTGAAATATTCACTGTTCAACCACATGGGGCAGTCTTGTAATAGTACAAACCCCTGTCTCACACAAAATGTATAAAACAAGAGAAAGTACGACCCGGCTCTGAGTGGAGTAGACCAATCATCTGTAAATATGAAATAAAATTGGGATTAGTTTATGTTGATTAAAACACACTTATGTGTTTAGATTATTTAAAATTTACCAACGCAAATCATATTGCTCTGTTGGAATCAGCAATTATAAAATGTAGTTAATTGTATGGACTTTATTTTAATTTGTGCTTCAATAGCTTCATTTTCTTCAATGTCATCAATCGTCCAACAATCTACAATATTATTATTATATTTAAATAATTTGGAAAGCGCTGGCATGGCTTAGTATTACATCAACGAAAGAACCTCGCCAAGTTTCCCTTATGGCTAATGAGGAACTTTCTTTCTGGACGCTCTAACGTCTTAGTGCGTCTTGTTGGCGTCCCAACGGTGCACAGGCTGTCCCGTAGGATGCACAGGCAATTCGACTAGTAGCCCTGCTCAGGAGGTACCACTGTCTGTCAGAATGAACACTAAAACCAGCCACTCTTTATTGAAAACGCTCAATGATTATTATTTCAATATAGGGCTCAAATATGTCAATTTATGACAAGTATTAATAAATAAATAGCAATGAACAAATATTGCGCAATTCCAACATGCATCTTAAATTTTATTTAAAGAATATTCTTTATTTATTGTTTCATATTTTGTTTGGAATTGAACCCGCAAGAAATAGACAATAATTAATCCGCATAAACTAAGTGAGAGTACTCACCCCAAATATAATTATCCAAAAGTGTCTTCACTATATTTTCACTATATTGCGTTTACTGTTGCACTCTGGAAACTGAATGTCCCGAATCCAGATAGTACGAAACGCACTTTTAGTACTTATGCGCACGACGAACTTCAACACAAAATTTTGCTACACACAGGCCCGTATGCACCCGATGCAGATCCGGGGTGTGTATCTTTACAGTCTAGCGCCTAATATGTGGATATAGTAATGGTTTAGGGCTCTGTTAAACGCCACATACACAATATGAACTGCCGGTCTACGATACCTTGGCTGTAATAGACATTTTTGAAATATTCACTGTTCAACCACATGGGGCAGTCTATCGCTTACTATGTGGATATAGTAATCGTTTGAGGCTCTGTTTAACGCCTCATACACAATATGAAATGCCTGATTACGATAGCTTGGCCGTAATAGACATTTTTGAAATATTCACTGTTCAACCACATGGGGGCAGTCTAACGCTTACTATGTGGATATAGTAATCGTTTGGGGCTCTGTCTAACGCCTCATACACAATATGAACTGCCTGATTACGAGAGCTTGGCCGTAATAGACATTTTTGAAATATTCACTGTTCATCCTTATGGGGCAGTCTAGCGCATAATATGTGAATATAGTAATGGTTTGGGGCTCTGTTAAACGCCGCAAACACAATATGAACTGCCTGCCTACGATACCTTGGCTGTAATAGACATTTTTGAAATATTCACTGTTCAACCACATGGAGCAGTCTAACGCTTACTATGTGAATATAGTAATGGTTTGGGGCTTTGTTAAACGCCGCATACACAATATGAACTGCCTGCCTACGATACCTTGGCTGTAATAGACATTTTTGAAATATTCACTGTTCAACCACATGGGGCAGTCTAACGCTTAATATGTGGATATAGTAATGGTTTGGGGCTCTGTATAACCCCGCATACACAATATGAACAGCCTGCCTACGATAGTTTGGCTAAAACAGAAATTTTTGAAATATTCACTGTTCATCCTTATGGGGCAGTCTAACGCTTAATATGTGAATATAGTAATCGTTTGGGGCTCTGTTAAACGCCGCATACACAATATGAACTGCCTGCCTACGATAGTTTGGCTAAAACAGACATTTTTAAAATATTCACTGTTCATCCTTATGGGGCAGTCTAACGCTTAATATGTGAATATAGTAATGGTTTGGGGCTCTGTATAACCCCGCATACACAATATGAACTGCCTGCCTACGATAGCTTGGCCGTAATAGTTTTTTTTGAAATATTCACTGTTCAACCACATGGGGCAGTCTAACGCTTACTATGTGGATATAGTAATCGTTTGGGGCTCTGTTTAACACCTCACACACAATATGAACTGCCTGCCTACGATAGTTTGGCTAAAACAGACATTTTTAAAATATTCACTGTTCATCCTTATGGGGCAGTCTAACGCTTAATATGTGAATATAGTAATGGTTTGGGGCTCTGTATAACCCCGCATACACAATATGCACAGCCTGCCTACGATAGTTTGGCTAAAACAGAAATTTTTGAAATATTCACTGTTCATCCTTATAGGGCAGTCTAACGCTTAATATGTGAATATAGTAATCGTTTGGGGCTCTGTTAAACGCCGCATACACAATATGAACTGCCTGCCTACGATAGTTTGGCTAAAACAGACATTTTTGAAATATTCACTGTTCATCCACATGGGGCAGTCTAACGCTTAATATGTGAATATAGTAATGGTTTGGGGCTCTGTTAAACGCCGCATACACAATATGAACTGCCTGTCTACGATACCTTGGCTGTAATAGACATTTTTGAAATATTCACTGTTCAACCACATGGGGCAGTCTAACGCTTACTATGTGGATATAGTAATCGTTTGAGGCTCTGTTAAACGCCGCATACACAATATGAACTGCCTGCCTACGATACCTTGGCTGTAATAGACATTTTTGAAATATTCACTGTTCAACCACATGGGGCAGTCTAACGCTTAATATGTGAAAAATAGTAATGGTTTGGGGCTCTGTATAACCCCGCATACACAATATGAACAGCCTGCCTACGATAGTTTGGCTAAAACAGACATTTTTGAAATATTCACTGTTCATCCTTATGGGGCAGTCTAACGCTTAATATGTGAATATAGTAATGGTTTGGGGCTCTGATAAACGCCGCATACACAATATGAACTGCCTGCCTACGATAGTTTGGCTAAAACAGACATTTTTAAAATATTCACTGTTCATCCTTATGGGGCAGTCTAACGCTTAATATGTGAATATAGTAATGGTTTGGGGCTCTGTATAACCCCGCATACACAATATGAACAGCCTGCCTACGATAGTTTGGCTAAAACAGAAATTTTTGAAATATTCACTGTTCATCCTTATAGGGCAGTCTAACGCTTAATATGTGAATATAGTAATCGTTTGGGGCTCTGTTAAACGCCGCATACACAATATGAACTGCCTGCCTACGATAGTTTGGCTAAAACAGACATTTTTAAAATATTCACTGTTCATCCTTATGGGGCAGTCTAACGCTTAATATGTGAATATAGTAATGGTTTGGGGCTCTGTATAACTCCGCATACACAATATGAACTGCCTGCCTACGATAGCTTGGCCGTAATAGTTTTTTTTGAAATATTCACTGTTCAACCACATGGGGCAGTCTAACGCTTACTATGTGGATATAGTAATCGTTTGGGGCTCTGTTTAACACCTCACACACAATATGAACTGCCTGCCTACGATAGTTTGGCTAAAACAGACATTTTTAAAATATTCACTGTTCATCCTTATAGGGCAGTCTAACGCTTAATATGTGAATATAGTAATCGTTTGGGGCTCTGTTAAACGCCGCATACACAATATGAACTGCCTGCCTACGATGCCTTGGCTGTAATACACATTTTTGAAATATTCACTGTTCAACCACATGGGGCAGTCTAGCGCCTAATATGTGGATATAGTAATGGTTTGGGGCTCTGTTAAACGCCGCATACATAATATGAACTGCCTGTCTACGATACCTTGGCTGTAATAGACATTTTTGAAATATTCACTGTTCAACCACATGGGGCAGTCTAACGCTTACTATGTGGATATAGTAATCGTTTGGGGCTCTGTATAACGCCTCATACACAATATGAACTGCCTGCCTACGATAGTTTGACTAAAACAGACATTTTTGAAATATTCACTGTTCAACCACATGGGGCAGTCTAACGCTTACTATGTGAATATAGTAATCGTTTGGGGCTCTGTTTAACGCCTCATACACAATATGAACTGCCTGATTACGATAGCTTGGCCGTAATAGACATTTTTGAAATATTCACTGTTCATCCTTATGGGGCAGTCTAGCGCATAATATGTGAATATAGTAATGGTTTGGGGCTCTGATAAACGCCGCATACACAATATGAACTGCCTGCCTACGATACCTTGGCTGTAATAGACATTTTTGAAATATTCACTGTTCAACCACATGGGGCAGTCTAGCGCCTAATATGTGGATATAGTAATGGTTTGGGGCTCTGTTAAACGCCGCATACACAATATGAACTGCCTGCCTACGATAGCTTGGCCGTAAAAGACATTTTTGAAATATTCACTGTTCAACCACATGGGGCAGTCTAACGCTTACTATGTGGATATAGTAATCGTTTGGGGTTCTGTTTAACGCCTCATACACAATATGAACTGCCTGCCTACGATAGTTTGGCTAAAACAGGCATTTTTAAAATATTCACTGTTCATCCTTATGGGGCAGTCTAACGCTTAATATGTGAATATAGTAATGGTTTGGGGCTCTGTATAACCCCGCATACACAATATGAACAGCCTGCCTACGATAGTTTGGCTAAAACAGAAATTTTTGAAATATTCACTGTTCATCCTTATAGGGCAGTCTAACTCTTAATATGTGAATATAGTAATCGTTTGGGGCTCTGTTAAACGCCGCATACACAATATGAACTGCCTGCCTACGATAGTTTGGCTAAAACAGACATTTTTGAAATATTCACTGTTCATCCACATGGGGCAGTCTAACGCTTAATATGTGAATATAGTAATGGTTTGGGGCTCTGTTAAACGCCGCATACACAATATGAACTGCCTGTCTACGATACCTTGGCTGTAATAGACGTTTTTGAAATATTCACCGTTCAACCACATGGGGCAGTTTAACGCTTACTATGTGGATATAGTAATCGTTTGAGGCTCTGTTAAACGCCGCAAACACAATATGAACTGCCTGCCTACGATACCTTGGCTGTAATAGACATTTTTGAAATATTCACTGTTCAACCACATGGGGCAGTCTAACGCTTAATATGTGAAAAATAGTAATGGTTTGGGGCTCTGTATAACCCCGCATGCACAATATGAACAGCCTGCCTACGATAGTTTGGCTAAAACAGACATTTTTGAAATATCCACTGTTCATCCTTATGGGGCAGTCTAACGCTTAATATGTGAATATAGTAATGGTTTGGGGCTCTGTATAACGCCGCATACACAATATGAACTGCCTGCCTACGATAGCTTGGCCGTAATAGACATTTTTGAAATATTCACTGTTCAACAACATAGGGCAGTCTAACGCCTAATATGTGGATATAGTAATGGTTTGGGGCTCTGTATAACCCCGCGTACACAATATGGACAGCCTACCTACGATAGTTTGGCTATAACAGACATTTTTTAATTATTTACTGTTCAATTACATAGGGCAGTCTAACGCCTAATATGTGGATATAGTAATGGTTTGGGGCTCTGTATAACGCCGCATACACAATATGAACTGCCTGCCTACGATAGCTTGGCCGTAATAGACATTTTTGAAATATTCACTGTTCAACAACATAGGGCAGTCTAACGCCTAATATGTGGATATAGTAATGGTTTGGGGCTCTGTATAACCCCGCGTACACAATATGGACAGCCTGCCTACGATAGTTTGGCTATAACAGACATTTTTTAATTATTTACTGTTCAATTACATAGGGCAGTCTAACGCCTAATATGTGGATATAGTAATGGTTTGGGGCTCTGTATAACGCCGCATACACAATATGAACTGCCTGCCTACGATAGCTTGGCCGCAATAGACATTTTTGAAATATTCACTGTTCAACCACATGGGGCAGTCTAAAGCTTAGTACACACCATATGAACTGCCAGCATACGATAGCTTGGCCGTAATAGACATTTTTGAAATATTCACTGTTCAACCTCATGGGGCAGTCTAACGCTTACTATGTGGATATAGTAATCGTTTGGGGCTCTGTTAAACGCCGCATACACAATATGAACTGCCTGCCTACGATACCTTGGCTGTAATAGACATTTTTGAAATATTCACTGTTCAGCCACATGGGGCAGTCTAACGCTTACTATGTGGATATAGTAATCGTTTGGGGCTTTGTTTAACGCCTCATACACAATATGAACTGCCTGCCTACGATAGTTTGGCTAAAACAGACATTTTTAAAATATTCACTGTTCATCCTTATGGGGCAGTCTAACGCTTAAAATGTGAATATAGTAATGGTTTGGGGCTCTGATAAAGGCCGCATACACAATATGAACTGCCTGCCTACGATGCCTTGGCTGTAATAGACATTTTTGAAATATTCACTGTTCAACCACATGGGGCAGTCTAGCGCCTAATATGTGGATATAGTAATGGTTTGGGGCTCTGTTAAACGCCGCATACATAATATGAATTGCCTGTCTACGATACCTTGGCTGTAATAGACATTTTTGAAATATTCACTGTTCACCACATGGGGCAGTCTAGCGCCTAATATGTGGATATAGTAATGGTTTGGGGCTCTGTTAAACGCCGCATACATAATATGAACTGCCTGTCTACGATACCTTGGCTGTAATAGACATTTTTGAAATATTCACTGTTCAACCACATGGGGCAGTCTAACGCTTACTATGTGGATATAGTAATCGTTTGGGGCTCTGTATAACGCCTCATACACAATATGAACTGCCTGCCTACGATAGTTTGACTAAAACAGACATTTTTGAAATATTCACTGTTCAACCACATGGGGCAGTCTAACGCTTACTATGTGAATATAGTGATCGTTTGGGGCTCTGTTTAACGCCTCATACACAATATGAACTGCCTGATTACGATAGCTTGGCCGTAATAGACATTTTTGAAATATTCACTGTTCATCCTTATGGGGCAGTCTAGCGCATAATATGTGAATATAGTAATGGTTTGGGGCTCTGTTAAACGCCGCATACACAATATGAACTGCCTGCCTACGATTCCTTGGCTGTAATAGACATTTTTGAATTATTCACTGTTCAACCACATGGGGCAGTCTAGCGCCTAATATGTGGATATAGTAATGGTTTGGGGCTCTGTAAAACGCCGCATACACAATATGAACTGCTTGCCTACGATAGCTTGGCCGTAAAAGACATTTTTGAAATATTCACTGTTCAACCACATGGGGCAGTCTAACGCTTACTATGTGGATATAGTAATCGTTTGGGGTTCTGTTTAACGCCTCATACACAATATGAACTGCCTGCCTACGATAGTTTGGCTAAAACATGCATTTTTAAAATATTCACTGTTCATCCTTATGGGGCATTCTAACGCTTAATATGTGAATATAGTAATGGTTTGGGGCTCTGTATAACCCCGCATACACAATATGAACAGCCTGCCTACGATAGTTTGGCTAAAACAGAAATTTTTGAAATATTCACTGTTCATCCTTATAGGGCAGTCTAACGCTTAATATGTGAATATAGTAATCGTTTGGGGCTCTGTTAAACGCCGCATACACAATATGAACTGCCTGCCTACGATAGTTTGGCTAAAACAGACATTTGTGAAATATTCACTGTTCATCCACATGGGGCAGTCTAACGCTTAATATGTGAATATAGTAATGGTTTGGGGCTCTGTTAAACGCCGCATACACAATATGAACTGCCTGTCTACGATACCTTGGCTGTAATAGACGTTTTTGAAATATTCACTGTTCAACCACATGGGGCAGTTTAACGCTTACTATGTGGATATAGTAATCGTTTGAGGCTCTGTTAAACGCCGCAAACACAATATGAACTGCCTGCCTACGATACCTTGGCTGTAATAGACATTTTTGAAATATTCACTGTTCAACAACATAGGGCAGTCTAACGCCTAATATGTGGATATATTAATGGTTTGGGGCTCTGTATAACCCCGAGTACACAATATGGACAGCCTGCCTACGATAGTTTGGCTATAACAGACATTTTTTAATTATTTACTGTTCAATTACATAGGGCAGTCTAACGCCTAATATGTGGATATAGTAATGGTTTGGGGCTCTGTATAACGCCGCATACACAATATGAACTGCCTGCCTACGATAGCTTGGCCGTAATAGACATTTTTGAAATATTCACTGTTCATCCACATGAGGCAGTCAAACGCTTAATATGTGAATATAGTAATGGTTTGGGGCTCTGTTAAACGCCGCATACACAATATGAACTGCCTGTCTAGGATACCTTGGCTGTAATAGACATTTTTGAAATATTCACTGTTCAACCACATGGGGCAGTCTAACGCTTACTATGTGGATATAGTAATCGTTTGGGGCTCTGTTTAACGCTTATACACAATATGAACTGCCTGCCTACGATAGTTTGGCTAAAACAGACATTTTTAAAATATTCACTGTTCATCCTTATGGGGCAGTCTAACGCTTAATATGTGAATATAGTAATGGTTTGGGGCACTGTTAAACGCCGCATACACAATATGAACTGCCTGCCTACGATACCTTGGCTGTAATAGACATTTTTGAAATATTCACTGTTCAGCCACATGGGGCAGTCTAACGCTTACTATGTGGATATAGTAATCGTTTGGGGCTTTGTTTAACGCCTCATACACAATATGAACTGCCTGCCTACGATAGTTTGGCTAAAACAGACATTTTTAAAATATTCACTGTTCATCCTTATGGGGCAGTCTAACGCTTAATATGTGAATATAGTAATGGTTTGGGGCTCTGTTAAACGCCGCATACACAATATGAACTGCCTGCCTACGATAGCTTGGCCGCAATAGACATTTTTGAAATATTCACTGTTCAACCACATGGGGCAGTCTAACGCTTAGTACACACCATATGAACTGCCAGCATACGATAGCTTGGCCGTAATAGACATTTTTGAAATATTTACTGTTCAACCTCATGGGGCAGTCTAACGCTTACTATGTGGATATAGTAATCGTTTGGGGCTCTGTTAAACGCCGCATACACAATATGAACTGCCTGTCTACGATACCTTGGCTGTAATAGACATTTTTGAAATATTCACTGTTCAACCACATGGGGCAGTCTAACGCTTACTATGTGGATATAGTAATCGTTTGGGGCTCTGTTTAACGCTTCATACTCAATATGAACTGCCTGATTACGATAGCTTGGCCGTAATAGACATTTTTGAAATATTCACTGTTCAACCACATGGGGCAGTCTAACGCTTACTATGTGGATATAGTAATCGTTTGGGGCTCTGTTTAACGCCTCATACTCAATATGAACTGCCTGATTACGATAGCTTGGCCGTAATAGACATTTTTGAAATATTCACTGTTCAACCACATGGGGCAGTCTAACACTTACTATGTGGATATAGTAATCGTTTGGGGCTCTGTTTAACGCCTCATACACAATATGAACTGCCTGATTACGATAGCTTGGCCGTAATAGACATTTTTGAAATATTCACTGTTCAACCACATGGGGCAGTCTAACGCTTACTATGTGGATATAGTAATCGTTTGGGGCTCTGTTTAACGCCTCATACACAATATGAACTGCCTGCCTACGATAGCTTGGCCGTAATAGACATTTTTGAAATATTCACAGTTCAACAACATGGGGCAGTCTAGCGCCTAATATGTGGATATAAGAATGGTTTGGGGCTCTGTATAACGCCGCATACACAATATGAACAGCCTGCCTACGATAGTTTGGCTAAAACAGACATTTTTGAAATATTCACTGTTCATCCTTATGGGGCAGTCTAACGCTTAATATGTGAATATAGTAATGGTTTAAGGCTCTGATAAACGCCGCATTCACAATATGAACTGCCTGCCTACGATAGCTTGGCCGTAATAGACATTTTTGAAATATTCACTGTTCAACCACATGGGGCAGTCTAACGCTTACTATGTGGATATAGTAATCGTTTGGGGCTCTGTTTATCGCCTCATACACAATATGAACTGCCTGCCTACGATAGCTTGGCCGTAATAGTTTTTTTTGAAATATTCACTGTTCAACCACATGGGGCAGTCTAACGCTTACTATGTGGATATAGTAATCGTTTGGGGCTCTGTTTAACACCTCACACACAATATGAACTGCCTGCCTACGATAGTTTGGCTAAAACAGACATTTTTAAAATATTCACTGTTCATCCTTATAGGGCAGTCTAACGCTTAATATGTGAATATAGTAATCGTTTGGGGCTCTGTTAAACGCCGCATACACAATATGAACTGCCTGCCTACGATGCCTTGGCTGTAATAGACGTTTTTGAAATATTCACTGTTCAACCACATGGGGCAGTTTAACGCTTACTATGTGGATATAGTAATCGTTTGAGGCTCTGTTAAACGCCGCAAACACAATATGAACTGCCTGCCTACGATACCTTGGCTGTAATAGACATTTTTGAAATATTCACTGTTCAACAACATAGGGCAGTCTAACGCCTAATATGTGGATATAGTAATGGTTTGGGGCTCTGTATAACCCCGCGTACACAATATGGACAGCCTGCCTACGATAGTTTGGCTATAACAGACATTTTTTAATTATTTACTGTTCAATTACATAGGGCAGTCTAACGCCTAATATGTGGATATAGTAATGGTTTGGGGCTCTGTATAACGCCGCATACACAATATGAACTGCCTGCCTACGATAGCTTGGCCGTAATAGACATTTTTGAAATATTCACTGTTCATCCACATGAGGCAGTCAAACGCTTAATATGTGAATATAGTAATGGTTTGGGGCTCTGTTAAACGCCGCATACACAATATGAACTGCCTGTCTAGGATACCTTGGCTGTAATAGACATTTTTGAAATATTCACTGTTCAACCACATGGGGCAGTCTAACGCTTACTATGTGGATATAGTAATCGTTTGGGGCTCTGTTTAACGCTTATACACAATATGAACTGCCTGCCTACGATAGTTTGGCTAAAACAGACATTTTTAAAATATTCACTGTTCATCCTTATGGGGCAGTCTAACGCTTAATATGTGAATATAGTAATGGTTTGGGGCTCTGTTAAACGCCGCATACACAATATGAACTGCCTGCCTACGATACCTTGGCTGTAATAGACATTTTTGAAATATTCACTGTTCAGCCACATGGGGCAGTCTAACGCTTACTATGTGGATATAGTAATCGTTTGGGGCTTTGTTTAACGCCTCATACACAATATGAACTGCCTGCCTACGATAGTTTGGCTAAAACAGACATTTTTAAAATATTCACTGTTCATCCTTATGGGGCAGTCTAACGCTTAATATGTGAATATAGTAATGGTTTGGGGCTCTGTTAAACGCCGCATACACAATATGAACTGCCTGCCTACGATAGCTTGGCCGCAATAGACATTTTTGAAATATTCACTGTTCAACCACATGGGGCAGTCTAACGCTTAGTACACACCATATGAACTGCCAGCATACGATAGCTTGGCCGTAATAGACATTTTTGAAATATTTACTGTTCAACCTCATGGGGCAGTCTAACGCTTACTATGTGGATATAGTAATCGTTTGGGGCTCTGTTAAACGCCGCATACACAATATGAACTGCCTGTCTACGATACCTTGGCTGTAATAGACATTTTTGAAATATTCACTGTTCAACCACATGGGGCAGTCTAACACTTACTATGTGGATATAGTAATCGTTTGGGGCTCTGTTTAACGCTTCATACTCAATATGAACTGCCTGATTACGATAGCTTGGCCGTAATAGACATTTTTGAAATATTCACTGTTCAACCACATGGGGCAGTCTAAAGCTTACTATGTGGATATAGTAATCGTTTGGGGCTCTGTTTAACGCCTCATACACAATATGAACTGCCTGCCTACGATAGCTTGGCCGTAATAGACATTTTTGAAATATTCACAGTTCAACAACATGGGGCAGTCTAGCGCCTAATATGTGGATATAAGAATGGTTTGGGGCTCTGTATAACGCCGCATACACAATATGAACAGCCTGCCTACGATAGTTTGGCTAAAACAGACATTTTTGAAATATTCACTGTTCATCCTTATGGGGCAGTCTAACGCTTAATATGTGAATATAGTAATGGTTTAAGGCTCTGATAAACGCCGCATACACAATATGAACTGCCTGCCTACGATAGCTTGGCCGTAATAGACATTTTTGAAATATTCACTGTTCAACCACATGGGGCAGTCTAACGCTTACTATGTGGATATAGTAATCGTTTGGGGCTCTGTTTAACGCCTCATACACAATATGAACTGCCTGCCTACGATAGCTTGGCCGTAATAGTTTTTTTTGAAATATTCACTGTTCAACCACATGGGGCAGTCTAACGCTTACTATGTGGATATAGTAATCGTTTGGGGCTCTGTTTAACACCTCACACACAATATGAACTGCCTGCCTACGATAGTTTGGCTAAAACAGACATTTTTAAAATATTCACTGTTCATCCTTATAGGGCAGTCTAACGCTTAATATGTGAATATAGTAATCGTTTGGGGCTCTGTTAAACGCCGCATACACAATATGAACTGCCTGCCTACGATGCCTTGGCTGTAATAGACGTTTTTGAAATATTCACTGTTCAACCACATGGGGCAGTTTAACGCTTACTATGTGGATATAGTAATCGTTTGAGGCTCTGTTAAACGCCGCAAACACAATATGAACTGCCTGCCTACGATACCTTGGCTGTAATAGACATTTTTGAAATATTCACTGTTCAACAACATAGGGCAGTCTAACGCTTAATATGTGAATATAGTAATGGTTTGGGGCTCTGTTAAACGCCGCATACACAATATGAACTGCCTGCCAACGATAGCTTGGCCGCAATAGACATTTTTGAAATTTTCACTGTTCAACCACATGGGGCAGTCTAACGCTTAGTACACACCATATGAACTGCCAGCATACGATAGCTTGGCCGTAATAGACATTTTTGAAATATTTACTGTTCAACCTCATGGGGCAGTCTAACGCTTACTATGTGGATATAGTAATCGTTTGGGGCTCTGTTAAACGCCGCATACACAATATGAACTGCCTGTCTACGATACCTTGGCTGTAATAGACATTTTTGAAATATTCACTGTTCAACCACATGGGGCAGTCTAACACTTACTATGTGGATATAGTAATCGTTTGGGGCTCTGTTTAACGCTTCATACTCAATATGAACTGCCTGATTACGATAGCTTGGCCGTAATAGACATTTTTGAAATATTCACTGTTCAACCACATGGGGCAGTCTAACGCTTACTATGTGGATATAGTAATCGTTTGGGGCTCTGTTTAACGCCTCATACACAATATGAACTGCCTGCCTACGATAGCTTGGCCGTAATAGACATTTTTGAAATATTCACAGTTCAACAACATGGGGCAGTCTAGCGCCTAATATGTGGATATAAGAATGGTTTGGGGCTCTGTATAACGCCGCATACACAATATGAACAGCCTGCCTACGATAGTTTGGCTAAAACAGACATTTTTGAAATATTCACTGTTCATCCTTATGGGGCAGTCTAACGCTTAATATGTGAATATAGTAATGGTTTAAGGCTCTGATAAACGCCGCATACACAATATGAACTGCCTGCCTACGATAGCTTGGCCGTAATAGACATTTTTGAAATATTCACTGTTCAACCACATGGGGCAGTCTAACGCTTACTATGTGGATATAGTAATCGTTTGGGGCTCTGTTTAACGCCTCATACACAATATGAACTGCCTGCCTACGATAGCTTGGCCGTAATAGTTTTTTTTGAAATATTCACTGTTCAACCACATGGGGCAGTCTAACGCTTACTATGTGGATATAGTAATCGTTTGGGGCTCTGTTTAACACCTCACACACAATATGAACTGCCTGCCTACGATAGTTTGGCTAAAACAGACATTTTTAAAATATTCACTGTTCATCCTTATAGGGCAGTCTAACGCTTAATATGTAAATATAGTAATCGTTTGGGGCTCTGTTAAACGCCGCATACACAATATGAACTGCCTGCCTACGATGCCTTGGCTGTAATAGACGTTTTTGAAATATTCACTGTTCAACCACATGGGGCAGTTTAACGCTTACTATGTGGATATAGTAATCGTTTGAGGCTCTGTTAAACGCCGCAAACACAATATGAACTGCCTGCCTACGATACCTTGGCTGTAATAGACATTTTTGAAATATTCACTGTTCAACAACATAGGGCAGTCTAACGCCTAATATGTGGATATAGTAATGGTTTGGGGCTCTGTATAACCCCGCGTACACAATATGGACAGCCTGCCTACGATAGTTTGGCTATAACAGACATTTTTTAATTATTTACTGTTCAATTACATAGGGCAGTCTAACGCCTAATATGTGGATATAGTAATGGTTTGGGGCTCTGTATAACGCCGCATACACAATATGAACTGCCTGCCTACGATAGCTTGGCCGTAATAGACATTTTTGAAATATTCACTGTTCATCCACATGAGGCAGTCAAACGCTTAATATGTGAATATAGTAATGGTTTGGGGCTCTGTTAAACGCCGCATACACAATATGAACTGCCTGTCTAGGATACCTTGGCTGTAATAGACATTTTTGAAATATTCACTGTTCAACCACATGGGGCAGTCTAACGCTTACTATGTGGATATAGTAATCGTTTGGGGCTCTGTTTAACGCTTATACACAATATGAACTGCCTGCCTACGATAGTTTGGCTAAAACAGACATTTTTAAAATATTCACTGTTCATCCTTATGGGGCAGTCTAACGCTTAATATGTGAATATAGTAATGGTTTGGGGCTCTGTTAAACGCCGCATACACAATATGAACTGCCTGCCTACGATACCTTGGCTGTAATAGACATTTTTGAAATATTCACTGTTCAGCCACATGGGGCAGTCTAACGCTTACTATGTGGATATAGTAATCGTTTGGGGCTTTGTTTAACGCCTCATACACAATATGAACTGCCTGCCTACGATAGTTTGGCTAAAACAGACATTTTTAAAATATTCACTGTTCATCCTTATGGGGCAGTCTAACGCTTAATATGTGAATATAGTAATGGTTTGGGGCTCTGTTAAACGCCGCATACACAATATGAACTGCCTGCCTACGATAGCTTGGCCGCAATAGACATTTTTGAAATATTCACTGTTCAACCACATGGGGCAGTCTAACGCTTAATACACACCATATGAACTGCCAGCATACGATAGCTTGGCCGTAATAGACATTTTTGAAATATTTACTGTTCAACCTCATGGGGCAGTCTAACGCTTACTATGTGGATATAGTAATCGTTTGGGGCTCTGTTAAACGCCGCATACACAATATGAACTGCCTGTCTACGATACCTTGGCTGTAATAGACATTTTTGAAATATTCACTGTTCAATTACATGGGGCAGTCTAACGCTTACTATGTGGATATAGTAATCGTTTGGGGCTCTGTTTAACGCTTCATACTCAATATGAACTGCCTGATTACGATAGCTTGGCCGTAATAGACATTTTTGAAATATTCACTGTTCAACCACATGGGGCAGTCTAACGCTTACTATGTGAATATAGTAAACGTTTGGGGCTCTGTTTAACGCCTCATACACAATATGAACTGCCTGATTACGATAGCTTGGCCGTAATAGACATTTTTGAAATATTCACTGTTCAACCACATGGGGCAGTCTAACGCTTACTATGTGGATATAGTAATCGTTTGGGGCTCTGTTTAACGCCTCATACTCAATATGAACTGCCTGATTACGATAGCTTGGCCGTAATAGACATTTTTGAAATATTCACTGTTCAACCACATGGGGCAGTCTAACGCTTACTATGTGAATATAGTAAACGTTTGGGGCTCTGTTTAACGCCTCATACACAATATGAACTGCCTGATTACGATAGCTTGGCCGTAATAGACATTTTTGAAATATTCACTGTTCAACCACATGGGGCAGTCTAGCGCATAATATGTGAATATAGTAATGGTTTGGGGCTCTGTTAAACGCCGCATACACAATATGAACTGCCTGCCTACGATACCTTGGCTGTAATAGACATTTTTGAAATATTCACTGTTCAACCACATGGGGCAGTCTAGCGCCTAATATGTGGATATAGTAATGGTTTGGGGCTCTGTTAAACGCCGCATACACAATATGAACAGCCTGCCTACGATAGCTTGGCCGTAAAAGACATTTTTGAAATATTCACTGTTCAACCACATGGGGCAGTCTAGCGCCTAATATGTGGATATAGTAATGGTTTGGGGCTCTGTTAAACGCCGCATACACAATATGAACAGCCTGCCTACGATAGCTTGGCCGTAAAAGACATTTTTGAAATATTCACTGTTCAACCACATGGGGCAGTCTAACGCTTACTATGTGGATATGGTAATCGTTTGGGGTTCTGTTTAACGCCTCATACACAATATGAACTGCCTGCCTACGATAGTTTGGCTAAAACAGGCATTTTTAAAATATTCACTGTTCATCCTTATGGGGCAGTCTAACGCTTAATATGTGAATATAGTAATGGTTTGGGGCTCTGTATAACCCCGCATACACAATATGAACAGCCTGCCTACGATAGTTTGGCTAAAACAGAAATTTTTGAAATATTCACTGTTCATCCTTATAGGGCAGTCTAACGCTTAATATGTGAATATAGTAATCGTTTGGGGCTCTGTTAAACGCCGCATACACAATATGAACTGCCTGCCTACGATAGTTTGGCTAAAACAGACATTTTTGAAATATTCACTGTTCATCCACATGGGGCAGTCTAACGCTTAATATATGAATATAGTAATGGTTTGGGGCTCTGTTAAACGCCGCATACACAATATGAACTGCCTGTCTACGATACCTTGGCTGTAATAGACGTTTTTGAAATATTCACCGTTCAACCACATGGGGCAGTTTAACGCTTACTATGTGGATATAGTAATCGTTTGAGGCTCTGTTAAACGCCGCAAACACAATATGAACTGCCTGCCTACGATACCTTGGCTGTAATAGACATTTTTGAAATATTCACTGTTCAACCACATGGGGCAGTCTAACGCTTAATATGTGAAAAATAGTAATGGTTTGGGGCTCTGTATAACCCCGCATGCACAATATGAACAGCCTGCCTACGATAGTTTGGCTAAAACAGACATTTTTGAAATATCCACTGTTCATCCTTATGGGGCAGTCTAACGCTTAATATGTGAATATAGTAATGGTTTGGGGCTCTGATAAACGCCGCATACACAATATGAACTGCCTGCCTACGATAGCTTGGCCGTAATAGACATTTTTGAAATATTCACTGTTCAACAACATTGGGCAGTCTAACGCCTAATATGTGGATATAGTAATGGTTTGGGGCTCTGTATAACCCCGCGTACACAATATGGACAGCCTGCCTACGATAGTTTGGCTATAACAGACATTTTTTAATTATTTACTGTTCAATTACATAGGGCAGTCTAACGCCTAATATGTGGATATAGTAATGGTTTGGGGCTCTGTATAACGCCGCATACACAATATGAACTGCCTGCCTACGATAGCTTGGCCGTAATAGACATTTTTGAAATATTCACTGTTCATCCACATGAGGCAGTCAAACGCTTAATATGTGAATATAGTAATGGTTTGGGGCTCTGTTAAACGCCGCATACACAATATGAACTGCCTGTCTAGGATACCTTGGCTGTAATAGACATTTTTGAAATATTCACTGTTCAACCACATGGGGCAGTCTAACGCTTACTATGTGGATATAGTAATCGTTTGGGGCTTTGTTTAACGCCTCATACACAATATGAACTGCCTGCCTACGATAGTTTGGCTAAAACAGACATTTTTAAAATATTCACTGTTCATCCTTATGGGGCAGTCTAACGCTTAAAATGTGAATATAGTAATGGTTTGGGGCTCTGATAAACGCCGCATACACAATATGAACTGCCTGCCTACGATAGTTTGGCTAAAACAGACATTTTTAAAATATTCACTGTTCATCCTTATGGGGCAGTCTAACGCTTAATATGTGAATATAGTAATGGTTTGGGGCTCTGTTAAACGCCGCATACACAATATGAACTGCCTGTCTAGGATACCTTGGCTGTAATAGACATTTTTGAAATATTCACTGTTCAACCACATGGGGCAGTCTAACGCTTACTATGTGGATATAGTAATCGTTTGGGGCTCTGTTTAACGCCTCATACAGAATATGAACTGCCTGATTACGATAGCTTGGCCGTAATAGACATTTTTGAAATATTCACTGTTCAACCACATGGGGCAGTCTAACACTTACTATGTGGATATAGTAATCGTTTGGGGCTCTGTTTAACGCCTCATACACAATATGAACTGCCTGATTACGATAGCTTGGCCGTAATAGACATTTTTGAAATATTCACTGTTCAACCACATGGGGCAGTCTAACGCTTACTATGTGGATATAGTAATCGTTTGGGGCTCTGTTTAACGCCTCATACACAATATGAACTGCCTGCCTACGATAGCTTGGCCGTAATAGACATTTTTGAAATATTCACAGTTCAACAACATGGGGCAGTCTAGCGCCTAATATGTGGATATAAGAATGGTTTGGGGCTCTGCATAACGCCGCATACACAATATGAACAGCCTGCCTACGATAGTTTGACTAAAACAGACATTTTTGAAATATTCACTGTTCATCCTTATGGGGCAGTCTAACGCTTAATATGTGAATATAGTAATGGTTTAAGGCTCTGATAAACGCCGCATACACAATATGAACTGCCTGCCTACGATAGCTTGGCCGTAATAGACATTTTTGAAATATTCACTGTTCAACCACATGGGGCAGTCTAACGCTTACTATGTGGATATAGTAATCGTTTGGGGCTCTGTTTAACGCCTCATACACAATATGAACTGCCTGCCTACGATAGCTTGGCCGTAATAGTTTTATTTGAAATATTCACTGTTCAACCACATGGGGCAGTCTAACGCTTACTATGTGGATATAGTAATCGTTTGGGGCTCTGTTTAACACCTCACACACAATATGAACTGCCTGCCTACGATAGTTTGGCTAAAACAGACATTTTTAAAATATTCACTGTTCATCCTTATAGGGCAGTCTAACGCTTAATATGTGAATATAGTAATCGTTTGGGGCTCTGTTAAACGCCGCATACACAATATGAACTGCCTGTCAACGATACCTTGGCTGTAATAGACATTTTTGAAATATTCACTGTTCATCCACATGGGGCAGTCAAACGCTTAATATGTGAATATAGTAATGGTTTGGGGCTCTGTTAAACGCCGCATACACAATATGAACTGCCTGTCTAGGATACCTTGGCTGTAATAGACATTTTTGAAATATTCACTGTTCAACCACATGGGGCAGTCTAACGCTTACTATGTGGATATAGTAATCGTTTGGGGCTCTGTTTAACGCCTCATACACAATATGAACTGCCTGCCTACGATAGCTTGGCCGTAATAGACATTTTTGAATTATTCACAGTTCAACAACATGGGGCAGTCTAACGCTTAGTACACACCATATGAACTGCCAGCATACGATAGCTTGGCCGTAATAGACATTTTTAAAATATTCACTGTTCATCCTTATGGGGCAGTCTAACGCTTAATATGTGAATATAGTAATGGTTTGGGGCTCAGTTAAACGCCGCATACACAATATGAACTGCCTGCCTACGATAGCTTGGCCGTAATAGACATTTTTGAAATATTCACTGTTCAACCACATGGGGCAGTCTAACCCTTAGTACACACCATATGAACTGCCAGCATACGATAGCTTGGCCGTAATAGATATTTTTAAAATATTCACTGTTCATCCTTATGGGGCAGTCTTACGCTTAATATGTGAATATAGTAATGGTTTGGGGCTCTGTTAAACGCCGCATACACAATATGAACTGCCTGTCTACGATACCTTGGCTGTAATAGACATTTTTGAAATATTCACTGTTCATCCACATGGGGCAGTCTAACGCTCACTATGTGGATATAGTAATCGTTTGGGGCTCTGTTTAACGCCTCATACACAATATGAACTGCCTGATTACGATAGCTTGGCCGTAATAGACATTTTTGAAATATTCACTGTTCATCCTTATGGGGCAGTCTAGCGCATATTATGTGAATATAGTAATGGTTTGGGGCTCTGTTAAACGCCGCATACACAATATGAACTGCCTGCCTACGATAGCTTGGCCGTAAAAGACATTTTTGAAATATTCACTGTTCAACCACATGGGGCAGTCTAGCGCCTAATATGTGGATATAGTAATGGTTTGGGGCTCTGTTAAACGCCGCATACACAATATGAACTGCCTGCCTACGATAGCTTGGCCGTAAAAGACATTTTTGAAATATTCACTGTTCAACCACATGGGGCAGTCTAACGCTTACTATGTGGATATAGTAATCGTTTGGGGTTCTGTTTAACGCCTCATACACAATATAAACTGCCTGCCTACGATAGTTTGGCTAAAACAGGCATTTTTAAAATATTCACTGTTCATCCTTATGGGGCAGTCTAACGCTTAATATGTGAATATAGTAATGGTTTGGGGCTCTGTATAACCCCGCATACACAATATGAACAGCTTGCCAACGATAGTTTGGCTAAAACAGAAATTTTTGAAATATTCACTGTTCAACCACATGGGACAGTCTAACGCTTAGTACACACCATATGAACTGCCAGCATACGATAGCTTGGCCGTAATAGACATTTTTAAAGTATTCACTGTTCATCCTTATGGGGCAGTCTAACGCTTAATATGTGAATATAGTAATGGTTTGGGGCTCTGTTAAACGCCGCATACACAATATGAACTGCCTGCCTACGATAGCTTGGCCGTAATAGACATTTTTGAAATATTCACTGTTCAACCACATGGGGCAGTCTAACGCTTAGTACACACCATATGAACTGCCAGCATACGATAGCTTGGCCGTAATAGACATTTTTGAAATATTCACTGTTCAACCACATGGGGCAGTCTAACGCTTACTATGTGGATATAGTAATCGTTTGGGGCTCTCTTAAACGCCGCATACACAATATGAACTGCCTGCCTACGATAGTTTGGCTAAAACAGACATTTTTAAAATATTCACTGTTCATCCTTATAGGGCAGTCTAACGCTTAATATGTGAATATAGTAATCGTTTGGGGCTCTGTTAAACGCCGCATACACAATATGAACTGCCTGCCTACGATGCCTTGGCTGTAATAGACATTTTTGAAATATTCACTGTTCAACCACATGGGGCAGTCTAGCGCCTAATATGTGGATATGGTAATGGTTTGGGGCTCTGTTAAACGCCGCATACACAATATGAACTGCCTGATTACGATAGCTTGGCCGTAATAGACATTTTTGAAATATTCACTGTTCAACAACATGGGGCAGTCTAACGCTTACTATGTGGATATAGTAATCGTTTGGGGCTCTGTTTAACGCCTCATACACAATATGAACTGCCTGCCTACGATAGCTTGGCCGTAATAGACATTTTTGAATTATTCACAGTTCAACAACATGGGGCAGTCTAACGCTTAGTACACACCATATGAACTGCCAGCATACGATAGCTTGGCCGTAATAGACATTTTTAAAATATTCACTGTTCATCCTTATGGGGCAGTCTAACGCTTAATATGTGAATATAGTAATGGTTTGGGGCTCAGTTAAACGCCGCATACACAATATGAACTGCCTGCCTACGATAGCTTGGCCGTAATAGACATTTTTGAAATATTCACTGTTCAACCACATGGGGCAGTCTAACCCTTAGTACACACCATATGAACTGCCAGCATACGATAGCTTGGCCGTAATAGATATTTTTAAAATATTCACTGTTCATCCTTATGGGGCAGTCTAACGCTTAATATGTGAATATAGTAATGGTTTGGGGCTCTGTTAAACGCCGCATACACAATATGAACTGCCTGTCTACGATACCTTGGCTGTAATAGACATTTTTGAAATATTCACTGTTCATCCACATGGGGCAGTCTAACGCTCACTATGTGGATATAGTAATCGTTTGGGGCTCTGTTTAACGCCTCATACACAATATGAACTGCCTGATTACGATAGCTTGGCCGTAATAGACATTTTTGAAATATTCACTGTTCATCCTTATGGGGCAGTCTAGCGCATATTATGTGAATATAGTAATGGTTTGGGGCTCTGTTAAACGCCGCATACACAATATGAACTGCCTGCCTACGATAGCTTGGCCGTAAAAGACATTTTTGAAATATTCACTGTTCAACCACATGGGGCAGTCTAGCGCCTAATATGTGGATATAGTAATGGTTTGGGGCTCTGTTAAACGCCGCATACACAATATGAACTGCCTGCCTACGATAGCTTGGCCGTAAAAGACATTTTTGAAATATTCACTGTTCAACCACATGGGGCAGTCTAACGCTTACTATGTGGATATAGTAATCGTTTGGGGTTCTGTTTAACGCCTCATACACAATATAAACTGCCTGCCTACGATAGTTTGGCTAAAACAGGCATTTTTAAAATATTCACTGTTCATCCTTATGGGGCAGTCTAACGCTTAATATGTGAATATAGTAATGGTTTGGGGCTCTGTATAACCCCGCATACACAATATGAACAGCTTGCCAACGATAGTTTGGCTAAAACAGAAATTTTTGAAATATTCACTGTTCAACCACATGGGACAGTCTAACGCTTAGTACACACCATATGAACTGCCAGCATACGATAGCTTGGCCGTAATAGACATTTTTAAAGTATTCACTGTTCATCCTTATGGGGCAGTCTAACGCTTAATATGTGAATATAGTAATGGTTTGGGGCTCTGTTAAACGCCGCAGACACAATATGAACTGCCTGCCTACGATAGCTTGGCCGTAATAGACATTTTTGAAATATTCACTGTTCAACCACATGGGGCAGTCTAACGCTTAGTACACACCATATGAACTGCCAGCATACGATAGCTTGGCCGTAATAGACATTTTTAAAATATTCACTGTTCATCCTTATGGGGCAGTCTAACGCTTAATATGTGAATATAGTAATGGTTTGGGGCTCTGTTAAACGCCGCATACACAATATGAACTGCCTGCCTACGATAGCTTGGCCGTAATAGACATTTTTGAAATATTCACAGTTCAACAACATGGGGCAGTCTAGCGCCTAATATGTGGATATAAGAATGGTTTGGGGCTCTGTATAACGCCGCATACACAATATGAACAGCCTGCCTACGATAGTTTGGCTAAAACAGACATTTTTGAAATATTCACTGTTCATACTTATGGGGCAGTCTAACGCTTAATATGTGAATATAGTAATGGTTTGGGGCTCTGATAAACGCCGCATACACAATATGAACTGCCTGCCTACGATAGCTTGGCCGTAATAGACATTTTTGAAATATTCACTGTTCAACCACATGGGGCAGTCTAACGCTTACTATGTGGATATAGTAATCGTTTGGGGCTCTGTTTAACACCTCACACACAATATGAACTGCCTGCCTACGATAGTTTGGCTAAAACAGACATTTTTAAAATATTCACTGTTCATCCTTATAGGGCAGTCTAACGCTTAATATGTGAATATAGTAATCGTTTGGGGCTCTGTTAAACGCCGCATACACAATATGAACTGCCTGCCTACGATGCCTTGGCTGTAATAGACATTTTTGAAATATTCACTGTTCAACCACATGGGGCAGTCTAGCGCCTAATATGTGGATATAGTAATGGTTTGGGGTTCTGTTAAACGCCGCATACATAATATGAACTGCCTGTCTACGATACCTTGGCTGTAATAGACATTTTTGAAATATTCACTGTTCAACCACATGGGGCAGTCTAACGCTTACTATGTGGATATAGTAATCGTTTGGGGCTCTGTTTAACGCCTCATACACAATATGAAATGCCTGATTACGATAGCTTGGCCGTAATAGACATTTTTGAAATATTCACTGTTCAACCACATGGGGCAGTCTAACGCTTACTATGTGGATATAGTAATCGTTTGGGGCTCTGTTAAACGCCGCATACACAATATGAACTGCCTGCCTACGATAGTTTGGCTAAAACAGACATTTTTAAAATATTCACTGTTCATCCTTATAGGGCAGTCTAACGCTTAATATGTGAATATAGTAATCGTTTGGGGCTCTGTTAAACGCCGCATACACAATATGAACTGCCTGCCTACGATGCCTTGGCTGTAATAGACATTTTTGAAATATTCACTGTTCAACCACATGGGGCAGTCTAGCGCCTAATATGTGGATATGGTAATGGTTTGGGGCTCTGTTAAACGCCGCATACACAATATGAACTGCCTGATTACGATAGCTTGGCCGTAATAGACATTTTTGAAATATTCACTGTTCAACCACATGGGGCAGTCTAACGCTTACTATGTGGATATATTAATCGTTTGGGGCTCTGTTTAACACCTCACACACAATATGAACTGCCTGCCTACGATAGTTTGGCTAAAACAGACATTTTTAAAATATTCACTGTTCATCCTTATAGGGCAGTCTAACGCTTAATATGTGAATATAGTAATCGTTTGGGGCTCTGTTAAACGCCGCATACACAATATGAACTGCCTGCCTACGATGCCTTGGCTGTAATAGACATTTTTGAAATATTCACTGTTCAACCACATGGGGCAGTCTAGCGCCTAATATGTGGATATGGTAATGGTTTGGGGCTCTGTTAAACGCCGCATACACAATATGAACTGCCTGCCTACGATAGCTTGGCCGTAAAAGACATTTTTGAAATATTCACTGTTCAACCACATGGGGCAGTCTAACGCTTACTATGTGGATATAGTAATCGTTTGGGGCTCTGTTAAACGCCGCATACACAATATGAACTGCCTGCCTACGATAGCTTGGCCGTAATAGACATTTTTGAAATATTCACAGTTCAACAACATGGGGCAGTCTAGCGCCTAATATGTGGATATAAGAATGGTTTGGGGCTCTGTATAACGCCGCATACACAATATGAACAGCCTGCCTACGATAGTTTGGCTAAAACAGACATTTTTGAAATATTCACTGTTCATACTTATGGGGCAGTCTAACGCTTAATATGTGAATATAGTAATGGTTTGGGGCTCTGATAAACGCCGCATACACAATATGAACTGCCTGCCTACGATAGCTTGGCCGTAATAGACATTTTTGAAATATTCACTGTTCAACCACATGGGGCAGTCTAACGCTTACTATGTGGATATAGTAATCGTTTGGGGCTCTGTTTAACACCTCACACACAATATGAACTGCCTGCCTACGATAGTTTGGCTAAAACAGACATTTTTAAAATATTCACTGTTCATCCTTATAGGGCAGTCTAACGCTTAATATGTGAATATAGTAATCGTTTGGGGCTCTGTTAAACGCCGCATACACAATATGAACTGCCTGCCTACGATGCCTTGGCTGTAATAGACATTTTTGAAATATTCACTGTTCAACCACATGGGGCAGTCTAGCGCCTAATATGTGGATATAGTAATGGTTTGGGGCTCTGTTAAACGCCGCATACATAATATGAACTGCCTGTCTACGATACCTTGGCTGTAATAGACATTTTTGAAATATTCACTGTTCAACCACATGGGGCAGTCTAACGCTTACTATGTGGATATAGTAATCGTTTGGGGCTCTGTTTAACGCCTCATACACAATATGAAATGCCTGATTACGATAGCTTGGCCGTAATAGACATTTTTGAAATATTCACTGTTCAACCACATGGGGCAGTCTAACGCTTACTATGTGGATATAGTAATCGTTTGGGGCTCTGTTAAACGCCGCATACACAATATGAACTGCCTGCCTACGATACCTTGGCTGTAATAGACATTTTTGAAATATTCACTGTTCAACCACATGGGGCAGTCTAACGCTTACTATGTGGATATAGTAATCGTTTGGGGCTCTGTTAAACGCCGCATACACAATATGAACTGCCTGCCTACGATACCTTGGCTGTAATAGACATTTTTGAAATATTCACTGTTCAACCACATGGGGCAGTCTAGCGCCTAATATGTGGATATAGTAATGGTTTGGGGCTCTGTTAAACGCCGCATACATAATATGAACTGCCTGTCTACGATACCTTGGCTGTAATAGACATTTTTGAAATATTCACTGTTCAACCACATGGGGCAGTCTAACGCTTACTATGTGGATATAGTAATCGTTTGGGGCTCTGTATAACGCCTCATACACAATATGAACTGCCTGCCTACGATAGTTTGACTAAAACAGACATTTTTGAAATATTCACTGTTCAACCACATGGGGCAGTCTAACGCTTACTATGTGGATATAGTAATCGTTTGGGGCTCTGTTTAACGCCTCATACACAATATGAACTGCCTGATTACGATAGCTTGGCCGTAATAGACATTTTTGAAATATTCACTGTTCATCCTTATGGGGCAGTCTAGCGCATATTATGTGAATATAGTAATGGTTTGGGGCTCTGTTAAACGCCGCATACACAATATGAACTGCCTGCCTACGATACCTTGGCTGTAATAGACATTTTTGAAATATTCACTGTTCAACCACATGGGGCAGTCTAGCGCCTAATATGTGGATATAGTAATGGTTTGGGGCTCTGTTAAACGCCGCATACACAATATGAACTGCCTGCCTACGATAGCTTGGCCGTAAAAGACATTTTTGAAATATTCACTGTTCAACCACATGGGGCAGTCTAACGCTTACTATGTGGATATAGTAATCGTTTGGGGTTCTGTTTAACGCCTCATACGCAATATGAACTGCCTGCCTACGATAGTTTGGCTAAAACAGGCATTTTTAAAATATTCACTGTTCATCCTTATGGGGCAGTCTAACGCTTAATATGTGAATATAGTAATGGTTTGGGGCTCTGTATAACCCCGCATACACAATATGAACAGCTTGCCAACGATAGTTTGGCTAAAACAGAAATTTTTGAAATATTCACTGTTCAACCACATGGGGCAGTCTAACGCTTAGTACACACCATATGAACTGCCAGCATACGATAGCTTGGCCGTAATAGACATTTTTGAAATATTCACTGTTCAACCACATGGGGCAGTCTAACACTTACTATGTGGATATAGTAATCGTTTGAACCTCTGTTTAACGCCTCATACACAATATGAACTGCCTGATTACGATAGCTTGGCCGTAATAGACATTTTTGAAATATTCACTGTTCAACCACATGGGGCAGTCTAACGCTTACTATGTGGATATAGTAATCGTTTAGGGCTCTGTTTAACGCCTCATACACAATATGAACTGCCTGCCTACGATAGCTTGGCCGTAATAGACATTTTTGAAATATTCACAGTTCAACCACATGGGGCAGTCTAGCGCCTAATATGTGGATATAGGAATGGTTTGGGGCTCTGTTAAACGCCGCATACACAATATGAACTGCCTGCCTACGATAGTTTGGCTAAAACAGGCATTTTTAAAATATTCACTGTTCATCCTTATGGGGCAGTCTAACGCTTAATATGTGAATATAGTAATGGTTTGGGGCTCTGTATAACCCCGCATACACAATATGAACAGCTTGCCAACGATAGTTTGGCTAAAACAGAAATTTTTGAAATATTCACTGTTCAACCACATGGGGCAGTCTAACGCTTAGTACACACCATATGAACTGCCAGCATACGATAGCTTGGCCGTAATAGACATTTTTGAAATATTCACTGTTCAACCACATGGGGCAGTCTAACACTTACTATGTGGATATAGTAATCGTTTGGGGCTCTGTTTAACGCCTCATACACAATATGAACTGCCTGCCTACGATAGCTTGGCCGTAATAGACATTTTTGAAATATTCACAGTTCAACCACATGGGGCAGTCTAGCGCCTAATATGTGGATATAGGAATGGTTTGGGGCTCTGTTAAACGCCGCATACACAATATGAACTGCCTGCCTACGATAGTTTGGCTAAAACAGGCATTTTTAAAATATTCACTGTTCATCCTTATGGGGCAGTCTAACGCTTAATATGTGAATATAGTAATGGTTTGGGGCTCTGTATAACCCCGCATACACAATATGAACAGCTTGCCAACGATAGTTTGGCTAAAACAGAAATTTTTGAAATATTCACTGTTCAACCACATGGGGCAGTCTAACGCTTAGTACACACCATATGAACTGCCAGCATACGATAGCTTGGCCGTAATAGACATTTTTGAAATATTCACTGTTCAACCACATGGGGCAGTCTAACGCTTACTATGTGGATATAGTAATCGTTTAGGGCTCTGTTTAACGCCTCATACACAATATGAACTGCCTGCCTACGATAGCTTGGCCGTAATAGACATTTTTGAAATATTCACAGTTTAACCACATGGGGCAGTCTAGCGCCTAATATGTGGATATTGGAATGGTTTGGGGCTCTGTATAACGCCGCATACATAATATGAACAGCCTGCCTTCAATAGTTTGGCTAAAACAGACATTTTTGAAATATTCACTGTTCATCCACATGGGGCAGTCTAACGCTTAATATGTGAATATAGTAATGGTTTGGGGCTCTGTTAAACGCCGCATACACAATATGAACTGCCTGTCTACGATACCTTGGCTGTAATAGACATTTTTGAAATATTCACTGTTCATCCACATGGGGCAGTCAAACGCTTAATATGTGAATATAGTAATGGTTTGGGGCTCTGTTAAACGCCGCATACACAATATGAACTGCCTGTCTAGGATACCTTCGCTGTAACAGACATTTTTGAAATATTCACTGTTCAACCACATGGGGCAGTCTAACGCTTACTATGTGGATATAGTAATCGTTTGGGCTCTGTTTAACGCCTCATACACAATATGAACTGCCTGCCTACGATAGTTTGGCTAAAACAGACATTTTTAAAATATTCACTGTTCATCCTTATGGGGCAGTCTAACGCTTAGTACACACCATATGAACTGCCAGCATACGATAGCTTGGCCGTAATAGACATTTTTGAAATATTCACTGTTCAACCTCATGGGGCAGTCTAACGCTTACTATGTGGATATAGTAATCGTTTGGGGCTCTGTTAAACGCCGCATACACAATATGAACTGCCTGCCTACGATACCTTGGCTGTAATAGACATTTTTGAAATATTCACTGTTCAGCCACATGGGGCAGTCTAACGCTTACTATGTGGATATAGTAATCGTTTGGGGCTCTGTTTAACGCCTCATACACAATATGAACTGCCTGCCTACGATAGCTTGGCCGTAATAGACATTTTTGAAATATTCACAGTTCAACAACATGGGGCAGTCTAACGCTTAGTACACACCATATGAACTGCCAGCATACGATAGCTTGGCCGTAATAGACATTTTTAAAATATTTACTGTTCATCCTTATGGGGCAGTCTAACGCTTAATATGTGAATATAGTAATGGTTTGGGGCTCTGTTAAACGCCGCATACACAATATGAACTGCCTGCCTACGATAGCTTGGCCGTAATAGACATTTTTGAAATATTCACTGTTCAACCACATGGGGCAGTCTAACGCTTAGTACACACCATATGAACTGCCAGCATACGATAGCTTGGCCGTAATAGACATTTTTAAAATATTCACTGTTCATCCTTATGGGGCAGTCTAACGCTTAATATGTGAATATAGTAATGGTTTGGGGCTCTGTTAAACGCCGCATACACAATATGAACTGCCTGCCTACGATAGCTTGGCCGTAATAGACATTTTTGAAATATTCACAGTTCAACAGCATGGAACAGTCTAGCGCCTAATATGTGGATATAAGAATGGTTTGGGGCTCTGTATAACGCCGCATACACAATATGAACAGCCTGTCTACGATAGTTTGGCTAAAACAGACATTTTTGAAATATTCACTGTTCATACTTATGGGGCAGTCTAACGCTTAATATGTGAATATAGTAATGGTTTGGGGCTCTGATAAACGCCGCATACACAATATGAACTGCCTGCCTACGATAGCTTGGCCGTAATAGACATTTTTGAAATATTCACTGTTCAACCACATGGGGCAGTCTAACGCTTACTATGTGGATATAGTAATCGTTTGGGGCTCTGTATAACGCCGCATACACAATATGAACTGCCTGCCTACGATAGCTTGGCCGTAATAGACATTTTTGAAATATTCACTGTTCAACCACATGGGGCAGTCTAACGCTTAATATGTGAATATAGTAATGGTTTGGGACTCTGTAAAACGCCGCATACACAATATGAACTGCCTGCCTACGATAGCTTGGCCTTAATATGCAATTTTGAAATATTCAATGTTCACTCACATGGGGCAGTCTAACGCTTAATATGTGGATATAGTAATGGTTTGGGGCTCTGTATAACCCCGCATACACAATATGAACAGCCTGCCTATGATAGTTTGGCTAAAACAGACATTTTTGAAATATTCACTGTTCAACCACATGGGGCAGTCTAACGCCTAATATGTGAAAGTAGTAATGCTTTAAGATTCTGTATAATGCCGCATGCACAATATGAACTGCCTGCCTACGATAGTTTGGCTATAACAGACATTTTTTAATTATTCACTGTTCAACAACATAGGGCAGTCTAACGCCTAATATGTGGATATGGTAATGGTTTGGGGCTCTGTATAACGCCGCATACACAATATGAACTGCCTGCTTACGATAGTTTGGCTATAACATACACTTTTGAATAATTCACTGTTCAACAACATAGGGCAGTCTAACGCCTAATATGTGGATATAGTAATGGTTTGGGGCTCTGTATAACGCCGCATACACAATATGAACTGCCTGCCTACGATAGCTTGGCCGTAATAGACATTTTTGAAATATTCACTGTTCATCCTTATGGGGCAGTCTAGCGCATATTATGTGAATATAGTAATGGTTTGGGGCTCTGTTAAACGCCGCATACACAATATGAACTGCCTGCCTACGATACCTTGGCTGTAATAGACATTTTTGAAATATTCACTGTTCAACCACATGGGGCAGTCTAGCGCCTAATATGTGGATATAGTAATGGTTTGGGGCTCTGTTAAACGCCGCATACACAATATGAACTGCCTGCCTACGATAGCTTGGCCGTAAAAGACTTTTTTGAAATATTCACTGTTCAACCACATGGGGCAGTCTAACGCTTACTATGTGGATATAGTAATCGTTTGGGGTTCTGTTTAACGCCTCATACGCAATATGAACTGCCTGCCTACGATAGTTTGGCTAAAACAGGCATTTTTAAAATATTCACTGTTCATCCTTATGGGGCAGTCTAACGCTTAATATGTGAATATAGTAATGGTTTGGGGCTCTGTATAACCCCGCATACACAATATGAACAGCTTGCCAACGATAGTTTGGCTAAAACAGAAATTTTTGAAATATTCACTGTTCAACCACATGGGGCAGTCTAACGCTTAGTACACACCATATGAACTGCCAGCATACGATAGCTTGGCCGTAATAGACATTTTTGAAATATTCACTGTTCAACCACATGGGGCAGTCTAACACTTACTATGTGGATATAGTAATCGTTTGGGGCTCTGTTTAACGCCTCATACACAATATGAACTGCCTGATTACGATAGCTTGGCCGTAATAGACATTTTTGAAATATTCACTGTTCAACCACATGGGGCAGACTAACGCTTACTATGTGGATATAGTAATCGTTTAGGGCTCTGTTTAACGCCTCATACACAATATGAACTGCCTGCCTACGATAGCTTGGCCGTAATAGACATTTTTGAAATATTCACAGTTCAACCACATGGGGCAGTCTAGCGCCTAATATGTGGATATAGGAATGGTTTGGGGCTCTGTATAACGCCGCATACATAATATGAACAGCCTGCCTTCGATAGTTTGGCTAAAACAGACATTTTTGAAATATTCACTGTTCATCCACATGGGGCAGTCTAACGCTTAATATGTGAATATAGTAATGGTTTGGGGCTCTGTTAAACGCCGCATACACAATATGAACTGCCTGTCTACGATACCTTGGCTGTAATAGACATTTTTGAAATATTCACTGTTCATCCACATGGGGCAGTCAAACGCTTAATATGTGAATATAGTAATGGTTTGGGGCTCTGTTAAACGCCGCATACACAATATGAACTGCCTGTCTAGGATACCTTGGCTGTAATAGACATTTTTGAAATATTCACTGTTCAACCACATGGGGCAGTCTAACGCTTACTATGTGGATATAGTAATCGTTTGGGGCTCTGTTTAACGCCTCATACACAATATGAACTGCCTGCCTACGATAGTTTGGCTAAAACAGACATTTTTAAAATATTCACTGTTCATCCTTATGGGGCAGTCTAACGCTTAGTACACACCATATGAACTAACAGCATACGATAGCTTGGCCGTAATAGACATTTTTGAAATATTCACTGTTCAACCTCATGGGGCAGTCTAACGCTTACTATGTGGATATAGTAATCGTTTGGGGCTCTGTTAAACGCCGCATACACAATATGAACTGCCTGCCTACGATACCTTGGCTGTAATAGACATTTTTGAAATATTCACTGTTCAGCCACATGGGGCAGTCTAACGCTTACTATGTGGATATAGTAATCGTTTGGGGCTCCGTTTAACGCCTCATACACAATATGAACTGCCTGCCTACGATAGTTTGGCTAAAACAGACATTTTTAAAATATTCACTGTTCATCCTTATGGGGCAGTCTAACGCTTAATATGTGAATATAGTAATGGTTTGGGGCTCTGTTAAACGCCGCATACACAATATGAACTACCTGCCTACGATAGCTTGGCCGCAATAGACATTTTTGAAATATTCACTGTTCAACCACATGGGGCAGTCTAACGCTTAGTACACACCATATGAACTGCCAGCATACGATTGCTTGGCCGTAATAGACATTTTTGAAATATTCACTGTTCAACCTCATGGGGCAGTCTAACGCTTACTATGTGGATATAGTAATCGTTTGGGGCTCTGTTATACGCCGCATACACAATATGAACTCCTGCCTACGATACCTTGGCTGTAATAGACATTTTTGAAATATTCACTGTTCAGCCACATGGGGCAGTCTAACGCTTACTATGTGGATATAGTAATCGTTTGGGGCTCTGTATAACGCCTTATACACAATATGAACTGCCTGCCTACGATAGTTTGGCTAAAACAGACATTTTTGAAATATTCACTGTTCATCCTCATGGGGCAGTTTAACGCTTAATATGTGAATATAGTAATGGTTTGGGGCTCTGTTAAACGTTGCATACACAATATGAACTGCCTGTCTACGATACCTTGGCTGTAATAGACATTTTTGAAATATTCACTGTTCAACCACATGGGGCAGTCTAACGCTTACTATGTGGATATAGTAATCGTTTGGGGCTCTGTTTAACGCCTCATACTCAATATGAACTGCCTGATTACGATAGCTTGGCCGTAATAGACATTTTTGAAATATTCACTGTTCAACCACATGGGGCAGTCTAACACTTACTATGTGGATATAGTAATCGTTTGGGGCTCTGTTTAACGCCTCATACACAGTATGAACTGCCTGCCTACGATAGCTTGGCCGTAATAGACATTTTTGAAATATTCACAGTTCAACCACATGGAGCAGTCTAGCGCCTAATATGTGGATATAGGAATGGTTTGGGGCTCTGTATAACGCCGCATACATAATATGAACAGCCTGCCTTTGATAGTTTGGCTAAAACAGACATTTTTGAAATATTCACTGTTCATCCACATGGGGCAGTCTAACGCTTAATATGTGAATATAGTAATGGTTTGGGGCTCTGTTAAACGCCGCATACACAATATGAACTGCCTGTCTACGATACCTTGGCTGTAATAGACATTTTTGAAATATTCACTGTTCAACCACATGGGGCAGTCTAACGCTTAATATGTGAATATAGTAATGGTTTGGGGCTCTGTATAACCCCGCATACACAATATGAACAGCCTGCCTACGATAGTTTGGCTAAAACAGACATTTTTGAAATATTCACTGTTCGTTCTTATGGGGCAGCCTAACGCTTAATATGTGAATATAGTAATGGTTTGGGGCTCTGTTAAACGCCGCATACACAATATGAACTGCCTGCCTACGATACCTTGGCTGTAATAGACATTTTTGAAATATTCACTGTTCAACCACATGGGGTAGTTTAGCGCCTAATATGTGGATATAGTAATGGTTTGGGGCTCTGCTAAACGCCGCATATACAATATGAACTGCCTGTCTACGATACCTTGGCTGTAATAGACATTTTTGAAATATTCACTGTTCAACCACATGGGGCAGTCTAACGCTTACTATGTGGATATAGTATTCGTTTGGGGCTCTGTTTAACGCCTCATACACAATATGAACTGCCTGATTACGATAGCTTGGCCGTAATAGACATTTTTGAAATATTCACTGTTCATCCTTATGGGGCAGTCTAACGCTTAATATGTGAATATAGTAATGGTTTGGGACTCTGTAAAACGCCGCATACACAATATGAACTGCCTGCCTACGATAGCTTGGCCTTAATATGCAATTTTGAAATATTCAATGTTCACTCACATGGGGCAGTCTAACGCTTAATATGTGGATATAGTAATGGTTTGGGGCTCTGTATAACCCCGCATACACAATATGAACAGCCTGCCTATGATAGTTTGGCTAAAACAGACATTTTTGAAATATTCACTGTTCAACCACATGGGGCAGTCTAACGCCTAATATGTGAAAGTAGTAATGCTTTAAGATTCTGTATAATGCCGCATGCACAATATGAACTGCCTGCCTACGATAGTTTGGCTATAACAGACATTTTTTAATTATTCACTGTTCAACAACATAGGGCAGTCTAACGCCTAATATGTGGATATGGTAATGGTTTGGGGCTCTGTATAACGCCGCATACACAATATGAACTGCCTGCTTACGATAGTTTGGCTATAACATACACTTTTGAATAATTCACTGTTCAACAACATAGGGCAGTCTAACGCCTAATATGTGGATATAGTAATGGTTTGGGGCTCTGTATAACCCCGCGTACACAATATGGACAGCCTGCCTACGATAGTTTGGCTATAACAGACATTTTTTAATTATTCACTGTTCAACAACATAGGGCAGTCTAACGCCTAATATGTGGATATAGTAATGGTTTGGGGCTCTGTATAACGCCGCATACACAATATGAACTGCCTGCCTACGATAGCTTGGCCGTAATAGACATTTTTGAAATATTCACTGTTCATCCACATGGGGCAGTCAAACGCTTAATATGTGAATATAGTAATGGTTTGGGGCTCTGTTAAACGCCGCATACACAATATGAACTGCCTGTCTAGGATACCTTGGCTGTAATAGACATTTTTGAAATATTCACTGTTCAACCACATGGGGCAGTCTAACGCTTAGTACACACCATATGAACTGCCTGATTACGATAGCTTGGCCGTAATAGACATTTTTGAAATATTCACTGTTCAACCACATGGGGCAGTCTAACACTTACTATGTGGATATAGTAATCGTTTGGGGCTCTGTTTAACGCCTCATACACAATATGAACTGCCTGATTACGATAGCTTGGCCGTAATAGACATTTTTGAAATATTCACTGTTCAACCACATGGGGCAGTCTAGCGCCTAATATGTGGATATAGGAATGGTTTGGGGATCTGTATAACGCCGCATACATAATATGAACAGCCTGCCTTCGATAGTTTGGCTAAAACAGACATTTTTGAAATATTCACTGTTCAACCACATGGGGCAGTCTAACGCTTAATATGTGAATATAGTCATGGTTTGGGGCTCTGTTAAACGCCGCATACACAATATGAACTGCCTGCCTACGATACCTTGGCTGTAATAGACATTTTTGAAATATTCACTGTTCAACCACATGGGTCAGTCTAACGCTTAATATGTGAATATAGTAATGGTTTGGGGCTCTGTATAACCCCGCATACACAATATGAACAGCCTGCCTACGATAGTTTGGCTAAAACAGACATTTTTGAAATATTCACTGTTCGTTCTTATGGGGCAGTCTACCGCTTAATATTTGAATATAGTAATGGTTTGGGGCTCTGTTAAACGCCGCATACACAATATGAACTGCCTGCCTACGATAGCTTGGCCGTAATAGACATTTTTGAAATATTCACTGTTCAACTACATGGAGCAGTCTAACGCTTACTATGTGGATATAGTAATCGTTCGGGGCTCTGTTTAACGCCTCATACACAATATGAACTGCCTGCCTACGATAGCTTGGCCGTAATAGACATTTTTGAAATATTCACTGTTCAACCACATGGGGCAGTCTAACGCTTAATATGTGAATATAGTAATGGTTTGGGACTCTGTTAAACGCCGCATACACAATATGAACTGCCTGTCTACGATACCTTGGCTGTAATAGACATTTTTGAAATATTCACTGTTCAACCACATGGGGCAGTCTAACACTTACTATGTGGATATAGTAATCGTTTGGGGCTCTGTTTAACGCCTCATACACAATATGAACTGCCTGATTACGATAGCTTGGCCGTAATAGACATTTTTGAAATATTCACTGTTCATCCACATGGGGCAGTCTAGCGCCTAATATGTGGATATAGGAATGGTTTGGGGATCTGTATAACGCCGCATACATAATATGAAAAGCCTGCCTTCGATAGTTTGGCTAAAACAGACATTTTTGAAATATTCACTGTTCAACCACATGGGGCAGTCTAACGCTTAATATGTGAATATAGTAATGGTTTGGGGCTCTGTATAACCCCGCATACACAATATGAACAGCCTGCCTACGATACCTTGGCTGAAATAGACATTTTTGAAATATTCACTGTTCAACCACATGGGGCAGTCTAACGCTTAATATGTGAATATAGTAATGGTTTGGGGCTCTGTATAACCCCGCATACACAATATGAACAGCCTTCCTACGATAGTTTGGCTAAAACAGAAATTTTTGAAATATTCACTGTTCATCCTTATAGGGCATTCTAACGCTTAATATGTGAATATAGTAATCGTTTGGGGCTCTGTTAAACGCCGCATACACAATATGAACTGCCTGCCTACGATTGTTTGGCCATAACTGACATTTTTAAAATATTCATTGTTTAACTACATGGGGCTGTCTAACGCTTAATATGTGTATATAGTAATGGTTTGGGGCTCTGTTAAACGCCGCATACACAATATGAACTGCCTGCCTACGATTGTTTGGCCATAACTGACATTTTTAAAATATTCATTGTTTAACTACATGGGGCTGTCTAACGCTTAATATGTGAATATAGTAATGGTTTGGGGCTCTGTTAAACGCCGCATACACAATATGAACTGCCTGTCTACGCTACCTTGGCTGTAATAGACATTTTTAAAATAATCACTGTTCAACCACATGGGGCAGTCTAACGCTTAGTACACACCATATGAACTGCCAGCATACGATAGCTTGGCCGTAATAGACATTTTTGAAATATTCACTGTTCAACCTCATGGGGCAGTCTAACGCTTACTATGTGGATATAGTAATCGTTTGGGGCTCTGTTAAACGCCGCATACACAATATGAACTGCCTGCCTACGATACCTTGGCTGTAATAGACATTTTTGAAATATTCACTGTTCAACCACATGGGGCAGTCTAACGCTTACTATGTGGATATAGTAATCGTTTGGGGCTCTGTTAAACGCCGCATACACAATATGAACTGCCTGCCTACGATACCTTGGCTGTAATAGACATTTTTGAAATATTCACTGTTCAACCACATGGGGCAGTCTAGCGCCTAATATGTGGATATAGTAATGGTTTGGGGCTCTGTTAAACGCCGCATACATAATATGAACTGCCTGTCTACGATACCTTGGCTGTAATAGACATTTTTGAAATATTCACTGTTCAACCACATGGGGCAGTCTAACGCTTACTATGTGGATATAGTAATCGTTTGGGGCTCTGTATAACGCCTCATACACAATATGAACTGCCTGCCTACGATAGTTTGACTAAAACAGACATTTTTGAAATATTCACTGTTCAACCACATGGGGCAGTCTAACGCTTACTATGTGGATATAGTAATCGTTTGGGGCTCTGTTTAACGCCTCATACACAATATGAACTGCCTGATTACGATAGCTTGGCCGTAATAGACATTTTTGAAATATTCACTGTTCATCCTTATGGGGCAGTCTAGCGCCTAATATGTGGATATAGGAATGGTTTGGGGATCTGTATAACGCCGCATACATAATATGAACAGCCTGCCTTCGATAGTTTGGCTAAAACAGACATTTTTGAAATATTCACTGTTCAACCACATGGGGCAGTCTAACGCTTAATATGTGAATATAGTCATGGTTTGGGGCTCTGTTAAACGCCGCATACACAATATGAACTGCCTGCCTACGATACCTTGGCTGTAATAGACATTTTTGAAATATTCACTGTTCAACCACATGGGTCAGTCTAACGCTTAATATGTGAATATAGTAATGGTTTGGGGCTCTGTATAACCCCGCATACACAATATGAACAGCCTGCCTACGATAGTTTGGCTAAAACAGACATTTTTGAAATATTCACTGTTCGTTCTTATGGGGCAGTCTACCGCTTAATATTTGAATATAGTAATGGTTTGGGGCTCTGTTAAACGCCGCATACACAATATGAACTGCCTGCCTACGATAGCTTGGCCGTAATAGACATTTTTGAAATATTCACTGTTCAACTACATGGAGCAGTCTAACGCTTACTATGTGGATATAGTAATCGTTCGGGGCTCTGTTTAACGCCTCATACACAATATGAACTGCCTGCCTACGATAGCTTGGCCGTAATAGACATTTTTGAAATATTCACTGTTCAACCACATGGGGCAGTCTAACGCTTAATATGTGAATATAGTAATGGTTTGGGACTCTGTTTAACGCCGCATACACCAGGCAGTTCATAAACTGCCTGCCTACGATAGTTTGGCCGTAATAGACATTTTTGAAATATTCACTGTTCAACCACATGGGGCAGTCTAACGCTTAATATGTGAATATAGTAATGGTTTGGGGCTCTGTTAAACGCCACATACACAATATGAACTGCCTGTCTACGATACCTTGGCTGTAATAGACATTTTTGAAATAATCACTGTTCAACCACATGGGGCAGTCTAACGCTTAGTACACACCATATGAACTCCCAGCCTACGATAGCTTGGCCGTAATAGACATTTTTGAAATATTCACTGTTCAACCTCATGGGGCAGTCTAACGCTTACTATGTGGATATAGTAATCGTTTGGGGCTCTGTTAAACGCCGCATACACAATATGAACTGCCTGCCTACGATACCTTGGCTGTAATAGACATTTTTGAAATATTCACTGTTCAACCACATGGGGCAGTCTAACGCTTACTATGTGGATATAGTAATCGTTTGGGGTTCTGTTTAACGCCTCATACACAATATGAACTGCCTGCCTACGATAGTTTGGCTAAAACAGACATTTTTAAAATATTAACTGTTCATCCTTATGGGGCAGTCTAACGCTTAATATGTGAATATAGTAATGGTTTGGGGCTCTGTATAACCCCGCATACACAATATGAACAGCCTGCCTACGATAGTTTGGCTAAAACAGAAATTTTTGAAATATTCACTGTTCATCCTTATAGGGCAGTCTAACGCTTAATATGTGAATATAGTAATCGTTTGGGGCTCTGTTAAACGCCGCATACACAATATGAACTGCCTGCCTACGATTGTTTGGCCATAACTGACATTTTTAAAATAATTATTGTTTAACTACATGGGGCTGTCTAACGCTTAATATGTGAATATAGTAATGGTTTGGGGCTCTGTTAAACGCCGCATACACAATATGAACTGCCTGCCTACGATAGCTTGGCCTTAATATGCAATTTTGAAATATTCAATGTTCACTCACATGGGGCAGTCTAACGCTTAATATGTGGATATAGTAATGGTTTGGGGCTCTGTATAACCCCGCATACACAATATGAACAGCCTGCCTACGATAGTTTGGCTAAAACAGAAATTTTTGAAATATTCACTGTTCATCCTCATGGAGCAGTTTAACGCTTACTATGTGGATATAGTAATCGTTTGGGGCTCTGTATAACGCCTTATACACAATATGAACTGCCTGCATACGATAGTTTGGCTAAAACAGACATTTTTGAAATATTCACTGTTCATCCTCATGGGGCAGTTTAACGCTTAATATGTGAATATAGTAATGGTTTGGGGCTCTGTTAAACGCCGCATACACAATATGAACTGCCTGTCTACGATACCTTGGCTGTAATAGACATTTTTGAAATATTCACTGTTCAACCACATGGGGCAGTCTAACACTTACTATGTGGATATAGTAATCGTTTGGGGCTCTGTTTAACGCCTCATACACAATATGAACTGCCTGATTACGATAGCTTGGCCGTAATAGACATTTTTGAAATATTCACTGTTCATCCACATGGGGCAGTCTAGCGCCTAATATGTGGATATAGGAATGGTTTGGGGATCTGTATAACGCCGCATACATAATATGAAAAGCCTGCCTTCGATAGTTTGGCTAAAACAGACATTTTTGAAATATTCACTGTTCAACCACATGGGGCAGTCTAACGCTTAATATGTGAATATAGTAATGGTTTGGGGCTCTGTATAACCCCGCATACACAATATGAACAGCCTGCCTACGATACCTTGGCTGAAATAGACATTTTTGAAATATTCACTGTTCAACCACATGGGGCAGTCTAACGCTTAATATGTGAATATAGTAATGGTTTGGGGCTCTGTATAACCCCGCATACACAATATGAACAGCCTTCCTACGATAGTTTGGCTAAAACAGAAATTTTTGAAATATTCACTGTTCATCCTTATAGGGCATTCTAACGCTTAATATGTGAATATAGTAATCGTTTGGGGCTCTGTTAAACGCCGCATACACAATATGAACTGCCTGCCTACGATTGTTTGGCCATAACTGACATTTTTAAAATATTCATTGTTTAACTACATGGGGCTGTCTAACGCTTAATATGTGTATATAGTAATGGTTTGGGGCTCTGTTAAACGCCGCATACACAATATGAACTGCCTGCCTACGATTGTTTGGCCATAACTGACATTTTTAAAATATTCATTGTTTAACTACATGGGGCTGTCTAACGCTTAATATGTGAATATAGTAATGGTTTGGGGCTCTGTTAAACGCCGCATACACAATATGAACTGCCTGTCTACGCTACCTTGGCTGTAATAGACATTTTTAAAATAATCACTGTTCAACCACATGGGGCAGTCTAACGCTTAGTACACACCATATGAACTGCCAGCATACGATAGCTTGGCCGTAATAGACATTTTTGAAATATTCACTGTTCAACCTCATGGGGCAGTCTAACGCTTACTATGTGGATATAGTAATCGTTTGGGGCTCTGTTAAACGCCGCATACACAATATGAACTGCCTGCCTACGATACCTTGGCTGTAATAGACATTTTTGAAATATTCACTGTTCAACCACATGGGGCAGTCTAACGCTTACTATGTGGATATAGTAATCGTTTGGGGCTCTGTTAAACGCCGCATACACAATATGAACTGCCTGCCTACGATACCTTGGCTGTAATAGACATTTTTGAAATATTCACTGTTCAACCACATGGGGCAGTCTAGCGCCTAATATGTGGATATAGTAATGGTTTGGGGCTCTGTTAAACGCCGCATACATAATATGAACTGCCTGTCTACGATACCTTGGCTGTAATAGACATTTTTGAAATATTCACTGTTCAACCACATGGGGCAGTCTAACGCTTACTATGTGGATATAGTAATCGTTTGGGGCTCTGTATAACGCCTCATACACAATATGAACTGCCTGCCTACGATAGTTTGACTAAAACAGACATTTTTGAAATATTCACTGTTCAACCACATGGGGCAGTCTAACGCTTACTATGTGGATATAGTAATCGTTTGGGGCTCTGTTTAACGCCTCATACACAATATGAACTGCCTGATTACGATAGCTTGGCCGTAATAGACATTTTTGAAATATTCACTGTTCATCCTTATGGGGCAGTCTAGCGCATATTATGTGAATATAGTAATGGTTTGGGGCTCTGTTAAACGCCGCATACACAATATGAACTGCCTGCCTACGATACCTTGGCTGTAATAGACATTTTTGAAATATTCACTGTTCAACCACATGGGGCAGTCTAGCGCCTAATATGTGGATATAGTAATGGTTTGGGGCTCTGTTAAACGCCGCATACACAATATGAACTGCCTGCCTACGATAGCTTGGCCGTAAAAGACATTTTTGAAATATTCACTGTTCAACCACATGGGGCAGTCTAACGCTTACTATGTGGATATAGTAATCGTTTGGGGTTCTGTTTAACGCCTCATACGCAATATGAACTGCCTGCCTACGATAGTTTGGCTAAAACAGGCATTTTTAAAATATTCACTGTTCATCCTTATGGGGCAGTCTAACGCTTAATATGTGAATATAGTAATGGTTTGGGGCTCTGTATAACCCCGCATACACAATATGAACAGCTTGCCAACGATAGTTTGGCTAAAACAGAAATTTTTGAAATATTCACTGTTCAACCACATGGGGCAGTCTAACGCTTAGTACACACCATATGAACTGCCAGCATACGATAGCTTGGCCGTAATAGACATTTTTGAAATATTCACTGTTCAACCACATGGGGCAGTCTAACACTTACTATGTGGATATAGTAATCGTTTGAACCTCTGTTTAACGCCTCATACACAATATGAACTGCCTGATTACGATAGCTTGGCCGTAATAGACATTTTTGAAATATTCACTGTTCAACCACATGGGGCAGTCTAACGCTTACTATGTGGATATAGTAATCGTTTAGGGCTCTGTTTAACGCCTCATACACAATATGAACTGCCTGCCTACGATAGCTTGGCCGTAATAGACATTTTTGAAATATTCACAGTTCAACCACATGGGGCAGTCTAGCGCCTAATATGTGGATATAGGAATGGTTTGGGGCTCTGTTAAACGCCGCATACACAATATGAACTGCCTGCCTACGATAGTTTGGCTAAAACAGGCATTTTTAAAATATTCACTGTTCATCCTTATGGGGCAGTCTAACGCTTAATATGTGAATATAGTAATGGTTTGGGGCTCTGTATAACCCCGCATACACAATATGAACAGCTTGCCAACGATAGTTTGGCTAAAACAGAAATTTTTGAAATATTCACTGTTCAACCACATGGGGCAGTCTAACGCTTAGTACACACCATATGAACTGCCAGCATACGATAGCTTGGCCGTAATAGACATTTTTGAAATATTCACTGTTCAACCACATGGGGCAGTCTAACACTTACTATGTGGATATAGTAATCGTTTGGGGCTCTGTTTAACGCCTCATACACAATATGAACTGCCTGATTACGATAGCTTGGCCGTAATAGACATTTTTGAAATATTCACTGTTCAACCACATGGGGCAGTCTAACGCTTACTATGTGGATATAGTAATCGTTTAGGGCTCTGTTTAACGCCTCATACACAATATGAACTGCCTGCCTACGATAGCTTGGCCGTAATAGACATTTTTGAAATATTCACAGTTTAACCACATGGGGCAGTCTAGCGCCTAATATGTGGATATTGGAATGGTTTGGGGCTCTGTATAACGCCGCATACATAATATGAACAGCCTGCCTTCAATAGTTTGGCTAAAACAGACATTTTTGAAATATTCACTGTTCATCCACATGGGGCAGTCTAACGCTTAATATGTGAATATAGTAATGGTTTGGGGCTCTGTTAAACGCCGCATACACAATATGAACTGCCTGTCTACGATACCTTGGCTGTAATAGACATTTTTGAAATATTCACTGTTCATCCACATGGGGCAGTCAAACGCTTAATATGTGAATATAGTAATGGTTTGGGGCTCTGTTAAACGCCGCATACACAATATGAACTGCCTGTCTAGGATACCTTCGCTGTAACAGACATTTTTGAAATATTCACTGTTCAACCACATGGGGCAGTCTAACGCTTACTATGTGGATATAGTAATCGTTTGGGCTCTGTTTAACGCCTCATACACAATATGAACTGCCTGCCTACGATAGTTTGGCTAAAACAGACATTTTTAAAATATTCACTGTTCATCCTTATGGGGCAGTCTAACGCTTAGTACACACCATATGAACTGCCAGCATACGATAGCTTGGCCGTAATAGACATTTTTGAAATATTCACTGTTCAACCTCATGGGGCAGTCTAACGCTTACTATGTGGATATAGTAATCGTTTGGGGCTCTGTTAAACGCCGCATACACAATATGAACTGCCTGCCTACGATACCTTGGCTGTAATAGACATTCTTGAAATATTCACTGTTCAGCCACATGGGGCAGTCTAACGCTTACTATGTGGATATAGTAATCGTTTGGGGCTCTGTTTAACGCCTCATACACAATATGAACTGCCTGCCTACGATAGCTTGGCCGTAATAGACATTTTTGAAATATTCACAGTTCAACAACATGGGGCAGTCTAACGCTTAGTACACACCATATGAACTGCCAGCATACGATAGCTTGGCCGTAATAGACATTTTTAAAATATTTACTGTTCATCCTTATGGGGCAGTCTAACGCTTAATATGTGAATATAGTAATGGTTTGGGGCTCTGTTAAACGCCGCATACACAATATGAACTGCCTGCCTACGATAGCTTGGCCGTAATAGACATTTTTGAAATATTCACTGTTCAACCACATGGGGCAGTCTAACGCTTAGTACACACCATATGAACTGCCAGCATACGATAGCTTGGCCGTAATAGACATTTTTAAAATATTCACTGTTCATCCTTATGGGGCAGTCTAACGCTTAATATGTGAATATAGTAATGGTTTGGGGCTCTGTTAAACGCCGCATACACAATATGAACTGCCTGCCTACGATAGCTTGGCCGTAATAGACATTTTTGAAATATTCACAGTTCAACAGCATGGAACAGTCTAGCGCCTAATATGTGGATATAAGAATGGTTTGGGGCTCTGTATAACGCCGCATACACAATATGAACAGCCTGTCTACGATAGTTTGGCTAAAACAGACATTTTTGAAATATTCACTGTTCATACTTATGGGGCAGTCTAACGCTTAATATGTGAATATAGTAATGGTTTGGGGCTCTGATAAACGCCGCATACACAAGATGAACTGCCTGCCTACGATAGCTTGGCCGTAATAGACATTTTTGAAATATTCACTGTTCAACCACATGGGGCAGTCTAACGCTTACTATGTGGATATAGTAATCGTTTGGGGCTCTGTATAACGCCGCATACACAATATGAACTGCCTGCCTACGATAGCTTGGCCGTAATAGACATTTTTGAAATATTCACTGTTCAACCACATGGGGCAGTCTAACGCTTAATATGTGAATATAGTAATGGTTTGGGACTCTGTAAAACGCCGCATACACAATATGAACTGCCTGCCTACGATAGCTTGGCCTTAATATGCAATTTTGAAATATTCAATGTTCACTCACATGGGGCAGTCTAACGCTTAATATGTGGATATAGTAATGGTTTGGGGCTCTGTATAACCCCGCATACACAATATGAACAGCCTGCCTATGATAGTTTGGCTAAAACAGACATTTTTGAAATATTCACTGTTCAACCACATGGGGCAGTCTAACGCCTAATATGTGAAAGTAGTAATGCTTTAAGATTCTGTATAATGCCGCATGCACAATATGAACTGCCTGCCTACGATAGTTTGGCTATAACAGACATTTTTTAATTATTCACTGTTCAACAACATAGGGCAGTCTAACGCCTAATATGTGGATATGGTAATGGTTTGGGGCTCTGTATAACGCCGCATACACAATATGAACTGCCTGCTTACGATAGTTTGGCTATAACATACACTTTTGAATAATTCACTGTTTAACAACATAGGGCAGTCTAACGCCTAATATGTGGATATAGTAATGGTTTGGGGCTCTGTATAACGCCGCATACACAATATGAACTGCCTGCCTACGATAGCTTGGCCGTAATAGACATTTTTGAAATATTCACTGTTCATCCTTATGGGGCAGTCTAGCGCATATTATGTGAATATAGTAATGGTTTGGGGCTCTGTTAAACGCTGCATACACAATATGAACTGCCTGCCTACGATACCTTGGCTGTAATAGACATTTTTGAAATATTCACTGTTCAACCACATGGGGCAGTCTAGCGCCTAATATGTGGATATAGTAATGGTTTGGGGCTCTGTTAAACGCCGCATACACAATATGAACTGCCTGCCTACGATAGCTTGGCCGTAAAAGACTTTTTTGAAATATTCACTGTTCAACCACATGGGGCAGTCTAACGCTTACTATGTGGATATAGTAATCGTTTGGGGTTCTGTTTAACGCCTCATACGCAATATGAACTGCCTGCCTACGATAGTTTGGCTAAAACAGGCATTTTTAAAATATTCACTGTTCATCCTTATGGGGCAGTCTAACGCTTAATATGTGAATATAGTAATGGTTTGGGGCTCTGTATAACCCCGCATACACAATATGAACAGCTTGCCAACGATAGTTTGGCTAAAACAGAAATTTTTGAAATATTCACTGTTCAACCACATGGGGCAGTCTAACGCTTAGTACACACCATATGAACTGCCAGCATACGATAGCTTGGCCGTAATAGACATTTTTGAAATATTCACTGTTCAACCACATGGGGCAGTCTAACACTTACTATGTGGATATAGTAATCGTTTGGGGCTCTGTTTAACGCCTCATACACAATATGAACTGCCTGATTACGATAGCTTGGCCGTAATAGACATTTTTGAAATATTCACTGTTCAACCACATGGGGCAGACTAACGCTTACTATGTGGATATAGTAATCGTTTAGGGCTCTGTTTAACGCCTCATACACAATATGAACTGCCTGCCTACGATAGCTTGGCCGTAATAGACATTTTTGAAATATTCACAGTTCAACCACATGGGGCAGTCTAGCGCCTAATATGTGGATATAGGAATGGTTTGGGGCTCTGTATAACGCCGCATACATAATATGAACAGCCTGCCTTCGATAGTTTGGCTAAAACAGACATTTTTGAAATATTCACTGTTCATCCACATGGGGCAGTCTAACGCTTAATATGTGAATATAGTAATGGTTTGGGGCTCTGTTAAACGCCGCATACACAATATGAACTGCCTGTCTACGATACCTTGGCTGTAATAGACATTTTTGAAATATTCACTGTTCATCCACATGGGGCAGTCAAACGCTTAATATGTGAATATAGTAATGGTTTGGGGCTCTGTTAAACGCCGCATACACAATATGAACTGCCTGTCTAGGATACCTTGGCTGTAATAGACATTTTTGAAATATTCACTGTTCAACCACATGGGGCAGTCTAACGCTTACTATGTGGATATAGTAATCGTTTGGGGCTCTGTTTAACGCCTCATACACAATATGAACTGCCTGCCTACGATAGTTTGGCTAAAACAGACATTTTTAAAATATTCACTGTTCATCCTTATGGGGCAGTCTAACGCTTAGTACACACCATATGAACTAACAGCATACGATAGCTTGGCCGTAATAGACATTTTTGAAATATTCACTGTTCAACCTCATGGGGCAGTCTAACGCTTACTATGTGGATATAGTAATCGTTTGGGGCTCTGTTAAACGCCGCATACACAATATGAACTGCCTGCCTACGATACCTTGGCTGTAATAGACATTTTTGAAATATTCACTGTTCAGCCACATGGGGCAGTCTAACGCTTACTATGTGGATATAGTAATCGTTTGGGGCTCCGTTTAACGCCTCATACACAATATGAACTGCCTGCCTACGATAGTTTGGCTAAAACAGACATTTTTAAAATATTCACTGTTCATCCTTATGGGGCAGTCTAACGCTTAATATGTGAATATAGTAATGGTTTGGGGCTCTGTTAAACGCCGCATACACAATATGAACTACCTGCCTACGATAGCTTGGCCGCAATAGACATTTTTGAAATATTCACTGTTCAACCACATGGGGCAGTCTAACGCTTAGTACACACCATATGAACTGCCAGCATACGATTGCTTGGCCGTAATAGACATTTTTGAAATATTCACTGTTCAACCTCATGGGGCAGTCTAACGCTTACTATGTGGATATAGTAATCGTTTGGGGCTCTGTTATACGCCGCATACACAATATGAACTCCTGCCTACGATACCTTGGCTGTAATAGACATTTTTGAAATATTCACTGTTCAGCCACATGGGGCAGTCTAACGCTTACTATGTGGATATAGTAATCGTTTGGGGCTCTGTATAACGCCTTATACACAATATGAACTGCCTGCCTACGATAGTTTGGCTAAAACAGACATTTTTGAAATATTCACTGTTCATCCTCATGGGGCAGTTTAACGCTTAATATGTGAATATAGTAATGGTTTGGGGCTCTGTTAAACGCCGCATACACAATATGAACTGCCTGTCTACGATACCTTGGCTGTAATAGACATTTTTGAAATATTCACTGTTCAACCACATGGGGCAGTCTAACGCTTACTATGTGGATATAGTAATCGTTTGGGGCTCTGTTTAACGCCTCATACTCAATATGAACTGCCTGATTACGATAGCTTGGCCGTAATAGACATTTTTGAAATATTCACTGTTCAACCACATGGGGCAGTCTAACACTTACTATGTGGATATAGTAATCGTTTGGGGCTCTGTTTAACGCCTCATACACAATATGAACTGCCTGCCTACGATAGCTTGGCCGTAATAGACATTTTTGAAATATTCACAGTTCAACCACATGGAGCAGTCTAGCGCCTAATATGTGGATATAGGAATGGTTTGGGGCTCTGTATAACGCCGCATACATAATATGAACAGCCTGCCTTTGATAGTTTGGCTAAAACAGACATTTTTGAAATATTCACTGTTCATCCACATGGGGCAGTCTAACGCTTAATATGTGAATATAGTAATGGTTTGGGGCTCTGTTAAACGCCGCATACACAATATGAACTGCCTGTCTACGATACCTTGGCTGTAATAGACATTTTTGAAATATTCACTGTTCAACCACATGGGGCAGTCTAACGCTTAATATGTGAATATAGTAATGGTTTGGGGCTCTGTATAACCCCGCATACACAATATGAACAGCCTGCCTACGATAGTTTGGCTAAAACAGACATTTTTGAAATATTCACTGTTCGTTCTTATGGGGCAGCCTAACGCTTAATATGTGAATATAGTAATGGTTTGGGGCTCTGTTAAACGCCGCATACACAATATGAACTGCCTGCCTACGATACCTTGGCTGTAATAGACATTTTTGAAATATTCACTGTTCAACCACATGGGGTAGTTTAGCGCCTAATATGTGGATATAGTAATGGTTTGGGGCTCTGCTAAACGCCGCATATACAATATGAACTGCCTGTCTACGATACCTTGGCTGTAATAGACATTTTTGAAATATTCACTGTTCAACCACATGGGGCAGTCTAACGCTTACTATGTGGATATAGTATTCGTTTGGGGCTCTGTTTAACGCCTCATACACAATATGAACTGCCTGATTACGATAGCTTGGCCGTAATAGACATTTTTGAAATATTCACTGTTCATCCTTATGGGGCAGTCTAACGCTTAATATGTGAATATAGTAATGGTTTGGGACTCTGTAAAACGCCGCATACACAATATGAACTGCCTGCCTACGATAGCTTGGCCTTAATATGCAATTTTGAAATATTCAATGTTCACTCACATGGGGCAGTCTAACGCTTAATATGTGGATATAGTAATGGTTTGGGGCTCTGTATAACCCCGCATACACAATATGAACAGCCTGCCTATGATAGTTTGGCTAAAACAGACATTTTTGAAATATTCACTGTTCAACCACATGGGGCAGTCTAACGCCTAATATGTGAAAGTAGTAATGCTTTAAGATTCTGTATAATGCCGCATGCACAATATGAACTGCCTGCCTACGATAGTTTGGCTATAACAGACATTTTTTAATTATTCACTGTTCAACAACATAGGGCAGTCTAACGCCTAATATGTGGATATGGTAATGGTTTGGGGCTCTGTATAACGCCGCATACACAATATGAACTGCCTGCTTACGATAGTTTGGCTATAACATACACTTTTGAATAATTCACTGTTCAACAACATAGGGCAGTCTAACGCCTAATATGTGGATATAGTAATGGTTTGGGGCTCTGTATAACCCCGCGTACACAATATGGACAGCCTGCCTACGATAGTTTGGCTATAACAGACATTTTTTAATTATTCACTGTTCAACAACATAGGGCAGTCTAACGCCTAATATGTGGATATAGTAATGGTTTGGGGCTCTGTATAACGCCGCATACACAATATGAACTGCCTGCCTACGATAGCTTGGCCGTAATAGACATTTTTGAAATATTCACTGTTCATCCACATGGGGCAGTCAAACGCTTAATATGTGAATATAGTAATGGTTTGGGGCTCTGTTAAACGCCGCATACACAATATGAACTGCCTGTCTAGGATACCTTGGCTGTAATAGACATTTTTGAAATATTCACTGTTCAACCACATGGGGCAGTCTAACGCTTAGTACACACCATATGAACTGCCTGATTACGATAGCTTGGCCGTAATAGACATTTTTGAAATATTCACTGTTCAACCACATGGGGCAGTCTAACACTTACTATGTGGATATAGTAATCGTTTGGGGCTCTGTTTAACGCCTCATACACAATATGAACTGCCTGATTACGATAGCTTGGCCGTAATAGACATTTTTGAAATATTCACTGTTCAACCACATGGGGCAGTCTAGCGCCTAATATGTGGATATAGGAATGGTTTGGGGATCTGTATAACGCCGCATACATAATATGAACAGCCTGCCTTCGATAGTTTGGCTAAAACAGACATTTTTGAAATATTCACTGTTCAACCACATGGGGCAGTCTAACGCTTAATATGTGAATATAGTAATGGTTTGGGGCTCTGTTAAACGCCGCATACACAATATGAACTGCCTGCCTACGATACCTTGGCTGTAATAGACATTTTTGAAATATTCACTGTTCAACCACATGGGTCAGTCTAACGCTTAATATGTGAATATAGTAATGGTTTGGGGCTCTGTATAACCCCGCATACACAATATGAACCGCCTGCCTACGATAGTTTGGCTAAAACAGACATTTTTGAAATATTCACTGTTCGTTCTTATTTGGCAGTCTACCGCTTAATATTTGAATATAGTAATGGTTTGGGGCTCTGTTAAACGCCGCATACACAATATGAACTGCCTGCCTACGATAGCTTGGCCGTAATAGACATTTTTGAAATATTCACTGTTCAACTACATGGAGCAGTCTAACGCTTACTATGTGGATATAGTAATCGTTCGGGGCTCTGTTTAACGCCTCATACACAATATGAACTGCCTGCCTACGATAGCTTGGCCGTAATAGACATTTTTGAAATATTCACTGTTCAACCACATGGGGCAGTCTAACGCTTAATATGTGAATATAGTAATGGTTTGGGACTCTGTTTAACGCCGCATACACCAGGCAGTTCATAAACTGCCTGCCTACGATAGTTTGGCCGTAATAGACATTTTTGAAATATTCACTGTTCAACCACATGGGGCAGTCTAACGCTTAATATGTGAATATAGTAATGGTTTGGGGCTCTGTATAAACCCGGATACACAATATGAACAGCCTGCCTACGATAGTTTGGCTAAAACAGAAATTTTTGAAATATTCACTGTTCATCCTTATAGGGCAGTCTAACGCTTAATATGTGAATAAAGTAATCGTTTGGAGCTCTGTTAAACGCCGCATACACAATATGAACTGCCTGCCTACGATTGTTTGGCCATAACTGACATTTTTAAAATAATTATTGTTTAACTACATGGGGCAGTCTAACGCTTACTATGTGGATATAGTAATGGTTTGGGGCTCTGTATAACCCCGCATACACAATATGAACAGCCTGCCTACGATAGTTTGGCTAAAACAGAAATTTTTGAAATATTCACTGTTCATCCTTATAGGGCAGTCTAACGCTTAATATGTGAATATAGTAATCGTTTGGGGCTCTGTTAAACGCCGCATACACAATATGAACTGCCTGCCTACGATTGTTTGGCCATAACTGACATTTTTAAAATAATTATTGTTTAACTACATGGGGCTGTCTAACGCTTAATATGTGAATATAGTAATGGTTTGGGGCTCTGTTAAACGCCGCATACACAATATGAACTGCCTGCCTACGATAGCTTGGCCTTAATATGCAATTTTGAAATATTCAATGTTCACTCACATGGGGCAGTCTAACGCTTAATATGTGGATATAGTAATGGTTTGGGGCTCTGTATAACCCCGCATACACAATATGAACAGCCTGCCTACGATAGTTTGGCTAAAACAGAAATTTTTGAAATATTCACTGTTCATCCTCATGGAGCAGTTTAACGCTTACTATGTGGATATAGTAATCGTTTGGGGCTCTGTATAACGCCTTATACACAATATGAACTGCCTGCATACGATAGTTTGGCTAAAACAGACATTTTTGAAATATTCACTGTTCATCCTCATGGGGCAGTTTAACGCTTAATATGTGAATATAGTAATGGTTTGGGGCTCTGTTAAACGCCGCATACACAATATGAACTGCCTGTCTACGATACCTTGGCTGTAATAGACATTTTTGAAATATTCACTGTTCAACCACATGGGGCAGTCTAACACTTACTATGTGGATATAGTAATCGTTTGGGGCTCTGTTTAACGCCTCATACACAATATGAACTGCCTGATTACGATAGCTTGGCCGTAATAGACATTTTTGAAATATTCACTGTTCATCCACATGGGGCAGTCTAGCGCCTAATATGTGGATATAGGAATGGTTTGGGGATCTGTATAACGCCGCATACATAATATGAAAAGCCTGCCTTCGATAGTTTGGCTAAAACAGACATTTTTGAAATATTCACTGTTCAACCACATGGGGCAGTCTAACGCTTAATATGTGAATATAGTAATGGTTTGGGGCTCTGTATAACCCCGCATACACAATATGAACAGCCTGCCTACGATACCTTGGCTGAAATAGACATTTTTGAAATATTCACTGTTCAACCACATGGGGCAGTCTAACGCTTAATATGTGAATATAGTAATGGTTTGGGGCTCTGTATAACCCCGCATACACAATATGAACAGCCTTCCTACGATAGTTTGGCTAAAACAGAAATTTTTGAAATATTCACTGTTCATCCTTATAGGGCAGTCTAACGCTTAATATGTGAATATAGTAATCGTTTGGGGCTCTGTTAAACGCCGCATACACAATATGAACTGCCTGCCTACGATTGTTTGGCCATAACTGACATTTTTAAAATATTCATTGTTTAACTACATGGGGCTGTCTAACGCTTAATATGTGTATATAGTAATGGTTTGGGGCTCTGTTAAACGCCGCATACACAATATGAACTGCCTGCCTACGATTGTTTGGCCATAACTGACATTTTTAAAATATTCATTGTTTAACTACATGGGGCTGTCTAACGCTTAATATGTGAATATAGTAATGGTTTGGGGCTCTGTTAAACGCCGCATACACAATATGAACTGCCTGTCTACGCTACCTTGGCTGTAATAGACATTTTTAAAATAATCACTGTTCAACCACATGGGGCAGTCTAACGCTTAGTACACACCATATGAACTGCCAGCATACGATAGCTTGGCCGTAATAGACATTTTTGAAATATTCACTGTTCAACCTCATGGGGCAGTCTAACGCTTACTATGTGGATATAGTAATCGTTTGGGGCTCTGTATAACGCCTTATACACAATATGAACTGCCTGCCTACGATAGTTTGGCTAAAACAGACATTTTTGAAATATTCACTGTTCATCCTCATGGGGCAGTCTAACGCTTAATATGTGAATATAGTAATGGTTTGGGACTCTGTAAAACGCCGCTTACAAAATTTGTACTGCCAGCCTACGATAGCTTGGCCTTAATATGCAATTTTGAAATATTCAATGTTCACTCACATGGGGCAGTCTAACGCTTAATATGTGGATATAGTAATGGTTTGGGGCTCTGTATAACCCCGCATACACAATATGAACAGCCTGCCTATGATAGTTTGGCTAAAACAGACATTTTTGAAATATTCACTGTTCAACCACATGGGGCAGTCTAACGCTTACTATGTGAACTGCCTGCCTACGATACCTTGGCTGTAATAGACATTTTTGAAATATTCACTGTTCAACCACATGTGGTAGTCTAGCGCCTAATATGTGAAAGTAGTAATGCTTTAAGATTCTGTATAACGCCGCATGCACAATATGAACTGCCTGCCTACGATAGTTTGGCTATAACAGACATTTTTTAATTATTCACTGTTCAACAACATAGGGCAGTCTAACGCCTAATATGTGGATATGGTAATGGTTTGGGGCTCTGTATAACGCCGCATACACAATATGAACTGCCTGCTTACGATAGCTTGGCCGTAATAGACATTTTTGAAATATTCACTGTTCATCCACATGGGGCAGTCAAACGCTTAATATGTGAATATAGTAATGGTTTGGGGCTCTGTTAAACGCCGCATACACAATATGAACTGCCTGTCTAGGATACCTTGGCTGTAATAGACATTTTTGAAATATTCACTGTTCAACCACATGGGGCAGTCTAACGCTTACTATGTATATATAGTAATCGTTTGGGGCTCTGTTTAACGCCTCATACACAATATGAACTGCCTGCCTACGATAGTTTGGCTAAAACAGACATTTTTGAAATATTCACTGTTCATCCTCATGGGGCAGTTTAACGCTTACTAAGTGGATATAGTAATCGTTTGGGGCTCTGTATAACGCCTTATACACAATATGAACTGCCTGCATACGATAGTTTGGCTAAAACAGACATTTTTGAAATATTCACTGTTCATCCTCATGGGGCAGTTTAACGCTTAATATGTGAATATAGTAATGGTTTGGGGCTCTGTTATACGCCGCATACACAATATGAACTGCCTATCTACGATACCTTGGCTGTAATAGACATTTTTGAAATATTCACTGTTCAACCACATGGGGCAGTCTAACGCTTACTATGTGGATATAGTAATCGTTTGGGGCTCTGTTTAACGCCTCATACACAATATGAACTGCCTGATTACGATAGCTTGGCCGTAATAGACATTTTTGAAATATTCACTGTTCAACCACATGGGGCAGTCTAACACTTACTATGTGGATATAGTAATCGTTTGGGGCTCTGTTTAACGCCTCATACACAATATGAACTGCCTGATTACGATAGCTTGGCCGTAATAGACATTTTTGAAATATTCACTGTTCATCCACATGGGGCAGTCTAGCGCCTAATATGTGGATATAGGAATGGTTTGGGGATCTGTTTAACGCCGCATACATAATATGAAAAGCCTGCCTTCGATAGTTTGGCTAAAACAGACATTTTTGAAATATTCACTGTTCAACCACATGGGGCAGTCTAACGCTTAATATGTGAATATAGTAATGGTTTGGGGCTCTGTTAAACGCCGCATACACAATATGAACTGCCTGCCTACGATACCTTGGCTGAAATAGACATTTTTGAAATATTCACTGTTCAACCACATGGGGCAGTCTAACGCTTAATATGTGAATATAGTAATGGTTTGGGGCTCTGTATAAACCCGGATACACAATATGAACAGCCTGCCTACGATAGTTTGGCTAAAACAGAAATTTTTGAAATATTCACTGTTCATCCTTATAGGGCAGTCTAACGCTTAATATGTGAATATAGTAATCGTTTGGGGCTCTGTTAAACGCCGCATACACAATATGAACTGCCTGCCTACGATTGTTTGGCCATAACTGACATTTTTAAAATATTCATTGTTTAACTACATGGGGCTGTCTAACGCTTAATATGTGAATATAGTAATGGTTTGGGGCTCTGTTAAACGCCGCATACACAATATGAACTGCCTGCCTACGATTGTTTGGCCATAACTGACATTTTTAAAATATTCATTGTTTAACTACATGGGGCTGTCTAACGCTTAATATGTGAATATAGTAATGGTTTGGGGCTCTGTTAAACGCCGCATACACAATATGAACTGCCTGTCTACGCTACCTTGGCTGTAATAGACATTTTTAAAATAATCACTGTTCAACCACATGGGGCAGTCTAACGCTTAGTACACACCATATGAACTGCCAGCATACGATAGCTTGGCCGTAATAGACATTTTTGAAATATTCACTGTTCAACCTCATGGGGCAGTCTAACGCTTACTATGTGGATATAGTAATCGTTTGGGGCTCTGTATAACGCCTTATACACAATATGAACTGCCTGCCTACGATAGTTTGGCTAAAACAGACATTTTTGAAATATTCACTGTTCATCCTCATGGGGCAGTCTAACGCTTAATATGTGAATATAGTAATGGTTTGGGACTCTGTAAAACGCCGCTTACAAAATTTGTACTGCCTGCCTACGATAGCTTGGCCTTAATATGCAATTTTGAAATATTCAATGTTCACTCACATGGGGCAGTCTAACGCTTAATATGTGGATATAGTAATGGTTTGGGGCTCTGTATAACCCCGCATACACAATATGAACAGCCTGCCTATGATAGTTTGGCTAAAACAGACATTTTTGAAATATTCACTGTTCAACCACATGGGGCAGTCTAACGCTTACTATGTGAACTGCCTGCCTACGATACCTTGGCTGTAATAGACATTTTTGAAATATTCACTGTTCAACCACATGTGGTAGTCTAGCGCCTAATATGTGAAAGTAGTAATGCTTTAAGATTCTGTATAACGCCGCATGCACAATATGAACTGCCTGCCTACGATAGTTTGGCTATAACAGACATTTTTTAATTATTCACTGTTCAACAACATAGGGCAGTCTAACGCCTAATATGTGGATATGGTAATGGTTTGGGGCTCTGTATAACGCCGCATACACAATATGAACTGCCTGCTTACGATAGCTTGGCCGTAATAGACATTTTTGAAATATTCACTGTTCATCCACATGGGGCAGTCAAACGCTTAATATGTGAATATAGTAATGGTTTGGGGCTCTGTTAAACGCCGCATACACAATATGAACTGCCTGTCTAGGATACCTTGGCTGTAATAGACATTTTTGAAATATTCACTGTTCAACCACATGGGGCAGTCTAACGCTTACTATGTATATATAGTAATCGTTTGGGGCTCTGTTTAACGCCTCATACACAATATGAACTGCCTGCCTACGATAGTTTGGCTAAAACAGACATTTTTGAAATATTCACTGTTCATCCTCATGGGGCAGTTTAACGCTTACTATGTGGATATAGTAATCGTTTGGGGCTCTGTATAACGCCTTATACACAATATGAACTGCCTGCATACGATAGTTTGGCTAAAACAGACATTTTTGAAATATTCACTGTTCATCCTCATGGGGCAGTTTAACGCTTAATATGTGAATATAGTAATGGTTTGGGGCTCTGTTAAACGCCGCATACACAATATGAACTGCCTATCTACGATACCTTGGCTGTAATAGACATTTTTGAAATATTCACTGTTCAACCACATGGGGCAGTCTAACGCTTACTATGTGGATATAGTAATCGTTTGGGGCTCTGTTTAACGCCTCATACACAATATGAACTGCCTGATTACGATAGCTTGGCCGTAATAGACATTTTTGAAATATTCACTGTTCAACCACATGGGGCAGTCTAACACTTACTATGTGGATATAGTAATCGTTTGGGGCTCTGTTTAACGCCTCATACACAATATGAACTGCCTGATTACGATAGCTTGGCCGTAATAGACATTTTTGAAATATTCACTGTTCATCCACATGGGGCAGTCTAGCGCCTAATATGTGGATATAGGAATGGTTTGGGGATCTGTATAACGCCGCATACATAATATGAAAAGCCTGCCTTCGATAGTTTGGCTAAAACAGACATTTTTGAAATATTCACTGTTCAACCACATGGGGCAGTCTAACGCTTAATATGTGAATATAGTAATGGTTTGGGGCTCTGTTAAACGCCGCATACACAATATGAACTGCCTGCCTACGATACCTTGGCTGAAATAGACATTTTTGAAATATTCACTGTTCAACCACATGGGGCAGTCTAACGCTTAATATGTGAATATAGTAATGGTTTGGGGCTCTGTATAAACCCGGATACACAATATGAACAGCCTGCCTACGATAGTTTGGCTAAAACAGAAATTTTTGAAATATTCACTGTTCATCCTTATAGGGCAGTCTAACGCTTAATATGTGAATAAAGTAATCGTTTGGAGCTCTGTTAAACGCCGCATACACAATATGAACTGCCTGCCTACGATTGTTTGGCCATAACTGACATTTTTAAAATATTCATTGTTTAACTACATGGGGCTGTCTAACGCTTAATATGTGAATATAGTAATGGTTTGGGGCTCTGTTAAACGCCGCATACACAATATGAACTGCCTGTCTACGCTACCTTGGCTGTAATAGACATTTTTAAAATAATCACTGTTCAACCACATGGGGCAGTCTAACGCTTAGTACACACCATATGAACTGCCAGCATACGATAGCTTGGCCGTAATAGACATTTTTGAAATATTCACTGTTCAACCACATGGGGCAGTCTAACGCTTAATATGTGAATATAGTAATGGTTTGGGGCTCTGTTAAACGCCACATACACAATATGAACTGCCTGTCTACGATACCTTGGCTGTAATAGACATTTTTGAAATAATCACTGTTCAACCACATGGGGCAGTCTAACGCTTAGTGCACACCATATGAACTGCCAGCCTACGATAGCTTGGCCGTAATAGACATTTTTGAAATATTCACTGTTCAACCTCATGGGGCAGTCTAACGCTTACTATGTGGATATAGTAATCGTTTGGGGCTCTGTTAAACGCCGCATACACAATATGAACTGCCTGCCTACGATACCTTGGCTGTAATAGACATTTTTGAAATATTCACTGTTCAACCACATGGGGCAGTCTAACGCTTACTATGTGGATATAGTAATGGTTTATGGTTTTGTTAAACGCCGCATACACAATATGAACTGCCTGTCTACGATACCTTGGCTGTAATAGACATTTTTGAAATATTCACTGTTCAACCACATGGGGTAGTTCAGCGCCTAATATGTGGATATAGTAATGGTTTGGGGCTCTGCTAAACGCCGCATACATAATATGAACTGCCTGTCTACGATACCTTGGCTGTAATAGACATTTTTGAAATATTCACTGTTCAACCACATGGGGCAGTCTAACGCTTACTATGTGGATATAGTATTCGTTTGGGGCTCTGTTTAACGCCTCATACACAATATAAACTGCCTGATTACGATAGCTTGGCCGTAATAGACATTTTTGAAATATTCACTGTTCATCCTTATGGGGCAGTCTAGCGCTTAATATGTGAATATAGTAATGGTTTGGGACTCTGTAAAACGCCGCATACACAATATGAACTGCCTGCCTACGATACCTTTGCTGAAATAGACATTTTTGAAATATTCACTGTTCAACCACATGGGGCAGTCTAACGCTTAATATGTGAATATAGTAATGGTTTGGGGCTCTGTATAACCCCGCATACACAATATAAACAGCCTGCCTACGATAGTTTGGCTAAAACAGACATTTTTGAAATATTCACTGTTCATCCTCATGGGGCAGTCTATCGCTTAATATGTGAATATAGTAATGGTTTGGGACTCTGTAAAACGCCGCATACAAAATATGAACTGCCTGCCTACGATAGCTTGGCCTTATTATGCAATTTTGAAATATTCAATGTTCACTCACATGGGGCAGTCTAACGCTTAATATGTGGATAGAGTAATGGTTTGGGGCTCTGTATAACCCCGCATACACAATATGAACAGCCTGCCTATGATAGTTTGGCTAAAACAGACATTTTTGAAATATTCACTGTTCAACCACATGGGGCAGTCTAACGCTTACTATGTGAACTGCCTGCCTACGATACCTTGGCTGTAATAGACATTTTTGAAATATTCACTGTTCAACCACATGTGGTAGTCTAGCGCCTAATATGTGAAAGTAGTAATGCTTTAAGATTCTGTATAACGCCGCATGCACAATATGAACTGCCTGCCTACGATAGTTTGGCTATAACAGACATTTTTTAATTATTCACTGTTCAACAACATAGGGCAGTCTAACGCCTAATATGTGGATATGGTATTGGTTTGGGGCTCTGTATAACGCCGCATACACAATATGAACTGCCTGCTTACGATAGCTTGGCCGTAATAGACATTTTTGAAATATTCACTGTTCATCCACATGGGGCAGTCAAACGCTTAATATGTGAATATAGTAATGGTTTGGGGCTCTGTTAAACGCCGCATACACAATATGAACTGCCTGTCTAGGATACCTTGGCTGTAATAGACATTTTTGAAATATTCACTGTTCAACCACATGGGGCAGTCTAACGCTTACTATGTGGATATAGTAATCGTTTGGGGCTCTGTTTAACGCCTCATACACAATATGAACTGCCTGCCTACGATAGTTTGGCTAAAACAGACATTTTTGAAATATTCACTGTTCATCCTCATGGGGCAGTTTAACGCTTACTATGTGGATATAGTAATCGTTTGGGGCTCTGTATAACGCCTTATACACAATATGAACTGCCTGCATACGATAGTTTGGCTAAAACAGACATTTTTGAAATATTCACTGTTCATCCTCATGGGGCAGTTTAACGCTTAATATGTGAATATAGTAATGGTTTGGGGCTCTGTTAAACGCCGCATACACAATATGAACTGCCTGTCTACGCTACTTTGGCTGTAATAGACATTTTTAAAATAATCACTGTTCAACCACATGGGGCAGTCTAACGCTTAGTACACACCATATGAACTGCCAGCATACGATAGCTTGGCCGTAATAGACATTTTTGAAATATTCACTGTTCAACCACATGGGGCAGTCTAACGCTTAATATGTGAATATAGTAATGGTTTGGGGCTCTGTTAAACGCCACATACACAATATGAACTGCCTGTCTACGATACCTTGGCTGTAATAGACATTTTTGAAATAATCACTGTTCAACCACATGGGGCAGTCTAACGCTTAGTGCACACCATATGAACTGCCAGCCTACGATAGCTTGGCCGTAATAGACATTTTTGAAATATTCACTGTTCAACCTCATGGGGCAGTCTAACGCTTACTATGTGGATATAGTAATCGTTTGGGGCTCTGTTAAACGCCGCATACACAATATGAACTGCCTGCCTACGATACCTTGGCTGTAATAGACATTTTTGAAATATTCACTGTTCAACCACATGGGGCAGTCTAACGCTTACTATGTGGATATAGTAATGGTTTATGGTTTTGTTAAACGCCGCATACACAATATGAACTGCCTGTCTACGATACCTTGGCTGTAATAGACATTTTTGAAATATTCACTGTTCAACCACATGGGGTAGTTCAGCGCCTAATATGTGGATATAGTAATGGTTTGGGGCTCTGCTAAACGCCGCATACATAATATGAACTGCCTGTCTACGATACCTTGGCTGTAATAGACATTTTTGAAATATTCACTGTTCAACCACATGGGGCAGTCTAACGCTTACTATGTGGATATAGTATTCGTTTGGGGCTCTGTTTAACGCCTCATACACAATATAAACTGCCTGATTACGATAGCTTGGCCGTAATAGACATTTTTGAAATATTCACTGTTCATCCTTATGGGGCAGTCTAGCGCTTAATATGTGAATATAGTAATGGTTTGGGACTCTGTAAAACGCCGCATACACAATATGAACTGCCTGCCTACGATACCTTTGCTGAAATAGACATTTTTGAAATATTCACTGTTCAACCACATGGGGCAGTCTAACGCTTAATATGTGAATATAGTAATGGTTTGGGGCTCTGTATAACCCCGCATACACAATATAAACAGCCTGCCTACGATAGTTTGGCTAAAACAGACATTTTTGAAATATTCACTGTTCATCCTCATGGGGCAGTCTATCGCTTAATATGTGAATATAGTAATGGTTTGGGACTCTGTAAAACGCCGCATACAAAATATGAACTGCCTGCCTACGATAGCTTGGCCTTATTATGCAATTTTGAAATATTCAATGTTCACTCACATGGGGCAGTCTAACGCTTAATATGTGGATAGAGTAATGGTTTGGGGCTCTGTATAACCCCGCATACACAATATGAACAGCCTGCCTATGATAGTTTGGCTAAAACAGACATTTTTGAAATATTCACTGTTCAACCACATGGGGCAGTCTAACGCTTACTATGTGAACTGCCTGCCTACGATACCTTGGCTGTAATAGACATTTTTGAAATATTCACTGTTCAACCACATGTGGTAGTCTAGCGCCTAATATGTGAAAGTAGTAATGCTTTAAGATTCTGTATAACGCCGCATGCACAATATGAACTGCCTGCCTACGATAGTTTGGCTATAACAGACATTTTTTAATTATTCACTGTTCAACAACATAGGGCAGTCTAACGCCTAATATGTGGATATGGTATTGGTTTGGGGCTCTGTATAACGCCGCATACACAATATGAACTGCCTGCTTACGATAGCTTGGCCGTAATAGACATTTTTGAAATATTCACTGTTCATCCACATGGGGCAGTCAAACGCTTAATATGTGAATATAGTAATGGTTTGGGGCTCTGTTAAACGCCGCATACACAATATGAACTGCCTGTCTAGGATACCTTGGCTGTAATAGACATTTTTGAAATATTCACTGTTCAACCACATGGGGCAGTCTAACGCTTACTATGTGGATATAGTAATCGTTTGGGGCTCTGTTTAACGCCTCATACACAATATGAACTGCCTGCCTACGATAGTTTGGCTAAAACAGACATTTTTGAAATATTCACTGTTCATCCTCATGGGGCAGTTTAACGCTTACTATGTGGATATAGTAATCGTTTGGGGCTCTGTATAACGCCTTATACACAATATGAACTGCCTGCATACGATAGTTTGGCTAAAACAGACATTTTTGAAATATTCACTGTTCATCCTCATGGGGCAGTTTAACGCTTAATATGTGAATATAGTAATGGTTTGGGGCTCTGTTAAACGCCGCATACACAATATGAACTGCCGGTCTACGATACCTTGGCTGTAATAGACATTTTTGAAATATTCACTGTTCAACCACATGGGGCAGTCTAACGCTTACTATGTGGATATAGTAATCGTTTGGGGCTCTGTTTAACGCCTCATACACAATATGAACTGCCTGATTACTTTAGCTTGGCCGTAATAGACATTTTTGAAATATTCACTGTTCAACCACATGGGGCAGTCTAACACTTACTATGTGGATATAGTAATCGTTTGGGGCTCTGTTTAACGCCTCATACACAATATGAACTGCCTGATTACGATAGCTTGGCCGTAATAGACATTTTTGAAATATTCACTGTTCATCCACATGGGGCAGTCTAGCGCCTAATATGTGGATATAGGAATGGTTTGGGGATCTGTATAACGCCGCATACATAATATGAAAAGCCTGCCTTCGATAGTTTGGCTAAAACAGACATTTTTGAAATATTCACTGATCAACCACATGGGGCAGTCTAACGCTTAATATGTGAATATAGTAATGGTTTGGGTCTCTGTTAAACGCCGCATACACAATATGAACTGCCTGCCTACGATACCTTGGCTGAAATAGACATTTTTGAAATATTCACTGTTCAACTACATGGGGCAGTCTAACGCTTAATATGTGAATATAGTAATGGTTTGGGGCTCTGTATAACCCCGCATACACAATATGAACAGCCTGCCTACGATAGTTTGGCTAAAACAGAAATTTTTGAAATATTAACTGTTCATCCTTATAGGGCAGTCTAACGCTTAATATGTGAATATAGTAATCGTTTGGAGCTCTGTTAAACGCCGCATACACAATATGAACTGCCTGCCTACGATTGTTTGGCCATAACTGACATTTTTAAAATATTCATTGTTTAACTACATGGGGCTGTCTAACGCTTAATATGTGAATATAGTAATGGTTTGGGGCTCTGTTAAACGCCGCATACACAATATGAACTGCCTGTCTACGCTACCTTGGCTGTAATAGACAATTTTAAAATAATCACTGTTCAACCACATGGGGCAGTCTAACGCTTAGTACACACCATATGAACTGCCAGCATACGATAGCTTGGCCGTAATAGACATTTTTGAAATATTCACTGTTCAACCACATAGGGCAGTCTATCGCTTACTATGTGAATATAGTAATGGTTTGGGACTCTGTTTAACGCCGCATACACCAGGCAGTTCATAAACTGCCAGCCTACGATAGTTTGGCTAAAACAGACATTTTTGAAATATTCACTGTTCAACCACATGGGGCAGTCTAACGCTTAATATGTGAATATAGTAATGGTTTGGGGCTCTGTTAAACGCCACATACACAATATGAACTGCCTGTCTACGATACCTTGGCTGTAATAGACATTTTTGAAATAATCACTGTTCAACCACATGGGGCAGTCTAACGCTTAGTGCACACCATATGAACTGCCAGCCTACGATAGCTTGGCCGTAATAGACATTTTTGAAATATTCACTGTTCAACCTCATGGGGCAGTCTAACGCTTACTATGTGGATATAGTAATCGTTTGGGGCTCTGTTAAACGCCGCATACACAATATGAACTGCCTGCCTACGATACCTTGGCTGTAATAGACATTTTTGAAATATTCACTGTTCAACCACATGGGGCAGTCTAACGCTTACTATGTGGATATAGTAATGGTTTATGGTTTTGTTAAACGCCGCATACACAATATGAACTGCCTGTCTACGATACCTTGGCTGTAATAGACATTTTTGAAATATTCACTGTTCAACCACATGGGGTAGTTTAGCGCCTAATATGTGGTTATAGTAATGGTTTGGGGCTCTGCTAAACGCCGCATACATAATATGAACTGCCTGTCTACGATACCTTGGCTGTAATAGACATTTTTGAAATATTCACTGTTCAACCACATGGGGCAGTCTAACGCTTACTATGTGGATATAGTATTCGTTTGGGGCTCTGTTTAACGCCTCATAAACAATATGAACTGCCTGATTACGATAGCTTGGCCGTAATAGACATTTTTGAAATATTCACTGTTCATCCTTATGGGGCAGTCTAACGCTTAATATGTGAATATAGTAATGGTTTGGGACTCTGTAAAACGCCGCATACACAATATGAACTGCCTGCCTACGATACCTTGGCTGAAATAGACATTTTTGAAATATTCACTGTTCAACCACATGGGGCAGTCTAACGCTTAATATGTGAATATAGTAATGGTTTGGGGCTCTGTATAACCCCGCATACACAATATAAACAGCCTGCCTACGATAGTTTGGCAAAAACAGAAATTTTTGAAATATTCACTGTTCATCTTTATAGGGCAGTCTAACGCTTAATATGTGAATATAGTAATCGTTTGGGGCTCTGTTAAACGCCGCATACACAATATGAACTGCCTGCCTACGATTGTTTGGCCATAACTGAGATTTTTAAAATATTCATTGTTTAACTACATGGGGCTGTCTAACGCTTAATATGTGAATATAGTAATGGTTTGGGGCTCTGTTAAACGCCGCATACACAATATGAACTGCCTGTCTACGCTACCTTGGCTGTAATAGACATTTTTAAAATAATCACTGTTCAACCACATGGGGCAGTCTAACGCTTAGTACACACCATATGAACTGCCAGCATACGATAGCTTGGCCGTAATAGACATTTTTGAAATATTCACTGTTCAACCACATAGGGCAGTCTATCGCTTACTATGTGAATATAGTAATGGTTTGGGACTCTGTTTAACGCCGCATACACCAGGCAGTTCATAAACTGCCTGCCTACGATAGTTTGGCTAAAACAGACATTTTTGAAATATTCACTGTTCAACCACATGGGGCAGTCTAACGCTTAATATGTGAATATAGTAATGGTTTGGGGCTCTGTTAAACGCCACATACACAATATGAACTGCCTGTCTACGATACCTTGGCTGTAATAGACATTTTTGAAATAATCACTGTTCAACCACGTGGGGCAGTCTAACGCTTAGTGCACACCATATGAACTGCCAGCCTACGATAGCTTGGCCGTAATAGACATTTTTGAAATATTCACTGTTCAACCTCATGGGGCAGTCTAACGCTTACTATGTGGATATAGTAATCGTTTGGGGCTCTGTTAAACGCCACATACACAATATGAACTGCCTGCCTACGATACCTTGGCTGTAATAGACATTTTTGAAATATTCACTGTTCAACCACATGGGGCAGTCTAACGCTTACTATGTGGATATAGTAATGGTTTATGGTTTTGTTAAACGCCGCATACACAATATGAACTGCCTGTCTACGATACCTTGGCTGTAATAGACATTTTTGAAATATTCACTGTTCAACCACATGGGGTAGTTTAGCGCCTAATATGTGGATATAGTAATGGTTTGGGGCTCTGCTAAACGCCGCATACATAATATGAACTGCCTGTCTACGATACCTTGGCTGTAATAGACATTTTTGAAATATTCACTGTTCAACCACATGGGGCAGTCTAACGCTTACTATGTGGATATAGTATTCGTTTGGGGCTCTGTTTAACGCCTCATACACAATATGAACTGCCTGATTACGATAGCTTGGCCGTAATAGACATTTTTGAAATATTCACTGTTCATCCTTATGGGGCAGTCTAACGCTTAATATGTGAATATAGTAATGGTTTGGGACTCTGTAAAACGCCGCATACACAATATGAACTGCCTGCCTACGATACCTTGGCTGAAATAGACATTTTTGAAATATTCACTGTTCAACCACATGGGGCAGTCTAACGCTTAATATGTGAATATAGTAATGGTTTGGGGCTCTGTATAACCCCGCATACACAATATAAACAGCCTGCCTACGATAGTTTGGCAAAAACAGAAATTTTTGAAATATTCACTGTTCATCTTTATAGGGCAGTCTAACGCTTAATATGTGAATATAGTAATCGTTTGGGGCTCTGTTAAACGCCGCATACACAATATGAACTGCCTGCCTACGATTGTTTGGCCATAACTGAGATTTTTAAAATATTCATTGTTTAACTACATGGGGCTGTCTAACGCTTAATATGTGAATATAGTAATGGTTTGGGGCTCTGTTAAACGCCGCATACACAATATGAACTGCCTGTCTACGCTACCTTGGCTGTAATAGACATTTTTAAAATAATCACTGTTCAACCACATGGGGCAGTCTAACGCTTAGTACACACCATATGAACTGCCAGCATACGATAGCTTGGCCGTAATAGACATTTTTGAAATATTCACTGTTCAACCACATAGGGCAGTCTATCGCTTACTATGTGAATATAGTAATGGTTTGGGACTCTGTTTAACGCCGCATACACCAGGCAGTTCATAAACTGCCTGCCTACGATAGTTTGGCTAAAACAGACATTTTTGAAATATTCACTGTTCAACCACATGGGGCAGTCTAACGCTTAATATGTGAATATAGTAATGGTTTGGGGCTCTGTTAAACGCCACATACACAATATGAACTGCCTGTCTACGATACCTTGGCTGTAATAGACATTTTTGAAATAATCACTGTTCAACCACGTGGGGCAGTCTAACGCTTAGTGCACACCATATGAACTGCCAGCCTACGATAGCTTGGCCGTAATAGACATTTTTGAAATATTCACTGTTCAACCTCATGGGGCAGTCTAACGCTTACTATGTGGATATAGTAATCGTTTGGGGCTCTGTTAAACGCCGCATACACAATATGAACTGCCTGCCTACGATACCTTGGCTGTAATAGACATTTTTGAAATATTCACTGTTCAACCACATGGGGCAGTCTAACGCTTACTATGTGGATATAGTAATGGTTTATGGTTTTGTTAAACGCCGCATACACAATATGAACTGCCTGTCTACGATACCTTGGCTGTAATAGACATTTTTGAAATATTCACTGTTCAACCACATGGGGTAGTTTAGCGCCTAATATGTGGATATAGTAATGGTTTGGGGCTCTGCTAAACGCCGCATACATAATATGAACTGCCTGTCTACGATACCTTGGCTGTAATAGACATTTTTGAAATATTCACTGTTCAACCACATGGGGCAGTCTAACGCTTACTATGTGGATATAGTATTCGTTTGGGGCTCTGTTTAACGCCTCATACACAATATGAACTGCCTGATTACGATAGCTTGGCCGTAATAGACATTTTTGAAATATTCACTGTTCATCCTTATGGGGCAGTCTAACGCTTAATATGTGAATATAGTAATGGTTTGGGACTCTGTAAAACGCCGCATACACAATATGAACTGCCTGCCTACGATACCTTGGCTGAAATAGACATTTTTGAAATATTCACTGTTCAACCACATGGGGCAGTCTAACGCTTAATATGTGAATATAGTAATGGTTTGGGGCTCTGTATAACCCCGCATACACAATATAAACAGCCTGCCTACGATAGTTTGGCAAAAACAGAAATTTTTGAAATATTCACTGTTCATCTTTATAGGGCAGTCTAACGCTTAATATGTGAATATAGTAATCGTTTGGGGCTCTGTTAAACGCCGCATACACAATATGAACTGCCTGCCTACGATTGTTTGGCCATAACTGAGATTTTTAAAATATTCATTGTTTAACTACATGGGGCTGTCTAACGCTTAATATGTGAATATAGTAATGGTTTGGGGCTCTGTTAAACGCCGCATACACAATATGAACTGCCTGTCTACGCTACCTTGGCTGTAATAGACATTTTTAAAATAATCACTGTTCAACCACATGGGGCAGTCTAACGCTTAGTACACACCATATGAACTGCCAGCATACGATAGCTTGGCCGTAATAGACATTTTTGAAATATTCACTGTTCAACCACATAGGGCAGTCTATCGCTTACTATGTGAATATAGTAATAGTTTGGGACTCTGTTTAACGCCGCATACACCAGGCAGTTCATAAACTGCCTGCCTACGATAGTTTGGTTAAAACAGACATTTTTGAAATATTCACTGTTCAACCACATGGGGCAGTCTAACGCTTAATATGTGAATATAGTAATGGTTTGGGGCTCTGTTAAACGCCACATACACAATATGAACTGCCTGTCTACGATACCTTGGCTGTAATAGACATTTTTGAAATAATCACTGTTCAACCACATGGGGCAGTCTAACGCTTAGTGCACACCATATGAACTGCCAGCCTACGATAGCTTGGCCGTAATAGACATTTTTGAAATATTCACTGTTCAACCTCATGGGGCAGTCTAACGCTTACTATGTGGATATAGTAATCGTTTGGGGCTCTGTTAAACGCCGCATACACAATATGAACTGCCTGCCTACGATACCTTGGCTGTAATAGACATTTTTGAAATATTCACTGTTCAACCACATGGGGCAGTCTAACGCTTACTATGTGGATATAGTAATGGTTTATGGTTTTGTTAAACGCCGCATACACAATATGAACTGCCTGTCTACGATACCTTGGCTGTAATAGACATTTTTGAAATATTCACTGTTCAACCACATGGGGTAGTTTAGCGCCTAATATGTGGATATAGTAATGGTTTGGGGCTCTGCTAAACGCCGCATACATAATATGAACTGCCTGTCTACGATACCTTGGCTGTAATAGACATTTTTGAAATATTCACTGTTCAACCACATGGGGCAGTCTAACGCTTACTATGTGGATATAGTATTCGTTTGGGGCTCTGTTTAACGCCTCATACACAATATGAACTGCCTGATTACGATAGCTTGGCCGTAATAGACATTTTTGAAATATTCACTGTTCATCCTTATGGGGCAGTCTAACGCTTAATATGTGAATATAGTAATGTTTTGGGACTCTGTAAAACGCCGCATACACAATATGAACTGCCTGCCTACGATACCTTGGCTGAAATAGACATTTTTGAAATATTCACTGTTCAACCACATGGGGCAGTCTAACGCTTAATATGTGAATATAGTAATGGTTTGGGGCTCTGTATAACCCCGCATACACAATATAAACAGCCTGCCTACGATAGTTTGGCTAAAACAGAAATTTTTGAAATATTCACTGTTCATCCTTATAGGGCAGTCTAACGCTTAATATGTGAATATAGTAATCGTTTGGGGCTCTGTTAAACGCCGCATACACAATATGAACTGCCTGCCTACGATTGTTTGGCCATAACTGACATTTTTAAAATATTCATTGTTTAACTACATGGGGCTGTCTAACGCTTAATATGTGAATATAGTAATGGTTTGGGGCTCTGTTAAACGCCGCATACACAATATGAACTGCCTGTCTACGCTACCTTGGCTGTAATAGACATTTTTAAAATAATAACTGTTCAACCACATGGGGCAGTCTAACGCTTAGTACACACCATATGAACTGCCAGCATACGATAGCTTGGCCGTAATAGACATTTTTGAAATATTCACTGTTCAACCACATAGGGCAGTCTATCGCTTACTATGTGAATATAGTAATGGTTTGGGACTCTGTTTAACGCCGCATACACCAGGCAGTTCATAAACTGCCTGCCTACGATAGTTTGGATAAAACAGACATTTTTGAAATATTCACTGTTCAACCACATGGGGCAGTCTAACGCTTAATATGTGAATATAGTAATGGTTTGGGGCTCTGTTAAAGGCCACATACACAATATGAACTGCCTGTCTACGATACCTTGGCTGTAATAGACATTTTTGAAATAATCACTGTTCAACCACATGGGGCAGTCTAACGCTTAGTGCACACCATATGAACTGCCAGCCTACGATAGCTTGGCCGTAATAGACATTTTTGAAATATTCACTGTTCAACCTCATGGGGCAGTCTAACGCTTACTATGTGGATATAGTAATCGTTTGGGGCTCTGTTAAACGCCGCATACACAATATGAACTGCCTGCCTACGATACCTTGGCTGTAATAGACATTTTTGAAATATTCACTGTTCAACCACATGGGGCAGTCTAACGCTTACTATGTGGATATAGTAATGGTTTATGGTTTTGTTAAACGCCGCATACACAATATGAACTGCCTGTCTACGATACCTTGGCTGTAATAGACATTTTTGAAATATTCACTGTTCATCTTTATGGGGCAGTCTAACGCTTAATATGTGAATATAGTAATGGTTTGGGACTCTGTAAAACGCCGCATACACAATATGAACTGCCTGCCTACGATTGTTTGGCCATAACTGACATTTTTAAAATATTCATTGTTTAACTACATGGGGCAGTCTAACGCTTAATATGTGAATATAGTAACGGTTTGGGACTCTGTAAAACGCCGCATACAAAATATGAACTGCCTGCCTACGATAGCTTGGCCTTAATATGCAATTTTGAAATATTCAATGTTCACTCACATGGGGCAGTCTAACGCTTAATATGTGGATATAGTAATGGTTTGGGGCTCTATATAACCCCGCATACACAATATGAACAGCCTGCCTATGATAGTTTGGCTAAAACAGACATTTTTGAAATATTCACTGTTCAACCACATGGGGCAGTCTAACGCCTAATATGTGAAAGTAGTAATGCTTTAAGATTCTGTATAACGCCGCATGCACAATATGAACTGCCTGCCTACGATAGTTTGGCTATAACAGACATTTTTTAATTATTCACTGTTCAACAACAGAGGGCAGTCTAACGCCTAATATGTGGATATGGTAATGGTTTGGGGCTCTGTATAACGCCGCATACACAATATGAACTGCCTGCTTACGATAGTTTGGCTATAACATACACTTTTGAATAATTCACTGTTCAACAACATAGGGCAGTCTAACGCCTAATATGTGGATATAGTAATGGTTTGGGGCTCTGTATAACCCCGCGTGCACAATATGGACAGCCTGCCTACGATAGTTTGGCTATAACAGACATTTTTTAATTATTTACTGTTCAATTACATAGGGCAGTCTAACGCCTAATATGTGGATATAGTAATGGTTTGGGGCTCTGTATAACGCCGCATACACAATATGAACTGCCTGCCTACGATAGCTTGGCCGTAATAGACATTTTTGAAATATTCACTGTTCATCCACATGGGGCAGTCAAACGCTTAATATGTGAATATAGTAATGGTTTGGGGCTCTGTTAAACGCCGCATACACAATATGAACTGCCTGTCTAGGATACCTTGGCTGTAATAGACATTTTTGAAATATTCACTGTTCAACCACATGGGGCAGTCTAACGCTTACTATGTGGATTTAGTAATCGTTTGGGGCTCTGTTTAACGCCTCATACACAATATGAACTGCCTGCCTACGATAGTTTGGCTAAAACAGACATTTTTAAAATATTCACTGTTCATCCTTATGGGGCAGTCTAACGCTTAATATGTGAATATAGTAAGGGTTTGGGGCTCTGTTAAACGCCGCATACACAATATGAACTGCCTGCCTACGATACCTTGGCTGTAATAGACATTTTTGAAATATTCACTGTTCAACCACATGGGGCAGTCTAACGCTTACTATGTGGAAATAGTAATGGTTAATGGTTTTGTTAAACGCCGCATACACAATATGAACTACCTGTCTACGATACCTTGGCTGTAATAGACATTTTTGAAATATTCACTCTTAAACCACATGGGGTAGTTTAGCGCCTAATATGTGGATATAGTAATGGTTTGGGGCTCTGCTAAACGCCGCATTCATAATATGAACTGCCTGTCTACGATACCTTGGCTGTAACAGACATTTTTGAAATATTCACTGTTCAACCACATGGGGCAGTCTAACGCTTACTATGTGGATATAGTATTCGTTTGGGGCTCTGTTTAACGCCTCATACACAATATGAACTGCCTGATTACGATAGCTTGGCCGTAATAGACATTTTTGAAATATTCACTGTTCATCCTTATGAAGCAGTCTAACGCTTAATATGTGAATATAGTAATGGTTTGGGACTCTGTAAAACGCCGCATACACAATATGAACTGCCTGCCTACGATTGTTTGGCCATAACTGACATTTTTAAAATATTCATTGTTTAACTACATGGGGCAGTCTAACGCTTAATATGTGAATATAGTAACGGTTTGGGACTCTGTAAAACGCCGCATACAAAATATGAACTGCCTGCCTACGATAGCTTGGCCTTAATATGCAATTTTGAAATATTCAATGTTCACTCACATGGGGCAGTCTAACGCTTAATATGTGGATATAGTAATGGTTTGGGGCTCTGTATAACCCCGCATACACAATATGAACAGCCTGCCTATGATAGTTTGGCTAAAACAGACATTTTTGAAATATTCACTGTTCAACCACATGGGGCCGTCTAACGCCTAATATGTGAAAGTAGTAATGCTTTAAGATTCTGTATAACGCCGCATGCACAATATGAACTGCCTGCCTACGATAGTTTGGCTATAGCAGACATTTTTTAATTATTCACTGTTCAACAACATAGGGCAGTCTAAAGCCTAATATGTGGATATAGTAATGGTTTGGGGCTCTGTATAACCCCGCGTACACAATATGGACAGCCTGCCTACGATAGTTTGGCTAAGACAGACATTTTTGAAATATTCACTGTTCATCCTCATGGGGCAGTTTAACGCTTAATATGTGAATATAGTAATGGTTTGGGGCTCTGTTAAACGCCGCATACACAATATGAACTGCCTGTCTACGATACCTTGGCTGTAATAGACATTTTTGAAATATTCACTGTTCAACCACATGGGGCAGTCTAACGCTTACTATGTGGATATAGTAATCGTTTGGGGCTCTGTTTAACGCCTCATACACAATATGAACTGCCTGATTACGATAGCTTGGCCGTAATAGACATTTTTGAAATATTCATTGTTCAACCACATGGGGCAGTCTAACACTTACTATGTGGATATAGTAATCGTTTGGGGCTCTGTTTAACGCCTCATACACAATATGAACTGCCTGATTACGATAGCTTGGCCGTAATAGACATTTTTGAAATATTCACTGTTCAACCACATGGGGCAGTCTAGCGCCTAATATGTGGATATAGGAATGGTTTGGGGATCTGTATAGCGCCGCATACATAATATGAACAGCCTGCCTTCGATAGTTTGGCTAAAACAGACATTTTTGAAATATTCACTGTTCAACCACATGGGGCAGTCTAACGCTTAATATGTGAATATAGTAATGGTTTGGGGCTCTGTTAAACGCTGCATACACAATATGAACTGCCTGCCTACGATACCTTGGCTGTAATAGACATTTTTGAAATATTCACTGTTCAACCACATGGGTCAGTCTAACGCTTAATATGTGAATATAGTAATGGTTTGGGGCTCTGTATAACCCCGCATACACAATATGAACAGCCTGCCTACAATAGTTTGGCTAAAACAGACATTTTTGAAATATTCACTGTTCGTTCTTATGGGGCAGTCTACCGCTTAATATTTGAATATAGTAATGGTTTGGGGCTCTGTTTAACGCCGCATACACCAGGCAGTTCATAAACTGCCTGCCTACGATAGTTTGGCCGTAATAGACATTTTTGAAATATTCACTGTTCAACCACATGGGGCAGTCTAACGCTTAATATGTGAATATAGTAATGGTTTGGGGCTCTGTTAAACGCCACATACACAATATGAACTGCCTGTCTACGATACCTTGGCTGTAATAGACATTTTTGAAATAATCACTGTTCAACCACATGGGGCAGTCTAACGCTTAGTACACACCATATGAACTGCCAGCCTACGATAGCTTGGCCGTAATAGACATTTTTGAAATATTCACTGTTCAACCTCATGGGGCAGTCTAACGCTTACTATGTGGATATAGTAATCGTTTGAGGCTCTGTTAAACGCCGCATACACAATATGAACTGCCTGCCTACGATACCTTGGCAGTAATAGACATTTTTGAAATATTCACTGTTCAACCACATGGGGCAGTCTAACGCTTACTATGTGGATATAGTAATCGTTTGGGGTTCTGTTTAACGCCTCATACACAATATGAACTGCCTGTCTACGATAGCTTGGCCGTAATAGACATTTTTGAAATATTCACTGTTCAACCACATGGGGCAGTCTAACGCTTAATATGTGAATATAGTAATGGTTTGGGGCTCTGTTAAACGCCACATACACAATATGAACTGCCTGTCTACGATACCTTGGCTGTAATAGACATTTTTGAAATAATCACTGTTCAACCACATGGGACAGTCTAACGCTTAGTACACACCATATGAACTGCCAGCCTACGATAGCTTGGCCGTAATAGACATTTTTGAAATATTCACTGTTCAACCTCATGGGGCAGTCTAACGCTTACTATGTGGATATAGTAATCGTTTGGGGTTCTGTTTAACGCTTCATACACAATATGAACTGCCTGCCTACGATAGTTTGGCTAAAACAGACATTTTTAAAATATTAACTGTTCATCCTTATGGGGCAGTCTAACGCTTAATATGTGAATATAGTAATGGTTTGGGGCTCTGTATAACCCCGCATACACAATATGAACAGCCTGCTTACGATAGTTTGGCTAAAACAGAAATTTTTGAAATATTAACTGTTCATCCTTATGGGGCAGTCTAACGCTTAATATGTGAATATAGTAATGGTTTGGGGCTCTGTATAACCCCGCATACACAATATGAACAGCCTGCCTACGATACCTTGGCTGTAATAGACATTTTTGAAATATTCACTGTTCAACCACATGGGGCAGTCTAACGCTTACTATGTGGATATAGCAATCGTTTGGGGTTCTGTTTAACGCCTCATACACAATATGAACTGCCTGCCTACGATAGTTTGGCTAAAACAGACATTTTTAAAATATTAACTGTTCATCCTTATGGGGCAGTCTAACGCTTAATATGTGAATATAGTAATGGTTTGGGGCTCTGTATAACCCCGCATACACAATATGAACAGCCTGCCTACGATAGTTTGGCTAAAACAGAAATTTTTGAAATATTCACTGTTCATCCTTATAGGGCAGTCTAACGCTTAATATGTGAATATAGTAATCGTTTGGGGCTCTGTTAAACGCCGCATACACAATATGAACTGCCTGCCTACGATTGTTTGGCCATAACTGACATTTTTAAAATAATTATTGTTTAACTACATGGGGCTGTCCAACGCTTAATATGTGAATATAGTAATGGTTTGGGGCTCTGTTAAACGCCGCATACACAATATGAACTGCCTGTCTACGCTACCTTGGCTGTAATAGACATTTTTAAAATAATCACTGTTCAACCACATGGGGCAGTCTAACGCTTAGTACACACCATATGAACTGCCAGCATACGATAGCTTGGCCGTAATAGACATTTTTGAAATATTCACTGTTCAACCTCATGGGGCAGTCTAACGCTTACTATGTGGATATAGTAATCGTTTGGGGCTCTGTATAACGCCTTATACACAATATGAACTGCCTGCCTACGATAGTTTGGCTAAAACAGACATTTTTGAAATATTCACTGTTCATCCTCATGGGGCAGTCTAACGCTTAATATGTGAATATAGTAATGGTTTGGGACTCTGTAAAATGCCGCATACAAAATATGAACTGCCTGCCTACGATAGCTTGGCCTTAATATGCAATTTTGAAATATTCAATGTTCACTCACATGGGGCAGTCTAACGCTTACTATGTGAACTGCCTGCCTACGATACCTTGGCTGTAATAGACATTTTTGAAATATTCACTGTTCAACCACATGGGGTAGTCTAACGCCTAATATGTGAAAGTAGTAATGCTTTAAGATTCTGTATAACGCCGCATGCACAATATGAACTGCCTGCCTACGATAGTTTGGCTATAACAGACATTTTTTAATTATTCACTGTTCAACAACATAGGGCAGTCTAACGCCTAATATGTGGATATGGTAATGGTTTGGGGCTCTGTATAACCCCGCATACACAATATGAACAGCCTGCCTACGATAGTTTGGCTAAAACAGACATTTTTGAAATATTCACTGTTCGTTCTTATGGGGCAGTCTACCGCTTAATATTTGAATATAGTAATGGTTTGGGGCTCTGTTAAACGCCACATACACAATATGAACTGCCTGCCTACGATAGCTTGGCCGTAATAGACATTTTTGAAATATTCACTGTTCAACCACATAGGGCAGTCTATCGCTTACTATGTGAATATAGTAATGGTTTGGGACTCTGTTTAACGCCGCATACACCAGGCAGTTCATAAACTGCCTGCCTACGATAGTTTGGCCGTAATAGACATTTTTGAAATAATCACTGTTCAACCACATGGGGCAGTCTAACGCTTAGTACACACCATATGAACTGCCAGCCTACGATAGCTTGGCCGTAATAGACATTTTTGAAATATTCACTGTTCAACCTCATGGGGCAGTCTAACGCTTACTATGTGGATATAGTAATCGTTTGGGGCTCTGTTAAACGCCGCATACACAATATGAACTGCCTGCCTACGATACCTTGGCTGTAATAGACATTTTTGAAATATTCACTGTTCAACCACATGGGGCAGTCTAACGCTTAATATGTGAATATAGTAATGGTTTGGGGCTCTGTTAAACGCCGCATACACAATATGAACTGCCTGCCTACGATAGCTTGGCCGTAATAGACATTTTTGAAATATTCACTGTTCAACCACATGGGGCAGTCTAACGCTTACTATGTGGATATAGTAATCGTTTGGGGCTCTGTTAAAAGCCGCATACACAATATGAACTGCCTGCCTACGATACCTTGGCTGTAATAGACATTTTTGAAATATTCACTGTTCAACAACATGGGGCAGTCTAGCGCCTAATATGTGAATATAGTAATGGTTTGGGGCTCTGTATAACCCCGCATACACAATATGAACAGCCTGCCTACGAAAGCTTGGCCGTAATAGACATTTTTGAAATATTCACTGTTCAACCACATGGAGCAGTCTAACGCTTACTATGTGGATATAGTAATGGTTTGGGGCTCTGTTAAACGCCGCATACACAATATGAACTGCCTGCCTACGATACCTTGGCTGTAATAGACATTTTTGAAATATTCACTGTTCAACCACATCGGGTAGTCTAGCGCCTAATATGTGAAAGTAGTAATGCTTTAAGATTCTGTATAACGCCGCATGCACAATATGAACTGCCTGCCTACGATAGTTTGGCTATAACAGACATTTTTTAATTATTCACTGTTCAACAGCATAGGGCAGTCTAACGCCTAATATGTGGATATAGTAATGGTTTGGGGCTCTGTATAACCCCGCATACACAATATGAACAGCCTGCCTACGATAGTTTGTCTATAACAGACATTTTTTTATTATTTACTGTTCAATTACATAGGGCAGTCTAACGCCTAATATGTGGATATAGTAATGGTTTGGGGCTCTGTATAACGCCGCATACACAATATGAACTGCCTGCCTACGATAGCTGGGCCGTAATAGACATTTTTGAAATATTCACTGTTCATCCACATGGGGCAGTCTAACGCTTAATATGTGAATATAGTAATGGTTTGGGGCTCTGTTAAACGCCGCATACACAATATGAACTGCCTGTCTAGGATACCTTGGCTGTAATAGACATTTTTGAAATATTCACTGTTCAACCACATGGGGCAGTCTAACGCTTAGTACACACCATATGAACTGCCTGCCTACGATAGCTTGGCCGTAATAGACAATTTTGAAATATTCACTGTTCAACCACATGGGGCAGTCTAACGCTTACTATGTGAATATAATAATGGTTTGGGACTCTGTTTAACGCCGCATACACCAGGCAGTTCATAAACTGCCTGCCTACGATAGTTTGGCTAAAACAGACATTTTTGAAATATTCACTGTTCAACCACATGGGGCAGTCTAACGCTTAATATGTGAATATAGTAATGGTTTGGGGCTTTGTTAAACGCCGCATACACAATATAAACTACCTGCCTACGACAGCTTGGCCGTAATAGACATTTTTGAAATATTCACTGTTCAACCACATGGGGCAGTCTAACGCTTAGTACACACCATATGAACTGCCTGCCTACGATAGCTTGGCCGTAATAGACAATTTTGAAATATTCACTGTTCAACCACATGGGGCAGTCTAACGCTTACTATGTGGATATAGTAATCGTTTGGGGCTCTGTTTAACGCCTCATACACAATATGAACTGCCTGCCTACGATAGCTTGGCCGTAATAGACATTTTTGAAATATTCACTGTTCAACCACATGGAGCAGTCTAACGCTTACTATGTGGATATAGTAATCGTTTGGGGCTCTGTTAAAAGCCGCATACACAATATGAACTGCCTGCCTACGATACCTTGGCTGTAATAGACATTTTTGAAATATTCACTGTTCAACAACATGGGGCAGTCTAGCGCCTAATATGTGGATATAGTAATGGTTTGGGGCTCTGTATAACCCCGCATACACAATATGAACAGCCTGCCTACGAAAGCTTGGCCGTAATAGACATTTTTGAAATATTCACTGTTCAACCACATGGGGCAGTCTAACGCTTAATATGTGAATATAGTAATCGTTTGGGGTTCTGTTTAACGCCTCATACACAATATGAACTGCCTGCCTACGATAGTTTGGCTAAAACAGACATTTTTAAAATATTCACTGTTCATCCTTATAGGGCAGTCTAACGCTTAATATGTGAATATAGTAATCGTTTGGGGCTCTGTTAAACGCCGCATACACAATATGAACTGCCTGCCTACGATAGCTTGGCCGTAATAGACATTTTTGAAATATTCACTGTTCAACCACATGGGGCAGTCTAACGCTTACTATGTGGATATAGTAATCGTTTGGGGCTCTGTTAAACGCCGCATACACAATATGAACTGCCTGCCTACGATACCTTGGCTGTAATAGACATTTTTGAAATATTCACTGTTCAACCACATGGGGCAGTCTAACGCTTACTATGTGGAAATAGTAATGGTTAATGGTTTTGTTAAACGCCGCATACACAATATGAACTACCTGTCTACGATACCTTGGCTGTAATAGACATTTTTGAAATATTCACTCTTAAACCACATGGGGTAGTTTAGCGCCTAATATGTGGATATAGTAATGGTTTGGGGCTCTGCTAAACGCCGCATTCATAATATGAACTGCCTGTCTACGATACCTTGGCTGTAATAGACATTTTTGAAATATTCACTGTTCAACCACATGGGGCAGTCTAACGCTTACTATGTGGATATAGTATTCGTTTGGGGCTCTGTTTAACGCCTCATACACAATATGAACTGCCTGATTACGATAGCTTGGCCGTAATAGACATTTTTGAAATATTCACTGTTCATCCTTATGAAGCAGTCTAACGCTTAATATGTGAATATAGTAATGGTTTGGGACTCTGTAAAACGCCGCATACACAATATGAACTGCCTGCCTACGATTGTTTGGCCATAACTGACATTTTTAAAATATTCATTGTTTAACTACATGGGGCAGTCTAACGCTTAATATGTGAATATAGTAACGGTTTGGGACTCTGTAAAACGCCGCATACAAAATATGAACTGCCTGCCTACGATAGCTTGGCCTTAATATGCAATTTTGAAATATTCAATGTTCACTCACATGGGGCAGTCTAACGCTTAATATGTGGATATAGTAATGGTTTGGGGCTCTGTATAACCCCGCATACACAATATGAACAGCCTGCCTATGATAGTTTGGCTAAAACAGACATTTTTGAAATATTCACTGTTCAACCACATGGGGCAGTCTAGCGCCTAATATGTGGATATAGTAATGGTTTGGGGCTCTGTATAACCCCGCATACACAATATGAACAGCCTGCCTACGAAAGCTTGGCCGTAATAGACATTTTTGAAATATTCACTGTTCAACCTCATGGGACAGTCTAACGCTTACTATGTGGATATAGTAATCGTTTGGGGCTCTGTTAAACGCCGCATACACAATATGAACTGCCTGCCTACGATACCTTGGCTGTAATAGACATTTTTGAAATATTCACTGTTCAACCACATGGGGCAGTCTAACGCTTAATATGTGAATATAGTAAGGGTTTGGGGCTCTGTTAAACGCCGCATACACAATATGAACTGCCTGCCTACGATACCTTGGCTGTAATAGACATTTTTGAAATATTCACTGTTCAACCACATGGGGCAGTCTAACGCTTACTATGTGGAAATAGTAATGGTTAATGGTTTTGTTAAACGCCGCATACACAATATGAACTACCTGTCTACGATACCTTGGCTGTAATAGACATTTTTGAAATATTCACTCTTAAACCACATGGGGTAGTTTAGCGCCTAATATGTGGATATAGTAATGGTTTGGGGCTCTGTATAACCCCGCATACACAATATGAACAGCCTGCCTACGATAGTTTGGCTAAAACCGACATTTTTGAAATATTCACTGTTCATCCTTATAGGGCAGTCTAACGCTTAATATGTGAATATAGTAATGGTTTGGGGCTTTGTTAAACGCCGCATACACAATATGAACTGCCTGCCTACGATAGCTTGGCCGTAATAGACATTTTTGAAATATTCACTGTTCAACCACATGGGGCAGTCTAACGCTTAATATGTGAATATAGTAATGGTTTGGGGCTCTGTTAAACGCCGCATACACAATATGAACTGCCTGCCTACGATAGCTTGGCCGTAATAGACATTTTTGAAATATTCACTGTTCAACCACATGGGGCAGTCTAACGCTTAATATGTGAATATAGTAATGGTTTGGGGCTCTGTTAAACGCCGCATACACAATATGAACTGCCTGCCTACGATAGCTTGCCCGTAATAGACATTTTTGAAATATTCACTGTTCAACCACATGGGGCAGTCTAACGCTTACTATGTGAATATAATAATGGTTTGGGTCTCTGTTTAACGCCGCATACACCAGATGAACAGCCTGCCTACCATAGTTTGGCTAAAACAGACATTTTTGAAATATTCACTGTTCAATCACATAGGGCAGTCTAACGCTTACTATGTGAATATAGTAATGGTTTGGGACTCTGTTTAACGCCGCATACACCAGGCAGTTCATAAACTGCCTGCCTACGATAGTTAGGCTAAAACAGACATTTTTGAAATATTCACTGTTCAACCACATGGGGCAGTCTAACGCTTAATATGTGAATATAGTAATGGTTTGGGGCTCTGTTAAACGCCGCATACACAATATAAACTGCCTGTCTAGGATACCTTGGCTGTAATAGACATTTTTGAAATATTCACTGTTCAACCACATGGGGCAGTCTAACGCTTAGTACACACCATATGAACTGCCTGTCTACGATAGCTTGGCCGTAATAGAAATTTTTGAAATATTCACAGTTTAACCACATGGGGCAGTCTAACGCTTACTATGTGGATATAGTAATCGTTTGGGGCTCTGTTTAACGCCTCATACACAATATGAACTGCCTGCCTACGATAGCTTGGCCGTAATTGACATTTTTGAAATATTCACTGTTCAACCACATGGAGCAGTCTAACGCTTACTATGTGGATATAGTAATCGTTTGGGGCTCTGTTAAAAGCCGCATACACAATATGAACTGCCTGCCTACGATACCTTGGCTGTAATAGACATTTTTGAAATATTCACTGTTCAACAACATGGGGCAGTCTAGCGCCTAATATGTGGATATAGTAATGGTTTGGGGCTCTGTATAACCCCGCATACACAATATGAACAGCCTGCCTACGAAAGCTTGGCCGTAATAGACATTTTTGAAATATTCACTGTTCAACCACATGGGGCAGTCTAACGCTTAATATGTGAATATTGTCATGGTTTGGGGCTCTGTTAAACGCCACATACACAATATGAACTGCCTGTCTACGATACCTTGGCTGTAATAGACATTTTTGAAATAATCACTGTTCAACCACATGGGGCAGTCTAACGCTTAGTACACACCATATGAACTGCCAGCCTACGATAGCTTGGCCGTAATAGACATTTTTGAAATATTCACTGTTCAACCTCATGGGGCAGTCTAACGCTTACTATGTGGATATAGTAATCGTTTGGGGCTCTGTTAAACGCCGCATACACAATATGAACTGCCTGCCTACGATACCTTGGCTGTAATAGACATTTTTGAAATATTCACTGTTCAACCACATGGGGCAGTCTAACGCTTAATATGTGAATATAGTAATCGTTTGGGGTTCTGTTTAACGCCTCATACACAATATGAACTGCCTGCCTACGATAGTTTGGCTAAAACAGACATTTTTAAAATATTCACTGTTCATTCTTATGGGGCAGTCTAACGCTTAATATGTGAATATAGTAATGGTTTGGGGCTCTGTATAACCCCGCATACACAATATGAACAGCCTGCCTACGATAGTTTGGCTAAAACAGAAATTTTTGAAATATTCACTGTTCAACCACATGGGGCAGTCTAACGCTTAATATGTGAATATAGTAATGGTTTGGGGCTCTGTATAACCCCGCATACACAATATGAACTGCCTGCCTACGATAGCTTGGCCGTAATAGACATTTTTGAAATATTCACTGTTCAACCACATGGGGCAGTCTAACGCTTACTATGTGGATTTAGTAATCGTTTGGGGCTCTGTTTAACGCCTCATACACAATATGAACTGCCTGCCTACGATAGTTTGGCTAAAACAGACATTTTTAAAATATTCACTGTTCATCCTTATGGGGCAGTCTAACGCTTAATATGTGAATATAGTAAGGGTTTGGGGCTCTGTTAAACGCCGCATACACAATATGAACTGCCTGCCTACGATAGCTTTGCCGTAATAGACATTTTTGAAATATTCACTGTTCAACCACATGGAGCAGTCTAACGCTTACTATGTGGATATAGTAATCGTTTGGGGCTCTGTTAAAAGCCGCATACACAATATGAACTGCCTGCCTACGATACCTTGGCTGTAATAGACATTTTTGAAATATTCACTGTTCAACAACATGGGGCAGTCTAGCGCCTAATATGTGGATATAGTAATGGTTTGGGGCTCTGTATAACCCCGCATACACAATATGAACAGCCTGCCTACGAAAGCTTGGCCGTAATAGACATTTTTGAAATATTCACTGTTCAACCTCATGGGACAGTCTAACGCTTACTATGTGGATATAGTAATCGTTTGGGGCTCTGTTAAACGCCGCATACACAATATGAACTGCCTGCCTACGATACCTTGGCTGTAATAGACATTTTTGAAATATTCACTGTTCAACCACATGGGGCAGTCTAACGCTTAATATGTGAATATAGTAATCGTTTGGGGTTCTGTTTAACGCCTCATACACAATATGAACTGCCTGCCTACGATAGTTTGGCTAAAACAGACATTTTTAAAATATTCACTGTTCATTCTTATGGGGCAGTCTAACGCTTAATATGTGAATATAGTAATGGTTTGGGGCTCTGTATAACCCCGCATACACAATATGAACAGCCTGCCTACGATAGTTTGGCTAAAACAGAAATTTTTGAAATATTCACTGTTCAACCACATGGGGCAGTCTAACGCTTAATATGTGAATATAGTAATCGTTTGGGGTTCTGTTTAACGCCTCATACACAATATGAACTGCCTGCCTACGATAGTTTGGCTAAAACAGACATTTTTAAAATATTCACTGTTCATCCTTATAGGGCAGTCTAACGCTTAATATGTGAATATAGTAATCGTTTGGGGCTCTGTTAAACGCCGCATACACAATATGAACTGCCTGCCTACGATAGCTTGGCCGTAATAGACATTTTTGAAATATTCACTGTTCAACCACATGGGGCAGTCTAACGCTTACTATGTGGATATAGTAATCGTTTGGGGCTCTGTTTAACGCCTCATACACAATATGAACTGCCTGCCTACGATACCTTGGCTGTAATAGACATTTTTGAAATATTCACTGTTCAACCACATGGGGCAGTCTAGCGCCTAATATGTGGATATAGTAATGGTTTGGGGCTCTGTATAACCCCGCATACACAATATGAACAGCCTGCCTACGATAGTTTGGCTAAAACCGACATTTTTGAAATATTCACTGTTCATCCTTATAGGGCAGTCTAACGCTTAATATGTGAATATAGTAATGGTTTGGGGCTTTGTTAAACGCCGCATACACAATATGAACTGCCTGCCTACGATAGCTTGGCCGTAATAGACATTTTTGAAATATTCACTGTTCAACCACATGGGGCAGTCTAACGCTTACTATGTGAATATAATAATGGTTTGGGTCTCTGTTTAACGCCGCATACACCAGATGAACAGCCTGCCTACCATAGTTTGGCTAAAACAGACATTTTTGAAATATTCACTGTTCAATCACATAGGGCAGTCTAACGCTTACTATGTGAATATAGTAATGGTTTGGGACTCTGTTTAACGCCGCATACACCAGGCAGTTCATAAACTGCCTGCCTACGATAGTTAGGCTAAAACAGACATTTTTGAAATATTCACTGTTCAACCACATGGGGCAGTCTAACGCTTAATATGTGAATATAGTAATGGTTTGGGGCTCTGTTAAACGCCGCATACACAATATAAACTGCCTGTCTAGGATACCTTGGCTGTAATAGACATTTTTGAAATATTCACTGTTCAACCACATGGGGCAGTCTAACGCTTAGTACACACCATATGAACTGCCTGTCTACGATAGCTTGGCCGTAATAGAAATTTTTGAAATATTCACAGTTTAACCACATGGGGCAGTCTAACGCTTACTATGTGGATATAGTAATCGTTTGGGGCTCTGTTTAACGCCTCATACACAATATGAACTGCCTGCCTACGATAGCTTGGCCGTAATTGACATTTTTGAAATATTCACTGTTCAACCACATGGAGCAGTCTAACGCTTACTATGTGGATATAGTAATCGTTTGGGGCTCTGTTAAAAGCCGCATACACAATATGAACTGCCTGCCTACGATACCTTGGCTGTAATAGACATTTTTGAAATATTCACTGTTCAACAACATGGGGCAGTCTAGCGCCTAATATGTGGATATAGTAATGGTTTGGGGCTCTGTATAACCCCGCATACACAATATGAACAGCCTGCCTACGAAAGCTTGGCCGTAATAGACATTTTTGAAATATTCACTGTTCAACCACATGGGGCAGTCTAACGCTTAATATGTGAATATAGTCATGGTTTGGGGCTCTGTTAAACGCCACATACACAATATGAACTGCCTGTCTACGATACCTTGGCTGTAATAGACATTTTTGAAATAATCACTGTTCAACCACATGGGGCAGTCTAACGCTTAGTACACACCATATGAACTGCCAGCCTACGATAGCTTGGCCGTAATAGACATTTTTGAAATATTCACTGTTCAACCTCATGGGGCAGTCTAACGCTTACTATGTGGATATAGTAATCGTTTGGGGCTCTGTTAAACGCCGCATACACAATATGAACTGCCTGCCTACGATACCTTGGCTGTAATAGACATTTTTGAAATATTCACTGTTCAACCACATGGGGCAGTCTAACGCTTAATATGTGAATATAGTAATCGTTTGGGGTTCTGTTTAACGCCTCATACACAATATGAACTGCCTGCCTACGATAGTTTGGCTAAAACAGACATTTTTAAAATATTCACTGTTCATTCTTATGGGGCAGTCTAACGCTTAATATGTGAATATAGTAATGGTTTGGGGCTCTGTATAACCCCGCATACACAATATGAACAGCCTGCCTACGATAGTTTGGCTAAAACAGAAATTTTTGAAATATTCACTGTTCAACCACATGGGGCAGTCTAACGCTTAATATGTGAATATAGTAATGGTTTGGGGCTCTGTATAACCCCGCATACACAATATGAACTGCCTGCCTACGATAGCTTGGCCGTAATAGACATTTTTGAAATATTCACTGTTCAACCACATGGGGCAGTCTAACGTTTAATATGTGAATATAGTAATCGTTTGGGGTTCTGTTTAACGCTTCATACACAATATGAACTGCCTGCCTACGATAGTTTGGCTAAAACAGACATTTTTAAAATATTCACTGTTCATCCTTATAGGGCAGTCTAACGCTTAATATGTGAATATAGTAATCGTTTGGGGCTCTGTTAAACGCCGCATACACAATATGAACTGCCTGCCTACGATAGTTTGGCTAAAACAGACATTTTTAAAATATTCACTGTTCATCCTTATAGGGCAGTCTAACGCTTACTATGTGGATATAGTAATCGTTTGGGGCTCTGTTTAACGCCTCATACACAATATGAACTGCCTGCCTACGATACCTTGGCTGTAATAGACATTTTTGAAATATTCACTGTTCAACCACATGGGGCAGTCTAGCGCCTAATATGTGGATATAGTAATGGTTTGGGGCTTTGTTAAACGCCGCATACACAATATGAACAGCCTGCCTACGATAGCTTGGCCGTAATAGACATTTTTGAAATATTCACTGTTCAACCACATGGGGCAGTCTAGCGCCTAATATGTGGATATAGTAATGGTTTGGTGCTCTGTATAACCCCGCATACACAATATGAACAGCCTGCCTACGAAAGCTTGGCCGTAATAGACATTTTTGAAATATTCACTGTTCAACCACATGGAGCAGTCTAACGCTTACTATGTGGATATAGTAATGGTTTGGGGCTCTGTTAAACGCCGCATACACAATATGAACTGCCTGCCTACGATACCTTGGCTGTAATAGACATTTTTGAAATATTGACTGTTCAACCACATCGGGTAGTCTAGCGCCTAATATGTGAAAGTAGTAATACTTTAAGATTCTGTATAACGCCGCATGCACAATATGAACTACCTGCCTACGATAGTTTGGCTATAACAGACATTTTTTAATTATTCACTGTTCAACAACATAGGGCAGTCTAACGCCTAATATGTGGATATAGTAATGGTTTGGGGCTCTGTATAACCCCGCATACACAATATGAACAGCCTGCCTACGATAGTTTGTCTATAACAGACATTTTTTAATTATTTACTGTTCAATTACATAGGGCAGTCTAACGCCTAATATGTGGATATAGTAATGGTTTGGGGCTCTGTATAACGCCGCATACACAATATGAACTGCCTGCCTACGATAGCTTGGCCGTAATCTACATTTTTGAAATATTCACTGTTCATCCACATGGGGCAGTCTATCGCTTAATATGTGAATATAGTAATGGTTTGAAGCTCTGTTAAACGCCGCATACACAATATGAACTGCCTGTCTAGGATACCTTGGCTGTAATAGACATTTTTGAAATATTCACTGTTCCACCACATGGGGCAGTCTAACGCTTAGTACACACCATATGAACTGCCTGCCTACGATAGCTTGGCCGTAATAGACATTTTTGAAATATTCACTGTTCAACCACATGGGGCAGTCTAACGCTTACTATGTGAATATAATAATGGTTTGGGACTCTGTTTAACGCCGCATACACCAGGCAGTTCATAAACTGCCTAATTACGATAGTTTGGCTAAAACAGACATTTTTGAAATATTCACTGTTCAACCACATGGGGCAGTCTAACGCTTAATATGTGAATATAGTAATTGTTTGGGGCTCTGTTAAACGCCGCATACACAATATGAACTGCCTGCCTACGATAGCTTGCCCGTAATAGACATTTTTGAAATATTCACTGTTCAACCACATGGGGCAGTCTAACGCTTACTATGTGGTTATAGTAATCGTTTTGGGGTCTGTTAAACGCCGCATACACAATATGAACTGCCTGCCTACGATACCTTGGCCGTAATAGACATTTTTGAAATATTCACTGTTCAACCACATGGGGCAGTCTAACGCTTACTATGTGAATATAATAATGGTTTGGGACTCTGTTTAACGCCGCATACACCAGATGAACTGCCTGCTTACCATAGTTTGGCTAAAACAGACATTTTTGAAATATTCACTGTTCAACCACATAGGGCAGTCTATCGCTTACTATGTGAATATAGTAATGGTTTGGGACTCTGTTTAACGCCGTATACACCAGGCAGTTCATAAACTGCCTGCCTACGATAGTTTGGCTAAAACAGACATTTTTGAAATATTCACTGTTCAACCACATGAGGCAGTCTAACGCTTAATATGTGAATATAGTAATGGTTTGGGGCTCTGTTAAACGCCGCATACACAATATAAACTGCCTGTCTACGATACCTTGGCTGTAATAGACATTTTTGAAATATTCACTGTTCAACCACATGGGGCAGTCTAACGATTAGTACACACCATATGAACTGCCTGTCTACGATAGCTTGCCCGTAATAGACATTTTTGAAATATTCACTGTTCAACCACATGGGGCAGTCTAACGCTTACTATGTGGTTATAGTAATCGTTTTGGGGTCTGTTAAACGCCGCATACACAATATGAACTGCCTGCCTACGATACCTTCGCTGTAATAGACATTTTTGAAATATTCACTGTTCAACCACATGGGGCAGTCTAACGCTTAGTTCACACCATATGAACTGCCTGTCTACGATAGCTTGGCCGTAATAGACATTTTTGAAATATTCACTGTTCAACCACATGGGGCAGTCTAACGCTTACTATGTGGATATAGTAATCGTTTGGGGCTCTGTTTAACGCCTCATACACAATATGAACTGCCTGCCTACGATAGCTTGGCCGTAATAGACATTTTTGAAATATTCACTGTTCAACCACATGGAGCAGTCTAACGCTTACTATGTGGATATAGTAATCGTTTGGGGCTCTGTTTAACGCCTCATACACAATATGAACTGCCTGCCTACGATAGTTTGGCTAAAACAGACATTTTTGAAATATTCACTGTTCATCCTTATGGGGCAGTCTAACGTTTAATATGTGAATATAGTAATGGTTTGGGGCTCTGTTAAACGCCTCATACACAATATGAACTGCCTGCCTACGATAGTTTGGCTAAAACAGACATTTTTAAAATATTCACTGTTCATCCTTATGGGGCAGTCTAACGCTTAATATGTGAAGATAGTAATGGTTTGGGGCTCTGTATAACCCCGCATACACAATATGATCAGCCTGCCTACGATAGTTTGGCTAAAACAGACATTTTTGAAATATTCACAGCTCAACCACATAGGGCAGTCTAACGCTTAATATGTGAATATAGTAATGGTTTGGGGCTCTGTTAAACGCCGCATACACAATATGAACTGCCTGCCTACGATAGCAAGGCTGTAATAGACATTTTTGAAATATTCACAGCTCAACCACATAGGGCAGTCTAACGCTTAATATGTGAATATAGTAATGGTTTGGGGCTCTGTTAAACGCCGCATACACAATATGAACTGCCTGCCTACGATAGCTTGGCCGTAATAGACATTTTTGAAATATTCACTGTTCAAACACATGGGGCAGTCTAACGCTTACTATGTGGATATAGTAATCGTTTAGGGCTCTGTTTAACGCCTCATACACAATATGAACTGCCTGCCTACGATAGCAAGGCTGTAATAGACATTTTTGAAATATTCACTGCTCAACCACATAGGGCAGTCTATCGCTTACTATGTGAATATAGTAATGGTTTGGGACTCTGTTTATCGCCGCATACACCAGGCAGTTCATAAACCGCCTGCCTACGGTAGTTTGACTAAAACAGACATTTTTGAAATATTCACTGTTCAACCTCATGGGGCAGTCTAACGCTTACTATATGAATATAGTAATGGTTTGGGGCTCTGTTAAACGTCGCATACACAATATGAACTGCCTGTCTACGATATCTTGGCTGTAATAGACATTTTTGAAATATTCACTGTTCAACCACATGGGGCAGTCTAGCGCCTAATATGTGAATATAGTAATGGTTTGGGGCTCTGTTTAACGCCTCATACACAATATGAACTGCCTGATTACGATAGCTTGGCCGTAATAGACATTTTTGAAATATTCACTGTTCAAAAACATGGGGCAGTCTAACGCTTACTATGTGGATATAATAATCGTTTGGGGCTCTGATAAACGCCGCATACACAATATGAACTGCCTGCCTACTATACTTTGGCTGTAATAGACATTTTTGAAATATTCACTGTTCAACCACATGGGGCAGTCTAACACTTACTATGTGGATATAGTAATCGTTTGGGGCTCTGTATAACGCCTCATACACAATATGAACTGCCTGCCTACGATAGCTTGCCCGTAATAGACATTTTTGAAATTTTCACTGTTCAACCACATGGGGCAGTCTAACGCTTACTATGTGGTTATAGTAATCGTTTTGGGGTCTGTTAAACGCCGCATACACAATATGAACTGCCTGCCTACGATACCTTGGCTGTAATAGACATTTTTGAAATATTCACTGTTCAACCACATGAGGCAGTCTAACGCTTACTAAGTGGTTATAGTAATCGTTTGGGGCTCTGTTAAACGCCGCATACACAATATGAACTGCCTGCCTACGATACCTTGGCTGTAATAGACATTTTTGAAATATTCACTGTTTAACCACATGGGGCAGTCTAGCGCCTAATATGTGGATATAGTAATGGTTTGGGGCTCTGTATAACCCCGCATACACAATATCAACAGCCTGCCTACGATAGTTTGGCTGAAACAGACATTTTTGAAATATTCACTGTTCAACCACATGGGGCAGTCTAACGCTTACTATGTGGATATAGTAATCGTTTGGGGATTTGTATAACGCCTCATACACAATATGATATGCCTGCCTACGATTGTTTGGCCATAACTGACATTTTTGAAATATTCACTGTTCAACCACATGGGGCAGTCTAACGCTTACTATGTGGATATAGTAATCGTTTGGGGCTGTGTTTAACGCCTCATACACAATATGAACTGCCTGCCTACGATAGCTTGGCCGTAATAGACATTTTTGAAATATTCACTGTTTAACCACATGGAGCAGTCTAACGCTTACTATGTGGATATAGTAATCGTTTGGGGCTCTGTTTAACGCCTCATACACAATATGAACTGCCTGCCTACGATAGTTTGGCTAAAACAGACATTTTTGAAATATTCACTGTTCATCCTTATGGGGCAGTCTAACGCTTAATATGTGAATATAGTAATGGTTTGGGGCTCTGTTAAACGCCGCATACACAATATGAACTGCCTGCCTACGATAGCTTGGCCGTAATAGACATTTTTGAAATATTCACTGTTCAACCACATGGGGCAGTCTAACGCTTACTATGTGGATATAGTAATGGTTTGGGGCTCTGTATAACCCCGCATACACAATATGATCAGCCTGCCTACGATAGTTTGGCTAAAACAGACATTTTTGAAATATTCACTGTTCATCCTTATGGGGCAGTCTAACGCTTAATATGTGAATATAGTAATGGTTTGGATCTCTGTTAAACGCCGCATACACAATATGATCAGCCTGCCTACGATTGTTTGGCCATAACTGACATTTTTGAAATATTCACTGTTCAACCACATGGAGCAGTCTAACGCTTACTATGTGGATATAGTAATCGTTTGGGTCTCTGTTTAACGCCTCATACACAATATGAACTGCCTGCCTACGATAGCAAGGCTGTAATAGACATTTTTGAAATATTCATTGCTCAACCACATAGGGCAGTCTACCGCTTAATATGTGAATATAGTAATGGTTTGGGGCTCTGTTAAACGCCGCATACACAATATGAACTGCCTGCCTACGATAGCTTGGCCGTAATAGACATTTTTGAAATATTCACTGTTCAACCACATGGGGCAGTCTAACGCTTACTATGTGGATATAGTAATCGTTTGGGGCTCTGTTTAACGCCGCATACACAATATGAACTGCCTGCCTACGATACCTTGGCTGTAATAGACATTTTTGAAATATTCACTGTTCAACCACATGGGGCAGTCTAGCGCCTAATATGTGGATATAGTAATGGTTTGGGGCTCTGTATAACCCCGCATACACAATATGAACAGCCTGCCTACGATAGCTTGGCCGTAATAGACATTTTTGAAATATTCACTGTTCAACCACATGGAGCAGTCTAACGCTTACTATGTGGATATAGTAATCGTTTGGGTCTCTGTTTAACGCCTCATACACAATATGAACTGCCTGCCTACGATAGCAAGGCTGTAATAGACATTTTTGAAATATTCACTGCTCAACCACATAGGGCAGTCTAACGCTTAATATGTGAATATAGTAATGGTTTGGGGCTCTGTTAAACGCCGCATACACAATATGAACTGCCTGCCTACGATACCTTGGCCGTAATAGACATTTTTGAAATATTCACTGTTCAACCACATGGGGCAGTCTAACGCTTACTATGTGGATATAGTAATCGTTTGGGGCTCTGTTAAACGCCGCATACACAATATGAACTGCCTGCCTACGATACCTTGGTTGTAATAGACATTTTTGAAATATTCACTGTTCAACCACATGGGGCAGTCTAACGCTTACTATGTGGATATAGTAATCGTTTGGGGCTCTGTTTAACGCCTCATTCACAATATGATCTGCCTGCCTACGATAGCAAGGCTGTAATAGACATTTTTGAAATATTCACAGCTCAACCACATAGGGCAGTCTAACGCTTAATATGTGAATATAGTAATGGTTTGGGGCTCTGTTAAACGCCGCATACACAATATGAACTGCCTGCCTACGATAGTTAGGCTGTAATAGACATTTTTGAAATATTCACAGCTCAACCACATAGGGCAGTCTAACGCTTTTTATGTGAAGATAGTAATGGTTTGGGGCTCTGTTAAACGCCGCATACACAATATGAACTGCCTGCCTACGATAGCTTGGCCGTAATAGACATTTTTGAAATATTCACTGTTCAACCACATGGGGCAGTCTAACGCTTAATATGTGAATATAGTAATGGTTTGGGGCTCTGTTAAACGCCGCATACACAATATAAACTGCCTGTCTACGATACCTTGGCTGTAATAGACATTTTTGAAATATTCACTGTTTAACCACATGGGGCAGTCTAACGATTAGTACACACCATATGAACTGCCTGTCTACGATAGCTTGGCCGTAATAGAAATTTTTGAAATATTCACTGTTCAACCACATGGGGCAGTCTAACGCTTACTATGTGGATATAGTAATCGTTTGGGGCTCTGTTTAACGCCTCATACACAATATGAACTGCCTGCCTACGATAGCTTGGCCGTAATAGACATTTTTGAAATATTCACTGTTCAACCACATGGAGCAGTCTAACGCTTACTATGTGGATATAGTAATCGTTTGGGGCTCTGTTTAACGCCTCATACACAATATGAACTGCCTGCCTACGATAGTTTGGCTAAAACAGACATTTTTGAAATATTCACTGTTCATCCTTATGGGGCAGTCTAACGTTTAATATGTGAATATAGTAATGGTTTGGGGCTCTGTTAAACGCCGCATACACAATATGAACTGCCTGCCTACGATAGCTTGGCCGTAATAGACATTTTTGAAATATTCACTGTTCAACCACATGGGGCAGTCTAACGCTTACTATGTGGATATAGTAATCGTTTGGGGCTCTGTTTAACGCCTCATACACAATATGAACTGCCTGCCTACGATAGTTTGGCTAAAACAGACATTTTTAAAATATTCACTGTTCATCCTTAAGGGGCAGTCTAACGCTTAATATGTGAATATAGTAATGGTTTGGGGCTCTGTTAAACGCCGCATACACAATATGAACTGCCTGCCTACGATAGCTTGGCCGTAATAGACATTTTTGAAATATTCACTGTTCAACCACATGGGGCAGTCTAACGCTTACTATGTGGATATAGTAATCGTTTGGGGCTCTGTTTAACGCCTCATACACAATATGAACTGCCTGCCTACGATAGTTTGGCTAAAACAGACATTTTTGAAATATTCACTGTTCATCCTTATGGGGCAGTCTAACGCTTAATATGTGAATATAGTAATGGTTTGGGGCTCTGTTAAACGCCGCATACACAATATGAACTGCCTGCCTACGATAGCTTGGCCGTAATAGACATTTTTGAAATATTCACTGTTCAACCACATGGGGCCGTCTAACGCTTACTATGTGGATATAGTAATCGTTTGGGGCTCTGTTAAACGCCGCATACACAATATGAACTGCCTGCCTACGATACCTTGGCTGTAATAGACATTTTTGAAATATTCACTGTTCAACCACATGGGGCAGTCTAACGCTTACTATGTGGATATAATAATCGTTTGGGGCTCTGATAAACGCCGCATACACAATATGAACTGCCTGCTTACGATAGCTTGCCCGTAATAGACATTTTTGAAATATTCGCTGTTCAACCACATGGGGCAGTCTAACGCTTACTATGTGGTTATAGTAATCGTTTTGGGGTCGGTTAAACGCCGCATACACAATATGAACTGCCTGCCTACGATACCTTGGCTGTAATAGACATTTTTGAAATTGTAACGAACCTGCATTTTGGCCACCGGAAAATGCATTCGTTAATATGAATTTATTACGAATTGCTCCTTCTGATTAATTACCTGATTATTTCCCGCTTTATAACATTTAATCTTCTGCATTATTTTAAGGTTAAGTGTTTGTTTTGATTCTGAATAATTATTAATTGGTTGACAATAGTCAACCACCCGTGCCGCATTTAAAAATCGATAATCGATTAAGAGTACTTCCGCAACCAGATATCACGATTGGAATTTGGTGATAAAAAGGACTAACATGTGCATTTTTCACAAAAGTGCAGTTTACTGATTTGTTCTGTTGTTTTGTGACTTAACTGCAACTGCATTGTGATTACTATGTGTCCGCATTTATCAGAGTAAGTCACATTTATCTGATTTAATCGTAATTTCTGCATATTGAACATTGGAATGTGGTCAACCACGCCGCTTCCAAGTTCACCCCTGATTTTCTGAATATTACTGCACTTTATCCGCATCCGCATATATTTTCTGATGTGTGTTTCTGAGTCCTGATTCATTCGTATGAATCAACCCCGTGGATGAAGGGGTGAGTTATGTCGTCAACCGCATTTTATTTTACGAGAATCTGTCAATTTATTTTCTTTTCCAATTCTGAATTATGCTATTTTCTTTTCTTTTATCCTGAATAATTAGCCAAGGCTAATTATTACAATTGCATGAATTACCCCCCGCTCTTTTGGTACTTCTAGTACCCCACCGCTGAATTCTGTAGTTTTTTGGGGTGTTTTTGACGTCATTATCTCTTCCGCGCGTACTCAGAATCCCTTCTCTGATTTCCGCATATAAAATCGGCTGCAAAGTGCCTAAAAATTCATTATTTTCTGACTGTTAAATTTCCGAACGGGAACTCTGTGTTGTTCGGAAATCTGTCTGTCTGTCCACTGGCACTGCGCACCTGTTTGATCTGTTTTTGAATTGTGATAAGTTTTACTTTGAGTTTATTTCGAGTTGTTATTTAGTTCATTTTGAGTTTGATTCTTTATACTTTACTGCAATTTACTTGTCTAAGTGCTGTGAAAGTGTGGTGACTCCGCTTATTTCCGCATTGTGTATTTCTGCATTTTTATTCTACACCCGCATACTGTATCTGCATAATTGTTTAATAACGTACCTCCGCATATTTATTATTTTCTTTGTAAGTTGATTCGAGTTTATTTTATTTTATTTCATAACGAGTGTTTGTTTATTTTCTTTATTTTGATTTCAATAAATTTGATTTTCCGTTCAATTTTCTTGCCAATTATTTCTTTTAAAATTACGGTACGTTTAATTAATCACATTGTTATTGACCCCTGGATTATATTTTCTCCACTGACATTTCTACCCGCGGTACGGTTGGTGTTTTGCCTTAAAACACCTGGCGCTCGAGAAAACGGCTCGGGTCCGCGAAAACACGCCACAAAATATTCACTGTTCAACCACATGGGGCAGTCTAACGCTTACTATGTGGTTATAGTAATCGTTTGGGGCTCTGTTAAACGCCGCATACACAATATGAACTGCCTGCCTACGATACCTTGGCTGTAATAGACATTTTTGAAATATTCACTGTTTAACCACATGGGGCAGTCTAGCGCCTAATATGTGGATATAGTAATGGTTTGGGGCTCTGTATAGCCCCGCATACACAATATCAACAGCCTGCCTACGATAGTTTGGCTGAAACAGACATTTTTGAAATATTCACTGTTCAACCACATGGGGCAATCTAACGCTTACTATGTGGATATAGTAATCGTTTGGGGCTCTGTATAACGCCTCATACACAATATGAACTGCCTGCCTACGATAGCTTGGCCGTAATAGACATTTTTGAAATATTCACTGTTCAACCACATGGGGCAGTCTAACGCTTAATATGTGAATATAGTAATGGTTTGGGACTCTGTTTAACGCCGCATACACCAGATGAACTGCCTGCCTACCATAGTTTGGCTAAAACAGACATTTTTGAAATATTCACTGTTCAACCACATAGGGCAGTCTAACGCTTACTATGTGAATATAGTAATGGTTTGGGACTCTGTTTAACGCCGCATACACAATATAAACTGCCTGTCTACGATACCTTGGCTGTAATAGACATTTTTGAAATATTCACTGTTCAACCACATGGGGCAGTCTAACGCTTAGTTCACACCATATGAACTGCCTGTCTACGATAGCTTGGCCGTAATAGACATTTTTGAAATATTCACTGTTCAACCACATGGGGCAGTCAAACGCTTACTATGTGGATATAGTAATCGTTTGGGGCTCTGTTTAACGCCTCATACACAATATGAACTGCCTGCCTACGATAGCTTGGCCGTAATAGACATTTTTGAAATATTCACTGTTCAACCACATGGAGCAGTCTAACGCTTACTATGTGGATATAGTAATCGTTTGGGGCTCTGTTTAACGCCTCATACACAATATGAACAGCCTGCCTACGATAGTTTGGCTAAAACAGACATTTTTGAAATATTCACTGTTCATCCTTATGGGGCAATCTAACGTTTAATATGTGAATATAGTAATGGTTTGGGGCTCTGTTAAACGCCTCATACACAATATGAACTGCCTGCCTACGATAGTTTGGCTAAAACAGACATTTTTAAAATATTCACTGTTCATCCTTATGGGGCAGTCTAACGCTTAATATGTGAAGATAGTAATGGTTTGGGGCTCTGTATAACCCCGCATACACAATATGATCAGCCTGCCTACGATAGTTAGGCTAAAACAGACATTTTTGAAATATTCACAGCTCAACCACATAGGGCAGTCTAACGCTTAATATGTGAATATAGTAATGGTTTGGGGCTCTGTTAAACGCCGCATACACAATATGAACTGCCTGCCTACGATAGCAAGGCTGTAATAGACATTTTTGAAATATTCACAGCTCAACCACATAGGGCAGTCTAACGCTTAATATGTGAATATAAGTAGTTATCTTGGGGTGATACTGTGACACGATGGCGCTTCTGATGGCACATACCATCAGCAGAGACCATCCAATAGGGGGGTCTCCAGAAGGTCCTACAAGAATTTCTACAAGAAGTGCAAAAGAAGTCTTGTACACGGTAAGACATTCCTAGTCACATGTGATGGCATGTATCCATCCTCAGGGCCCATTCAATAAGGGTGTGGTAGGGGGATGATCTCCAGAAGGAGACGGTCCACCAAGAAAAAGTAGAAGAACTTCTTCAAGAGGTGCGCTGCAGAAGAAGTCTTGTATATGAGCACGCGCGCGTACACACGCATTCATCACGGTATGGGTATGAGGGATGTTTTCCTTGTTGGTGATGGACACATAGGCGCGCACGCACACACACACGCACGTACGCATACAAGACTTATCCAGCCAAGGCCAGGGTAGGCTGGTCATCTCCAGAGTATTGTAGAAGAGATTTAAGAAAAGGTGTTGGTGATGGATAGAAATTTAAAAAGGAAAACTAGAAACCAGTGTAACATTTTACCAATAGATGTCACTAGTGAAAAATTGATTTTTCTTGTACATATACAATAATCGAATTTATTTCGGTATGGATCAGGCTGGGCTGGGCCGGGCCAGGCTAGGCTGGGCTGGGCTATTGGAGAATTGATTGATTGATTGATTAGTTAATTAGTAATTTTGGGTATTTATTGAAATATTTATTTAGTAAAAAGTGACCAACATTATCTAGTGACTGCAGCGCGATTCGAACCTGTGCTATATCAATGCTACTTACCTACAAATACATTACATTTACCACTAGGCTAATGAGATCATTTAAATAATTCTGTAGAAATAACATAGAACATCTTTCCATTTTTGTTTTAGAACACCATGATATTTAAATTTAAATTTAAATTATGCGCATAAGAAATCTGTGACATTTAATTTAAGAGGAGGGGCTGTACTAGGCTAATTATAGAGTAAACAATGGATTATTTGAAGAATATTTATTAATATAAAACATTATATGTATTATTACATGACATAAGTTTAATCAAATACTTAATTATACTATATTGGTGTTACTAATCCAAGAATTATGTGTATTATCGAAGCCTAACCATTTAACAAATACTTTATTTTTATGTCTTTTTAAAATTTTTTCAACCAAATACACATCTGGGTATTTTACTTTTTGTAATTGTTCTTTATAGAAACAGCCAGCTATATCATGATTCTTACTATCTTTTAAAAAATAAGTAATTGGGTTAGTAAGATTCACTTTTTGAATTTTAAATATCTCTGTAGACCAATTAGGTAAATATTTTTTTGCAAAGACCCCTCTTACTTTAGATATTCTAACGTGATCCCCCACATTAAATTTAATATTTTCAAAGTCAACCATTTTTATGTTATTGTAGGCTGTATTTAATAAGTGTTTTTCATGTTTTTTTTTAACATCTATTGGTTTCATTCCAATTGTTCTATGTTTTTTAGTGTTATATTGTAAGATAATCTCAGGTAAAATTTTAATCCATTTATAATGTCCATATAGATTGAATTTTTTCCACATCATTGTTTTCAGAGTTCTAATGACTCTCTCAACAATTGACGCTTTTTTCTCACTAAATGTATTGTAATGATTTACATTATACTTGTATAACATTTTTTTAAAATCTTTAGATATAAATTCTTTCCCTTGATCAGTTTGTAAATTTTTTGGGCATTGATTTTTTAGTATATTTTCCATATTATTGGAAACTTCTATAGTCGATTTTGATTTTAATGGATATGCCCATACATATTTAGAAAAACAGTTTATTACAATTAGGATATATTTATATCCATTATTTTCTTTAGCGTATGGAATCATTTCTACAAGGTCAGCTTGAAATAAATCATTTAAGCCTTTTAATATCACTTTGCGTCTTTTAAAATTAATTCTTGCTGGTTTATGTAATTCATTAACAACATATTCTTTTGTACTAGTAATAAATTTTCTTTTCATGGTATATCACTTTATTCAATAATTTTAGCTTCTTGTAACTCTTCTATAATGGATTGAATTTCATTTGTGTGACCTGTATTTCCAGCTGTCTGAGATGCTATTAATAAACGTAAACGGTCAACTAGCTCATTTATATCATTCCAAAATACATAATCTATTTTGTTATTATTTGCTTCCATTAGTAATAACCCTTTACCACTTGTTATTGGAGCAATTATATTTTTATACTTTTGAGATTTGGAACCAACAACTTGTTTATTTGATTGATAAAACCTTCGTGATGCATTCGTTTTATATACAATAGTTTGATAGTTCTTTATATCATTTTCTGAATAATGTTCAGGCCTTTTTTTAAATAATAATTCATATAGACCGGGTGTACCTTTGTATTTTTTATTCTTTACATATATATCTGCACCATCTATGATTAATTCAGAATTTCCAATAAAAAATTTATCTTGTGCGGGGTTAAATCGAACTCCATACCTATGATCAAAATTGTCCCCCTCATCTTCCAACATTGCTTTAACATATCTTTTTGGTAATTCATGATATTGATCTAGATATTCATTTAAGGATGTTGCTTTTATTTCCTCAAATCGATCTTTAAATGGTTTTTTATCATTTTGATTTTCTCTACTTGTACTTGGAGTGTTATTATCCTCAGTATCACTTTTTGATGAACCTTTTGAATTAATTCGTTTTAGTATTGAAAGTTTCGATTCACTAATATTGTGTTTATTTGTAATTCTATCGATTGTTTCATTATTAGGGTTTTCGTCTTCATCATTTTCATCTTTTATTTTAAGTAATTTTTGGGGGATTTTCAATTCATCTTCAATGTTTTTTAAATGTTTAGTTACAGGAGAAAATAAATTTGCTTGCATGGTTTCATTCTGTTTTAAAAGTTTCAGTTTTTGTTTAATGTTTTTCCTTTTTGTAACTAAATGTTTTTTTAGATCTGTTTCTTTTGATTTCATTATTTTTAATTTATCTTAATTACAGATAGCCTCCTTTAAAAGAATTAGTGTATAACAGAATAGGTATGAAACTGGTTTCAAACAGGTATTTAACAGCTTTTTAACAGTTTTTGAATAGGTTTTTATTGACCAGTTCTAACTTTACTGAAGAAATCTATACTAGATATGAAGGAATTATACTTTTTCCAAGCTTATATATTGATCAAACCCCTTTCTATATCGACCGTTTTGTATTTTATAATCCTTAAATATTGAAAGAAACCCATATGGATCTTTCCAACAATTGGTACATAACCATTTAAATGTATCAAATTTCATGTCACTACCAACATGATCTAAATAAATATGTTTCAAATTTAAATCATCCTGTTTAAATAAAATAATTACATTTGAATTATCTCTAATTAAGTGTTTACTTATTTTAGCATAAGATTGACAAAGGAAAAAACAGTCTATATTATAGTGTCGTCCCATACTAAAGTATTGTCTTATAATATCTTGACCTTCAGAAATGACGTCATCGAATATTACTATTGAGTGTGGTTTTGTTTTACATGGTTGAATGATCTGCTCACTAGAATTATATGCATAATAATTTACATCTTTTATTGGTTTTAATAGTTGTTCAATATATTTATATTTAGGTTGAAGTAAAGATTTTGAATATATGTAAACATTTTTAAATTTTAAACCATTTATATCATCAATTAATGATATCATTACATTTGTTTTTCCACATCCTGATGGACCTACGACAATAGCACGCATAGTGGTGGGGAACAATGGACCATGTTTACTTTGAATTTCTTTAATAAAATCATGGTTTTCAATATTTAAAGTTACTTTTTGTTTTATGAATTTCATTTTTAACTAGTTGTCTATTAATATAGGATGATCATTTGAAACTAATATAAAAGTATAAAATCCATTCATTTTATTATTATTATTATTTAGACATTGAGTTAAAGTATCATGAAATATTATCATTATAGTGGAGGTGGTTTAGTTAATTCATTGATTAACAAATTACCCATAGAATTACATATTCCTGGTTATAAATTTTGTGGTCCAGGTACTAAATTAAATGAACGTTTGGCTAGAGGTGATCGTGGTATAAATATTTTAGATGAAAGTTGTCGTGAACATGATATAGCATATGCAAACCAAAAAGATATAAGGGAACGACACAAAGCTGATAAAGTACTTGCATCTACAGCCCTAAAACGGTTCAAATCATCCTCAACACCCCTAGGTGAACGATTAGCTGCATTAGGGGTTGCTGGAATTATGAAAGCTAAAGTACACCTCGGAATGGGTATTGGAATTCAATCAAGACGAAAAATACAAAAATCTCTCAGTTTGTTAAATAAAATAAAAAGAGTGTTGAATTCAATTGAACATGATTTAATAGTTTTAAATAATATAAAAGTTAGGAGGACACCGAAAAAATATTCTTTAAAGAATTATAATATTCAAAACTTACATAAATCATTGAATAAAACTAAACAATTTTTAGATTCAATTGATAATTGTTTAAGAAATGGAATTTAACCAACATTATTTTAGAATATAATTACATACAAAAATAAAAATTGTTTTATATTTAATAAATAACTATAAATTAGATATTTATAACAAAATTTAATAAAAACATAAATAGTATTGAATTGATTATGGTAATGATAGGTTGGTCTCTATAAATTTAATAATTTTAATTATGAGAACCATAAAGAAGAAATTAAATAAAAGAAAACATATTAAAACTTCAAGTTTAAAAAGAAAAAGGATAAGTAAGAAATTAAAAAGTTTTCAAAATGCCCTTTCTAATATTAAAAAAAGCATATTACTAGTGAAACCAAAAACAGTAAATGATACAATACAAGTTGCTTTGAAGAAAGCGAAATCTACAATTAATGGAAAAACAATAAGAAAACCTCGTATAATAAAAGTACCTAAAGTTGGTGGAGTTTTACCACTTATACCTATATTTGCTGCCCTATCATCACTTGGGGCACTAACAGGAGGAGTTTCAGGAATAGTGAAAGCAATTAATAGTGCTAAAGAAGCAAAACAACAATTAGATGAGGCTAAACGTCACAATCAAACTATGGAATCTATAGCTATTGGAAAGGGGTTACACTTAAGACCGTATAAAAGTGGTCATGGTCTTTTTTTAGGATTCAATACAAACCAAAAAAACAAAAAAGGGTAATATCAAAAGAAAATTATATTATGAATAAATTACCCAACAAACCTTTAACAAATTTTGAATTATTACAATATGCTAAGGATATGGAAATTAAACATTTTCGTGGGGTCTTTATGCGTGATCAATTACCTAAAAAAATTTATAAAAATGAATGTGGAATTATTAATTTAGATAGTTCAAAGAATAATGGTACACACTGGACTGCTTACAAGCGAAGTAAATCAAAAATAATCTATTTCGATAGTTATGGTAATTTACGACCACCATTAGAAATATTAGAATATTTTAAATCAAATGGTCCAGTTTATATTACATATAACTATACAAGATATCAACACTTCAACACCTTTAATTGTGGACATCTATGTTTAAAATTTCTAATTAACAATAGTAATTAAACATTTATTTAGTTATATATTTTGTTTTTTTATTAATTTGTTTATTATTCAATACAATGCCAGTTCCTATAAAAAGCGTACCCTGTGTGAGATGTGGTGGTGAAAATGACCTTGAACAAGAAAATGACAGAGTTTGTTGGGTATGTAGATATAAAGAATTTATGAGTACTGCTGGAGAAAAACATCAACGTTTTTAGGTATATTTATAACAGATATTCATTTTATATGTATGTATAAATTGTTTTATAGAATATAATATGAATTTAAAATAAAAAGAAATATTTAAATTATACAAAATAATTTATTTTATTTGAATTACATTTTTTAATGTAGGAGATATAATTTGTTCCAAATATTTCACATATTTTTTAAATATTATAGGGTTAATTATGAGGGAAAGTTCTTGAATTCGTCGTTTAAAATGTTCTCTATCAATAACTGAATTGGTCCATTGTGATCCATTTCGAGAATATTGATAAGCGAGTAGCCATGTGTACATGATATGTATTTCTATCGATTCTTTAAAAGTGACTTTTTTCTCAATTTTCTTCATATTCATATTAACAGATGATTATAAAATGAGTTTTATATTTATTATTCCATTAAACTTGAACTTGACCTTGTTTTATGAGAACAAAAATAAACATATATAGGTCGAGACATATGTGTATGTAACTTGATATAATAATAAATGAACTTATTTTTTTTTTAAACACTTTTTACTTTTATTTATGAAACTCTAGCCAATGATAAATGAAATATACATTTTCCATGGCACAATTTAGATTATTAATTAGATGTTTATTACAATGAAATGATTTTAAGAATGATTTCAATTTGCCTAATGATGGACATTGCTCTTCATCATCTTCTACATTTGTAATGTCATTTTTTAAAAATCTTCTTAACCATTTCTCTTTTTGTAATCCTTTAACCATAATAACCTCATCAGATGAAATTACTTCTTTTAAATAGGACTTTATTTCTTCAATATTTAATATGTCTTCACTTTGAATATCTGGTGATAAATAATCCCATCCAAGCCCATGTATAGTATTGGTAGAGTATTGTATGTGTTTTTTCATTGTTACACTTAATGAGTGGAAATTATTTGGATATTTAATAAATTTAACCCATGAGAGTTTTGTTTTTGTGTTTAGAAATGCAATTTCTCGAACAATAAAATTTAAGTTTGTGTGTTGAAAACCTTGCACATCAATTATAAACATTTTTTTTTTGGAATGATGAATTTAAAATTACTTCTGGTTAGTACTATTTCTCATTTAAAACTAAAATTAGATAAATTTCAATTGATTAAATAATTTATTGGTTTTCCCCACTCCTTATTTATTAAAAATTAAATATAAATTAATAGATGAAATAATTCATATTACTATATCATTTATTTATTTATTACAAACCCATATTTATAATAATTTTATTAATAATTGTATTTTAGGTAATATAAATTCCAATAAGCGTTTAATCCGTTTTAAATTAAAAGATGTAGAGAAACATTCACATGTATCTGGCCCACTCGTTGCACAATTGTTGGACCATGCACATCTTTTAAAATGATTCCCATGTCGGTTACAAATAATTTCTTCCATCTCATATATTTGTAATAATTTTCGTATGACATCTATTTGTTGTATAATTGTTTTCAGTTCTTCTATTGTAATACACACATTTTTAATATTCTTATATTCACCCATTCTCTCTCTCTTATATGTATAAGTTCCCATTCAATTTATTTAAACAAACTAATAATATTTCTTAAATATCTTTGAATATATAGGTATAATCCTATACATTTTTTACTTTATTACAACTAGTCTAACATTCCATATGGGTATGTTTCAGTATAAATATAGTTTACAATTCTTTTATCATCATGAGGACTGAGAGCAATTTTATTCTGTTTAATTGAATATACTTCATGTTTATTAGATCTTATTAAATTTTGACTAACATTCATTGACTTGTTATAAAATAAACAATTATAATAATCTTCAAATGTAATTTTTCGTAATGCTGATGCTTTAATTCCTTTAGCTTTTTTTACACAATTTATATTATTATATACTTTAAATGAATACATTTTTGACTTAAGTCCAACAAATTCTTCCATTATTTGCCCACACAATTCATCTTTCATATACCCAAGTTTCTTTTTATTTTTTAGTGGTATATTGTAAACATTTTCTGGTGGATAGTCTGATGTATCAAATCTATCAATGTCTTCTTTCATATGTTCATATATGTCATTAACCTTGAATTGATAAATCAATGAATCGGTATCTGTGTATAGTAATTTGGCATTATTATGTCCAAATTTCTTTAATACATATTGGTAGTGAAAGTCATATAAAAATGTTTTTGAAATATCTAAGACACAAAATCCAATGTATATAGGTTTGTTAAATTTAACATTTAATCGTTGCATTTCAATTATAACCATATTATTATCAAAAATTGTGCAACTATGAAAATTGGGTTTTGCAATTAGAGTTTGAGCTCCATATCTTCCACCCCATTTTGTTACTATCTTCACATCCTTATATTTTCGTACTGATTCAATTGTCTTTCCAAAAAATGAGTTATTCATTAATTTAAAAAAATTTTTTTCAAATTCATTTTTACTATTTTGTCTAAGCATTGTATTAAGATCTATATATGGTTTTATCCAACGAGATTGTGTAAATTTAAGAATTCTATGGATTTTTTTCAATTTCAACCCCAAATTTAAAACTTGCTTTAAATTTATATAATGTATTACATAATTTTTTTTATCATAAAAAGTAGTGAGTAATTTTTTAATTTTATTGTTTGCCATGGGTGGTACCATATGTTCAGGACATAATGGTAAATCTTTATGCGACTCAAATAGAGTTTTTGGATATTCAAGATCTACTTCAAATATATATCCATATTCAGATTCATCAGATATACATAGAATTGTATCTATATTAAAATATTCAACATTTTTAATCCACTCAAAATTTCCTGTAGGTAAGGGAGCACACATTGCATGACCATATTGGTTATTTAAATCGAAATACATTAAATAAGATGGTGGATCATTAAAATTGTAGTTATCCATATATTTATTACATGTCTTAGCATACCTATTAGCACAATGATTTATTCCACCCCTTATACCCTTTTCAATGAAAAGAATTTGATCTACATCATCCATTAATTCTAATGTTACATTAGTCATTTTTAAACAACAATCAAAGGAAAATCCAGGTGCGGTATAATAGTGTAAGCTATCCAACTTATAAGCATCAAAACAAACATTTCTAAATTTTTCAAACACATCAGCTAATAACAATACATCTGTCCTTAAATAGAGTTCAGCATATTGTTGTAAATTTGATATTTGAAAAGTATTCCAAACATTTAATGCATGTTCATAATCTTCATTGGTTATGTGTTGATCATTTAATTCATCATAAAAGTCATCAATTTTAGGTAACTTAGTTTCCCTTAATATATTCCAATTACTAAAATATTCATATGGAAAAATACCTTTACGTTTTAATAAATTAAATTCATGGTCATTCTTACAATAAGCCTTTGTTATTGTTTTATCATCATCAGACAAATATGAACTTAATTTATCTAGACTACAAGCCATGAACCTATATGAGTCGAGAAATCTGTATTCTATCTTGGTACCATTAATTTTTTTCGAAAATGAAATATATTTCTCTTTATTTATAGGTAATAATTGTATAGACCCCGGAATTTCAGTGCATAAACTTTTAATTATAAAATGACTATCATAACCACTTAAGTTGTGGAAAATAATAGGTACAATATGGGAATCTTTATAATTTAGATTGCAGGCTGCATGAGCTGCTCCTCTATAAACACCAGATAAATGACAATGATCTTTTACCTTTACCTTTACGTAATTATTTTCTTCAAATGGATTTTCACATATATGACAATATTTGGATGATTCATATTCCTTTCTTTGGTTTTCTGTTAATGGAATCATACGTAATGGATTTTTAAATATACCATCTAAATTAAATGCCAATTGTTGTAATTGTAATACAAACCAGGAAATACAATTTTTACCAGTATAAGAATTGTAAAATGAAAGAGAATTATCATATGAACACTTAAAATAATATGCTACACTAAATGCCTCATGTTTTTTATATTTCTTTGTATTACTATCAATATTCAAATCATTGTATTTTATTAGTAAACTTTCAATATCACAATATAAAACGAAAGGTACTTTTTCTTTGTATTTATAATGAGAAAACTTAAGAATTTTTTCATCACCCACAGGTAATGTCATTTTTACATTGTTCATTTTTTTACAATCAAACTGGTGACTATTTAAAGAACTGATTGTTTTAAAGCGATTTAAACATCTATCACAGAAATACATTTTGTGATGGCAATATCGTGTTTGTTGACTAAGTAAACGAGACAAATCTTTTATTAAAACAAAATGAAATATGTTTTTATAATTTTGTATTTTACTTGAATCTATTTCATTATCAGACTCTTGATTTTTTTCACTGCATGAAACCATTAACAAATTTATTTTATTAATAAAATCTTTTTTCCTAAATAGAGTGGAACGACTATTTCTTTATTATTGTTATTTTCTCTTTCTGGTTTTTCTAATGTAAAAACATTTATAGATATATTATTCATTTTCTCAAATTTTGGAATTTGTCTTAAAGTCATTGGAAATTCAATTCCATCATAATTTAATTTAGTTGAAAAATGAGGATATGAAGATGTTCGACAAGGATTTTTAGATTTTTTAGCTGGATAAAGAGCTGCAATTACACTCCATAAAAAACAATGATTATCTTTGTTTTTAACATTTAATGTTGCTTTTGTTAGTTGAACCCAACTTGGTAATTTAATACTTATACAAGTTGGTGCACTTACATTAATCGGGTCATAAGTGTTTATATGTACCTTTAATTGTATGATTTCATATAGTGCAAGGCCAGATTCCCGTTCTTGATAAGTTTCTAATTTCGATATTATTGTGTCTTTTATATTTTCATTATAAAACTTCTTTAAATTCGTATTTAAATCAATTGTTTGATTTTTTGTTGTAAAATGTTTTATATCCGTTTCACCAGTTTGTGGTTTAATGAAATTTGCAAAGAAAGTAACATTTACTTTAATAAGAGACTTTTTTAGGGCTTCTTTAATTTTTTTTTGCAAAACTTCTAAACGCTTTATTAAAAAAAATATTTGGATCCTTTATATTATAATTTAAAATAGCCCCGGTTTTTAATCGATTATTGAAACAAGATTCAACATCCACCCACATTAACTGTTGTCTTAAAGTCTTTCTTTTATTCTTATTAACAAACTCTTTTTTATATCTATGTTTAAATTGCTCTTTATAATATTTAAACAAAGCTAGATGAGCTTCTAATTTTGCATAGGAAACAAATCTATTCTTTTTCTCTATGTTTTGAAAATATTTCTTAAATAATATAACACTTTTTTTAAAAAATTTGTTGAATTTTATGAATTCCTCTTCAGTCTTAATCAATTTTCCAACTTGTTTTATTTTATTAACCATCTCTTTCGTTAGTAAATCTAATGTTAAAGGATTTACTGTTGACAAATCCATTTTTGTTAATTCTACAAAGTTTAATTATATATAAATCAATTATCAATCAATTATTACAAATAAATTGTTTTACCTTATATATTGTTTATTTAAAAGTGATATTCACACAAAAAACTGTTGTACTATACTAACTAACTGTAAGTAATATTATATAAACTTGAATCTCTCTAAAAGTTAATATAATAACAATTTCTTGAATTAATTACCACTATAAATAGCTTTAACCTCCAACCCTATTTTAAATGAAAAAAAGACATGCGCATATGACTTAGTCACTATAACTATATATAACCCCCTTATATAAAAATTTTATTTCAGTTTTAGTAATTTCTTTAATTGTTAACAATATAAACAAAACGTGATGGCAACTATACCATGTACTGTTGTTGTTAGAATAACTGAACCTCAAGAATTACCAATAGAACATGCTTTAATTGTGTTAAAACACATATTCAAGTAAGTTCAACATTAAATATTTAAAACTTGTTTAATTAAATTTTTTTCTCTATTATTATTTTTTAGATATGGTGTTCGAGATATTTATGCTCGTAATGATGACACAATTTTTATTAAATTATCTTATACACCAAAAGAAGTTACTCTTATAAATAAGTTTGGTGATCTTCCAATGAAATATATGAAGAGCTGCATTGACAATGAAAATGATTTAAAGATATTTGAGAATTTAGTACGCAAATATAACTTTGGTTTAGAACCAAATGAAGATTTGGATCAAAACATTCCATCAGTTACAAATGGCTTAAATGTTATTCCAGCCATACCCCATTCTTCATCGTCTTCTTTTTCATCAAATAAATCAATCACCTCTACTAATGAAGATTTGAAAATTCAAAAAGAGAGGAGTGAAAGAAGCAAAAAAGAGGTGGCTCGTATTCTAGATGAGGAATTCTTACATCAAGGATATGATTTAATAGGTGACGATGAAGATGAATGAGAAAATAAAACATTAAATTCAGATTTTATAATTTTATTATTTATATGTAGGTTTATAAAAAATATATAAACTATAATAAAACTTATAATCGAATAAATACAGCATCTAAAATAATAAAAAAACATAAAATAAAATAAAATTTGTTTTATACCTATGTTTATTATGAAAAATACCTCTAACTAAACAGCTATCGCTGCAGCAGGTGGTGGTTGATGTCCACTATCATCAGATTCTTCATCACTATCACTGTCAAGGAATATCTCACCATAATACCCCTCATCTTCCTCGTTATTGTCTTCTTCTGGAGCGATTACATTTCCAAGCCAATCCATTATCATTAACAATCTCTCTCTTTCATCCACTTCTCTATTTCCCTGCTCTGGTGGTGATGATGGTGGTGGTGGTGGAGGTGGTTCTTCTACTTCTCGTGGTTGTTGTTGCTGATGTGGTTCTTGTATAAGAGGTTGTACTTGACTATTATTTTTAATATAATCTTGGTAATCACGACACCGAATATGATGGCGTTTCAATGTGTGAATTTGAATAAATGTATCACATACACATTTAAAAAACTTTTTTTTCTTTAAATAGGGGCGCTTTCTTCTTCTACATTGTTCAATATGTCTTAAAAAATATTTAATATTGACAATATGCCCTTTATTATAGGGGCACCTTTGAAATGTAGATTTCTTATTATTCATGGTAATTATAATATGACATACTAAGTTGAAAATTAATTATGTTCCCCTTTTATATTCAACTATTTCATATACTTTGTCATTTGTATGACAATTTTTTAATTTTGTAATAATCAAATCAGTCATTTTATTCAGTACAAAGCATGCATTTAATTTTTTATAATAATATTTCTACAAGTGTGGTTCTTTGAATTAATCTTGGTGAGACAATAAGTATTCACTTGTTCTTAAATATAATATGAATTGTTATTCAAGAGTATAACATAAATACCTTTATTCATTAAGTGTAGATAATAATATATAAACTTGTATTAATTAATTAAATGTGGATTATTTACAAAATTTTCCTGGGATTTTAGCATAGTATCCACATTGTAAGAGCCCAATGAAACTTATTTAGATACAGAGTGTTTAGTAATCAAAACTGATTTATATAAAAGGAAGGGAATTAAATTAATTTAAATTAGTTTCTAACATTATCATTCAATTGTTTACACAATGTCTGAAAATAACAGAAATAATGATAGTAAATTTAGAAAATGCCCCTATAATAGGAGGCATTATGTGCGGGAGCAATATTTGCTCTCGCACATAAATCGGTGTTGGAGGCGGAATCCTAGAAATAAGAAACAGTTTTTTATGTGTAAATGTAAGAAGTTGGTTCAAGTGAATGGGATGGAACAGCACCATCTGCACTGTTATGATTATCAACATTTCTTAAGAGAAAACACGCGGGTGCGAGATTTCATGCCCTGGCCCTTTGAGCAAGTAGAAGTAAATTGGGATGAGGCAGCTCAAAGGGCAGAAGATGAGGCACAAGAGGATCGAGAAAGGGCGGAATTGAGGGCTGATATCGATCGCTGGATGGAAGAAGTGCAGATGGCCGAGGAAGGGGATGAGGCATATACAAGTGATTGGGATGGGAATGATGATGATAATGAAGATGGTCCGCCTCCACCACCACCACCACCACCACCTCCAGCAGCAGGGGCAATTGCTGTTTAATATATTTAAAATGTTTCAATTATTAATTTACATAAATAAAATAATATTTTAATAATCCATTGGTTTATTTTTTCTTAATTAAATGGTAAAAAAATCAAATACACTTATTAGAATAAATCTAATTCACCTTTCATTCTTACATTACATTGACAATGTTTGTTAATGGGTTATATTTAGTTACTTTGTCATGTATAATAAGACAATAGACGCTTGTGTTCGCTGGTATATCTTTATTTGTTTGAAATTCCAAACGAATGTCACACGTGCCCCCTTTTAAATTTTTGTCATTCTGTTGACTACAATCAATGACGATTAATGGAGCAATTGTTAAAAATTTATTATATGGAATACATGGTTCCCCAGAATTCTTATAGTAAAAAGATTCTTGAAACATGCTATACATGTGATACAAAATTGAATATTTTTTTGTATCAAAATCCAAATTTAAATCGTCATAAGGGTATACATCTGAATTAATAAATAATTTTACATTTGTTAAATTACAATGATCGAAATGACTCATATTCATAGTTGCTTTATTTTTTTTGTCTGTTTGAAAACCTATGATAACATGGCGTGGTTTTTCAAGTTGACTTGAAGAAACAATATTCCATATATGATTTTTACTATTGGAAAATAGATTTGGTTGTTCAAATAACTGCCAGGAGCGATAATTCATAGTTATATCTTTACCACTTTCAACATTCTTTAATAATTTAAGTTGTTGTTCTGTAGATACTTCTATATGTGGTATTTTAAAAACTATTCGATTTATTTCAATTTTAGGTATTTCATTAGGGTCTGTTGTTATTGTTGCATTTAAATCTGTTGATGCCCGCAATAATACAAGTTCTTGTTTAATATTGATTAATATTTTTTTATAATCCTCACAGAAACCAAATAAATTTTTTAAAGGTAAACAAATGTTAAAATGTCCAGTTGTATCAATTATATTAGGGTAGTTGAAATGATTCCAACTAGTATGTTCATATCGGTCAGTATCATTTTTTGTAAAAGAAATGTAACCTTTTAAAGTGGTAGTAATACCAACATTTCTACACCTATCAACAACTTTTCCTCCAATTTCATATCTTGCTTCATCAAACATAAAGGCAACACCATTATTTATAAATTTAATTGTATTACTTACTGTATTATCTTGATTAACAATTTTACCTTCAATTAATATAAAACTTTCAGATGGTAATGTATATATATTTTGTGTTTGAATTGGAAACCTTATTTCATCCGATAAAGATATTTTTGAGCTGGAATATGGATAGTAAGAATGAAATTGCTTCGATGTAATAGTATCATCATTATAGAGCTCTTGTCCAATATGTAAAATAGAACTCATTTTTTAAATTTTAATTTAGAACTTTAAACCCTAAAGATTGAAGAAATTGTTTATTTTCAGATGTTAATCTCATTACATTCACTTTCTTACTAAAGTTTTTAATGTTCATTTTCTTATTTATAGTATTTTTATTGATATTTTCATAAGAAGAAACAATAAATGAATTAGACCTATTATATCTAAAAACCATCACGAATTTACTATTTATTTAGAATAGATTTTAAATGTAACCTTATTGTGATCAATTCACCATTAAAATTAATTAAATTGCCACTTTGGTCAACTATTTTAACTATAATCTCATCTATATAGTTTGTATTGATTGGTAAATAAATTAAGGTAGTGGGGGAATTTACTATTTTTTCACCTGGAACAACAAGTGGGTAAAATGTATGTAATATGTGAGTCTCTTTATTATCAGCATGTGAATTTTTTACTAAAGAACAATCAATACAAATTGCATTCACATTTGAAATATTAATTGGATTTTCTGATATATGCTTAATACCAGCATAATAAATTTTTTTTTTAAATCCTAATAAAGAACCAATTGAATGTTCTTCATCAAAATGAATATTGTAAACCGATTTAATTTCACAATGTAATGTATTTAGATTTGCTTTAATAGATAACAAATAATCTTTCTCATTCTTTTCTACTATCTTTTTCCTCTCTTTTTCTATAAAATGTGCAATATCTTTTATTTCATACAATCCAGGATCAATTGCTATTTCATAGATTTTATTGGTATGTGTAAATTTCTTTTCTAATGTAGGTATAGAGAAATGAAATTTGTTATTCTCTTTAGTAACATTATTAATTGTATGATAACTAATAAAATCAACTAAAGCCACAACATTTATATCTGATTCATTTAATATTAAAGGTGGTGAGAATTTACAACTTAAAATTGATGAACGATCTGAGAGTAAAATTATATGATCATTCATTATGATTAAAAACGAACAATGTTCACATACCAACAACACCAACATTAATGATTTGATTTTATTAAAAATTCTTTTTTATATATGGTTTTAAACCTAAAATTGATTATAAAAATATTTAAAATTAAAAGATATTGAATATTTATTAAAATTTTATTGGTAAACAAGTTAAACTACAAAATATGTAAACTTTCAATTTTGCTTTTCAACTTTTGCTTTATCAGATGAACCAAATCCATTATCACCTCGTTTTTGAAAGGGGCCTTGTCCAACACGCTCCATAACATATGGGATGATATTTTTCTCCAAAATTAATTGAGCAATTTTATCACCTCTATTAAAATATGCTCTTGTTTTTCCATGATTGTACAATAAAACCTTAATATTTCCTGTATAATCTCTATCAATAACACCAGCACCAACTTCTATACCCATATTTAATGAATGGCCGGAACGGGATGCAATTCTACCATAACAACCATAAGGAAGTTGAACTTTTATTAATATATCGATTAATTCACGAGCACCTGGGTCAATAGTAAAATCCATGGGTGTTATTAAATCAAATCCAGCACTTAATATACTAGCTCTCGTTGGTGAGAAAGCCATTTCTGATACTCTCACAATATGTAATAATGGGTCTTCAGTTGTTCTACTAGTTGTCATGTTTTTTTTTTAATTTATATTTAAAATACCTTAAATAAAAACTATAATAAAAAAATAAATTTAAAATCGAATTATAACTTACGAGAAATATTTCTTGGTATATAATTTCAGATAATTCTTATATGTATATATTGAATTCTTAATTAAACTGAAAAAAATTTCAAACTGTAATGAATAGAACCATTAAAAAATTATATATCATTTAAACAACACCCCCCCTCCTCTTAAATTAAATGTCACAGATTTCTTATGCGCATAATTTAAATTTAAATTTAAATATCATGGTGTTCTAAAACAAAAATGGAAAGATGTTCTATGTTATTTCTACAGAATTATTTAAATGATCTCATTAGCCTAGTGGTAAATGTAATGTATTTGTAGGTAAGTAGCATTGATATAGCACAGGTTCGAATCGCGCTGCAGTCACTAGATAATGTTGGTCACTTTTTACTAAATAAATATTTCAATAAATACCCAAAATTACTAATTAACTAATCAATCAATCAATCAATTCTCCAATAGCCCAGCCCAGCCTAGCCTGGCCCGGCCCAGCCCAGCCTGATCCATACCGAAATAAATTCGATTATTGTATATGTACAAGAAAAATCAATTTTTCACTAGTGACATCTATTGGTAAAATGTTACACTGGTTTCTAGTTTTCCTTTTTAAATTTCTATCCATCACCAACACCTTTTCTTAAATCTCTTCTACAATACTCTGGAGATGACCAGCCTACCCTGGCCTTGGCTGGATAAGTCTTGTATGCGTACGTGCGTGTGTGTGTGCGTGCGCGCCTATGTGTCCATCACCAACAAGGAAAACATCCCTCATACCCATACCGTGATGAATGCGTGTGTACGCGCGCGTGCTCATATACAAGACTTCTTCTGCAGCGCACCTCTTGAAGAAGTTCTTCTACTTTTTCTTGGTGGGCCGTCTCCTTCTGGAGATCATCCCCCTACCACACCCTTATTGAATGGGCCCTGAGGATGGATACATGCCATCACATGTGACTAGGAATGTCTTACCGTGTACAAGACTTCTTTTGCACTTCTTGTAGAAATTCTTGTAGGACCTTCTGGAGACCCCCCTATTGGATGGTCTCTGCTGATGGTATGTGCCATCAGAAGCGCCATCGTGTCACAGTATCACCCCAAGATAACTACTAATATAGTAATGGTTTGGGGCTCTGTTAAACGCCGCATACACAATATGAACTGCCTGCCTACGATAGCTTGGCCGTTACAGACATTTTTGAAATATTCACTGTTCAAACACATGGGGCAGTCTAACGCTTACTATGTGGATATAGTAATCGTTTGGGGCTCTGTTTAACGCCTCATACACAATATGAACTGCCTGCCTACGATAGCAAGGCTGTAATAGACATTTTTGAAATATTCACTGCTCAACCACATAGGGCAGTCTATCGCTTACTATGTGAATATAGTAATGGTTTGGGACTCTGTTTAACGCCGCATACACCAGGCAGTTCATAAACCGCCTGCCTACGATAGTTTGACTAAAACAGACATTTTTGAAATATTCACTGTTCATCCTTATGGGGCAGTCTAACGCTTAATATGTGAATATAGTAATGGTTTGGGGCTCTGTTAAACGTCGCATACACAATATGAACTGCCTGTCTACGATATCTTGGCTGTAATAGACATTTTTGAAATATTCACTGTTCAACCACATGGGGCAGTCTAACGCTTACTATGTGGATATAGTAATGGTTTGGGGCTCTGTATAACCCCGCATACACAATATGATCAGCCTGCCTACGATAGTTTGGCTAAAACAGACATTTGTGAAATATTCACTGTTAATCCTTATGGGGCAGTCTAACGCTTAATATGTGAATATAGTAATGGTTTGGATCTCTGTTAAACGCCGCATACACAATATGATCAGCCTGCCTACGATTGTTTGGCCATAACTGACATTTTTGAAATATTCACTGTTCAACCACATGGAGCAGTCTAACGCTTACTATGTGGATATAGTAATCGTTTGGGTCTCTGTTTAACGCCTCATACACAATATGAACTGCCTGCCTACGATAGCAAGGCTGTAATAGACATTTTTGAAATATTCATTGCTCAACCACATAGGGCAGTCTACCGCTTAATATGTGAATATAGTAATGGTTTGGGGCTCTGTTAAACGCCGCATACACAATATGAACTGCCTGCCTACGATAGCATGGCCGTAATAGACATTTTTGAAATATTCACTGTTCAACCACATGGGGCAGTCTAACGCTTACTATGTGGATATAGTAATCGTTTGGGGCTCTGTTTAACGCCGCATACACAATATGAACTGCCTGCCTACGATACCTTGGCTGTAATAGACATTTTTGAAATATTCACTGTTCAACCACATGGGGCAGTCTAGCGCCTAATATGTGGATATAGTAATGGTTTGGGGCTCTGTATAACCCCGCATACACAATATGAACAGCCTGCCAACGATAGTTTGGCTAAAACAGACATTTTTGAAATATTCACTGTTCATCCTTATAGGGCAGTGTAACGCTAAATATGTGAATATAGTAATGGTTTGGGGCTCTGTTAAACGCCGCATACACAATATGAACTGCCTGCCTACGATACCTTGGCTGTAATAGACATTTTTGAAATATTCACTGTTCAACCACATGGGGCAGTCTAGCGCCTAATATGTGGATATAGTAATGGTTTGGTGCTCTGTATAACCCCGCATACACAATATGAACAGCCTGCCTACGATAGTTTGGTGTGGCTATAACTGACACTTTTGAAATATTCACTGTTCAACCACATGGGGCAGTCTAGCGCCTAATATGTGGATATAGTAATGGTTTGGGGCTCTGTATAACCCCGCATACACAATATGAACAGCTTGCCTACGATAGTTAGGTAAAACAGACATTTTTGAAATATTCACTGTTCATCCTTATGGGGCAGTCTAACGCTTAATATGTGAATATAGTAATGGTTTAGGACTCTGTAAAACGCCGCATACACAATATGAACTGCCTGCCTACGATTGTTTGGCCATAACTGACATTTTTAAAATATTCATTGTTTAACTACATGGGGCAGTCTAACGCTTAATATGTAAATATAGTAATGGTTTGGGGCTCTGTTAAACGCCGCATACACAATATGATATGCCTGCCTACGATTGTTTGGCCATAACTGACATTTTTAAAATATTCATTGTTTAACTACATGGGGCAGTCTAACGCTTAATATGTGAATATAGTAATGGTTTGGGGCTCTGTTAAACGCCGCATACATAATATGAACTGCCTGTCCACGATACCTTGGCTGTAATAGACATTTTTGAAATATTCACTGTTCAACCACATGGGGCAGTCTAGCGCCTAATATGTGGATATAGTAATGGTTTGGGGCTCTGTATAACCCCGCATACACAATATGATCAGCCTGCCTACGATAGTTTGGCTAAAACAGACATTTTTGAAATATTCACTGTTCATCCTTATGGGGCAGTCTAACGCTTAATATGTGAATATAGTAATGGTTTGGGGCTCTCTTAAACGCCGCATACACAATATGAACTGCCTGCCTACGATAGCTTGGCCGTAATTGACATTTTTTAAATATTCACTGTTCAACCACATGGGGCAGTCTAGCGCCTAATATGTGGATATAGTAATGGTTTGGGGCTCTGTATAACCCCGCATACACAATAGCAACAGCCTGCCTACGATAGTTTGGCTGAAACAGACATTTTTGAAATATTCACTGTTCAACCACATGGGGCAGTCTAACGCTTACTATGTGGATATAGTAATCGTTTGGGGATTTGTATAACGCCTCATACACAATATGATATGCCTGCCTACGATTGTTTGGCCATAACTGACATTTTTGAATTATTCACTGTTCAACCACATGGGGCAGTCTAACGCTTACTATGTGGATATAGTAATCGTTTGGGGCTGTGTTTAACGCCTCATACACAATATGAACTGCCTGCCTACGATAGCTTGGCCGTAATAGACATTTTTGAAATATTCACTGTTTAACCACATGGAGCAGTCTAACGCTTACTATGTGGATATAGTAATCGTTTGGGGCTCTGTTTAACGCCTCATACACAATATGAACTGCCTGCCTACGATAGTTTGGCTAAAACAGACATTTTTGAAATATTCACTGTTCATCCTTATGGGGCAGTCTAACGCTTAATATGTGAATATAGTAATGGTTTGGGGCTCTGTTAAACGCCGCATACACAATATGAACTGCCTGCCTACGATAGCTTGGCCGTAATAGACATTTTTGAAATATTCACTGTTCAACCACATGGGGCAGTCTAACGCTTACTATGTGGATATAGTAATGGTTTGGGGCTCTGTATAACCCCGCATACACAATATGATCAGCCTGCCTACGATAGTTTGGCTAAAACAGACATTTTTGAAATATTCACTGTTCATCCTTATGGGGCAGTCTAACGCTTAATATGTGAATATAGTAATGGTTTGGATCTCTGTTAAACGCCGCATACACAATATGATCAGCCTGCCTACGATTGTTTGGCCATAACTGACATTTTTGAAATATTCACTGTTCAACCACATGGAGCAGTCTAACGCTTACTATGTGGATATAGTAATCGTTTGGGTCTCTGTTTAACGCCTCATACACAATATGAACTGCCTGCCTACGTTAGCAAGGCTGTAATAGACATTTTTGAAATATTCATTGCTCAACCACATAGGGCAGTCTACCGCTTAATATGTGAATTTAGTAATGGTTTGGGGCTCTGTTAAACGCCGCATACACAATATGAACTGCCTGCCTACGATAGCTTGGCCGTAATAGACATTTTTGAAATATTCACTGTTCAACCACATGGGGCAGTCTAACGCTTACTATGTGGATATAGTAATCGTTTGGGGCTCTGTTTAACGCCGCTTACACAATATGAACTGCCTGCCTACGATACCTTGGCTGTAATAGACATTTTTGAAATATTCACTGTTCAACCACATGGGGCAGTCTAGCGCCTAATATGTGGATATAGTAATGGTTTGGGGCTCTGTATAACCCCGCATACACAATATGAACAGCCTGCCTACGATAGCTTGGCCGTAATAGACATTTTTGAAATATTCACTGTTCAACCACATGGAGCAGTCTAACGCTTACTATGTGGATATAGTAATCGTTTGGGTCTCTGTTAAACGCCTCATACACAATATGAACTGCCTGCCTACGATAGCAAGGCTGTAATAGACATTTTTGAAATATTCACTGCTCAACCACATAGGGCAGTCTAACGCTTAATATGTGAATATAGTAATGGTTTGGGGCTCTGTTAAACGCCGCATACACAATATGAACTGCCTGCCTACGATAGCTTGGCCGTAATAGACATTTTTGAAATATTCACTGTTCAACCACATGGGGCAGTCTAACGCTTACTATGTGGATATAGTAATCGTTTGGGGCTCTGTTTAACGCCGCATACTCAATATGAACTGCCTGCCTACGATACCTTGGCTGTAATAGACATTTTTGAAATATTCACTGTTCAACCACATGGGGCAGTCTAGCGCCTAATATGTGGATATAGTAATGGTTTGGGGCTCTGTATAACCCCGCATACACAATATGAACAGCCTGCCTACGATAGCTTGGCCGTAATAGACATTTTTGAAATATTCACTGTTCAACCACATGGAGCAGTCTAACGCTTACTATGTGGATATAGTAATCGTTTGGGTCTCTGTTTAACGCCTCATACACAATATGAACTGCCTGCCTACGATAGCAAGGCTGTAATAGACATTTTTGAAATATTCACTGCTTAACCACATAGGGCAGTCTAACGCTTAATATGTGAATATAGTAATGGTTTGGGGCTCTGTTAAACGCCGCATACACAATATGAACTGCCTGCCTACGATACCTTGGCCGTAATAGACATTTTTGAAATATTCACTGTTCAACCACATGGGGCAGTCTAACGCTTACTATGTGGATATAGTAATCGTTTGGGGCTCTGTTAAACGCCGCATACACAATATGAACTGCCTGCCTACGATACCTTGGCTGTAATAGACATTTTTGAAATATTCACTGTTCAACCACATGGGGCAGTCTAACGCTTACTATGTGGATATAGTAATCGTTTGGGGCTCTGTTTAACGCCTCATTCACAATATGATCTGCCTGCCTACGATAGCAAGGCTGTAATAGACATTTTTGAAATATTCACAGCTCAACCACATAGGGCAGTCTAACGCTTAATATGTGAATATAGTAATGGTTTGGGGCTCTGTTAAACGCCGCATACACAATATGAACTGCCTGCCTACGATAGTTAGGCTGTAATAGACAATTTTGAAATATTCACAGCTCAACCACATAGGGCAGTCTAACGCTTTTTATGTGAAGATAGTAATGGTTTGGGGCTCTGTTAAACGCCGCATACACAATATGAACTGCCTGCCTACGATAGCTTGGCCGTAATAGACATTTTTGAAATATTCACTGTTCAACCACATGGGGCAGTCCAACGCTTAATATGTGAATATAGTAATGGTTTGGGGCTCTGTTAAACGCCGCATACACAATATAAACTGCCTGTCTACGATACCTTGGCTGTAATAGACATTTTTGAAATATTCACTGTTCAACCACATGGGGCAGTCTAACGATTAGTACACACCATATGAACTGCCGGTCTACGATAGCTTGGCCGTAATAGAAATTTTTGAAATATTCACTGTTCAACCACATGGGGCAGCCTAACGCTTACTATGTGGATATAGTAATCGTTTGGGGCTCTGTTTAACGCCTCATACACAATATGAACTGCCTGCCTACGATAGCTTGGCCGTAATAGACATTTTTGAAATATTCACTGTTCAACCACATGGAGCAGTCTAACGCTTACTATGTGGATATAGTAATCGTTTGGGGCTCTGTTAAACGCCGCATACACAATATGAACTGCCTGCCTACGATAGTTTGGCTAAAACAGACATTTTTGAAATATTCACTGTTCATCCTTATGGGGCAATCTAACGTTTAATATGTGAATATAGTAATGGTTTGGGGCTCTGTTAAACGCCTCATACACAATATGAACTGCCTGCCTACGATAGTTTGGCATATGGGTGTTTGTGAATGTCAACACTACAGTGTTGCTCTCATTTGTACTAAAAATTGTGTTTAAAACTTACTAATTTTGGATCTATTTTATGTGTTTATGTTTGTTAATTAGTGAAGAATCTTGATATAATATTTAAACTGTGATAATATTTTAAATATCGAGTGCAATTAATGAAATTCCTCATTAATAAACTTGTGGTATGCATCGTTATAAACGATAATGGACCTTATTGTCTAATATCTATTTAAAAGTGATTTAAACAATTGTGATCAATATTTCTGGATCCACATTAACAATTTCTGCTGTGAATATCAGTAATGTGACCATTCTTAAAAAGTTTAATCCTTTTTTTAAATTACAAACAATAAATTAATTCAAATTGAAAAGTAAACAAACCAAGGAGGTTAGACCACGCCCACCGTATATATTCTATACAGAGTGAATCCGTTTGTTTTGACCGATTTAAAGGTTCTGAACTGCTTATTATAGTGATAAGTTACTCTAGTGCGTATATATAGTAAATTTGTCCTTTCTGCATTATGTGTCCTTAACAAATGCAACTATCCAGTGTAATATTTGAGTGATACTCTGAAATTATTTCCCTTCGATTCGTCCTGTATAGGTCCTGTATATATTGGCACCTTCGCCATTTTTCAAATTTTCCACCATAAGCTATAATAAAGACAAGAATATTTAATAACAAGATATTATTCACCAGAATCCACTAATTACTTATAATGTCGATTTGTTGCCATTGTCTGCACACGGTAAATGGGCAGCTCCATACTGTATGCAATGGTTGCGAAAAGGTAATACATAGCAAGTGTCTTGACTTATCCGACAATGAAGTGAAAATCATAACAACGTCTAAATCAACAAACTTGAAGATTTATTGCAACCTGTGCAAAAATACCATATCATCGCTGAATCAAATGCGATTGATGATAACCGAGTTAAAGTCGTCCGTTGAAAATAAATTAAAGTCTATCGAGTCAGTAATAAACTCATCTCAGTATAATACTTTGCAAAAAGAAGAAATCATTCAAGAATCTGTGGAACGTGCGTTGCGAGCGTCAAATGTTATTCTTTATAATGTTGCCGAGAATAAGGATGTTAGCGATGTGGATGTAGCTAACGACATTCTAGAATGTATTGACCCATCTGCAGTGGTTTCACCCGATGATGTCACTAGAATTGGAAAATTAAATTCAAACAAACCAAGACCACTTAAACTATCTTTTAAAAAGATGAACATGGCAAAAAAGGTTCTACAGCAAAGATCAGCACTAAAAAATACACGCTTTTCAAATATCTTTGTGAATAGTGATAAAACAAGATTACAACAGGAACACTACAAGAATGTTCGAGCTGAATTCAACGAAAGGAAAAATAAGGGTGAAAATAATATAACTATAAAGTATATAAATAATATTCCTCGTGTTGTCAGTGGAACCAACTCACATAATAACGAAACCAGAAGAAGTTTAAACTAAGTTTGCCCAACGTTTCTACACTTGAACTGTACTATCAAAATGTTCGTAGTATTAGAAATAAAGTTAATGATTTGTACCTTAATATGTTAAATACTAACTTAGATATAATTTGTCTCTCTGAAACATGGCTTAGTCCTGATGTATTTTCAAATGAAATTTTCCCGGATACCTACAACATTTTTAGGGCAGACAGAAATGTATTAGACTCTGGAAGATCAAGAGGAGGTGGTGTAATTATTGCAATAAGCTCACATATTAAAACCATTCCATTAGATTTCACTGTATTTAATGAGTTTCACCTAATAGATATAACTGGATGTAAATTAATATTTCCTAATATGAAACTATTTATATTTGTTGTATACATACCTCCAGATATATCAATTAGGGAATATAGTACCTTTATGGATGTCCTTGAAGAGTATTTGCAGAATATTGATAATATATTGATTGTGGGGGACTTTAATGTTCCAGGTTTTATGAACAACGTTAATAATGTAAAATGTCAATTGCTAAAAAATTTTATTTCATACACTAATCTACAGCAAGTAAATACTATTGCTAACGTTAATTACAGGATACTTGATTTAATCCTACACAATCTTAATATGTGTGAGGTAATTGAATCGAAAAACCCGTTAGTACTCTCTGATGACCACCATCCACCACTTGATGTAAAAGTCTCCATTTGTGCCACAAAAAAGTTTAAGCGTTTTGCGATGTCAGAAAAGGATGCCAAATATAACTTTCGTAAGGCAAACTTTGTTAATCTTTACCTTGACTTACTTGGTACAAATTGGGATTTTTTATATCAGGAACATAATTGTAACGTAATTGTTGAGAAATTGTACAAATATATTTATAGTGTATTAGATAAACATGTTCCAAAATCTATATATAAAAAGACATACACAATGTTTCCTTCTTGGTACTCCGGCTCACTAAAAAATAAATTAAAATTGAAAAATTATTTTCATAAAAAGTACAAAGAGTCGAAGTCAAATTTTTTCTATAGACAATTTTCTAAAGCACGTACTGAATGTAAGGACTTACTTGCTTCAGACTATAAAAAACATCTAGAAAAAATCCAAAATGATTTAAAGAAAAATCCCCAACAATTTTGGCGCTATATTAACAGTAAAAAAGGTAGAGAGAGCATACCAGGCGAAATGATATTTAATAATAAGCCACTCTCCTCACCTACTGACATTGTAAATGGTTTTCAGGAATATTTTTCGAGTGTTTTTCATAACATAGCTTATTTAATTAACGACATACCAAATCAACAAGATACTTTAATGAGCACAAATACATTTCCACTCATTTATTCTGGAGAAATTCAGGAAGAGGAAATTTTGTCAGCAATAAAAAAATTAAAAAGCAATAATTGCGCAGGACTAGACAAGATTCCGGCCTTTTTACTAAAAGATTGTCGAAATATATTTGTAGAACCACTTAAATTTATTTTTAATAAATGCTTGATTGCATGCACATTCCCGGATTTATGGAAAACTTCGCGAATATGTCCAGTTTATAAAGGCGGCAATGTATCAGATATTGCAAACTATCGTCCAATATCTGTACTAAATAACTTTGCTAAAGTATTTGAAAGTATTTTATACTCTGTAATTTTCCCAAAGGTTCAAAATATCATATCTATTAACCAGCATGGCTTTATGCCCAAAAGATCAACACAAACAAATTTAGCTTGTATAACTCAGTTTATATCAAACTCCCTTGATAACAGAAACCAAGTTGACGTTGTCTATATGGATATGACTAAAGCGTTTGATCGTATCGTACATCATATTTTACTCAAGAAATTAAACTTATTGGGATTATCGCAATCATTATTACAATTAATTGTTTCATACTTAAGCTCACGTAAACTATTTGTTATTCATAACGGTTTTGTATCCAGTGGATTTGTTCAAAAGTCTGGCATTCCACAAGGTTCAAATTTGGGGCCACTTTTATTCTTATTATATGTTAACGATATCTCACAAAGCATATGTCACTCTAAATATCTGTTATACGCAGACGATTTAAAACTTTATAAAACAATAAATGGAATTTATGATTGTGAGCTCATTCAAAGGGATTTGTCAAATCTTGAAAACTGGTGTATTGAAAATGGTTTAGCATTTAATAGTTCCAAATGTAAGATTCTTAGATATACCAGGTCTTTTGAAACAATTAAGTATGATTACATGATTAATAACACGACAATTAGCGAATCACAAAAATTTAAGGATCTGGGAGTGCTATTCGAAAGCCGATTGAACTTTAAAGATCATATAGAAAATATTGCACATTCAGCATTGAAAACACTAGGGTTTGTTATACGAAATACGCAAAATTTTGAAAACACGGATGTTTTTAAAACACTTTACTATAGTCTTGTAAGAAGTAAGTTAGAGTATTGTAATTTAATTTGGTCACCCATGTATAAATGCAACGACATAATTATAGAAAAAGTACAAAGACGATTTTTCAAAACTTTATACTTTAAAACACAAAAACGGTACCCATACAGAGGTTATAGCCAAACGGAAATGGAAAATCAGTTTAATATCAACTCTCTCTCTTTAAGAAGATCAGTATGTGACATAATTTTTTTGTATAATCTTGTTAATTGTAAGATAGATAGCCCTACATTGCTAAACCAAATAAATTTTCGAATACCAAAATTTAATCTAAGAAGTCACACAACATTCAAAATAGAAAAACCAAAAACTAACATTAAAAGAAACTCACCTTTAGATAGAATTTGCACAGCTTTCAATAAATTATGCAATAACCACGACATTTTTCACGATACACTCATGAATATTCTGAAAACAGTGAAGGAAACATTGTGAATCTATATTGGTTTAGTGTATCCGTCAATTCTATATTCATTATAATTTTTTTTTCTTTCTAATATTGAATAGTAAAATAAAAATTTATCGCTTGTAAAATACATAAATAAGTAACTACAACTTTCTAAGTGTTATTATGTTATGTTATTGTATTATATATATTCTGTTACTAAGTCATATACGTGCATTCACATTCACCATTAATCTTAATATATGTATACTTATATTGCTATATAATTAAATAAAATAAAATTTGTATTTGTATTTGTATTGTAAATTAATACTAACATTAGAAATCAGAAATTCTTTAGTTTTAAGTTTGTCCTGTAATTGGAGAAATCTGTTGGGCAAATAAATTATTATTATTATTATTATTATTAAAACAGACATTTTTAAAATATTCACTGTTCATCCTTATGGGGCAGTCTAACGCTTAATATGTGAAGATAGTAATGGTTTGGGGCTCTGTATAACCCCGCATACACAATATGAACTGCCTGCCTACGATAGCAAGGCTGTAATAGACATTTTTGAAATATTCACAGCTCAACCACATAGGGCAGTCTAACGCTTAATATGTGAATATAGTAATGGTTTGGGGCTCTGTTAAACGCCGCATACACAATATGAACTGCCTGCCTACGATAGCTTGGCCGTAATAGACATTTTTGAAATATTCACTGTTCAAACACATGGGGCAGTCTAACGCTTACTATGTGGATATAGTAATCGTTTGGGGCTCTGTTTAACGCCTCATACACAATATGAACTGCCTGCCTACGATAGCAAGGCTGTAATAGACATTTTTGAAATATTCACTGCTCAACCACATAGGGCAGTCTATCGCTTACTATGTGAATATAGTAATGGTTTGGGACTCTGTTTAACGCCGCATACACCAGGCAGTTCATAAACCGCCTGCCTACGATAGTTTGACTAAAACAGACATTTTTGAAATATTCACTGTTCATCCTTATGGGGCAGTCTAACGCTTAATATGTGAATATAGTAATGGTTTGGGGCTCTGTTAAACGTCGCATACACAATATGAACTGCCTGTCTACGATATCTTGGCTGTAATAGACATTTTTGAAATATTCACTGTTCAACCACATGGGGCAGTCTAACGCTTACTATGTGGATATAGTAATGGTTTGGGGCTCTGTATAACCCCGCATACACAATATGATCAGCCTGCCTACGATAGTTTGGCTAAAACAGACATTTTTGAAATATTCACTGTTCATCCTTATGGGGCAGTCTAACGCTTAATATGTGAATATAGTAATGGTTTGGATCTCTGTTAAACGCCGCATACACAATATGATCAGCCTGCCTACGATTGTTTGGCCATAACTGACATTTTTGAAATATTCACTGTTCAACCACATGGAGCAGTCTAACGCTTACTATGTGGATATAGTAATCGTTTGGGTCTCTGTTTAACGCCTCATACACAATATGAACTGCCTGCCTACGATAGCAAGGCTGTAATAGACATTTTTGAAATATTCATTGCTCAACCACATAGGGCAGTCTACCGCTTAATATGTGAATATAGTAATGGTTTGGGGCTCTGTTAAACGCCGCATACACAATATGAACTGCCTGCCTACGATAGCATGGCCGTAATAGACATTTTTGAAATATTCACTGTTCAACCACATGGGGCAGTCTAACGCTTACTATGTGGATATAGTAATCGTTTGGGGCTCTGTTTAACGCCGCATACACAATATGAACTGCCTGCCTACGATACCTTGGCTGTAATAGACATTTTTGAAATATTCACTGTTCAACCACATGGGGCAGTCTAGCGCCTAATATGTGGATATAGTAATGGTTTGGGGCTCTGTATAACCCCGCATACACAATATGAACAGCCTGCCTACGATAGCTTGGCCGTAACAGACATTTTTGAAATATTCACTGTTCAACCACATGGAGCAGTCTAACGCTTACTATGTGGATATAGTAATCGTTTGGGTCTCTGTTTAACGCCTCATATACAATATGAACTGCCTGCCTACGATAGCAAGGCTGTAATAGACATTTTTGAAATATTCACTGCTCAACCACATAGGGCAGTCTAACGCTTAATATGTGAATATAGTAATGGTTTGGGGCTCTGTTAAACGCCGCATACACAATATGAACTGCCTGCCTACGATACCTTGGCCGTAATAGACATTTTTGAAATATTCACTGTTCAACCACATGGGGCAGTCTAACGCTTACTATGTGGATATAGTAATCGTTTGGGGCTCTGTTAAACGCCGCATACACAATATGAACTGCCTGCCTACGATACCTTGGCTGTAATAGACATTTTTGAAATATTCACTGTTCAACCACATGGGGCAGTCTAACGCTTACTATGTGGATATAGTAATCGTTTGGGGCTCTGTTTAACGCCTCATTCACAATATGATCTGCCTGCCTACGATAGCAAGGCTGTAATAGACATTTTTGAAATATTCACAGCTCAACCACATAGGGCAGTCTAACGCTTAATATGTGAATATAGTAATGGTTTGGGGCTCTGTTAAACGCCGCATACACAATATGAACTGCCTGCCTACGATAGTTAGGCTGTAATAGACATTTTTGAAATATTCACAGCTCAACCACATAGGGCAGTCTAACGCTTTTTATGTGAAGATAGTAATGGTTTGGGCTCTGTTAAACGCCGCATACACAATATGAACTGCCTGCCTACGATAGCTTGGCCGTAATAGACATTTTTGAAATATTCACTGTTCAACCACATGGGGCAGTCTAACGCTTACTATGTGGATATAGTAATCGTTTGGGGCTCTGTTAAACGCCGCATACACAATATGAACTGCCTGCCTACGATACCTTGGCTGTAATAGACATTTTTGAAATATTCACTGTTCAACCACATGGGGCAGTCTAGCGCCTAATATGTGGATATAGTAATGGTTTGGGGCTCTGTATAACCCCGCATACACAATATGAACAGCCTGCCTACGATAGTTTGGCTAAAACAGACATTTTTGAAATATTCACTGTTCATCCTTATAGGGCAGTGTAACGCTTAATATGTGAATATAGTAATGGTTTGGGGCTCTGTTAAACGCCGCATACACAATATGAACTGCCTGCCTACGATACCTTGGCTGTAATAGACATTTTTGAAATATTCACTGTTCAACCACATGGGGCAGTCTAGCGCCTAATATGTGGATATAGTAATGGTTTGGGGCTCTGTATAACCCCGCATACACAATATGAACAGCCTGCCTACGATAGTTTGGTGTGGCTATAACTGACACTTTTGAAATATTCACTGTTCAACCACATGGGGCAGTCTAACGTTTACTATGTGGATATAGTAATCGTTTGGGGCTCTGTTTAACGTCTCATACACAATATGAACAGCTTGCCTACGATAGTTAGGTAAAACAGACATTTTTGAAATATTCACTGTTCATCCTTATGGGGCAGTCTAACGCTTAATATGTGAATATAGTAATGGTTTAGGACTCTGTAAAACGCCGCATACACAATATGAACTGCCTGCCTACGATTGTTTGGCCATAACTGACATTTTTAAAATATTCATTGTTTAACTACATGGGGCAGTCTAACGCTTAATATGTGAATATAGTAATGGTTTGGGGCTCTGTTAAACGCCGCATACATAATATGAACTGCCTGTCCACGATACCTTGGCTGTAATAGACATTTTTGAAATATTCACTGTTCAACCACATGGGGCAGTCTAGCGCCTAATATGTGGATATAGTAATGGTTTGGGGCTCTGTATAACCCCGCATACACAATATGATCAGCCTGCCTACGATAGTTTGGCTAAAACAGACATTTTTGAAATATTCACTGTTCATCCTTATGGGGCAGTCTAACGCTTAATATGTGAATATAGTAATGGTTTGCGGCTCTCTTAAACGCCGCATACACAATATGAACTGCCTGCCTACGATAGCTTGGCCGTAATTGACATTTTTTAAATATTCACTGTTCAACCACATGGGGCAGTCTAGCGCCTAATATGTGGATATTGTAATGGTTTGGGGCTCTGTATAACCCCGCATACACAATATGAACAGCCTGCCTACGATAGCTTGGCCATAATAGACATTTTTGAAATATTCACTGTTCAACCACATGGAGCAGTCTAACGCTTACTATGTGGATATAGTAATCGTTTGGGGCTCTGTTTAACGCCTCATACACAATATGAACTGCCTGCCTACGATAGTTAGGCTGTAATATACATTTTTGAAATATTCACAGCTCAACCACATAGGGCAGTCTAACGCTTTTTATGTGAAGATAGTAATGGTTTGGGGCTCTGTTAAACGCCGCATACACAATATGAACTGCCTGCCTACGATAGCTTGGCCGTAATAGACATTTTTGAAATATTCACTGTTCAACCACATGGGGCAGTCTAACGCTTACTATGTGGATATAGTAATCGTTTGGGGCTCTGTTAAACGCCGCATACACAATATGAACTGCCTGCCTACGATACCTTGGCTGTAATAGACATTTTTGAAATATTCACTGTTCAACCACATGGGGCAGTCTAGCGCCTAATATGTGGATATAGTAATGGTTTGGGGCTCTGTATAACCCCGCATACACAATATGAACAGCCTGCCTACGATAGTTTGGCTAAAACAGACATTTTTGAAATATTCACTGTTCATCCTTATAGGGCAGTGTAACGCTTAATATGTGAATATAGTAATGGTTTGGGGCTCTGTTAAACGCCGCATACACAATATGAACTGAATGCCTACGATACCTTGGCTGTAATAGACATTTTTGAAATATTCACTGTTCAACCACATGGGGCAGTCTAGCGCCTAATATGTGGATATAGTAATGGTTTGGGGCTCTGTATAACCCCGCATACACAATATGAACAGCCTGCCTACGATTGTTTGGCCATAACTGACATTTTTAAAATATTCATTGTTTAACTACATGGGGCAGTCTAACGCTTAATATGTAAATATAGTAATGGTTTGGGGCTCTGTTTAACGCCTCATACACAATATGAACAGCTTGCCTACGATAGTTAGGTAAAACAGACATTTTTGAAATATTCACTGTTCATCCTTATGGGGCAGTCTAACGCTTAATATGTGAATATAGTAATGGTTTAGGACTCTGTAAAACGCCGCATACACAATATGAACTGCCTGCCTACGATTGTTTGGCCATAACTGACATTTTTAAAATATTCATTGTTTAACTACATGGGGCAGTCTAACGCTTAATATGTAAATATAGTAATGGTTTGGGGCTCTGTTAAACGCCGCATACACAATATGATATGCCTGCCTACGATTGTTTGGCCATAACTGACATTTTTAAAATATTCATTGTTTAACTACATGGGGCAGTCTAACGCTTAATATGTGAATATAGTAATGGTTTGGGGCTCTGTTAAACGCCGCATACATAATATGAACTGCCTGTCCACGATACCTTGGCTGTAATAGACATTTTTGAAATATTCACTGTTCAACCACATGGGGCAGTCTAGCGCCTAATATGTGGATATAGTAATGGTTTGGGGCTCTGTATAACCCCGCATACACAATATGATCAGCCTGCCTACGATAGTTTGGCTAAAACAGACATTTTTGAAATATTCACTGTTCATCCTTATGGGGCAGTCTAACGCTTAATATGTGAATATAGTAATGGTTTGCGGCTCTCTTAAACGCCGCATACACAATATGAACTGCCTGCCTACGATAGCTTGGCCGTAATTGACATTTTTTAAATATTCACTGTTCAACCACATGGGGCAGTCTAGCGCCTAATATGTGGATATTGTAATGGTTTGGGGCTCTGTATAACCCCGCATACACAATATGAACAGCCTGCCTACGATAGCTTGGCCATAATAGACATTTTTGAAATATTCACTGTTCAACCACATGGAGCAGTCTAACGCTTACTATGTGGATATAGTAATCGTTTGGGGCTCTGTTTAACGCCTCATACACAATATGAACTGCCTGCCTACGATAGTTAGGCTGTAATAGACATTTTTGAAATATTCACAGCTCAACCACATAGGGCAGTCTAACGCTTTTTATGTGAAGATAGTAATGGTTTGGGGCTCTGTTAAACGCCGCATACACAATATGAACTGCCTGCCTACGATAGCTTGGCCGTAATAAACATTTTTGAAATATTCACTGTTCAACCACATGGGGCAGTCTAACGCTTACTATGTGGATATAGTAATCGTTTGGGGCTCTGTTAAACGCCGCATACACAATATGAACTTCCTGCCTACGATACCTTGGCTGTAATAGACATTTTTGAAATATTCACTGTTCAACCACATGGGGCAGTCTAGCGCCTAATATGTGGATATTGTAATGGTTTGGGGCTCTGTATAACCCCGCATACACAATATGAACAGCCTTCCTACGATAGTTTGGCTAAAACAGACATTTTTGAAATATTCACTGTTCATCCTTATGGGGCAGTCTAACGCTTAATATGTGAATATAGTAATGGTTTGGGACTCTGTAAAACGCCGCATACACAATATGAACTGCCTGCCTACGATTGTTTGCCCATAACTAACATTTTTGAAATATTCACTGTTCAACCACATGGGGCAGTCTAGCGCCTAATATGTGGATATAGTAATGGTTTGGGGCTCTGTTAAACGCCGCATACACAATATGAACTGCCTGCCTACGATACCTTGGCTGTAATAGACTTTTTTGAAATATTCACTGTTCAACCACATGGGGCAGTCTAACGCTTACTATGTGGATATAGTAATCGTTTGGGGCTCTGTTTAACGCCTCATACACAATATGAACAGCCTGCCTACGATAGTTAGGTAAAACAGACATTTTTGAAATATTCACTGTTCATCCTTATGGGGCAGTCTAACGCTTAATATGTGAAAATTGTAATGGTTTGGGGCTCTGTATAACCCCGCATACACAATATGAACTGCCCGCCTACGATAGTGTGGCTATAAATGACACTTTTGAAATATTCACTGTTCAACCACATAGGGCAGTCTAACGCTTAATATGAAAATATAGTAATGGTTTGGGGCTCTGTATAACCCCGCTTACACAATATGAACAGCCTGCCTACGATAGTTTAGCTAAAACATACATTTTTGAAATATTCACTGTTCAACAACATAGGGCAGTCTAACGCCTAATATGTGGATATAGTAATGGTTTGGGGCTCTGTATAACCCCGCATACACAATATGAACAGCCTGCCTACGATAGTTTGGCTAAAACAGACATTTTTGAAATATTCACTGTTCATCCTTATGGGGCAGTCTAACGCTTAATATGTGAAAATTGTAATGGTTTGGGGCTCTGTATAACCCCGCATACACAATATGAACTGCCCGCCTACGATAGTGTGGCTATAAATGACACTTTTGAAATATTCACTGTTCAACCACATAGGGCAGTCTAACGCTTAATATGAAAATATAGTAATGGTTTGGGGCTCTGTATAACCCCGCTTACACAATATGAACAGCCTGCCTACGATAGTTTAGCTAAAACATACATTTTTGAAATATTCACTGTTCAACAACATAGGGCAGTCTAACGCCTAATATGTGGATATAGTAATGGTTTGGGGCTCTGTATAACCCCGCATACACAATATGAACAGCCTGCCTACGATAGTTTGGCTGAAACAGACATTTTTGAAATATTCACTGTTCAACCACATGGGGCAGTCTAACGCTTACTATGTGGTTATAGTAATCGTTTGGGGCTCTGTTTAACGCCTCATACACAATATGAACAGCCTGTCTACGATAGCTTGGCCGTAATAGACATTTTTGAAATATTCACTGTTCATCCTTATGGGGCAGTCTAACGCTTAATATGTGAATATAGTAATGGTTTGGGGCTCTGTTAAACGCCGCATACACAATATGAACTGCCTGTCTACGATAGCTTGGCCGTAATAGACATTTTTGAAATATTCACTGTTCAGCCACATGGAGCAGTCTAGCGCCTAATATGTGGATATAGGAATGGTTTGGGGCTCTGTATAACCCCGCATACACAATATGAACAGCCTGCCTTCGATAGTTTGGCTAAAACAGACATTTTTGAAATATTCACTGTTCAACCACATGGGGCAGTCTAGCGCTAATATGTGGATATAGTAATGGTTTGGGGCTCTGTATAACCCCGCATGCACAATATGAACAGCCTGCCTACGCTAGTTTGGCTAAAACAGACATTTTTGAAATATTCACTTTTCATCCTTATAGGGCAGTCTAACGCTTAATATGTGAATATAGTAATGGTTTGGGGCTCTGTTAAACGCCGCATACACAATATGAACTGCCTGCCTACGATAGCTTGGCCGTAATAGACATTTTTGAAATATTCACTGTTCAACCACATGGAGCAGTCTAACGCTTACTATGTGAATATAATAATGGTTTGGGGCTCTGTTAAACGCCGCATACACAATATGAACTGCCTGCCTACGATAGCTTGGCCGTAATAGACTTTTTTGAAATATTCACTGTTCAACCACATGGAGCAGTCTAACGCTTAATATGTGAATATAGTAATGGTTTGGGGCTCTGTTAAACGCCGCATACACAATATGAACTGCCTGCCTACGATAGCTTGGCCGTAATAGACTTTTTTGAAATATTCACTGTTCAACCACATGGGGCAGTCTAACGCTTACTATGTGGATATAGTAATCGTTTGGGGCTCTGTTTAACGCCTCATACACAATATGAACAGCCTGCCTACGATAGTTAGGTAAAACAGACATTTTTGAAATATTCACTGTTCATCCTTATGGGGCAGTCTAACGCTTAATATGTGAAAATAGTAATGGTTTGGGGCTCTGTTAAACGCCGCATACACAATATGAACTGCCTACCTACGATAGCTTGGCCGTAATAGACATTTTTGAAATATTCACTGTTCAACCACATAGGGCAGTCTATCGCTTACTATGTGAATATAGTAATGGTTTGGGACTCTGTTTAACGCCGCATACACCAGGCAGTTCATAAACTGCCTGCCTACGATAGTTTGGCTAAAACAGACATTTTTGAAATATTCACTGTTCAACCACATGGGGCAGTCTAACGCTTACTATGTGGATATAGTAATTGTTTGGGGCTCTGTATAACCCCGCATACACAATATGTACTGCCCGCCTACGATAGTGTGGCTATAACTGACACTTTTGAAATATTCACTGTTCAACCACATGGGGCAGTCTAACGCTTACTATGTGAATATAATAATGGTTTGGGGCTCTGTTAAACGCCGCATACACAATATGAACTGCCTGCCTACGATACCTTGGCTGTAATAGACATTTTTGAAATATTCACTGTTCATCCTTATGGGGCAGTCTAACGCTTAATATATGAATATAGTAATGGTTTGGGGCTCTGTTAAACGCCACATACACAATATGAACTGCCAGTCTATGATAGCTTGGCCGTAAAAGACATTTTTTAATATTCACTGTTCAACCACATGGGGCAGTCTAACGCTTACTATGTGGATATAGTAATCGTTTGGGGCTCTGTTTAACGCCTCATACACAATATGAACTGCCTGCCTACGATAGCTTGGCCGTAATAGACATTTTTGAAATATTCACTGTTCAACCACATGAGGCAGTCTAACGCTTACTATGTGGATATAGTAATCGTTTGGGGCTCTGTTTAACGCCTCATACACAATATGAACAGCATGCCTACGATAGTTAGGTAAAACAGACATTTTTGAAATATTCACTGTTCATCCTTATGGGGCAGTCTATCGCTTAATATGTGAATATAGTAATGGTTTGGGGCTCTGTTAAACGCCGCATACACAATATGAACTGCCTGCCTACGATACCTTGGCTGTAATAGACATTTTTGAAATATTCACTGTTCAACCACATGGGGCAGTCTAACGCTTACTATGTGGATATAGTAATCGTTTGGGGCTCTGTATAACGCCTCATACACAATATGAACTGCCTGCCTACGATAGTTTGGCTAAAACAGACATTTTTGAAATATTCACTGTTCATCCTTATGGGGCAGTCTAACGCTTAATATGTGAATATAGTAATGGTTTAGGACTCTGTAAAACGCCGCATACACAATATGAACTGCCTGCCTACGATAGCTTGGCTGTAATAGACATTTTTGAAATATTCACTGTTCAACCACATGGGGCAGTCTAGCGCCTAATATGTGGATATAGTAATGGTTTGGGGCTCTGTTAAACGCCGCATACACAATATGAACTGCCTGCCTACGATAGCTTGGCTAAAACAGACATTTTTAAAATATTCACTGTTCATTTTTATAGGGCAGTCTAACGCTTAATATGTGAATATAGTAATAATTTGGGGCTCTGTTAAACGCCGCATACACAATATGAACTGCCTGCCTACGATAGCTTGGCCGTAATAGACATATTTGAAATATTCACTGTTCAACCACATGGAGCAGTCTAACGCTTACTATGTGGATATTGTAATCGTTTGGGGCTCTGTTTAACGCCTCATACACAATATGAACTGCCTGCCTACGATAGCTTGGCCGTAATAGACATTTTTGAAATATTCACTGTTCAACCACATGGGGCAGTCTAGCGCCTAATATGTGGATATAGTAATGGTTTGGGGCTCTGTATAACCCCGCATACACAATATGAACAGCATGCCTACGATAGTTTGACTAAAACAGACATTTTTGTAATATTCACTGTTCAACCACATGGGGCAGTCTAGCGCCTAATATGTGGATATAGGAATGATTTGGGGCTCTGTATAACCCGCATACACAATATGAACAGCCTGCCTTCGATAGTTTGGCTAAAATAGACATTTTTGAAATATTCACTGTTCATCCACATGGGGCAGTCTAACGCTTACTATGTGAATATAATAATGGTTTGGGGCTCTGTTAAACGCCGCATACACAATATGAACTGCCTGCCTACGATACCTTGGCTGTAATAGACATTTTTGAAATATTCACTGTTCAACCACATGGAGCAGTCTAACGCTTACTATGTGGATATAGTAATCGTTTGGGGCTCTGTTTAACGCCTCATACACAATATGAACTGCCTGCCTACGATAGCTTGGCCGTAATAGACTTTTTTGAAATATTCACTGTTCAACCACATGGGGCAGTCTAACGCTTACTATGTGGATATAGTAATCGTTTGGGGCTCTGTTTAACGCCTCATACACAATATGAACAGCCTGCCTACGATAGTTAGGTAAAACAGACATTTTTGAAATATTCACTGTTCATCCTTATGGGGCAGTCTAACGCTTAATATGTGAATATAGTAATGGTTTGGGGCTCTGTTAAACCCCGCATACACAATATGAACAGCCAGCCTACGATAGTTTTTCTAAAACAGACATTTTTGAAATATTCACTGTTCATCCTTATGGGGCAGTCTAACGCTTAATATGAGAATATAGTAATGGTTTGGGGCTCTGTTAAACGCCGCATACACAAAATGAACTGCCTGCCTTCGATAGTTTGGCTAAAACAGACATTTTTGAAATATTCACTGTTCATCCTTATGGGGCAGTCTAACGCTTAATATGTGAATATAGTAATGGTTTGGGGCTCTGTTAAACCCCGCATACACAATATGAACAGCCAGCCTACGATAGTTTGGCTAAAACAGACATTTTTGAAATATTCACTGTTCATCCTTATGGGGCAGTCTAACGCTTAATATGAGAATATAGTAATGGTTTGGGGCTCTGTTAAACGCCGCATACACAAAATGAACTGCCTGCCTACGATAGCTTGGCCGTAATAGTCATTTTTGAAATATTCACTGTTCAACCACGTGGGGCAGTCTAACGCTTACTATGTGGATATAGTAATCGTTTGGGGCTCTGTTTAACGCCTCATACACAATATGAACTGCCTGCATACGATAGCTTGACCGTAATAGACATTTTTGAAATATTCACTGATCAACCACATAGGGCAGTCTATCGCTTACTATGTGAATATAGTAATGGTTTGGGACTCTGTTTAACGCCGCATACACCAGGCAGTTCATAAACTGCCTGCCTACGATAGTTTGGCTAAAACAGACATTTTTGAAATATTCACTGTTCAACCACATGGGGCAGTCTAACGCTTACTATGTGGATATAGTAATCGTTTGGGGCTCTGTATAACCCCGCATACACAATATGAACTGCCCGCCTACGATAGTGTGGCTATAACTGACACTTTTGAAATATTCACTGTTCAACCACATGGGGCAGTCTAACGCTTAATATGAAAATATAGTAATGGTTTGGGGCTCTGTATAACTCCGCTTACACAATATGAACAGCCTGCCTACGAAAGTTTAGCTACAACATACATTTTTGAAATATTCACTGTTCAACAACATAGGGCAGTCTAACGCCTAATATGTGGATATAGTAATGGTTTGGGGCTCTGTATAACCCCGCATACACAATATGAACAGCCTGCCTACGATAGTTTGGCTAAAACAGACATTTTTGAAATATTCACTGTTCAACCACATGGGGCAGTCTAACGCTTACTATGTGGTTATAGTATTCGTTTGGGGCTCTGTTTAACGCCTCATACACAATATAAACAGCCTGCCTGCGATAGTTTGGTAAAACAGACATTTTTGAAATATTCACTGTTCATCCTTATGGGGCAGTCTAACGCTTAATATGTGAATGTAGTAATGGTTTGGGGCTCTGTTAAACGCCGCATACACAATATGAACTGCCTGCCTACGATAGCTTGGCCGTAATAGACATTTTTGAAATATTCACTGTTCAACCACATAAGGCAGTCTAGCGCCTAATATGTGGATATAGTAATCGTTTGGGGCTCTGTTTAACGCCTCATACACAATATGAACAGCCTGCCTTCGATAGTTTGGCTAAAACAGACATTTTTGAAATATTCACTGTTCATTCTTATTGAGCTGTCTAACGCTTAATATGTGAATATAGTAATGGTTTGGGGCTCTATTTAACGCCTCATACACAATATGAACTGCCTGCATACGATAGTTTGGCTAAAACAGACATTTTTAAAATATTCACTGTTCATCCTTATGGGGCAGTCTAGCGCCTAATATGTGGATATAGTAATGGTTTGGGGCTCTGTTTAACGCCGCATACACCATATGAACTGCGTGCCTACGATAGTTTTTCTAAAACAGACATTTTTGAAATATTCACTGTTCAACCACATAGGGCAGTCTATCGCTTACTATGTGGATATAGTAATCGTTTGGGGCTCTGTTTAACGCCTCATACACAATATGAACTGCCTGCCTACGATAGCTTGGCCGTAATAGACGTTTTTGAAATATTCACTGTTCAACCACATGGGGCAGTCTAACGCTTTCTATGTGGATATAGTAATCGTTTGGGGCTCTGTTTAACGCCTCATACACAATATGAACAGCCTGCCTACGATAGTTGGGTAAAACAGACATTTTTGAAATATTCACTGTTCATCCTTATGGGGCAGTCTAACGCTTAATATGTTAATATAGTAATGGTTTGGGGCCCTGTTAAACGCCGCATACACAATATGAACTGCCTGCCTACGATAGCTTGGCCGTAATAGACATTTTTGAAATATTCACTGTTCAACCACATGGGGCAGTCTAGCGCCTAATATGTGGATATAGGAATGGTTTGGGGCTCTGAATAACCCCGCATACACAATATGAACAGCCTGCCTTCGATAGTTTGGCTAAAACAGACATTTTTGAAATATTTACTGTTCAACCACATGGGGCAGTCTAGCGCCTAATATGTGGATATAGGAATGGTTTGGGGCTCTGTATAACCCCTCATACACAATATGAACAGCCTGCCTACGATAGTTTGGCTAAAACAGACATTTTTGAAATATTCACTGTTCATCCTTATAGGGCAGTCTAACGCTTAATATGAGAATATAGTAATGGTTTGGGGCTCTGTTAAACGCCGCATACACAAAATGAACTGCCTGCCTACGATAGCTTGGCCGTAATAGTCATTTTTGAAATATTCACTGTTCAACCACGTGGGGCAGTCTAACGCTTACTATGTGGATATAGTAATCGTTTGGGGCTCTGTTTAACGCCTCATACACAATATGAACTGCCTGCATACGATAGCTTGACCGTAATAGACATTTTTGAAATATTCACTGATCAACCACATAGGGCAGTCTATCGCTTACTATGTGAATATAGTAATGGTTTGGGACTCTGTTTAACGCCGCATACACCAGGCAGTTCATAAACTGCCTGCCTACGATAGTTTGGCTAAAACAGACATTTTTGAAATATTCACTGTTCAACCACATGGGGCAGTCTAACGCTTACTATGTGGATATAGTAATCGTTTGGGGCTCTGTATAACCCCGCATACACAATATGAACTGCCCGCCTACGATAGTGTGGCTATAACTGACACTTTTGAAATATTCACTGTTCAACCACATGGGGCAGTCTAACGCTTAATATGAAAATATAGTAATGGTTTGGGGCTCTGTATAACTCCGCTTACACAATATGAACAGCCTGCCTACGAAAGTTTAGCTACAACATACATTTTTGAAATATTCACTGTTCAACAACATAGGGCAGTCTAACGCCTAATATGTGGATATAGTAATGGTTTGGGGCTCTGTATAACCCCGCATACACAATATGAACAGCCTGCCTACGATAGTTTGGCTAAAACAGACATTTTTGAAATATTCACTGTTCAACCACATGGGGCAGTCTAACGCTTACTATGTGGTTATAGTATTCGTTTGGGGCTCTGTTTAACGCCTCATACACAATATAAACAGCCTGCCTGCGATAGTTTGGTAAAACAGACATTTTTGAAATATTCACTGTTCATCCTTATGGGGCAGTCTAACGCTTAATATGTGAATGTAGTAATGGTTTGGGGCTCTGTTAAACGCCGCATACACAATATGAACTGCCTGCCTACGATAGCTTGGCCGTAATAGACATTTTTGAAATATTCACTGTTCAACCACATAAGGCAGTCTAGCGCCTAATATGTGGATATAGTAATCGTTTGGGGCTCTGTTTAACGCCTCATACACAATATGAACAGCCTGCCTTCGATAGTTTGGCTAAAACAGACATTTTTGAAATATTCACTGTTCATTCTTATTGAGCTGTCTAACGCTTAATATGTGAATATAGTAATGGTTTGGGGCTCTATTTAACGCCTCATACACAATATGAACTGCCTGCATACGATAGTTTGGCTAAAACAGACATTTTTAAAATATTCACTGTTCATCCTTATGGGGCAGTCTAGCGCCTAATATGTGGATATAGTAATGGTTTGGGGCTCTGTTTAACGCCGCATACACCATATGAACTGCGTGCCTACGATAGTTTTTCTAAAACAGACATTTTTGAAATATTCACTGTTCAACCACATAGGGCAGTCTATCGCTTACTATGTGGATATAGTAATCGTTTGGGGCTCTGTTTAACGCCTCATACACAATATGAACTGCCTGCCTACGATAGCTTGGCCGTAATAGACGTTTTTGAAATATTCACTGTTCAACCACATGGGGCAGTCTAACGCTTTCTATGTGGATATAGTAATCGTTTGGGGCTCTGTTTAACGCCTCATACACAATATGAACAGCCTGCCTACGATAGTTGGGTAAAACAGACATTTTTGAAATATTCACTGTTCATCCTTATGGGGCAGTCTAACGCTTAATATGTTAATATAGTAATGGTTTGGGGCCCTGTTAAACGCCGCATACACAATATGAACTGCCTGCCTACGATAGCTTGGCCGTAATAGACATTTTTGAAATATTCACTGTTCAACCACATGGGGCAGTCTAGCGCCTAATATGTGGATATAGGAATGGTTTGGGGCTCTGAATAACCCCGCATACACAATATGAACAGCCTGCCTTCGATAGTTTGGCTAAAACAGACATTTTTGAAATATTTACTGTTCAACCACATGGGGCAGTCTAGCGCCTAATATGTGGATATAGGAATGGTTTGGGGCTCTGTATAACCCCTCATACACAATATGAACAGCCTGCCTACGATAGTTTGGCTAAAACAGACATTTTTGAAATATTCACTGTTCATCCTTATAGGGCAGTCTAACGCTTAATATGTGAATATAGTAATGGTTTGGGGCTCTGTTAAACGCCGCATACACAATATGAACTGCCTGCCTACGATAGCTTGGCCGTAATAGACATTTTTGAAATATTCACTGTTCAACCACATGGAGCAGTATAACGCTTACTATGTGGATATAGTAATCGTTTGGGGCTCTGTTTAACGTCTCATACACAATATGAACTGCCTGCCTACGATAATTTGGCTAAAACAGACAATTTTGAAATATTCACTGTTCATCCTTACGGGGCAGTCTAACGCATGTGAATATAGTAATGGTTTGGGGCTCTGTTAAACGCCGCATACACAATATGAACTGCCCGCCTACGATAGCTTGGCCGTAATAGACATTTTTGAAATATTCACTGTTCAACCACATGGAGCAGTCTAACGCTTACTATGTGGATATAGTAATCGTTTGGGGCTCTGTTTAACGCCTCATACACAATATGAACTGCCTGCCTACGATAGCTTGGCCGTAATAGACATTTTTGAAATATTCACTGTACAACCACATGGGGCAGTCTAACGCTTACTATGTGGATGTAGTAATCGTTTGGGGCTCTGTTTAACGCCTCATACACAATATGAACTGCCTGCCTACGATAGCTTGGCCGTAATAGACATTTTTGAAATATTCACTGTTCAACCACATGGGGCAGTCTAGCGCCTAATATGTGGATATAGTAATGGTTTGGGGCTCTGTTTGACGCCGCATACACCATATGAACTGCGTGCCTACGATAGTTTTTCTAAAACAGACATTTTTGAAATATTCACTGTTCAACCACATAGGGCAGTCTATCGCTTACTATGTGAATATAGTAATGGTTTGGGACTCTGTTTAACGCCGCATACACCAGGCAGTTTATAAACTGCCTGCCTACGATAATTTGGCTAAAACAGACATTTTTGAAATATTCACTGTTCAACCACATGGGACAGTCTAACGCTTACTATGTGGATATAGTAATCGTTTGGGGCTCTGTATAACCCCGCATACACAATATGAACTGCCCGCCTACGATAGTGTGGCTATAACTGACACTTTTGAAATATTCACTGTTCAACCACATAGGGCAGTCTAACGCTTAATATGAAAATATAGTAATGGTTTGGGGCTCTGTATAACTCCGCTTACACAATATGAACAGCCTGCCTACGAAAGTTTGGCTACAACTTACATTTTTGAAATATTCACTGTTCAACAACATAGGGCAGTCTAACGCCTAATATGTGGATATAGTAATGGTTTGGGGCTCTGTTTAACGCCGCATACACCAGATGAACTGCCTGCCTACGATAGTTTGGCTAAAACAGACATTTTTGAAATATTCACTGTTCAACCACATGGGGCAGTCTAACGCTTAATATGTGAATATAGTAATGGTTTGGGGCTCTGTTATACACCGCATACACAATATAAACTGCCTGTCTACGATACTTTGGCTGTAATAGACATTTTTGAAATATTCACTGTTCAACCACATGGAGCAGTCTAACGCTTAGTACACACCATATGAACTGCCTGCCTACGATAGCTTGGCCGTAATAGACATTTTTGAAATATTCACTGTTCAACCACATGGGACAGTCTAACGCTTACTATGTGGATATAGTAATCGTTTGGGGCTCGGTTTAACGAATCATACACAATATGAACTGTCTGCCTACGATAGCTTGGCCGTAATAGACATTTTTGAAATATTCACTGTTCAACCACATGGGGCAGTCTAACGCTTACTATGTGGATATAGTAATCGTTTGGGCTCTGTTAAACGCCGCATACACAATATGAACTGCCTGCCTACGATACCTTGGCTGTAATAGACATCTTTTAAATATTCACTGTTCAACCACATGGGGCAGTCTAACGCTTAATATGTGAATATAGTAATGGTTTGGGGCTCTGTTATACACCGCATACACAATATAAACTGCCTGTCTACGATACTTTGGCTGTAATAGACATTTTTGAAATATTCACTGTTCAACCACATGGAGCAGTCTAACGCTTAGTACACACCATATGAACTGCGTGCCTACGATAGTTTGGCTAAAACAGACATTTTTGAAATATTCACTGTTCAACCACATAGGGCAGTCTATCGCTTACTATGTGAATATAGTAATGGTTTGGGATTCTGTTTAACGCCGCATACACCAGGCAGTTCATAAACTGCCTGCCTACGATAGTTTGGCTAAAACAGACATTTTTGAAATATTCACTGTTCAACCACATGGGGCAGTCTAACGCTTACTATGTGGTTATAGTAATCGTTTGGGGCTCTGTTTAACGCCTCATGCACAATATGAACAGCCTGCCTACGATAGTTTGGCTAAAACAGACATTTTTGAAATATTCACTGTTCATCCTTATGGGGCAGTCTAACGCTTAATATGCGAATATAGTAATGGTTTGGGGCTCTGTTAAACCCCGCATACACAATATGAACAGCGTGCCTACGATAGTTTGGCTAAAACAGACATTTTTGAAATATTCACTGTTCATCCTTATGGGGCAGTCTAACGCTTAATATGAGATTATAGTAATGGTTTGGGGCTCTGTTAAACGCCGCATACACAATGTGAACTGCCTGCCTACGATAGCTTGGCCGTAATAGACATTTTTGAAATATTCACTGTTCAACCACATGGGGCAGTCTAACGCTTACTATGTGGATATAGTAATCGTTTGGGGCTCTGTTTAACGCCTCATACACAATATGAACTGCCTGCCTACGATAGCTTGGCCGTAATAGACATTTTTGAAATATTCACTGTTCAACCACATGGGGCAGTCTAGCGCCTAATATGTGGATATAGTAATGGTTTGGGGCTCTGTATAACCCCGCATACACAATATGAACAGCCTGCCTACGATGGTTTGGCTAAAACAGACATTTTTAAAATATTCACTGTTCATCCTTATAGGGCAGTCTAACGCTTAATATGTAAATATAGTAATGGTTTGGGGCTCTGCTAAACGCCGCATACACAATATGAACTGCCTGCCTTCCATAGCTTGGCCGTAATAGACGTTTTTGAAATATTCACTGTTCAACCACATGGGGCAGTCCAACGCTTACTGTGTGGTTATAGTAATCGTTTGGGGCTCTGTTAAGAACCGCATACACAATATGAACTGCTTGCCTACGATACCTTGGCTGTAATAGACACTTTTGAAATATTTACTGTTCAACCACATGGGGCAGTCTAGCGCCTAATATGTGGATATAGTAATGGTTTGGGGCTCTGTTAAACGCCGCATGCACAATATGAACAGCCTGCCTACGATAGTTTGGCTAAAACAGACATTTTTGAAATATTCACTGTTCATCCTTATGGGGCAGTCTAACGCTTAATATGCGAATATAGTAATGGTTTGGGGCTCTGTTAAACCCCGCATACACAATATGAACAGCGTGCCTACGATAGTTTGGCTAAAACAGACATTTTTGAAATATTCACTGTTCAACCACATGGGGCAGTCTAACGCTTACTATGTGGATATAGTAATCGTTTGGGGCTCTGTATAACCCTGCATACACAATATGAACTGCCCGCCTACGATAGTGTGGCTATAACTGACACTTTTGAAATATTCACTGTTCAACCACATAGGGCAGTCTAACGCTTAATATGAAAATATAGTAATGGTTTGGGGCTCTGTATAACTCCGCTTACACAATATGAACAGCCTGCCTACGAAAGTTTAGCTACAACATACATTTTTGAAATATTCACTGTTCATCCTTATGGGGCAGTCTAACGCTTAATATGTGAATATAGTAATGGTTTGGGGCTCTGTTAAACGCCGCATACACAATATGAACTGCCTGCCTACGATAGCTTGGCCGTAATAGACATTTTTGAAATATTCACTGTTCAACCACATAAGGCAGTCTAGCGCCTAATATGTGGATATAGTAATCGTTTGGGGCTCTGTTTAACGCCTCATACACAATATGAACAGCCTGCCTACGATAGTTTGGTAAAACAGACATTTTTGAAATATTCACTGTTCATCCTTATGGGGCAGTCTAACGCTTAATATGTGAATATAGTAATGGTTTGGGGCTCTGTTACACGCCGCATACACAATATGAACAGCCTGCCTTCGATAGTTTGGCTAAAACAGACATTTTTGAAATATTCACTGTTCATTCTTATTGAGCTGTCTAACGCTTAATATGTGAATATAGTAATGGTTTGGGGCTCTATTTAACGCCGCATACACAATATGAACAGCCTGCCTTCGATAGTTTGGCTAAAACAGACATTTTTGAAATATTCACTGTTCATCCTTATGGGGCAGTCTAACGCTTAATATGTGAATATAGTAATGGTTTGGGGCTCTATTTAACGCCTCATACACAATATGAACTGCCTGCCTTCGATAGTTTGGCTAAAACAGACATTTTTGAAATATTCACTGTTCATTCTTATTGAGCTGTCTAACGCTTAATATGTGAATATAGTAATGGTTTGGGGCTCTATTTAACGCCGCATACACAATATGAACAGCCTGCCTTCGATAGTTTGGCTAAAACAGACATTTTTGAAATATTCACTGTTCATTCTTATTGAGCTGTCTAACGCTTACTATGTGGATATAGTAATCGTTTGGGGCTCTGTTTAACGCCTCATACACAATATGAACTGCCTGCCTACGATAGCTTGGCCGTAATAGACATTTTTGAAATATTCACTGTACAATTACATGGGGCAGTCTAACGCTTACTATGTGGATGTAGTAATCGTTTGGGGCTCTGTTTAACGCCTCATACACAATATGAACTGCCTGCCTACGATAGCTTGGCCGTAATAGACATTTTTGAAATATTCACTGTTCAACCACATGGGGCAGTCTAGCGCCTAATATGTGGATATAGTAATGGTTTGGGGCTCTGTTTGACGCCGCATACACCATATGAACTGCGTGCCTACGATAGTTTTTCTAAAACAGACATTTTTGAAATATTCACTGTTCAACCACATAGGGCAGTCTATCGCTTACTATGTGAATATAGTAATGGTTTGGGACTCTGTTTAACGCCGCATACACCAGGCAGTTTATAAACTGCCTGCCTACGATAATTTGGCTAAAACAGACATTTTTGAAATATTCACTGTTCAACCACATGGGACAGTCTAACGCTTACTATGTGGATATAGTAATCGTTTGGGGCTCTGTATAACCCCGCATACACAATATGAACTGCCCGCCTACGATAGTGTGGCTATAACTGACACTTTTGAAATATTCACTGTTCAACCACATAGGGCAGTCTAACGCTTAATATGAAAATATAGTAATGGTTTGGGGCTCTGTATAACTCCGCTTACACAATATGAACAGCCTGCCTACGAAAGTTTGGCTACAACTTACATTTTTGAAATATTCACTGTTCAACCACATGGGGCAGTCTAACGCTTAATATGTGAATATAGTAATGGTTTGGGGCTCTGTTATACACCGCATACACAATATAAACTGCCTGTCTACGATACTTTGGCTGTAATAGACATTTTTGAAATATTCACTGTTCAACCACATGGAGCAGTCTAACGCTTAGTACACACCATATGAACTGCCTGCCTACGATAGCTTGGCCGTAATAGACATTTTTGAAATATTCACTGTTCAACCACATGGGACAGTCTAACGCTTACTATGTGGATATAGTAATCGTTTGGGGCTCGGTTTAACGAATCATACACAATATGAACTGTCTGCCTACGATAGCTTGGCCGTAATAGACATTTTTGAAATATTCACTGTTCAACCACATGGGGCAGTCTAACGCTTACTATGTGGATATAGTAATCGTTTGGGCTCTGTTAAACGCCGCATACACAATATGAACTGCCTGCCTACGATACCTTGGCTGTAATAGACATCTTTTAAATATTCACTGTTGAACCACATGGGGCAGTCTAGCGCCTAATATGTGGATATAGTAATGGTTTGGGGCTCTGTATAACCCCGCATACACAATATGAACAGCCTGCCTACGATAGTTTCGCTAAAACAGACATTTTTAAAATATTCACTGTTCATCCTTATAGGGCAGTCTATCGCTTAATATGTGAATATATTAATGGTTTGGGGCTCTGTTAAACGCCGCATACACAATATGAACTGCCTGCCTACGATAGCTTGGCCGTAATAGACGTTTTTGAAATATTCACTGTTCAACCACATGGGGCAGTCTAACGCTTTCTATGTGGATATAGTAATCGTTTGGGGCTCTGTTTAACGCCTCTTACACAATATGAACAGCCTGCCTACGATAGTTGAGTAAAACAGACATTTTTGAAATATTCACTGTTCATCCTTATGGGGCAGTCTAACGCTTAATATGTGAATATAGTAATGGTTTGGGGCCCTGTTAAACGCCGCATACACAATATGAACTGCCTGCCTACGATAGCTTGGCCGTAATAGACATTTTTGAAATATTCACTGTTCAACCACATGGGGCAGTCTAGCGCCTAATATATGGATATAGGAATGGTTTGGGGCTCTGAAAACCCCGCATACACAATATGAACAGCCTGCCTTCGATAGTTTGGCTAAAACAGACATTTTTGAAATATTTACTGTTCAACCACATGGGGCAGTCTAGCGCCTAATATGTGGATATAGGAATGGTTTGGGGCTCTGTATAACCCCGCATACACAATATGAACAGCCTGCCTACGATAGTTTGGCTAAAACAGACATTTTTGAAATATTCACTGTTCATCCTTATAGGGCAGTCTAACGCTTAATATGTGAATATAGTAATGGTTTGGGGCTCTGTTAATCGCCGCATACACAATATGAACTGCCTGCCTACGATAGCTTGGCCGTAATAGACATTTTTGAAATATTCACTGTTCAACCACATAGGGCAGTCTATCGCTTACTATGTGAATATAGTAATGGTTTGGGACTCTGTTTAACGCCTCATACACAATATGAACAGCCTGCCTACGATAGTTTGGCTAAAACAGACATTTTTGAAATATTCACTGTTCAACCACATGGCGCAGTCTAACGCTTACTATGTGGTTATAGTAATCGTTTGGGGCTCTGTTTAACGCCTCATACACAATATGAACAGCCTGCCTACGATAGTTTGGCTAAAACAGACATTTTTGAAATATTCACTGTTCAACCACATGGGGCAGTCTAGCGCCTAATATGTGGATATAGTAATGGTTTGGGGCTCTGTATAACCCCGCATACACAATATGAACAGCCTGCCTACGATAGTTTCGCTAAAACAGACATTTTTAAAATATTCACTGTTCATCCTTATAGGGCAGTCTATCGCTTAATATGTGAATATAGTAATGGTTTGGGGCTCTGTTAAACGCCGCATACACAATATGAACTGCCTGCCTACGATAGCTTGGCCGTAATAGACGTTTTTGAAATATTCACTGTTCAACCACATGGGGCAGTCTAACGCTTTCTATGTGGATATAGTAATCGTTTGGGGCTCTGTTTAACGCCTCATACACAATATGAACAGCCTGCCTACGATAGTTGGGTAAAACAGACATTTTTGAAATATTCACTGTTCATCCTTATGGGGCAGTCTAACGCTTAATATGTGAATATAGTAATGGTTTGGGGCCCTGTTAAACGCCGCATACACAATATGAACTGCCTGCCTACGATAGCTTGGCCGTAATAGACATTTTTGAAATATTCACTGTTCAACCACATGGGGCAGTCTAGCGCCTAATATATGGATATAGGAATAGTTTGGGGCTCTGAATAACCCCGCATACACAATATGAACAGCCTGCCTTCGATAGTTTGGCTAAAACAGACATTTTTGAAATATTTACTGTTCAACCACATGGGGCAGTCTAGCGCCTAATATGTGGATATAGGAATGGTTTGGGGCTCTGTATAACCCCGCATACACCATATGAACAGCCTGCCTACGATAGTTTGGCTAAAACAGACATTTTTGAAATATTCACTGTTCATCCTTATAGGGCAGTCTAACGCTTAATATGTGAATATAGTAATGGTTTGGGGCTCTGTCAAACGCCGCATACACAATATGAACTGCCTGCCTACGATAGCTTGGCCGTAATAGACATTTTTGAAATATTCACTGTTCAAGCACATAGGGCAGTCTATCGCTTACTATGTGAATATAGTAATGGTTTGGGACTCTGTTTAACGCCTCATACACAATATGAACAGCCTGCCTACGATAGTTTGGCTAAAACAGACATTTTTGAAATATTCACTGTTCAACCACATGGGGCAGTCTAACGCTTACTATGTGGTTATAGTAATCGTTTGGGGCTCTGTTTAACGCCTCATACACAATATGAACAGCCTGCCTACGATAGTTTGGCTAAAACAGACATTTTTGAAATATTCACTGTTCATCCTTATGGGGCAGTCTAACGCTTAATATGTGAATATAGTAATGGTTTGGGGCTCTGTTAAACCCCGCATACACAATATGAACAGCGTGCCTACGATAGTTTGGCTAAAACAGACATTTTTGAAATATTCACTGTTCATAATTATGGGGCAGTCTAACGCTTAATATGAGAATATAGTAATGGTTTGGGGCTCTGTTAAACGCCGCATACACAATATGAACTGCCTGCCTACGATAGCTTGGCCGTAATAGACATTTTTGAAATATTCACTGTTCAACCACATGGGGCAGTCTAACGCTTACTATGTGGTTATAGTAATCGTTTGGGGCTTTGTTTAACGCCTCATACACAATATGAACAGCCTGCCTACGATAGTTTGGCTAAAACAGACATTTTTGAAATATTCACTGTTCATCCTTATGGGGCAGTCTAACGCTTAATATGTGAATATAGTAATGGTGTGGGGCTCTGTTAAACCCCGCATACACAATATGAACAGCGTGCCTACGATAGTTTGGCTAAAACAGACATTTTTGAAATATTCACTGTTCATCCTTATGGGGCAGTCTAACGCTTAATATGAGAATATAGTAATGGTTTGGGGCTCTGTTAAACGCCGCATACACAATATGAACTGCCTGCCTACGATAGCTTGGCCGTAATAGACATTTTTGATATATTCACTGTTCAACCACATGGGGCAGTCTAACGCTTACTATGTGTATATAGTAATCGTTTGGTGCTCTGTTTAACGCCTCATACACAATATGAACTGCCTGCCTACGATAGCTTGGCCGTAATAGACATTTTTGAAATATTCACTGTTCAACCACATGGGGCAGTCTAGCGCCTAATATGTGGATATAGTAATGGTTTGGGGCTCTGTATAACCCCGCATACACAATATGAACAGCCTGCCTACGATGGTTTGGCTAAAACAGACATTTTTAAAATATTCTCTGTTCATCCTTATAGGGCAGTCTAACGCTTAATATGTGAATATAGTAATGGTTTGGGGCTCTGCTAAACGCCGCATACACAATATGAACTGCCTGCCTACCATAGCTTGGCCGTAATAGACGTTTTTGAAATATTCACTGTTCAACCACATGGGGCAGTCTAACGCTTACTGTGTGGTTATAGTAATCGTTTGGGGCTCTGTTAAAAACCGCATACACAATATGAACTGCTTGCCTACGATACCTTGGCTGTAATAGACACTTTTGAAATATTCACTGTTCAACCACATGGGGCAGTCTAGCGCCTAATATGTGGATATAGTAATGGTTTGGGGCTCTGTTTAACGCCGCATAGACCATATGAACTGCGTGCCTACGATAGTTTTTCTAAAACAGACATTTTTGAAATATTCACTGTTCAACCACATAGGGCAGTCTATCGCTTACTATGTGAATATAGTAATGGTTTGGGACTCTGTTTAACGCCGCATACACCAGGCAGTTCAGAAACTGCCTGCCTACGATAGTTTGGCTAAAACAGACATTTTTGAAATATTCACTGTTCAACCATATGGGGCAGTCTAACGCTTACTATGTGGATATAGTAATCGTTTGGGGCTCTGTTTAACGCCTCATACACAATATGAACAGCCTGCCTACGATAGTTTGGTAAAACAGACATTTTTGAAATATTCACTGTTCATCCTTATGGGGCAGTCTAACGCTTAATATGTGAATATAGTAATGGTTTGGGGCTCTGTTAAACGCCGCATACACAATATGAACAGCCTGCCTTCGATAGCTTGGCCGTAATAGACATTTTTGAAATATTCACTGTTCAACCACATGGGGCAGTCTAGCGCCTAATATGTGGATATAGGAATGGTTTGGGGCTCTGAATAACCCCGCATACACAATATGAACAGCCTGCCTTCGATAGTTTGGCTAAAACAGGCATTTTTGAAATATTTACTGTTCAACCACATGGGGCAGTCTAGCGCCTAATATGTGGATATAGGAAAGGTTTGGGGCTCTGTATAACCCCGCATACACAATATGAACAGCCTGCCTACGATAGTTTGGCTAAAACAGACATTTTTGAAATATTCACTGTTCATCCTTATAGGGCAGTCTAACGCATAATATGTGAAAATAGTAATGGTTTGGGGCTCTGTTAAACGCCGCATACACAATATGAACTGCCTGCCTACGATAGCTTGGCCGTAATAGACATTTTTGAAATATTCACTGTTCAACCACATGGAGCAGTATAACGCTTACTATGTGGATATAGTAATCGTTTGGGGCTCTGTTTAACGTCTCATACACAATATGAACTGCCTGCCTACGATAATTTGGCTAAAACAGACAATTTTGAAATATTCACTGTTCATCCTTACGGGGCAGTCTAACGCATGTGAATATAGTAATGGTTTGGGGCTCTGTTAAACGCCGCATACACAATATGAACTGCCTGCCTACGATAGCTTGGCCGTAATAGACATTTTTGAAATATTCACTGTTCAACCACATGGAGCAGTCTAACGCTTACTATGTGGATATAGTAATCGTTTGGGGCTCTGTTTAACGCCTCATACACAATATGAACTGCCTGCCTACGATAGCTTGGCCGTAATAGTCATTTTTGAAATATTCACTGTACAACCACATGGGGCAGTCTAACGCTTACTATGTGGATATAGTAATCGTTTGGGGCTCTGTTTAACGCCTCATACACAATATGAACTGCCTGCCTACGATAGCTTGGCCGTAATAGACATTTTTGAAATATTCACTGTTCAACCACATGGGGCAGTCTAGCGCCTAATATGTGGATATAGTAATGGTTTGGGGCTCTGTTTGACGCCGCATACACCATATGAACTGCGTGCCTACGATAGTTTTTCTAAAACAGACATTTTTGAAATATTCACTGTTCAACCACATAGGGCAGTCTATCGCTTACTATGTGAATATAGTAATGGTTTGGGACTCTGTTTAACGCCGCATACACCAGGCAGTTTATAAACTGCCTGCCTACGATAATTTGGCTAAAACAGACATTTTTGAAATATTCACTGTTCAACCACATAGGGCAGTCTAACGCTTACTATGTGGATATAGTAATCGTTTGGGGCTCTGTATAACCCCGCATACACAATATGAACTGCCCGCCTACGATAGTGTGGCTATAACTGACACTTTTGAAATATTCACTGTTCAACCACATAGGGCAGTCTAACGCTTAATATGAAAATATAGTAATGGTTTGGGGCTCTGTATAACTCCGCTTACACAATATGAACAGCCTGCCTACGAAAGTTTGGCTACAACTTACATTTTTGAAATATTCACTGTTCAACAACATAGGGCGGTCTAACGCCTAATATGTGGATATAGTAATCGTTTGGGGCTCTGTTTAACGCCTCATACACAATATGAACAGCCTGCCTACGATAGTTGGGTAAAACAGACATTTTTGAAATATTCACTGTTCATCCTTATGGGGCAGTCTAACGCTTAATATGTGAATATAGTAATGGTTTGGGGCCCTGTTTAACGCCGCATACACAATATGAACTGCCTGCCTACGATAGCTTGGCCGTAATAGACATTTTTGAAATATTCACTGTTCAACCACATGGGGCAGTCTAGCGCATAATATGTGGATATGGGAATGGTTTGGGGCTCTGAATAACCCCGCATACACAATATGAACAGCCTGCCTTCGATAGTTTGGCTAAAACAGACATTTTTGAAATATTTACTGTTCAACCACATGGGGCAGTCTAGCGCCTAATATGTGGATATAGGAAAGGTTTGGGGCTCTGTATAACCCCGCATACACAATATGAACAGCCTGCCTACGATAGTTTGGCTAAAACAGACATTTTTGAAATATTCACTGTTCATCCTTATAGGGCAGTCTAACGCATAATATGTGAATATAGTAATGGATTGGGGCTCTGTTAAACGCCGCATACACAATATGAACTGCCTGCCTACGATAGCTTGGCCGTAATAGACATTTTTGAAATATTCACTGTTCAACCACATGGAGCAGTATAACGCTTACTATGTGGATATAGTAATCGTTTGGGGCTCTGTTTAACGTCTCATACACAATATGAACTGCCTGCCTACGATAATTTGGCTAAAACAGACAATTTTGAAATATTCACTGTTCATCCTTACGGGGCAGTCTAACGCATGTGAATATAGTAATGGTTTGGGGCTCTGTTAAACGCCGCATACACAATATGAACTGCCTGCCTACGATAGCTTGGCCGTAATAGACATTTTTGAAATATTCACTGTTCAACCACACGGAGCAGTCTAACGCTTACTATGTGGATATAGTAATCGTTTGGGGCTCTGTTTAACGCCTCATACACAATATGAACTGCCTGCCTACGATAGCTTGGCCGTAATAGACATTTTTGAAATATTCACTGTACAACCACATGGGGCAGTCTAACGCTTACTATGTGGATATAGTAATCGTTTGGGGCTCTGTTTAACGCCTCATACACAATATGAACTGCCTGCCTACGATAGCTTGGCCGTAATAGACATTTTTGAAATATTCACTGTTCAACCACATGGGGAAGTCTAGCGCCTAATATGTGGATATAGTAATGGTTTGGGGCTCTGTTTGACGCCGCATACACCATATGAACTGCGTGCCTACGATAGTTTTTCTAAAACAGACATTTTTGAAATATTCACTGTTCAACCACATAGGGCAGTCTATCGCTTACTATGTGAATATAGTAATGGTTTGGGACTCTGTTTAACGCCGCATACACCAGGCAGTTTATAAACTGCCTGCCTACGATAATTTGGCTAAAACAGACATTTTTGAAATATTCACTGTTCAACCACATAGGGCAGTCTAACGCTTACTATGTGGATATAGTAATCGTTTGGGGCTCTGTATAACCCCGCATACACAATATGAACTGCCCGCCTACGATAGTGTGGCTATAACTGACACTTTTGAAATATTCACTGTTCAACCACATAGGGCAGTCTAACGCTTAATATGAAAATATAGTAATGGTTTGGGGCTCTGTATAACTCCGCTTACACAATATGAACAGCCTGCCTACGAAAGTTTGGCTACAACTTACATTTTTGAAATATTCACTGTTCAACAACATAGGGCAGTCTAACGCCTAATATGTGGATATAGTAATGGTTTGGGGCTCTGTTTAACGCCGCATACACCAGATGAACTGCCTGCCTACGATAGTTTGGCTAAAACAGACATTTTTGAAATATTCACTGTTCAACCACATGGGGCAGTCTAACGCTTAATATGTGAATATAGTAATGGTTTGGGGCTCTGTTATACACCGCATACACAATATAAACTGCCTGTCTACGATACTTTGGCTGTAATAGACATTTTTGAAATATTCACTGTTCAACAACATGGAGCAGTCTAACGCTTAGTACACACCATATGAACTGCCTGCCTACGATAGCTTGGCCGTAATAGACATTTTTGAAATATTCACTGTTCAACCACATGGGACAGTCTAACGCTTACTATGTGGATATAGTAATCGTTTGGGGCTCGGTTTAACGAATCATACACAATATGAACTGTCTGCCTACGATAGCTTGGCCGTAATAGACATTTTTGAAATATTCACTGTTCAACCACATGGGGCAGTCTAACGCTTACTATGTGGATATAGTAATCGTTTGGGCTCTGTTAAACGCCGCATACACAATATGAACTGCCTGCCTACGATACCTTGGCTGTAATAGTGGATATAGTAATGGTTTGGGGCTCTGTATAACCCCGCATACACAATATGAACAGCCTGCCTACGATAGTTTCGCTAAAACAGACATTTTTAAAATATTCACTGTTCATCCTTATAGGGCAGTCTATCGCTTAATATGTGAATATAGTAATGGTTTGGGGCTCTGTTAAACGCCGCATACACAATATGAACTGTCTGCCTACGATAGCTTGGCCGTAATAGACGTTTTTGAAATATTCACTGTTCAACCACATGGGGCAGTCTAACGCTTTCTATGTGGATATAGTAATCGTTTGGGGCTCTGTTTAACGCCTCATACACAATATGAACAGCCTGCCTACGATAGTTGGGTAAAACAGACATTTTTGAAATATTCACTGTTCATCCTTATGGGGCAGTCTAACGCTTAATATGTGAATATAGTAATGGTTTGGGGCCCTGTTAAACGCCGCATACACAATATGAACTGCCTGCCTACGATAGCTTGGCCGTAATAGACATTTTTGAAATATTCACTGTTCAACCACATGGGGCAGTCTAGCGCCTAATATATGGATATAGGAATAGTTTGGGGCTCTGAATAAACCCGCATACACAATATGAACAGCCTGCCTTCCATAGTTTGGCTAAAACAGACATTTTTGAAATATTTACTGTTCAACCACATGGGGCAGTCTAGCGCCTAATATGTGGATATAGGAATGGTTTGGGGCTCTGTATAACCCCGCATACACAATATGAACAGCCTGCCTACGATAGTTTGGCTAAAACAGACATTTTTGAAATATTCACTGTTCATCCTTATAGGGCAGTCTAACGCTTAATATGTGAATATAGTAATGGTTTGGGGCTCTGTTAAACGCCGCATACACAATATGAACTGCCTGCCTACGATAGCTTGGCCGTAATAGACATTTTTGAAATATTCACTGTTCAACCACATAGGGCAGTCTATCGCTTACTATGTGAATATAGTAGTGGTTTGGGACTCTGTTTAACGCCTCATACACAATATGAACAGCCTGCCTACGATAGTTTGGCTAAAACAGACATTTTTGAAATATTCACTGTTCAACCACATGGGGCAGTCTAACGCTTACTATGTGGTTATAGTAATCGTTTGGGGCTCTGTTTAACGCCTCATACACAATATGAACAGCCTGCCTACGATAGTTTGGCTAACACAGACATTTTTGAAATATTCACTGTTCATCCTTATGGGGCAGTCTAACGCTTAATATGTGAATATAGTAATGGTTTGGGGCTCTGTTAAACCCCGCAAACACAATATGAACAGCGTGCCTACGATAGTTTGGCTAAAACAGACATTTTTGAAATATTCACTGTTCATCCTTATGGGGCAGTCTAACGCTTAATATGAGAATATAGTAATGGTTTGGGGCTCTGTTAAACGCCGCATACACAATATGAACTGCCTGCCTACGATAGCTTGGCCGTAATAGACATTTTTGAAATATTCACTGTTCAACCACATGGGGCAGTCTAACGCTTACTATGTGGTTATAGTAATCGTTTGGGGCTCTGTTTAACGCCTCATACACAATATGAACAGCCTGCCTACGATAGTTTGGCTAAAACAGACATTTTTGAAATATTCACTGTTCATCCTTATGGGGCAGTCTAACGCTTAATATGTGAATATAGTAATGGTTTGGGGCTCTGTTAAACCCCGCATACACAATATGAACAGCGTGCCTACGATAGTTTGGCTAAAACAGACAATTTTGAAATATTCACTGTTCATCCTTATGGGGCAGTCTAACGCTTAATATGAGAATATAGTAATGGTTTGGGGCTCTGTTAAACGCCGCATACACAATATGAACTGCCTGCCTACGATAGCTTGGCCGTAATAGACATTTTTGAAATATTCACTGTTCAACCACATGGGGCAGTCTAACGCTTACTATGTGGATATAGTAATCGTTTGGGGCTCTGTTTAACGCCTCATACACAATACCTCATACACAATATGAACTGCCTGCCTACGATAGCTTGGCCGTAATAGACATTTTTGAAATATTCACTGTTCAACCACATGGGGCAGTCTAGCGCCTAATATGTGGATATAGTAATGGTTTGGGGCTCTGTTTAACGCCGCATAGACCATATGAACTGCGTGCCTACGATAGTTTTTCTAAAACAGACATTTTTGAAATATTCACTGTTCAACCACATAGGGCAGTCTATCGCTTACTATGTGAATATAGTAATGGTTTGGGGCTCTGTATAACCCCGCATACACAATATGAACAGCCTGCCTACGATGGTTTGGCTAAAACAGACATTTTTGAAATATTCACTGTTCAACCACATGGGGCAGTCTAACGCTTAATATGTGAATATAGTAATGGTTTGGGGCTCTGTTATACACCGCATACACAATATAAACTGCCTGTCTACGATACTTTGGCTGTAATAGACATTTTTGAAATATTCACTGTTCAACCACATGGGGCAGTCTAACGCTTACTATGTGGTTATAGTAATCGTTTGGGGCTCTGTTTAACGCCTCATACACAATATGAACAGCCTGCCTACGATAGTTTGGCTAAAACAGACATTTTTGAAATATTCACTGTTCATCCTTATGGGGCAGTCTAACGCTTAATATGTGAATATAGTAATGGTGTGGGGCTCTGTTAAACCCCGCATACACAATATGAACAGCGTGCCTACGATAGTTTGGCTAAAACAGACATTTTTGAAATATTCACTGTTCATCCTTATGGGGCAGTCTAACGCTTAATATGAGAATATAGTAATGGTTTGGGGCTCTGTTAAACGCCGCATACACAATATGAACTGCCTGCCTACGATAGCTTGGCCGTAATAGACATTTTTGAAATATTCACTGTTCAACCACATGGGGCAGTCTAACGCTTACTATGTGGATATTGTAATCGTTTGGGGCTCTGTTTAACGCCTCATACACAATATGAAATGCCTGCCTACGATAGCTTGGCCGTAATAGACATTTTTGAAATATTCACTGTTCAACCACATGGGGCAGTCTAGCGCCTAATATGTGGATACAGTAATGGTTTGGGGCTCTGTATAACCCCGCATACACAATATGAACAGCCTGCCTACGATGGTTTGGCTAAAACAGACATTTTTAAAATATTCTCTGTTCATCCTTATAGGGCAGTCTAACGCTTAATTTGTGAATATAGTAATGGTTTGGGGCTCTGCTAAACGCCGCATACACAATATGAACTGCCTGCCTACCATAGCTTGGCCGTAATAGACGTTTTTGAAATATTCACTGTTCAACCACATGGGGCAGTCTAACGCTTACTGTGTGGTTATAGTAATCGTTTGGGGCTCTGTTAAAAACCGCATACACAATATGAACTGCTTGCCTACGATACCTTGGCTGTAATAGACACTTTTGAAATATTCACTGTTCAACCACATGGGGCAGTCTAGCGCCTAATATGTGGATATAGTAATGGTTTAGGGCTCTGTTTAACGCCGCATAGACCATATGAACTGCGTGCCTACGATAGTTTTTCTAAAACAGACATTTTTGAAATATTCACTGTTCAACCACATAGGGCAGTCTATCGCTTACTATGTGAATATAGTAATGGTTTGGGACTCTGTTTAACGCCGCATACACCAGGCAGTTCAGAAACTGCCTGCCTACGATAGTTTGGCTAAAACAGACATTTTTGAAATATTCACTGTTCAACCACATGGGGCAGTCTAACGCTTACTATGTGGATATAGTAATCGTTTGGGGCTCTGTATAACCCCGCACACACAATATGAACTGCCCGCCTACGATAGTGTGGCTATAACTGACACTTTTGAAATATTCACTGTTCAACAACATAGGGCAGTCTAACGCCTAATATGTGGATATAGTAATGGTTTGGGGCTCTGTATAACCCCGCATACACAATATGAACAGCCTTCCTACGATAGTTTGGCTAAAACAGACATTTTTGAAATATTCACTGTTCAACCACATGGGGCAGTCTAACGCTTACTATGTGGTTATAGTAATCGTTTGGGGCTCTGTTTAACGCCTCATACACAATATAAACAGCCTGCCTACGATAGTTTGGTAAAACAGACATTTTTGAAATATTCACTGTTCATCCTTATGGGACAGTCTAACGCTTAATATGTGAATATAGTAATGGTTTGGGGCTCTGTTAAACGCCGCATACACAATATGAACTGCCTGCCTACGATAGCTTGGCCGTAATAGACATTTTTGAAATATTCACTGTTCAACCACATAAGGCAGTCTAGCGCCTAATATGTGGATATAGTAATCGTTTGGGGCTCTGTTAAACGCCGCATACACAATATGAACAGCCTGCCTTCGATAGTTTGGCTAAAACAGACATTTTTGAAATATTCACTGTTCATTCTTATTGAGCTGTCTAACGCTTAATATGTGAATATAGTAATGGTTTGGGGCTCTATTTAACGCCTCATACACAATATGAACTGCCTGCCTACGATAGTTTGGCTAAAACAGACATTTTTAAAATATTCACTGTTCATCCTTATGGGGCAGTCTAGCGCCTAATTTGTGGATATAGTAATGGTTTGGGGCTCTGTTTAACGCCGCATACACCATATGAACTGCGTGCCTACGATAGTTTTTCTAAAACAGACATTTTTGAAATATTCACTGTTCAAGTACATAGGGCAGTCTATCGCTTACTATGTGGATATAGTAATCGTTTGGGGCTCTGTTTAACGCCTCATACACAATATGAACTGCCTGCCTACGATAGCTTGGCCGTAATAGACGTTTTTGAAATATTCACTGTTCAACCACATGGGGCAGTCTAACGCTTACTATGTGGATATAGTAATCGTTTGGGGCTCTGTTTAACGCCTCATACACAATATGAACTGCCTGCCTACGATAGCTTGGCCGTAATAGACATTTTTGAAATATTCATTGTACAACCACATGGGGCAGTCTAACGCTTACTATGTGGATATAGTAATCGTTTGGGGCTCTGTTTAACGCCTCATACACAATATGAACTGCCTGCCTACGATAGTTTTTCTAAAACAGACATTTTTGAAATATTCACTGTTCAATCACATAGGGCAGTCTATCGCTTACTATGTGAATATAGTAATCGTTTGGGGCTCTGTTTGACGCCGCATACACCATATGAACTGCGTGCCTACGATAGTTTTTCTAAAACAGACATTTTTGAAATATTTACTGTTCAATCACATAGGGCAGTCTATCGCTTACTATGTGAATATAGTAATGGTTTGGGACTCTGTTTAACGCCGCATACACCAGGCAGTTTATAAACTGCCTGCCTACGATAATTTGGCTAAAACAGACATTTTTGAAATATTCACTGTTCAACCTCATGGGGCAGTCTAACGCTTACTATGTGGTTATAGTAATCGTTTGGGGCTCTGTTTAACGCCTCATACACAATATAAACAGCCTGCCTACGATAGTTTGGTAAAACAGACATTTTTGAAATATTCACTGTTCATCCTTATGGGGCAGTCTAACGCTTAATATGTGAATATAGTAATGGTTTGGGGCTCTGTTAAACGCCGCATACACAATATGAACTGCCTGCCTACGATAGCTTGGCCGTAATAGACATTTTTGAAATATTCACTGTTCAACCACATAAGGCAGTCTAGCGCCTAATATGTGGATATAGTAATCGTTTGGGGCTCTGTTTAACGCCTCATACACAATATGAACAGCCTGCCTACGATAGTTTGGCTAAAACAGACATTTTTGAAATATTCACTGTTCAACCACATGGGGCAGTCTAACGCTTACTATGTGGTTATAGTAATCGTTTGGGGCTCTGTTTAACGCCTCATACACAATATAAACAGCCTGCCTACGATAGTTTGGTAAAACAGACATTTTTGAAATATTCACTGTTCATCCTTATGGGACAGTCTAACGCTTAATATGTGAATATAGTAATGGTTTGGGGCTCTGTTAAACGCCGCATACACAATATGAACTGCCTGCCTACGATAGCTTGGCCGTAATAGACATTTTTGAAATATTCACTGTTCAACCACATAAGGCAGTCTAGCGCCTAATATGTGGATATAGTAATCGTTTGGGGCTCTGTTTAACGCCTCATACACAATATGAACAGCCTGCCTACGATAGTTTGGTAAAACAGACATTTTTGAAATATTCACTGTTCATCCTTATGGGGCAGTCTAACGCTTAATATGTGAATATAGTAATGGTTTAAGGCTCTGTTAAACGCCGCATACACAATATGAACAGCCTGCCTTCGATAGTTTGGCTAAAACAGACATTTTTGAAATATTCACTGTTCATTCTTATTGAGCTGTCTAACGCTTAATATGTGAATATAGTAATGGTTTGGGGCTCTATTTAACGCCTCATACACAATATGAACTGCCTGCCTACGATAGTTTGGCTAAAACAGACATTTTTAAAATATTCACTGTTCATCCTTATGGGGCAGTCTAGCGCCTAATTTGTGGATATAGTAATGGTTTGGGGCTCTGTTTAACGCCGCATGCACCATATGAACTGCGTGCCTACGATTGTTTTTCTAAAACAGACATTTTTGAAATATTCACTGTTCAACCACATAGGGCAGTCTATCGCTTACTATGTGGATATAGTAATCGTTTGGGGCTCTGTTTAACGCCTCATACACAATATGAACTGCCTGCCTACGATAGCTTGGCCGTAATAGACGTTTTTGAAATATTCACTGTTCAACCACATGGGGCAGTCTAACGCTTACTATGTGGATATAGTAATCGTTTGGGGCTCTGTTTAACGCCTCATACACAATATGAACTGCCTGCCTACGATAGCTTGGCCGTAATAGACATTTTTGAAATATTCACTGTACAACCACATGGGGCAGTCTAACGCTTACTATGTGGATATAGTAATCGTTTGGGGCTCTGTTTAACGCCTCATACACAATATGAACTGCCTGCCTACGATAGTTTTTCTAAAACAGACATTTTTGAAATATTCACTGTTCAATCACATAGGGCAGTCTATCGCTTACTATGTGAATATAGTAATGGTTTGGGACTCTGTTTAACGCCGCATACACCAGGCAGTTTATAAACTGCCTGCCTACGATAATTTGGCTAAAACAGACATTTTTGAAATATTCACTGTTCAACCACATGGGGCAGTCTAACGCTTTCTATGTGGATATAGTAATCGTTTGGGGCTCTGTTTAACGCCTCATACACAATATGAACTGCCTGCCTACGATAGTTTGGCTAAAACAGACATTATTAAAATATTCACTGTTCATCCTTATGGGGCAGTCTAGCGCCTAATATGTGGATATAGTAATCGTTTGGGGCTCTGTTTAACGCCGCATACACCATATGAACTGCGTGCCTACGATAGTTTTTCTAAAACAGACATTTTTGAAATATTCACTGTTCAACCACATAGGGCAGTCTATCGCTTACTATGTGGATATAGTAATCGTTTGGGGCTCTGTTTAACGCCTCATACACAATATGAACTGCCTGCCTACGATAGCTTGGCCGTAATAGACGTTTTTGAAATATTCACTGTTCAACCACATGGGGCAGTCTAACGCTTTCTATGTGGATATAGTAATCGTTTGGGGCTCTGTTTAACGCCTCATACACAATATGAACAGCCTGCCTACGATAGTTGGGTAAAACAGACATTTTTGAAATATTCACTGTTCATCCTTATGGGGCAGTCTAACGCTTAATATGTGAATATAGTAATGGTTTGGGGCCCTGTTAAACGCCGCATACACAATATGAACTGCCTGCCTACGATAGCTTGGCCGTAATAGACATTTTTGAAATATTCACTGTTCAACCACATGGGGCAGTCTAGCGCCTAATATGTGGATATAGGAATGGTTTGGGGCTCTGAATAACCCCGCATACACAATATGAACAGCCTGCCTTCGATAGTTTGGCTAAAACAGACATTTTTGAAATATTTACTGTTCAACCACATGGGGCAGTCTAGCGCCTAATATGTGGATATAGGAATGGTTTGGGGCTCTGTATAACCCCGCATACACAATATGAACAGCCTGCCTACGATAGTTTAGCTAAAACAGACATTTTTGAAATATTCACTGTACATCCTTATAGGGCAGTCTAACGCTTAATATGTGAATATAGTAATGGTTTGGGGCTCTGTTAAACGCCGCATACACAATATGAACTGCCTGCCTACGATAGCTTGGCCGTAATAGACATTTTTGAAATATTCACTGTTCAACCACATGGAGCAGTATAACGCTTACTATGTGGATATAGTAATCGTTTGGGGCTCTGTTTAACGCCTCATACACAATATGAACTGCCTGCCTACGATAGCTTGGCCGTAATAGACATTTTTGAAATATTCACTGTTCAACCACATGGGGCAGTCTAGCGCCTAATATGTGGATATAGTAATGGTTTAGGGCTCTGTTTGACGCCGCATACACCATATGAACTGCGTGCCTACGATAGTTTTTCTAAAACAGACATTTTTGAGATATTCACTGTTCAACCACATAGGGCAGTCTATCGCTTACTATGTGAATATAGTAATGGTTTGGGACTCTGTTTAACGCCGCATACACCAGGCAGTTTATAAACTGCCTGCCTACGATAATTTGGCTAAAACAGACATTTTTGAAATATTCACTGTTCAACCACATAGGGCAGTCTAACGCTTAATATGAAAATATAGTAATGGTTTGGGGCTCTGTATAACTCCGCTTACACAATATGAACAGCCTGCCTACGAAAGTTTGGCTACAACTTACATTTTTGAAATATTCACTGTTCAACCACATGGGGCAGTCTAACGCTTATTATGTGAATATAGTAATGGTTTGGGGCTCTGTTATACACCGCATACACAATATAAACTGCCTGTCTACGATACTTTGGCTGTAATAGACATTTTTGAAATATTCACTGTTCAACCACATGGAGCAGTCTAACGCTTAGTACACACCATATGAACTGCCTGCCTACGATAGCTTGGCCGTAATAGACATTTTTGAAATATTCACTGTTCAACCACATGGGACAGTCTAACGCTTACTATGTGGATATAGTAATCGTTTGGGGCTCGGTTTAACGAATCATACACAATATGAACTGCCTGCCTACGATAGCTTGGCCGTAATAGACATTTTTGAAATATTCACTGTTCAACCACATGGGGCAGTCTAACGCTTACTATGTGGATATAGTAATCGTTTGGGCTCTGTTAAACGCCGCATACACAATATGAACTGCCTGCCTACGATACCTTGGCTGTAATAGACATCTTTTAAATATTCACTGTTCAACCACATGGGGCAGTCTAGCGCCTAATATGTGGATATAGTAATGGTTTGGGGCTCTGTATAACCCCGCATACACAATATGAACAGCCTGCCTACGATAGTTTCGCTAAAACAGACATTTTTAAAATATTCACTGTTTATCCTTATAGGGCAGTCTATCGCTTAATATGTGAATATAGTAATGGTTTGGGGCTCTGTTAAACGCCGCATACACAATATGAACTGCCTGCCTACGATAGCTTGGCCGTAATAGACGTTTTTGAAATATTCACTGTTCAACCACATGGGGCAGTCTAACGCTTTCTATGTGGATATAGTAATCGTTTGGGGCTCTGTTTAACGCCTCATACACAATATGAACAGCCTGCCTACGATAGTTGGGTAAAACAGACATTTTTGAAATATTCACTGTTCATCGTTATGGGGCAGTCTAACGCTTAATATGTGAATATAGTAATGGTTTAAGCCTCTGTTAAACGCCGCATACACAATATGAACAGCCTGCCTTCGATAGTTTGGCTAAAACAGACATTTTTGAAATATTCACTGTTCATTCTTATTGAGCTGTCTAACGCTTAATATGTGAATATAGTATTGGTTTGGGGCTCTATTTAACGCCTCATACACAATATGAACTGCCTGCCTACGATAGTTTGGCTAAAACAGACATTTTTAAAATATTCACTGTTCATCCTTATGGGGCAGTCTTGCGCCTAATATGTGGATATAGTAATCGTTTGGGGCTCTGTTTAACGCCGCATACACCATATGAACTGCGTGCCTACGATAGTTTTTCTAAAACAGACATTTTTGAAATATTCACTGTTCAACCACATAGGGCAGTCTATCGCTTACTATGTGGATATAGTAATCGTTTGGGGCTCTGTTTAACGCCTCATACACAATATGAACTGCCTGCCTACGATAGCTTGGCCGTAATAGACGTTTTTGAAATATTCACTGTTCAACCACATGGGGCAGTCTAACGCTTTCTATGTGGATATAGTAATCGTTTGGGGCTCTGTTTAACGCCTCATACACAATATAAACAGCCTGCCTACGATAGTTGGGTAAAACAGACATTTTTGAAATATTCACTGTTCATCCTTATGGGGCAGTCTAACGCTTAATATGTGAATATAGTAATGGTTTGGGGCCCTGTTAAACGCGGCATACACAATATGAACTGCCTGCCTACGATAGCTTGGCCGTAATAGACATTTTTGAAATATTCACTGTTCAACCACATGGGGCAGTCTAGCGCCTAATATGTGGATATAGGAATGATTTGGGGCTCTGAATAACCCCGCATACACAATATGAACAGCCTGCCTTCGATAGTTTGGCTAAAACAGACATTTTTGAAATATTTACTGTTCAACCACATGGGGCAGTCTAGCGCCTAATATGTGGATATAGGAATGGTTTGGGGCTCTGTATAACCCCGCATACACAATATGAACAGCCTGCCTACGATAGTTTAGCTAAAACAGACATTTTTGAAATATTCACAGTTCATCCTTATAGGGCAGTCTAACGCTTAATATGTGAATATAGTAATGGTTTGGGGCTCTGTTAAACGCCGCATACACAATATGAACTGCCTGCCTACGATAGCTTGGCCGTAATAGACATTTTTGAAATATTCACTGTTCAACCACATGGAGCAGTATAACGCTTACTATGTGGATATAGTAATCGTTTGGGGCTCTGTTTAACGTCTCATACACAATATGAACTGCCTGCCTACGATAATTTGGCTAAAACAGACAATTTTGAAATATTCACTGTTCATCCTTACGGGGCAGTCTAACGCATGTGAATATAGTAATGGTTTGGGGCTCTGTTTAACGCCTCATACACAATATGAACTGCCTGCCTACGATAGCTTGGCCGTAATAGACATTTTTGAAATATTCACTGTACAACCACATGGGGCAGTCTAACGCTTACTATGTGGATATAGTAATCGTTTGGGGCTCTGTTTAACGCCTCATACACAATATGAACTGCCTGCCTACGATAGCTTGGCCGTAATAGACATTTTTGAAATATTCACTGTTCAACCACATGGGGCAGTCTAGCGCCTAATATGTGGATATAGTAATGGTTTGGGGCTCTGTTTGACGCCGCATACACCATATGAACTGCGTGCCTACGATAGTTTTTCTAAAACAGACATTTTTGAGATATTCACTGTTCAACCACATAGGGCAGTCTATCGCTTACTATGTGAATATAGTAATGGTTTGGGACTCTGTTTAACGCCGCATACACCAGGCAGTTTATAAACTGCCTGCCTACGATAATTTGGCTAAAACAGACATTTTTGAAATATTCACTGTTCAACCACATAGGGCAGTCTAACGCTTAATATGAAAATATAGTAATGGTTTGGGGCTCTGTATAACTCCGCTTACACAATATGAACAGCCTGCCTACGAAAGTTTGGCTACAACTTACATTTTTGAAATATTCACTGTTCAACAACATAGGGCAGTCTAACGCCTAATATGTGGATATAGTAATGGTTTGGGGCTCTGTTTAACGCCGCATACACCAGATGAACTGCCTGCCTACGATAGTTTGGCTAAAACAGACATTTTTGAAATATTCACTGTTCAACCACATGGGGCAGTCTAACGCTTAATATGTGAATATAGTAATGGTTTGGGGCTCTGTTATACACCGCATACACAATATAAACTGCCTGTCTACGATACTTTGGCTGTAATAGACATTTTTGAAATATTCACTGTTCAACCACATGGAGCAGTCTAACGCTTAGTACACACCATATGAACTGCCTGCCTACGATAGCTTGGCCGTAATAGACATTTTTGAAATATTCACTGTTCAACCACATGGGACAGTCTAACGCTTACTATGTGGATATAGTAATCGTTTGGGGCTCGGTTTAACGAATCATACACAATATGAACTGCCTGCCTACGATAGCTTGGCCGTAATAGACATTTTTGAAATATTCACTGTTCAACCACATGGGGCAGTCTAACGCTTACTATGTGGATATAGTAATCGTTTGGGCTCTGTTAAACGCCGCATACACAATATGAACTGCCTGCCTACGATACCTTGGCTGTAATAGACATCTTTTAAATATTCACTGTTCAACCACATGGGGCAGTCTAGCGCCTAATATGTGGATATAGTAATGGTTTGGGGCTCTGTATAACCCCGCATACACAATATGAACAGCCTGCCTACGATAGTTTCGCTAAAACAGACATTTTTAAAATATTCACTGTTCATCCTTATAGGGCAGTCTATCGCTTAATATGTGAATATAGTAATGGTTTGGGGCTCTGTTAAACGCCGCATACACAATATGAACTGCCTGCCTACGATAGCTTGGCCGTAATAGACGTTTTTGAAATATTCACTGTTCAACCACATAGGGCAGTCTAACGCTTTCTATGTGGATATAGTAATCGTTTGGGGCTCTGTTTAACGCCTCATACACAATATGAACAGCCTGCCTACGATAGTTGGGTAAAACAGACATTTTTGAAATATTCACTGTTCTTCCTTATGGGGCAGTCTAACGCTTAATATGTGAATATAGTAATGGTTTGGGGCTCTGTTAAACGCCGCATACACAATATGAACAGCCTGCCTTCGATAGTTTGGCTAAAACAGACATTTTTGAAATATTCACTGTTCATTCTTATTGAGCTGTCTAACGCTTAATATGTGAATATAGTAATGGTTTGGGGCTCTATTTAACGCCTCATACACAATATGAACTGCCTGCCTACGATAGTTTGGCTAAAACAGACATTTTTAAAATATTCACTGTTCATCCTTATGGGGCAGTCTAGCGCCTAATATGTGGATATAGTAATCGTTTGGGGCTCTGTTTAACGCCGCATACACCATATGAACTGCGTGCCTACGATAGTTTTTCTAAAACAGACATTTTTGAAATATTCACTGTTCAACCACATAGGGCAGTCTATCGCTTACTATGTGGATATAGTAATCGTTTGGGGCTCTGTTTAACGCCTCATACACAATATGAACTGCCTGCCTACGATAGCTTGGCCGTATTAGACGTTTTTGAAATATTCACTGTTCAACCACATGGGGCAGTCTAACGCTTTCTATGTGGATATAGTAATCGTCTGGGGCTCTGTTTAACGCCTCATACACAATATGAACAGCCTGCCTACGATAGTTGGGTAAAACAGACACTTTTGAAATATTCACTGTTCATCCTTATGGGGCAGTCTAACGCTTAATATGTGAATATAGTAATGGTTTGGGGCCCTGTTAAACGCCGCATACACAATATGAACTGCCTGCCTACGATAGCTTGGCCGTAATAGACATTTTTGAAATATTCACTGTTCAACCACATGGGGCAGTCTAGCGCCTAATATGTGGATATAGGAATGGTTTGGGGCTCTGAATAACCCCGCATACACAATATGAACAGCCTGCCTTCGATAGTTTGGCTAAAACAGACATTTTTGAAATATTTACTGTTCAACCACATGGGGCAGTCTAGCGCCTAATATGTGGATATAGGAATGGTTTGGGGCTCTGTATAACCCCGCATACACAATATGAACAGCCTGCCTACGATAGTTTAGCTAAAACAGACATTTTTGAAATATTCACTGTTCATCCTTATAGGGCAGTCTAACGCTTAATATGTGAATATAGTAATGGTTTGGGGCTCTGTTAAACGCCGCATACACAATATGAACTGCCTGCCTACGATAGCTTGGCCGTAATAGACATTTTTGAAATATTCACTGTTCAACCACATGGAGCAGTATAACGCTTACTATGTGGATATAGTAATCGTTTGGGGCTCTGTTTAACGTCTCATACACAATATGAACTGCCTGCCTACGATAATTTGGCTAAAACAGACAATTTTGAAATATTCACTGTTCATCCTTACAGGGCAGTCTAACGCATGTGAATATAGTAATGGTTTGGGGCTCTGTTTAACGCCTCATACACAATATGAACTGCCTGCCTACGATAGCTTGGCCGTAATAGACGTTTTTGAAATATTCACTGTTCAACCACATGGGGCAGTCTAACGCTTTCTATGTGGATATAGTAATCGTCTGGGGCTCTGTTTAACGCCTCATACACAATATGAACAGCCTGCCTACGATAGTTGGGTAAAACAGACATTTTTGAAATATTCACTGTTCATCCTTATGGGGCAGTCTAACGCTTAATATGTGAATATAGTAATGGTTTGGGGCCCTGTTAAACGCCGCATACACAATATGAACTGCCTGCCTACGATAGCTTGGCCGTAATAGACATTTTTGAAATATTCACTGTTCAACCACATGGGGCAGTCTAGCGCCTAATATGTGGATATAGGAATGGTTTGGGGCTCTGAATAACCCCGCATACACAATATGAACAGCCTGCCTTCGATAGTTTGGCTAAAACAGACAATTTTGAAATATTCACTGTTCATCCTTACAGGGCAGTCTAACGCATGTGAATATAGTAATGGTTTGGGGCTCTGTTAAACGCCGCATACACAATATGAACTGCCTGCCTACGATAGCTTGGCCGTAATAGACATTTTTGAAATATTCACTGTTCAACCACATGGAGCAGTCTAACGCTTACTATGTGGATATAGTAATCGTTTGGGGCTCTGTTTAACGCCTCATACACAATATGAACTGCCTGCCTACGATAGCTTGGCAGTAATAGACATTTTTGAAATATTCACTGTACAACCACATGGGGCAGTCTAACGCTTACTATGTGGATATAGTAATCGTTTGGGGCTCTGTTTAACGCCTCATACACAATATGAACTGCCTGCCTACGATAGCTTGGCCGTAATAGACATTTTTGAAATATTCACTGTTCAACCACATGGGGCAGTCTAGCGCCTAATATGTGGATATAGTAATGGTTTGGGGCTCTGTTTGACGCCGCATACACCATATGAACTGCGTGCCTACGATAGTTTTTCTAAAACAGACATTTTTGAAATATTCACTGTTCAACCACATAGGGCAGTCTATCGCTTACTATGTGAATATAGTAATGGTTTGGGACTCTGTTTAACGCCGCATACACCAGGCAGTTTATAAACTGCCTGCCTACGATAATTTGGCTAAAACAGACATTTTTGAAATATTCACTGTTCAACCACATAGGGCAGTCTAACGCTTACTATGTGAATATAGTAATGGTTTGGGACTCTGTTTAACGCCGCATACACAATATGAACTGCCTGCCTACGATACCTTGGACGTAATATACATTTTTGAAATATTCACTGTTCTACCACATGGGGTAGTCTAGCGCCTAATATGTGAAAGTAGTAATGCTTTAAGATTCTGTATAACGCCGCATGCACAATATGAACTGCCTGCCTACGATAGTTTGGCAATAACAGACATTTTTTAATTATTCACTGTTCAACAACATAGGGCAGTCTAACGCCTAATATGTGGATATGGTAATGGTTTGGGGCTCTGTATAACGCCGCATACACAATATGAACTGCCTGCTTACGATAGTTTGGCTATAACATACACTTTTGAATAATTCACTGTTCAACAACATAGGGCAGTCTAACGCCTAATATGTGGATATAGTAATGGTTTGGGGCTCTGTATAAAGCCGCATACACAATATGAACTGCCTGCCTACGATAGCTTGGCCGTAATAGACATTTTTGAAATATTCACTGTTCATCCACATGGGGCAGTCTAACGCTTAATATGTGAATATAGTAATGGTTTGGGGCTCTGTTAAACGCCGCATACACAATATGAACTGCCTGTCTAGGATACCTTGGCTGTAATAGACATTTTTGAAATATTCACTGTTCAACCACATGGGGCAGTCTAACGCTTAGTACACACCATATGAACTTCCTGCCTACGATAGCTTGGCCGTAATAGACATTTTTGAAATATTCACTGTTCAACCACATGGGGCAGTCTAACGCTTACTATGTGAATATAATAATGGTATGGGACTCTGTTTAACGCCGCATACACCAGATGAACTGCCTGCCTACGATAGTTTGGCTAAAACAGACATTTTTGAAATATTCACTGTTCAACCACATGGGGCAGTCTAACGCTTAATATGTGAATATAGTAATGGTTTGGGGCTCTGTTATACACCGCATACACAATATAAACTGCCTGTCTACGATACTTTGGCTGTAATAGACACTTTTGAAATATTCACTGTTCAACCACATGGGGCAGTCTAACGCTTACTATGTGAATATAGCGATGGTTTGAGACTCTGTTTAACGCCGCATACACCATATGAACTGCCTGCCTACGATTGTTTGGCTAAAACAGACATTTTTGAAATATTCACTGTTCAACCACATAGGGCAGTCTAACGCTTACTATGTGAATATAGTAATGGTTTGGGACTCTGTTTATCGCCGCATGCACCAGGCAGTTCATAAACTGCCTGCCTACGATAGTTTGGCTTAAACAGACATTTTTGAAATAGTCACTGTTCAACCACATGGCGCAGTCTAAGACTTAGTACACACCATATGAACTGCCTGCCTACGATAGCTTGGCCGCAATAGACATTTTTGAAATATTCACTGTTCAACCACATGGGGCAGTCTAACGCTTACTATGTGAATATAGTAATGGTTTGGGACTCTGTTTAACGCCGCATACACCATATGAACTGCCTGCCTACGATAGCTTGGCCGCAATAGACATTTTTGAAATATTCACTGTTCAACCACATAGGGCAGTCTAACGCTTACTATGTGAATATAGTAATGGTTTGGGACTCTGTTAAACGCCGCATACACAATATGAACTGCCTGTCTACGATACCTTGGCTGTAATAGACATTTTTGAAATATTCACTGTTCAACCACATGGAGCAGTCTAACGCTTAGTACACACCATATGAACTGCCTGCCTACGATAGCTTGGCCGTAATAGACATTTTTGAAATATTCACTGTTCAACCACATGGGACAGTCTAACGCTTACTATGTGGATATAGTAATCGTTTGGGGCTCGGTTTAACGCCTCATACACAATATGAACTGCCTGCCTACGATAGCTTGGCCGTAATAGACATTTTTGAAATATTCACTGTTCAACCACATGGGGCAGTCTAACGCTTACTATGTGGATATAGTAATCGTTTGGGGCTCTGTTAAACGCCGCATACACAATATGAACTGCCTGCCTACGATACCTTGGCTGTAATAGACATTTTTGAAATATTCACTGTTCAACCACATGGGGCAGTCTAGCGCCTAATATGTGGATATGGTAATGGTTTGGGGCTCTGTATAAGCCCGCATACACAATATGAACAGCCTGCCTACGATAGTTTGGCTAAAACAGACATTTTTGAAATATTCACTGTTCATCCTTATAGGGCAGTCTATCGCTTAATATGTGGATATAGTAATGGTTTGGGGCTCTGTTAAACGCTGCATACACAATATGAACAGCCTGCCTTCGATAGTTTGGCTAAAACAGACATTTTTGAAATATTCACTGTTCATTCTTATTGAGCTGTCTAACGCTTAATATGTGAATATAGTAATGGTTTGGGGCTCTATTTAACGCCTCATACACAATATGAACTGCCTGCCTACGATAGTTTGGCTAAAACAGACATTTTTAAAATATTCACTGTTCATCCTTATGGGGCAGTCTAGCGCCTAATATGTGGATATAGTAATCGTTTGGGGCTCTGTTTAACGCCACATACACCATATGAACTGCGTGCCTACGATAGTTTTTCTAAAACAGACATTTTTGAAATATTCACTGTTCAACCACATAGGGCAGTCTATCGCTTACTATGTGGATATAGTAATCGTTTGGGGCTCTGTTTAACGCCTCATACACAATATGAACTGCCTGCCTACGATAGCTTGGCCGTAATAGACGTTTTTGAAATATTCACTGTTCAACCACATGGGGCATTCTAACGCTTTCTATGTGGATATAGTAATCGTTTGGGGCTCTGTTTAACGCCTCATACACAATATGAACAGCCTGCCTACGATAGTTGGGTAAAACAGACATTTTTGAAATATTCACTGTTCATCCTTATGGGGCAGTCTAACGCTTAATATGTGAATATAGTAATGGTTTGGGGCCCTGTTAAACGCCGCATACACAATATGAACTGCCTGCCTACGATAGCTTGGCCGTAATAGACATTTTTGAAATATTCACTGTTCAACCACATGGGGCAGTCTAGAGCCTAATATGTGGATATAGGAATGGTTTGGGGCTCTGAATAACCCCGCATACACAATATGAACAGCCTGCCTTCGATAGTTTGGCTAAAACAGACATTTTTGAAATATTCACTGTTCAACCACATGGGGCAGTCTAACGCTTAATATGTGAATATAGTAATGGTTTGGGGCTCGGTTATACACCGCATACACAATATAAACTGCCTGTCTACGATACTTTGGCTGTAATAGACATTTTTGAAATATTCACTGTTCAACCACATGGGGCAGTCTAACGCTTACTATGTGAATATAGCGATGGTTTGAGACTCTGTTTAACGCCGCATACACCATATGAACTGCCTGCCTACGATTGTTTGGCTAAAACAGACATTTTTGAAATATTCACTGTTCAACCACATAGGGCAGTCTAACGCTTACTATGTGAATATAGTAATGGTTTGGGACTCTGTTTATCGCCGCATACACCAGGCAGTTCATAAACTGCCTGCCTACGATAGTTTGGCTTAAACAGACATTTTTGAAATAGTCACTGTTCAACCACATGGGGCAGTCTAAGACTTAGTACACACCATATGAACTGCCTGCCTACGATAGCTTGGCCGCAATAGACATTTTTGAAATATTCACTGTTCAACCACATGGGGCAGTCTAACGCTTACTATGTGAATATAGTAATGGTTTGGGACTCTGTTTAACGCCGCATACACCATATGAACTGCCTGCCTACGATAGCTTGGCCGCAATAGACATTTTTGAAATATTCACTGTTCAACCACATAGGGCAGTCTAACGCTTACTATGTGAATATAGTAATGGTTTGGGACTCTGTTAAACGCCGCATACACAATATGAACTGCCTGTCTACGATACCTTGGCTGTAATAGACATTTTTGAAATATTCACTGTTCAACCACATGGAGCAGTCTAACGCTTAGTACACACCATATGAACTGCCTGCCTACGATAGCTTGGCCGTAATAGACATTTTTGAAATATTCACTGTTCAACCACATGGGACAGTCTAACGCTTACTATGTGGATATAGTAATCGTTTGGGGCTCGGTTTAACGCCTCATACACAATATGAACTGCATGCCTACGATAGCTTGGCCGTAATAGACATTTTTGAAATATTCACTGTTCAACCACATGGGGCAGTCTAACGCTTACTATGTGGATATAGTAATCGTTTGGGGCTCTGTTAAACGCCGCATACACAATATGAACTGCCTGCCTACGATACCTTGGCTGTAATAGACATTTTTGAAATATTCACTGTTCAACCACATGGGGCAGTCTAGCGCCTAATATGTGGATATGGTAATGGTTTGGGGCTCTGTATAAGCCCGCATACACAATATGAACAGCCTGCCTACGATAGTTTGGCTAAAACAGACATTTTTGAAATATTCACTGTTCATCCTTATAGGGCAGTCTATCGCTTAATATGTGGATATAGTAATGGTTTGGGGCTCTGTTAAACGCCGCATACACAATATGAACAGCCTGCCTTCGATAGTTTGGCTAAAACAGACATTTTTGAAATATTCACTGTTCATTCTTATTGAGCTGTCTAACGCTTAATATGTGAATATAGTAATGGTTTGGGGCTCTATTTAACGCCTCATACACAATATGAACTGCCTGCCTACGATAGTTTGGCTAAAACAGACATTTTTAAAATATTCACTGTTCATCCTTATGGGGCAGTCTAGCGCCTAATATGTGGATATAGTAATCGTTTGGGGCTCTGTTTAACGCCACATACACCATATGAACTGCGTGCCTACGATAGTTTTTCTAAAACAGACATTTTTGAAATATTCACTGTTCAACCACATAGGGCAGTCTATCGCTTACTATGTGGATATAGTAATCGTTTGGGGCTCTGTTTAACGCCTCATACACAATATGAACTGCCTGCCTACGATAGCTTGGCCGTAATAGACGTTTTTGAAATATTCACTGTTCAACCACATGGGGCAGTCTAACGCTTTCTATGTGGATATAGTAATCGTTTGGGGCTCTGTTTAACGCCTCATACACAATATGAACAGCCTGCCTACGATAGTTGGGTAAAACAGACATTTTTGAAATATTCACTGTTCATCCTTATGGGGCAGTCTAACGCTTAATATGTGAATATAGTAATGGTTTGGGGCCCTGTTAAACGCCGCATACACAATATGAACTGCCTGCCTACGATAGCTTCGCCGTAATAGACATTTTTGAAATATTCACTGTTCAACCACATGGGGCAGTCTAGCGCCTAATATGTGGATATAGGAATGGTTTGGGGCTCTGAATAACCCCGCATACACAATATGAACAGCCTGCCTTCGATAGTTTGGCTAAAACAGACATTTTTGAAATATTTACTGTTCAACCACATGGGGCAGTCTAGCGCCTAATATGTGGATATAGGAATGGTTTGGGGCTCTGTATAACCCCGCATACACAATATGAACAGCCTGCCTACGATAGTTTAGCTAAAACAGACATTTTTGAAATATTCACTGTTCATCCTTATAGGGCAGTCTAACGCTTAATATGTGAATATAGTAATGGTTTGGGGCTCTGTTAAACGCCGCATACACAATATGAACTGCCTGCCTACGATAGCTTGGCCGTAATTGACATTTTTGAAATATTCACTGTTCAACCACATGGAGCAGTATAACGCTTACTATGTGGATATAGTAATCGTTTGGGGCTCTGTTTAACGTCTCATACACAATATGAACTGCCTGCCTACGATAATTTGGCTAAAACAGACAATTTTGAAATATTCACTGTTCATCCTTACAGGGCAGTCTAACGCATGTGAATATAGTAATGGTTTGGGGCTCTGTTAAACGCCGCATACACAATATGAACTGCCTGCCTACGATAGCTTGGCCGTAATAGACATTTTTGAAATATTCACTGTTCAACCACATGGAGCAGTCTAACGCTTACTATGTGGATATAGTAATCGTTTGGGGCTCTGTTTAACGCCTCATACACAATATGAACTGCCTGCCTACGATAGCTTGGCCGTAATAGACATTTTTGAAATATTCACTGTACAACCACATGGGGCAGTCTAACGCTTACTATGTGGATATAGTAATCGTTTGGGGCTCTGTTTAACGCCTCATACACAATATGAACTGCCTGCCTACGATAGCTTGGCCGTAATAGACATTTTTGAAATATTCACTGTTCAACCACATGGGGCAGTCTAGCGCCTAATATGTGGATATAGTAATGGTTTGGGGCTCTGTTTGACGCCGCATACACCATATGAACTGCGTGCCTACGATAGTTTTTCTAAAACAGACATTTTTGAAATATTCACTGTTCAACCACATAGGGCAGTCTATCGCTTACTATGTGAATATAGTAATGGTTTGGGACTCTGTTTAACGCCGCATACACCAGGCAGTTTATAAACTGCCTGCCTACGATAATTTGGCTAAAACAGACATTTTTGAAATATTCACTGTTCAACCACATAGGGCAGTCTAACGCTTACTATGTGAATATAGTAATGGTTTGGGACTCTGTTTAACGCCGCATACACAATATGAACTGCCTGCCTACGATACCTTGGACGTAATATACATTTTTGAAATATTCACTGTTCTACCACATGGGGTAGTCTAGCGCCTAATATGTGAAAGTAGTAATGCTTTAAGATTCTGTATAACGCCGCATGCACAATATGAACTGCCTGCCTACGATAGTTTGGCAATTACAGACATTTTTTAATTATTCACTGTTCAACAACATAGGGCAGTCTAACGCCTAATATGTGGATATGGTAATGGTTTGGGGCTCTGTATAACGCCGCATACACAATATGAACTGCCTGCTTACGATAGTTTGGCTATAACATACACTTTTGAATAATTCACTGTTCAACAACATAGGGCAGTCTAACGCCTAATATGTGGATATAGTAATGGTTTGGGGCTCTGTATAACGCCGCATACACAATATGAACTGCCTGCCTACGATAGCTTGGCCGTAATAGACATTTTTGAAATATTCACTGTTCATCCACATGGGGCAGTCTAACGCTTAATATGTGAATATAGTAATGGTTTGGGGCTCTGTATTACCCCGCATACACAATATTAACAGCCTGCCTACGATAGTTTGGCTGAAACAGACATTTTTGAAATATTCACTGTTCAACCACATAGGGCAGTCTATCGCTTACTATGTGAATATAGTAATGGTTTGGGACTCTGCTTAACGCCGCATACACCAGGCAGTTCATAAACTGCCTGCCTACGATAGTTTGGCTTAAACAGACATTTTTGAAATAGTCACTGTTCAACCACATGGGGCAGTCTAGCGCCTAATATGTGGATATAGTAATGGTTTGGGGCTCTGTATATCCCCGCATACACAATATCAACAGCCTGCCTACGATAGTTTGGCTGAAACAGACATTTTTTAAATATTCACTGTTCAACCACATCGGGAAGTCTATCGCTTACTATGCGGATATAGTAATGGTTTGGGGCTCTGTATAACCCCGCATACACAATATGAACAGCCTGCCTACGATAGTTTGGCTAAAACAGACATTTTTGAAATATTCACTGTTCAACCAGATGGGGCAGTCTAACGCTTAATATGTGAATATAGTAATGGTTTGGGGCTCTGTTAAACGCCGCAAACACAATATGAACTGCCTGCCTACGATAGCTTGACCGTAATAGACATTTTTGAAATATTCACTGTTTAACCACATGGAGCAGTCTAACGCTTACTTTGTGGATATAGTAATCGTTTGGGGCTCTGTTTAACGCCTCATACACAATATGAACTGCCTGCCTACGATAGCTTGGCCGTATTAGACATTTTTGAAATATTCACTGTTCAACCACATGGGGCAGTCTAGCGCCTAGTATGTGGATATAGTAATGGTTTGGGGCTCTGTATAACCCCGCATACACAATATTAACAGCCTGCCTACGATAGTTTGGCTGAAACAGACATTTTTGAAATATTCACTGTTCAACCACATAGGGCAGTCTATCGCTTACTATGTGAATATAGTAATGGTTTGGGACTCTGCTTAACGCCGCATACACCAGGCAGTTCATAAACTGCCTGCCTACGATAGTTTGGCTTAAACAGACATTTTTGAAATAGTCACTGTATAACCACATGGGGCAGTCTAGCGCCTAATATGTGGATATAGTAATGGTTTGGGGCTCTGTATATCCCCGCATACACAATATCAACAGCCTGCCTACGATAGTTTGGCTGAAACAGACATTTTTTAAATATTCACTGTTCAACCACATGGGGAAGTCTATCGCTTACTATGCGGATATAGTAATGGTTTGGGGCTCTGTATAAACCCGCACACACAATATGAACAGCCTGCCTAGGATAGTTTGGCTAAAACAGACATTTTTGAAATATTCACTGTTCAACCAGATGGGGCAGTCTAACGCTTAATATGTGAATATAGTAATGGTTTGGGGCTCTGTTAAACGCCACATACACAATATGAACTGCCTGCCTACGATAGCTTGGCCGTAATAGTCATTTTTGAAATATTCACTGTTCAACCACATGGGGCAGTCTAGCGCCTAATATGTGGATATAGTAATGGTTTGGGGCTCTGTATTACCCCGCATACACAATATTAACATCCTGCCTACGATAGTTTGGCTGAAACAGACATTTTTGAAATATTCACTGTTCAACCACATAGGGCAGTCTATCGCTTACTATGTGAATATAGTAATGGTTTGGGACTCTGCTTAACGCCGCATACACCAGGCAGTTCATAAACTGCCTGCCTACGATAGTTTGGCTTATACAGACATTTTTGAAATAGTCACTGTTCAACCACATGGGGCAGTCTAGCGCCTAATATGTGGATATAGTAATGGTTTGGGGCTCTGTATATCCCCGCATACACAATATCAACAGCCTGCCTACGATAGTTTGGCTGAAACAGACATTTTTTAAATATTCACTGTTCAACCACATCGGGAAGTCTATCGCTTACTATGCGGATATAGTAATGGTTTGGGGCTCTGTATAACCCCGCATACACAATATGAACAGCCTGCCTACGATAGTTTGGCTAAAACAGACATTTTTGAAATATTCACTGTTCAACCAGATGGGGCAGTCTAACGCTTAATATGTGAATATAGTAATGGTTTGAGGCTCTGTTAAACGCCACATACACAATATGAACTGCCTGCCTACGATAGCTTGGCCGTAATAGTCATTTTTGAAATATTCACTGTTCAACCACATGTGGCTGTCTAACGCTTACTATGCGGATATAGTAATCGTTTGGGGCTCTGTTAAACGCCGCATACACAATATGAACAGCCTGCCTACGATAGTTTGGCTAAAACAGACATTTTTGAAACATTCACTGTTCAACTACATAGGGCAGTCTATCGCTTACTATGTGAATATAGTAATGGTTTGGGACTCTGTTTAACGCCGCATACACCAGGCAGTTTATAAACTGCCTGCCTACGATAGTTTGGCTTAAACAGACATTTTTGAAATAGTCACTGTTCAACCACATGGGGCAGTCTAGCGCCTAATATGTGGATATAGTAATGGTTTGGGGCTCTGTATATCCCCGCATACACAATATCAACAGCCTGCCTACGATAGTTTGGCTATAACAGACATTTTTGAAATATTCACTGTTCATTATTATAGGGCAGTCTATCGCTTAATATGTGAATATAGTAATGGTTTGGGGCTCTGTTAAACGCCGCAAACACAATATGAACTGCCTGCCTACGATAGCTTGACCGTAATAGACATTTTTGAAATATTCACTGTTTAACCACATGGACCAGTCTAACGCTTACTTTGTGGATATAGTAATCGTTTGGGGCTCTGTTTAACGCCTCATACACAATATGAACTGCCTGCCTACGATAGCTTGGCCGTATTAGACATTTTTGAAATATTCACTGTTCAACCACATGGGGCAGTCTAGCGCCTAATATGTGGATATAGTAATGGTTTGGGGCTCTGCATTACCCCGCATACACAATATTAACAGCCTGCCTACGATAGTTTGCCTGAAACAGACATTTTTGAAATATTCACTGTTCAACCACATAGGGCAGTCTATCGCTTACTATGTGAATATAGTAATGGTTTGGGACTCTGCTTAACGCCGCATACACCAGGCAGTTCATAAACTGCCTGCCTACGATAGTTTGGCTTAAACAGACATTTTTGAAATAGTCACTGTTCAACCACATGGGGCAGTCTAGCGCCTAATATGTGGATATAGTAATGGTTTGGGGCTCTGTATATCCCCGCATACACAATATCAACAGCCTGCCTACGATAGTTTGGCTGAAACAGACATTTTTTAAATATTCACTGTTCAACCACATCGGGAAGTCTATCGCTTACTATGCGGATATAGTAATGGTTTGGGGCTCTGTATAACCCCGCATACACAATATGAACAGCCTGCCTACGATAGTTTGGCTAAAACAGACATTTTTGAAATATTCACTGTTCAACCAGATGGGGCAGTCTAACGCTTAATATGTGAATATAGTAATGGTTTGGGGCTCTGTTAAACGCCACATACACAATATGAACTGCCTGCCTACGATAGCTTGGCCGTAATAGTCATTTTTGAAATAGTCACTGTTCAACCACATGGGGCAGTCTAGCGCCTAATATGTGGATATAGTAATGGTTTGGGGCTCTGTATATCCCCGCATACACAATATCAACAGCCTGCCTACGATAGTTTGGCTGAAACAGACATTTTTTAAATATTCACTGTTCAACCACATCGGGAAGTCTATCGCTTACTATGCGGATATAGTAATGGTTTGGGGCTCTGTATAACCCCGCATACACAATATGAACAGCCTGCCTACGATAGTTTGGCTAAAACAGACATTTTTGAAATATTCACTGTTCAACCAGATGGGGCAGTCTAACGCTTAATATGTGAATATAGTAATGGTTTGGGGCTCTGTTAAACGCCACATACACAATATGAACTGCCTGCCTACGATAGCTTGGCCGTAATAGTCATTTTTGAAATATTCACTGTTCAACCACATGTGGCAGTCTAACGCTTACTATGCGGATATAGTAATCGTTTGGGGCTCTGTTAAACGCCGCATACACAATATGAACAGCCTGCCTACGATAGTTTGGCTAAAACAGACATTTTTGAAACATTCACTGTTCAACTACATGGGGCAGTCTATCGCTTACTATGTGAATATAGTAATGGTTTGGGACTCTGTTTAACGCCGCATACACCAGGCAGTTTATAAACTGCCTGCCTACGATAGTTTGGCTAAAACAGACATTTTTGAAATATTCACTGTTCAACCACATAGGGCAGTCTAGCGCCTAATATGTGGATATAGTAATGGTTTGGGGCTCTGTATAACCCCGCATACACAATATGAACAGCCTGCCTACGATAGTTTGGCTAAAACAGACATTTTTGAAATATTCACTGTTCATCCTTATAGGGCAGTCTATCGCTTAATATGTGAATATAGTAATGGTTTGGGGCTCTGTTAAACGCCGCAAACACAATATGAACTGCCTGCCTACGATAGCTTGACCGTAATAGACATTTTTGAAATATTCACTGTTTAACCACATGGAGCAGTCTAACGCTTACTTTGTGGATATAGTAATCGTTTGGGGCTCTGTTTAACGCCTCATACACAATATGAACTGCCTGCCTACGATAGCTTGGCCGTATTAGACATTTTTAAAATATTCACTGTTCAACCACATGGGGCAGTCTAGCGCCTAGTATGTGGATATAGTAATGGTTTGGGGCTCTGTATAACCCCGCATACACAATATTAACAGCCTGCCTACGATAGTTTGGCTGAAACAGACATTTTTGAAATATTCACTGTTCAACCACATAGGGCAGTCTATCGCTTACTATGTGAATATAGTAATGGTTTGGGACTCTGCTTAACGCCGCATACACCAGGCAGTTCATAAACTGCCTGCCTACGATAGTTTGGCTTAAGCAGACATTTTTGAAATAGTCACTGTATAACCACATGGGGCAGTCCAGCGCCTAATATGTGGATATAGTAATGGTTTGGGGCTCTGTATATCCCCGCATACACAATATCAACAGCCTGCCTACGATAGTTTGGCTGAAACAGACATTTTTTAAATATTCACTGTTCAACCACATGGGGAAGTCTATCGCTTACTATGCGGATATAGTAATGGTTTGGGGCTCTGTATAAACCCGCACACACAATATGAACAGCCTGCCTACGATAGTTTGGCTAAAACAGACATTTTTGAAATATTCACTGTTCAACCAGATGGGGCAGTCTAACGCTTAATATGTGAATATAGTAATGGTTTGGGGCTCTGTTAAACGCCACATACACAATATGAACTGCCTGCCTACGATAGCTTGGCCGTAATAGTCATTTTTGAAATATTCACTGTTCAACCACATGTGGCAGTCTAACGCTTACTATGCGGATATAGTAATCGTTTGGGGCTCTGTTAAACGCCGCATACACAATATGAACAGCCTGCCTACGATAGTTTGGCTAAAACAGACATTTTTGAAACATTCACTGTTCAACTACATAGGGCAGTCTATCGCTTACTATGTGAATATAGTAATGGTTTGGGACTCTGTTTAACGCCGCATACACCAGGCAGTTTATAAACTGCCTGCCTACGATAGTTTGGCTAAAACAGACATTTTTGAAATATTCACTGTTCAACCACATGGGGCAGTCTAGCGCCTAATATGTGGATATAGTAATGGTTTGGGGCTCTGTATAACCCCGCATACACAATATGAACAGCTTGCCTACGATAGTTTGGCTAAAACAGACATTTTTGAAATATTCACTGTTCATCCTTATAGGGCAGTCTATCGCTTAATATGTGAATATAGTAATGGTTTGGGGCTCTGTTAAACGCCGCAAACACAATATGAACTGCCTGCCTACGATAGCTTGACCGTAATAGACATTTTTGAAATATTCACTGTTTAACCACATGGAGCAGTCTAACGCTTACTTTGTGGATATAGTAATCGTTTGGGGCTCTGTTTAACGCCTCATACACAATATGAACTGCCTGCCTACGATAGCTTGGCCGTATTAGACATTTTTGAAATATTCACTGTTCAACCACATGGGGCAGTCTAGCGCCTAGTATGTGGATATAGTAATGGTTTGGGGCTCTGTATAACCCCGCATACACAATATTAACAGCCTGCCTACGATAGTTTGGCTGAAACAGACATTTTTGAAATATTCACTGTTCAACCACATAGGGCAGTCTATCGCTTACTATGTGAATATAGTAATGGTTTGGGACTCTGCTTAACGCCGCATACACCAGGCAGTTCATAAACTGCCTGCCTACGATAGTTTGGCTTAAACAGACATTTTTGAAATAGTCACTGTATAACCACATGGGGCAGTCTAGCGCCTAATATGTGGATATAGTAATGGTTTGGGGCTCTGTATATCCCCGCATACACAATATCAACAGCCTGCCTACGATAGTTTGGCTGAAACAGACATTTTTTAAATATTCACTGTTCAACCACATGGGGAAGTCTATCGCTTACTATGCGGATATAGTAATGGTTTGGGGCTCTGTATAAACCCGCACACACAATATGAACAGCCTGCCTACGATAGTTTGGCTAAAACAGACATTTTTGAAATATTCACTGTTCAACCAGATGGGGCAGTCTAACGCTTAATATGTGAATATAGTAATGGTTTGGGGCTCTGTTAAACGCCACATACACAATATGAACTGCCTGCCTACGATAGCTTGGCCGTAATAGTCATTTTTGAAATATTCACTGTTCAACCACATGGGGCAGTCTAGCGCCTAATATGTGGATATAGTAATGGTTTGGGGCTCTGTATTACCCCGCATACACAATATTAACATCCTGCCTACGATAGTTTGGCTGAAACAGACATTTTTGAAATATTCACTGTTCAACCACATAGGGCAGTCTATCGCTTACTATGTGAATATAGTAATGGTTTGGGACTCTGCTTAACGCCGCATACACCAGGCAGTTCATAAACTGCCTGCCTACGATAGTTTGGCTTAAACAGACATTTTTGAAATAGTCACTGTTCAACCACATGGGGCAGTCTAGCGCCTAATATGTGGATATAGTAATGGTTTGGGGCTCTGTATATCCCCGCATACACAATATCAACAGCCTGCCTACGATAGTTTGGCTGAAACAGACATTTTTTAAATATTCACTGTTCAACCACATCGGGAAGTCTATCGCTTACTATGCGGATATAGTAATGGTTTGGGGCTCTGTATAACCCCGCATACACAATATGAACAGCCTGCCTACGATAGTTTGGCTAAAACAGACATTTTTGAAATATTCACTGTTCAACCAGATGGGGCAGTCTAACGCTTAATATGTGAATATAGTAATGGTTTGGGGCTCTGTTAAACGCCACATACACAATATGAACTGCCTGCCTACGATAGCTTGGCCGTAATAGTCATTTTTGAAATATTCACTGTTCAACCACATGTGGCTGTCTAACGCTTACTATGCGGATATAGTAATCGTTTGGGGCTCTGTTAAACGCCGCATACACAATATGAACAGCCTGCCTACGATAGTTTGGCTAAAACAGACATTTTTGAAACATTCACTGTTCAACTACATAGGGCAGTCTATCGCTTACTATGTGAATATAGTAATGGTTTGGGACTCTGTTTAACGCCGCATACACCAGGCAGTTTATAAACTGCCTGCCTACGATAGTTTGGCTTAAACAGACATTTTTGAAATAGTCACTGTTCAACCACATGGGGCAGTCTAGCGCCTAATATGTGGATATAGTAATGGTTTGGGGCTCTGTATATCCCCGCATACACAATATCAACAGCCTGCCTACGATAGTTTGGCTATAACAGACATTTTTGAAATATTCACTGTTCATTATTATAGGGCAGTCTATCGCTTAATATGTGAATATAGTAATGGTTTGGGGCTCTGTTAAACGCCGCAAACACAATATGAACTGCCTGCCTACGATAGCTTGACCGTAATAGACATTTTTGAAATATTCACTGTTTAACCACATGGACCAGTCTAACGCTTACTTTGTGGATATAGTAATCGTTTGGGGCTCTGTTTAACGCCTCATACACAATATGAACTGCCTGCCTACGATAGCTTGGCCGTATTAGACATTTTTGAAATATTCACTGTTCAACCACATGGGGCAGTCTAGCGCCTAATATGTGGATATAGTAATGGTTTGGGGCTCTGTATTACCCCGCATACACAATATTAACAGCCTGCCTACGATAGTTTGGCTGAAACAGACATTTTTGAAATATTCACTGTTCAACCACATAGGGCAGTCTATCGCTTACTATGTGAATATAGTAATGGTTTGGGACTCTGCTTAACGCCGCATACACCAGGCAGTTCATAAACTGCCTGCCTACGATAGTTTGGCTTAAACAGACATTTTTGAAATAGTCACTGTTCAACCACATGGGGTAGTCTAGCGCCTAATATGTGGATATAGTAATGGTTTGGGGCTCTGTATATCCCCGCATACACAATATCAACAGCCTGCCTACGATAGTTTGGCTGAAACAGACATTTTTTAAATATTCACTGTTCAACCACATCGGGAAGTCTATCGCTTACTATGCGGATATAGTAATGGTTTGGGGCTCTGTATAACCCCGCATACACAATATGAACAGCCTGCCTACGATAGTTTGGCTAAAACAGACATTTTTGAAATATTCACTGTTCAACCAGATGGGGCAGTCTAACGCTTAATATGTGAATATAGTAATGGTTTGGGGCTCTGTTAAACGCCACATACACAATATGAACTGCCTGCCTACGATAGCTTGGCCGTAATAGTCATTTTTGAAATAGTCACTGTTCAACCACATGGGGCAGTCTAGCGCCTAATATGTGGATATAGTAATGGTTTGGGGCTCTGTATATCCCCGCATACACAATATCAACAGCCTGCCTACGATAGTTTGGCTGAAACAGACATTTTTTAAATATTCACTGTTCAACCACATCGGGAAGTCTATCGCTTACTATGCGGATATAGTAATGGTTTGGGGCTCTGTATAACCCCGCATACACAATATGAACAGCCTGCCTACGATAGTTTGGCTAAAACAGACATTTTTGAAATATTCACTGTTCAACCAGATGGAGTAGTCTAACGCTTAATATGTGAATATAGTAATGGTTTGGGGCTCTGTTAAACGCCACATACACAATATGAACTGCCTGCCTACGATAGCTTGGCCGTAATAGTCATTTTTGAAATATTCACTGTTCAACCACATGTGGCAGTCTAACGCTTACTATGCGGATATAGTAATCGTTTGGGGCTCTGTTAAACGCCGCATACACAATATGAACAGCCTGCCTACGATAGTTTGGCTAAAACAGACATTTTTGAAACATTCACTGTTCAACTACATAGGGCAGTCTATCGCTTACTATGTGAATATAGTAATGGTTTGGGACTCTGTTTAACGCCGCATACACCAGGCAGTTTATAAACTGCCTGCCTACGATAGTTTGGCTAAAACAGACATTTTTGAAATATTCACTGTTCAACCACATAGGGCAGTCTAGCGCCTAATATGTGGATATAGTAATGGTTTGGGGCTCTGTATAACCCCGCATACACAATATGAACAGCCTGCCTACGATAGTTTGGCTAAAACAGACATTTTTGAAATATTCACTGTTCATCCTTATAGGGCAGTCTATCGCTTAATATGTGAATATAGTAATGGTTTGGGGCTCTGTTAAACGCCGCAAACACAATATGAACTGCCTGCCTACGATAGCTTGACCGTAATAGACATTTTTGAAATATTCACTGTTTAACCACATGGAGCAGTCTAACGCTTACTTTGTGGATATAGTAATCGTTTGGGGCTCTGTTTAACGCCTCATACACAATATGAACTGCCTGCCTACGATAGCTTGGCCGTATTAGACATTTTTAAAATATTCACTGTTCAACCACATGGGGCAGTCTAGCGCCTAGTATGTGGATATAGTAATGGTTTGGGGCTCTGTATAACCCCGCATACACAATATTAACAGCCTGCCTACGATAGTTTGGCTGAAACAGACATTTTTGAAATATTCACTGTTCAACCACATAGGGCAGTCTATCGCTTACTATGTGAATATAGTAATGGTTTGGGACTCTGCTTAACGCCGCATACACCAGGCAGTTCATAAACTGCCTGCCTACGATAGTTTGGCTTAAGCAGACATTTTTGAAATAGTCACTGTATAACCACATGGGGCAGTCTAGCGCCTAATATGTGGATATAGTAATGGTTTGGGGCTCTGTATATCCCCGCATACACAATATCAACAGCCTGCCTACGATAGTTTGGCTGAAACAGACATTTTTTAAATATTCACTGTTCAACCACATGGGGAAGTCTATCGCTTACTATGCGGATATAGTAATGGTTTGGGGCTCTGTATAAACCCGCACACACAATATGAACAGCCTGCCTACGATAGTTTGGCTAAAACAGACATTTTTGAAATATTCACTGTTCAACCAGATGGGGCAGTCTAACGCTTAATATGTGAATATAGTAATGGTTTGGGGCTCTGTTAAACGCCACATACACAATATGAACTGCCTGCCTACGATAGCTTGGCCGTAATAGTCATTTTTGAAATATTCACTGTTCAACCACATGGGGCAGTCTAGCGCCTAATATGTGGATATAGTAATGGTTTGGGGCTCTGTATTACCCCGCATACACAATATTAACATCCTGCCTACGATAGTTTGGCTGAAACAGACATTTTTGAAATATTCACTGTTCAACCACATAGGGCAGTCTATCGCTTACTATGTGAATATAGTAATGGTTTGGGACTCTGCTTAACGCCGCATACACCAGGCAGTTCATAAACTGCCTGCCTACGATAGTTTGGCTTAAACAGACATTTTTGAAATAGTCACTGTTCAACCACATGGGGCAGTCTAGCGCCTAATATGTGGATATAGTAATGGTTTGGGGCTCTGTATATCCCCGCATACACAATATCAACAGCCTGCCTACGATAGTTTGGCTGAAACAGACATTTTTTAAATATTCACTGTTCAACCACATCGGGAAGTCTATCGCTTACTATGCGGATATAGTAATGGTTTGGGGCTCTGTATAACCCCGCATACACAATATGAACAGCCTGCCTACGATAGTTTGGCTAAAACAGACATTTTTGAAATATTCACTGTTCAACCAGATGGGGCAGTCTAACGCTTAATATGTGAATATAGTAATGGTTTGGGGCTCTGTTAAACGCCACATACACAATATGAACTGCCTGCCTACGATAGCTTGGCCGTAATAGTCATTTTTGAAATATTCACTGTTCAACCACATGTGGCTGTCTAACGCTTACTATGCGGATATAGTAATCGTTTGGGGCTCTGTTAAACGCCGCATACACAATATGAACAGCCTGCCTACGATAGTTTGGCTAAAACAGACATTTTTGAAACATTCACTGTTCAACTACATAGGGCAGTCTATCGCTTACTATGTGAATATAGTAATGGTTTGGGACTCTGTTTAACGCCGCATACACCAGGCAGTTTATAAACTGCCTGCCTACGATAGTTTGGCTAAAACAGACATTTTTGAAATATTCACTGTTCAACCACATGGGGCAGTCTAGCGCCTAATATGTGGATATAGTAATGGTTTGGGGCTCTGTATAACCCCGCATACACAATATGAACAGCCTGCCTACGATAGTTTGGCTAAAACAGACATTTTTGAAATATTCACTGTTCATCCTTATAGGGCAGTCTATCGCTTAATATGTAAATATAGTAATGGTTTGGGGCTCTGTTAAACGCCGCAAACACAATATGAACTGCCTGCCTACGATAGCTTGACCGTAATAGACATTTTTGAAATATTCACTGTTTAACCACATGGAGCAGTCTAACGCTTACTTTGTGGATATAGTAATCGTTTGGGGCTCTGTTTAACGCCTCATACACAATATGAACTGCCTGCCTACGATAGCTTGGCCGTATTAGACATTTTTGAAATATTCACTGTTCAACCACATGGGGCAGTCTAGCGCCTAGTATGTGGATATAGTAATGGTTTGGGGCTCTGTATAACCCCGCATACACAATATTAACAGCCTGCCTACGATAGTTTGGCTGAAACAGACATTTTTGAAATATTCACTGTTCAACCACATAGGGCAGTCTATCGCTTACTATGTGAATATAGTAATGGTTTGGGACTCTGCTTAACGCCGCATACACCAGGCAGTTCATAAACTGCCTGCCTACGATAGTTTGGCTTAAACAGACATTTTTGAAATAGTCACTGTTCAACCACATGGGGCAGTCTAGCGCCTAATATGTGGATATAGTAATGGTTTGGGGCTCTGTATATCCCCGCATACACAATATCAACAGCCTGCCTACGATAGTTTGGCTGAAACAGACATATTTTAAATATTCACTGTTCAACCACATGGGGAAGTCTATCGCTTACTATGCGGATATAGTAATGGTTTGGGGCTCTGTATAAACCCGCACACACAATATGAACAGCCTGCCTACGATAGTTTGGCTAAAACAGACATTTTTGAAATATTCACTGTTCAACCAGATGGGGCAGTCTAACGCTTAATATGTGAATATAGTAATGGTTTGGGGCTCTGTTAAACGCCACATACACAATATGAACTGCCTGCCTACGATAGCTTGGCCGTAATAGTCATTTTTGAAATATTCACTGTTCAACCACATGTGGCAGTCTAACGCTTACTATGCGGATATAGTAATCGTTTGGGGCTCTGTTAAACGCCGCATACACAATATGAACAGCCTGCCTACGATAGTTTGGCTAAAACAGACATTTTTGAAACATTCACTGTTCAACTACATAGGGCAGTCTATCGCTTACTATGTGAATATAGTAATGGTTTGGGACTCTGTTTAACGCCGCATACACCAGGCAGTTTATAAACTGCCTGCCTACGATAGTTTGGCTAAAACAGACATTTTTGAAATATTCACTGATCAACCACATGGGGCAGTCTAGCGCCTAATATGTGGATATAGTAATGGTTTGGGGCTCTGTATAACCCCGCATACACAATATGAACAGCCTGCCTACGATAGTTTGGCTAAAACAGACATTTTTGAAATATTCACTGTTCATCCTTATAGGGCAGTCTATCGCTTAATATGTGAATATAGTAATGGTTTGGGGCTCTGTTAAACGCCGCAAACACAATATGAATTGCCTGCCTACGATAGCTTGACCGTAATAGACATTTTTGAAATATTCACTGTTCAACCACATGTGGCAGTCTAACGCTTAATATGCGGATATAGTAAACGTTTGGGGCTCTGTTAAACGCCGCATACACAATATGAACTGCCTGCCTACGATAGCTTGGCTGTAATAGTCATTTTTGAAATAGTCACTGTTTAACCACATGGGGCAGTCTAAGACTTAGTACACACCATATGAACTGCCTGTCTACGATAGCTTGGCCGCAATAGACATTTTTGAAATATTCACTGTTCAACCACATGGGGCAGTCTATCGCTTACTATGTGAATATTGTAATGGTTTGGGACTCTGTTAAACGCCGCATACACAATATGAACAGCCTGCCTACGATAGTTTGAGTAAAACAGACATTTTTGAAATATTCACTGTTGATCCACATGGGGCAGTCTAACGATTAATATGTGAATATAGTAATGGTTTGGGGCTCTGTTAAACGCCGCATACACAATATGAACTGCCTGTCTAGGATACCTTGGCTGTAATAGACATTTTTGAAATATTCACTGTTCAACCACATGGGGCAGTCTAACGCTTAGTACACACCATATGAACTGCCTGCCTACGATAGTTTCGCTAAAACAGACATTTTTGAAATATTCACTGTTCAACCACATAGGGCAGTCTAACGCTTACTATGTGAATATAGTAATGGTTTGGGACTCTGTTTAACGCCGCATACACCAGGCAGTTCATAAACTGCCTGCCTACGATAGTTTAGCTAAAACAGACATTTTTGAAATATTCACTGTTCAACTACATGGGGCAGTCTAACGCTTAATATGTGAATATAGTAATGGTTTGGGGCTCTGTTAAACGCCGCATACACAATATGAAATGCCTGTCTACGATACCTTGGCTGTAATAGACAGTATTGAAATATTCACTGTTCAATCACATGGGGCAGTCTAACGCTTACTATGTGGATATAGTAATCGTTTGGGGCTCTATTAAACGCCGCATACACAATATGAACTGCCTGCCTACGATACCTTGGCAGTAATAGACATTTTTGAAATATTCACTGTTCAACCACATGGGGCAGTCTAGCGCCTAATATGTGGATATAGTAATGGTTTGGGGCTCTGTTAAACGCCTCATACACAATATGAACAGCCTGCCTACGATAGTTTGGCTAAATCAGACATTTTTGAAATATTCACTGTTCATCCTTATGGAGCAGTCTAACGCTTAATATGTGAATATAGTAATGGTTTGGGGCTCTGTTAAACGCCGCATACACAATATGAACTGCCTGCCTACGATAGCTTGGCTGTAATAGACATTTTTGAAATATTCACTGTTCAACCACATGGGGCAGTCTAACGCTTACTATGTGGATATAGTAATCGTTTGGGGCTCTGCTTAACGCCGCATACACAATATGAACTGCCTGTCTAGGATACCTTGGCTGTAATAGACATTTTTGAAATAATCACTGTTCAACCACATGGGGCAGTCTAACGCTTAGTACACACCATATGAACTGCCAGCCTACGATAGCTTGGCCGCAATAGACATTTTTGAAATATTCACTGTTCAACCACATGGGGCAGTCTAACGCTTACTATGTGAATATAGCGATGGTTTGAGACTCTGTTTAACGCCGCATACACCATATGAACTGCCTGCCTACGATTGTTTGGCTAAAACAGACAATTTTGAAATATTCACTGTTCATCCACATGGGGCAGTCTAGCGCCTAATATGTGGATATAGTAATGGTTTGGGGCTCTGTATAACCCCGCATACACAATATCAACAGCCTGCCTACGATAGTTTGGCTGAAACAGACATTTTTGAAATATTCACTGTTCAACCACATAGGGCAGTCTATCGCTTACTATGTGAATATAGTAATGGTTTGGGACTCTGCTTAACGCCGCATACACCAGGCAGTTCATAAGCTGCCTGCCTACGATAGTTTGGCTTAAACAGACATTTTTGAAATAGTCACTGTTCAACCACATGGGGCAGTCTAGCGCCTAATATGTGGATATAGTAATGGTTTGGGGCTCTGTATATCCCCGCATACACAATATCAACAGCCTGCCTACGATAGTTTGGCTGAAACAGACATTTTTGAAATATTCACTGTTCAACCACATGGGGAAGTCTATCGCTTACTATGTGGATATAGTAATCGTTTGGGGCTCTATTAAACGCCGCATACACAATATGAACTGCCTGCCTACGATACCTTGGCAGTAATAGACATTTTTGAAATATTCACTGTTCAACCACATGGGGCAGTCTAGCGCCTAATATGTGGATATAGTAATGGTTTGGGGCTCTGTTAAACGCCTCATACACAATATGAACAGCCTGCCTACGATAGTTTGGCTAAATCAGACATTTTTGAAATATTCACTGTTCATCCTTATGGAGCAGTCTAACGCTTAATATGTGAATATAGTAATGGTTTGGGGCTCTGTTAAACGCCGCATACACAATATGAACTGCCTGCCTACGATAGCTTGGCTGTAATAGACATTTTTGAAATATTCACTGTTCAACCACATGGGGCAGTCTAACGCTTACTATGTGGATATAGTAATCGTTTGGGGCTCTGCTTAACGCCGCATACACAATATGAACTGCCTGTCTAGGATACCTTGGCTGTAATAGACATTTTTGAAATAATCACTGTTCAACCACATGGGGCAGTCTAACGCTTAGTACACACCATATGAACTGCCAGCCTACGATAGCTTGGCCGCAATAGACATTTTTGAAATATTCACTGTTCAACCACATGGGGCAGTCTAACGCTTACTATGTGAATATAGCGATGGTTTGAGACTCTGTTTAACGCCGCATACACCATATGAACTGCCTGCCTACGATTGTTTGGCTAAAACAGACAATTTTGAAATATTCACTGTTCATCCACATGGGGCAGTCTAGCGCCTAATATGTGGATATAGTAATGGTTTGGGGCTCTGTATAACCCCGCATACACAATATCAACAGCCTGCCTACGATAGTTTGGCTGAAACAGACATTTTTGAAATATTCACTGTTCAACCACATAGGGCAGTCTATCGCTTACTATGTGAATATAGTAATGGTTTGGGACTCTGCTTAACGCCGCATACACCAGGCAGTTCATAAGCTGCCTGCCTACGATAGTTTGGCTTAAACAGACATTTTTGAAATAGTCACTGTTCAACCACATGGGGCAGTCTAGCGCCTAATATGTGGATATAGTAATGGTTTGGGGCTCTGTATATCCCCGCATACACAATATCAACAGCCTGCCTACGATAGTTTGGCTGAAACAGACATTTTTGAAATATTCACTGTTCAACCACATGGGGAAGTCTATCGCTTACTATGCGGATATAGTAATGGTTTGGGGCTCTGTATAACCCCGCATACACAATATGAACAGCCTGCCTACGATAGTTTGGCTAAAACAGACATTTTTGAAATAATCACTGTTCAACCACATGGGGCAGTCTAACGCTTAATATGTGAATATAGTAATGGTTTGGGGCTCTGTTAAACGCCGCATACACAATATGAACTGCCTGCCTACGATAGCTTGGCCGTAATAGTCATTTTTGAAATATTCACTGTTCAACCACATGTGGCAGTCTAACGCTTACTATGCGGATATAGTAATCGTTTGGGGCTCTGTTAAACGCCGCATACACAATATGAACTGCCTGCCTACGATAGCTTGGCTGTAATAGTCATTTATGAAATAGTCACTGTTTAACCACATGGAGCAGTCTAAGACTTAGTACACACCATATGAACTGCCTGTCTACGATAGCTTGGCCGCAATAGACATTTTTGAAATATTCACTGTTCAACCACATGGGGCAGTCTAACGCTTACTATGTGAATATTGTAATGGTTTGGGACTCTGTTAAACGCCGCATACACAATATGAACAGCCTGCCTACGATAGCTTGGCCGTATTAGACATTTTTGAAATATTCACTGTTCAACCAGATGGGGCAGTCTAACGCTTAATATGTGAATATAGTAATGGTTTGGGGCTCTGTTAAACGCCGCATACACAATATGAACAGCCTGCCTACGATAGTTTGGCTAAAACAGACATTTTTGAAACATTCACTGTTCAACTACATAGGGCAGTCTATCGCTTACTATGTGAATATAGTAATGGTTTGGGACTCTGTTTAACGCCGCATACACCAGGCAGTTTATAAACTGCCTGCCTACGATAGTTTGGCTAAAACAGACATTTTTGAAATATTCACTGTTCAACCACATGGGGCAGTCTAGCGCCTAATATGTGGATATAGTAATGGTTTGGGGCTCTGTATAACCCCGCATACACAATATGAACAGCCTGCCTACGATAGTTTGGCTAAAACAGACATTTTTGAAATATTCACTGTTCATCCTTATAGGGCAGTCTATCGCTTAATATGTGAATATAGTAATGGTTTGGGGCTCTGTTAAACGCCGCAAACACAATATGAACTGCCTGCCTACGATAGCTTGACCGTAATAGACATTTTTGAAATATTCACTGTTTAACCACATGGACCAGTCTAACGCTTACTTTGTGGATATAGTAATCGTTTGGGGCTCTGTTAAACGCCGCATACACAATATGAACTGCCTGCCTACGATAGCTTGGCTGTAATAGTCATTTTTGAAATAGTCACTGTTTAACCACATGGGGCAGTCTAAGACTTAGTACACACCATATGAACTGCCTGTCTACGATAGCTTGGCCGCAATAGACAGTTTTGAAATATTCACTGTTCAATCACATGGGGCAGTCTAACGCTTACTATGTGGATATAGTAATCGTTTGGGGCTCTATTAAACGCCGCATACACAATATGAACTGCCTGCCTACGATACCTTGGCAGTAATAGACATTTTTGAAATATTCACTGTTCAACCACATGGGGCAGTCTAGCGCCTAATATGTGGATATAGTAATGGTTTGGGGCTCTGTTAAACGCCTCATACACAATATGAACAGCCTGCCTACGATAGTTTGGCTAAAACAGACATTTTTGAAATATTCACTGTTCATCCTTATGGAGCAGTCTAACGCTTAATATGTGAATATAGTAATGGTTTGGGGCTCTGTTAAACGCCGCATACACAATATGAACTGCCTGCCTACGATAGCTTGGCTGTAATAGACATTTTTGAAATATTCACTGTTCAACCACATGGGGCAGTCTAACGCTTACTATGTGGATATAGTAATCGTTTGGGGCTCTGCTTAACGCCGCATACACAATATGAACTGCCTGTCTAGGATACCTTGGCTGTAATAGACATTTTTGAAATAATCACTGTTCAACCACATGGGGCAGTCTAACGCTTAGTACACACCATATGAACTGCCAGCCTACGATAGCTTGGCCGCAATAGACATTTTTGAAATATTCACTGTTCAACCACATGGGGCAGTCTAACGCTTACTATGTGAATATAGCGATGGTTTGAGACTCTGTTTAACGCCGCATACACCATATGAACTGCCTGCCTACGATTGTTTGGCTAAAACAGACAATTTTGAAATATTCACTGTTCATCCACATGGGGCAGTCTAGCGCCTAATATGTGGATATAGTAATGGTTTGGGGCTCTGTATAACCCCGCATACACAATATCAACAGCCTGCCTACGATAGTTTGGCTGAAACAGACATTTTTGAAATATTCACTGTTCAACCACATAGGGCAGTCTATCGCTTACTATGTGAATATAGTAATGGTTTGGGACTCTGCTTAACGCCGCATACACCAGGCAGTTCATAAACTGCCTGCCTACGATAGTTTGGCTTAAACAGACATTTTTGAAATAGTCACTGTTCAACCACATGGGGCAGTCTAGCGCCTAATATGTGGATATAGTAATGGTTTGGGGCTCTGTATATCCCCGCATACACAATATCAACAGCCTGCCTACGATAGTTTGGCTGAAACAGACATTTTTGAAATATTCACTGTTCAACCACATGGGGAAGTCTATCGCTTACTATGCGGATATAGTAATGGTTTGGGGCTCTGTATAACCCCGCATACACAATATGAACAGCCTGCCTACGATAGTTTGGCTAAAACAGACATTTTTGAAATAATCACTGTTCAACCACATGGGGCAGTCTAACGCTTAATATGTGAATATAGTAATGGTTTGGGGCTCTGTTAAACGCCGCATACACAATATGAACTGCCTGCCTACGATAGCTTGGCCGTAATAGTCATTTTTGAAATATTCACTGTTCAACCACATGTGGCAGTCTAACGCTTACTATGCGGATATAGTAATCGTTTGGGGCTCTGTTAAACGCCGCATACACAATATGAACTGCCTGCCTACGATAGCTTGGCTGTAATAGTCATTTTTGAAATAGTCACTGTTTAACCACATGGGGCAGTCTAAGACTTAGTACACACCATATGAACTGCCTGCCTACGATAGCTTGGCCGCAATAGACAGTTTTGAAATATTCACTGTTCAATCACATGGGGCAGTCTAACGCTTACTATGTGGATATAGTAATCGTTTGGGGCTCTATTAAACGCCGCATACACAATATGAACTGCCTGCCTACGATACCTTGGCAGTAATAGACATTTTTGAAAAATTCACTGTTCAACCACATGGGGCAGTCTAGCGCCTAATATGTGGATATAGTAATGGTTTGGGGCTCTGTTAAACGCCTCATACACAATATGAACAGCCTGCCTACGATAGTTTGGCTAAAACAGACATTTTTGAAATATTCACTGTTCATCCTTATGGAGCAGTCTAACGCTTAATATGTGAATATAGTAATGGTTTGGGGCTCTGTTAAACGCCGCATACACAATATGAACTGCCTGCCTACGATAGCTTGGCTGTAATAGACATTTTTGAAATATTCACTGTTCAACCACATGGGGCAGTCTAACGCTTACTATGTGGATATAGTAATCGTTTGGGGCTCTGCTTAACGCCGCATACACAATATGAACTGCCTGTCTAGGATACCTTGGCTGTAATAGACATTTTTGAAATAATCACTGTTCAACCACATGGGGCAGTCTAACGCTTAGTACACACCATATGAACTGCCAGCCTACGATAGCTTGGCCGCAATTGACATTTTTGAAATATTCACTGTTCAACCACATGGGGCAGTCTAACGCTTACTATGTGAATATAGCGATGGTTTGAGACTCTGTTTAACGCCGCATACACCATATGAACTGCCTGCCTACGATTGTTTGGCTAAAACAGACAATTTTGAAATATTCACTGTTCATCCACATGGGGCAGTCTAGCGCCTAATATGTGGATATAGTAATGGTTTGGGGCTCTGTATAACCCCGCATACACAATATCAACAGCCTGCCTACGATAGTTTGGCTGAAACAGACATTTTTGAAATATTCACTGTTCAACCACATAGGGCAGTCTATCGCTTACTATGTGAATATAGTAATGGTTTGGGACTCTGCTTAACGCCGCATACACCAGGCAGTTCATAAACTGCCTGCCTACGATAGTTTGGCTTAAACAGACATTTTTGAAATAGTCACTGTTCAACCACATGGGGCAGTCTAGCGCCTAATATGTGGATATAGTAATGGTTTGGGGCTCTGTATAACCCCGCATACACAATATGAACAGCCTGCCTACGATAGTTTGGCTAAAACAGACATTTTTGAAATAATCACTGTTCAACCACATGGGGCAGTCTAACGCTTAATATGTGAATATAGTAATGGTTTGGGGCTCTGTTAAACGCCGCATACACAATATGAACTGCCTGCCTACGATAGCTTGGCCGTAATAGTCATTTTTGAAATATTCACTGTTCAACCACATGTGGCAGTCTAACGCTTACTATGCGGATATAGTAATCGTTTGGGGCTCTGTTAAACGCCGCATACACAATATGAACTGCCTGCCTACGATAGCTTGGCTGTAATAGTCATTTTTGAAATAGTCACTGTTTAACCACATGGGGCAGTCTAAGACTTAGTACACACCATATGAACTGCCTGTCTACGATAGCTTGGCCGCAATAGACATTTTTGAAATATTCACTGTTCAACCACATGGGGCAGTCTAACGCTTACTATGTGAATATTGTAATGGTTTGGGACTCTGTTAAACGCCGCATACACAATATGAACAGCCTGCCTACGATAGTTTGACTAAAACAGACATTTTTGAAATATTCACTGTTCATCCACATGGGGCAGTCTAACGATTAATATGTGAATACAGTAATGGTTTGGGGCTCTGTTAAACGCCGCATACACAATATGAACTGCCTGTCTAGGATACCTAGGCTGTAATAGACATTTTTGAAATATTCACTGTTCAACCACATGGGGCAGTCTAACGCTTAGTACACACCATATGAACTGCCTGCCTACGATAGTTTCGCTAAAACAGACATTTTTGAAATATTCACTGTTCAACCACATAGGGCAGTCTAACGCTTACTATGTGAATATAGTAATGGTTTGGGACTCTGTTTAACGCCGCATACACCAGGCAGTTCATAAACTGCCTGCCTACGATAGTTTGGCTAAAACAGACATTTTTGAAATATTCACTGTTCAACCACATGGGGCAGTCTAACGCTTAATATGTGAATATAGTAATGGTTTGGGGCTCTGTTAAACGCCGCATACACAATATGAACTGCCTGTCTACGATACCTTGGCTGTAATAGACATTTTTGAAATATTCACTGTTCAACCACATGGGGCAGTCTAACGCTTACTATGTGGATATAGTAATCGTTTGGGGCTCTATTAAACGCCGCATACACAATATGAACTGCCTGCCTACGATACCTTTGTCACACACTTTCTTCAGTTACTCTCTTGCGCGACAAAACTCCGACTAGGAATTGTGGGTTCGTTTTAAATTGCATAAATGCCAAAAGGGCGCCACTAGTTTATATCACACTTAAACTAGAAAGAGCAACAATAGAGTAACTAAAACCAGAACAAGAACAGACGAAAGAAATACCCGAACGTTAAGATAATTTGGTAAAACAATCACAAAATAAACATCTAAAGTACAATGTAAATGTATTGATTTTATTACTCGGTAAACAGGTAAGATAAATCGGACCCCTGTACGAATACTTAAACTTTAACTTAAACTTATACTAACTTACTTAATTTCAATGTTACATTAACTGTTCGTACGTACGAATTCGAATTACTTAAAATATTACTTAAAACTAACGAAAGAAATGTTCCAAAGAAATGTACACATAAAAAGTGCACCAAAATGTAGTGACTGAAGGTCAACTACTTAACTTAAGTCTAATACAACAAGGAACCGATCAAACGGAACGGTACGTAAACAGTAATGAACTTAAAATTAACTTAAAAACTAAACTTAGCTGTACAACTCAGCCTGAGAAGGAGTGCATGGACTTCAACAAGAAATATTAAACGCCGGGACGTCGTCCGAGATTGCAAGATGGTATAAAAGGGTCTCCACAGTACCCTGACTCCTTTCAATTGAGGTTGCACGCCGGTGATATACAATATTTACGTCTAATTAGTCTATTTACAATGTTTATATCCAATCCAGACTAAACTAACCATATGACACTATCCATAAGAAAACAACTATCCATAAAAACCCTACAAATAAAATCGACAAGTTATTTCAATTATTCTCCACGCAAATTGTTACTAACCTCTCTGCGAGGGTCCACAAAACTCCACAATGAATATATACAAACGTCAGCGACGTACAATTGCCGAAATGAATGGCCTAAACAGGAGAAGAAAGACTGTGTTCAGAAAAATGTTCACATGTTCAGACAATGACTTACTTGATCAACTTTATCCCATAAAAATGGTCAAACTCAACGATTATGTGTCCACTCAATTGGACAATCCAAAATACGCCAAAAATATTGAGTTTTTGAAAGAATAAACGCACAAAATTAATCCGCTTACAGCGATGATTTCAGAAATCACTTAAGTACGTATTATCACTCTTAATCAGTAATCGCCATTGTCTTCTGACAATTCCGTATTCAGACAATACGGAAAACAAGGTACCAACATAACTGTCTGAACATGGTAACAAATTCCAAACTCCTTCTACTCATCAAAATATATTCAAAGTGTCACCAAAATTTAGAGAACAATCAAAATAACATATCGAACCTAAAACTAGACCTATTCTAAATTAAATCCTAACTAATTGCAAATGCAAAACCTAAACTAGGGATAATTATTTACAATGAGGTACGTTGTCACTCCTTGATTGTCAAACGTAGTGTCAAAACAATCATGTAAACAATGGCGAAAATTCGCCCGTGACAACTCCCCCTCAACTGCAAGAATTTTCATGGATGAAAATTCAAACAAACGAATAGAGAAAAAGTCTCTACCCTAAATAGTAGTTTCGATGTTACTACTTTACAAATAAATACCCTAGCGTTTGTGCGGCCCAATAAAACAAAACGCCCCGCACACCGGCGCTAACTTTTCATCCATGAAAAGAAACTATGAAACTGTACCACAGTAGGTACAAAATAACTAAAGCTTACCTAAAGCTTATCTAACTAAACTTTCCTAAAATAAAGCTTACCTAACTAAAGCTAATTCACATCTCCAAACAACCATTTACTCAACTTTCACCCGTCATTAGTTCTTGAATGTAGCACTGAATGACCTCAGAGAAGGCGTACCAGTGGGGCTGAGACCAATTACAGTAGATGCACGTTTCACTCACCTGGCCAGGTCGGTAAGGAGAAATCCAATACACAAATCACTGGACTTACAGGGCTACTAAGCACACCCTCCCATAACTGAGTCCTCCCAAAGGCCGTTAGCTATCAACTCCGTGTCACGCACCTGCTACACCCAACAACCACTTACACTCCTTATCACGTACATTTCTGTCCCGCAAGTTCGATCATCATTCAGCCTGGTTCCAGCAGTACTCGAGATTCACACAAAGACAAAAGACAAGACCAACACAACAACAAACCTACCTACTCGTTAAAACTAAACCTAAACTAAAAAGAAACTAAGCCTAACAATACACCGAAAGCTAACTGAAAGTATGAACCGAGAGAGCAGTTACGGATGTTATTCCCATACGTATGCAGTACCGTTAGTTATTCCGAGTCACTAGTCAAATTTCCGTCTCCAGTCTGTTCCGTTACATAAGCCTTAAGATCCTGAACATGCCATGTTCCTGAAGCCTTGCCCGACAAATCCTCCAATTCGTATGTCCACTGACCGCATTTCTTACGAACTTTATAGGGGCCCACAAACTTCGGCGCTAATTTCGCATTAACATAATCGGCGGCACTCGACAAGATTTTGTTTTTACGCCACACCAAGTCACCTACCTTATAATGAACAACGCGTCTACGTAAATTATAAACGCGTTGATTTCGCATGTGTGAACGTAACAGTTTCTCTTTGACTTGAGCATAAAGCTTTTGGAACCCTATTACACGTTTAGCGACTTGTGTGTTAAGATCTGGTTTTTCTTGTCGAAGTGACCCACGAATATCCGTCCCATTATACATATATTCTCTACCGAAGTTAATGTAGAACGGTGAAAACCCCGTAGTTTCGCTTTTGGACGTACGTATCGCACAGGCTACCGCTTGGAGAGAAAGATCCCACTTTCGCTGGTCTTTCTGAATATAACATGACAGCATTCGTTTAACAATTCCGTTAACACGCTCAACCGGATCTGCTCGAGGGTAGTAATGTGGTGTGTACGATATTTTTGTCCCGTAACGAGAGCACAAATCACTAAATACGGCCGACTTCATCTGAGTACCGTTATCACAAATAAGATAAGCTGGAGCACCAAAAACAAGAAAAATTCGCTCCTCTACCTGCTGACATAGCGACTTTGCAGTGATAGACCGTAACGGTATCAACTCAACATATTTACTAAAGTAATCACTTACTACTAAGATATATTTATACCCGCGACTAGATCTAGGAAGCGGTCCAACAAAATCCAAACTTATCATTTGCCAAGGTACACTGATTTCGGGCTTAGAGCCCATCAGACCTGAAGGAGCCTTTTGCTCACGTTTACACTGACCACAAATAAGACAAGAATTGACATATCGCGACACATCAGCCTTCATCTTGGGCCAAAAATATAATACACACAATTTCGCGTACGTTTTGTAAATCCCGACATGACCGGAGCGAACATCATCATGATACATTTGAACAAGTTTCCGACGGAATTCTTTCGGAACCACGACTTTCCAATTCTCGCCTGTTGCTAACAAATCGACAGATTTTGTTTTCACATATTTGTACAACAGGTTGTTCTCTACACGAAAATTAGAATAATGAAGTGGATCACGTAAAACATTATCAATAGTTCTTAAATACCACTTATCGGTTGATTGGTGAAACTCTACGGTAACATCGGCGATTGGAGAATTCTCAACGTTAATCGAATCTATGATAGGAACTGCACGACTTAAGAAATCCGGCACCACATTTTCTTTACCCCGTCTATGAACAATCGTAAAATCATACGCTTGCAAACGAACAATCCACCTACCAAGACGACCTTGTGGATCTTTCAAGCGGTGAAGCCAAAGCAAACTACTGTGGTCCATAATTACTGTAAAGTGTCCGTTTTCTAAATAATTTCTAAATTTTTCTATCGCAAAAATCACCGCCAGACATTCCCGTTCCGTGGTACTATAATTACGTTCTTGCTTCGTTAATGAACGCGACAAATAACCGATCACCTTTTCTCCATCATCAAACTTTTGTGAAAGAACACACCCGATACCGTACGCACTTGCATCTGTCTGCAATATGAACTCGCGGTTAAAATCAGGACAAGTAAGAATTGGGGCTTCAACCAAAAGATCTTTCAATGTGCGAAATGAAATGTCACATTCTTTGGACCAAACGAATTTAGCATTTTTCTTTGTCAATGCCGTGAGCGGAGCAACTAAATCGGCAAATTTCGGAACAAATTTGCGATACCAACTGGCCATACCGACGAATCTACGTACCTCGTGGACATTTGAAGGCGCAGGAACATTTAAAAGGGCTTCTACTTTGCCTGGATCTACTCTAAGGCCGTTCTTATCTACAATGTAACCTAAATATTTTAATTCCGGACGACAAAATTGACACTTTTGCGGATTAACTCTTAATCCTGCCACGATTAATCTATCAAAGACTTTTTCTAAAATACTCAAATGAGTCTCAAAATCAGGCGAAATAATAACAATGTCATCCAAATACGCAAAAACATATGGCTCTAAATCAGCCCCAATAACAGTGTCAATTAGTCGTTGGAAAGTAGCCGGACCATTGGTTAGGCCGAAAGGCAAACGCTTAAATTGGAATAAACCCCTACCCGGAATAGTAAACGCAGTGTACTCTCGACTTGACTCTTTGACGGAAACTTGCCAATATGCCATTTGTATATCGAGTATCGAGTGAAGAAATGAATTTGGCGTTACGTAGGCGATCTAAGATGTGCGAAATGAATGGAAGAGGGTACGCATCTCGTTTTGTCACTTTATTAAGCGCACGGTAGTCAACACAGAAACGCCAACCATCACTCTTTGGTACTAACAAAATAGGAGAAGACCAAGCGCTTCTAGAGGGCTCTATTCGTCTAACTCTAACATTTTATTCAACTCGTCATCAATAATTGTTTGTTTCTTTGGTGAAACTGGATAATAACGTTGTTTAATGGGGGGCGAATCTACAATTATTTCATGTTCAATGACGGATGTACTCCCTAAGCCACTACCCATTTCTAAAAATTTTACCTCTAGCAACTTATTCAGTCTCTCTCTATCTGTAACGCTCGATACCCTTCTAATCGGTTGGTTCTGGACGACTAAACTATTTATCGACACTTCATCCCCAAACTTCCAGAGACCCGAATTTAAATCTGGTATAATATTCATCGCACACCAAAAATCTACACCTAAAATAAGAAATGACGCCAATTCCGGAACTACCAACACCTCAATTACCCTCACTCTATCCATCAAATTAAAAGGAACTCGAATTGTACCTAACACGCGACAACGCTCACCATTACCGACTCTGCTTTCTAACGCTAACGAAGTATCAAGTTTCAAACCCATTTCCAAAAGTTTTAAGTAGCCTGCGTGACTAACGGACGTACGAGTAGCACCCGAATCCAACAGACCGGAAAAAGAACACCCCAAAACTGAAACTTGCAAATAAGGGCGCTTATCACAGGGCGCATGTTGGAAAATATAGTCGATCATACCGTTCATAAGGGCCGCGTCATTAGAATATAGTCGCGGAGAAATGTTACGACCGTTTAATTTCTCCGAGAGCCGTTTCCCGAACATTTAGGACAGGTTTTGACTGTCACATTAGGGGTTTGACACTTATAGCAACGCATACGGTGAGGTTGTTTGCAATCACGAGCTAAATGGCCTGGCTTTTTACAATTATAACATTCAACAGCGGGTTTAGAAGATTTAGTAGGTGTAGCAGTACTAGTACTTGGCGACTGCAACTGTAATGAACTGACCGACTCACTTAAATCCGAAAGATAAGCCAACTCTGGCTCGACGTAGCTCCTACTAGCTTTCTTAGAAGGAACTTTATAATGGGCAGCCCGATATTTCTTTATCTCTAATTTTAAACATTCCGTTTCTAATTCCTCTAAACTCGTAACTACGGGCAACTGCATAGTATAAAACGGATTGAGATTGCGTACCATAATATCCAATTTAACTTCGGAGCCATTCTACCGTAACGCGACATCATCGTGGTCATACACGCCATAAATTCCACAAATGACTCATCCGGACCTTGAGTCCTACTCATAATTTCTTGGAAAAGCCTACTTCGATAATCAGGAGGCATGAAATGTTGTTTCAATAAATCCGATAACTCCTCCCAATTAGACAACCGATGACGCACCGATCTATACCACAATAATGCTTTGCCCTCAAATAAATCTAATGCTGAATCAAAAAGAACGGCATCCGAAACATGGCGGGCGCATTTCAACTCATCAACTCGTTCCAAAAATTGTATAATGGATAAACCGGACGATGACCCCGAAAATTTAAGGTTCCATTTGAAAACCGGTACAAGATGGCGCGATTCAGTGACATTCACATTCGAAACTATTTCGTTTACTGGCGCAACACTTTCCTCGGCATCGGAAACGTCTGAAACCTCGTCCGAATCCGAATCATCCGTACTTGCATCATCCGCATTAGCACCCGATTGTAAAGTCGAAGAGTGATTCGGCTCCGCATTATTCGCGTTCGCTTTCGCTTTTTGTCCAATGCATTGATCAAACTCGCCACCTGCGTCAGCCAATTATTTTTCTTAACAATTAATTCGTTAGAAGCATTTTCGTCCAAAGCTACTTTATTAATCCTGGTTAATACATGATTCAGTCGCGTTGACAATCGTTTATACTGAACATCCGTTTTACGACCACGAAACGCATTAACTAAATCCGCCAATTCCGGAATTTTATCCTCAGTGGATTGTAAATCGGCTTCAGTTTTCTCAAATATTGGGTGTTTTGTAATCCGATCTCTCTCCAATCTTAAAAAGGTACGCAAACTCGCACGCATATCCGTAGCTCTCAGATACGCGGTATCTACTCCACGTAAGCGCAACTTGAACTCAAGTTCATCCTTCAATTAATATACAACTTCCATTGTAAACGATTAACTAAATTCAAAATATCGCTATAACTTTATAATAAAAAAAAAGAAAATTCAAAGATAAAGAATTGCAATCTCGGTACGAGATATATAAAAAGAAATTCGATATATAAAATATTTAACACGATAAAGTATTTAACACGATAAAAAAAGAAAAAAAAATCCAAACTCACCCTTTACCAAAAAAAAGAGCGAAGCTTACCAAACTATCTTAACAATTAAACACGTTGGGCGCCAAATTCAACGATTATGTGTCCACTCAATTGGACAATCCAAAATACGCCAAAAAATATTAAGTTTTTGAAAGAATAAACGCACAAAATTAATCCGCTTACAGCGATGATTTCAGAAATCACTTAAGTACGTATTATCACTCTTAATCAGTAATCGCCATTGTCTTCTGACGGAAAACAAGGTACCAACATAACTGTCTGAACATGGTAACAAATTCCAAACTCCTTCTACTAATCAAAATATATTCAAAGTGTCACCAAAATTTAGAGAATAATCAAAATAACATATCGAACCTAAAACTAGCCCTATTCTAAATTAAATCCTAACTAATTGCAAATGCAAAACCTAAACTAGGGATAATTATTTACAATTAAGTACGTTGTCACTCCTTGATTGTCAAACGTAGTGTCAAAACAATCATGTAAACAATGGCGAAAATTCGCCCGTGACACCTTGGCAGTAATAGACATTTTTGAAATATTCACTGTTCAACCACATGGGGCAGTCTAGCGCCTAATATGTGGATATAGTAATGGTTTGGGGCTCTGTTAAACGCCTCATACACAATATGAACAGCCTGCCTACGATAGTTTGGCTAAAACAGACATTTTTAAAATATTCACTGTTCATCCTTATGGAGCAGTCTAACGCTTAATATGTGAATATAGTAATGGTTTGGGGCTCTGTTAAACGCCGCATACACAATATGAACTGCCTGCCTACGATAGCTTGGCTGTAATAGACATTTTTGAAATATTTACTGTTCAACCACATGGGGCAGTCTAACGCTTACTATGTGGATATAGTAATCGTTTGGGGCTCTGCTTAACGCCGCATACACAATATGAACTGCCTGTCTAGGATACCTTGGCTGTAATAGACATTTTTGAAATAATCACTGTTCAACCACATGGGGCAGTCTAACGCTTAGTACACACCATATGAACTGCCAGCCTACGATAGCTTGGCCGCAATAGACATTTTTGAAATATTCACTGTTCAACCACATGGGGAAGTCTAACGCTTACTATGTGAATATAGCGATGGTTTGAGACTCTGTTTAACGCCGCATACACAATATGAACTGCCTGTCTACGATACCTTGGCTGTAATATGTCACGGGCGAATTTTTCGCCATTGTTTACATGATTGTTTTGACACTACGTTTGACAATCAAGGAGTGACAACGTACCTCATTATAAATAATTATCCCTAGTTTAGGTTTTGCATTTACAATTAGTTAGGATTTAATTTAGAATAGGGCTAGTTTTAGGTTCGATATGTTATTTTGATTATTCTCTGAATTTTAGTGACACTTTGAATATATTTTGATGAGTAGAAGGAGTTTGGAATTTGTTACCATGTTCAGACAGTTATGTTGGTACCTTGTTTTCCGTCAGAAGACAATGGCGATTACTGATTAAGAGTGATAATACGTACTTAAGTGATTTCTGAAATCATCGCTGTAAGCGGATTAATTTTGTGCGTTTATTCTTTCAAAAACTCAATATTTTTGGCGTATTTTGGATTGTCTAATTGAGTGGACACATAATCGTTGAGTTTGACCATTTTTATGGGATAAAGTTAATCAAGTAAGTCATTGTCTGAACATGTGAACATTTTTTTTTTCTGAACAAATTCTTTCTTCTCCTGTTTAGGCCATTCATTTCGGCAATTGTACGTCGCTGACGTTTGTATATATTCATTGTGGAATTTTGTGGACCCTCGCAGAGAGGTTAGTAACAATTTGCGTGGAGAATAATTGTAATAACTTGTCGATTTTATTTGTAGGGTTTTTATGGATAGTTGTTTTTATGGATAGTTTTCTTATGGATAGGTTTATATGGTTAGTTTAGTCTGGATCGGATATAAACATTGTAAATAGACTAAATAGACGTAAATATTGTAAATCACCGGCGTGCAACCTCAATTGAAAGGAGCCAGGGTACTGTGGAGACCCTTTTATACCATCTTGCAATCTCGGACGACGTCCCGGCGTTTCATATTCCTTGTTGAAGTCCATGCACTCCTTCTCAGGCTGAGTTGTACAGCTAAGTTTAGTTTTAAGTTATCTTTAAGTCGTTTATTGTTCAGTACCGTTCCGTCGGATCGGTACCTTTTTTTGTATTAGATTTAAGTTAAGTAGCTGACCTTCAGTCACTACATTTTGGTGCACTTTTTATGTGTACAGTTCTTTTGAACGTTTTCTTTCGTTAGTTTAAGTAATATTTTAAGTAATTCGGATTCGTACGTACGAACAGTTTATGTAAGGTTGAAATTAAGTAAGGTAGTATAAGTTTGAGTTAAAGTTTGAGTAATCTTTTAAAGTATTCGTACAGGGGTACGATTTATCTTACCTGTTTACCAAGTAATAAAATCCATACCTTTACATTGTACTTTAGATGTTTATTTTGTGATTGCTTTACCAAATTATCTTAACGTTCGGGTATTTCTTTAGTCTGTTCTTGTTCTGGTTTTAGTTACTCTATTGTTGCTCTTTCTAGTTTAAGTGTTATATAAACAAGTGGCGCCCTTTTGGCATTCATGCAATTTAAACGAACCCACCATTCCTAGTCGGAGTTTTGTCGCGCAAGAGAGTAACTGAAGAAAGTGCGTGACAAATAGACATTTTTGAAATATTCACTGTTCAACCACATGGGGCAGTCTAACGCTTAATATGTGGATATAGTAATGGTTTGGGGCTCTGTATAACCCCGCATACACAATATGAACTGCCTGCCTACGATAGTTTGGCTAAAACAGACATTTTTGAAATATTCACTGTTCAACCACATAGGGCAGTCTAACGCTTACTATGTGAATATAGTAATGGTTTGATGCTCTGTTAAACGCCGCATACACAATATGAACTGCCTGCCTACGATACCTTGGCTGTAATATACATTTTTGAAATATTCACTGTTCTACCACATGGGGTGGTCTAGCGCCTAATATGTGAAAGTAGTAATGCTTTAAGATTCTGTATAACGCCGCATGCACAATATGCCTGCCTGCGATAGTTTGGCTATAACAGACATTTTTTAATTATTCACTGTTCAACAACATAGGGCAGTCTAACGCCTAATATGTGGATATGGTAATGGTTTGGGGCTCTGTATAACGCCGCATATACAATATGAACTGCCTGCTTACGATAGTTTGGCTATAACATACACTTTTGAATAATTCACTGTTCAACAACATAGGGCAGTCTAACGCCTAATATGTGGATATAGTAATGGTTTGGGGCTCTGTATAACGCCGCATACACAATATGAACTGCTTGCCTACCATAGCTTGGCCGTAATAGACATTTTTGAAATATTCACTGTTCATCTACATGGGGCAGTCTAACGCTTAATATGTGAATATAGTAATGTTTTGGGGCTCTGTTAATCGCCGCATACACAATATGAACTGCCTGTCTAGGATACCTTGGCTGTAATAGACATTTTTGAAATATTCTCTGTTCAACCACATGGGGCAGTCTAACGCTTAGTACACACCATATGAACTGCCTGCCTACGATAGCTTGGCCGTAATAGACATTTTTGAAATATTCACTGTTCAACCACATGGGGCAGTCTAACGCTTACTATGTGAATATAATAATGGTTTGGGACTCTGTTTAACGCCGCATACACCAGATGAACTGCCTGCCTACGATAGTTTGGCTAAAAGAGACATTTTTGAAATATTCACTGTTCAACCACATGGGGCAGTCTAACGCTTAATATGTGAATATAGTAATGGTTTGGGGCTCTGTTATACACCGCATACACAATATAAACTGCCTGTCTACGATACTTTGGCTGTAATAGACATTTTTGAAATATTCACTGTTCAACCACATGGAGCAGTCTAACGCTTAGTACACACCATATGAACTGCCTGCCTACGATAGCTTGGCCGTAATAGACATTTTTGAAATATTCACTGTTTAACCACATGGGGCAGTCTAGCGCCTAATATGTGGAGATAGTAATGGTTTGGGGCTCTGTATAACCCCGCTTACACAATATGAACAGCCTGCCTACGATAGTTTGGCTAAAACAGACATTTTTTAAATATTCACTGTTCATCCTTATGGGGCAGTCTAACGCTTAATATGTGAATATAGTAATGGTTTGGGGCTCTGTTAAACGCCGCAATCACAATTTGAACTGCCTGCCTACGATAGCTTGGCCGTAATAGACATTTTTGAAATATTCACTGTTCAACCACATGGGACAGTCTAACGCTTACTATGTGGATATAGTAATCGTTTGGGGCTCTGTTTAACGCCTTATAGACAATATGAACTGCCTGCCTACGATAGCTTGGCCGTAATAGACATTTTTGAAATATTCACTGTTCAACCACATGGGGCAGTCTAACGCTTACTATGTGGATATAGTAATCGTTTGGGGCTCTGTTAAACGCCGCATACACAATATGAACTGCCTGCCTACGATACCTTGGCTGTAATAGACATTTTTGAAATATTCACTGTTCAACCACATGGGGCAATCTAGCGAATAATATGTGGATATAGTAATGGTTTGGGGCTCTGTATAACCCCGCATACACAATATGAACAGCCTGCCTACGATAGTTTGGCTAAAACAGACATTTTTGAAATATTCACTGTTCAACCACATGGGGCAGTCTAGCGTATAATATGTGGATATAGTAATGGTTTGGGGCTCTGTATAACCCCGCATACACAATATGAACAGCCTGCCTACGATAGTTTGGCTAAAACAGACATTTTTGAAATATTCACTGTTCAACCACATGGGGCAGTCTAGCGAATAATATGTGGATATAGTAATGGTTTGGGGCTCTGTATAACGCCTCATACACAATATGAACTGCCTGCCTACGATAGCTTGGCCGTAATAGACATTTTTGAAATATTCACTGTTCAACCACATTGGGCAGTCTAGCGCCTAATATGTGGATATAGTAATGGTTTGGGGCTCTGTATAACCCCGCATACACAATATCAACAGCCTGACTACGATAGCTTGGCCGTAATAGACATTTTTGAAATATTCACTGTTCATCCACATGGGGCAGTCTAACGCTTAATATGTGAATATAGTAATGGTTTGGGGCTCTGTTAAACGCCGCATACACAATATGAACTGCCTGTCTAGGATACCTTGGCTGTAATAGACATTTTTGAAATATTTACTGTTCAACCACATGGGGCAGTCTAACGCTTAGTACACACCATATGAACTGCCTGCCTACGATAGCTTGGCCGTAATAGACATTTTTGAAATATTCACTGTTCAACCACATGGGGCAGTCTAACGCTTACTATGTGAATATAATAATGGTTTGGGACTCTGTTTAACGCCGCATACACCAGATGAACTGCCTGCCTACGATAGTTTGGCTAAAATAGACATTTTTGAAATATTCACTGTTCAACCACATGGGGCAGTCTAACGCTTAATATGTGAATATAGTAATGGTTTGGGGCTCTGTTATACACCGCATACACAATATAAACTGCCTGTCTACGATACTTTGGCTGTAATAGACATTTTTGAAATATTCACTGTTCAACCACATGGAGCAGTCTAACGCTTAGTACACACCATATGAACTGCCTGCCTACGATAGCTTGGCCGTAATAGACATTTTTGAAATATTCACTGTTTAACCACATGGGCCTGTCTAGCGCCTAATATGTGGATATAGTAATGGTTTGGGGCTCTGTATAACCCCGCTTACACAATATGAACAGCCTGCCTACGATAGTTTGGCTAAAACTGACATTTTTTAAATATTCACTGTTCATCCTTATGGGGCAGTCTAACGCTAAATATGTGAATATAGTAATGGTTTGGGGCTCTGTTAAACGCCGCATACACAATTTGAACTGCCTGCCTACGATAGCTTGGCCGTAATAGACATTTTTGAAATATTCACTGTTCAACCACATGGGGCAGTCTAACGCTTACTATGTGGATATAGTAATCGTTTGGGGCTCTGTTAAACGCCGCATACACAATATGAACTGCCTGCCTACGATACCTTGGCTGTAATAGACATTTTTGAAATATTCACTGTTCAACCACATGGGGCAGTCTAGCGCCTAATATGTGGATATAGTAATGGTTTGGGGCTCTGTATAACCCCGCATACACAATATGAACAGCCTGCCTACGATAGTTTGGCTAGAACAGACATTTTTGAAATATTCACTGTTCATCCTTATAGGGCAGTCTATCGCTTAATATGTGAATATAGTAATGGTTTGGGGCTCTGTTAAACGCCGCATACACAATATGAACTGCCTGCCTACGATAGCTTGACCGTAATAGACATTTTTGAAATATTCACTGTTCAACCACATGGGGCAGTCTAACGCTTAGTACACACCATATGAACTGCCTGCCTACGATAGCTTGGCCGTAATAGACATTTTTGAAATATTCACTGTTCAACCACATGGGGCAGTCTAACGCTTACTATGTGAATATAATAATGGTTTGGGACTCTGTTTAACGCCGCATACACCAGATGAACTGCCTGCCTACGATAGTTTAGCTAAAATAGACATTTTTGAAATATTCACTGTTCAACCACATGGGGCAGTCTAACGCTTAATATGTGAATATAGTAATGGTTTGGGGCTCTGTTATACACCGCATACACAATATAAACTGCCTGTCTACGATACTTTGGCTGTAATAGACATTTTTGAAATATTCACTGTTCAACCACATGGAGCAGTCTAACGCTTAGTACACACCATATGAACTGCCTGCCTACGATAGCTTGGCCGTAATAGACATTTTTGAAATATTCACTGTTTAACCACATGGGCCTGTTTAGCGCCTAATATGTGGATATAGTAATGGTTTGGGGCTCTGTATAACCCCGCTTACACAATATGAACAGCCTGCCTACGATAGTTTGGCTAAAACTGACATTTTTTAAATATTCACTGTTCATCCTTATGGGGCAGTCTAACGCTAAATATGTGAATATAGTAATGGTTTGGGGCTCTGTTAAACGCCGCATACACAATTTGAACTGCCTGCCTACGATAGCTTGGCCGTAATAGACATTTTTGAAATATTCACTGTTCAACCACATAAGGCAGTTTAACGCTTACTATGTGGATATAGTAATCGTTTGGGGCTCTGTTAAACGCCGCATAAACAATATGAACTGCCTGCCTACGATACCTTGGCTGTAATAGACATTTTTGAAATATTCACTGTTCAACCACATGGGGCAGTCTAGCGCCTAATATGTGGATATAGTAATGGTTTGGGGCTCTGTATAACCCCGCATACACAATATGAAGAGCCTGCCTACGATAGTTTGGCTAGAACAGACATTTTTGAAATATTCACTGTTCATCCTTATAGGGCAGTCTATCGCTTAATATGTGAATATAGTAATGGTTTGGGGCTCTGTTAAACGCCGCATACACAATATGAACTGCCTGCCTACGATAGCTTGACCGTAATAGACATTTTTGAAATATTCACTGTTTAACCACATGGAGCAGTCTAACGCTTACTTTGTGGATATAGTAATCGTTTGGGGCTCTGTTTAACGCCTCATACACAATATGAACTGCCTGCCTACGATAGCTTGGCCGTAATAGACATTTTTGAAATATTCACTGTTCAACCACATGGGGCAGTCTAGCGCCTAATATGTGGATATAGTAATGGTTTGGGGCTCTGTATAACCCCGCATACACAATATTAACAGCCTACGATAGTTTGGCTGAAACAGACATTTTTGAAATATTCACTGTTCAACCACATGGGGCAGTCTAGCGCCTAATATGTGGATATAGTAATGGTTTGGGGCTCTGTATAACCCCGCATACACAATATCAACAGCCTGCCTACGATAGTTTGGCTGAAAAAGACATTTTTGAAATATTCACTGTTCAACCACATGGGGAAGTCTATCGCTTACTATGCGGATATAGTAATCGTTTGGGGCTCTGTATAATCCCGCATACACAATATGAACAGCCTGCCTACGATAGTTTGGCTAAAACAGACATTTTTGAAATATTCACTGTTCAACCACATAGGGCAGTCTATCGCTTACTATGTGAATATTGTAATGGTTTGGGACTCTGTTTAACGCCGCATACACTAGGCAGTTTATAAACTGCCTGCCTACGATAGTTTGGCTAAAACAGACATTTTTGAAATATTCACTGTTCAACCACATAGGGCAGTCTAACGCTTACTATGTGAATATTGTAATGGTTTGGAACTCTGTTAAACGCCGCATACACAATATGAACAGCCTGCCTACGATAGTTTGACTAAAACAGACATTTTTGAAATATTCACTGTTCATCCACATGGGGCAGTCTAACGATTAATATGTGAATATAGTAATGGTTTGGGGCTTTGTTAAACGCCGCATACACAATATGAACTGCCTGTCTAGGATACCTTGGCTGTAATAGACATTTTTGAAATATTCACTGTTCAACCACATGGGGCAGTCTAACGCTTAGTACACACCATATGAACTGCCTGCCTACGATAGTTTCGCTAAAACAGACATTTTTGAAATATTCACTGTTCAACCACATAGGGCAGTCTAACGCTTACTATGTGAATATAGTAATGGTTTGGGACTCTGTTTAACGCCGCATACACCAGGCAGTTCATAAACTGCCTGCCTACGATAGTTTGGCTAAAACAGACATTTTTGAAATATTCACTGTTCAACCACATGGAGCAGTCTAACGCTTAATATGTGAATATAGTTATGGTTTGGGGCTCTGTTAAACGCCGCATACACTATAAGAACTGCCTGTCTACGATACCTTGGCTGTAATAGACATTTTTGAAATATTCACTGTTCAACCACATGGGGCAGTCTAACGCTTACTATGTGGATATAGTAATCGTTTGGGGCTCTATTAAACGCCGCATACACAATATGAACTGCCTGCCTACGATACCTTGGCTGTAATAGACATTTTTGAAATATTCACTGTTCAACCACATGGGGCAGTCTAGCGCCTAATATGTGGATATAGTAATGGTTTGGGGCTCTGTTAAACGCCTCATACACAATATGAACAGCCTGCCTACGATAGCTTCGCTAAAACAGGCATTTTTGAAATATTCACTGTTCAAGCACATAGGGCAGTCTAACGCTTACTATGTGAATATAGTAATGGTTTGGGACTCTGTTTAACGCCGCATACACAATATGAACTGCCTGTCTACGATACCTTGGCTGTAATAGACATTTTTGAAATATTCACTGTTCAACCACATGGGGCAGTCTAACGCTTAGTACACACCATATGAACTGCCTGCCTACGATAGTTTGGCTAAAACAGACATTTTTGAAATATTCACTGTTCAACCACATAGGGCAGTCTAACGCTTACTATGTGAATATAGTAATGGTTTGGGACTCTGTTAAACGCCGCATACACAATATGAACTGCCTGTCTACGATACCTTGGCTGTAATAGACATTTTTGAAATATTCACTGTTCAACCACATGGGGCAGTCTAACGCTTAATATGTGGATATAGTAATGGTTTGGGGCTCTGTATAACCCCGCATACACAATATGAACAGCCTGCCTACGATAGTTTGGCTAAAACAGACATTTTTGAAATATTCACTGTTCAACCACATAGGGCAGTCTAACGCTTACTATGTGAATATAGTAACGGTTTGGGGCTCTGTTAAACGCCGCATACACAATATGAACTGCCTGCCTACGATACCTTGGCTGTAATATACATTTTTGAAATATTCACTGTTCTACCACATGGGGTAGTATAGCGCTTAATATGTGAAAGTGGTAATGCTTTAAGATTCTGTAAAACGCCGCATGCACAATATGCCTGCCTACGATAGTTTGGCTATAACAGACATTTTTTAATTATTCACTGTTCAACAACATAGGGCAGTCTAACGCCTAATATGTGGATATGGTAATGGTTTGGGGCTCTGTATAACGCCGCATATACAATATGAACTGCCTGCTTACGATAGTTTGGCTATAACATACACTTTTGAATAATTCACTGTTCAACAACATAATGCAGTCTTACGCCTAATATGTGGATATAGTAATGGTTTGGGGCTCTGTATAACGCCGCATACACAATATGAACTGTCTGCCTACGAGAGCTTGGCCGTAATAGACATTTTTGAAATATTCACTGTTCATCCACATGGGGCAGTCTAACGCTTAATATGTGAATATAGTAATGGTTTGGGGCTCTGTTAAACGCCGCATACACAATATGAACTGCCTGTCTAGGATACCTTGGCTGTAATAGACATTTTTGAAATATTCACTGTTCAACCACATGGGGCAGTCTAACGCTTACTATGTGAATATAATAATGGTTTGGGACTCTGTTTAACGCCGCATACACCAGATGAACTGCCTGCCTACGATACTTTGGCTGTAATAGACATTTTTGAAATATTCACTGTTCAACCACATGGAGCAGTCTAACGCTTAGTACATACCATATGAACTGCCTGCCTACGATAGCTTGGCCGTAATAGACATTTTTGAAATATTCACTGTTCAACCACATGGAGCAGTCTAACGCTTAGTACACACCATATGAACTGCCTGCCTACGATAGCTTGGCCGTAATAGACATTTTTGAAATATTCACTATTCAACCACATGGGGCAGTCTAACGCTTACTATGTGAATATAATAATGGTTTGGGACTCTGTTTAACGCCGCATACACCAGATGAGCTGCCTGCCTACGATAGTTTTGCTAAAACAGACATTTTTGAAATATTCACTGTTCAACCACATGGGGCAGTCTAACGCTTACTATGTGGATATAGTAATCGTTTGGGGCTCTGTTAAACGCCGCATACACAATATGAACTGCCTGCCTACGATACCTTGGCTGTAATAGACATTTTTGAAATATTCACTGTTTAACCACATGGGGCAGTCTAGCGCCTAATATGTGGATATAGTAATGGTTTGGGGCTCTGTATAACCCCGCATACACAATATGAACAGCCTGCCTACGATAGTTTGGCTAGAACAGACATTTTTGAAATATTCACTGTTCATCCTTATAGGGCAGTCTATCGCTTAATATGTGAATATAGTAATGGTTTGGGGCTCTGTTAAACGCCGCATACACAATATGAACTGCCTGCCTACGATAGCTTGACCGTAATAGACATTTTTGAAATATTCACTGTTTAACCACATGGAGCAGTCTAACGCTTACTTTGTGGATATAGTAATCGTTTGGGGCTCTGTTTAACGCCTCATACACATTATGAACTGCCTGCCTACGATAGCTTGGCCGTAATAGACATTTTTGAAATATTCACTGTTCAATCACATGGGGCAGTCTAGCGGCTAATATGTGGATATAGTAATGGTTTGGGGCTCTGTATAACCCCGCATACACAATATTAACAGCCTGCCTACGATAGTTTGGCTAAAACAGACATTTTTGAAATATTCACTGTTCAACCACATAGGGCAGTCTAACGCTTACTATGTGAATATAGTAATGGTTTGGGACTCTGTTAAACGCCGCATACACAATATGAACTGCCTGTCTACGATACCTTGGCTGTAATAGACATTTTTGAAATATTCACTGTTCAACCACATGGGGCAGTCTAACGCTTACTATGTGGATATAGTAATGGTTTGGGGCTCTGTATAACCCCGCATACACAATATGAACTGCCTGCCTACGAGAGCTTGGCCGTAATAGACATTTTTGAAATATTCACTGTTCATCCACATGGGGCAGTCTAACGCTTAATATGTGAATATAGTAATGGTTTGGGGCTCTGTTAAACGCCGCATATACAATATGAACTGCCTGCTTACGATAGCTTGGCCGTAATAGACATTTTTGAAATATTCACTGTTCAACCACATGGGACAGTCTAACGCTTAATATGTGGATATAGTAATGGTTTGGGGCTCTGTATAACCCCGCATACACAATATGAACTGCCTGCCTACGAGAGCTTGGCCGTAATAGACATTTTTTAAATATTCACTGTTCATCCTTATGGGGCAGTCTAACGCTTAATATGTGAATATAGTAATGGTTTGGGGCTCTGTTAAACGCCGCATACACAATTTGAACTGCCTGCCTACGATAGCTTGGCCGTAATAGACATTTTTGAAATATTCACTGTTCAACCACATGGGACAGTCTAACGCTTACTATGTGGATATAGTAATCGTTTGGGGCTCTGTTTAACGCCTCATACACAATATGAACTGCCTGCCTACGATAGCTTGGCCGTAATAGACATTTTTGAAATATTCACTGTTCAACCACATGGGGCAGTCTAACGCTTACTATGTGGATATAGTAATCGTTTGGGGCTCTGTTAAACGCCGCATACACAATATGAACTGCCTGCCTACGATACCTTGGCTGTAATAGACATTTTTGAAATATTCACTGTTCAACCACATGGGGCAGTCTAGCGCCTAATATGTGGATATAGTAATGGTTTGGGGCTCTGTATAACCCCGCATACACAATATGAACAGCCTGCCTACGATAGTTTGGCTAAAACAGACATTTTTGAAATATTCACTGTTCATCCTTATAGGGCAGTCTATCGCTTAATATGTGAATATAGTAATGGTTTGGGGCTCTGTTAAACGCCGCATACACAATATGAACTGCCTGCCTACGATAGCTTGACCGTAATAGACATTTTTGAAATATTCACTGTTTAACCACATGGAGCAGTCTAACGCTTACTTTGTCGATATAGTAATCGTTTGGGGCTCTGTTTAACGCCTCATACACAATATGAACTGCCTGCCTACGATAGCTTGGCCGTAATAGACATTTTTGAAATATTCACTGTTCAACCACATGGGGCAGTCTAACGCTTACTATGTGGATATAGTAATCGTTTGGAGCTCTGTTAAACGCCGATTACACAATATGAACAGCCTGCCTACGATAGTTTGGCTAAAACAGACATTTTTGAAATATTCACTGTTCATCCTTATGGGGCAGTCTAACGCTTAATATAAGAATATAGTAATGGTTTGGGGCTCTGTTTAACGCCGCATACACAATATGAACTGCTTGTCTACGATAGCTTGGCTGTAATAGACATTTTTGAAATATTCACTGTTCAACCACATGGGGCAGTTTAACGCTTACTATGTGGATATAGTAATGGTTTGGGGCTCTGTATAACCCCGCATACCCAATATAAACAGCCTGCCTACGATAGTTTGGCTAAAACAGACATTTTTGAAATATTCACTGTTCATCCTTATGGAGCAGTCTAACGCTTAATATGTGAATATAGTGATGGTTTGGGGCTCTGTATAACCCCGCATACACAATATGAACAGCCTGCCTTCGATAGTTTGGCTAAAACAGGCATTTTTGAAATATTCACTGTTCATCCACATGGGGCAGTCTAACGCTTAATATGTGAATATAGGAATGGTTTGGGGCTCTGTATAACCCCGCATACACAATATGAACAGCCTGCCTTCGATAGTTTGGCTAAAACAGACATTTTTGAAATATTCACTGTTCATCCTTATGGAGCAGTCTAACGCTTAATATGTGAATATAGTAATTTTTTGGGGCCCTGTTAAACGCCGCATACACAATATGAACTGCCTGTCTAGGATACCTTGACTGTAATAGACATTTTTGAAATATTCACTGTTCAACCACATGGGGCAGTCTAACGCTTACTATGTGGATAAAGTAATCGTTTGGGGCTCTGTTTAACGCCTCATACACAATATGAACTGCCTGCCTACGATAGCTTGGCCGTAATAGACATTTTTGAAATATTCACTGTTCAACCACATGGGGCAGTCTAACGCTTACTATGTGGATATAGTAATCGTTTGGAGCTCTGTTAAACGCCGATTACACAATATGAACTGCCTGCCTACGATACCTTGGCTGTAATAGACATTTTTAAAATATTCACTGTTCAACCACATGGGGCAGTCTAACGCTTACTATGTGGATATAGTAATGGTTTGGGGCTCTGTTAAACGCCGCATACACAATATGAACTGCCTGTCTAGGATACCTTGGCTGTAATTGACATTTTTGAAATATTCACTGTTCAACCACATGGGGCAGTCTAACGCTTACTATGTGGATATAGTAATGGTTTGGGGCTCTGTTTAACGCCTCATACACAATATGAACTGCCTGCCTACGATAGCTTGGCCGTAATAGACATTTTTGAAATATTCACTGTTCAGCCACATGGGGCAGTCTAACGCTTACTATGTGGATATAGTAATGGTTTGGGGCTCTGTTAAACGCCGCATACACAATATGAACTGCCTGTCTAGGATACCTTGGCTGTAATTGACATTTTTGAAATATGCACTGTTCAACCACATGGGGCAGTCTAACGCTTACTATGTGGATATAGTAATCGCTTGGGGCTCTGTTTAACGCCTCATACACAATACGAACTGCCTGCCTACGATAGCTTGGCCGTAATAGACTTTTTTGAAATATTCACTGTTCAACCACATGGGGCAGTCTAACGCTTACTATGTGGATATAGTAGTGGTTTGGGGCTCTGTTAAACGCCGCATACACAATTTGAACTGCCTGCCTACGATACCTTGGCTGTAATAGACATTTTTGAAATATTCACGGTTCAACCACATGGGGCAGTCTAGCGCCTAATATGTGAATATAGGAATGGTTTGGGGCTCTGTATAACCCCGCATACACAATATGAACAGCCTGCCTTCGATAGTTTGGCTAAAACAGACATTTTTGAAATATTCACTGTTCATCCACATGGGGCAGTCTAACGCTTAATATGTGGATATAGTAATGGTTTGAGGCTCTGTATAACCCCGCATACACAATATGAACAGCCTGCCTACGATAGTTTGGCTAAAACAGACATTTTTGAAATATTCACTGTTCATCCTTATGGGGCAGTCTAACGCTTAATATGTGAATATAGTAATGGTTTGGGGCTCTGTTAAACGCCGCATACACAATATGAACTGCCTGCTTACGATACCTTGGCTGTAATAGACATTTTTGAAATATTCACTGTTTTACCTCATGGGGCAGTCTAGCGCCTAATATGTGGATATAGTAATGGTTTGGGGCTCTGTATAACCCCGCATACACAATATGAATAGCCTGCCTACGATAGTTTGGTTAAAACAGACATTTTTGAAATATTCACTGTTCAACCACATGGGGCAGTCTAACGCTTACTATGTGGATATAGTAATCGTTTGGGGCTCTGTTTAACGCCTCATACACAATATGAACTGCCTGCCTACGATAGTTTGGCTAAAACAGTCATTTTTAAAATATTCACTGTTCATCCTTATGGGGCCGTCTAACGCTTAATATGTGAATAGAGTAATAGTTTGGGGCTCTGTATAACCCCGCATACACAATATGAACAGCCTGCCTACGATAGTTTGGCTAAAACAGACATTTTAGAAATATTCACTGTTCATCCTTATGGGGCCGTCTAACGCTTAATATGTGAATAGAGTAATAGTTTGGGGCTCTGTATAACCCCGCATACACAATATGAACAGCCTGCCTACGATAGTTTGGCTAAAACAGACATTTTTGAAATATTCACTGTTCATCCTTATGGGGCAGTCTAACGCTTAATATGTGAATATAGTAATGGTTTGGGGCTCTGTTAAACGCCGCATACACAATATGAACTGCCTGTCTACGATAGCTTGGCTGTAATAGACATTTTTGAAATATTCACTGTTCAACCACATGGGGCAGTCTAACGCTTACTATGTGGATATAGTAATGGTTTGGGGCTCTGTATAACCCCGCATACCCAATATAAACAGCCTGCCTACGATAGTTTGGCTAAAACAGACATTTTTGAAATATTCACTGTTCATCCTTATGGAGCAGTCTAACGCTTAATATGTGAATATAGTGATGGTTTGGGGCTCTGTATAACCCCGCATACACAATATGAACAGCCTGCCTTCGATAGTTTGGCTAAAACAGACATTTTTGAAATATTCACTGTTCATCCACATGGGGCAGTCTAACGCTTAATATGTGAATATAGGAATGGTTTGGGGCTCTGTATAACCCCGCATACACAATATGAACAGCCTGCCTTCGATAGTTTGGCTAAAACAGACATTTTTGAAATATTCACTGTTCATCCTTATGGAGCAGTCTAACGCTTAATATGTGAATATAGTAATTTTTTGGGGCCCTGTTAAACGCCGCATACACAATATGAACTGCCTGTCTAGGATACCTTGACTGTAATAGACATTTTTGAAATATTCACTGTTCAACCACATGGGGCAGTCTAACGCTTACTATGTGGATAAAGTAATCGTTTGGGGCTCTGTTTAACGCCTCATACACAATATGAACTGCCTGCCTACGATAGCTTGGCCGTAATAGACATTTTTGAAATATTCACTGTTCAACCACATGGGGCAGTCTAACGCTTACTATGTGGATATAGTAATCGTTTGGAGCTCTGTTAAACGCCGATTACACAATATGAACTGCCTGCCTACGATACCTTGGCTGTAATAGACATTTTAGAAACATTCACTGTTCAACCACATGGGGCAGTCTAGCGCCTAATAAGTGGATATAGGAATGGTTTGGGGCTCTGTATAACCCGCATACACAATATGAACAGCCTGCCTTCGATAGTTTGGCTTAAACAGACATTTTTGAAATATTTACTGTTCATCCACATGGGGCAGTCTAACGCTTAATATGTGAATATAGTAATGGTTTGGGGCTCTGTTAAACGCCGAATACTCAATATGGACTGCCTGTCTACGATACCTTGGCTGTAATAGACATTTTTGAAATATTCACTGTTCAACCACATGGGGCAGTCTAACGCTTACTATGTGGATATAGTATTCGTTTGGGGCTCTGTTAAACGCCGCATACACAATATGAACTGCCTGCTTACGATACCTTGGCTGTAATAGACATTTTTGAAATATTCACTGTTCATCCTTATGGGGCAGTCTAACGCATAATATGTGAATATAGTAATGGTTTAAGACTCTGTTAAACGCCGCACACACAATATGAACTGCCTGCCTACGATAGCTTGGCCGTAATAGACATTTTTAAAATATTCACTGTTCAACCACATGGGGCAGTCTAACGCTTACTATGTGGATATAGTAATGGTTTGGGGCTCTGTTAAACGCCGCATACACAATATGAACTGCCTGTCTAGGATACCTTGGCTGTAATTGACATTTTTGAAATATTCACTGTTCAACCACATGGGGCAGTCTAACGCTTACTATGTGGATATAGTAATGGTTTGGGGCTCTGTTTAACGCCTCATACACAATATGAACTGCCTGCCTACGATAGCTTGGCCGTAATAGACATTTTTGAAATATTCACTGTTCAGCCACATGGGGCAGTCTAACGCTTACTATGTGGATATAGTAATGGTTTGGGGCTCTGTTAAACGCCGCATACACAATATGAACTGCCTGTCTAGGATACCTTGGCTGTAATTGACATTTTTGAAATATGCACTGTTCAACCACATGGGGCAGTCTAACGCTTACTATGTGGATATAGTAATCGCTTGGGGCTCTGTTTAACGCCTCATACACAATACGAACTGCCTGCCTACGATAGCTTGGCCGTAATAGACTTTTTTGAAATATTCACTGTTCAACCACATGGGGCAGTCTAACGCTTACTATGTGGATATAGTAGTGGTTTGGGGCTCTGTTAAACGCCGCATACACAATTTGAACTGCCTGCCTACGATACCTTGGCTGTAATAGACATTTTTGAAATATTCACGGTTCAACCACATGGGGCAGTCTAGCGCCTAATATGTGAATATAGGAATGGTTTGGGGCTCTGTATAACCCCGCATACACAATATGAACAGCCTGCCTTCGATAGTTTGGCTAAAACAGACATTTTTGAAATATTCACTGTTCATCCACATGGGGCAGTCTAACGCTTAATATGTGGATATAGTAATGGTTTGAGGCTCTGTATAACCCCGCATACACAATATGAACAGCCTGCCTACGATAGTTTGGCTAAAACAGACATTTTTGAAATATTCACTGTTCATCCTTATGGGGCAGTCTAACGCTTAATATGTGAATATAGTAATGGTTTGGGGCTCTGTTAAACGCCGCATACACAATATGAACTGCCTGCTTACGATACCTTGGCTGTAATAGACATTTTTGAAATATTCACTGTTTTACCTCATGCGGCAGTCTAGCGCCTAATATGTGGATATAGTAATGGTTTGGGGCTCTGTATAACCCCGCATACACAATATGAATAGCCTGCCTACGATAGTTTGGCTAAAACAGACATTTTTGAAATATTCACTGTTCAACCACATGGGGCAGTCTAACGCTTACTATGTGGATATAGTAATCGTTTGGGGCTCTGTTTAACGCCTCATACACAATATGAACTGCCTGCCTACGATAGTTTGGCTAAAACAGTCATTTTTAAAATATTCACTGTTCATCCTTATGGGGCCGTCTAACGCTTAATATGTGAATAGAGTAATAGTTTGGGGCTCTGTATAACCCCGCATACACAATATGAACAGCCTGCCTACGATAGTTTGGCTAAAACAGACATTTTAGAAATATTCACTGTTCATCCTTATGGGGCCGTCTAACGCTTAATATGTGAATAGAGTAATAGTTTGGGGCTCTGTATAACCCCGCATACACAATATGAACAGCCTGCCTACGATAGTTTGGCTAAAACAGACATTTTTGAAATATTCACTGTTCATCCTTATGGGGCAGTCTAACGCTTAATATGTGAATATAGTAATGGTTTGGGGCTCTGTTAAACGCCGCATACACAATATGAACTGCCTGTCTACGATAGCTTGGCTGTAATAGACATTTTTGAAATATTCACTGTTCAACCACATGGGGCAGTCTAACGCTTACTATGTGGATATAGTAATGGTTTGGGGCTCTGTATAACCCCGCATACCCAATATAAACAGCCTGCCTACGATAGTTTGGCTAAAACAGACATTTTTGAAATATTCACTGTTCATCCTTATGGAGCAGTCTAACGCTTAATATGTGAATATAGTGATGGTTTGGGGCTCTGTATAACCCCGCATACACAATATGAACAGCCTGCCTTCGATAGTTTGGCTAAAACAGACATTTTTGAAATATTCACTGTTCATCCACATGGGGCAGTCTAACGCTTAATATGTGAATATAGGAATGGTTTGGGGCTCTGTATAACCCCGCATACACAATATGAACAGCCTGCCTTCGATAGTTTGGCTAAAACAGACATTTTTGAAATATTCACTGTTCATCCTTATGGAGCAGTCTAACGCTTAATATGTGAATATAGTAATTTTTTGGGGCCCTGTTAAACGCCGCATACACAATATGAACTGCCTGTCTAGGATACCTTGACTGTAATAGACATTTTTGAAATATTCACTGTTCAACCACATGGGGCACTCTAGCGCCTAATATGTGGATATTGTAATGGTTTGGGGCTCTGTATAACACCGCATACACAATATGAACAGCCTGCCTGCGATAGTTTGGCTAAAACAGACATTTTTGAAATATTCACTTTTCATCCTTATGGGGCAGTCTAACGCTTAATATGTGAATATAGTAATGGTTTGGGGCTCTGTTAAACGCCGCATACACAATATGAACTGCCTGAGTACGATAGCTTGGCCGTAATAAAAATTTTTGAAATATTCACTGTTCAACCACATGGGGCAGTCTAATGCTTACTATGTGGATATAGTAATCGTTTGGGGCTCTGTTAAACGCCGCATACACAATATGAACTGCCTGTCTAGGATACCTTGGCTGTAATAGACATTTTTGAAATATTCACTGTTCAACCACATGGGGCAGTCTAACGCTTACTATGTGGATATAGTAATCGTTTGGGGCTCTGTTTAACGCCTCATACACAATATGAACTGCCTGCCTACGATAGCTTGGCCGTTATAGACATTTTTGAAATATTCACTGTTCAACCACATGGGGCAGTCTAACGCTTAATATGTGAATATAGTAATTTTTTGGGGCCCTGTTAAACGCCGCATACACAATATGAACTGCCTGTCTAGGATACCTTGGCTGTAATAGACATTTTTGAAATATTCACTGTTCAACCACATGGGGCAGTCTAGCGCCTAATATGTGGATATAGTAATGGTTTGGGGCTCTGTATAACCCCGCATACACAATATGAACAGCCTGCCTGCGATAGTTTGGCTAAAACAGACATTTTTGAAATATTCACTGTTCATCCTTATGGGGCAGTCTAACGCATAATATGTGAATATAGTAATGACTTGGGGCTCTGTTAAACGCCGCATACACAATATGAACTGCCTGAGTACGATAGTTTGGCTAAAACAGACATTTTTGAAATATTCACTGTTCAACCACATGGGGCAGTCTAACGCTTAGTATTCACCATATGAACTGCCTGCCTACGATAGCTTGGCCGTAATAGACATTTTTGAAATATTCACTGTTCAACCACATGGGGCAGTCTAGCGCCTAATATGTGGATATAGGAATGGTTTGGGGCTCTGTATAACCCCGCATACACAATATGAACAGCCTGCCTTCGATAGTTTGGCTAAAACAGACATTTTTGAAATATTCACTGTTCATCCACATGGGGCAGTCTAACGCTTAATATGTGAATATAGGAATGGTTTGGGGCTGTGTATAACCCCGCATACACAATATGAACAGCCTGCCTTCGATAGTTTGGCTAAAACAGACATTTTTGAAATATTCACTGTTCATCCACATGGGGCAGTCTAACGCTTAATATGTGAATATAGGAATGGTTTGGGGCTCTGTTAAACGCCGCATACACAATATGAACTGCCTGTCTACGATACCTTGGCTGTAATAGACATTTTTGAAATATTCACTGTTCAACCACATGGGGCAGTCTAACGCTTAATATGTGAATATAGTAATTTTTGGGGCTCTGTTAAACGCCGCATACACAATATGAACTGCCTGCCTATGATAGCTTGGCCGTAATAGACATTTTTGAAATATTCACTGTTCAACCACATGGGGCAGTCTAACGCTTAATATGTGAATATAGTAATTTTTTGGGGCCCTGTTAAACGCCGCATACACAATATGAACTGCCTGTCTAGGATACCTTGACTGTAATAGACATTTTTGAAATATTCACTGTTCAACCACATGGGGCAGTCTAGCGCCTAATATGTGGATATTGTAATGGTTTGGGGCTCTGTATAACCCCGCATACACAATATGAACAGCCTGCCTGCGATAGTTTGGCTAAAACAGACATTTTTGAAATATTCACTGTTCATCCTTATGGGGCAGTCTAACGCTTAATATGTGAATATAGTAATGGTTTGGGGCTCTGTTAAACGCCGCATACACAATATGAACTGCCTGAGTACGATAGCTTGGCCGTAATAAAAATTTTTGAAATATTCACTGTTCAACCACATGGGGCAGTCTAATGCTTACTATGTGGATATAGTAATCGTTTGGGGCTCTGTTAAACGCCGCATACACAATATGAACTGCCTGTCTAGGATACCTTAGCTGTAATAGACATTTTTGAAATATTCACTGTTCAACCACATGGGGCAGTCTAACGCTTACTACGTGGATATAGTAATCGTTTGGGGCTCTGTTTAACGCCTCATACACATTATGAACTGCCTGCCTATGATAGTTTGGCCGTAATAGACATTTTTGAAATATTCACTGTTCAACCACATGGGGCAGTCTAACGCTTACTATGTGGATATAGTAATGGTTTGGGGCTCTGTTAAACGCCGCATACACAATATGAACTGCCTGCCTACGATACCTTGGCTGTAATAGACATTTTTGAAATATTCACTGTTCAACCGCATGGGGCAGTCTAGCGCCTAATATGTGGATATAGTAATGGTTTGGGGCTCTGTATAACCCCGCATACACAATATGAACAGCCTGCCTACGATAGTTTGGCAAAAACAGACATTTTTGAAATATTCACTGTTCATCCTTATAGGGCAGTCTAACGCTTAATATGTGAATATAGTAATGGTTTGGGGCTCTGTTAAACGCCGCATACACAATATGAACTGCCTGCCTACGATAGCTTGGCGGTAATAGACATTTTTGAAATATTCACTGTTCAACCACATGGGGCAGTCTAGCGCCTAATAAGTGGATATAGGAATGGTTTGGGGCTCTGTATAACCCCGCATACACAATATGAACAGCCTGCCTACGATAGTTTGGCTAAAACAGACATTTTTGAAATATTCACTGTTCATCCACATGGGGCAGTCTAACGCTTACTATGTGGATATAGTAATCGTTTTTGGCTCTGTTTAACGCCTCATACACAATATGAACTGCCTGCCTACGATAGTTTGGCTAAAACAGACATTTTTGAAATATTCACTGTTCATCCTTATGGGGCAGTCTAACGCTTAATATGTGAATATAGTAATGGTTTGGGGCTCTGTTAAACGCCGCATACACAATATGAACTGCCTGCCTACGATAGCTTGGCCGTAATAGACATTTTTGAAATATTCACTGTTCAACCACATGGGGCAGTCTAACGCTTACTATGTGGATATAGTAATCGTTTGGGGCTCTGTTTAACGCCTCATACACAATATGAACCTGCCTGCCTACGATAGTTTGGCTAAAACAGACATTTTTAAAATATTCACTGTTTTACCACATGTGGCAGTCTAGCGCTTACTATGTGGATATAGTAATCGTTTGGGGCTCTGTTTAACGCCTCATACACAATATGAACTGCTTGCCTACGATAGCTTGGCCGTAATAGACATTTTTGAAATATTCACTGTTCAACCACATGGGGCAGTCTAGCGCCTAATATGTGGATATAGTAATGGTTTGGGGCTCTGTTAAACGCCGCATACACAATATGAACTGCCTGCCTACGATAGCTTGGCGGTAATAGACATTTTTGAAATATTCACTGTTCAACCACATGGGGCAGTCTAGCGCCTAATAAGTGGATATAGGAATGGTTTGGGGCTCTGTATAACCCCGCATACACAATATGAACAGCCTGCCTACGATAGTTTGGCTAAAACAGACATTTTTGAAATATTCACTGTTCATCCACATGGGGCAGTCTAACGCTTACTATGTGGAAATAGTAATCGTTTTTGGCTCTGTTTAACGCCTCATACACAATATGAACTGCCTGCCTACGATAGTTTGGCTAAAACAGACATTTTTGAAATATTTACTGTTCATCCTTATGAGGCAGTCTAACGCTTAATATGTGAATATAGTAATGGTTTGGGGCTCTGTTAAACGCCGCATACACAATATGAACTGCCTGTCTACGATAGCTTCGCTGTAATAGACATTTTTGAAATATTCACTGTTCAACCACATGGGGCAGTCTAACGCTTACTATGTGGATATAGTAATGGTTTGGGGCTCTGTATAACCCCGCATACCCAATATAAACAGCCTGCCTACGATAGTTTGGCTAAAACAGACATTTTTGAAATATTCACTGTTCATCCTTATGGAGCAGTCTAACGCTTAATATGTGAATATAGTGATGGTTTGGGGCTCTGTATAACCCCGCATACACAATATGAACAGCCTGCCTTCGATAGTTTGGCTAAAACAGACATTTTTGAAATATTCACTGTTCGTCCACATGGGGCAGTCTAACGCTTAATATGTGAATATAGGAATGGTTTGGGGCTCTGTATAACCCCGCATACACAATATGAACAGCCTGCCTTCGATAGTTTGGCTAAAACAGACATTTTTGAAATATTCACTGTTCATCCTTATGGAGCAGTCTAACGCTTAATATGTGAATATAGTAATTTTTTGGGGCCCTGTTAAACGCCGCATACACAATATGAACTGCCTGTCTAGGATACCTTGACTGTAATAGACATTTTTGAAATATTCACTGTTCAACCACATGGGGCACTCTAGCGCCTAATATGTGGATATTGTAATGGTTTGGGGCTCTGTATAACACCGCATACACAATATGAACAGCCTGCCTGCGATAGTTTGGCTAAAACAGACATTTTTGAAATATTCACTTTTCATCCTTATGGGGCAGTCTAACGCTTAATATGTGAATATAGTAATGGTTTGGGGCTCTGTTAAACGCCGCATACACAATATGAACTGCCTGAGTACGATAGCTTGGCCGTAATAAAAATTTTTGAAATATTCACTGTGCAACCACATGGGGCAGTCTAATGCTTACTATGTGGATATAGTAATCGTTTGGGGCTCTGTTAAACGCCGCATACACAATATGAACTGCCTGTCTAGGATACCTTGGCTGTAATAGACATTTTTGAAATATTCACTGTTCAACCACATGGGGCAGTCTAACGCTTACTATGTGGATATAGTAATCGTTTGGGGCTCTGTTTAACGCCTCATACACAATATGAACTGCCTGCCTACGATAGCTTGGCCGTTATAGACATTTTTGAAATATTCACTGTTCAACCACATGGGGCAGTCTAACGCTTAATATGTGAATATAGTAATTTTTTGGGGCCCTGTTAAACGCCGCATACACAATATGAACTGCCTGTCTAGGATACCTTGGCTGTAATAGACATTTTTGAAATATTCACTGTTCAACCACATGGGGCAGTCTAGCGCCTAATATGTGGATATAGTAATGGTTTGGGGCTCTGTATAACCCCGCATACACAATATGAACAGCCTGCCTGCGATAGTTTGGCTAAAACAGACATTTTTGAAATATTCACTGTTCATCCTTATGGGGCAGTCTAACGCTTAATATGTGAATATAGTAATGGCTTGGGGCTCTGTTAAACGCCGCATACACAATATGAACTGCCTGAGTACGATAGTTTGGCTAAAACAGACATTTTTGAAATATTCACTGTTCAACCACATGGGGCAGTCTAACGCTTAGTATTCACCATATGAACTGCCTGCCTACGATAGCTTGGCCGTAATAGACATTTTTGAAATATTCACTGTTCAACCACATGGGGCAGTCTAGCGCCTAATATGTGGATATAGGAATGGTTTGGGGCTCTGTATAACCCCGCATACACAATATGAACAGCCTGCCTTCGATAGTTTGGCTAAAACAGACATTTTTGAAATATTCACTGTTCATCCACATGGGGCAGTCTAACGCTTAATATGTGAATATAGGAATGGTTTGGGGCTGTGTATAACCCCGCATACACAATATGAACAGCCTGCCTTCGATAGTTTGGCTAAAACAGACATTTTTGAAATATTCACTGTTCATCCACATGGGGCAGTCTAACGCTTAATATGTGAATATAGGAATGGTTTGGGGCTCTGTTAAACGCCGCATACACAATATGAACTGCCTGTCTACGATACCTTGGCTGTAATAGACATTTTTGAAATATTCACTGTTCAACCACATGGGGCAGTCTAACGCTTAATATGTGAATATAGTAATTTTTGGGGCTCTGTTAAACGCCGCATACACAATATGAACTGCCTGCCTATGATAGCTTGGCCGTAATAGACATTTTTGAAATATTCACTGTTCAACCACATGGGGCAGTCTAACGCTTAATATGTGAATATAGTAATTTTTTGGGGCCCTGTTAAACGCCGCATACACAATATGAACTGCCTGTCTAGGATACCTTGACTGTAATAGACATTTTTGAAATATTCACTGTTCAACCACATGGGGCAGTCTAGCGCCTAATATGTGGATATTGTAAAGGTTTGGGGCTCTGTATAACCCCGCATACACAATATGAACAGCCTGCCTGCGATAGTTTGGCTAAAACAGACATTTTTGAAATATTCACTGTTCATCCTTATGGGGCAGTCTAACGCTTAATATGTGAATATAGTAATGGTTTGGGGCTCTGTTAAACGCCGCATACACAATATGAACTGCCTGAGTACGATAGCTTGGCCGTAATAAAAATTTATGAAATATTCACTGTTCAACCACATGGGGCAGTCTAATGCTTACTATGTGGATATAGTAATCGTTTGGGGCTCTGTTAAACGCCGCATACACAATATGAACTGCCTGTCTAGGATACCTTGGCTGTAATAGACATTTTTGAAATATTCACTGTTCAACCACATGGGGCAGTCTAACGCTTACTACGTGGATATAGTAATCGTTGGGGCTCTGTTTAACGCCTCATACACATTATGAACTGCCTGCCTACGATAGCTTGGCCGTAATAGACATTTTTGAAATATTCACTGTTCAACCACATGGGGCAGTCTAACGCTTACTATGTGGATATAGTAATGGTTTGGGGCTCTGTTAAACGCCGCATACACAATATGAACTGCCTGCCTACGATACCTTGGCTGTAATAGACATTTTTGAAATATTCACTGTTCAACCGCATGGGGCAGTCTAGCGCCTAATATGTGGATATAGTAATGGTTTGGGGCTCTGTATAACCCCGCATACACAATATGAACAGCCTGCCTACGATAGTTTGGCAAAAACAGACATTTTTGAAATATTCACTGTTCATCCTTATAGGGCAGTCTAACGCTTAATATGTGAATATAGTAATGGTTTGGGGCTCTGTTAAACGCCGCATACACAATATGAACTGCCTGCCTACGATAGCTTGGCGGTAATAGACATTTTTGAAATATTCACTGTTCAACCACATGGGGCAGTCTAGCGCCTAATAAGTGGATATAGGAATGGTTTGGGGCTCTGTATAACCCCGCATACACAATATGAACAGCCTGCCTACGATAGTTTGGCTAAAACAGACATTTTTGAAATATTCACTGTTCATCCACATGGGGCAGTCTAACGCTTACTATGTGGATATAGTAATCGTTTTTGGCTCTGTTTAACGCCTCATACACAATATGAACTGCCTGCCTACGATAGTTTGGCTAAAACAGACATTTTTGAAATATTCACTGTTCATCCTTATGGGGCAGTCTAACGCTTAATATGTGAATATAGTAATGGTTTGGGGCTCTGTTAAACGCCGCATACACAATATGAACTGCCTGCCTACGATAGCTTGGCCGTAATAGACATTTTTGAAATATTCACTGTTCAACCACATGGGGCAGTCTAACGCTTACTATGTGGATATAGTAATCGTTTGGGGCTCTGTTTAACGCCTCATACACAATATGAACCTGCCTGCCTACGATAGTTTGGCTAAAACAGACATTTTTAAAATATTCACTGTTCATCCTTATGGGGCCGTCTAACGCTTATTATGTGAATAGAGTAATAGTTTGGGGCTCTGTATAACCCCGCATACACAATATGAACAGAATGCCTACGATAGTTTGGCTAAAACAGACATTTTAGAAATATTCACTGTTCATCCTTATGGGGCCGTCTAAGGCTTAATGTGTGAATAGAGTAATAGTTTGGGGCTCTGTATAACCCCGCATACACAATATGAACAGCCTGCCTAAGATAGTTTGGCTAAAACAGACATTTTTGAAATATTCACTGTTCATCCTTATGGGGCAGTCTAACGCTTAATATGTGAATATAGTAATGGTTTGGGGCTCTGTTAAACGCCGCATACACAATATGAACTGCCTGCTTACGATACCTTGGCTGTAATAGACATTTTTGAAATATTCACTGTTTTACCACATGGGGCTGTCTAGCGCTTACTATGTGAATATAGTAATCGTTTGGGGCTCTGTTTAACGCCTCATACACAATATGAACTGCTTGCCTACGATAGCTTGGCCGTAATAGACATTTTTGAAATATTCACTGTTCAACCACATGGGGCAGTCTAACGCTTACTATGTGGATATAGTAATCGTTTAAGGCTCTGTTAAACGCCGCATACACAATATGAACTGCCTGCCTACGATACCTTGGCTGTAATAGACATTTTTGAAATATTCACTGTTCAACCACATGGGGCAGTCAAGCGCCTAATATGTGGATATAGTAATGGTTTGGGGCTCTGCATAACCCCGCATACACAATATGAACAGAATGCCTACGATAGTTTGGCTAAAACAGACATTTTTGAAATATTCACTGTTCAACCACATGGGGCAGTCTAACGCTTACTATGTGGATATAGTAATCGTTTGGGGCTCTGTTTAACGCCTCATACACAATATGAACTGCCTGCCTACGATAGCTTGGCCGTAATAGACATTTTTGAAATATTCACTGTTCAACCACATGGGGCAGTCTAACGCTTACTATGTGGATATAGTAATCGTTTGGGGCTCTGTTAAACGCCGATTACACAATATGAACTGCCTGCCTACGATACTTTGGCTGTAATAGACATTTTAGAAACATTCACTGTTCAACCACATGGGGCAGTCTAGCGCCTAATAAGTGGATATAGGAATGGTTTGGGGCTCTGTATAACCCGCATACACAATATGAACAGCCTGCCTTCGATAGTTTGGCTAAAACAGACATTTTTGAAATATTTACTGTTCATCCACATGGGGCAGTCTAACGCTTAATATGTGAATATAGTAATGGTTTGGGGCTCTGTTAAACGCCGCATACTCAATATGGACTGCCTGTCTACGATACCTTGGCTGTAATAGACATTTTTGAAATATTCACTGTTCAACCACATGGGGCAGTCTAGCGCCTAATATGTGGATATAGTAATGGTTTGGGGCTCTGTATAACCCCGCATACACAATATGAACAGCCTGCCTGCGATAGTTTGGCTAAAACAGACATTTTTGAAATATTCACTGTTCATCCTTATGGGGCAGTCTAACGCTTAATATGTGAATATAGTAATGGCTTGGGGCTCTGTTAAACGCCGCATACACAATATGAACTGCCTGAGTACGATAGTTTGGCTAAAACAGACATTTTTGAAATATTCACTGTTCAACCACATGGGGCAGTCTAACGCTTAGTATTCACCATATGAACTGCCTGCCTACGATAGCTTGGCCGTAATAGACATTTTTGAAATATTCACTGTTCAACCACATGGGGCAGTCTAGCGCCTAATATGTGGATATAGGAATGGTTTGGGGCTCTGTATAACCCCGCATACACAATATGAACAGTCTGCCTTCGATAGTTTGGCTAAAACAGACATTTTTGAAATATTCACTGTTCATCCACATGGGGCAGTCTAACGCTTAATATGTGAATATAGGAGTGGTTTGGGGCTCTGTATAACCCCGCATACACAATATGAAAAGCCTGCCTTCGATAGTTTGGCTAAAACAGACATTTTTGAAATATTCACTGTTCATCCACATGGGGCAGTCTAACGCTTAATATGTGAATATAGGAATGGTTTGGGGCTCTGTATAACCCCGCATACACAATATGAACAGCCTGCCTTCGATAGTTTGGCTAAAACAGACATTTTTGAAATATTCACTGTTCATCCACATGGGGCAGTCTAACGCTTAATATGTGAATATAGGAATGGTTTGGGGCTCTGTATAACCCCGCATACACAATATGAACAGCCTGCCTTCGATAGTTTGGCTAAAACAGACATTTTTGAAATATTCACTGTTCATCCACATGGGGCAGTCTAACGCTTAATATGTGAATATAGGAATGGTTTGGGGCTCTGTTAAACGCCGCATACACAATATGAACTGCCTGTCTACGATACCTTGGCTGTAATAGACATTTTTGAAATATTCACTGTTCAACCACATGGGGCAGTCTAACGCTTAATATGTGAATATAGTAATTTTTGGGGCTCTGTTAAACGCCGCATACACAATATGAACTGCCTGCCTATGATAGCTTGGCCGTAATAGACATTTTTGAAATATTCACTGTTCAACCACATGGGGCAGTCTAGCGCCTAATATGTGGATATAGTAATGGTTTGGGGCTCTGTATAACCCCGCATACACAATATGAACAGCCTGCCTGCGATAGTTTGGCTAAAACAGACATTTTTGAAATATTCACTGTTCATCCTTATGGGGCAGTCTAACGCTTAATATGTGAATATAGTAATGGCTTGGGGCTCTGTTAAACGCCGCATACACAATATGAACTGCCTGAGTACGATAGTTTGGCTAAAACAGACATTTTTGAAATATTCACTGTTCAACCACATGGGGCAGTCTAACGCTTAGTATTCACCATATGAACTGCCTGCCTACGATAGCTTGGCCGTAATAGACATTTTTGAAATATTCACTGTTCAACCACATGGGGCAGTCTAGCGCCTAATATGTGGATATAGGAATGGTTTGGGGCTCTGTATAACCCCGCATACACAATATGAACAGCCTGCCTTCGATAGTTTGGCTAAAACAGACATTTTTGAAATATTCACTGTTCATCCACATGGGGCAGTCTAACGCTTAATATGTGAATATAGGAGTGGTTTGGGGCTCTGTATAACCCCGCATACACAATATGAACAGCCTGCCTTCGATAGTTTGGCTAAAACAGACATTTTTGAAATATTCACTGTTCATCCACATGGGGCAGTCTAACGCTTAATATGTAAATATAGGAATGGTTTGGGGCTCTGTATAACCCCGCATACACAATATGAACAGCCTGCCTTCGATAGTTTGGCTAAAACAGACATTTTTGAAATATTCACTGTTCATCCACATGGGGCAGTCTAACGCTTAATATGTGAATATAGGAATTATTTGGGGCTCTGTTAAACGCCGCATACACAATATGAACTGCCTGTCTAGGATACCTTGACTGTAATAGACATTTTTGAAATATTCACTGTTCAACTACATGGGGCAGTCTAGCGCCTAATATGTGGATATTGTAATGGTTTGGGGCTCTGTATAACCCCGCATACACAATATGAACAGCCTGCCTGCGATAGTTTGGCTAAAACAGACATTTTTGAAATATTCACTGTTCATCCTTATGGGGCAGTCTAACGCTTAATATGTGAATATAGTAATGGTTTGGGGCTCTGTTAAACGCCGCATACACAATATGAACTGCCTGAGTACGATAGCTTGGCCGTAATAAAAATTTTTGAAATATTCACTGTTCAACCACATGGGGCAGTCTAATGCTTACTATGTGGATATAGTAATCGTTTGGGGCTCTGTTAAACGCCGCATACACAATATGAACTGCCTGTCTAGGATACCTTGGCTGTAATAGACATTTTTGAAATATTCACTGTTCAACCACATGGGGCAGTCTAACGCTTACTATGTGGATATAGTAATCGTTTGGGGCTCTGTTTAACGCCTCATACACATTATGAACTGCCTGCCTACGATAGCTTGGCCGTAATAGACATTTTTGAAATATTCACTGTTCAACCACATGGGGCAGTCTAACGCTTACTATGTGGATATAGTAATGGTTTGGGGCTCTGTTAAACGCCGCATACACAATATGAACTGCCTGCCTACGATACCTTGGCTGTAATAGACATTTTTGAAATATTCACTGTTCAATTACATGGGGCAGTCTAGCGCCTAATATGTGGATATAGTAATGGTTTGGGGCTCTGTATAACCCCGCATACACAATATGAACAGCCTGCCTACGATAGTTTGGCAAAAACAGACATTTTTGAAATATTAACTGTTCATCCTTATAGGGCAGACTAACGCTTAATATGTGAATATAGTAATGGTTTGGGGCTCAGTTAAACGCCGCATACACAATATGAACTGCCTGCCTACGATAGCTTCGCGGTAATAGACATTTTTGAAATATTCACTGTTCAACCGCATGGGGCAGTCTAGCGCCTAATATGTGGATATAGTAATGGTTTGGGGCTCTGTATAACCCCGCATACACAATATGAACAGCCTGCCTACGATAGTTTGGCAAAAACAGACATTTTTGAAATATTCACTGTTCATCCTTATAGGGCAGTCTAACGCTTAATATGTGAATATAGTTATGGTTTGGGGCTCTGTTAAACGCCGCATACACAATATGAACTGCCTGCCTACGATAGCTTGGCGGTAATAGACATTTTTGAAATATTCACTGTTCAACCACATGGGGCAGTCTAGCGCCTAATAAGTGGATATAGGAATGGTTTGGGGCTCTGTATAACCCCGCATACACAATATGAACAGCCTGCCTACGATAGTTTGGCTAAAACAGACATTTTTGAAATATTTACTGTTCATCCACATGGGGCAGTCTAACGCTTACTATGTGGATATAGTAATCGTTGTTGGCTCTGTTTAACGCCTCATACACAATATGAACTGCCTGCCTACGATAGTTTGGCTAAAACAGACATTTTTGAAATATTCACTGTTCATCCTTATGGGGCAGTCTAACGCCTAATATGTGAATATAGTAATGGTTTGGGGCTCTGTTAAACGCCGCATACACAATATGAACTGCCTGCCTACGATAGCTTGGCCGTAATAGACATTTTTGAAATATTCACTGTTCAACCACATGGGGCAGTCTAACGCTTACTATGTGGATATAGTAATCGTTTGGGGCTCTGTTTAACGCCTCATACACAATATGAACCTGCCTGCCTACGATAGTTTGGCTAAAACAGACATTTTTAAAATATTCTCTGTTCATCCTTATGGGGCCGTCTAACGCTTAATATGTGAATAGAGTAATAGTTTGGGGCTCTGTATAACCCCGCATACACAATATGAACAGCCTGCCTACGATAGTTTGGCTAAAACAGACATTTTAGAAATATTCACTGTTCATCCTTATGGGGCCGTCTAAGGCTTAATGTGTGAATAGAGTAATAGTTTGGGGCTCTGTATAACCCCGCATACACAATATGAACAGCCTGCCTAAGATAGTTTGGCTAAAACAGACATTTTTGAAATATTCACTGTTCATCCTTATGGGGCAGTCTAACGCTTAATATGTGAATATAGTAATGGTTTGGGGCTCTGTTAAACGCCGCATACACAATATGAACTGCCTGCTTACGATACCTTGGCTGTAATAGACATTTTTGAAATATTCACTGTTTTACCACATGGGGCAGTCTAGCGCTTACTATGTGAATATAGTAATCGTTTGGGGCTCTGTTTAACGCCTCATACACAATATGAACTGCTTGCCTACGATAGCTTGGCCGTAATAGACATTTTTGAAATATTCACTGTTCAACCACATGGGGCAGTCTAACGCTTACTATGTGGATATAGTAATCGTTTAAGGCTCTGTTAAACGCCGCATACACAATATGAACTGCCTGCCTACGATACCTTGGCTGTAATAGACATTTTTGAAATATTCACTGTTCAACCACATGGGGCAGTCAAGCGCCTAATATGTGGATATAGTAATGGTTTGGGGCTCTGCATAACCCCGCATACACAATATGAACAGAATGCCTACGATAGTTTGGCTAAAACAGACATTTTGGAAATATTCACTGTTCAACCACATGGGGCAGTCTAACGCTTACTATGTGGATATAGTAATCGTTTGGGGCTCTGTTTAACGCCTCATACACAATATGAACTGCCTGCCTACGATAGCTTGGCCGTAATAGACATTTTTGAAATATTCACTGTTCAACCACATGGGGCAGTCTAACGCTTACTATGTGGATATAGTAATCGTTTGGGGCTCTGTTAAACGCCGATTACACAATATGAACTGCCTGCCTACGATACTTTGGCTGTAATAGACATTTTAGAAACATTCACTGTTCAACCACATGGGGCAGTCTAGCGCCTAATAAGTGGATATAGGAATGGTTTGGGGCTCTGTATAACCCGCATACACAATATGAACAGCCTGCCTTCGATAGTTTGGCTAAAACAGACATTTTTGAAATATTTACTGTTCATCCACATGGGGCAGTCTAACGCTTAATATGTGAATATAGTAATGGTTTGGGGCTCTGTTAAACGCCGCATACTCAATATGGACTGCCTGTCTACGATACCTTGGCTGTAATAGACATTTTTGAAATATTCACTGTTCAACCACATGGGGCAGTCTAGCGCCTAATATGTGGATATAGTAATGGTTTGGGGCTCTGTATAACCCCGCATACACAATATGAACAGCCTGCCTGCGATAGTTTGGCTAAAACAGACATTTTTGAAATATTCACTGTTCATCCTTATGGGGCAGTCTAACGCTTAATATGTGAATATAGTAATGGCTTGGGGCTCTGTTAAACGCCGCATACACAATATGAACTGCCTGAGTACGATAGTTTGGCTAAAACAGACATTTTTGAAATATTCACTGTTCAACCACATGGGGCAGTCTAACGCTTAGTATTCACCATATGAACTGCCTGCCTACGATAGCTTGGCCGTAATAGACATTTTTGAAATATTCACTGTTCAACCACATGGGGCAGTCTAGCGCCTAATATGTGGATATAGGAATGGTTTGGGGCTCTGTATAACCCCGCATACACAATATGAACAGTCTGCCTTCGATAGTTTGGCTAAAACAGACATTTTTGAAATATTCACTGTTCATCCACATGGGGCAGTCTAACGCTTAATATGTGAATATAGGAGTGGTTTGGGGCTCTGTATAACCCCGCATACACAATATGAAAAGCCTGCCTTCGATAGTTTGGCTAAAACAGACATTTTTGAAATATTCACTGTTCATCCACATGGGGCAGTCTAACGCTTAATATGTGAATATAGGAATGGTTTGGGGCTCTGTATAACCCCGCATACACAATATGAACAGCCTGCCTTCGATAGTTTGGCTAAAACAGACATTTTTGAAATATTCACTGTTCATCCACATGGGGCAGTCTAACGCTTAATATGTGAATATAGGAATGGTTTGGGGCTCTGTATAACCCCGCATACACAATATGAACAGCCTGCCTTCGATAGTTTGGCTAAAACAGACATTTTTGAAATATTCACTGTTCATCCACATGGGGCAGTCTAACGCTTAATATGTGAATATAGGAATGGTTTGGGGCTCTGTTAAACGCCGCATACACAATATGAACTGCCTGTCTACGATACCTTGGCTGTAATAGACATTTTTGAAATATTCACTGTTCAACCACATGGGGCAGTCTAACGCTTAATATGTGAATATAGTAATTTTTGGGGCTCTGTTAAACGCCGCATACACAATATGAACTGCCTGCCTATGATAGCTTGGCCGTAATAGACATTTTTGAAATATTCACTGTTCAACCACATGGGGCAGTCTAGCGCCTAATATGTGGATATAGTAATGGTTTGGGGCTCTGTATAACCCCGCATACACAATATGAACAGCCTGCCTGCGATAGTTTGGCTAAAACAGACATTTTTGAAATATTCACTGTTCATCCTTATGGGGCAGTCTAACGCTTAATATGTGAATATAGTAATGGCTTGGGGCTCTGTTAAACGCCGCATACACAATATGAACTGCCTGAGTACGATAGTTTGGCTAAAACAGACATTTTTGAAATATTCACTGTTCAACCACATGGGGCAGTCTAACGCTTAGTATTCACCATATGAACTGCCTGCCTACGATAGCTTGGCCGTAATAGACATTTTTGAAATATTCACTGTTCAACCACATGGGGCAGTCTAGCGCCTAATATGTGGATATAGGAATGGTTTGGGGCTCTGTATAACCCCGCATACACAATATGAACAGCCTGCCTTCGATAGTTTGGCTAAAACAGACATTTTTGAAATATTCACTGTTCATCCACATGGGGCAGTCTAACGCTTAATATGTGAATATAGGAGTGGTTTGGGGCTCTGTATAACCCCGCATACACAATATGAACAGCCTGCCTTCGATAGTTTGGCTAAAACAGACATTTTTGAAATATTCACTGTTCATCCTTATAGGGCAGACTAACGCTTAATATGTGAATATAGTAATGGTTTGGGGCTCAGTTAAACGCCGCATACACAATATGAACTGCCTGTCTAGGATACCTTGGCTGTAATAGACATTTTTGAAATATTCACTGTTCAACCACATGGGGCAGTCTAACGCTTACTATGTGGATATAGTAATCGTTTGGGGCTCTGTTTAACGCCTCATACACAATATGAACTGCCTGCCTACGATAGCTTGGCCGTTATAGACATTTTTGAAATATTCACTGTTCAACCACATGGGGCAGTCTAACGCTTAATATGTGAATATAGTAATTTTTTGGGGCCCTGTTAAACGCCGCATACACAATATGAACTGCCTGAGTACGATAGTTTGGCTAAAACAGACATTTTTGAAATATTCACTGTTCAACCACATGGGGCAGTCTAACGCTTAGTATTCACCATATGAACTGCCTGCCTACGATAGCTTGGCCGTAATAGACATTTTTGAAATATTCACTGTTCAACCACATGGGGCAGTCTAGCGCCTAATATGTGGATATAGGAATGGTTTGGGGCTCTGTATAACCCCGCATACACAATATGAACAGCCTGCCTTCGATAGTTTGGCTAAAACAGACATTTTTGAAATATTCACTGTTCATCCACATGGGGCAGTCTAACGCTTAATATGTGAATATAGGAATGGTTTGGGGCTCTGTTAAACGCCGCATACACAATATGAACTGCCTGTCTACGATACCTTGGCTGTAATAGACATTTTTGAAATATTCACTGTTCATCCACATGGGGCAGTCTAACGCTTACTATGTGGATATTGTAATGGTTTGGGGCTCTGTATAACCCCGCATACACAATATGAACAGCCTGCCTGCGATAGTTTGGCTAAAACAGACATTTTTGAAATATTCACTGTTCATCCTTATGGGGCAGTCTAACGCTTAATATGTGAATATAGTAATGGTTTGGGGCTCTGTTAAACGCCGCATACACAATATGAACTGCCTGAGTACGATAGCTTGGCCGTAATAAAAATTTTTGAAATATTCACTGTTCAACCACATGGGGCAGTCTAATGCTTACTATGTGGATATAGTAATCGTTTGGGGCTCTGTTAAACGCCGCATACACAATATGAACTGCCTGTCTAGGATACCTTGGCTGTAATAGACATTTTTGAAATATTCACTGTTCAACCACATGGGGCAGTCTAACGCTTACTATGTGGATATAGTAATCGTTTGGGGCTCTGTTTAACGCCTCATACACATTATGAACTGCCTGCCTACGATAGCTTGGCCGTAATAGACATTTTTGAAATATTCACTGTTCAACCACATGGGGCAGTCTAACGCTTACTATGTGGATATAGTAATGGTTTGGGGCTCTGTTAAACGCCGCATACACAATATGAACTGCCTGCCTACGATACCTTGGCTGTAATAGACATTTTTGAAATATTCACTGTTCAACCACATGGGGCAGTCTAGCGCCTAATATGTGGATATAGTAATGGTTTGGGGCTCTGTATAACCCCGCATACACAATATGAACAGCCTGCCTACGATAGTTTGGCTAAAACAGACATTTTTGAAATATTCACTGTTCATCCTTATGGGGCAGTCTAACGCTTAATATGTGGATATAGTAATGGTTTGGGGCTCAGTTAAACGCCGCATACACAATATGAACTGCCTGCCTACGATAGCTTCGCGGTAATAGACATTTTTGAAATATTCACTGTTCAACCGCATGGGGCAGTCTAGCGCCTAATATGTGGATATAGTAATGGTTTGGGGCTCTGTATAACCCCGCATACACAATTTGAACAGCCTGCCTACGATAGTTTGGCAAAAACAGACATTTTTGAAATATTCACTGTTCATCCTTATAGGGCAGTCTAACGCTTAATATGTGAATATAGTAATGGTTTGGGGCTCTGTTAAACGCCGCATACACAATATGAACTGCCTGCCTACGATAGCTTGGCGGTAATAGACATTTTTGAAATATTCACTGTTCAACCACATGGGGCAGTCTAGCGCCTAATAAGTGGATATAGGAATGGTTTGGGGCTCTGTATAACCCCGCATACACAATATGAACAGCCTGCCTACGATAGTTTGGCTAAAACAGACATTTTTGAAATATTCACTGTTCATCCACATGGGGCAGTCTAACGCTTACTATGTGGATATAGTAATCGTTTTTGGCTCTGTTTAACGCCTCATACACAATATGAACTGCCTGCCTACGATAGTTTGGCTAAAACAGACATTTTTGAAATATTCACTGTTCATCCTTATGGGGCAGTCTAACGCTTAATATGTGAATATAGTAATAATTTGGGGCTCTGTTAAACGCCGCATACACAATATGAACTGCCTGCCTACGATAGCTTGGCCGTAATAGACATTTTTGAAATATTCACTGTTCAACCACATGGGGCAGTCTAACGCTTACTATGTGGATATAGTAATCGTTTGGGGCTCTGTTTAACGCCTCATACACAATATGAACCTGCCTGCCTACGATAGTTTGGCTAAAACAGACATTTTTAAAATATTCACTGTTCATCCTTATGGGGCCGTCTAACGCTTAATATGTGAATAGAGTAATAGTTTGGGGCTCTGTATAACCCCGCATACACAATATGAACAGCCTGCCTACGATAGTTTGGCTAAAACAGACATTTTAGAAATATTCACTGTTCATCCTTATGGGGCCGTCTAAGGCTTAATGTGTGAATAAAGTAATAGTTTGGGGCTCTGTATAACCCCGCATACACAATATGAACAGCCTGCCTAAGATAGTTTGGCTAAAACAGACATTTTTGAAATATTCACTGTTCATCCTTATAGGGCAGTCTAACGCTTAATATGTGAATATAGTAATGGTTTGGGGCTCTGTTAAACGCCGCATACACAATATGAACTGCCTGCCTACGATAGCTTGGCGGTAATAGACATTTTTGAAATATTCACTGTTCAACCACATGGGGCAGTCTAGCGCCTAATAAGTGGATATAGGAATGGTTTGGGGCTCTGTATAACCCCGCATACACAATATGAACAGCCTGCCTACGATAGTTTGGCTAAAACAGACATTTTTGAAATATTCACTGTTCATCCACATGGGGCAGTCTAACGCTTACTATGTGGATATAGTAATCGTTTTTGGCTCTGTTTAACGCCTCATACACAATATGAACTGCCTGCCTACGATAGTTTGGCTAAAACAGACATTTTTGAAATATTCACTGTTCATCCTTATGGGGCAGTCTAACGCTTAATATGTGAATATAGTAATAATTTGGGGCTCTGTTAAACGCCGCATACACAATATGAACTGCCTGCCTACGATAGCTTGGCCGTAATAGACATTTTTGAAATATTCACTGTTCAACCACATGGGGCAGTCTAACGCTTACTATGTGGATATAGTAATCGTTTGGGGCTCTGTTTAACGCCTCATACACAATATGAACCTGCCTGCCTACGATAGTTTGGCTAAAACAGACATTTTTAAAATATTCACTGTTCATCCTTATGGGGCCGTCTAACGCTTAATATGTGAATAGAGTAATAGTTTGGGGCTCTGTATAACCCCGCATACACAATATGAACAGCCTGCCTACGATAGTTTGGCTAAAACAGACATTTTAGAAATATTCACTGTTCATCCTTATGGGGCCGTCTAAGGCTTAATGTGTGAATAAAGTAATAGTTTGGGGCTCTGTATAACCCCGCATACACAATATGAACAGCCTGCCTAAGATAGTTTGGCTAAAACAGACATTTTTGAAATATTCACTGTTCATCCTTATGGGGCAGTCTAACGCTTAATATGTGAATATAGTAATCGTTTGGGGCTCTGTTTAACGCCTCATACACAATATGAACTGCCTGCCTACGATACCTTGGCTGTAATAGACATTTTTGAAATATTAACTGTTCAACCACATGGGGCAGTCTAGCGCCTAATATGTGGATATAGTAATGGTTTGGGGCTCTGTAAAACGCCGCATACACAATATGAACTGCCTGCCTACGATAGCTTGGCGGTAATAGACATTTTTGAAATATTCACTGTTCAACCACATGGGGCAGTCTAGCGCCTAATAAGTGGATATAGGAATGGTTTGGGGCTCTGTATAACCCCGCATACACAATATGAACAGCCTGCCTACGATAGTTTGGCTAAATCAGACATTTTTGAAATATTCACTGTTCATCCACATGGGGCAGTCTAACGCTTAATATGTGAATATAGTAATGGTTTGGGGCTCTGTTAAACGCCGCATACACAATATGAACTGCCTGCCTACGATAGCTTGGCCGTAATAGACATTTTTGAAATATTCACTGTTCAACCACATGGGGCAGTCTAACGCTTACTATGTGGATATAGTAATCGTTTGGGGCTCTGTTTAACGCCTCATACACAATATGAACCTGCCTGCCTACGATAGTTTGGCTAAAACAGACATTTTTAAAATATTCACTGTTCATCCTTATGGGGCCGTCTAACGCTTAATATGTGAATAGAGTAATAGTTTGGGGCTCTGTATAACCCCGCATACACAATATGAACCTGCCTGCCTACGATAGTTTGGCTAAAACAGACATTTTTAAAATATTCACTGTTCATCCTTATGGGGCCGTCTAACGCTTAATATGTGAATAGAGTAATAGTTTGGGGCTCTGTATAACCCCGCATACACAATATGAACAGCCTGCCTACGATAGTTTGGCTAAAATAGACATTTTTGAAATATTCACTGTTCAACCACATGGGGCAGTCTAACGCTTACTATGTGGATATAGTAATCGTTTGGGGCTCTGTTTAACGCCGCATACACAATATGAACTGCCTGCCTACGATACCTTGGCTGTAATAGACATTTTTGAAATATTCACTGTTCAACCACATGGGGCAGTCAAGCGCCTAATATGTGGATATAGTAATGGTTTGGGGCTCTGCATAACCCCGCATACACAATATGAACAGAATGCCTACGATAGTTTGGCTAAAATAGACATTTTTGAAATATTCACTGTTCAACCACATGGGGCAGTCTAACGCTTACTATGTGGATATAGTAATCGTTTGGGGCTCTGTTAAACGCCGATTACACAATATGAACTGCCTGCCTACGATACCTTGGCTGTAATAGACATTTTAGAAACATTCACTGTTCAACCACATGGGGCAGTCTAGCGCCTAATAAGTGGATATAGGAATGGTTTGGGGCTCTGTATAACCCGCATACACAATATGAACAGCCTGCCTTCGATAGTTTGGCTAAAACAGACATTTTTGAAATATTTACTGTTCATCCACATGGGGCAGTCTAAGGCTTAATGTGTGAATAGAGTAATAGTTTGGGGCTCTGTATAACCCCGCATACACAATATGAACAGCCTGCCTAAGATAGTTTGGCTAAAACAGACATTTTTGAAATATTCACTGTTCATCCTTATGGGGCAGTCTAACGCTTAATATGTGAATATAGTAATGGTTTGGGGCTCTGTTAAACGCCGCATACACAATATGAACTGCCTGCTTACGATACCTTGGCTGTAATAGACATTTTTGAAATATTCACTGTTTTACCACATGGGGCAGTCTAGCGCTTACTATGTGGATATAGTAATCGTTTGGGGCTCTGTTTAACGCCTCATACACAATATGAACTGCTTGCCTACGATAGCTTGGCCGTAATAGACATTTTTGAAATATTCACTGTTCAACCACATGGGGCAGTCTAACGCTTACTATGTGGATATAGTAATCGTTTAAGGCTCTGTTAAACGCCGCATACACAATATGAACTGCCTGCCTACGATACCTTGGCTGTAATAGACATTTTTGAAATATTCACTGTTCAACCACATGGGGCAGTCAAGCGCCTAATATGTGGATATAGTAATGGTTTGGGGCTCTGCATAACCCCGCATACACAATATGAACAGAATGCCTACGATAGTTTGGCTAAAACAGACATTTTTGAAATATTCACTGTTTAACCACATGGGGCAGTCTAACGCTTACTATGTGGATATAGTAATCGTTTAAGGCTCTGTTTAACGCCTCATACACAATATGAACTGCCTGCCTACGATAGCTTGGCCGTAATAGACATTTTTGAAATATTCACTGTTCAACCACATGCGGCAGTCTAACGCTTACTATGTGGATATCGTAATCGTTTGGGGCTCTGTTTAACGCCTCATACACAATATGAACTGCCTGCCTACGATAGTTTGTCTAAAACAGACATTTTTGAAATATTCACTGTTCATCCTTATGGGGCAGTCTAACGCTTATTATGTGAATCTAGTAATGGTTTGGGGCTCTGTTAAACGCCGCATACACAATATGAACTGCCTGCCTACGATAGCTTGGCCGTAATAGACATTTTTGAAATATTCACTGTTCAACCACATGGGGCAGTCTAGCGCCTAATATGTGGATATTGTAATGGTTTGGGGCTCTGTATAACCCCACATACACAATATGAACAGCCTGCCTGCGATAGTTTGGCTAAAACAGACATTTTTGAAATATTCACTGTTCATCCTTATGGGGCAGTCTAACGCTTAATATGTGAATATAGTAATGGTTTGGGGCTCTGTTAAACGCCGCATACACAATATGAACTGCCTGAGTACGATAGCTTGGCCGTAATAAAAATTTTTGAAATATTCACTGTTCAACCACATGGGGCAGTCTAATGCTTACTATGTGGATATAGTAATCCTTTGGGGCTCTGTTAAACGCCGCATACACAATATGAACTGCCTGTCTAGGATACCTTGGCTGTAATAGACATTTTTGAAATATTCACTGTTCAACCACATGGGGCAGTCTAACGCTTACTATGTGGATATAGTAATCGTTTGGGGCTCTGTTTAACGCCTCATACACAATATGAACTCCCTGCCTACGATAGCTTGGCCGTAATAGACATTTTTGAAATATTCACTGTTCAACCACATGGGGCAGTCTAACGCTTACTATGTGGATATAGTAATGGTTTGGGGCTCTGTTAAACGCCGCATACACAATATGAACTGCCTGCCTACGATACCTTGGCTGTAATAGACATTTTTGAAATATTCACTGTTCAACCACATGGGGCAGTCTAGCGCCTAATATGTGGATATAGTAATGGTTTGGGGCTCTGTATAACCCCGCATACACAATATGAACAGCCTGCCTACGATAGTTTGGCAAAAACAGACATTTTTGAAATATTCACTGTTCATCCTTATAGGGCAGTCTAACGCTTAATATGTGAATATAGTAATGGTTTGGGGCTCTGTTAAACGCCGCATACACAATATGAACTGCCTGCCTACGACAGCTTGGCGGTAATAGACATTTTTGAAATATTCACTGTTCAACCACATGGGGCAGTCTAGCGCCTAATAAGTGGATATAGGAATGGTTTGGGGCTCTGTATAACCCCGCATACACAATATGAACAGCCTGCCTACGATAGTTTGGCTAAAACAGACATTTTTGAAATATTCACTGTTCATCCACATGGGGCAGTCTAACGCTTACTATGTGGATATAGTAATCGTTTTTGGCTCTGTTTAACGCCTCATACACAATATGAACTGCCTGCCTACGATAGTTTGGCTAAAACAGACATTTTTGAAATATTCACTGTTCATCCTTATGGGGCAGTCTAACGCTTAATATGTGAATATAGTAATGGTTTGGGGCTCTGTTAAACGCCGCATACACAATATGAACTGCCTGCCTACGATAGTTTGGCTAAAACAGACATTTTTAAAATATTCACTGTTCATCCTTATGGGGCCGTCTAACGCTTAATATGTGAATAGAGTAATGGTTTGGGGCTCTGTATAACCCCGCATACACAATATGAACAGCCTGCCTACGATAGTTTGGCTAAAACAGACATTTTTGAAATATTCACTGTTCATCCTTATGGGGCCGTCTAAGGCTTAATGTGTGAATAGAGTAATAGTTTGGGGCTCTGTTAAACGCCGCACACACAATATGAACTGCCTGCCTACGATAGCTTGGCCGTAATAGACATTTTTGAAATATTCACTGTTCAACCACATGGGGCAGTCTAACGCTTACTATGAGGATATCGTAATCGTTTGGGGCTCTGTTTAACGCCTCATATACAATATGAACTGCTTGCCTACGATAGTTTGGCTAAAACAGACATTTTTGAAATATTCACTGTTCATCCTTATGGGGCAGTCTAACGCTTATTATGTGAATATAGTAATGGTTTGGGGCTCTGTTAAACGCCGCATACACAATATGAACTGCCTGCCTACGATAGCTTGGCCGTAATAGACATTTTTGAAATATTCACTGTTCAACCACATGGGGCAGTCTAACGCTTACTATGTGGATATAGTAATCGTTTGGGGCTCTGTTTAACGCCTCATACACAATATGAACTGCCTGCCTACGATAGTTTGGCTAAAACAGATATTTTTAAAATATTCACTGTTCATCCTTATGGGGCCGTCTAACGCTTAATATGTGAATAGAGTAATCGTTTGGGGCTCTGTATTACCCCGCATACACAATATGAACAGCCTGCCTACGATAGTTTGGCTAAAACAGACATTTTAGAAATATTCACTGTTCATCCTTATAAGGCCGTCTAAGGCTTAATATGTGAATAGAGTAATAGTTTGGGGCTCTGTATAACCCCGCATACACAATATGAACAGCCTGCCTAAGATAGTTTGGCTAAAACAGACATTTTTGAAATATTCACTGTTCATCCTTATGGGGCAGTCTAACGCTTAATATGTGAATATAGTAATGGTTTGGGGCTCTGTTAAACGCCGCATACACAATTTGAACTGCCTGCCTACGATAGCTTGGCTGTAATAGACATTTTTGAAATATTCACTGTTCAACCACATGGGGCAGTCTAACGCTTACTATGTGGATATAGTAAGGGTTTGGGGCTCTGTTAAACGCCGCATACACAATTTGAACTGCCTGCCTACGATACCTTGGCTGTAATAGACATTTTAGAAATATTCACTGTTCATCTTTATGGGGCCGTCTAAGGCTTAATATGTGAATAGAGTAATAGTTTGGGGCTCTGTATAACCCCGCATACACAATATGAACAGCCTGCCTAAGATAGTTTGTCTAAAACAGACATTTTTGAAATATTCACTGTTCATCCTTATGGGGCAGTCTAACGCTTAATATGTGAATATAGTAATGGTTTGGGGCTCTGTTAAACGCCGCATACACAGTTTGAACTGCCTGCCTACGATAGCTTGGCTGTAATAGACAATTTTGAAATATTCACTGTTCAACCACATGGGGCAGTCTAGCGCCTAATATGTGGATATAGTAATCGTTTGGGGCTCTGTTTAACGCCTCATACACAATATGAACTGCCTGCCTACGATAGTTTGGCTAAAACAGACATTTTTAAAATATTCACTGTTCATCCTTATGGGGCCGTCTAACGCTTAATATGTGAATAGAGTAATAGTTTGGGGCTCTGTATAACCCCGCATACACAATATGAACTGCCTGCCTACGATAGCTTGGCCGTAATAGACATTTTTGAAATATTCACTGTTCAACCACATGGGGCAGTCTAACGCTTACTATGTGGATATAGTAATGGTTTGGGGCTCTGTTAAACGCCGCATACACAATATGAACTGCCTGTCTAGGATACCTTGGCTGTAATTGACATTTTTGAAATATTCACTGTTCAACCACATGGGGCAGTCTAACGCTTACTATGTGGATATAGTAATGGTTTGGGGCTCTGTTTAACGCCTCATGCACAATATGAACTGCCTGCCTACGATAGCTTGGCCGTAATAGACATTTTTGAAATATTCACTGTTCAACCACATGGGGCAGTCTAACGCTTACTATGTGGATATAGTAATGGTTTGGGGCTCTGTTAAACGCCGCATACACAATATGAACTGCCTGTCTAGGATACCTTGGCTGTAATTGACATTTTTGAAATATGCACTGTTCAACCTCATGGGGCAGTCTAACGCTTACTATGTGGATATAGTAATCGTTTGGGGCTCTGTTTAACGCCTCATACACAATATGAACTGCCTGCCTACGATAGCTTGGCCGTAATAGACTTTTTTGAAATATTCACTGTTCAACCACATGGGGCAGTCTAACGCTTACTATGTGGATATAGTAGTGGTTTGGGGCTCTGTTAAACGCCGCATACACAATTTGAACTGCCTGCCTACGATACCTTTTCTGTAATAGATATTTTTGAAATATTCACTGTTCAACCACATGGGGCAGTCTAGCGCCTAATATGTGGATATAGTAATGGTTTGGGGCTCTGTTTAACGCCTCATACACAATATGAACTGCCTGCCTACGATAGTTTGGCTAAAACAGACATTTTTAAAATATTCACTGTTCATCCTTATGGAGCCGTCTAACGCTTAATATGTGAATAGAGTAATAGTTTGGGGCTCTGTATAACCCCGCATACACAATATGAACAGCCTGCCTACGATAGCTTGGCCGTAATAGACATTTTTGAAATATTCACTGTTCAACCACATGGGGCAGTCTAACGCTTACTATGTGGATATAGTAATGGTTTGGGGCTCTGTTAAACGCCGCATTCACAATATGAACTGCCTGCCTACGAAACCTTGGCTGTAATAGACATTTTTGAAATATTCACTCTTTAACCACATGGGGCAGTCTAACGCTTAATATGTGAATATAGTAATGGTTTGGGGCTCTGTTAAACGCCGCATACACAATTTGAACTGCCTGCCTACGATAGCTTGGCCGTAATAGACATTTTTGAAATATTCACTGTTCAACCACATGGGGCAGTCTAACGGTTACTATGTGGATATAGTAATGGTTTGGGGCTCTGTTCAACGCCTCATACACAATATGAACTGCCTGCCTACGATAGCTTGGCCGTAATAGACATTTTTGAAATATTCACTGTTCAACCACATGGGGCAGTCTAACGCCTAATATGTGGATATAGGAATGGTTTGGGGCTCTGTATAACCCGCATACACAATATGAACAGCCAGCTTTCGATAGTTTGGCTAAAACAGACATTTTTGAAATATTTACTGTTCATCCACATGGGGCAGTCTAACGCTTAATATGTGAATATAGTAATGGTTTGGGGCTCTGTTAAACGCCGCATACTCAATATGAACTGCCTGTCTAGGATACCTTGGCTGTAATAGACATTTTTTAATATTCACTGTTCAACCACATGGGGCAGTCTAACGCTTACTATGTGGATATAATAATCGTTTGGGGCTCTGTTTAACGCCTCATACACAATATGAACTGCCTGCCTACGATAGCTTGGCCGTAATAGACATTTTTGAAATATTCACTGTTCAACCACATGGGGCAGTCTAACGCTTACTATGTGGTTATAGTAATCGTTTGGGGCACTGTTATACGCCGCATACACAATATGAACTGCCTGCCTTCGATACCTTGGCTGTAATAGACATTTTTGAAATATTCACTGTTCAACCACATGGGGCAGACTAGCGCCTAATTTGTGGATATAGTAATGGTTTGGGGCTCTGTATAACCCCGCATACCCAATATAAACAGCCTGCCTACGATAGTTTGGCTAAAACAGACATTTTTTGAAATATTCACTGTTCATCCTTATGGAGCAGTCTAACGCTTAATATGTGAATATAGTGATGGTTTGGGGCTCTGTTTAACGCCTCATACACAATATGAACTGCCCGCCTACGATAGCTTGGCCGTAATAGACATTTTTGAAATATTCACTGTTCATCCACATGGGGCAGTCTAACGCTTAATATGTGAATATAGTAATTGTTTGGGGCTCTGTTAAACGCCATATACACAATATGAACTGCCTGTCTAGGATACCTTGGCTGTAATAGACATTTTTGAAATATTCACTGTTCAACCACATGGGGCAGTCTAACGCTTAATATGTGAATATAGTAATGGTTTGGGGCTCTGTTAAACGCCGCATATACAATATGAACTGCCTGTCTACGATACCTTGGCTGTAATAGACATTTTTGAAATATTCACTCTTTAACCTCATGGGGTAGTCTAACGCTTAGTACACACCATATGAACTGCCTGCCTACGATAGCTTGGCCGTAATAGACATTTTTGAAATATTCACTGTTCAACCACATGGGGCAGTCTAACGCTTAATATGTGAATATAGTAATGGTTTGGGGCTCTGTTAAACGCCGCATACACAATATGAACTGCCTGTCTACGATACCTTGGCTGTAATAGACATTTTTGAAATATTCACTGTTCAACCACATGGGGCAGTCTAACGCTTAGTACTCACCATATGAACTGCCTGCCAACGATAGCTTGGCCGTAATAGACAGTTTTGAAATATTCACTGTTCAACCACATGGGGCAGTCTAGCGCCTAATATGTGGATATAGGAATGGTTTGGGGCTCTGTATAACCCCGCATACACAATATGAACAGCCTGCCTTCGATAGTTTGGCTAAAACAGACATTTTTGAAATATTCACTGTTCATCCACATGGGGCAGTCTAACGCTTAATATGTGAATATAGGAATGGTTTGGGGCTCTGTTAAACGCCGCATACACAATATGAACTGCCTGTCTACGATACCTTGGCTGTAATAGGCATTTTTGAAATATTCACTGTTCAACCACATGGGGCAGTCTAACGCTTAATATGTGAATATAGTAATTTTTTGGGGCTCTTTTAAACGCCGCATACACAATATGAACTGCCTGCCTACGATAGCTTGGCCGTAATAGACATTTTTGAAATATTCACTGTTCAACCACATGGGGCAGTCTAATGCTTACTATGTGGATATAGTAATCGTTTGGGGCTCTGTTAAACGCCGCATACACAATATGAACTGCCTGTCTAGGATACCTTGGCTGTAATAGACATTTTTGAAATATTCACTGTTCAACCACATGGGGCAGTCTAGCGCCTAATATGTGGATATAGTAATGGTTTGGGGCTCTGTATAACCCCGCATACACAATATGAACAGCCTGCCTGCGATAGTTTGGCTAAAACAGACATTTTTGAAATATTCACTGTTCATCCTTATGGGGCAGTCTAACGCTTAATATGTGAATATAGTAATGGTTTGGGGCTCTGTTAAACGCCGCATACACAATATGAACTCCCTGAGTACGATAGTTTGGCTAAAACAGACATTTTATTCACTGTTCATCCACATGGGGCAGTCTAACGCTTAATATGTGAATATAGGAATGGTTTGGGGCTCTGTATAACCCCGCATACACAATATGAACAGCCTGCCTTCGATAGTTTGGCTAAAACAGACATTTTTGAAATATTCACTGTTCATCCACATGGGGCAGTCTAACGCTTAATATGTGAATATAGGAATGGTTTGGGGCTCTGTTAACCGCCGCATACACAATATGAACTGCCTGTGTACGATACCTTGACTGTAATAGACATTTTTGAAATATTCACTGTTCAACCACATGGGGCAGTCTAACGCTTAATATGTGAATATAGTAATTTTTGGGGCTCTGTTAAACGCCGCATACACAATATGAACTGCCTGCCTATGATAGCTTGGCCGTAATAGACATTTTTGAAATATTCACTGTTCAACCACATGGGGCAGTCTAACGCTTAATATGTGAATATAGTAATTTTTTGGGGCCCTGTTAAACGCCGCATACACAATATGAACTGCCTGTCTAGGATACCTTGACTGTAATAGACATTTTTGAAATATTCACTGTTCAACCACATGGGGCAGTCTAGCGCCTAATATGTGGATATTGTAATGGTTTCGGGCTCTGTATAACCCCGCATACACAATATGAACAGCCTGCCTGCGATAGTTTGGCTAAAACAGACATTTTTGAAATATTCACTGTTCATCCTTATGGGGCAGTCTAACGCTTAATATGTGAATATAGTAATGGTTTGGGGCTCTGTTAAACGCCGCATACACAATATGAACTGCCTGAGTACGATAGCTTGGCCGTAATAGACATTTTTGAAATATTCACTGTTCAACCACATGGGGCAGTCTAACGCTTACTATGTGGATATAGTAATCGTTTGGGGCTCTGTTTAACGCCTCATACACAATATGAACTGCCTGCCTACGATAGCTTGGCCGTAATAGACATTTTTGAAATATTCACTGTTCAACCACATGGGGCAGTCTAACGCTTACTATGTGGAAATAGTAATGGTTTGGGGCTCTGTTAAACGCCGCATACACATTATGAACTGCCTGTCTAATATACCTTGGCTGTAATTGACATTTTTGAAATATTCACTGTTCAACCACATGGGGCAGTCTAACGCTTACTATGTGGATATAGTTATCGTTTGGGGCTCTGTTTAACGCTTCATACACAATATAAACTGCCTGCCTACGATAGCTTGGCCGTAATAGACATTTTTGAAATATTCTCTGTTCAACCACATGGGGCAGTCTAACGCTTACTATGTGGATATAGTAATGGTTTGGGGCTCTGTTAAACGCCGCATACACAATATGAACTGCCTGCCTACGATACCTTGGCTGTAATAGACATTTTTGAAATATTCACTGTTCAACAACATGGGGCAGTCTAGCGCCTAATATGTGGATATAGTAATGGTTTGGGGCTCTTTATAACCCCGCATACACAATATGAACAGCCTGCCTACGATAGTTTGGCAAAAACAGACATTTTTGAAATATTCACTGTTCATCCTTATAGGGCAGTCTAACGCTTAATATGTGAATATAGTAATGGTTTGGGGCTCAGTTAAACGCCGCATACACAATATGAACTGCCTGCCTACGATAGCTTCGCGGTAATAGACATTTTTGAAATATTCACTGTTCAACAACATGGGGCAGTCTAGCGCCTAATATGTGGATATAGTAATGGTTTGGGGCTCTTTATAACCCCGCATACACAATATGAACAGCCTGCCTACGATAGTTTGCAAAAACAGACATTTTTGAAATATTCACTGTTCATCCTTATAGGGCAGTCTAACGCTTAATATGTGAATATAGTAATGGTTTGGGGCTCTGTTAAACGCCGCATACACAATATGAACTGCCTGCCTACGATAGCTTGGCCGTAATAGACATTTTTGAAATATTCACTGTTCAACCACATGGGGCAGTCTAACGCTTACTATGTGGATATAGTAATCGTTTGGGGCTCTGTTTAACGCCTCATACACAATATGAACCTGCCTGCCTACGATAGTTTGGCTAAAACAGACATTTTTAAAATATTCACTGTTCATCCTTATGGGGCCGTCTAACGCTTAATATGTGAATAGAGTAATAGTTTGGGGCTCTGTATAACCCCGCATACACAATATGAACAGCCTGCCTACGATAGTTTGGCTAAAACAGACATTTTAGAAATATTCACTGTTCATCCTTATGGGGCCGTCTAAGGCTTAATATGTAAATAGAGTAATAGTTTGGGGCTCTGTATAACCCCGCATACACAATATGAACAGCCTGCCTAAGATAGTTTGGCTAAAACAGACATTTTTGAAATATTCACTGTTCATCCTTATGGGGCAGTCTAACGCTTAATATGTGAATATAGTAATGGTTTGGGGCTCTGTTAAACGCCGCATACACAATATGAACTGCCTGCTTACGATACCTTGGCTGTAATAGACATTTTTGAAATATTCACTGTTTTACCACATGGGGCAGTCTAGCGCTTACTATGTGGATATAGTAATCGTTTGGGGCTCTGTTTAACGCCTCATACACAATATGAACTGCTTGCCTACGATAGCTTGGCCGTAATAGACATTTTTGAAATATTCACTGTTCAACCACATGGGGCAGTCTAACGCTTACTATGTGGATATAGTAATCGTTTAAGGCTCTGTTAAACGCCGCATACACAATATGAACTGCCTGCCTACGATACCTTGGCTGTAATAGACATTTTTGAAATATTCACTGTTCAGCCACATGGGGCAGTCAAGCGCCTAATATGTGGATATAGTAATGGTTTGGGGCTCTGTATAACCCCGCATACACAATATGAACAGAATGCCTTCGATAGTTTGGCTAAAACAGACATTTTTGAAATATTCACTGTTCAACCACATGGGGCAGTCTAACGCTTACTATGTGGATATAGTAATCGTTTGGGGCTCTGTTTAACGCCTCATACACAATATGAACTGCCTGCCTACGATAGTTTGGCTAAAACAGACATTTTTAAAATATTCACTGTTCATCCTTATGGGGGCCGTCTAACGCTTAATATGTGAATAGAGTAATAGTTTGGGGCTCTGTATAACCCCGCATACACAATATGAACTGCCTGCCTACGATAGCTTGGCCGTAATAGACATTTTTCAAATATTCACTGTTCAACCACATGGGGCAGTCTAACGCTTACTATGTGGATATAGTAATGGTTTGGGGCTCTGTTAAACGCCGCATACACAATATGAACTGCCTGTCTAGGATACCTTGGCTGTAATTGACATTTTTGAAATATTCACTGTTCAACCACATGGGGCAGTCTAACGCTTACTATGTGGATATAGTAATGGTTTGGGGCTCTGTTTAACGCCTCATACACAATATGAACTGCCTGCCTACGATTGCTTGGCCGTAATAGACATTTTTGAAATATTCACTGTTCAACCACATGGGGCAGTCTAACGCTTACTATGTGGATATAGTAATGGTTTGGGGCTCTGTTAAACGCCGCATACACAATATGAACTGCCTGTCTAGGATACCTTGGCTGTAATTGACATTTTTGAAATATGCACTGTTTAACCACATGGGGCAGTCTAACGCTTACTATGTGGATATAGTAATCGTTTGGGGCTCTGTTTAACGCCTCATACACAATATGAACTGCCTGCCTACGATAGCTTGGCCGTAATAGACTTTTTTGAAATATTCACTGTTCAACCACATGGGGCAGTCTAACGCTTACTATGTGGATATAGTAGTGGTTTGGGGCTCTGTTAAACGCCGCATACACAATTTGAACTGCCTGCCTACGATACCTTGGCTGTAATAGACATTTTTGAAATATTCACTGTTCAACCACATGGGGCAGTCTAGCGCCTAATATGTGGATATAGTAATGGTTTGGGGCTCTGTATAACCCCGCATACACAATATGAACAGCCTGCCTACGATAGTTTGGCTAAAACAGACATTTTTGAAATATTCACTGTTCATCCTTATGGGGCAGTCTAACGCTTAATATGTGAATATAGTAATGGTTTGGGGCTCTGTTAAACGCCGCATACACAATATGAACTGCCTGCCTACGATAGCTTGGCTGTAATAGACATTTTTGAAATAATCACTGTTCAACCACATGGGGCAGTCTAGCGCCTAATATGTGGATATAGTAATGGTTTGGGGCTCTGTATAACCCCGCATACACAATATGAACAGCCTGCCTACGATAGTTTGGCTAAAACAGACATTTTTGAAATATTCACTGTTCATCCTTATAGGGCAGTCTAACGCTTACTATGTGGATATAGTAATCGTTTGGGGCTCTGTTTAACGCCTCATACACAATATGAACTGCCTGCCTACGATAGTTTGGCCGTAATAGACATTTTTGAAATATTCACTGTTCAACCACATGGGGCAGTCAAGCGCCTAATATGTGGATATAGTAATGGTTTGGGGCTCTGTATAACCCCGCATACACAATATGAACAGCCTGCCTACGATAGTTTGGCTAAAACAGACATTTTTGAAATATTCACTGTTCAGCCACATGGGGCAGTCTAACGCTTACTATGTGGATATCGTAATTGTTTGGGGCTCTGTTAAACGCCATATACACAATATGAACTGCCTGTCTAGGATACCTTGGCTGTAATAGACATTTTTGAAATATTCACTGTTCAACCACATGGGGCAGTCTAACGCTTACTATGTGGATATAGTAATCGTTTGGGGCTCTGTTTAACGCCTCATACACAATATGAACCTGCCTGCCTACGATAGTTTGGCTAAAACAGACATTTTTAAAATATTCACTGTTCATCCTTATGGGGCCGTCTAACGCTTAATATGTGAATAGAGTAATAGTTTGGGGCTCTGTATAACCCCGCATACACAATATGAACAGCCTGCCTACGATAGTTTGGCTAAAACAGACATTTTAGAAATATTCACTGTTCATCCTTATGGGGCCGTCTAAGGCTTAATATGTGAATAGAGTAATAGTTTGGGGCTCTGTATAACCCCGCATACACAATATGAACAGCCTGCCTAAGATAGTTTGGCTAAAACAGACATTTTTGAAATATTCACTGTTCATCCTTATGGGGCAGTCTAACGCTTAATATGTGAATATAGTAATGGTTTGGGGCTCTGTTAAACGCCGCATACACAATATGAACTGCCTGCTTACGATACCTTGGCTGTAATAGACATTTTTGAAATATTCACTGTTTTACCACATGGGGCAGTCTAGCGTTTACTATGTGGATATAGTAATCGTTTGGGGCTCTGTTTAACGCCTCATACACAATATGAACTGCTTGCCTACGATAGCTTGGCCGTAATAGACATTTTTGAAATATTCACTGTTCAACCACATGGGGCAGTCTAACGCTTACTATGTGGATATAGTAATCGTTTAAGGCTCTGTTAAACGCCGCATACACAATATGAACTGCCTGCCTACGATACCTTGGCTGTAATAGACATTTTTGAAATATTCACTGTTCAGCCACATGGGGCAGTCAAGCGCCTAATATGTGGATATAGTAATGGTTTGGGGCTCTGTATAACCCCGCATACACAATATGAACAGAATGCCTTCGATAGCTTGGCTAAAACAGACATTTTTGAAATATTCACTGTTCAACCACATGGGGCAGTCTAACGCTTACTATGTGGATATAGTAATCGTTTGGGGCTCTGTTTAACGCCTCATACACAATATGAACTGCCTGCCTACGATAGTTTGGCTAAAACAGACATTTTTAAAATATTCACTGTTCAACCACATGGGGCAGTCTAACGCTTACTATGTGGATATAGTAATGGTTTGGGGCTCTGTTAAACGCCGCATACACAATATGAACTGCCTGTCTAGGATACCTTGGCTGTAATTGACATTTTTGAAATATTCACTGTTCAACCACATGGGGCAGTCTAACGCTTACTATGTGGATATAGTAATGGTTTGGGGCTCTGTTTAACGCCTCATACACAATATGAACTGCCTGCCTACGATAGCTTGGCCATAATAGACATTTTTGAAATATTCACTGTTCAACCACATGGGGCAGTCTAACGCTTACTATGTGGATATAGTAATGGTTTGGGGCTCTGTTAAACGCCGCATACACAATATGAACTGCCTGTCTAGGATACCTTGGCTGTAATTGACATTTTTAAAATATTCACTGTTCATCCTTATGGGGCCGTCTAACGCTTAATATGTGAATAGAGTAATAGTTTGGGGCTCTGTATAACCCCGCATACACAATATGAACTGCCTGCCTACGATAGCTTGGCCGTAATAGACATTTTTGAAATATTCACTGTTTAACCACATGGGGCAGTCTAACGCTTACTATGTGGATATAGTAATGGTTTGGGGCTCTGTTAAACGCCGCATACACAATATGAACTGCCTGTCTAGGATACCTTGGCTGTAATTGACATTTTTGAAATATTCACTGTTCAACCACATGGGGCAGTCTAACGCTTACTATGTGGATATAGTAATGGTTTGGGGCTCTGTTTAACGCCTCATACACAATATGAACTGGCTGCCTACGATTGCTTGGCCGTAATAGACATTTTTGAAATATTCACTGTTCAACCACATGGGGCAGTCTAACGCTTACTATGTGGATATAGTAATGGTTTGGGGCTCTGTTAAACGCCGCATACACAATATGAACTGCCTGTCTAGGATACCTTGGCTGTAATTGACATTTTTGAAATATGCACTGTTTAACCACATGGGGCAGTCTAACGCTTACTATGTGGATATAGTAATCGTTTGGGGCTCTGTTTAACGCCTCATACACAATATGAACTGCCTGCCTACGATAGCTTGGCCGTAATAGAATTTTTTGAAATATTCACTGTTCAACCACATGGGGCAGTCTAACGCTTACTATGTGGATATAGTAGCGGTTTGGGGCTCTGTTAAACGCCGCATACACAATTTGAACTGCCTGCCTACGATACCTTTGCTGTAATAGACATTTTTGAAATATTCACTGTTCAACCACATGGGGCAGTCTAGCGCCTAATATGTGGATATAGTAATGGTTTGGGGCTCTGTATAACCCCGCATACACAATATGAACAGCCTGCCTACGATAGTTTGGCTAAAACAGACATTTTTGAAATATTCACTGTTCAACCACATGGGGCAGTCTAACGCTTAATATGTGAATATAGTAATGGTCTGGGGCTCTGTTAAACGCCGCATACACAATATGAACTGCCTGTCTACGATACCTTGGCTGTAATAGACATTTTTGAAATATTCACTGTTCAACCACATGGGGCAGTCAAGCGCCTAATATGTGGATATAGTAATGGTTTGGGGCTCTGTATAACCCCGCATACAATATGAACAGCCTGCCTACGATAGTTTGGCTAAAACAGACATTTTTGAAATATTCACTGTTCAGCCACATGGGGCAGTCTAACGCTTACTATGTGGATATCGTAATGGTTTGGGGCTCTGTATAACCCCGCATACACAATATGAACAGCCTGCCTGCGATAGTTTGGCTAAAACAGACATTTTTGAAATATTCACTGTTCTTCCTTATGGGGCAGTCTAACGCTTAATATGTGAATATAGTAATGGTTTGGGGCTCTGTTAAACGCCGCATACACAATATGAACTGCCTGAGTACGATAGTTTGGCTAAAACAGACATTTTTGAAATATTCACTGTTCAACCACATGGGGCAGTTTAACGCTTAGTACTCAAAATATGAACTGCCTGCCTACGATAGTTTGGCTAAAACAGACATTTTTGAAATATTCACTGTTCATCCACATGGGGCAGTCTAACGCTAAATATGTGAATATTGGAATGGTTTGGGGCTCTGTATAACCCCGCATACACAATATGAACAGCCTGTCTACGATACCTTGGCTGTAATAGACATTTTTGAAATATTCACTGTTCAACCACATGGGACAGTCTAACGCTTAATATGTGAATATAGTAATTTTTTGGGGCTCTGTTAAACGCCGCATACACAATATGAACAGCCTGTCTACGATACCTTGGCTGTAATAGACATTTTTGAAATATTCACTGTTCAACCACATGGGGCAGTCTAACGCTTACTATGTGGATATAGTAATGGTTTGGGGCTCTGTATAACCCCGCATACACAATATGAACAGCCTGCCTACGATAGTTTGGCTAAAACAGACATTTTTGAAATATTCACTGTTCATCCTTATGGGGCAGTCTAACGCTTAATATGTGAATATAGTAATGGTTTGGGGCTCTGTTAAACGCCGCATACACAATATGAACTGCCTGCCTACGATAGCTTGGCTGTAATAGACATTTTTGAAATAATCACTGTTCAACCACATGGGGCAGTCTAGCGCCTAATATGTGGATATAGTAATGGTTTGGGGCTCTGTATAACCCCGCATACACAATATGAACAGCCTGCCTACGATAGTTTGGCTAAAACAGACATTTTTGAAATATTCACTGTTCATCCTTATAGGGCAGTCTAACGCTTACTATGTGGATATAGTAATCGTTTGGGGCTCTGTTTAACGCCTCATACACAATATGAACTGCCTGCCTACGATAGTTTGGCCGTAATAGACATTTTTGAAATATTCACTGTTCAACCACATGGGGCAGTCTAACGCTTACTATGTGGATATAGTAATGGTTTGGGGCTCTGTTAAACGCCGCATACACAATATGAACTGCCTGTCTAGGATACCTTGGCTGTAATTGACATTTTTGAAATATGCACTGTTTAACCACATGGGGCAGTCTAACGCTTACTATGTGGATATAGTAATCGTTTGGGGCTCTGTTTAACGCCTCATACACAATATGAACTGCCTGCCTACGATAGCTTGGCCGTAATAGACTTTTTTGAAATATTCACTGTTCAACCACATGGGGCAGTCTAACGCTTACTATGTGGATATAGTAGCGGTTTGGGGCTCTGTTAAACGCCGCATACACAATTTGAACTGCCTGCCTACGATACCTTTGCTGTAATAGACATTTTTGAAATATTCACTGTTCAACCACATGGGGCAGTCTAGCGCCTAATATGTGGATATAGTAATGGTTTGGGGCTCTGTATAACCCCGCATACACAATATGAACAGCCTGCCTACGATAGTTTGGCTAAAACAGACATTTTAGAAATATTCACTGTTCATCCTTATGGGGCAGTCTAACGCTTAATATGTGAATAGAGTAATAGTTTGGGGCTCTGTATAACCCCGCATACACAATATGAACAGCCTGCCTAAGATAGTTTGGCTAAAACAGACATTTTTGAAATATTCACTGTTCATCCTTATGGGGCAGTCTAACGCTTAATATGTGAATATAGTAATGGTTTGGGGCTCTGTTAAACGCCGCATACACAATATGAACAGCCTGCCTACGATAGTTTGGCTAAAACAGACATTTTTGAAATATTCACTGTTCATCCTTATAGGGCAGTCTAACGCTTACTATGTGGATATAGTAATCGTTTGGGGCTCTGTTTAACGCCTCATACACAATATGAACTGCCTGCCTACGATAGTTTGGCCGTAATAGACATTTTTGAAATATTCACTGTTCAACCACATGGGGCAGTCTAACGCTTACTATGTGGATATAGTAATCGTTTAAGGCTCTGTTAAACGCCGCATACACAATATGAACTGCCTGCCTACGATACCTTGGCTGTAATAGACATTTTTGAAATATTCACTGTTCAGCCACATGGGGCAGTCAAGCGCCTAATATGTGGATATAGTAATGGTTTGGGGCTCTGTATAACCCCGCATACACAATATGAACAGAATGCCTTCGATAGCTTGGCTAAAACAGACATTTTTGAAATATTCACTGTTCAACCACATGGGGCAGTCTAACGCTTACTATGTGGATATAGTAATCGTTTGGGGCTCTGTTTAACGCCTCATACACAATATGAACTGCCTGCCTACGATAGTTTGGCTAAAACAGACATTTTTAAAATATTCACTGTTCAACCACATGGGGCAGTCTAACGCTTACTATGTGGATATAGTAATGGTTTGGGGCTCTGTTAAACGCCGCATACACAATATGAACTGCCTGTCTAGGATACCTTGGCTGTAATTGACATTTTTGAAATATTCACTGTTCAACCACATGGGGCAGTCTAACGCTTACTATGTGGATATAGTAATGGTTTGGGGCTCTGTTTAACGCCTCATACACAATATGAACTGCCTGCCTACGATAGCTTGGCCGTAATAGACATTTTTGAAATATTCACTGTTCAACCACATGGGGCAGTCTAACGCTTACTATGTGGATATAGTAATGGTTTGGGGCTCTGTTAAACGCCGCATACACAATATGAACTGCCTGTCTAGGATACCTTGGCTGTAATTGACATTTTTAAAATATTCACTGTTCATCCTTATGGGGCCGTCTAACGCTTAATATGTGAATAGAGTAATAGTTTGGGGCTCTGTATAACCCCGCATACACAATATGAACTGCCTGCCTACGATAGCTTGGCCGTAATAGACATTTTTGAAATATTCACTGTTCAACCACATGGGGCAGTCTAACGCTTACTATGTGGATATAGTAATGGTTTGGGGCTCTGTTAAACGCCGCATACACAATATGAACTGCCTGTCTAGGATACCTTGGCTGTAATTGACATTTTTGAAATATTCACTGTTCAACCACATGGGGCAGTCTAACGCTTACTATGTGGATATAGTAATGGTTTGGGGCTCTGTTTAACGCCTCATACACAATATGAACTGGCTGCCTACGATTGCTTGGCCGTAATAGACATTTTTGAAATATTCACTGTTCAACCACATGGGGCAGTCTAACGCTTACTATGTGGATATAGTAATGGTTTGGGGCTCTGTTAAACGCCGCATACACAATATGAACTGCCTGTCTAGGATACCTTGGCTGTAATTGACATTTTTGAAATATGCACTGTTTAACCACATGGGGCAGTCTAACGCTTACTATGTGGATATAGTAATCGTTTGGGGCTCTGTTTAACGCCTCATACACAATATGAACTGCCTGCCTACGATAGCTTGGCCGTAATAGACTTTTTTGAAATATTCACTGTTCAACCACATGGGGCAGTCTAACGCTTACTATGTGGATATAGTAGCGGTTTGGGGCTCTGTTAAACGCCGCATACACAATTTGAACTGCCTGCCTACGATACCTTTGCTGTAATAGACATTTTTGAAATATTCACTGTTCAACCACATGGGGCAGTCTAGCGCCTAATATGTGGATATAGTAATGGTTTGGGGCTCTGTATAACCCCGCATACACAATATGAACAGCCTGCCTACGATAGTTTGGCTAAAACAGACATTTTTGAAATATTCACTGTTCATCCTTATGGGGCAGTCTAACGCTTAATATGTGAATATAGTAATGGTTTGGGGCTCTGTTAAACGCCGCATACACAATATGAACTGCCTGCCTACGATAGCTTGGCTGTAATAGACATTTTTGAAATAATCACTGTTCAACCACATGGGGCAGTCTAGCGCCTAATATGTGGATATAGTAATGGTTTGGGGCTCTGTATAACCCCGCAAACACAATATGAACAGCCTGCCTACGATAGTTTGGCTAAAACAGACATTTTTGAAATATTCACTGTTCATCCTTATAGGGCAGTCTAACGCTTACTATGTGGATATAGTAATCGTTTGGGGCTCTGTTTAACGCCTCATACACAATATGAACTGCCTGCCTACGATAGTTTGGCCGTAATAGACATTTTTGAAATATTCACTGTTCAACCACATGGGGCAGTCAAGCGCCTAATATGTGGATATAGTAATGGTTTGGGGCTCTGTATAACCCCGCATACACAATATGAACAGCCTGCCTACGATAGTTTGGCTAAAACAGACATTTTTGAAATATTCACTGTTCAGCCACATGGGGCAGTCTAACGCTTACTATGTGGATATCGTAATTGTTTGGGGTTCTGTTAAACGCCATATACACAATATGAACTGCCTGTCTAGGATACCTTGGCTGTAATAGACATTTTTGAAATATTCACTGTTCAACCACATGGGGCAGTCTAACGCTTAATATGTGAATATAGTAATGGTTTGGGGCTCTTTTAAACGCCGCATATACAATATGAACTGCCTGTCTACGATACCTTGGCTGTAATAGACATTTTTGAAATATTCACTCTTTAACCTCATGGGGTAGTCTAACGCTTAGTACACACCATATGAACTGCCTGCCTACGATAGCTTGGCCGTAATAGACATTTTTGAAATATTCACTCTTCAACCACATGGGGCAGTCTAACGCTTAATATGTGAATATAGTAATGGTCTGGGGCTCTGTTAAACGCCGCATACACAATATGAACTGCCTGTCTACGATACCTTGGCTGTAATAGACATTTTTGAAATATTCACTGTTCAACCACATGGGGCAGTCAAGCGCCTAATATGTGGATATAGTAATGGTTTGGGGCTCTGTATAACCCCGCATACAATATGAACAGCCTGCCTACGATAGTTTGGCTAAAACAGACATTTTTGAAATATTCACTGTTCAGCCACATGGGGCAGTCTAACGCTTACTATGTGGATATCGTAATGGTTTGGGGCTCTGTATAACCCCGCATACACAATATGAACAGCCTGCCTACGATAGTTTGGCTAAAACAGACATTTTTGAAATATTCACTGTTCAGCCACATGGGGCAGTCTAACGCTTACTATGTGGATATAGTAATGGTTTGGGGCTCTGTTTAACGCCTCATACACAATATGAACTGGCTGCCTACGATTGCTTGGCCGTAATAGACATTTTTGAAATATTCACTGTTCAACCACATGGGGCAGTCTAACGCTTACTATGTGGATATAGTAATGGTTTGGGGCTCTGTTAAACGCCGCATACACAATATGAACTGCCTGTCTAGGATACCTTGGCTGTAATTGACATTTTTGAAATATGCACTGTTTAACCACATGGGGCAGTCTAACGCTTACTATGTGGATATAGTAATCGTTTGGGGCTCTGTTTAACGCCTCATACACAATATGAACTGCCTGCCTACGATAGCTTGGCCGTAATAGACTTTTTTGAAATATTCACTGTTCAACCACATGGGGCAGTCTAACGCTTACTATGTGGATATAGTAGCGGTTTGGGGCTCTGTTAAACGCCGCATACACAATTTGAACTGCCTGCCTACGATACCTTTGCTGTAATAGACATTTTTGAAATATTCACTGTTCAACCACATGGGGCAGTCTAGCGCCTAATATGTGGATATAGTAATGGTTTGGGGCTCTGTATAACCCCGCATACACAATATGAACAGCCTGCCTACGATAGTTTGGCTAAAACAGACATTTTTGAAATATTCACTGTTCATCCTTATGGGGCAGTCTAACGCTTAATATGTGAATATAGTAATGGTTTGGGGCTCTGTTAAACGCCGCATACACAATATGAACTGCCTGCCTACGATAGCTTGGCTGTAATAGACATTTTTGAAATAATCACTGTTCAACCACATGGGGCAGTCTAGCGCCTAATATGTGGATATAGTAATGGTTTGGGGCTCTGTATAACCCCGCAAACACAATATGAACAGCCTGCCTACGATAGTTTGGCTAAAACAGACATTTTTGAAATATTCACTGTTCATCCTTATAGGGCAGTCTAACGCTTACTATGTGGATATAGTAATCGTTTGGGGCTCTGTTTAACGCCTCATACACAATATGAACTGCCTGCCTACGATAGTTTGGCCGTAATAGACATTTTTGAAATATTCACTGTTCAACCACATGGGGCAGTCAAGCGCCTAATATGTGGATATAGTAATGGTTTGGGGCTCTGTATAACCCCGCATACACAATATGAACAGCCTGCCTACGATAGTTTGGCTAAAACAGACATTTTTGAAATATTCACTGTTCAGCCACATGGGGCAGTCTAACGCTTACTATGTGGATATCGTAATTGTTTGGGGCTCTGTTAAACGCCATATACACAATATGAACTGCCTGTCTAGGATACCTTGGCTGTAATAGACATTTTTGAAATATTCACTGTTCAACCACATGGGGCAGTCTAACGCTTAATATGTGAATATAGTAATGGTTTGGGGCTCTTTTAAACGCCGCATATACAATATGAACTGCCTGTCTACGATACCTTGGCTGTAATAGACATTTTTGAAATATTCACTCTTTAACCTCATGGGGTAGTCTAACGCTTAGTACACACCATATGAACTGCCTGCCTACGATAGCTTGGCCGTAATAGACATTTTTGAAATATTCACTCTTCAACCACATGGGGCAGTCTAACGCTTAATATGTGAATATAGTAATGGTCTGGGGCTCTGTTAAACGCCGCATACACAATATGAACTGCCTGTCTACGATACCTTGGCTGTAATAGACATTTTTGAAATATTCACTGTTCAACCACATGGGGCAGTCAAGCGCCTAATATGTGGATATAGTAATGGTTTGGGGCTCTGTATAACCCCGCATACAATATGAACAGCCTGCCTACGATAGTTTGGCTAAAACAGACATTTTTGAAATATTCACTGTTCAGCCACATGGGGCAGTCTAACGCTTACTATGTGGATATCGTAATGGTTTGGGGCTCTGTATAACCCCGCATACACAATATGAACAGCCTGCCTGCGATAGTTTGGCTAAAACAGACATTTTTGAAATATTCACTGTTCTTCCTTATGGGGCAGTCTAACGCTTAATATGTGAATATAGTAATGGTTTGGGGCTCTGTTAAACGCCGCATACACAATATGAACTGCCTGAGTACGATAGTTTGGCTAAAACAGACATTTTTGAAATATTCACTGTTCAACCACATGGGGCAGTCTAACGCTTAGTACTCAAAATATGAACTGCCTGCCTACGATAGTTTGGCTAAAACAGACATTTTTGAAATATTCACTGTTCATCCACATGGGGCAGTCTAACGCTAAATATGTGAATATTGGAATGGTTTGGGGCTCTGTATAACCCCGCATACACAATATGAACAGCCTGCCTTCGATAGTTTGGCTAAAACAGACATTTTTGAAATATTCACTGTTCATCCACATGGGGCAGTCTAACGCTTAATATGTGAATATAGGAATGGTTTGGGGCTCTGTTAAACGCCGCATACACAATATGAACTGCCTGTCTACGATACCTTGGCTGTAATAGACATTTTTGAAATATTCACTGTTCAACCACAAGGGGCAGTCTAACGCTTAATATGTGAATATAGTAATTTTTTGGGGCTCTGTTAAACGCCGCATACACAATATGAACTGCCTGCCTATGATAGCTTGACCGTAATAGACATTTTTGAAATATGCACTGTTTAACCACATGGGGCAGTCTAACGCTTACTATGTGGATATAGTAATCGTTTGGGGCTCTGTTTAACGCCTCATACACAATATGAACTGCCTGCCTACGATAGCTTGGCCGTAATAGACTTTTTTGAAATATTCACTGTTCAACCACATGGGGCAGTCTAACGCTTACTATGTGGATATAGTAGTGGTTTGGGGCTCTGTTAAACGCCGCATACACAATTTGAACTGCCTGCCTACGATACCTTTGCTGTAATAGACATTTTTGAAATATTCACTGTTCAACCACATGGGGCAGTCTAGCGCCTAATATGTGGATATAGTAATGGTTTGGGGCTCTGTATAACCCCGCATACACAATATGAACAGCCTGCCTACGATAGTTTGGCTAAAACAGACATTTTTGAAATATTCACTGTTCATCCTTATGGGGCAGTCTAACGCTTAATATGTGAATATAGTAATGGTTTGGGGCTCTGTTAAACGCCGCATACACAATATGAACTGCCTGCCTACGATAGCTTGGCTGTAATAGACATTTTTGAAATAATCACTGTTCAACCACATGGGGCAGTCTAGCGCCTAATATGTGGATATAGTAATGGTTTGGGGCTCTGTATAACCCCGCATACACAATATGAACAGCCTGCCTACGATAGTTTGGCTAAAACAGACATTTTTGAAATATTCACTGTTCATCCTTATAGGGCAGTCTAACGCTTACTATGTGGATATAGTAATCGTTTGGGGCTCTGTTTAACGCCTCATACACAATATGAACTGCCTGCCTACGATAGTTTGGCCGTAATAGACATTTTTGAAATATTCACTGTTCAACCACATGGGGCAGTCAAGCGCCTAATATGTGGATATAGTAATGGTTTGGGGCTCTGTATAACCCCGCATACACAATATGAACAGCCTGCCTACGATAGTTTGGCTAAAACAGACATTTTTGAAATATTCACTCTTCAGCCACATGGGGCAGTCTAACGCTTACTATGTGGATATCGTAATTGTTTGGGGCTCTGTTAAACGCCATATACACAATATGAACTGCCTGTCTAGGATACCTTGACTGTAATAGACATTTTTGAAATATTCACTGTTCAACCACATGGGGCAGTCTAACGCTTAATATGTGAATATAGTAATGGTTTGGGGCTCTTTTAAACGCCGCATATACAATATGAACTGCCTGTCTACGATACCTTGGCTGTAATAGACATTTTTGAAATATTCACTGTTCAACCACATGGGGCAGTCTAACGCTTAATATGTGAATATAGTAATGGTCTGGGGCTCTGTTAAACGCCGCATACACAATATGAACTGCCTGTCTACGATACCTTGGCTGTAATAGACATTTTTGAAATATTCACTGTTCAACCACATGGGGCAGTCAAGCGCCTAATATGTGGATATAGTAATGGTTTGGGGCTCTGTATAACCCCGCATACACAATATGAACAGCCTGCCTACGATAGTTTGGCTAAAACAGACATTTTTGAAATATTCACTGTTCAGCCACATGGGGCAGTCTAACGCTTACTATGTGGATATCGTAATGGTTTGGGGCTCTGTATAACCCCGCATACACAATATGAACAGCCTGCCTGCGATAGTTTGGCTAAAACAGACATTTTTGAAATATTCACTGTTCTTCCTTATGGGGCAGTCTAACGCTTAATATGTGAATATAGTAATGGTTTGGGGCTCTGTTAAACGCCGCATACACAATATGAACTGCCTGAGTACGATAGTTTGGCTAAAACAGACATTTTTGAAATATTCACTGTTCAACCACATGGGGCAGTCTAACGCTTAGTACTCAAAATATGAACTGCCTGCCTACGATAGTTTGGCTAAAACAGACATTTTTGAAATATTCACTGTTCATCCACATGGGGCAGTCTAACGCTAAATATGTGAATATTGGAATGGTTTGGGGCTCTGTATAACCCCGCATACACAATATGAACAGCCTGCCTTCGATAGTTTGGCTAAAACAGACATTTTTGAAATATTCACTGTTCATCCACATGGGGCAGTCTAACGCTTAATATGTGAATATAGGAATGGTTTGGGGCTCTGTTAAACGCCGCATACACAATATGAACTGCCTGTCTACGATACCTTGGCTGTAATAGACATTTTTGAAATATTCACTGTTCAACCACATGGGGCAGTCTAACGCTTAATATGTGAATATAGTAATTTTTTGGGGCTCTGTTAAACGCCGCATACACAATATGAACTGCCTGCCTATGATAGCTTGGCCGTAATAGACATTTTTGAAATATTCACTGTTCAACCACATGGGGCAGCCTAACGCTTAATATGTGAATAGAGTAATTTTTTGGGGCCCTGTTAAACGCCGCATACACAATATGAACTGCCTGTCTAGGATACCTTGGCTGTAATAGACATTTTTGAAATATTCACTGTTCAACCACATGGGGCAGTCTAGCGCCTAATATGTGGATATAGTAATGGTTTGAGGCTCTGTATAACCCGCATACACAATATGAACAGCCTGCCTTCGATAGTTTGGCTAAAACAGACATTTTTGAAATATTTACTGTTCTTCCACATGGGGCAGTCTAACGCTTAATATGTGAATATAGTAATGGTTTGGGGCTCTGTTAAACGCCGCATACTCAATATGGACTGCCTGTCTACGATACCTTGGCTGTAATAGACATTTTTGAAATAGTCACTGTTCAACCACATAGGGCAGCCTAAGGCTTAGTTCACACTATATGAAGTAGTATATGAAGTAGTACACACCATATGAACTGCCTGCCTACGATACCTTCGCTGTAATGGACATTTTTGAAATAATCACTGTTCAACCACATGGGGCAATCTAGCGCCTAATATGTGGATATAGTAATGGTTTGGGGCTCTGTATAACCCCGCATACCCAATATGAACAGCCTGCCTACGATAGTTTGGCTAAAACAGACATTTTTGGAATATTCACTGTTCAACCACATGGGGTAGTCTAACGCTTACTATGTGGATATAGTAATCGTTTGGGGCTCTGTTAAACGCCGCATACTCTGTAACGAACCATATTTTTGCCATAATAAAATCTTAGGAAATCTTCTCTTTATTCCGTTTGGAAATCATGTCCGTCGCTCACGATACTTTATAGGTTAGATCGACCCTATTTGACATTTCACTAGATTTGGTTACTAAATTAAGTTGAACGACCTGGGCTAGTGATTATCACGTGATACCCGGTGATCTTTGGAGAGAGGGTAGCAACCCCTAACAAACCCGTAGCAACCCTCAGCATATAAAACAGGCAGCAGAGGAGCGGAGCAGTCAGTCTGCAGCCAAACCACCAAGGAAGAAGAACTAGGAGAACTTTCGAGAAGTGCACGAGCTAGAAAGGTTCTAAGAAGAATTCCAGAGGTAGGCGTCCAGAAAGAAGACTTGCAGCTCTGTGTTGGCTCTCGTTGTAGTATTCCCACAGAGTTTCGACAACCCCTTCTCTTCGGAGATATTGTTGTCGAGGCACCTAGAGAATTTGACTATTGCCGTGTCTCTCTCTCTAGTATTTTGGTCGCGATTAGTTTGTCGTTTGCGCTCTTTGTGAGAATTAAATTTAGTTAGGGATTTCAAGTTAGGGAAATTCATTCAGGAAATACCCTGTGCTATATTTGTATTTGAATTCAGTTAGGGATTTTGTTATTCTAGAAAGTCACTAGATTTGACACTAGATTTAAAGTCACTAAGTTACAGAGTTTTATATTGTTAAAGTCCCGAAAATAGTGTTTTGTTCCTTATTTTACATTATTACATGTTTCCAACATTTACACGTTGTATTTTGTTATTATTAATTTATTATTAAGTTTGAATGCATTGAAATAGTTTATTTCAATAAATACATTATAATTATTATTTTTGAGTGTTATTGCGTTGAAACATTTCTTTCAGTAAATCAATCATCCTATAAATCAGACTTTGGCCAAGCTCTATTTGTTGTTAAAGCTACCTGGTGATTGTATGGTTGTTTGTGCGACGCTGGGAAGATAATTTGTCCATAGTAATATTATTTAATTCTTTCCTGATTTAAGGGAATCAGGTGGCGCCCGAGTTATTTGTTATTTGAGTTATTTGTTTTATTTATAATTATTCCCCGAATCAACCAAACACCATTACAACACAATATGAACTGCCTGCGTACGATACCTTGGCGGTAATAGACATTTTTGAAATATTCACTGTTCAACCACATGGGGCAGTCTAGCGCCTAATATGTGGATATAGTAATGGTTTTGGGCTCTGTATAACCCCGCATACACAATATGAACAGCCTGCCTACGATAGTTTGGCTAAAACAGACATTTTTGAAATATTCACTGTTCATCCACATGGGGCAGTCTAACGCTTAATATGTGAATATAGTAATGGTTTGGGGCTCTGTTAAACGCCGCATACACAATATGAACTGCCTGCCTACGATACCTTGGCTGTAATAGACATTTTTGAAATATTCACTGTTCAACCACATGGGGCAGTCTAGCGCCTAATATGTGGATATAGTAATGGTTTGGGGCTCTGTATAACCCCGCATACCCAATATGAACAGCCTGCCTACGATAGTTTGTCTAAAACAGACATTTTTTAAATATTCACTGTTCATCCTTATGGGGCAGTCTAACGCTTAATATGTGAATATAGTAATGGTTTGGGGCTCTGTTTAACGCCTCATACACAATATGAACTGCCTGCCTACGATAGCTTGGAAGTAATAGACATTTTTGAAATATTCACTGTTTATCCACATGAGGCAGTCTAACGCTTAATATGTGAATATAGTAATGGTTTGGGGCTCTGTTAAACGCCGTATACACAATATGAACTGCCTGTCTAGGATACCTTGGCTGTAATAGACATTTTTGAAATATTCACAGTTCAACCACATGGGGCAGTCTAACGCTTAATATGTAAATATAGTAATGGTTTGGGGCTCTGTTAAACGCCGCATACACAATATGAACTGCCTGTCTACGATACCTTGGCTGTAATAGACATTTTTGAAATATTCACTCTTTAACCTCATGGGGTAGTCTAACGCTTAGTACACACCATATAAACTGCCTGCCTACGATAGCTTGGCCGTAATAGACATTTTTGAAATATTCACTATTCAACCACATAGGGCATTCTAACGCTTAATATGTGAATATAGGAATGGTTTGGGGCTCTGTTAAACGCCGCTTACACAATATGAACTGCCTGTCTACGATACCTTGGCTGTAATAGACATTTTTGAAATATTCACTGTTCAACCACATGGGGCAGTCTAACGCTTAATATGTGAATATAGTAATGGTTTGGGGCTCTGTTAAACGCCGCATACACAATATGAACTGCCTGCCTACGATAGCTTGGCCGTAATAGACATTTTTGAAATATTCACTGTTCAACCACATGGGGCAGTCTAATGCTTACTATGTGGATATAGTAATCGTTTGGGGCTCTGTTAAACGCCGCATACACAATATGAACTGCCTGTCTAGGATACCTTGGCTGTAATAGACATTTTTGAAATATTCACTGTTCATCCTTATGGGGCAGTCTAACGCTTAATATGTGAATATAGTAATGGTTTGGGGCTCTGTATAACCCCGCATACACAATATGAACTGCCTGCCTACGATAGTTTTGCTAAAACAGACTTTTTTGAAATATTCACTGTTCAACCACATGGGGCAGTCTAACGCTTACTATGTGAATATAGTAATGGTTTGGGACTCTGTTTAACGCCGCATACACCAGGCAGTTCATAAACTGCCTGCCTACGATAGTTTGGCTATAACAGACACTTTTGAAATATTCACTGTTCAAATGGAAAATAATAAATATTTAAAAATGTGATATATAAACATTTTATTCGTTTGTACCTTTATCAACTCTTGAGAGTTAACTTAGAAGATTTATTTAATGTAAAATGAGGTGCTGAATCCGCTGGTGAAAACCGCAATGTCCTATCTTTAACCGTTTAGGAGATCGTGTGAAATTGAGAATAATAGATATTTAAAAATGTGATATATAAACATTTTATTCGTTTGTACCTTTATCAATTCTTGAGAGTAGACTTACAGGACTTATTTTATGTAAAATGAGGTGCTGAATCCACTGTTGAAAACCGCAATGTTCTATTTTTAACCGTTTAGGAGATCGAGTAAAATGGAGAATAATAGATATTTAAAAATGTGATATATTAACATCTTATTCGTTTGTACGTTTATCAACTCTTGAGAGTAGACTTATGGGACTTATATTATGTAAAGTGAGGTGCTGAATCCACTGATGAAAACCGCAATGTCCTATCTTTAACCATTTAGGAGATCGAGTAAACTGGAGAATAATAGATAATTAAAAATTATTAAATTATTCGTTTGTACCTTTATGAACTCTTTAGAGTAGACTTATAGGACTTATTTTATGTAAAATGAGGTGCTGAAGCCACTGGTAAAAACCACAATGTCCTATATTTAACCGTTTAGGAGATCGAGTAAAATGGAGAATAACAGATATTTGAAAATGTGTTATATAAACATTTTATTCGTTTGTACCTTTATTATTTCTTTAGAGTAGATTTATAGGACATATTTTATGTAAAATGAGGAGCTGAATCCACTAGTAAAAATCGCAATGTCCAATCTTTAACTGTTTAGGAGATGAGTAATATGGAGAATAATAGATATTTAAAAATGTGATATATAAACATTTTATTCGTTTGTACCTTTATCAACTCTTGAGGGTAGACTTGTAGGACATATTTTATGTAAAATGAGGTGCTGAATTCACTGATGAAAACCGCAATGTCCTATCTTTAACCATTTAGGAGATCGAGTAAAATGGAGAATAATAGATAATTAAAAATGTGTTATATAAACATTTTATTCGTTTGTACCTTTATCAACTCTTTAGAGTAGACTTATAGGACTTATTTTATGTAAAATGAGGTGCTGAAGCCACTGGTAAAAACCACAATGTCCTATATTTAACCGTTTAGGAGATCGAGTAAAATGGAGAAAAACAGATATTTGAAAATGTGTTATATAAACATTTTATTCGTTTGTACCTTTATTATTTCTTTAGAGTAGACTTATAGGACTAAATTTATGTAAAATGAGGTGCTGAATCCACTGGTGAAAACCGCAATGTCCAATCTTTAACTGTTTAGGAGATCGAGTAAAATGGTGAATAATAGATATTTAAAAATGTGATATATAAACATATTATTCGTTTGTACCTTTATCAACTCTTGAGAGTAGACTTGTAGGACTTATTTTATGTGAAATGAGGTGCTGAATCCACTGGTGAAAACCGCAATGTCCTATCTTTATCCGTTTAGGAGATCGAATAAAATGGTGAATAATAGATATTAAAAAATGTGATATATAAACAATTTATTCGTTTGTACCTTTATCAACTCTTGAGAATAGACTTATAGGACTTATTTTATGTAAAATGAGGTGCTGAATCCACCGGTGAAAACCGCAATGTCCTATCTTTAACCGTTTAGGAGATCGAGTAAAATGGAGAATAATAGATATTTAAAAATGTGATATATAAACATTTTATTCGTTAGTACCTTTATCAACCCTTGCGAGTAGACTTATATGACTTATATTATGTAAAATGAGGTGCTGAATCGAATGGTGAAAACCGCAATGTCCTATCTTTAACCGTTTTGGTGATCGAGTAAAATGGAGAATAATAGATATTTAAAAATGTGATATATATACATTTTATTCGTTAGTACCTTTATCAACCTTGAGAGTAGACTTATATTACTTATATTATGTAAAATGAGGTGCTGAATCCATTAGTGAAAACCGTAATGTCCTATCTTTAACCGTTTAGGAGATCAAGTAAAATGGAGAGTAATAGATATTTAAAAATGTCATATATAAACATTTTATTCGTTAGTACCTTTATCAACTCTTGAGAGTAGACTTATAGGCCTTATATTATGTAAAATGAGGTGCTGAATCCAAGGGTGAAAACCGCAATGCCCTATCTTTAACCGTTTTGGTGATCGAGTAAAATGGAAAATAATAGATATTTAAAAAAGTGATATATAAACATTTTATTCGTTTGTACCATTATTAACTCTTTAGAGTAGACTTATAGGACTTATTTTATGTAAAATGAGGTGCTGAATTTACTGGTAAAAACCGCAATGTCCTATCTTTAACCGTTTAGGAGATCGAGTAAAATGGAAAATAATAGATATTTAAAAATGTGATATATAAACATTTTTTTCGTTTGTACCTTTATTAACTCTTTAGAGTAGACTTATAAGACTTATTTTATGTAAAATGAGGTGCTGAATCCACTGGTGAAATCCGCAATGTCCTATCTTCAACCGTTTAGGAGATCGAGTAAAATGGAAAATAATAGATATTTAAAAATGTGATATATTAACATTTTTTTCCTTGGTACCTTTATTAACTCCTTAGAGTAGACTTATAGGACTTATTTTATGTAAAATGAGGTGCTGAATCCACTGGTGAAAACCGCAATGTCCTATCTCTAACCGTTTAGGAGATCGAGTAAAATGGAGAATAATAGATATTTAAAAATGTGATGTATAAGCATTTTATTCGTTTGTACGTTTATCAACTCTTAAGAGTAGACTTATGGGACTTATATTATGTAAAATGAGGTGCTGAATCCACTGATGAAAACCGCAATGTCCTATCTTTAACCATTTAGGAGATCGAGTAAAATGGAGAATAATAGATATTTAAAAATGTGATATATAAACATTTTATTCGTTAGTACCTTTAACAACCCTTGAGAGTAGACTTATAGGACTTATATTATGTAAAATGAGGTGCTGAATCCAATGGTGAAAACCGCAATGTCCTATCTTTAACCGTTTTGGTGATCGAGTAAAATGGAGAATAATAGATATTTAAAAATGTGATATATAAACATTTTATTCGTTAGTACCTTTATCAACCCTTGAGAGTAGACTTATAGGACTTATATTATGTAAAATGAGGTGCTGAATCCATTAGTGAAAACCGCAATGTCCTATCTTTAACCGTTTAGGAGATCAAGTAAAATGGAGAGTAATAGATATTTAAAAATGTCATATATAAACATTTTATTCGTTAGTACCTTTATCAACTCTTGAGAGTAGACTTATAGGCCTTATATTATGTAAAATGAGGTGCTGAATCCAATGGTGAAAACCGCAATCTTTAACTGTTTTGGTGATCGAGTAAAATAGAAAATAATAGATATTTAAAAAAGTGATATATAAACATTTTATTCGTTTGTACCATTATTAACTCTTTAGAGTAGACTTATAGGACTTATTTTATGTAAAATGAGGTGCTGAATCCACCGGTGAAAACCGCAATGTCCTACCTTTAACCGTTTAGGAGATCGAGTAAAATGGAAAGTAATAAATATTTAAAAATGTGATATATAAACATTTTATTCGTTTGTACCTTTATCAACTCTTGAGAGTTAACTTAGAAGATTTATTTAATGTAAAATGAGGTGCTGAATCCACTGGTGAAAACCGCAATGTCCTATCTTTAACCGTTTAGGAGATCGAGTAAAATGGTGAATAATAGATATTTAAAAATGTGATATATAAACATTTTATTCGTTAGTACCTTTATCAACCTTGAGAGTAGACTTATATTACTTATATTATGTAAAATGAGGTGCTGAATCCATTAGTGAAAACCGTAATGTCCTATCTTTAACCGTTTAGGAGATCAAGTAAAATGGAGAGTAATAGATATTTAAAAATGTCATATATAAACATTTTATTCGTTAGTACCTTTATCAACTCTTGAGAGTAGACTTATAGGCCTTATATTATGTAAAATGAGGTGCTGAGTCCAAGGGTGAAAACCGCAATGCCCTATCTTTAACCGTTTTGGTGATCGAGTAAAATGGAAAATAATAGATATTTAAAAAAGTGATATATAAACATTTTATTCGTTTGTACCATTATTAACTCTTTAGAGTAGACTTATAGGACTTATTTTATGTAAAATGAGGTGCTGAATTTACTGGTAAAAACCGCAATGTCCTATCTTTAACCGTTTAGGAGATCGAGTAAAATGGAAAATAATAGATATTTAAAAATGTGATATATAAACATTTTTTTCGTTTGTACCTTTATTAACTCTTTAGAGTAGACTTATAAGACTTATTTTATGTAAAATGAGGTGCTGAATCCACTGGTGAAATCCGCAATGTCCTATCTTCAACCGTTTAGGAGATCGAGTAAAATGGAAAATAATAGATATTTAAAAATGTGATATATTAACATTTTTTTCCTTGGTACCTTTATTAACTCCTTAGAGTAGACTTATAGGACTTATTTTATGTAAAATGAGGTGCTGAATCCACTGGTGAAAACCGCAATGTCCTATCTCTAACCGTTTAGGAGATCGAGTAAAATGGAGAATAATAGATATTTAAAAATGTGATGTATAAGCATTTTATTCGTTTGTACGTTTATCAACTCTTAAGAGTAGACTTATGGGACTTATATTATGTAAAATGAGGTGCTGAATCCACTGATGAAAACCGCAATGTCCTATCTTTAACCATTTAGGAGATCGAGTAAAATGGAGAATAATAGATATTTAAAAATGTGATATATAAACATTTTATTCGTTAGTACCTTTAACAACCCTTGAGAGTAGACTTATAGGACTTATATTATGTAAAATGAGGTGCTGAATCCAAGGGTGAAAACCGCAATGTCCTATCTTTAACCGTTTTGGTGATCGAGTAAAATGGAGAATAATAGATATTTAAAAATGTGATATATAAACATTTTATTCGTTAGTACCTTTATCAACCCTTGAGAGTAGACTTATAGGACTTATATTATGTAAAATGAGGTGCTGAATCCATTAGTGAAAACCGCAATGTCCTATCTTTCACCGTTTAGGAGATCAAGTAAAATGGAGAGTAATAGATATTTAAAAATGTCATATATAAACATTTTATTCGTTAGTACCTTTATCAACTCTTGAGAGTAGACTTATAGGCCTTATATTATGTAAAATGAGGTGCTGAATCCAATGGTGAAAACCGCAATCTTTAACTGTTTTGGTGATCGAGTAAAATAGAAAATAATAGATATTTAAAAAAGTGATATATAAACATTTTATTCGTTTGTACCTTTATCAACTCTTTAGAGTAGACTTATAGGACTAAATTTATGTAAAATAAGGTGCTGAATCCACTGGTGAAAACCGCAATGTCCTATCTTTAACCGTTTAAGAGAAAGAGTAAAATGGAGAATAATAGATATTTAAAAAGGTGATATATCAACATTTTATTCGTTTGAACCTTTATCAACTCTTTAGAGTAGACTTATAGGACTTAGTTTAAGTAAAATGAGGCGCAGAATCCACTGGTAAAAACCGCAATGTCCTACCTTTAACCGTTAAGGAGATCGAGTAAAATGGAGAATAATAGATATTTAAAAATGCGATATATAAACATTTTATTCGTTTGTACCTTTATCAACTCTTTAGAGTAGACTTATAGGACTAAATTTATGTCAAATGAGGTGCTGAATCCACTGGTGAAAACCGCAATGTCCTATCTTTGACCGTTTAGGTGATCGAGTAAAATGGAGAATAATAGATATTTAAAAATGTGATATATAAACATTTTATTCGTTTGTACCTTTATCAACTCTTTAGAGTAGACTTATAGGACTTAGTTTAAGTAAAATGAGGCGCAGAATCCACTGGTAAAAACCGCAATGTCCTACCTTTAACCGTTAAGAAGATCGAGTAAAATGGAGAATAATAGATATTTAAAAATGTGATATATAAACCTTTTATTCGTTTGTAACTTTATCAACTTTTGAGAGTAGAATTATAAGACTTATTTTATGTAAAATGAGGTGCTGAATCCACTGGTGAAAACCGCAATGTCCTATCTTTAACCGTTTAGGAGATCGAGTAAAATGGAGAATAATAGATATTTAAAAATGTGATATAATAACATTTTTTTCGTTTGTACCTTTATCAACTCTTTAGAGTAGACTTATAAGACTTATTTTATGTAAAATGAGGTGCAGAACCCACTGGTGAAAACCGCAATGTCCTATCTTTGACCGTTTAGGTGATCGAATAAAATGGAGAATAATAGATATTTTAAAATGTGTAATATAACCATTTTATTCGTTTGTACCTTTATCAACTTTTGAAAGTAGACTTATAGGACTTATTTTATGTAAAATGAGCTGCTGAATCCAGTGGTGAAAACCGCAATGTCCTATCTTTAACCGTTTAGGAGATCGAGTAAAATGGAGAATAATAGATATTTAAAAATGTGATATATTAACCTTTTTTTCGTTTGTACCTTTATCAACTCTTTAGAGTAGACTTATAGGACTAAATTTATGTAAAATAAGGTGCTGAATCCACTGGTGAAAACCGCAATGTCCTATCTTTAACCGTTTAAGAGAAAGAGTAAAATGGAGAATAATATATATTTAAAAATGTGATATATACCCATTTTATTCGTTTGTACCTTTATCAACTCTTTAAAGTAGACTTAAAGGACTAAATTTATGTAAAATGAGGTGCTGAATCCACTGGTGAAAACCGCAATGTCCTATCTTTAACTGTTTAGGAGGTCGTGTAAAATGGAGAATAATAGATATTTAAAAAGGTGATATATAAACATTTTATTCGTTTGAACCTTTATCAACTCTTTAGAGTAGACTTATAAGACTTATTTTATGTAAAATAAGGTGCTGAATCCACTGGTGAAAACCGCAATGTCCTATCTTTGACCGTTTAGGTGATCGAGTAAAATGGAAAATAATAGATATTTATAAATGTGATATATAAACATTTTATTCGTTTGTACCTTTATCAACTCTTTAGAGTAGACTTATAGGACTTAGTTTAAGTAAAATGAGGCGCAGAATCCATTGGTAAAAACCGCAATGTCCTACCTTTAACCGTTAAGGAGATCGAGTAAAATGGAGAATAATAGATATTTAAAAATGTGATATATAAACCTTTTATTCGTTTGTACCTTTATCAACTTTTGAGAGTAGACTTATAAGACTTATTTTATGTAAAATGAGGTGCTGAATCCACTGGTGAAAACCGCAATGTCCTATCTTTAACCGTTTAGGAGATCGAGTAAAATGGAGAATAATAGATATTCAAAAATGTGATATATAACCATTTTATTCGTTTGAACCTTTATCAACTCTTTAGAGTAGACTTATAAGACTTATTTTATGTAAAATGAGGTGCTGAATCCACTAGTGAAAACCGCAATGTCCTATCTTTGACCGTTTAGGTGATCGAATAAAATGGAGAATAATAGATATTCAAAAATGTGATCTATAACCATTTTATTCGTTTGAACCTTTATCAACTCTTTAGAGTAGACTTATAAGACTTATTTTATGTAAAATGAGGTGCTGAATCCACTGGTGAAAACCACAATGTATTATCTTTGACCGTTTGGGTCATCGATTAAAATGGAGAATAATAGATATTCAAAAATGTGATATATAACCATTTTATTCGTTTGAACCTTTATCAACTCTTTAGAGTAGACTTATAAGACTTATTTTATGTAAAATAAGGTGCTGATTCCAATGGTGAAAACCGCAATGTCCTATCTTTGACCGTTTAGGTGATCGAGTAAAATGGAGAATAAAAAGTATTTAAAAATGTGATATATCACCATTTTATTCGTTTGTACCTTTATCAACTCTTTAGAGTAGACTTATAGGACTAAATTTATGTAAAATAAGGTGCTGAATCCACTGGTGAAAACCGCAATGTCCTATCTTTAACCGTTTAAGAGAAAGAGTAAAATGGAGAATAATAGATATTTAAAAAGGTGATATATCAACATTTTATTCGTTTGAACCTTTATCAACTCTTTAGAGTAGACTTATAAGCCTTATTTTATGTAAAATAAGGTGCTGAATCCACTGGTGAAAACCGCAATGTCCTATCTTTGACCGTTTAGGTGTTCGAGTAAAATGGGAAATAATAGGTATTTAAAAATGTGATTTATAACCATTTTATTCGTTTGTACCTTTATCAACTCTTTAGAGTAGACTTATAGGACTTAGTTTAAGTAAAATGAGGCGCAGAATCCACTGGTAAAAACCGCAATGTCCTACCTTTAACCGTTAAGGAGATCGAGTAAAATGGAGAATAATAGATATTTAAAAATGCGATATATGAACATTTTATTCGTTTGTACCTTTATCAACTCTTTAGAGTAGAGTTATAGGACTAAATTTATGTCAAATGAGGTGCTGAATCCACTGGTGAAAACCGCAATGTCCTATCTTTGACCGTTTAGGTGATCGAGTAAAATGGAGAATAATAGATATTTAAAAATGTGATATATAAACATTTTATTCGTTTGTACCTTTATCAACTCTTTAGAGTAGACTTATAGGACTTAGTTTAAGTAAAATGAGGCGCAGAATCCACTGGTAAAAACCGCAATGTCCTACCTTTAACCGTTAAGAAGATCGAGTAAAATGGAGAATAATAGATATTTAAAAATGTGATATATAAACCTTTTATTCGTTTGTAACTTTATCAACTTTTGAGAGTAGAATTATAAGACTTATTTTATGTAAAATGAGGTGCTGAATCCACTGGTGAAAACCGCAATGTCCTATCTTTAACCGTTTAGGAGATCGAGTAAAATGGAGAATAATAGATATTTAAAAATGTGATATAATAACATTTTTTTCGTTTGTACCTTTATCAACTCTTTAGAGTAGACTTATAAGACTTATTTTATGTAAAATGAGGTGCAGAACCCACTGGTGAAAACCGCAATGTCCTATCTTTGACCGTTTAGGTGATCGAATAAAATGGAGAATAATAGATATTTTAAAATGTGTAATATAACCATTTTATTCGTTTGTACCTTTATCAACTTTTGAAAGTAGACTTATAGGACTTATTTTATGTAAAATGAGCTGCTGAATCCAGTGGTGAAAACCGCAATGTCCTATCTTTAACCGTTTAGGAGATCGAGTAAAATGGAGAATAATAGGTATTTAAAAATGTGATATATTACCATTTTATTCGTTTGTACCTTTATCAACTCTTTAGAGTAGACTTATAGGACTAAATTTATGTAAAATAAGGTGCTGAATCCACTGGTGAAAACCGCAATGTACTATCTTTAACCGTTTAAGAGAAAGAGTAAAATGGAGAATAATATATATTTAAAAATGTGATATTTACCCATTTTATTCGTTTGTACCTTTATCAACTCTTTAAAGTAGACTTATAGGACTAAATTTATGTAAAATGAGGTGCTGAATCCACTGGTGAAAACCGCAATGTCCTATCTTTAACCGTATAGGAGATCGAGTAAAATGGAGAATAATAGATATTTAAAAATGTGATATATTAACCTTTTTTTCGTTTGTACCTTTATCAACTCTTTAGAGTAGTCTTATAAGACTTATTTTATGTAAAATAAGGTGCTGATTCCAATGGTGAAAACCGCAATGTCCTATCTTTGACCGTTTAGGTGATCGAGTAAAATGGAGAATAATAGGTATTTAAAAATGTGATATATCACCATTTTATTCGTTTGTACCTTTATCAACTCTTTAGAGTAGACTTATAGGACTAAATTTATGTAAAATAAGGTGCTGAAACCACTGGTGAAAACCGCAATGTCCTATCTTTAACCGTTTAAGAGAAAGAGTAAAATGGAGAATAATATATATTTAAAAATGTGATATATACCCATTTTATTCGTTTGTACCTTTATCAACTCTTTAAAGTAGACTTATAGGACTAAATTTATGTAAAATGAGGTGCTGAATCCACTGGTGAAAACCGCAATGTCCTATCTTTAACTGTTTAGGAGATCGTGTAAAATGGAGAATAATAGATATTTAAAAAGGTGATATATAAACATTTTATTCGTTTGAACCTTTATCAACTCTTTAGAGTAGACTTATAAGACTTATTTTATGTAAAATAAGGTGCTGAATCCACTGGTGAAAACCGCAATGTCCTATCTTTGACCGCTTAGGTGATCGAGTAAAATGGAAAATAATAGATATTTATAAATGTGATATATAAACATTTTATTCGTTTGTACCTTTATCAACTCTTTAGAGTAGACTTATAGGACTTAGTTTAAGTAAAATGAGGCGCAGAATCCATTGGTAAAAACCGCAATGTCCTACCTTTAACCGTTAAGGAGATCGAGTAAAATGGAGAATAATAGATATTTAAAAATGTGATATATAAACCTTTTATTCGTTTGTACCTTTATCAACTTTTGAGAGTAGACTTATAAGACTTATTTTATGTAAAATGAGGTGCTGAATCCACTGGTGAAAACCGCAATGTCCTATCTTTAACCGTTTAGGAGATCGAGTAAAATGGAGAATAATAGATATTCAAAAATGTGATATATAACCATTTTATTCGTTTGAACCTTTATCAACTCTTTAGAGTAGACTTATAAGACTTATTTTATGTAAAATGAGGTGCTGAATCCACTAGTGAAAACCGCAATGTCCTATCTTTGACCGTTTAGGTGATCGAATAAAATGGAGAATAATAGATATTCAAAAATGTGATATATAACCATTTTATTCGTTTGAACCTTTATCAACTCTTTAGAGTAGACTTATAAGACTTATTTTATGTAAAATGAGGTGCTGAATCCACTGGTGAAAACCACAATGTATTATCTTTGACCGTTTGGGTCATCGATTAAAATGGAGAATAATAGATATTCAAAAATGTGATATATAACCATTTTATTCGTTTGAACCTTTATCAACTCTTTAGAGTAGACTTATAGGACTAAATTTATGTAAAATAAGGTGCTGAATCCACTGGTGAAAACCGCAATGTCCTATCTTTAACCGTTTAAGAGAAAGAGTAAAATGGAGAATAATATATATTTAAAAAGGTGATATATCAACATTTTATTCGTTTGAACCTTTATCAACTCTTTAGAGTAGACTTATAAGCCTTATTTTATGTAAAATAAGGTGCTGAATCCACTGGTGAAAACCGCAATGTCCTATCTTTGACCGTTTAGGTGTTCGAGTAAAATGGAAAATAATAGGTATTTAAAAATGTGATATATAACCATTTTATTCGTTTGTACCTTTATCAACTCTTTAGAGTAGACTTATAGGACTTAGTTTAAGTAAAATGAGGCGCAGAATCCACTGGTAAAAACCGCAATGTCCTACCTTTAACCGTTAAGGAGATCGAGTAAAATGGAGAATAATAGATATTTAAAAATGTGATATATAAACATTTTATTCGTTTGTACCTTTATCAACTCTTTAGAGTAGACTTATAGGACTAAATTTATGTCAAATGAGGTGCTGAATCCACTGGTGAAAACCGCAATGTCCTATCTTTGACCGTTTAGGTGATCGAGTAAAATGGAGAATAATAGATATTTAAAAATGTGATATATAACCATTTTATTCGTTTGTACCTTTATCAACTTTTGAGAGTAGACTTATAGAACTTATTTTATGTGAAATGAGGTGCTGAGTCCACTGGTGAAAACCGCAATGTCCTATCTTTAACCGATTAGGACATCGAGTAAAATGGAGAAAATAGATATTTAAAAATGTGATATATAAACCATTTATTCGTTTGTACCTTTATCAACTTTTGAGAGTAGACTTATAGGACTTATTTTATGTAAAATGAGGTGCTGAATCCACTGGTGAAAACCGCAATGTCCTATCTTTAACAGTTTAGGAGATCGAGTAAAATGGAGAATAATAGATATTTAAAAATGTGATATATTAACATTTTTTTCGTTTGTACCTTTATCAACTCTTTAGAGTAGACTTATAGGACTAAATTTATGTAAAATGAGGTGCTGAATCCACTGGTGAAAACCGCAATGTCCTATCTTTAATTGTTTAAGAGAAAGAGTAAAATGGAGAATAATATATATTTAAAAATGTGATATATACCCATTTTATTCGTTTGTACCTTTATCAACTCTTTAGAGTAGACTTATAGGACTAAATTTATGTAAAATGAGGTGCTGAATCCGCTGGTGAAAACCGCAATGTCCTATCTTTAACCGTTTAAGAGAAAGAGTAAAATGGAGAATAATATATATTTAAAAATGTGATATATACCCATTTTATTCGTTTGTACCTTTATCAACTCTTTAGAGTAGACTTATAGGACTAAATTTATGTAAAATGTGGTGCTGAATCCACTGGTGAAAACCGTAATGTCCTATCTTTGACCGTTTAGGTGTTCGAGTAAAATGGAGAATAATAGATATTTAAAAATGTGATATATAACCATTTTATTCGTTTGTACCTTTATCAACTCTTTAGAGTAGACTTATAATACTAAATTTATGTCAAATGAGGTGCTGAATCCACTGGTGAAAACCGCAATGTCCTATCTTTGACCGTTTAGGTGATCGAGTAAAATGGAGAATAATAGATATTTAAAAATGTGATATATAAACATTTTATTCGTTTGTACCTTTATCAACTCTTTAGAGTAGACTTATAGGACTTAGTTTAAGTAAAATGAGGCGCAGAATCCAATGGTAAAAACCGCAATGTCCTACCTTTAACCGTTAAGGAGATCGAGTAAATTGGAGAATAATAGATATTTAAAAATGTGATATACAAACATTTTATTCGTTTGTTCCTTTATATACTTTTGAGAGTAGACTTATAGGACTTATTTTATGTAAAATGAGGTGCTGAATCCACTGGTGAAAACCGCAATGTCCTATCTTTAACCGTTTAGGAGATCGAGTAAAATGGAGAATAATTGGTATTTAAAAATGTGATATATTAAATTTTTTTTCGTTTGTACCTTTATTAACTCTTTAGAGTAGACTTATAGGACTTATTTTATGTAAAATGAGGTGCTGAATCACTGGTGAAAACCGCAATGTCCTATCTTCAACCGTTTCGGAGATCGAGTAAAATGGAAAATAATAGATATTTAAAATTGTGATATGTAAACATTTTTTTCGTTTGTACCTTTATTAACTCTTTAGAGCAGACTTATAGGACTTATTTTATGTAAAATGAGATGCTGAATCCACTGGTAAAAACCGCAATGTCCTATCTCTAACCGTTTAGGAGATCGAGTAAAATGGAGAATAATAGATATTTAAAATATGATATATAAACATTTTATTCGTTTGTACCTTTATCAACTCTTTAGAGAAGACTTATAGGACTTATTTTATGTAAAATAAGGTGCTGAATCCACTGGTGAAAACCGCAATGTCCTATCTTTGACCGTTTAGGTGATCGAATAAAATGGAGAATAATAGATATTTTAAAATGTGAACTATAACCATTTTATTCGTTTGTACCTTTATCAACTTTTGAGAGTAGACTTATAGGACTTATTTTATGTAAAATGAGCTGCTGGATCCAGTGGTGAAAACCGCAATGTAATATCTTTGACCGTTTAGGTCATCGAATAAAATGGAGAATAATAGATATTCAAAAATGTGATATATAACCATTTTATTCGTTTGAACCTTTATCAACTCTTTAGAGTAGACTTATAAGACTTATTTTATGTAAAATAAGGTGCTGATTCCAATGGTGAAAACCGCAATGTCCTATCTTTGACCGTTTAGGTGATCGAGTAAAATGGAGAATAATAGGTATTTAAAAATGTGATATATTACCATTTTATTCGTTTGTACCTTTATCAACTCTTTAGAGTAGACTTATAGGACTAAATTTATGTAAAATAAGGTGCTGAATCCACTGGTGAAAACCGCAATGTCCTATCTTTAACCGTTTAAAAGAAAGAGTAAAATGGAGAATAATATATATTTAAAAATGTGATATATTAACATTTTTTTCGTTTGTACCTTTATCAACTTTTGAGAGTAGACTTATAAGACTTATTTTATCTAAAATGAGGTGCTGAATCCACTGGTGAAAACAGCGATGTCCTATCTTTAACCGTTTAGGACATCGAGTAAAATGGAGAATATTAGATATTTAAAAATGTGATATATAAACCTTTTAATCGTTTGAACCTTTATCAACTTTTGAGAGTAGACTTATAAGAATTATTTTATGTAAAATGAGGTGCTGAAACCACTGGTGAAAACCGCAATGTCCTATCTTTAACCGTTTAGGAGATCGAGTAAAATGGAGAATAATAGATATTTAAAAATGTGATATATTAACATTTTTTTCGTTTGTACCTTTATCAACTCTTTAGAGTAGACTTATAAGACTTATTTTATGTAAAATGAGGTGCTGAATCCACTGGTGAAAACCGCAATGTCCTATCTTTAACCGTTTAAGAGAAAGAGTAAAATGGAGAATAATATATATTTAAAAATGTGATATTTACCCATTTTATTTGTTTGTACCTTTATCAACTCTTTAAAGTAGACTTATAGGACTAAATTTATGTAATATAAGGTGCTGAATCCACTGGTGAAAACCGCAATGTCCTATCTTTAACCGTTTAAGAGAAAGAGTAAAATGGAGAATAATATATATTTAAAAATGTGATATTTACCCATTTTATTCGTTTGTACCTTTATCAACTCTTTAAAGTAGACTTATAGGACTAAATTTATGTAAAATGAGGTGCTGAATCCACTGGTGAAAACCGCAATGTCCTATCTTTAACCGTTTAGGAGATCGAGTAAAATGGAGAATAATAGATATTTAAAAATGTGATATATAAACATTTTTTTCGTTTGTACCTTTATCAACTCTTTAGAGTAGACTTATAAGACTTATTTTATGTAAAATGAGGTGCTGAATCCACTGGTGAAAACCGCAATGTCCTATCTTTAACAGTTTAGGAGATCGAGTAAAATGGAGAATAATAGATATTTAAAAATGTGATATATTAACATTTTTTTCGTTTGTACCTTTATCAACTCCTTAGAGTAGACTTATAAGACTTATTTTATGTAAAATGAGGTGCTGAATCCACTGGTGAAACCGCAATGTCCTATCTTTGACCGTTTAGGTGATCGAATAAAATGGAGAATAATAGATATTTTAAAATGTGTAATATAACCATTTTATTCGTTTGTACCTTTATCAACTTTTGAGACTAGACTTATAGAACTTATTTTATGTAAAATGAGGTGCTGAATCCAGTGGTGAAAACCGCAATGTAATATCTTTGACCGTTTAGGTCATCGAATAAAATGGAGAATAATAGATATTCAAAAATGTGATATATAACCATTTTATTCGTTTGTACCTTTATCAACTTTTGAAAGTAGACTTATAGGACTTATTTTATGTAAAATGAGCTGCTGAATCCACTGGTGAAAACCGCAATGTCCTATCTTTAACCGTTTAGGAGATCGAGTAAAATGGAAAATAATATATATTTAAAAATGTGATATATAACCATTTTATTCGTTTGTACCTTTATCAACTCTTTAGAGTAGACTTATAGGACTAAATTTATGTAAAATAAGGTGCTGAATCCACTGGTGAAAACCGCAATGTCCTATCTTTAACCGTTTAAGAGAAAGAGTAAAATGGAGAATAATATATATTTAAAAATGTGATATATAACCATTTTATTCGTTTGTACCTTTATCAACTCTTTAGAGTAGACTTATAGGACTAAATTTATGTAAAATGAGGTGCTGAATCCGCTGGTGAAAACCGCAATGTCCTATCTTTAACTGTTAAATAGATCGTGTAAAATGGAGAATAATAGATATTTAAAAAGGTGATATATAAACATTTTATTCGTTTGAACCTTTATCAACTCTTTAGAGTAGACTTATAAGACTTATTTTATGTAAAATAAGGTGCTGAATCCACTGGTGAAAACCGTAATGTCCTATCTTTGACCGTTTAGGTGTTCGAGTAAAATGGAGAATAATAGGTATTTAAAAATGTGATATATAACCATTTTATTCGTTTGTACCTTTATCAACTCTTTAGAGTAGACTTATAGGACTAAATTTATGTCAAATGAGGTGCTGAATCCACTGGTGAAAACCGCAATGTCCTATCTTTAACCGTTTAAGAGAAAGAGTAAAATGGAGAATAATATATATTTAAAAATGTGATATATACCCATTTTATTCGTTTGTACCTTTATCAACTCTTTAAAGTAGACTTATAGGACTAAATTTATGTAAAATGAGGTGCTGAATCCACTGGTGAAAACCGCAATGTCCTATCTTTAACCGTTTAAGAGAAAGAGTAAAATGGAGAATAATATATATTTAAAAATGTGATATATACCCATTTTATTCGTTTGTACCTTTATCAACTCTTTAGAGTAGACTTATAAGACTTATTTTATGTAAAATGAGGTGCTGAATCCACTAGTGAAAACCGCAATGTCCTATCTTTAACCGTTTAAGAGAAAGAGTAAAATGGAGAATAATATATATTTAAAAATGTGATATTTACCCATTTTATTCGTTTGTACCTTTATCAACTCTTTAAAGTAGACTTATAGGACTAAATTTATGTAAAATAAGGTGCTGAATCCACTGGTGAAAACCGCAATGTCCTATCTTTAACCGTTTAAGAGAAAGAGTAAAATGGAGAATAATATATATTTAAAAATGTGATATTTACCCATTATATTCGTTTGTACCTTTATCAACTCTTTAGAGTAGACTTATAAGACTTATTTTATGTAAAATGAGGTGCTGAATCCACTGGTGAAAACCGCAATGTCCTATCTTTAACAGTTTAGGAGATCGAGTAAAATGGAGAATATTAGATATTTAAAAATGTGATATATAAACCTTTTATTCGTTTGAACCTTTATCAACTTTTGAGAGTAGACTTATAAGAATTATTTTATGTAAAATGAGGTGCTGAATCCACTGGTGAAAACCGCAATGTCCTATCTTTAACCGTTTAGGAGATCGAGTAAAATGGAGAATAATAGATATTTAAAAATGTGATATATTAACATTTTTTTCGTTTGTACCTTTATCAACTCTTTAGAGTAGACTTATAAGACTTATTTTATGAAAAATAAGGTGCTGAATCCACTGGTGAAAACCGCAATGTCCTATCTTTGACCGTTTAGGTGATCGAGTAAAATGGAGAATAATAGGTATTTAAAAATGTGATATATATCCATTTTATTCGTTTGTACCTTTATCAACTCTTTAGAGTAGACTTATAATACTTATTTTATGTAAAATGAGGTGCTGAATCCACTGGTGAAAACCGCAATGTCCTATCTTTAACCGTTTAGGAGATCGAGTAAAATGGAGAATAATAGATATTTAAAAATGTGATATATTAACATTTTTTTCGTTTGTACCTTTATCAACTCTTTAGAGTAGACTTATAAGACTTATTTTATGTAAAATGAGGTGCTGAATCCACTGGTGAAAACCGCAATGTCCTATCTTTAACCGTTTAGGAGATCGAGTAAAATGGAGAATATTAGATATTTAAAATGTGATATATAAACCTTTTATTCGTTTGTACCTTTATCAACTTTTGAGAGTAGACTTATAAGACTTATTTTATCTAAAATGAGGTGCTGAATCCACTGGTGAAAACAGCGATGTCCTATCTTTAACCGTTTAGGACATCGAGTAAAATGGAGAATATTAGATATTTAAAAATGTGATATATAAACCTTTTATTCGTTTGAACCTTTATCAACTTTTGAGAGTAGACTTATAAGAATTATTTTATGTAAAATAAGGTGCTGAATCCACTGGTGAAAACCGCAATGTCCTATCTTTAACCGTTTAGGAGATCGAGTAAAATGGAGAATAATAGATATTTAAAAATGTGATATATTAACATTTTTTTCGTTTGTACCTTTATCAACTCTTTAGAGTAGACTTATAAGACTTATTTTATGTAAAATGAGGTGCTGAATCCACTGGTGAAAACCGCAATGTCCTATCTTTGACCGTTTAGGTGATCGAATAAAATGGAGAATAATAGACATTTTAAAATGTGTAATATAACCATTTTATTCGTTTGTACCTTTATCAACTTTTGAAAGTAGACTTATAGGACTTATTTTATGTAAAATGAGCTGCTGAATCCACTGGTGAAAACCGCAATGTCCTATCTTTAACCGTTTAGGAGATCGAGTACAAAAGGGGGATTAATATATATTTAAAAATGTGATATATAACCATTTTATTCGTTTGTACCTTTATCAACTCTTTAGAGTAGACTTATAGGACTAAATTTATGTAAAATAAGGTGCTGAATCCACTGGTGAAAACCGCAATGTCCTATCTTTACCCGTTTAAGAGAAAGAGTAAAATGGATAATAATATATATTTAAAAATGTGATATATACCCATTTTATTCGTTTGTACCTTTATCAACTCTTTAGAGTAGACTTATAGGACTAAATTTATGTAAAATGAGGTGCTGAATCCGCTGGTGAAAACCGCAATGTCCTATCTTTAACTGTTAAGGAGATCGTGTAAAATGGAGAATAATAGATATTTAAAAAGGTGATATATAAACATTTTATTCGTTTGAACATTTATCAACTCTTTAGAGTAGACTTATAAGACTTATTTTATGTAAAATAAGGTGCTGAATCTACTGGTGAAAACTGTAATGTCCTATCTTTGACCGTTTAGGTGTTCGAGTAAAATGGAGAATAATAGGTATTTAAAAATGTGATATATAACCATTTTATTCGTTTGTACCTTTATCAACTCTTTAGAGTAGACTTATAAGACTTATTTTATGTAAAATGAGGTGCTGAATCCACTGGTGAAAACCGCAATGTCCTATCTTTGACCGTTTAGGTGATCGAGTAAAATGGAGAATAATAGGTATTTAAAAAGGTGATATATAAACATTTTATTCGTTTGAACCTTTATCAACTCTTTAGAGTAGACTTATAAGACTTATTTTATGTAAAATGAGGTGCTGAATCCACTGGTGAAAACCGCAATGTCCTATCTTTGACCGTTTAGGTGATCGAATAAAATGTAGAATAATAGATATTTTAAAATGTGAAATATAACCATTTTATTCGTTTGTACCTTTATCAACTTTTGAGAGTAGACTTATAGGACTTATTTTATGTAAAATGAGGTGCTGAATCCACTGGTGAAAACCGCAATGTCCTATCTTTGACCGTTTAGGTGATCGAGTAAAATGGAGAATAATAGGTATTTAAAAAGGTGATATATAAACATTTTATTCGTTTGAACCTTTATCAACTCTTTAGAGTAGACTTATAAGACTTATTTTATGTAAAATAAGGTGCTGAATCCACTGGTGAAAACCGCAATGTCCTATCTTTGACCGTTTAGGTGATCGAGTAAAATGGAGAATAATAGGTATTTAAAAAGGTGATATATAAACATTTTATTCGTTTGAACCTTTATCAACTCTTTAGAGTAGACTTATAAGACTTATTTTATGTAAAATGAGGTGCTGAATCCACTGGTGAAAACCGCAATGTCCTATCTTTGACCGTTTAGGTGATCGAATAAAATGTAGAATAATAGATATTTTAAAATGTGAAATATAACCATTTTATTCGTTTGTACCTTTATCAACTTTTGAGAGTAGACTTATAGGACTTATTTTATGTAAAATGAGGTGCTGAATCCACTGGTGAAAACCGCAATGTCCTATCTTTGACCGTTTAGGTGATCGAGTAAAATGGAGAATAATAGAAATTTAAAAATGTGATATATAAACATTTTATTCGTTTGTACCTCTATCAACTCTTTAGAGTAGACTTATAGGACTTACTTTAAGTAAAATGAGGCGCAGAATCCACTGGTAAAAACCGCAATGTCCTACCTTTAACCGTTAAGGAGATCGAGTAAAATGGAGAATAATTGATATTTAAAAATGTGATATACAAACATTTTATTCGTTTGTTCCTTTATCAACTTTTGAGAGTAGACTTATAGGATTTTTATGTAAAATGAGGAGCTGAATCCACTGGTGAAAACCGCAATGTCCTATCTTTAACCGTTTAGGAGGTCGAGTAAAATGGAGAATAATAGATATTTAAAAATGTGATATATTAACATTTTTTTCGTTTGTACCTTTATCAACTCTTTAGAGTAGACTTATACAACTTATTTTATGTAAAATGAGGTGCTGAATCCTCTGGTGAAAACCGCAATGTCCTATATTTAACCGTTTAGGAGATCGAGTAAAATGGAGAATATTAGATATTTAAAAATGTGATATAAAAACCTTTTATTCGTTTGTACCTTTATTAACTATTGAGAGTAGACTTATAAGACTTATTTTATGTAAAATGAGGTGCTAAATTTACTGGTGAAAACCGCAATGTCCTATCTTTAACCGTTTAGGAGATAGAGTGAAATGGAGAATAACAGATATTTAAAAATGTGATATATTAACATTTTTTTCGTTTGCACCTTTATCAATTCTTTAGAGTAGACTTATAAGACTTATTTTATGTAAAATGAGGTGCTAAATCCACTGGTGAAAACCGCAATGTCCTATCTTTAACAGTTTAGGAGATAGAGTGAAATGGAGAATAACAGATATTTAAAAATGTGATATATTAACATTTTCTTCGTTTGTACCTTTATCAACTCGTTAGAGTAGACTTATAAGACTTATTTTATGTAAAATGAGGTGCTGAATCCACTGGTGAAAACCGCAATGTCCTATCTTTAACCGTTTAGGACATCGAGTAAAATGGAGAATATTAGATATTTAAAAATGTGATATATAAACCTTTTATTCGTTTGTACCTTTATCAACTTTTGAGAGTAGACTTATAAGACTTATTTTATGTAAAATGAGGTGCTGAATCCACTGGTAAAAACCGCAATGTCCTATCTTTAACCGTTTAGGACATCGAGTAAAATGGATAATATTAGATATTTAAAAATGAGATATATAATCCTTTTATTCGTTTGTACCTTTATCAACTTTTGAGAGTAGACTTATAGGACTTATTTTATGTAAAATAAGGTGCTAAATCCACTGGTGAAAACCGCAATGTCCTATCTTTAACCGGTTAGGACATCGAGTAAATTGGAGAATAATAGATATTTAAAAATGTGATATATAAACATTTTATTCGGTTGTACCTCTATCAACTCTTGAGAGTAGACTTATAAGATTTATTTTATGTAAAATAAGTTGCTGAATCCACTGGTGAAAACCGCAATGTCCTATCTTTAACCGTTTAGGAGATCGAGTAAAATGGAGAATAATAGATATTTAAAAATGTGATATATAACCATTTTATTCGTTTGTACCTTTATCAACTCTTAAAGTAGACTTATAGAATTAAATTTATGTAAAATGAGGTGCTGAATCCACTGGTGAAAACCGCAATGTCCTATCTTTAACTGTTTAGGAGATCGAGTAAAAAGGAGAATAATAGATATTTAAAAAGGTGATATATAAACATTTTATTCGTTTGAACCTTTATCAACTCTTTAGAGTAGACTTATAAGACTTATTTTATGTAAAATGAGGTGCTGAATCCACTGCTGAAAACCGCAATGTCCTATCTTTAACCGTTTAGGAAATCGAGTAAAATACAGAATAATAGATATTTAAAAATGTGATATATTAACATTTTTTTCGTTTGTACCTTTATCAACTCTTTAGAGTAGACTTATAAGACTTATTTTATGTAAAATGAGGTGCTGAATCCACTGGTGAAAACCGCAATGTCCTATCTTTAACCGTTTAGGACATCGAGTAAAAAGGAGAATATTAGATATTTAAAAATGTGATATATAAAACTTTTATTCGTTTGTACCTTTATCATCTCTTTAGAGTAGACTTATAAGACTTATTTTATGTAAAATGAGGTGCTGAATCCACTGGTGAAAACCGCAATGTCCTATCTTTAACCGTTTAGGAAATCGAGTAAAATACAGAATAATAGATATTTAAAAATGTGATATATTAACATTTTTTTCGTTTGTACCTTTATCAACTCTTTAGAGTAGACTCATAAGACTTATTTTATGTAAAATGAGGTGCTGAATCCACTGGTGAAAACCGCAATGTCCTATCTTTAACCGTTTAGGACATCGAGTAAAATGGAGAATATTAGATATTTAAAAATGTGATATATAAACCTTTTATTCGTTTGTACCTTTATCAACTTTTGAGAGTAGACTTATAAGACTTATTTTATGTAAAATGAGGTGCTAAATCCACTGGTGAAAACCGCAATGTCCTATCTTTAACCGTTTAGGAGATCGAGTAAAATGGAAAATAATAGATATTTAAAAATGTGATATATTAACATTTTCTTCGTTTGTACCTTTATCAACTCGTTAGAGTAGACGTATAGGACTTATTTTATGTAAAATGAGGTGCTGAATCCACTGGTGAAAACCGCAATGTCCTATCTTTAACTGTTTAGGAGATCGAGTAAAATGGAGAATAATAGATATTTAAAAATGTGATATATAAACATTTTATTCGGTTGTACCTCTATCAACTCTTGAGAGTAGACTTATAAGACTTATTTTATGTGAAATAAGGTGCTGAATCCACTGGTGAAAACCGCAATGTCCTATCTTTAACCGTTTAGGAGATCGAGTAAAATGGAGAATAATAGATCTTTAAAAATGTGATATATAAACATTTTATTCGTTTGTACCTTTATCAACTCTTTAGAGTAGACTTATAAAACTTATTTTATGTAAAATGAGGTGCTGAATCCACTGGTGAAAACCGCAATGTCCTATCTTTGACCGTTTAGGTCATCGAATAAAATGGAGAATAATAGATATTCAAAAATGTGATATATAACCATTTTATTCGTTTGTACCTTTATCAACTCGTTAGAGTAGACTTATAAGACTTATTTTATGTAAAATGAGGTGCTGAATCCACTGGTGAAAACCGCAATGTCCTATCTTTGACCGTTTAGGTCATCGAATAAAATAAAGAATAATAGATATTCAAAAATGTGATATATAACCATTTTATTCGTTTGTACCTTTATCAACTCGTTAGAGTAGACTTATAAGACTTATTTTATGTAAATTGAGGTGCTGAATCCACTGGTGAAAACCGCAATGTCCTATCTTTAACTGTTTAGGAGATCGAGTAAAATGGAGAATAATAGATATTTAAAAATGTGATATATAAACCTTTTATTCGTTTGTATCTTTATCAACTTTTGAAAGTAGACTTATAGGACTTATTTTATGTAAAATAAGGTGCTGAATCCACTGGTGAAAACCGCAATGTCCTATCTATAACCGTTTAGGACATCGAGGAAAATGGAGAATAATAGATATTTAAAAATGTGATATATACCCATTTTATTCGTTTGTACATTTATCAACTCTTTAAAGTAGACTTATAGGACTAAATTTATGTAAAATGAGGTGCTGAATCCACTGGTGAAAACCGCAATGTCCTATCTTTAACTGTTTAGGACATCGAGTAAAATGGATAATATTAGATATTTAAAAATGAGATATATAATCCTTTTATTCGTTTGTACCTTTATCAACTTTTGAGAGTAGACTTATAGGACTTATTTTATGTAAAATAAGGTGCTAAATCCACTGGTGAAAACCGCAATGTCCTATCTTTAACCGTTTAGGACATCGAGTAAAAAGGAGAATATTAGATATTTAAAAATGTGATATATAAACCTTTTATTCGTTTGTACCTTTATCATCTCTTTAGAGTAGACTTATAAGACTTATTTTATGTAAAATGAGGTGCTGAATCCACTGGTGAAAACCGCAATGTAATATCTTTAACCGTTTAGGAAATCGAGTAAAATACGGAATAATAGATATTTAAAAATGTGATATATTAACATTTTTTTCGTTTGTACTTTTATCAACTCTTTAGAGTAGACTTATAAGACTTATTTTATGTAAAATAAGGTGCTGAATCCACTGGTGAAAACCGCAATGTCCTATCTTTAACCGTTTAGGACATCGAGTAAAATGGAGAATATTAGATATTTAAAAATGTGATATATAAACCTTTTATTCGTTTGTACCTTTATCAACTTTTGAGAGTAGACTTATAAGACTTATTTTATGTAAAATGAGGTGCTGAATCCACTGGTGAAAACCGCAATGTCCTATCTTTAACCGTTTAGGAGATCGAGTAAAATGGAAAATAATAGATATTTAAAAATGTGATATATTAACATTTTTTTCGTTTGTACCTTTATCAACTCTTTAGAGTAGACTTATAAGACTTATTTTATGTAAAATGAGGTGCTGAATCCACTGGTGAAAACCGCCATGTAATATCTTTAACCGTTTAGGAAATCGAGTAAAATACGGAATAATAGATATTTAAAAATGTGATATATTAACATTTTTTTCGTTTGTACCTTTATCAACTCTTTAGAGTAGACTTATAAGACTTATTTTATGTAAAATAAGGTGCTGAATCCACTGGTGAAAACCGCAATGTCCTATCTTTAACCGTTTAGGACATCGAGTAAAATGGAGAATATTAGATATTTAAAAATGTGATATATAAACCTTTTATTCGTTTGTACCTTTATCAACTTTTGAGAGTAGACTTATAAGACTTATTTTATGTAAAATGAGGTGCTGAATCCACTGGTGAAAACCGCAATGTCCTATCTTTAACCGTTTAGGAGATCGAGTAAAATGGAGAATAATAGATATTTAAAAATGTGATATATTAACATTTTTTTCGTTTGTACCTTTATCAACTCTTTAGAGTAGACTTATAAGACTTATTTTATGTAAAATGAGGTGCTGAATCCACTGGTGAAAACCGCAATGTCCTATCTTTAACCGTTTAGGACATCGAGTAAAATGGATAATATTAGATATTTAAAAATGAGATATATAATCCTTTTATTCGTTTGTACCTTTATCAACTTTTGAGAGTAGACTTATAGGACTTATTTTATGTAAAATAAGGTGCTAAATCCACTGGTGAAAACCGCAATGTCCTATCTTTAACCGGTTAGGACATCGAGTAAATTGGAGAATAATAGATATTTAAAAATGTGATATATAAACATTTTATTCGGTTGTACCTCTATCAACTCTTGAGAGTAGACTTATAAGATTTATTTTATGTAAAATAAGTTGCTGAATCCACTGGTGAAAACCGCAATGTCCTATCTTTAACCGTTTAGGAGATCGAGTAAAATGGAGAATAATAGATATTTAAAAATGTGATATATAACCATTTTATTCGTTTGTACCTTTATCAACTCTTAAAGTAGACTTATAGGATTAAATTTATGTAAAATGAGGTGCTGAATCCACTGGTGAAAACCGCAATGTCCTATCTTTAACTGTTTAGGAGATCGAGTAAAAAGGAGAATAATAGATATTTAAAAAGGTGATATATAAACATTTTATTCGTTTGAACCTTTATCAACTCTTTAGAGTAGACTTATAAGACTTATTTTATGTAAAATGAGGTGCTGAATCCACTGGTGAAAACCGCAATGTCCTATCTTTAACCGTTTAGGACATCGAGTAAAATGGAGAATATTAGATATTTAAAAATGTGATATATAAACCTTTTATTCGTTTGTACCTTTATCAACTTTTGAGAGTAGACTTATAAGACTTATTTTATGTAAAATGAGGTGCTGAATCCACTGGTGAAAACCGCAATGTCCTATCTTTAACCGTTTAGGAGATCGAGTAAAATGGAAAATAATAGATATTTAAAAATGTGATATATTAACATTTTCTTCGTTTGTACCTTTATCAACTAGTTAGAGTAGACGTATAGGACTTATTTTATGTAAAATGAGGTGCTGAATCCACTGGTGAAAACCGCAATGTCCTATCTTTAACTGTTTAGGAGATCGAGTAAAATGGAGAATAATAGATATTTAAAAATGTGATATATAAACATTTTATTCGGTTGTACCTCTATCAACTCTTGAGAGTAGACTTATAAGACTTATTTTATGTGAAATAAGGTGCTGAATCCACTGGTGAAAACCGCAATGTCCTATCTTTAACTGTTTAGGAGATCGAGTAAAATGGAGAATAATAGATCTTTAAAAATGTGATATATAAACATTTTATTCGTTTGTACCTTTATCAACTCTTTAGAGTAGACTTATAAAACTTATTTTATGTAAAATGAGGTGCTGAATCCACTGGTGAAAACCGCAATGTCCTATCTTTGACCGTTTAGGTCATCGAATAAAATGGAGAATAATAGATATTCAAAAATGTGATATATAACCATTTTATTCGTTTGTACCTTTATCAACTCGTTAGAGTAGACTTATAAGACTTATTTTATGTAAAATGAGGTGCTGAATCCACTGGTGAAAACCGCAATGTCCTATCTTTGACCGTTTAGGTCATCGAATAAAATGGAGAATAATAGATATTCAAAAATGTGATATATAACCATTTTATTCGTTTGTACCTTTATCAACTCGTTAGAGTAGACTTATAAGACTTATTTTATGTAAATTGAGGTGCTGAATCCACTGGTGAAAACCGCAATGTCCTATCTTTAACTGTTTAGGAGATCGAGTAAAATGGAGAATAATAGATATTTAAAAATGTGATATATAAACCTTTTATTCGTTTGTATCTTTATCAACTTTTGAAAGTAGACTTATAGGACTTATTTTATGTAAAATAAGGTGCTGAATCCACTGGTGAAAACCGCAATGTCCTATCTTTAACCGTTTAGGACATCGAGGAAAATGGAGAATAATAGATATTTAAAAATGTGATATATACCCATTTTATTCGTTTGTACATTTATCAACTCTTTAAAGTAGACTTATAGGACTAAATTTATGTAAAATGAGGTGCTGAATCCACTGGTGAAAACCGCAATGTCCTATCTTTAACTGTTTAGGACATCGAGTAAAATGGAGAATATTAGATATTTAAAAATGTGATATATACCCCTTTTATTCGTTTGTACCTTGATCAACTTTTGAGAGTAGACTTTTAAGACTTATTTTATGTAAAATGAGGTGCTGAATCCACTGGTAAAAACCGCAATGTCCTATCTTTAACCGTTTAGGACATCGAGTAAAATAGATAATATTAGATATTTAAAAATGAGATATATAATCCTTTTATTCGTTTGTACCTTTATCAACTTTTGAGAGTAGACTTATAGGACTTATTTTATGTAAAATAAGGTGCTAAATCCACTGGTGAAAACCGCAATGTCCTATCTTTAACCGTTTAGGACATCGAGTAAAAAGGAGAATATTAGATATTTAAAAATGTGATATATAAACCTTTTATTCGTTTGTACCTTTATCATCTCTTTAGAGTAGACTTATAAGACTTATTTTATGTAAAATGAGGTGCTGAATCCACTGGTGAAAACCGCAATGTCCTATCTTTAACCGTTTAGGAAATCGAGTAAAATACGGAATAATAGATATTTAAAAATGTGATATATTAACATTTTTTTCGTTTGTACCTTTATCAACTCTTTAGAGTAGACTTATAAGACTTATTTTATGTAAAATAAGGTGCTGAATCCACTGGTGAAAACCGCAATGTCCTATCTTTAACCGTTTAGGACATCGAGTAAAATGGAGAATATTAGATATTTAAAAATGTGATATATAAACCTTTTATTCGTTTGTACCTTTATCAACTTTTGAGAGTAGACTTATAAGACTTATTTTATGTAAAATGAGGTGCTGAATCCACTGGTGAAAACCGCAATGTCCTATCTTTAACCGTTTAGGAGATCGAGTAAAATGGAAAATAATAGATATTTAAAAATGTGATATATTAACATTTTCTTCGTTTGTACCTTTATCAACTCGTTAGAGTAGACTTATAAGACTTATTTTATGTAAAATGAGGTGCTGAATCCACTGGTGAAAACCGCAATGTCCTATCTTTAACCGTTTAGGACATCGAGTAAAATGGAGAATATTAGATATTTAAAAATGTGATATATAAACCTTTTATTCGTTTGTACCTTTATCAACTTTTGAGAGTAGACTTATAAGTTTTATTTTATGTAAAATGAGGTGCTGAATCCACTGGTGAAAACCGCAATGTCCTATCTTTAACCGTTTAGGAGATCGAGTAAAATGGAGAATAATAGATATTTAAAAATGTGATATATTAACATTTTTTTCGTTTGTACCTTTATCAACTCTTTAGAGTAGACTTATAAGACTTATTTTATGTAAAATGAGGTGCTGAATCCACTGGTGAAAACCGCAATGTCCTATCTTTAACCGTTTAGGACATCGTGTAAAATGGATAATATTAGATATTTAAAAATGAGATATATAATCCTTTTATTCGTTTGTACCTTTATCAACTTTTGAGAGTAGACTTATAGGACTTATTTTATGTAAATTAAGGTGCTAAATCCACTGGTGAACACCGCAATGTCCTATCTTTAACCGGTTAGGACATCGAGTAAATTGGAGAATAATAGATATTTAAAAATGTGATATATAAACATTTTATTCGGTTGTACCTCTATCAACTCTTGAGAGTAGACTTATAAGATTTATTTTATGTAAAATAAGTTGCTGAATCCACTGGTGAAAACCGCAATGTCCTATCTTTAACCGTTTAGGAGATCGAGTAAAATGGAGAATAATAGATATTTAAAAATGTGATATATAACCATTTTATTCGTTTGTACCTTTATCAACTCTTTAGAGTAGACTTATAAGACTTATTTTATGTAAAATGAGGTGCTGAATCCACTGCTGAAAACCGCAATGTCCTATCTTTAACCGTTTAGGAAATCGAGTAAAATACAGAATAATAGATATTTAAAAATGTGATATATTAACATTTTATTCGTTTGTACCTTTATCAACTCTTTAGAGTAGACTTATAAGACTTATTTTATGTAAAATGAGGTGCTAAATCCACTGGTGAAAACCGCAATGTCCTATCTTTAACTGTTTAGGAGATCGAGTAAAAAGGAGAATAATAGATATTTAAAAAGGTGATATATAAACATTTTATTCGTTTGAACCTTTATCAACTCTTTAGAGTAGACTTATAAGACTTATTTTATGTAAAATGAGGTGCTGAATCCACTGCTGAAAACCGCAATGTCCTATCTTTAACCGTTTAGGAAATCGAGTAAAATACAGAATAATAGATATTTAAAAATGTGATATATTAACATTTTTTTCGTTTGTACCTTTATCAACTCTTTAGAGTAGACTTATAAGACTTATTTTATGTAAAATGAGGTGCTGAATCCACTGGTGAAAACCGCAATGTCCTATCTTTAACCGTTTAGGACATCGAGTAAAAAGGAGAATATTAGATATTTAAAAATGTGATATATAAAACTTTTATTCGTTTGTACCTTTATCATCTCTTTAGAGTAGACTTATAAGACTTATTTTATGTAAAATGAGGTGCTGAATCCACTGGTGAAAACCGCAATGTCCTATCTTTAACCGTTTAGGAAATCGAGTAAAATACAGAATAATAGATATTTAAAAATGTGATATATTAACATTTTTTTCGTTTGTACCTTTATCAACTCTTTAGAGTAGACTTATAAGACTTATTTTATGTAAAATGAGGTGCTGAATCCACTGGTGAAAACCGCAATGTCCTATCTTTAACCGTTTAGGACATCGAGTAAAATGGAGAATATTAGATATTTAAAAATGTGATATATAAACCTTTTATTCGTTTGTACCTTTATCAACTTTTGAGAGTAGACTTATAAGACTTATTTTATGTAAAATGAGGTGCTGAATCCACTGGTGAAAACCGCAATGTCCTATCTTTAACCGTTTAGGAGATCGAGTAAAATGGAAAATAATAGATATTTAAAAATGTGATATATTAACATTTTCTTCGTTTGTACCTTTATCAACTCGTTAGAGTAGACGTATAGGACTTATTTTATGTAAAATGAGGTGCTGAATCCACTGGTGAAAACCGCAATGTCCTATCTTTAACTGTTTAGGAGATCGAGTAAAATGGAGAATAATAGATATTTAAAAATGTGATATATAAACATTTTATTCGGTTGTACCTCTATCAACTCTTGAGAGTAGACTTATAAGACTTATTTTATGTGAAATAAGGTGCTGAATCCACTGGTGAAAACCGCAATGTCCTACCTTTAACTGTTTAGGAGATCGAGTAAAATGGAGAATAATAGATCTTTAAAAATGTGATATATAAACATTTTATTCGTTTGTACCTTTATCAACTCGTTAGAGTAGACTTATAAGACTTATTTTATGTAAATTGAGGTGCTGAATCCACTGGTGAAAACCGCAATGTCCTATCTTTGACCGTTTAGGTCATCGAATAAAATGGAGAATAATAGATATTCAAAAATGTGATATATAACCATTTTATTCGTTTGTACCTTTATCAACTCGTTAGAGTAGACTTATAAGACTTATTTTATGTAAATTGAGGTGCTGAATCCACTGGTGAAAACCGCAATGTCCTATCTTTAACTGTTTAGGAGATCGAGTAAAATGGAGAATAATAGATATTTAAAAATGTGATATATAAACCTTTTATTCGTTTGTATCTTTATCAACTTTTGAAAGTAGACTTATAGGACTTATTTTATGTAAAATAAGGTGCTGAATCCACTGGTGAAAACCGCAATGTCCTATCTTTAACCGTTTAGGACATCGAGTAAAATGGAGAATATTAGATATTTAAAAATGTGATATATAAACCTTTTATTCGTTTGTACCTTTATCAACTTTTGAGAGTAGACTTATAAGTTTTATTTTATGTAAAATGAGGTGCTGAATCCACTGGTGAAAACCGCAATGTCCTATCTTTAACCGTTTAGGAGATCGAGTAAAATGGAGAATAATAGATATTTAAAAATGTGATATATTAACATTTTTTTCGTTTGTACCTTTATCAACTCTTTAGAGTAGACTTATAAGACTTATTTTATGTAAAATGAGGTGCTGAATCCACTGGTGAAAACCGCAATGTCCTATCTTTAACCGTTTAGGAGATCGAGTAAAATGGAGAATAATAGATATTTAAAAATGTGATATATATACCTTTTATTCGTTTGTACCTTTATCAACTTTTGAGAGTAGACTTATAAGACTTATTTTATGTAAAATGAGGTGCTGAATCCACTGGTGAAAACCGCAATGTCCTATCTTTAACCGTTTAGGAGATCGAGTAAAATACAGAATAATAGATATTTAAAAATGTGATATATTAACATTTTTTTCGTTTGTACCTTTATCAACTCTTTAGAGTAGACTTATAAGACTTATTTTATGTAAAATGAGGTGCTGAATCCACTGGTGAAAACCGCAATGTCCTATCTTTAACCGTTTAGGACATCGAGTAAAAAGGAGAATATTAGATATTTAAAAATGTGATATATAAAACTTTTATTCGTTTGTACCTTTATCATCTCTTTAGAGTAGACTTATAAGACTTATTTTATGTAAAATGAGGTGCTGAATCCACTGGTGAAAACCGCAATGTCCTATCTTTAACCGTTTAGGAAATCGAGTAAAATACAGAATAATAGATATTTAAAAATGTGATATATTAACATTTTTTTCGTTTGTACCTTTATCAACTCTTTAGAGTAGACTTATAAGACTTATTTTATGTAAAATGAGGTGCTGAATCCACTGGTGAAAACCGCAATGTCCTATCTTTAACCGTTTAGGACATCGAGTAAAATGGAGAATATTAGATATTTAAAAATGTGATATATAAACCTTTTATTCGTTTGTACCTTTATCAACTTTTGAGAGTAGACTTATAAGACTTATTTTATGTAAAATGAGGTGCTGAATCCACTGGTGAAAACCGCAATGTCCTATCTTTAACCGTTTAGGAGATCGAGTAAAATGGAAAATAATAGATATTTAAAAATGTGATATATTAACATTTTCTTCGTTTGTACCTTTATCAACTCGTTAGAGTAGACGTATAGGACTTATTTTATGTAAAATGAGGTGCTGAATCCACTGGTGAAAACCGCAATGTCCTATCTTTAACTGTTTAGGAGATCGAGTAAAATGGAGAATATTAGATATTTAAAAATGTGATATATAAACCTTTTATTCGTTTGTACCTTTATCATCTCTTTAGAGTAGACTTATAAGACTTATTTTATGTAAAATGAGGTGCTGAATCCACTGGTGAAAACCGCAATGTCCTATCTTTAACCGTTTAGGAAATCGAGTAAAATACGGAATAATAGATATTTAAAAATGTGATATATAACCATTTTATTCGTTTGTACCTTTATCAACTCGTTAGAGTAGACTTATAAGACTTATTTTATGTAAATTGAGGTGCTGAATCCACTGGTGAAAACCGCAATGTCCTATCTTTAACTGTTTAGGAGATCGAGTAAAATGGAGAATAATAGATATTTAAAAATGTGATATATAAACCTTTTATTCGTTTGTATCTTTATCAACTTTTGAAAGTAGACTTATAGGACTTATTTTATGTAAAATAAGGTGCTGAATCCACTGGTGAAAACCGCAATGTCCTATCTTTTACCGTTTAGGACATCGAGGAAAATGGAGAATAATAGATATTTAAAAATGTGATATATACTAATTTTATTCGTTTGCACATTTATCAACTCTTTAAAGTAGACTTATAGGACTAAATTTATGTAAAATGAGGTGCTGAATCCACTGGTGAAAACCGCAATGTCCTATCTTTAACTGTTTAGGAGATCGAGTAAAATGGAGAATAATAGATATTTAAAAATGTGATATATAAACCTTTTATTCGTTTGTATCTTTATCAACTTTTGAAAGTAGACTTATAGGACTTATTTTATGTAAAATAAGGTGCTGAATCCACTGGTGAAAACCGCAATGTCCTATCTTTAACCGTTTAGGACATCGAGTAAAATGGAGAATATTAGATATTTAAAAATGTGATATATAAACCTTTTATTCGTTTGTACCTTTATCAACTTTTGAGAGTAGACTTATAAGTTTTATTTTATGTAAAATGAGGTGCTGAATCCACTGGTGAAAACCGCAATGTCCTATCTTTAACCGTTTAGGAGATCGAGTAAAATGGAGAATAATAGATATTTAAAAATGTGATATATTAACATTTTTTTCGTTTGTACCTTTATCAACTCTTTAGAGTAGACTTATAAGACTTATTTTATGTAAAATGAGGTGCTGAATCCACTGGTGAAAACCGCAATGTCCTATCTTTAACCGTTTAGGAGATCGAGTAAAATGGAGAATAATAGATATTTAAAAATGTGATATATATACCTTTTATTCGTTTGTACCTTTATCAACTTTTGAGAGTAGACTTATAAGACTTATTTTATGTAAAATGAGGTGCTGAATCCACTGGTGAAAACCGCAATGTCCTATCTTTAACCGTTTAGGAGATCGAGTAAAATACAGAATAATAGATATTTAAAAATGTGATATATTAACATTTTTTTCGTTTGTACCTTTATCAACTCTTTAGAGTAGACTTATAAGACTTATTTTATGTAAAATGAGGTGCTGAATCCACTGGTGAAAACCGCAATGTCCTATCTTTAACCGTTTAGGACATCGAGTAAAAAGGAGAATATTAGATATTTAAAAATGTGATATATAAAACTTTTATTCGTTTGTACCTTTATCATCTCTTTAGAGTAGACTTATAAGACTTATTTTATGTAAAATGAGGTGCTGAATCCACTGGTGAAAACCGCAATGTCCTATCTTTAACCGTTTAGGAAATCGAGTAAAATACAGAATAATAGATATTTAAAAATGTGATATATTAACATTTTTTTCGTTTGTACCTTTATCAACTCTTTAGAGTAGACTTATAAGACTTATTTTATGTAAAATGAGGTGCTGAATCCACTGGTGAAAACCGCAATGTCCTATCTTTAACCGTTTAGGACATCGAGTAAAATGGAGAATATTAGATATTTAAAAATGTGATATATAAACCTTTTATTCGTTTGTACCTTTATCAACTTTTGAGAGTAGACTTATAAGACTTATTTTATGTAAAATGAGGTGCTGAATCCACTGGTGAAAACCGCAATGTCCTATCTTTAACCGTTTAGGAGATCGAGTAAAATGGAAAATAATAGATATTTAAAAATGTGATATATTAACATTTTATTCGTTTGTATCTTTATCAACTTTTGAAAGTAGACTTATAGGACTTATTTTATGTAAAATAAGGTGCTGAATCCACTGGTGAAAACCGCAATGTCCTATCTTTAACCGTTTAGGACATCGAGTAAAATGGAGAATATTAGATATTTAAAAATGTGATATATAAACCTTTTATTCGTTTGTACCTTTATCAACTTTTGAGAGTAGACTTATAAGTTTTATTTTATGTAAAATGAGGTGCTGAATCCACTGGTGAAAACCGCAATGTCCTATCTTTAACCGTTTAGGAGATCGAGTAAAATGGAGAATAATAGATATTTAAAAATGTGATATATTAACATTTTTTTCGTTTGTACCTTTATCAACTCTTTAGAGTAGACTTATAAGACTTATTTTATGTAAAATGAGGTGCTGAATCCACTGGTGAAAACCGCAATGTCCTATCTTTAACCGTTTAGGAGATCGAGTAAAATGGAGAATAATAGATATTTAAAAATGTGATATATATACCTTTTATTCGTTTGTACCTTTATCAACTTTTGAGAGTAGACTTATAAGACTTATTTTATGTAAAATGAGGTGCTGAATCCACTGGTGAAAACCGCAATGTCCTATCTTTAACCGTTTAGGAGATCGAGTAAAATACAGAATAATAGATATTTAAAAATGTGATATATTAACATTTTTTTCGTTTGTACCTTTATCAACTCTTTAGAGTAGACTTATAAGACTTATTTTATGTAAAATGAGGTGCTGAATCCACTGGTGAAAACCGCAATGTCCTATCTTTAACCGTTTAGGACATCGAGTAAAAAGGAGAATATTAGATATTTAAAAATGTGATATATAAAACTTTTATTCGTTTGTACCTTTATCATCTCTTTAGAGTAGACTTATAAGACTTATTTTATGTAAAATGAGGTGCTGAATCCACTGGTGAAAACCGCAATGTCCTATCTTTAACCGTTTAGGAAATCGAGTAAAATACAGAATAATAGATATTTAAAAATGTGATATATTAACATTTTTTTCGTTTGTACCTTTATCAACTCTTTAGAGTAGACTTATAAGACTTATTTTATGTAAAATGAGGTGCTGAATCCACTGGTGAAAACCGCAATGTCCTATCTTTAACCGTTTAGGACATCGAGTAAAATGGAGAATATTAGATATTTAAAAATGTGATATATAAACCTTTTATTCGTTTGTACCTTTATCAACTTTTGAGAGTAGACTTATAAGACTTATTTTATGTAAAATGAGGTGCTGAATCCACTGGTGAAAACCGCAATGTCCTATCTTTAACCGTTTAGGAGATCGAGTAAAATGGAAAATAATAGATATTTAAAAATGTGATATATTAACATTTTCTTCGTTTGTACCTTTATCAACTCGTTAGAGTAGACGTATAGGACTTATTTTATGTAAAATGAGGTGCTGAATCCACTGGTGAAAACCGCAATGTCCTATCTTTAACTGTTTAGGAGATCGAGTAAAATGGAGAATATTAGATATTTAAAAATGTGATATATAAACCTTTTATTCGTTTGTACCTTTATCATCTCTTTAGAGTAGACTTATAAGACTTATTTTATGTAAAATGAGGTGCTGAATCCACTGGTGAAAACCGCAATGTCCTATCTTTAACCGTTTAGGAAATCGAGTAAAATACGGAATAATAGATATTTAAAAATGTGATATATAACCATTTTATTCGTTTGTACCTTTATCAACTCGTTAGAGTAGACTTATAAGACTTATTTTATGTAAATTGAGGTGCTGAATCCACTGGTGAAAACCGCAATGTCCTATCTTTAACTGTTTAGGAGATCGAGTAAAATGGAGAATAATAGATATTTAAAAATGTGATATATAAACCTTTTATTCGTTTGTATCTTTATCAACTTTTGAAAGTAGACTTATAGGACTTATTTTATGTAAAATAAGGTGCTGAATCCACTGGTGAAAACCGCAATGTCCTATCTTTTACCGTTTAGGACATCGAGGAAAATGGAGAATAATAGATATTTAAAAATGTGATATATACTAATTTTATTCGTTTGCACATTTATCAACTCTTTAAAGTAGACTTATAGGACTAAATTTATGTAAAATGAGGTGCTGAATCCACTGGTGAAAACCGCAATGTCCTATCTTTAACTGTTTAGGACATCGAGTAAAATGGAGAATATTAGATATTTAAAAATGTGATATATACCCCTTTTATTCGTTTGTACCTTGATCAACTTTTGAGAGTAGACTTTTAAGACTTATTTTATGTAAAATGAGGTGCTGAATCCACTGGTAAAAACCGCAATGTCCTATCTTTAACCGTTTAGGACATCGAGTAAAATGGATAATATTAGATATTTAAAAATGAGATATATAATCCTTTTATTCGTTTGTACCTTTATCAACTTTTGAGAGTAGACTTATAGGACTTATTTTATGTAAAATAAGGTGCTAAATCCACTGGTGAAAACCGCAATGTCCTATCTTTAACCGTTTAGGACATCGAGTAAAAAGGAGAATATTAGATATTTAAAAATGTGATATATAAACCTTTTATTCGTTTGTACCTTTATCATCTCTTTAGAGTAGACTTATAAGACTTATTTTATGTAAAATGAGGTGCTGAATCCACTGGTGAAAACCGCAATGTCCTATCTTTAACCGTTTAGGAAATCGAGTAAAATACGGAATAATAGATATTTAAAAATGTGATATATTAACATTTTTTTCGTTTGTATCTTTATCAACTCTTTAGAGTAGACTTATAAGACTTATTTTATGTAAAATGAGGTGCTGAATCCACTGGTGAAAACCGCAATGTCCTATCTTTAACCGTTTAGGACATCGAGTAAAATGGAGAATATTAGATATTTAAAAATGTGATATATAAACCTTTTATTCGTTTGTACCTTTATCAACTTTTGAGAGTAGACTTATAAGACTTATTTTATGTAAAATGAGGTGCTGAATCCACTGGTGAAAACCGCAATGTCCTATCTTTAACCGTTTAGGAGATCGAGTAAAATGGAAAATAATAGATATTTAAAAATGTGATATATTAACATTTTCTTCGTTTGTACCTTTATCAACTCGTTAGAGTAGTCTTATAAGACTTATTTTATGTAAAATGAGGTGCTGAATCCACTGGTGAAAACCGCAATGTCCTATCTTTAACCGTTTAGGACATCGAGTAAAATGGAGAATATTAGATATTTAAAAATGTGATATATAAACCTTTTATTCGTTTGTACCTTTATCAACTTTTGAGAGTAGACTTATAAGTTTTATTTTATGTAAAATGAGGTGCTGAATCCACTGGTGAAAACCGCAATGTCCTATCTTTAACCGTTTAGGAGATCGAGTAAAATGGAGAATAATAGATATTTAAAAATGTGATATATTAACATTTTTTTCGTTTGTACCTTTATCAACTCTTTAGAGTAGACTTATAAGACTTATTTTATGTAAAATGAGGTGCTGAATCCACTGGTGAAAACCGCAATGTCCTATCTTTAACCGTTTAGGAGATCGAGTAAAATGGAGAATAATAGATATTTAAAAATGTGATATATATACCTTTTATTCGTTTGTACCTTTATCAACTTTTGAGAGTAGACTTATAAGACTTATTTTATGTAAAATGAGGTGCTGAATCCACTGGTGAAAACCGCAATGTCCTATCTTTAACCGTTTAGGAGATCGAGTAAAATGGAGAATAATAGGTATTTAAAAATGTGATATATTAACATTTTCTTCGATTGTACCTTTATCAACTCGTTAGAGTAGACTTATAGGACTTATTTTATGTAAAATGAGGTGCTGAATCCACTGGTGAAAACCGCAATGTCCTATCTTTAACTGTTTAGGAGATCGAGTAAAATGGAGAATAATAGATATTTAAAAATGTGATATATAAACATTTTATTCGGTTGTACCTCTATCAACTCTTGAGAGTAGACTTATAAGACTTATTTTATGTAAAATAAGGTGCTGAATCCACTGGTGAAAACCGCAATGTCCTATCTTTAACTGTTTAGGAGATCGAGTAAAATGGAGAATAATAGATCTTTAAAAATGTGATATATAAACATTTTATTCGTTTGTACCTTTATCAACTCTTTAGAGTAGACTTATAAGACTTATTTTATGTAAAATGAGGTGCTGAATCCACTGGTGAAAACCGCAATGTCCTATCTTTGACCGTTTAGGTCATCGAATAAAATGGAGAATAATAGATATTCAAAAATGTGATATATAACCATTTTATTCGTTTGTACCATTATCAACTCGTTAGAGTAGACTTATAAGACTTATTTTATGTAAAATGAGGTGCTAAATCCACTGGTGAAAACCGCAATGTCCTATCTTTAACTGTTTAGGAGATCGAGTAAAATGGAGAATAATAGATATTTAAAAATGTGATATATAAACCTTTTATTCGTTTGTATCTTTATCAACTTTTGAAAGTAGACTTATAGGACTTATTTTATGTAAAATAAGGTGCTGAATCCACTGGTGAAAACCGCAATGTCCTATCTTTAACCGTTTAGGACATCGAGTAAAATGGAGAATAATAGATATTTAAAAATGTGATATATACCCATTTTATTCGTTTGTACATTTATCAACTCTTTAAAGTAGACTTATAGGACTAAATTTATGTAAAATGAGGTGCTGAATCCACTGGTGGAAACCGCAATGTCCTATCTTTAACTGTTTAGGACATCGAGTAAAATGGAGAATATTAGATATTTAAAATGTGATATATACCCCTTTTATTCGTTTGTACCTTGATCAACTTTTGAGAGTAGACTTTTAAAACTTATTTTATGTAAAATGAGGTGCTGAATTCACTGGTGAAAACCGCAATGTCCTATCTTTAACCGTTTAGGAGATCGAGTAAAATGGAGAATATTAGATATTTAAAAATGTGATATATAAACCTTTTATTCGTTTGTACCTTTATCAACTTTTGAGAGTAGACTTATAAGACTTATTTTATGTAAAATGAGGTGCTGAATCCACTGGTGAAAACCGCAATGTCCTATCTTTGACCGTTTAGGTGATCGAGTAAAATGGAGAATAATAGGTATTTAAAAATGTGATATATAAACCTTTTATTCGTTTGTACCTTTATCAACTTTTGAGAGTAGACTTATAGGACTTATTTTATGTAAAATAAGGTGCTAAATCCACTGGTGAAAACCGCAATGTCCTATCTTTAACCGTTTAGGAGATCGAGTAAAATGGAAAATAATAGATATTTAAAAATGTGATATATTAACATTTTCTTCGTTTGTACCTTTATCAACTCGTTAGAGTAGACTTATAAGACATATTTTATGTAAAATGAGGTGCTGAATCCACTGGTGAAAACCGCAATGTCCTATCTTTACCCGTTTAGGACATCGAGTAAAATGGAGAATATTAGATATTTAAAAATGTGATATATATACCTTTTATTCGTTTGTACCTTTATCAACTTTTGAGAGTAGACTTATAAGACTTATTTTATGTAAAATGAGGTGCTGAATCCACTGGTGAAAACCGCAATGTCCTATCTTTAACCGTTTAGGAGATCGAGTAAAATGGATAATAATAGGTATTTAAAAATGTGATATATTAACATTTTCTTCGTTTGTACCTTTATCAACTCGTTAGAGTAGACGTATAGGACTTATTTTATGTAAAATGAGGTGCTGAATCCACTGGTGAAAACCGCAATGTCCTATCTTTAACTGATTAGGAGATCGAGTAAAATGGAGAATAATAGCTATTTAAAAATGTGATATATAAACATTTTATTCGGTTGTACCTCTATCAACTCTTGAGAGTAGACTTATAAGACTTATTTTATGTAAAATAAGGTGCTGAATCCACTGGTGAAAACCGCAATGTTCTATCTTTAACTGTTTAGGAGATCGAGTAAAATGGAGAATAATAGATATTCAAAAATGTGATATATAACCATTTTATTCGTTTGTACCTTTATCAACTCGTTAGAGTAGACTTATAAGACTTATTTTATGTAAAATGAGGTGCTGAATCCACTGGTGAAAACCGCAATGTCCTATCTTTGACCGATTAGGTCATCGAATAAAATGGAGAATAATAGATATTCAAAAATGTGATATATAACCATTTTATTCGTTTGTACCTTTATCAACTCGTTAGAGTAGACTTATAAGACTTATTTTATGTAAAATGAGGTGCTGAATCCACTGGTGAAAACCGCAATGTCCTATCTTTAACTGTTTAGGAGATCGAGTAAAATGGAGAATAATAGATATTTAAAAATGTGATATATAAACCTTTTATTCGTTTGTATCTTTATCAACCTTTGAAAGTAGACTTATAGGACTTATTTTATGTAAAATAAGGTGCTGAATCCACTGGTGAAAACCGCAATGTCCTATCTTTAACCGTTTAGGACATCGAGTAAAATGGAGAATAATAGATATTTAAAAATGTGATATATACCCATTTTATTCGTTTGTACATTTATCAACTCTTTAAAGTAGACTTATAGGACTAAATTTATGTAAAATGAGGTGCTGAATCCACTGGTGAAAACCGCAATGTCCTATCTTTAACCGTTTAGGACATCGAGTAAAATGGATAATATTAGATATTTAAAAATGAGATATATAATCCTTTTATTCGTTTGTACCTTGATCAACTTTTGAGAGTAGACTTTTAAGACTTATTTTATGTAAAATGAGGTGCTGAATCCACTGGTAAAAACCGCAATGTCCTATCTTTAACCGTTTAGGACATCGAGTAAAATGGATAATATTAGATATTTAAAAATGAGATATATAATCCTTTTATTCGTTTGTACCTTTATCAACTTTTGAGAGTAGACTTATAGGACTTATTTTATGTAAAATAAGGTGCTGAATCCACTGGTGAAAACCGCAATGTCCTATCTTTAACCGTTTAGGAGATCGAGTAAAATGGAGAATAATAGATATTTAAAAATTTGATATATAACCATTTTATTCGTTTGTACCTTTATCAACTCTTAAAGTAGACTTATAGGATTAAGTTTATGTAAAATGAGGTGCTGAATCCACTGGTGAAAACCGCAATGTCCTATCTTTAACTGTTTAGGAGATCGAGTAAAAAGGAGAATAATAGATATTTAAAAAGGTGATATATAAACATTTTATTCGTTTGAACCTTTATCAACTCTTTAGAGTAGACTTATAAGACTTATTTTATGTAAAATGAGGTGCTGAATCCACTGCTGAAAACCGCAATGTCCTATCTTTAACCGTTTAGGAAATCGAGTAAAATACAGAATAATAGATATTTAAAAATGTGATATATTAACATTTTTTTCGTTTGTACCTTTATCAACTCTTTAGAGTAGACTTATAAGACTTATTTTATGTAAAATGAGGTGCTGAATCCACTGGTGAAAACCGCAATGTCCTATCTTTAACCGTTTAGGACATCGAGTAAAAAGGAGAATATTAGATATTTAAAAATGTGATATATAAACCTTTTATTCGTTTGTACCTTTATCATCTCTTTAGAGTAGACTTATAAGACTTATTTTATGTAAAATGAGGTGCTGAATCCACTGGTGAAAACCGCAATGTCCTATCTTTAACCGTTTAGGAAATCGAGTAAAATACAGAATAATAGATATTTAAAAATGTGATATATCAACATTTTTTTCGTTTGTACCTTTATCAACTCTTTAGAGTAGACTTATAAGACTTATTTTATGTAAAATGAGGTGCTGAATCCACTGGTGAAAACCGCAATGTCCTATCTTTAACCGTTTAGGAGATCGAGTAAAATGGAGAATAATAGATATTTAAAAATGTGATATATATACCTTTTATTCGTTTGTACCTTTATCAACTTTTGAGAGTAGACTTATAAGACTTATTTTATGTAAAATGAGGTGCTGAATCCACTGGTGAAAACCGCAATGTCCTATCTTTAACCGTTTAGGAGATCGAGTAAAATGGAGAATAATAGGTATTTAAAAATGTGATATATTAACATTTTCTTCGTTTGTACCTTTATCAACTCGTTAGAGTAGACTTATAGGACTTATTTTATGTAAAATGAGGTGCTGAATCCACTGGTGAAAACCGCAATGTCCTATCTTTAACTGTTTAGGAGATCGAGTAAAATGGAGAATAATAGATATTTAAAAATGTGATATATAAACATTTTATTCGGCTGTACCTCTATCAACTCTTGAGAGTAGACTTATAAGACTTATTTTATGTAAAATAAGGTGCTGAATCCACTGGTGAAAACCGCAATGTCCTATCTTTAACTGTTTAGGAGATCGAGTAAAATGGAGAATAATAGATCTTTAAAAATGTGATATATAAACATTTTATTCGTTTGTACCTTTATCAACTCTTTAGAGTAGACTTATAAGACTTATTTTATGTAAAATGAGGTGCTGAATCCACTGGTGAAAACCGCAATGTAATATCTTTGACCGTTTAGGTCATCGAATAAAATGGAGAATAATAGATATTCAAAAATGTGATATATAACCATTTTATTCGTTTGTACCTTTATCAACTCGTTAGAGTAGACTTATAAGACTTATTTTATGTAAAATGAGGTGCTGAATCCACTGGTGAAAACCGCAATGTCCTATCTTTAACTGTTTAGGAGATCGAGTAAAATGGAGAATAATAGATATTTAAAAATGTGATATATAAACCTTTTATTCGTTTGTATCTTTATCAACTTTTGAAAGTAGACTTATAGGACTTATTTTATGTAAAATAAGGTGCTGAATCCACTGGTGAAAACCGCAATGTCCTATCTTTAACCGTTTAGGACATCGAGTAAAATGGAGAATAATAGATATTTAAAAATGTGATATATACCCATTTTATTCATTTGTACATTTATCAACTCTTTAAAGTAGACTTATAGGACTAAATTTATGTAAAATGAGGTGCTGAATCCTCTGGTGAAAACCGCAATGTCCTATCTTTAACTGTTTAGGACATCGAGTAAAATGGAGAATATTAGATATTTAAAATGTGATATATACCCCTTTTATTCGTTTGTACCTTGATCAACTTTTGAGAGTAGACTTTTAAGACTTATTTTATGTAAAATGAGGTGCTGAATCCACTGGTGAAAACCGCAATGTCCTATCTTTGACCGTTTAGGTGATCGAGTAAAATGGAGAATAATAGGTATTTAAAAATGTGATATATAAACCTTTTATTCGTTTGTACCTTTATCAACTTTTGAGAGTAGACTTATAGGACTTATTTTATGTAAAATAAGGTGCTAAATCCACTGGTGAAAACCGCAATGTCCTATCTTTAACCGTTTAGGAGATCGAGTAAAATGGAAAATAATAGATATTTAAAAATGTGATATATTAACATTTTTTTCGTTTGTACCTTTATCAACTCGTTAGAGTAGACTTATAAGACTTATTTTATGTAAAATGAGGTGCTGAATCCACTGGTGAAAACCGCAATGTCCTATCTTTACCCGTTTAGGACATCGAGTAAAATGGAGAATATTAGATATTTAAAAATGTGATATATAAACCTTTTATTCGTTTGTACCTTTATCAACTTTTGAGAGTAGACTTATAGGACTTATTTTATGTAAAATGAGGTGCTGAATCCACTGGTGAAAACCGCAATGTCCTATCTTTGACCGTTTAGGTGATCGAGTAAAATGGAGAATAATAGGTATTTAAAAATGTGATATATAACCATTTTATTCGTTTGTACCTTTATCAACTTTTGAGAGTAGACTTATAAGAATTATTTTATGTAAAATGAGGTGCTGAATCCACTGGTGAAAACCGCAATGTCCTATTTTTGACCGTTTAGGTCATCGAATAAAATGGAGAATAATAGATATTCAAAAATGTGATATATAACCATTTTCTTCGTTTGTACCTTTGTCAACTCGTTAGAGTAGACTTATAGGAATTATTTTATGTAAAATGAGGTGCTGAATCCACTGGTGAAAACCGCAATGTTCTATCGTGAACCGTTTAGGACATCGAGTAAATTGGAGAATAATAGATATTTAAAAATGTGATATATAAACATTTTATTCGGTTGTACCTCTATCAACTCTTGAGAGTAGACTTATAAGACTTATTTTATGTAAAATAAGGTGCTGAATCCACTGGTGAAAACCGCAATGTAGTATCTTTAACCGTTTAAGAGAAAGAGTAAAATGGAGAATAATAGATATTTAAAAATGTGATATATTAACATTTTTTCCGTTTGTACCTTTATCAACTCGTTAGAGTAGACTTATAAGACTTATTTTATGTAAAATGAGGTGCTGAATCCACTGGTGAAAACCGCAATGTCCTATCTTTAACTGTTTAGGAGATCGAGTAAAATGGAGAATAATAGATATTTAAGAATGTGATATATAAACATTTTATTCGTTTGTACCTTTATCAACTCTTTAGAGTAGACTTATAGGAATTATTTTATGTAAAATGAGGTGCTGAATCCACTGGTGAAAACCGCAATGTTCTATCGTGAACCGTTTAGGACATCGAGTAAATTGGAGAATAATAGATATTTAAAAATGTGATATATAAACATTTTATTCGGTTGTACCTCTATCAACTCTTGAGAGTAGACTTATAAGACTTATTTTATGTAAAATAAGGTGCTGAATCCACTGGTGAAAACCGCAATGTCCTATCTTTAACCGTTTAAGAGAAAGAGTAAAATGGAGAATAATAGATATTTAAAAATGTGATATAATAACATTTTTTCCGTTTGTACCTTTATCAACTCGTTAGAGTAGACTTATAAGACTTATTTTATGTAAAATGAGGTGCTGAATCCACTGGTGAAAACCGCAATGTCCTATCTTTAACTGTTTAGGAGATCGAGTAAAATGGAGAATAATAGATATTTAAGAATGTGATATATAAATATTTTATTCGTTTGTACCTTTATCAACTCTTTAGAGTAGACTTATAGGACTTATTTCATGTAAAATAAGGTGCTGAATCCACTGGTGAAAACCGCAATGTCCTATCTTTGACCGTTTAGGTGATCGAATAAAATAGAGAATAATAGATATTTTAAAATGTGAAATATAACCATTTTATTCGTTTGTACCTTTATCAACTTTTGAGAGTAGACTTATGGGACTTATTTTATGTAAAATGAGCTGCTGGGTCCAGTGGTGAAAACCGCAATGTCCTATCTATCTTTAACCGATTAGGACATCGAGTAAAATGGAGAATAATAGATATTTAAAAATGTGATATATAAACCTTTTATTCGTTTGTACCTTTATCAACTCTTTAGAGTAGACTTATAGGAATTATTTTATGTAAAATGAGGTGCTGAATCCACTGGTGAAAACCGCAATGTTCTATCGTGAACCGTTTAGGAGATAGAGTGAAATGGAGAATAATAGATATTTAAAAATGTGATATATTAACATTTTTTCCGTTTGTACCTTTATCAACTCGTTAGAGTAGACTTATAAGACTTATTTCATGTAAAATGAGGTGCTGAATCCACTGGTGAAAACCGCAATGTCCTATCTTTAACTGTTTAGGAGATCGAGTAAAATGGAGAATAATAGATATTTAAGAATGTGATATATAAACATTTTATTCGTTTGTACCTTTATCAACTCTTTAGAGTAGACTTATAGGACTTATTTTATGTAAAATAAGGTGCTGAATCCACTGGTGAAAACCGCAATGTCCTATCTTTGACCGTATAGGTGATCGAATAAAATAGAGAATAATAGATATTTTAAAATGTGAAATATAACCATTTTATTCGTTTGTACCTTTATCAACTTTTGAGAGTAGACTTATGGGACTTATTTTATGTAAAATGAGCTGCTGGGTCCAGTGGTGAAAACCGCAATGTCCTATCTATCTTTAACCGATTAGGACATCGAGTAAAATGAAGAATAATAGATATTTAAAAATGTGATATATAAACCTTTTATTCGTTTGTACCTTTATCAACTCGTTAGAGTAGACTTATAAGACTTATTTTATGTAAAATGAGGTGCTGAATCCACTGGTGAAAACCGCAATGTCCTATCTTTAACTGTTTAGGAGATCGAGTAAAATGGAGAATAATAGATATTTAAAAATGTGATATATAAACCTTTTATTCGTTTGTATCTTTATCAACCTTTGAAAGTAGACTTATAGGACTTATTTTATGTAAAATAAGGTGCTGAATCCACTGGTGAAAACCGCAATGTCCTATCTTTAACCGTTTAGGACATCGAGTAAAATGGAGAATAATAGATATTTAAAAATGTGATATATACCCATTTTATTCGTTTGTACATTTATCAACTCTTTAAAGTAGACTTATAGGACTAAATTTATGTAAAATGAGGTGCTGAATCCACTGGTGAAAACCGCAATGTCCTATCTTTAACCGTTTAGGACATCGAGTAAAATGGATAATATTAGATATTTAAAAATGAGATATATAATCCTTTTATTCGTTTGTACCTTGATCAACTTTTGAGAGTAGACTTTTAAGACTTATTTTATGTAAAATGAGGTGCTGAATCCACTGGTAAAAACCGCAATGTCCTATCTTTAACCGTTTAGGACATCGAGTAAAATGGATAATATTAGATATTTAAAAATGAGATATATAATCCTTTTATTCGTTTGTACCTTTATCAACTTTTGAGAGTAGACTTATAGGACTTATTTTATGTAAAATAAGGTGCTGAATCCACTGGTGAAAACCGCAATGTCCTATCTTTAACCGTTTAGGAGATCGAGTAAAATGGAGAATAATAGATATTTAAAAATTTGATATATAACCATTTTATTCGTTTGTACCTTTATCAACTCTTAAAGTAGACTTATAGGATTAAGTTTATGTAAAATGAGGTGCTGAATCCACTGGTGAAAACCGCAATGTCCTATCTTTAACTGTTTAGGAGATCGAGTAAAAAGGAGAATAATAGATATTTAAAAAGGTGATATATAAACATTTTATTCGTTTGAACCTTTATCAACTCTTTAGAGTAGACTTATAAGACTTATTTTATGTAAAATGAGGTGCTGAATCCACTGCTGAAAACCGCAATGTCCTATCTTTAACCGTTTAGGAAATCGAGTAAAATACAGAATAATAGATATTTAAAAATGTGATATATTAACATTTTTTTCGTTTGTACCTTTATCAACTCTTTAGAGTAGACTTATAAGACTTATTTTATGTAAAATGAGGTGCTGAATCCACTGGTGAAAACCGCAATGTCCTATCTTTAACCGTTTAGGACATCGAGTAAAAAGGAGAATATTAGATATTTAAAAATGTGATATATAAACCTTTTATTCGTTTGTACCTTTATCATCTCTTTAGAGTAGACTTATAAGACTTATTTTATGTAAAATGAGGTGCTGAATCCACTGGTGAAAACCGCAATGTCCTATCTTTAACCGTTTAGGAAATCGAGTAAAATACAGAATAATAGATATTTAAAAATGTGATATATCAACATTTTTTTCGTTTGTACCTTTATCAACTCTTTAGAGTAGACTTATAAGACTTATTTTATGTAAAATGAGGTGCTGAATCCACTGGTGAAAACCGCAATGTCCTATCTTTAACCGTTTAGGAGATCGAGTAAAATGGAGAATAATAGATATTTAAAAATGTGATATATATACCTTTTATTCGTTTGTACCTTTATCAACTTTTGAGAGTAGACTTATAAGACTTATTTTATGTAAAATGAGGTGCTGAATCCACTGGTGAAAACCGCAATGTCCTATCTTTAACCGTTTAGGAGATCGAGTAAAATGGAGAATAATAGGTATTTAAAAATGTGATATATTAACATTTTCTTCGTTTGTACCTTTATCAACTCGTTAGAGTAGACTTATAGGACTTATTTTATGTAAAATGAGGTGCTGAATCCACTGGTGAAAACCGCAATGTCCTATCTTTAACTGTTTAGGAGATCGAGTAAAATGGAGAATAATAGATATTTAAAAATGTGATATATAAACATTTTATTCGGCTGTACCTCTATCAACTCTTGAGAGTAGACTTATAAGACTTATTTTATGTAAAATAAGGTGCTGAATCCACTGGTGAAAACCGCAATGTCCTATCTTTAACTGTTTAGGAGATCGAGTAAAATGGAGAATAATAGATCTTTAAAAATGTGATATATAAACATTTTATTCGTTTGTACCTTTATCAACTCTTTAGAGTAGACTTATAAGACTTATTTTATGTAAAATGAGGTGCTGAATCCACTGGTGAAAACCGCAATGTAATATCTTTGACCGTTTAGGTCATCGAATAAAATGGAGAATAATAGATATTCAAAAATGTGATATATAACCATTTTATTCGTTTGTACCTTTATCAACTCGTTAGAGTAGACTTATAAGACTTATTTTATGTAAAATGAGGTGCTGAATCCACTGGTGAAAACCGCAATGTCCTATCTTTAACTGTTTAGGAGATCGAGTAAAATGGAGAATAATAGATATTTAAAAATGTGATATATAAACCTTTTATTCGTTTGTATCTTTATCAACTTTTGAAAGTAGACTTATAGGACTTATTTTATGTAAAATAAGGTGCTGAATCCACTGGTGAAAACCGCAATGTCCTATCTTTAACCGTTTAGGACATCGAGTAAAATGGAGAATAATAGATATTTAAAAATGTGATATATACCCATTTTATTCATTTGTACATTTATCAACTCTTTAAAGTAGACTTATAGGACTAAATTTATGTAAAATGAGGTGCTGAATCCTCTGGTGAAAACCGCAATGTCCTATCTTTAACTGTTTAGGACATCGAGTAAAATGGAGAATATTAGATATTTAAAATGTGATATATACCCCTTTTATTCGTTTGTACCTTGATCAACTTTTGAGAGTAGACTTTTAAGACTTATTTTATGTAAAATGAGGTGCTGAATCCACTGGTGAAAACCGCAATGTCCTATCTTTGACCGTTTAGGTGATCGAGTAAAATGGAGAATAATAGGTATTTAAAAATGTGATATATAAACCTTTTATTCGTTTGTACCTTTATCAACTTTTGAGAGTAGACTTATAGGACTTATTTTATGTAAAATAAGGTGCTAAATCCACTGGTGAAAACCGCAATGTCCTATCTTTAACCGTTTAGGAGATCGAGTAAAATGGAAAATAATAGATATTTAAAAATGTGATATATTAACATTTTTTTCGTTTGTACCTTTATCAACTCGTTAGAGTAGACTTATAAGACTTATTTTATGTAAAATGAGGTGCTGAATCCACTGGTGAAAACCGCAATGTCCTATCTTTACCCGTTTAGGACATCGAGTAAAATGGAGAATATTAGATATTTAAAAATGTGATATATAAACCTTTTATTCGTTTGTACCTTTATCAACTTTTGAGAGTAGACTTATAGGACTTATTTTATGTAAAATGAGGTGCTGAATCCACTGGTGAAAACCGCAATGTCCTATCTTTGACCGTTTAGGTGATCGAGTAAAATGGAGAATAATAGGTATTTAAAAATGTGATATATAACCATTTTATTCGTTTGTACCTTTATCAACTTTTGAGAGTAGACTTATAAGAATTATTTTATGTAAAATGAGGTGCTGAATCCACTGGTGAAAACCGCAATGTCCTATTTTTGACCGTTTAGGTCATCGAATAAAATGGAGAATAATAGATATTCAAAAATGTGATATATAACCATTTTCTTCGTTTGTACCTTTGTCAACTCGTTAGAGTAGACTTATAGGAATTATTTTATGTAAAATGAGGTGCTGAATCCACTGGTGAAAACCGCAATGTTCTATCGTGAACCGTTTAGGACATCGAGTAAATTGGAGAATAATAGATATTTAAAAATGTGATATATAAACATTTTATTCGGTTGTACCTCTATCAACTCTTGAGAGTAGACTTATAAGACTTATTTTATGTAAAATAAGGTGCTGAATCCACTGGTGAAAACCGCAATGTCCTATCTTTAACCGTTTAAGAGAAAGAGTAAAATGGAGAATAATAGATATTTAAAAATGTGATATATTAACATTTTTTCCGTTTGTACCTTTATCAACTCGTTAGAGTAGACTTATAAGACTTATTTTATGTAAAATGAGGTGCTGAATCCACTGGTGAAAACCGCAATGTCCTATCTTTAACTGTTTAGGAGATCGAGTAAAATGGAGAATAATAGATATTTAAGAATGTGATATATAAACATTTTATTCGTTTGTACCTTTATCAACTCTTTAGAGTAGACTTATAGGAATTATTTTATGTAAAATGAGGTGCTGAATCCACTGGTGAAAACCGCAATGTTCTATCGTGAACCGTTTAGGACATCGAGTAAATTGGAGAATAATAGATATTTAAAAATGTGATATATAAACATTTTATTCGGTTGTACCTCTATCAACTCTTGAGAGTAGACTTATAAGACTTATTTTATGTAAAATAAGGTGCTGAATCCACTGGTGAAAACCGCAATGTCCTATCTTTAACCGTTTAAGAGAAAGAGTAAAATGGAGAATAATAGATATTTAAAAATGTGATATAATAACATTTTTTCCGTTTGTACCTTTATCAACTCGTTAGAGTAGACTTATAAGACTTATTTCATGTAAAATGAGGTGCTGAATCCACTGGTGAAGACCGCAATGTCCTATCTATCTTTAACCGATTAGGACATCGAGTAAAATGGAGAATAATAGATATTTAAAAATGTGATATATAAACCTTTTATTCGTTTGTACCTTTATCAACTCTTTAGAGTAGACTTATAGGAATTATTTTATGTAAAATGAGGTGCTGAATCCACTGGTGAAAACCGCAATGTTCTATCGTGAACCGTTTAGGAGATAGAGTGAAATGGAGAATAATAGATATTTAAAAATGTGATATATTAACATTTTTTCCGTTTGTACCTTTATCAACTCGTTAGAGTAGACTTATAAGACTTATTTCATGTAAAATGAGGTGCTGAATCCACTGGTGAAAACCGCAATGTCCTATCTTTAACTGTTTAGGAGATCGAGTAAAATGGAGAATAATAGATATTTAAGAATGTGATATATAAACATTTTATTCGTTTGTACCTTTATCAACTCTTTAGAGTAGACTTATAGGACTTATTTTATGTAAAATAAGGTGCTGAATCCACTGGTGAAAACCGCAATGTCCTATCTTTGACCGTATAGGTGATCGAATAAAATAGAGAATAATAGATATTTTAAAATGTGAAATATAACCATTTTATTCGTTTGTACCTTTATCAACTTTTGAGAGTAGACTTATGGGACTTATTTTATGTAAAATGAGCTGCTGGGTCCAGTGGTGAAAACCGCAATGTCCTATCTATCTTTAACCGATTAGGACATCGAGTAAAATGAAGAATAATAGATATTTAAAAATGTGATATATAAACCTTTTATTCGTTTGTACCTTTATCAACTTTTGATAGTAGACTTATAGGACTTACTTTATGTAAAATGAGGTGCTGAATCCACTGGTGAATACCGCAATGTTCTATCTTTAACCGTTTAGGAGATCGAGTAAAATGGAGAATAATAAATATTTAAAAATGTGATATATAACCATTTTATTCGTTTGTACCATTATCAACTCTTAAAGTAGACTTATAGGACTAAATTTATGTAAAATGAGGTGCTGAATCCACTGGTGAAAACCGCAATGTCCTATCTTTAACTGTTTAGGAGATCGAGTAAAATGGAGAATAATAGATATTTAAAAATGTGATATATAAACCTTTTATTCGTTTGTACCTTTATCAACTTTTGATAGTAGACTTATAGGACTTACTTTATGTAAAATGAGGTGCTGCATCCACTGGTGAATACCGCAATGTTCTATCTTTAACCGTTTAGGAGATCGAGTAAAATGGAGAATAATAGATATTTAAAAATGTGATATATAACCATTTTATTCGTTTGTACCTTTATCAACTCTTAAAGTAGACTTATAGGACTAAATTTATGTAAAATGAGGTGCTGAATCCACTAGTGAAAACCGCAATGTCCTATCTTTAACTGTTTAGGAGATCGAGTAAAATGGAGAATAATAGATATTTAAAAAGGTGATATATGAACATTTTATTCGTTTGAACCTTTATCAACTCTTTAAAGTAGACTTATAAGACTTATTTTATGTAAAATGAGGTGCTGAATCCACTGGTGATAACCGCAATGTCCTATCTTTAACCGATTAGGAAATCGAGTAAAATACAGAATAATAGATATTTAAAAATGTGATATATTAACATTTTTTTCGTTTGTACCTTTATCAACTTTTTAGAGTAGACTTATAAGACTTATTTTATGTAAAATGAGGTGCTGAATCCACTGGTGATAACCGCAATGTCCTATCTTTAACCGTTTAGGACATCGAGTAAAATGGAGAATATTAGATATTTAAAAATGTGATATATAAAACTTTTATTCGTTTGTACCTTGATCAACTTTTGAGAGTAGACTATTAAGACTTATTTTATGTAAAATGAGGTGCTGAATTCACTGGTGAAAACCGCAATGTCCTATCTTTAACCGTTTAGGAGATCGAGTAAAATGGAGAATATTAGATATTTAAAAATGTGATATATAAACCTTTTATTCGTTTGTACCTTTATCAACTTTTGAGAGTAGACTTATAAGACTTATTTTATGTAAAATGAGGTGCTGAATCCACTGGTGAAAACCGCAATGTCCTATCTTTAACCGTTTAGGAGATCGAGTAAAATGGAGAATAATAGATATTTAAAAATGTGAAATATAAACATTTTATTCGTTTGTACCTTTATCAACTCTTAAAGTAGACTTATAGGACTAAATTTATGTAAAATGAGGTGCTGAATCCACTAGTGAAAACCGCAATGTCCTATCTTTAACTGTTTAGGAGATCGAGTAAAATGGAGAATAATAGATATTTAAAAAGGTGATATATAAACATTTTATTCGTTTGAACCTTTATCAACTCTTTAAAGTAGACTTATAAGACTTATTTTATGTAAAATGAGGTGCTGAATCCACTGGTGAAAACCGCAATGTCCTATCTTTAACCGATTAGGAAATCGAGTAAAATACAGAATAATAGATATTTAAAAATGTGATATATTAACATTTTCTTCGTTTGTACCTTTATCAACTCGTTAGAGTAGACTTATAAGACTTATTTTATGTAAAATGAGGTGCTGAATCCACTGGTGAAAACCGAAATGTCCTATCTTTAACCGTTTAGGACATCGAGTAAAATGGAGAATATTAGATATTTAAAAATGTGATATATAAACCTTTTATTCGTTTGTACCTTTATCAACTTTTGAGAGTAGACTTATAAGACTTATTTTATGTAAAATGAGGTGCTGAATCCACTGGTGAATACCGCAATGTTCTATCTTTAACCGTTTAGGAGATCGAGTAAAATGGAGAATAATAAATATTTAAAAATATGATATATAACCATTTTATTCGTTTGTACCTTTATCAACTCTTAAAGTAGACTTATAGGACTAAATTTATGTAAAATGAGGTGCTGAATCCACTGGTGAAAACCGCAATGTTTTATCTTTAACTGTTTAGGAGATCGAGTAAAATGGAGAATAATAGATATTTAAAAATGTGATATATAAACCTTTTATTCGTTTGTACCTTTATCAACTTTTGATAGTAGACTTATAGGACATACTTTATGTAAAATGAGGTGCTGAATCCACTGGTGAATACCGCAATGTTCTATCTTTAACCGTTTAGGAGATCGAGTAAAATGGAGAATAATAGATATTTAAAAATGTGATATATAACCATTTTATTCGTTTGTACCTTTATCAACTCTTAAAGTAGACTTATAGGACTAAATTTATGTAAAATGAGGTGCTGAATCCACTAGTGAAAACCGCAATGTCCTATCTTTAACTGTTTAGGAGATCGAGTAAAATGGAGAATAATAGATATTTAAAAAGGTGATATATGAACATTTTATTCGTTTGAACCTTTATCAACTCTTTAAAGTAGACTTATAAGACTTATTTTATGTAAAATGAGGTGCTGAATCCACTGGTGAAAACCGCAATGTCCTATCTTTAACCGATTAGGAAATCGAGTAAAATACAGAATAATAGATATTTAAAAATGTGATATATTAACATTTTTTTCGTTTGTACCTTTATCAACTTTTTAGAGTAGACTTATAAGACTTATTTTATGTAAAATGAGGTGCTGAATCCACTGGTGATAACCGCAATGTCCTATCTTTAACCGTTTAGGACATCGAGTAAAATGGAGAATATTAGATATTTAAAAATGTGATATATAAACCTTTTATTCGTTTGTACCTTGATCAACTTTTGAGAGTAGACTTTTAAGACTTATTTTATGTAAAATGAGGTGCTGAATTTACTGGTGAAAACCGCAATGTCCTATCTTTAACCGTTTAGGAGATCGAGTAAAATGGAGAATATTAGATATTTAAAAATGTGATATATAAACCTTTTATTCGTTTGTACCTTTATCAACTTTTGAGAGTAGACTTATAAGACTTATTTTATGTAAAATGAGGTGCTGAATCCACTGGTGAAAACCGCAATGTCCTATCTTTAACCGTTTAGGAGATCGAGTAAAATGGAGACTAATAGATATTTAAAAATGTGATATATAACCATTTTATTCGTTTGTACCTTTATCAACTCTTAAAGTAGACTTATAGGACTAAATTTATGTAAAATGAGGTGCTGAATCCACTAGTGAAAACCGCAATGTCCTATCTTTAACTGTTTAGGAGATCGAGTAAAATGGAGAATAATAGATATTTAAAAAGGTGATATATAAACATTTTATTCGTTTGAACCTTTATCAACTCTTTAAAGTAGACTTATAAGACTTATTTTATGTAAAATGAGGTGCTGAATCCACTGGTGAAAACCGCAATGTCCTATCTTTAACCGATTAGGAAATCGAGTAAAATACAGAATAATAGATATTTAAAAATGTGATATATAAACATTTTATTCGGTTGTACCTCTATCAACTCTTGAGAGTAGACTTATAAGACTTATTTTATGTAAAATAAGGTGCTGAATCCACTGGTGAAAACCGCAATGTCCTATCTTTGACCGTTTAGGTCATCGAATAAAATGGAGAATAATAGATATTCAAAAATGTGATATATAACCATTTTATTCGTTTGTACCTTTATCAACTCGTTAGAGTAGACTTATAAGACTTATTTTATGTAAAATGAGGTGCTGAATCCACTGGTGAAAGCCGCAATGTCCTATCTTTAACTGTTTAGGAGATCGAGTAAAATGGAGAATAATAGATATTTAAAAATGTGATATATTAACCTTTTATTCGTTTGTACCTTTATCAACTTTTGAAAGTAGACTTATAGGACTTATTTTATGTAAAATAAGGTGCTGAATCCACTGGTGAAAACCGCAATGTCCTATCTTTAACCGTTTAGGACATCGAGTAAAATGGAGAATAATAGATATTTAAAAATGTGATATATACCCATTTTATTCGTTTGAACCTTTATCAACTCTTTAGAGTAGACTTATAAGACTTATTTTATGTAAAATAAGGTGCTGAATCCACTGGTGAAAACCGCAATGTTCTATCTTTGACCGTTTAGGTGATCGAGTAAAATGGAGAATAATAGGTATTTAAAAATGTGATATATAACCATTTTATTCGTTTGTACCTTTATCAACTCTTTAGGGTAGACTTATAGGACTAAATTTATGTAAAATGAGGTGCTGAATCCACTGGTGAAAACCGCAATGTCCTATCTTTAACTGTTTAGGAGATCGAGTAAAATGGAGAATAATAGATATTTAAAAATGTGATATATACCTTTTATTCGTTTGTACCTTTATCAACTTTTAATAGTAGACTTATAGGACTTACTTTATGTAAAATGAGGTGCTGAATCCACTGGTGAATACCGCAATGTTCTATCTTTAACCGTTTAGGAGATCGAGTAAAATGGAGAATATTAGATATTTAAAAATGTGATATATAAACCTTTTATTCGTTTGTACCTTTATCAACTTTTGAGAGTAGACTTATAAGACTTATTTTATGTAAAATGAGGTGCTGAATCCACTGGTGAAAACCGCAATGTCCTATCTTTAACCGATTAGGACATCGAGTAAAATGGAGAATAATAGGTATTTGAAAATGTGATATATATCCATTTTATTCGTTTGTACAGGTACAAACGAATAAAAGGTTTATATATCACATTTTTAAATATCTAATATTCTCCATTTTACTCGATCACCTAAACGGTCAAAGATAGAACATTGCGGTTTTCACCAGTGGATTCAGCACCTTATTTTACATAAAATAAGTCTTAAAAGTCTACTCTCAAAAGTTGATAAAGGTACAAACGAATAAAATGGTTATATTTCACATTTTAAAATATCTATTATTCTCCATTTTATTCGATCACCTAAACGGTCAAAGATAGGACATTGCGGTTTTCACCAGTGGATTCAGCACCTCATTTTACATAAAATAAGTCCTATAAGTCTACTCTAAAGAGTTGATAAAGGTACAAACGAATAAAATGTTTATATATCACATTTTTAAATATCTATTATTCTCCATTTTACTCGATGTCCTAAACGGTTAAAGATAGGATATTGCGGTTTTCACCAGTGGATTCAGCACCTCATTTTACATAAAATAAGTCTTATAAGTCTACTCTCAAAAGTTGATAAAGGTACAAACGAATAAAAGGTTTATATATCACATTTTTAAATATCTATTATTCTCCATTTTACTCGATGTCCTAATCGGTTAAAGATAGGACATTGCGGTTTTCACCAGTGGATTCAGCACCTCATTTTACATAAAATAAGTCTTATAAGTCTACTCTCAAAAGTTGATAAAGGTACAAACAAATAAAAGGTTTATATATTACATTTTTAAATATCTAATATTCTCCATTTTACTCGATGTCCTAAACGGTTAAAGATAGGACATTGCGGTTTTCACCAGTGGATTCAGCACCTCATTTTACATAAAATAAGTCTTATAAGTCTACTCTCAAAAGTTGATAAAGGTACAAACGAATAAAAGGTTTATATATCACATTTTTAAATATCTAATATTCTCCATTTTACTCGATGTCCTAAACGGTTAAAGATAGGACATTGCGGTTTTCACCAGTGGATTCAGCACCTCATTTTACATAAAATAAGTCTTATAAGTCTACTCGAAAGAGTTGATAAAGGTACAAACGAAAAAAATGTTAATATATCACATTTTTAAATATCTATTATTCTCCATTTCACTCTATCTCCTAAACGGTTAAAGATAGGACATTGCGGTTTTCACCAGTAAATTTAGCACCTCATTTTACATTAAATAAGTTCTATAAGTCTACTTACAAAAGTTGATAAAGGTACAAACGAATAAAATGGTTATATATCACATTCTTGAATATCTATTATTCTCCATTTTATTCGATGACCAAAACGGTCAAAGATAAGACATTGCGGTTTTCACCACTGGATTCAGCAGCTCATTTTACATAAAATACGTCCTATAAGTCTACTCTAAAGAGTTGATAAAGGTACAAACGAATAAAATGTTTATATATCACATTTTTAAATATCAATTATCCTCCATTTTACTCGATCTCCTAAACGGTTAAAGATAGGACATTGCGGTTTTTACCAGTGGATGCAGCACCTCATTTTACATAGAATAAGTCCTATAAGTCTACTCTCAAAAGTTGATAAAGGTACAAACGTATAAGATAGTTATATATCACATTTTTAAATATCTAATATTCTCCATTTTACTCGATGTCCTAAACGGTTAAATATAGGACATTGCGGTTTTCACCAGAGGATTCAGCACCTCATTTTACATAAAATAAGTCTTATAAGTCTACTCTCAAAAGTTGATAAAGGTACAAACGAATAAAAGGTTTATATATCACATTTTTAAATATCTATTATTCTCCATTTTACTCGATGTCCTAATCGGTTAAAGATAGGACATTGCGGTTTTCACCAGTGGATTCAGCACCTCATTTTACATAAAATAAGTCTTATAAGTCTACTCTCAAAAGTTGATAAAGGTACAAACAAATAAAAGGTTTATATATCACATTTTTAAATATCTAATATTCTCCATTTTACTCGATGTCCTAAACGGTTAAAGATAGGACATTGCGGTTTTCACCAGTGGATTCAGCACCTCATTTTACATAAAATAAGTCTTATAAGCCAACTCTAAAGAGTTGATAATGGTACAAACGAAAAAAATGTTAATATATCACATTTTTAATTATCTATTATTCTCCATGTTACTCGATGTCCTAAACGGTTAAAGATAGGACATTGCGGTTTTCACCAGTGGATTAAGCACCTTAATTTACATAAAACAAGTCTTATAAGTCTACTCTCAAAAGTTGATAAAGGTACAAACGAATAAAAGGTTTATATATCACATTTTTAAATATCTAATATTCTCCATTTTACTCGATGTCCTAAACGGTTAAAGATAGGACATTGCGGTTTTCACCAGTGGATTAAGCACCTTAATTTACATAAAATAAGTCTTATAAGTCTACTCTCAAAAGTTGATAAAGGTACAAACGTATAAGATAGTTATATATCACATTTTTAAATATCTAATATTCTCCATTTTACTCGATGTCCTAAACGGTTAAATATAGGACATTGCGGTTTTCACCAGAGGATTCAGCACTTCATTTTACATAAAATAAGTCTTATAAGTCTACTCTCAAAAGTTGATAAAGGTACAAACGAATAAAAGGTTTATATATCACATTTTTAAATATCTAATATTCTCCATTTTACTCGATGTCCTAAACGGTTAAAGATAGGACATTGCGGTTTTCACCAGTGGATTAGGCACCTTAATTTACATAAAATAAGTCTTATAAGTCTACTCTAAAGAGTTGATAAAGGTACAAACGAAAAAAATGTTAATATATCACATTTTTAAATATCTATTATTCTCCATTTCACTCTATCTCCTAAACGGTTAAAGATAGGACATTGCGGTTTTCACCAGTAAATTTAGCACCTCATTTTACATTAAATAAGTTCTATAAGTCTACTTACAAAAGTTGATAAAGGTACAAACGAATAAAAAGGCTATATATCACATTTTTGAATATCTATTATTCTCCATTTTATTCGATGACCTAAACGGTCAAAGATAGGACATTGCGGTTTTCACCACTGGATTCAGCAGCTCATTTTACATAAAATAAGTCCTATAAGTCTACTCTCAAAAGTTGATAAAGGTACAAACGAATAAAATGGTTATATTTCACATTTTAAAATATCTATTATTCTCCATTTTATTCGATCACCTAAACGGTCAAAGATTGGACATTGCGGTTTTCACCAGTGGATTCAGCACCTTATTTTACATAAAATAAGTCCTATAAGTCTACTCTAAAGAGTTGATAAAGGTACAAACGAATAAAATGTTTATATATCACATTTTTAAATATCAATTATCCTCTATTTTACTCGATCTCCTAAACGGTTAAAGATAGGACATTGCGGTTTTTACCAGTGGATGCAGCACCTCATTTTACATAGAATAAGTCCTATAAGTCTACTCTCAAAAGTTGATAAAGGTACAAACGTATAAGATGGTTATATATCACATTTTTAAATATCTAATATTCTCCATTTTACTCGATGTCCTAAACGGTTAAAGATAGGACATTGCGGTTTTCACCAGTGGATTCAGCACCTCATTTTACATAAATAAGTCTTATAAGTCTACTCTCAAAAGTTGATAAAGGTACAAACGAATAAAAGGTTTATATATCACATTTTTAAATATCTATTATTCTCCATTTTACTCGATGTCCTAAACGGTTAAAGATAGGACATTGCGGTTTTCACCAGTGGATGCAGCACCTCATTTTACATAAATAAGACTTATAAATCTACTCTCAAAAGTTGATAAAGGTACAAACGAATAAAAGGTTTATATATCACATTTTTAAATATCTATTATTCTCCATTTTACTCGATCTCCTAAACGGTTAAAGATAGGACATTGCGGTTTTTACCAGTGGATGCAGCACCTCATTTTACATAGAATAAGTCCTATAAGTCTACTCTCAAAAGTTGATAAAGGTACAAACGTATAAGATGGTTATATATCACATTTTTAAATATCTAATATTCTCCATTTTACTCGATGTCCTAAACGGTTAAATATAGGACATTGCGGTTTTCACCAGAGGATTCAGCACCTCATTTTACATAAAATAAGTCTTATAAGTCTACTCTCAAAAGTTGATAAAGGTACAAACGAAAAAAATGTTAATATATCACATTTTTAAATATCTATTATTCTCCATTTCACTCTATCTCCTAAACGGTTAAAGATAGGACATTGCGGTTTTCACCAGTAAATTTAGCACCTCATTTTACATTAAATAGGTTCTATAAGTCTACTTACAAAAGTTGATAAAGGTACAAACGAATAAAATGGCTATATATCACATTTTTGAATATCTATTATTCTCCATTTTATTCGATGACCTAAACGGTCAAAGATAGGACATTGCGGTTTTCACCACTGGATTCAGCAGCTCATTTTACATAAAATAAGTCCTATAAGTCTACTCTCAAAAGTTGATAAAGGTACAAACGAAAAAAATGTTAATATATCACATTTTTAAATATCTATTATTCTCCATTTCACTCTATCTCCTAAACGGTTAAAGATAGGACATTGCGGTTTTCACCAGTAAATTTAGCACCTCATTTTACATTAAATAGGTTCTATAAGTCTACTTACAAAAGTTGATAAAGGTACAAACGAATAAAATGGCTATATATCACATTTTTGAATATCTATTATTCTCCATTTTATTCGATGACCTAAACGGTCAAAGATAGGACATTGCGGTTTTCACCACTGGATTCAGCAGCTCATTTTACATAAAATAAGTCCTATAAGTCTACTCTCAAAAGTTGATAAAGGTACAAACGAATAAAATGGTTATATTTCACATTTTAAAATATCTATTATTCTCCATTTTATTCGATCAACTAAACGGTCAAAGATTGGACATTGCGGTTTTCACCAGTGGATTCAGCACCTCATTTTACATAAATAAGTCTTATAAGTCTACTCTCAAAAGTTGATAAAGGTACAAACGAATAAAAGGTTTATATATCACATTTTTAAATATCTAATATTCTCCATTTTACTCGATGTCCTAAACGGTTAAAGATAGGACATTGCGGTTTTCACCAGTGGATTCAGCACCTCATTTTACATAAAATAAGTCTTATAAGCCAACTCTAAAGAGTTGATAATGGTACAAACGAAAAAAATGTTAATATATCACATTTTTAATTATCTATTATTCTCCATTTTACTCGATGTCCTAAACGGTTAAAGATAGGACATTGCGGTTTTCACCAGTGGATTAAGCACCTTAATTTACATAAAATAAGTCTTATAAGTCTACTCTCAAAAGTTGATAAAGGTACAAACGAATAAAAGGTTTATATATCACATTTTTAAATATCTAATATTCTCCATTTTACTCGATGTCCTAAACGGTTAAAGATAGGACATTGCGGTTTTCACCAGTGGATTAAGCACCTTAATTTACATAAAATAAGTCTTATAAGTCTACTCTCAAAAGTTGATAAAGGTACAAACGTATAAGATAGTTATATATCACATTTTTAAATATCTAATATTCTCCATTTTACTCGATGTCCTAAACGGTTAAATATAGGACATTGCGGTTTTCACCAGAGGATTCAGCACCTCATTTTACATAAAATAAGTCTTATAAGTCTACTCTCAAAAGTTGATAAAGGTACAAACGAATAAAAGGTTTATATATCACATTTTTAAATATCTAATATTCTCCATTTTACTCGATGTCCTAAACGGTTAAAGATAGGACATTGCGGTTTTCACCAGTGGATTAAGCACCTTAATTTACATAAAATAAGTCTTGTAAGTCTACTCTAAAGAGTTGATAAAGGTACAAACGAAAAAAATGTTAATATATCACATTTTTAAATATCTATTATTCTCCATTTCACTCTATCTCCTAAACGGTTAAAGATAGGACATTGCGGTTTTCACCAGTAAATTTAGCACCTCATTTTACATTAAATAAGTTCTATAAGTCTACTTACAAAAGTTGATAAAGGTACAAACGAATAAAAAGGCTATATATCACATTTTTGAATATCTATTATTCTCCATTTTATTCGATGACCTAAACGGTCAAAGATAGGACATTGCGGTTTTCACCACTGGATTCAGCAGCTCATTTTACATAAAATAAGTCCTATAAGTCTACTCTCAAAAGTTGATAAAGGTACAAACGAATAAAATGGTTATATTTCACATTTTAAAATATCTATTATTCTCCATTTTATTCGATCACCTAAACGGTCAAAGATTGGACATTGCGGTTTTCACCAGTGGATTCAGCACCTTATTTTACATAAAATAAGTCCTATAAGTCTACTCTAAAGAGTTGATAAAGGTACAAACGAATAAAATGTTTATATATCACATTTTTAAATATCAATTATCCTCTATTTTACTCGATCTCCTAAACGGTTAAAGATAGGACATTGCGGTTTTTACCAGTGGATGCAGCACCTCATTTTACATAGAATAAGTCCTATAAGTCTACTCTCAAAAGTTGATAAAGGTACAAACGTATAAGATGGTTATATATCACATTTTTAAATATCTAATATTCTCCATTTTACTCGATGTCCTAAACGGTTAAAGATAGGACATTGCGGTTTTCACCAGTGGATTCAGCACCTCATTTTACATAAATAAGTCTTATAAGTCTACTCTCAAAAGTTGATAAAGGTACAAACGAATAAAAGGTTTATATATCACATTTTTAAATATCTATTATTCTCCATTTTACTCGATGTCCTAAACGGTTAAAGATAGGACATTGCGGTTTTCACCAGTGGATGCAGCACCTCATTTTACATAAATAAGACTTATAAATCTACTCTCAAAAGTTGATAAAGGTACAAACGAATAAAAGGTTTATATATCACATTTTTAAATATCTATTATTCTCCATTTTACTCGATCTCCTAAACGGTTAAAGATAGGACATTGCGGTTTTTACCAGTGGATGCAGCACCTCATTTTACATAGAATAAGTCCTATAAGTCTACTCTCAAAAGTTGATAAAGGTACAAACGTATAAGATGGTTATATATCACATTTTTAAATATCTAATATTCTCCATTTTACTCGATGTCCTAAACGGATAAAAATAGGACATTTCGGTTTTCACCAGTGGATTCAGCACCTCATTTTACATAAATAAGTCTTATAAGTCTACTCTCAAAAGTTGATAAAGGTACAAACGAATAAAAGGTTTATATATCACATTTTTAAATATCTATTATTCTCCATTTTACTCGATGTCCTAAACGGTTAAAGATAGGACATTGCGGTTTTCACCAGTGGATTAAGCACCTTAATTTACATAAAATAAGTCTTATAAGTCTACTCTCAAAAGTTGATAAAGGTACAAACGAAAAAAATGTTAATATATCACATTTTTAATTATCTATTATTCTCCATTTTACTCGATGTCCTAAACGGTTAAAGATAGGACATTGCGGTTTTCACCAGTGGATTAAGCACCTCATTTTACATAAAATAAGTCTTATAAGTCTACTCTAAAGAGTTGATAAAGGTACAAACGAAAAAAATGTTAATATATCACATTTTTAAATATCTATTATTCTCCATTTCACTCTATCTCCTAAACGGTTAAAGATAGGACATTGCGGTTTTCACCAGTAAATTTAGCACCTCATTTTACATAAAATAAGTTCTATAAGTCTACTTACAAAAGTTGATAAAGGTACAAACGAATAAAATGGTTATATATCACATTCTTGAATATCTATTATTCTCCATTTTATTCGATGACCTAAACGGTCAAAGATAAGACATTGCGGTTTTCACCACTGGATTCAGCAGCTCATTTTACATAAAATAAGTCCTATAAGTCTACTCTCAAAAGTTGATAAAGGTACAAACGAATAAAATTGTTATATTTCACATTTTAAAATATCTATTATTCTCCATTTTATTCGATCACCTAAACGGTCAAAGATTGGACATTGCGGTTTTCACCAGTGGATTCAGCACCTTATTTTACATAAAATAAGTCCTATAAGTCTACTCTAAAGAGTTTATAAAGGTACAAACGAATAAAATGTTTATATATCACATTTTTAAATATCAATTATCCTCCATTTTACTCGATCTCCTAAACGGTTAAAGATAGGACATTGCGGTTTTTACCAGTGGATGCAGCACCTCATTTTACATAGAATAAGTCCTATAAGTCTACTCTCAAAAGTTGATAAAGGTACAAACGTATAAGATAGTTATATATCACATTTTTAAATATCTAATATTCTCCATTTTACTCGATGTCCTAAACGGTTAAATATAGGACATTGCGGTTTTCACCAGAGGATTCAGCACCTCATTTTACATAAAATAAGTCTTATAAGTCTACTCTCAAAAGTTGATAAAGGTACAAACGAATAAAAGGTTTATATATCACATTTTTAAATATCTAATATTCTCCATTTTACTCGATGTCCTAAACGGTTAAATATAGGACATTGCGGTTTTCACCAGAGGATTCAGCACCTCATTTTACATAAAATAAGTCTTATAAGTCTACTCTCAAAAGTTGATAAAGGTACAAACGAATAAAAGGTTTATATATCACATTTTTAAATATCTAATATTCTCCATTTTACTCGATGTCCTAAACGGTTAAATATAGGACATTGCGGTTTTCACCAGAGGATTCAGCACCTCATTTTACATAAAATAAGTCTTATAAGTCTACTCTCAAAAGTTGATAAAGGTACAAACGAAAAAAATGTTAATATATCACATTTTTAAATATCTATTATTCTCCATTTCACTCTATCTCCTAAACGGTTAAAGATAGGACATTGCGGTTTTCACCAGTAAATTTAGCACCTCATTTTACATTAAATAGGTTCTATAAGTCTACTTACAAAAGTTGATAAAGGTACAAACGAATAAAATGGCTATATATCACATTTTTGAATATCTATTATTCTCCATTTTATTCGATGACCTAAACGGTCAAAGATTGGACATTGCGGTTTTCACCAGTGGATTCAGCACCTCATTTTACATAAAATAAGTCCTATAAGTCTACTCTCAAAAGTTGATAAAGGTACAAACGAATAAAATGGTTATATTTCACATTTTAAAATATCTATTATTCTCCATTTTATTCGATCAACTAAACGGTCAAAGATTGGACATTGCGGTTTTCACCAGTGGATTCAGCACCTCATTTTACATAAATAAGTCTTATAAGTCTACTCTCAAAAGTTGATAAAGGTACAAACGAATAAAAGGTTTATATATCACATTTTTAAATATCTATTATTCTCCATTTTACTCGATGTCCTAAACGGTTAAAGATAGGACATTGCGGTTTTCACCAGTGGATTAAGCACCTTAATTTACATAAAATAAGTCTTATAAGTCTACTCTCAAAAGTTGATAAAGGTACAAACGAATAAAAGGTTTATATATCACATTTTTAAATATCTAATATTCTCCATTTTACTCGATGTCCTAAACGGTTAAAGATAGGACATTGCGGTTTTCACCAGTGGATTCAGCACCTCATTTTACATAAAATAAGTCTTATAAGTCTACTCTAAAGAGTTGATAAAGGTACAAACGAAAAAATGTTAATATATCACATTTTTAAATATCTATTATTCTCCATTTCACTCTATCCCCTAAACGGTTAAAGATAGGACATTGCGGTTTTCACCAATAAATTTAGCACCTCATTTTACATTAAATAAGTTCTATAAGTCTACTTACAAAAGTTGATAAAGGTACAAACGAATAAAATGGCTATATATCACATTTTTGAATATCTATTATTCTCCATTTTATTCGATGACCTAAACGGTCAAAGATAGGACATTGCGGTTTTCACCAGAGGATTCAGCACCTCATTTTACATAAAATAAGTCTTATAAGTCTACTCTCAAAAGTTGATAAAGGTACAAACGAATAAAAGGTTTATATATCACATTTTTAAATATCTAATATTCTCCATTTTACTCGATGTCCTAAACGGTTAAATATAGGACATTGCGGTTTTCACCAGAGGATTCAGCACCTCATTTTACATAAAATAAGTCTTATAAGTCTACTCTCAAAAGTTGATAAAGGTACAAACGAATAAAAGGTTTATATATCACATTTTTAAATATCTAATATTCTCCATTTTACTCGATGTCCTAAACGGTTAAATATAGGACATTGCGGTTTTCACCAGAGGATTCAGCACCTCATTTTACATAAAATAAGTCTTATAAGTCTACTCTCAAAAGTTGATAAAGGTACAAACGAAAAAAATGTTAATATATCACATTTTTAAATATCTATTATTCTCCATTTCACTCTATCTCCTAAACGGTTAAAGATAGGACATTGCGGTTTTCACCAGTAAATTTAGCACCTCATTTTACATTAAATAGGTTCTATAAGTCTACTTACAAAAGTTGATAAAGGTACAAACGAATAAAATGGCTATATATCACATTTTTGAATATCTATTATTCTCCATTTTATTCGATGACCTAAACGGTCAAAGATAGGACATTGCGGTTTTCACCACTGGATTCAGCAGCTCATTTTACATAAAATAAGTCCTATAAGTCTACTCTCAAAAGTTGATAAAGGTACAAACGAATAAAATGGTTATATTTCACATTTTAAAATATCTATTATTCTCCATTTTATTCGATCAACTAAACGGTCAAAGATTGGACATTGCGGTTTTCACCAGTGGATTCAGCACCTCATTTTACATAAATAAGTCTTATAAGTCTACTCTCAAAAGTTGATAAAGGTACAAACGAATAAAAGGTTTATATATCACATTTTTAAATATCTATTATTCTCCATTTTACTCGATGTCCTAAACGGTTAAAGATAGGACATTGCGGTTTTCACCAGTGGATTAAGCACCTTAATTTACATAAAATAAGTCTTATAAGTCTACTCTCAAAAGTTGATAAAGGTACAAACGAATAAAAGGTTTATATATCACATTTTTAAATATCTAATATTCTCCATTTTACTCGATGTCCTAAACGGTTAAAGATAGGACATTGCGGTTTTCACCAGTGGATTCAGCACCTTATTTTACATAAAATAAGTCTTATAAGTCTACTCTAAAGAGTTGATAAAGGTACAAACGAAAAAATGTTAATATATCACATTTTTAAATATCTATTATTCTCCATTTCACTCTATCCCCTAAACGGTTAAAGATAGGACATTGCGGTTTTCACCAATAAATTTAGCACCTCATTTTACATTAAATAAGTTCTATAAGTCTACTTACAAAAGTTGATAAAGGTACAAACGAATAAAATGGCTATATATCACATTTTTGAATATCTATTATTCTCCATTTTATTCGATGACCTAAACGGTCAAAGATAGGACATTGCGGTTTTCACCACTGGATTCAGCACCTCATTTCACATAAAATAAGTCTTATAAGTCTACTCTAAAGAGTTGATAAAGGTACAAACGAAAAAAATGTTAATATATCACATTTTTATATATCAATTATCCTCCATTTTACTCGATCTCCTAAACGGTTAAAGATAGGACATTGCGGTTTTTACCAGTGGATGCAGCACCTCATTTTACATAGAATAAGTCCTATAAGTCTACTTTCAAAAGTTGATAAAGGTACAAACGTATAAAATGTTTATATATCACATTTTTAAATATCTAATACTCTCCATTTTACTCGATGTCCTAAACGGTAAAATATAGGACATTGCGGTTTTCACCAGTGGATTCAGAACCTTATTTTACATAAAATAAGTCCTATAAGTCTACTCTAAAGAGTTGATAATGGTACAAACGAATAAAATATTTATATATCACATTTTTAAATATCTATTATTCTCCATTTTACTCGATCTCCTAAACAGTTAAAGATAGGACATTGCGGTTTTCACCAGTGGATTCAGCACCTCATTTTACATAAATTTAGTCCTATAAGTCTACTCTAAAGAGTTGATAAAGGTACAAACGAATAAAATGGTTTAATATATCACATTTTTAAATATCTATTATTCTTCATTTTACTCGATCTCCTAAACAGTTAAAGATAGGACATTGCGGTTTTCACCAGTGGATTCAGCACCTCATTTTACATAAAATAAGTCTTATAAGTCTACTCTCAAAAGTTGATAAAGGTACAAACAAATAAAAGGTTTATATATCACATTTTTAAATATCTAATATTCTCCATTTTACTCGATGTCCTAAACGGTTAAAGATAGGACATTGCGGTTTTCACCAGTGGATTCAGCACCTCATTTTACATAAAATAAGTCTTATAAGCCAACTCTAAAGAGTTGATAAAGGTACAAACGAAAAAAATGTTAATATATCACATTTTTAATTATCTATTATTCTCCATTTTACTCGATGTCCTAAACGGTTAAAGATAGGACATTGCGGTTTTCACCAGTGGATTAAGCACCTTAATTTACATAAAATAAGTCTTATAAGTCTACTCTCAAAAGTTGATAAAGGTACAAACGAATAAAAGGTTTATATATCACATTTTTAAATATCTAATATTCTCCATTTTACTCGATGTCCTAAACGGTTAAAGATAGGACATTGCGGTTTTCACCAGTGGATTAAGCACCTTAATTTACATAAAATAAGTCTTATAAGTCTACTCTCAAAAGTTGATAAAGGTACAAACGTATAAGATAGTTAGTTATATATCACATTTTTAAATATCTAATATTCTCCATTTTACTCGATGTCCTAAACGGTTAAATATAGGACATTGCGGTTTTCACCAGAGGATTCAGCACCTCATTTTACATAAAATAAGTCTTATAAGTCTACTCTCAAAAGTTGATAAAGGTACAAACGAATAAAAGGTTTATATATCACATTTTTAAATATCTAATATTCTCCATTTTACTCGATGTCCTAAACGGTTAAAGATAGGACATTGCGGTTTTCACCAGTGGATTAAGCACCTTAATTTACATAAAATAAGTCTTATAAGTCTACTCTAAAGAGTTGATAAAGGTACAAACGAAAAAAATGTTAATATATCACATTTTTAAATATCTATTATTCTCCATTTCACTCTATCTCCTAAACGGTTAAAGATAGGACATTGCGGTTTTCACCAGTAAATTTAGCACCTCATTTTACATTAAATAAGTTCTATAAGTCTACTTACAAAAGTTGATAAAGGTACAAACGAATAAAAAGGCTATATATCACATTTTTGAATATCTATTATTCTCCATTTTATTCGATGACCTAAACGGTCAAAGATAGGACATTGCGGTTTTCACCACTGGATTCAGCAGCTCATTTTACATAAAATAAGTCCTATAAGTCTACTCTCAAAAGTTGATAAAGGTACAAACGAATAAAATGGTTATATTTCACATTTTAAAATATCTATTATTCTCCATTTTATTCGATCACCTAAACGGTCAAAGATTGGACATTGCGGTTTTCACCAGTGGATTCAGCACCTTATTTTACATAAAATAAGTCCTATAAGTCTACTCTAAAGAGTTGATAAAGGTACAAACGAATAAAATGTTTATATATCACATTTTTAAATATCAATTATCCTCTATTTTACTCGATCTCCTAAACGGTTAAAGATAGGACATTGCGGTTTTTACCAGTGGATGCAGCACCTCATTTTACATAGAATAAGTCCTATAAGTCTACTCTCAAAAGTTGATAAAGGTACAAACGTATAAGATGGTTATATATCACATTTTTAAATATCTAATATTCTCCATTTTACTCGATGTCCTAAACGGTTAAAGATAGGACATTGCGGTTTTCACCAGTGGATTCAGCACCTCATTTTACATAAATAAGTCTTATAAGTCTACTCTCAAAAGTTGATAAAGGTACAAACGAATAAAAGGTTTATATATCACATTTTTAAATATCTATTATTCTCCATTTTACTCGATGTCCTAAACGGTTAAAGATAGGACATTGCGGTTTTCACCAGTGGATGCAGCACCTCATTTTACATAAATAAGTCTTATAAGTCTACTCTCAAAAGTTGATAAAGGTACAAACGAATAAAAGGTTTATATATCACATTTTTAAATATCTATTATTCTCCATTTTACTCGATCTCCTAAACGGTTAAAGATAGGACATTGCGGTTTTTACCAGTGGATGCAGCACCTCATTTTACATAGAATAAGTCCTATAAGTCTACTCTCAAAAGTTGATAAAGGTACAAACGTATAAGATGGTTATATATCACATTTTTAAATATCTAATATTCTCCATTTTACTCGATGTCCTAAACGGATAAAAATAGGACATTGCGGTTTTCACCAGTGGATTCAGCACCTCATTTTACATAAATAAGTCTTATAAGTCTACTCTCAAAAGTTGATAAAGGTACAAACGAATAAAAGGTTTATATATCACATTTTTAAATATCTATTATTCTCCATTTTACTCGATGTCCTAAACGGTTAAAGATAGGACATTGCGGTTTTCACCAGTGGATTAAGCACCTTAATTTACATAAAATAAGTCTTATAAGTCTACTCTCAAAAGTTGATAAAGGTACAAACGAAAAAAATGTTAATATATCACATTTTTAATTATCTATTATTCTCCATTTTACTCGATGTCCTAAACGGTTAAAGATAGGACATTGCGGTTTTCACCAGTGGATTAAGCACCTCATTTTACATAAAATAAGTCTTATAAGTCTACTCTAAAGAGTTGATAAAGGTACAAACGAAAAAAATGTTAATATATCACATTTTTAAATATCTATTATTCTCCATTTCACTCTATCTCCTAAACGGTTAAAGATAGGACATTGCGGTTTTCACCAGTAAATTTAGCACCTCATTTTACATAAAATAAGTTCTATAAGTCTACTTACAAAAGTTGATAAAGGTACAAACGAATAAAATGGTTATATATCACATTCTTGAATATCTATTATTCTCCATTTTATTCGATGACCTAAACGGTCAAAGATAAGACATTGCGGTTTTCACCACTGGATTCAGCAGCTCATTTTACATAAAATAAGTCCTATAAGTCTACTCTCAAAAGTTGATAAAGGTACAAACGAATAAAATTGTTATATTTCACATTTTAAAATATCTATTATTCTCCATTTTATTCGATCACCTAAACGGTCAAAGATTGGACATTGCGGTTTTCACCAGTGGATTCAGCACCTTATTTTACATAAAATAAGTCCTATAAGTCTACTCTAAAGAGTTTATAAAGGTACAAACGAATAAAATGTTTATATATCACATTTTTAAATATCAATTATCCTCCATTTTACTCGATCTCCTAAACGGTTAAAGATAGGACATTGCGGTTTTTACCAGTGGATGCAGCACCTCATTTTACATAGAATAAGTCCTATAAGTCTACTCTCAAAAGTTGATAAAGGTACAAACGTATAAGATAGTTATATATCACATTTTTAAATATCTAATATTCTCCATTTTACTCGATGTCCTAAACGGTTAAATATAGGACATTGCGGTTTTCACCAGAGGATTCAGCACCTCATTTTACATAAAATAAGTCTTATAAGTCTACTCTCAAAAGTTGATAAAGGTACAAACGAATAAAAGGTTTATATATCACATTTTTAAATATCTAATATTCTCCATTTTACTCGATGTCCTAAACGGTTAAATATAGGACATTGCGGTTTTCACCAGAGGATTCAGCACCTCATTTTACATAAAATAAGTCTTATAAGTCTACTCTCAAAAGTTGATAAAGGTACAAACGAATAAAAGGTTTATATATCACATTTTTAAATATCTAATATTCTCCATTTTACTCGATGTCCTAAACGGTTAAATATAGGACATTGCGGTTTTCACCAGAGGATTCAGCACCTCATTTTACATAAAATAAGTCTTATAAGTCTACTCTCAAAAGTTGATAAAGGTACAAACGAAAAAAATGTTAATATATCACATTTTTAAATATCTATTATTCTCCATTTCACTCTATCTCCTAAACGGTTAAAGATAGGACATTGCGGTTTTCACCAGTAAATTTAGCACCTCATTTTACATTAAATAGGTTCTATAAGTCTACTTACAAAAGTTGATAAAGGTACAAACGAATAAAATGGCTATATATCACATTTTTGAATATCTATTATTCTCCATTTTATTCGATGACCTAAACGGTCAAAGATGGGACATTGCGGTTTTCACCACTGGATTCAGCAGCTCATTTTACATAAAATAAGTCCTATAAGTCTACTCTCAAAAGTTGATAAAGGTACAAACGAATAAAATGGTTATATTTCACATTTTAAAATATCTATTATTCTCCATTTTATTCGATCAACTAAACGGTCAAAGATTGGACATTGCGGTTTTCACCAGTGGATTCAGCACCTCATTTTACATAAATAAGTCTTATAAGTCTACTCTCAAAAGTTGATAAAGGTACAAACGAATAAAAGGTTTATATATCACATTTTTAAATATCTATTATTCTCCATTTTACTCGATGTCCTAAACGGTTAAAGATAGGACATTGCGGTTTTCACCAGTGGATTAAGCACCTTAATTTACATAAAATAAGTCTTATAAGTCTACTCTCAAAAGTTGATAAAGGTACAAACGAATAAAATGGTTATATTTCACATTTTAAAATATCTATTATTCTCCATTTTATTCGATCACCTAAACGGTCAAAGATTGGACATTGCGGTTTTCACCAGTGGATTCAGCACCTTATTTTACATAAAATAAGTCCTATAAGTCTACTCTAAAGAGTTTATAAAGGTACAAACGAATAAAATGTTTATATATCACATTTTTAAATATCAATTATCCTCCATTTTACTCGATCTCCTAAACGGTTAAAGATAGGACATTGCGGTTTTTACCAGTGGATGCAGCACCTCATTTTACATAGAATAAGTCCTATAAGTCTACTCTCAAAAGTTGATAAAGGTACAAACGTATAAGATAGTTATATATCACATTTTTAAATATCTAATATTCTCCATTTTACTCGATGTCCTAAACGGTTAAATATAGGACATTGCGGTTTTCACCAGAGGATTCAGCACCTCATTTTACATAAAATAAGTCTTATAAGTCTACTCTCAAAAGTTGATAAAGGTACAAACGAATAAAAGGTTTATATATCACATTTTTAAATATCTAATATTCTCCATTTTACTCGATGTCCTAAACGGTTAAATATAGGACATTGCGGTTTTCACCAGAGGATTCAGCACCTCATTTTACATAAAATAAGTCTTATAAGTCTACTCTCAAAAGTTGATAAAGGTACAAACGAATAAAAGGTTTATATATCACATTTTTAAATATCTAATATTCTCCATTTTACTCGATGTCCTAAACGGTTAAATATAGGACATTGCGGTTTTCACCAGAGGATTCAGCACCTCATTTTACATAAAATAAGTCTTATAAGTCTACTCTCAAAAGTTGATAAAGGTACAAACGAAAAAAATGTTAATATATCACATTTTTAAATATCTATTATTCTCCATTTCACTCTATCTCCTAAACGGTTAAAGATAGGACATTGCGGTTTTCACCAGTAAATTTAGCACCTCATTTTACATTAAATAGGTTCTATAAGTCTACTTACAAAAGTTGATAAAGGTACAAACGAATAAAATGGCTATATATCACATTTTTGAATATCTATTATTCTCCATTTTATTCGATGACCTAAACGGTCAAAGATGGGACATTGCGGTTTTCACCACTGGATTCAGCAGCTCATTTTACATAAAATAAGTCCTATAAGTCTACTCTCAAAAGTTGATAAAGGTACAAACGAATAAAATGGTTATATTTCACATTTTAAAATATCTATTATTCTCCATTTTATTCGATCAACTAAACGGTCAAAGATTGGACATTGCGGTTTTCACCAGTGGATTCAGCACCTCATTTTACATAAATAAGTCTTATAAGTCTACTCTCAAAAGTTGATAAAGGTACAAACGAATAAAAGGTTTATATATCACATTTTTAAATATCTATTATTCTCCATTTTACTCGATGTCCTAAACGGTTAAAGATAGGACATTGCGGTTTTCACCAGTGGATTAAGCACCTTAATTTACATAAAATAAGTCTTATAAGTCTACTCTCAAAAGTTGATAAAGGTACAAACGAATAAAAGGTTTATATATCACATTTTTAAATATCTAATATTCTCCATTTTACTCGATGTCCTAAACGGTTAAAGATAGGACATTGCGGTTTTCACCAGTGGATTCAGCACCTCATTTTACATAAAATAAGTCTTATAAGTCTACTCTAAAGAGTTGATAAAGGTACAAACGAAAAAATGTTAATATATCACATTTTTAAATATCTATTATTCTCCATTTCACTCTATCCCCTAAACGGTTAAAGATAGGACATTGCGGTTTTCACCAGTGGATTCAGCACCTCATTTTTCATAAATTTAGTCCTATAAGTCTACTCTAAAGAGTTGATAAAGGTACAAACGAATAAAATGGTTTAATATATCACATTTTTAAATATCTAATATTCTCCATTTTACTCGATGTCCTAAACGGTTAAAGATAGGACATTGCGGTTTTCACCAGTGGATTCAGCACCTCATTTTACATAAAATAAGTCTTATAAGTCTACTCTAACGAGTTGATAAAGGTACAAACGAATAAAATGGTTTAATATATCACATTTTTAAATATCTAATATTCTCCATTTTACTCGATGTCCTAAACGGTTAAAGATAGGACATTGCGGTTTTCACCAGTGGATTAAGCACCTTAATTTACATAAAATAAGTCTTATAAGTCTACTCTCAAAAGTTGATAAAGGTACAAACGAATAAAATGGTTTAATATATCACATTTTTAAATATCTAATATTCTCCATTTTACTCGATGTCCTAAACGGTAAAATATAGGACATTGCGGTTTTCACCAGTGGATTCAGAACCTTATTTTACATAAAATAAGTCCTATAAGTCTACTCTAAAGAGTTGATAATGGTACAAACGAATAAAATATTTATATATCACATTTTTAAATATCTATTATTCTCCATTTTACTCGATCTCCTAAACAGTTAAAGATAGGACATTGCGGTTTTCACCAGTGGATTCAGCACCTCATTTTTCATAAATTTAGTCCTATAAGTCTACTCTAAAGAGTTGATAAAGGTACAAACGAATAAAATGGTTTAATATATCACATTTTTAAATATCTAATATTCTCCATTTTACTCGATGTCCTAAACGGTTAAAGATAGGACATTGCGGTTTTCACCAGTGGATTCAGCACCTCATTTTACATAAAATAAGTCTTATAAGTCTACTCTAACGAGTTGATAAAGGTACAAACGGAAAAAATGTTAATATATCACATTTTTAAATATTTATTATTCTCCATTTCACTCTATCTCCTAAACGGTTCATGATAGAACATTGCGGTTTTCACCAGTGGATTCAGCACCTCATTTTACATAAAATAATTCCTATAAGTCTACTCTCAAAAGTTGATAAAGGTACAAACGTATAAGAAGGTTATATATCACATTTTTAAATATCTAATATTCTCCATTTTACTCGATGTCCTAAACGGTTAAAGATAGGACATTGCGGTTTTCACCAGTGGATTCAGCACCTCATTTTACATAAATAAGTCTTATAAGTCTACTCTCAAAAGTTGATAAAGGTACAAACAAATAAAAGGTTTATATATCACATTTTTAAATATCTAATATTCTCCATTTTACTCGATGTCCTAATCAGTTAAAGATAGGACATTGCGGTTTTCACCAGTGGATTTAGCACCTCATTTTACATAAAATAAGTCTTATAAGCCAACTCTAAAGAGTTGATAAAGGTACAAACGAAAAAAATGTTAATATATCACATTTTTAATTATCTATTATTCTCCATTTTACTCGATGTCCTAAACGGTTAAAGATAGGACATTGCGGTTTTCACCAGTGGATTAAGCACCTTAATTTACATAAAATAAGTCTTATAAGTCTACTTTCAAAAGTTGATAAAGGTACAAACGTATAAAATGGTTATATATCACATTTTTAAATATCTAATATTCTCCATTTTACTCGATGTCCTAAACGGTTAAATATAAGACAATGCGGTTTTCACCAGTGGATTCAGAACCTTATTTTACATAAAATAAGTCCTATAAGTCTACTCTAAAGAGTTGATAATGGTACAAACGAATAAAATGTTTATATATCACATTTTTAAATATCTATTATTCTCCATTTTACTCGATCTCCTAAACAGTTAAAGATAGGACATTGCGGTTTTCACCAGTGGATTCAGCACCTCATTTTACATAAATTTAGTCCTATAAGTCTACTCTAAAGAGTTGATAAAGGTACAAACGAATAAAATGGTTTAATATATCACATTTTTAAATATCTATTATTCTTCATTTTACTCGATCTCCTAAACAGTTAAAGAGAGGACATTGCGGTTTCCACCAGTGGATTCAGCACCTCATTTTACATAAAATAAGTCTTATAAGTCTACTCTCAATAGTTAATAAAGGTACAAACGAATAAAAGGTTTTTATATCACATTTTTAAATATCTAATATTCTCCATTTTACTCGATGTCCTAAACGGTTAAATATAGGACATTGCGGTTTTCACCAGAGGATTCAGCACCTCATTTTACATAAAATAAGTCTTATAAGTCTACTCTCAAAAGTTGATAAAGGTACAAACGAATAAAAGGTTTATATATCACATTTTTAAATATCTAATATTCTCCATTTTACTCGATGTCCTAAACGGTTAAATATAGGACATTGCGGTTTTCACCAGAGGATTCAGCACCTCATTTTACATAAAATAAGTCTTATAAGTCTACTCTCAAAAGTTGATAAAGGTACAAACGAATAAAAGGTTTATATATCACATTTTTAAATATCTAATATTCTCCATTTTACTCGATGTCCTAAACGGTTAAATATAGGACATTGCGGTTTTCACCAGAGGATTCAGCACCTCATTTTACATAAAATAAGTCTTATAAGTCTACTCTCAAAAGTTGATAAAGGTACAAACGAAAAAAATGTTAATATATCACATTTTTAAATATCTATTATTCTCCATTTCACTCTATCTCCTAAACGGTTAAAGATAGGACATTGCGGTTTTCACCAGTAAATTTAGCACCTCATTTTACATTAAATAGGTTCTATAAGTCTACTTACAAAAGTTGATAAAGGTACAAACGAATAAAATGGCTATATATCACATTTTTGAATATCTATTATTCTCCATTTTATTCGATGACCTAAACGGTCAAAGATTGGACATTGCGGTTTTCACCAGTGGATTCAGCACCTCATTTTACATAAAATAAGTCCTATAAGTCTACTCTCAAAAGTTGATAAAGGTACAAACGAATAAAATGGTTATATTTCACATTTTAAAATATCTATTATTCTCCATTTTATTCGATCAACTAAACGGTCAAAGATTGGACATTGCGGTTTTCACCAGTGGATTCAGCACCTCATTTTACATAAATAAGTCTTATAAGTCTACTCTCAAAAGTTGATAAAGGTACAAACGAATAAAAGGTTTATATATCACATTTTTAAATATCTATTATTCTCCATTTTACTCGATGTCCTAAACGGTTAAAGATAGGACATTGCGGTTTTCACCAGTGGATTAAGCACCTTAATTTACATAAAATAAGTCTTATAAGTCTACTCTCAAAAGTTGATAAAGGTACAAACGAATAAAAGGTTTATATATCACATTTTTAAATATCTAATATTCTCCATTTTACTCGATGTCCTAAACGGTTAAAGATAGGACATTGCGGTTTTCACCAGTGGATTCAGCACCTCATTTTACATAAAATAAGTCTTATAAGTCTACTCTAAAGAGTTGATAAAGGTACAAACGAAAAAATGTTAATATATCACATTTTTAAATATCTATTATTCTCCATTTCACTCTATCCCCTAAACGGTTAAAGATAGGACATTGCGGTTTTCACCAATAAATTTAGCACCTCATTTTACATTAAATAAGTTCTATAAGTCTACTTACAAAAGTTGATAAAGGTACAAACGAATAAAATGGCTATATATCACATTTTTGAATATCTATTATTCTCCATTTTATTCGATGACCTAAACGGTCAAAGATAGGACATTGCGGTTTTCACCAGAGGATTCAGCACCTCATTTTACATAAAATAAGTCTTATAAGTCTACTCTCAAAAGTTGATAAAGGTACAAACGAATAAAAGGTTTATATATCACATTTTTAAATATCTAATATTCTCCATTTTACTCGATGTCCTAAACGGTTAAATATAGGACATTGCGGTTTTCACCAGAGGATTCAGCACCTCATTTTACATAAAATAAGTCTTATAAGTCTACTCTCAAAAGTTGATAAAGGTACAAACGAATAAAAGGTTTATATATCACATTTTTAAATATCTAATATTCTCCATTTTACTCGATGTCCTAAACGGTTAAATATAGGACATTGCGGTTTTCACCAGAGGATTCAGCACCTCATTTTACATAAAATAAGTCTTATAAGTCTACTCTCAAAAGTTGATAAAGGTACAAACGAAAAAAATGTTAATATATCACATTTTTAAATATCTATTATTCTCCATTTCACTCTATCTCCTAAACGGTTAAAGATAGGACATTGCGGTTTTCACCAGTAAATTTAGCACCTCATTTTACATTAAATAGGTTCTATAAGTCTACTTACAAAAGTTGATAAAGGTACAAACGAATAAAATGGCTATATATCACATTTTTGAATATCTATTATTCTCCATTTTATTCGATGACCTAAACGGTCAAAGATAGGACATTGCGGTTTTCACCACTGGATTCAGCAGCTCATTTTACATAAAATAAGTCCTATAAGTCTACTCTCAAAAGTTGATAAAGGTACAAACGAATAAAATGGTTATATTTCACATTTTAAAATATCTATTATTCTCCATTTTATTCGATCAACTAAACGGTCAAAGATTGGACATTGCGGTTTTCACCAGTGGATTCAGCACCTCATTTTACATAAATAAGTCTTATAAGTCTACTCTCAAAAGTTGATAAAGGTACAAACGAATAAAAGGTTTATATATCACATTTTTAAATATCTATTATTCTCCATTTTACTCGATGTCCTAAACGGTTAAAGATAGGACATTGCGGTTTTCACCAGTGGATTAAGCACCTTAATTTACATAAAATAAGTCTTATAAGTCTACTCTCAAAAGTTGATAAAGGTACAAACGAATAAAAGGTTTATATATCACATTTTTAAATATCTAATATTCTCCATTTTACTCGATGTCCTAAACGGTTAAAGATAGGACATTGCGGTTTTCACCAGTGGATTCAGCACCTTATTTTACATAAAATAAGTCTTATAAGTCTACTCTAAAGAGTTGATAAAGGTACAAACGAAAAAATGTTAATATATCACATTTTTAAATATCTATTATTCTCCATTTCACTCTATCCCCTAAACGGTTAAAGATAGGACATTGCGGTTTTCACCAATAAATTTAGCACCTCATTTTACATTAAATAAGTTCTATAAGTCTACTTACAAAAGTTGATAAAGGTACAAACGAATAAAATGGCTATATATCACATTTTTGAATATCTATTATTCTCCATTTTATTCGATGACCTAAACGGTCAAAGATAGGACATTGCGGTTTTCACCACTGGATTCAGCACCTCATTTCACATAAAATAAGTCTTATAAGTCTACTCTAAAGAGTTGATAAAGGTACAAACGAAAAAAATGTTAATATATCACATTTTTATATATCAATTATCCTCCATTTTACTCGATCTCCTAAACGGTTAAAGATAGGACATTGCGGTTTTTACCAGTGGATGCAGCACCTCATTTTACATAGAATAAGTCCTATAAGTCTACTTTCAAAAGTTGATAAAGGTACAAACGTATAAAATGTTTATATATCACATTTTTAAATATCTAATACTCTCCATTTTACTCGATGTCCTAAACGGTAAAATATAGGACATTGCGGTTTTCACCAGTGGATTCAGAACCTTATTTTACATAAAATAAGTCCTATAAGTCTACTCTAAAGAGTTGATAATGGTACAAACGAATAAAATATTTATATATCACATTTTTAAATATCTATTATTCTCCATTTTACTCGATCTCCTAAACAGTTAAAGATAGGACATTGCGGTTTTCACCAGTGGATTCAGCACCTCATTTTACATAAATTTAGTCCTATAAGTCTACTCTAAAGAGTTGATAAAGGTACAAACGAATAAAATGGTTTAATATATCACATTTTTAAATATCTATTATTCTTCATTTTACTCGATCTCCTAAACAGTTAAAGATAGGACATTGCGGTTTTCACCAGTGGATTCAGCACCTCATTTTACATAAAATAAGTCTTATAAGTCTACTCTCAAAAGTTGATAAAGGTACAAACAAATAAAAGGTTTATATATCACATTTTTAAATATCTAATATTCTCCATTTTACTCGATGTCCTAAACGGTTAAAGATAGGACATTGCGGTTTTCACCAGTGGATTCAGCACCTCATTTTACATAAAATAAGTCTTATAAGCCAACTCTAAAGAGTTGATAAAGGTACAAACGAAAAAAATGTTAATATATCACATTTTTAATTATCTATTATTCTCCATTTTACTCGATGTCCTAAACGGTTAAAGATAGGACATTGCGGTTTTCACCAGTGGATTAAGCACCTTAATTTACATAAAATAAGTCTTATAAGTCTACTCTCAAAAGTTGATAAAGGTACAAACGAATAAAAGGTTTATATATCACATTTTTAAATATCTAATATTCTCCATTTTACTCGATGTCCTAAACGGTTAAAGATAGGACATTGCGGTTTTCACCAGTGGATTAAGCACCTTAATTTACATAAAATAAGTCTTATAAGTCTACTCTCAAAAGTTGATAAAGGTACAAACGTATAAGATAGTTAGTTATATATCACATTTTTAAATATCTAATATTCTCCATTTTACTCGATGTCCTAAACGGTTAAATATAGGACATTGCGGTTTTCACCAGAGGATTCAGCACCTCATTTTACATAAAATAAGTCTTATAAGTCTACTCTCAAAAGTTGATAAAGGTACAAACGAATAAAAGGTTTATATATCACATTTTTAAATATCTAATATTCTCCATTTTACTCGATGTCCTAAACGGTTAAAGATAGGACATTGCGGTTTTCACCAGTGGATTAAGCACCTTAATTTACATAAAATAAGTCTTATAAGTCTACTCTAAAGAGTTGATAAAGGTACAAACGAAAAAAATGTTAATATATCACATTTTTAAATATCTATTATTCTCCATTTCACTCTATCTCCTAAACGGTTAAAGATAGGACATTGCGGTTTTCACCAGTAAATTTAGCACCTCATTTTACATTAAATAAGTTCTATAAGTCTACTTACAAAAGTTGATAAAGGTACAAACGAATAAAAAGGCTATATATCACATTTTTGAATATCTATTATTCTCCATTTTATTCGATGACCTAAACGGTCAAAGATAGGACATTGCGGTTTTCACCACTGGATTCAGCAGCTCATTTTACATAAAATAAGTCCTATAAGTCTACTCTCAAAAGTTGATAAAGGTACAAACGAATAAAATGGTTATATTTCACATTTTAAAATATCTATTATTCTCCATTTTATTCGATCACCTAAACGGTCAAAGATTGGACATTGCGGTTTTCACCAGTGGATTCAGCACCTTATTTTACATAAAATAAGTCCTATAAGTCTACTCTAAAGAGTTGATAAAGGTACAAACGAATAAAATGTTTATATATCACATTTTTAAATATCAATTATCCTCTATTTTACTCGATCTCCTAAACGGTTAAAGATAGGACATTGCGGTTTTTACCAGTGGATGCAGCACCTCATTTTACATAGAATAAGTCCTATAAGTCTACTCTCAAAAGTTGATAAAGGTACAAACGTATAAGATGGTTATATATCACATTTTTAAATATCTAATATTCTCCATTTTACTCGATGTCCTAAACGGTTAAAGATAGGACATTGCGGTTTTCACCAGTGGATTCAGCACCTCATTTTACATAAATAAGTCTTATAAGTCTACTCTCAAAAGTTGATAAAGGTACAAACGAATAAAAGGTTTATATATCACATTTTTAAATATCTATTATTCTCCATTTTACTCGATGTCCTAAACGGTTAAAGATAGGACATTGCGGTTTTCACCAGTGGATGCAGCACCTCATTTTACATAAATAAGTCTTATAAGTCTACTCTCAAAAGTTGATAAAGGTACAAACGAATAAAAGGTTTATATATCACATTTTTAAATATCTATTATTCTCCATTTTACTCGATCTCCTAAACGGTTAAAGATAGGACATTGCGGTTTTTACCAGTGGATGCAGCACCTCATTTTACATAGAATAAGTCCTATAAGTCTACTCTCAAAAGTTGATAAAGGTACAAACGTATAAGATGGTTATATATCACATTTTTAAATATCTAATATTCTCCATTTTACTCGATGTCCTAAACGGATAAAAATAGGACATTGCGGTTTTCACCAGTGGATTCAGCACCTCATTTTACATAAATAAGTCTTATAAGTCTACTCTCAAAAGTTGATAAAGGTACAAACGAATAAAAGGTTTATATATCACATTTTTAAATATCTATTATTCTCCATTTTACTCGATGTCCTAAACGGTTAAAGATAGGACATTGCGGTTTTCACCAGTGGATTAAGCACCTTAATTTACATAAAATAAGTCTTATAAGTCTACTCTCAAAAGTTGATAAAGGTACAAACGAAAAAAATGTTAATATATCACATTTTTAATTATCTATTATTCTCCATTTTACTCGATGTCCTAAACGGTTAAAGATAGGACATTGCGGTTTTCACCAGTGGATTAAGCACCTCATTTTACATAAAATAAGTCTTATAAGTCTACTCTAAAGAGTTGATAAAGGTACAAACGAAAAAAATGTTAATATATCACATTTTTAAATATCTATTATTCTCCATTTCACTCTATCTCCTAAACGGTTAAAGATAGGACATTGCGGTTTTCACCAGTAAATTTAGCACCTCATTTTACATAAAATAAGTTCTATAAGTCTACTTACAAAAGTTGATAAAGGTACAAACGAATAAAATGGTTATATATCACATTCTTGAATATCTATTATTCTCCATTTTATTCGATGACCTAAACGGTCAAAGATAAGACATTGCGGTTTTCACCACTGGATTCAGCAGCTCATTTTACATAAAATAAGTCCTATAAGTCTACTCTCAAAAGTTGATAAAGGTACAAACGAATAAAATTGTTATATTTCACATTTTAAAATATCTATTATTCTCCATTTTATTCGATCACCTAAACGGTCAAAGATTGGACATTGCGGTTTTCACCAGTGGATTCAGCACCTTATTTTACATAAAATAAGTCCTATAAGTCTACTCTAAAGAGTTTATAAAGGTACAAACGAATAAAATGTTTATATATCACATTTTTAAATATCAATTATCCTCCATTTTACTCGATCTCCTAAACGGTTAAAGATAGGACATTGCGGTTTTTACCAGTGGATGCAGCACCTCATTTTACATAGAATAAGTCCTATAAGTCTACTCTCAAAAGTTGATAAAGGTACAAACGTATAAGATAGTTATATATCACATTTTTAAATATCTAATATTCTCCATTTTACTCGATGTCCTAAACGGTTAAATATAGGACATTGCGGTTTTCACCAGAGGATTCAGCACCTCATTTTACATAAAATAAGTCTTATAAGTCTACTCTCAAAAGTTGATAAAGGTACAAACGAATAAAAGGTTTATATATCACATTTTTAAATATCTAATATTCTCCATTTTACTCGATGTCCTAAACGGTTAAATATAGGACATTGCGGTTTTCACCAGAGGATTCAGCACCTCATTTTACATAAAATAAGTCTTATAAGTCTACTCTCAAAAGTTGATAAAGGTACAAACGAATAAAAGGTTTATATATCACATTTTTAAATATCTAATATTCTCCATTTTACTCGATGTCCTAAACGGTTAAATATAGGACATTGCGGTTTTCACCAGAGGATTCAGCACCTCATTTTACATAAAATAAGTCTTATAAGTCTACTCTCAAAAGTTGATAAAGGTACAAACGAAAAAAATGTTAATATATCACATTTTTAAATATCTATTATTCTCCATTTCACTCTATCTCCTAAACGGTTAAAGATAGGACATTGCGGTTTTCACCAGTAAATTTAGCACCTCATTTTACATTAAATAGGTTCTATAAGTCTACTTACAAAAGTTGATAAAGGTACAAACGAATAAAATGGCTATATATCACATTTTTGAATATCTATTATTCTCCATTTTATTCGATGACCTAAACGGTCAAAGATGGGACATTGCGGTTTTCACCACTGGATTCAGCAGCTCATTTTACATAAAATAAGTCCTATAAGTCTACTCTCAAAAGTTGATAAAGGTACAAACGAATAAAATGGTTATATTTCACATTTTAAAATATCTATTATTCTCCATTTTATTCGATCAACTAAACGGTCAAAGATTGGACATTGCGGTTTTCACCAGTGGATTCAGCACCTCATTTTACATAAATAAGTCTTATAAGTCTACTCTCAAAAGTTGATAAAGGTACAAACGAATAAAAGGTTTATATATCACATTTTTAAATATCTATTATTCTCCATTTTACTCGATGTCCTAAACGGTTAAAGATAGGACATTGCGGTTTTCACCAGTGGATTAAGCACCTTAATTTACATAAAATAAGTCTTATAAGTCTACTCTCAAAAGTTGATAAAGGTACAAACGAATAAAAGGTTTATATATCACATTTTTAAATATCTAATATTCTCCATTTTACTCGATGTCCTAAACGGTTAAAGATAGGACATTGCGGTTTTCACCAGTGGATTCAGCACCTCATTTTACATAAAATAAGTCTTATAAGTCTACTCTAAAGAGTTGATAAAGGTACAAACGAAAAAATGTTAATATATCACATTTTTAAATATCTATTATTCTCCATTTCACTCTATCCCCTAAACGGTTAAAGATAGGACATTGCGGTTTTCACCAGTGGATTCAGCACCTCATTTTTCATAAATTTAGTCCTATAAGTCTACTCTAAAGAGTTGATAAAGGTACAAACGAATAAAATGGTTTAATATATCACATTTTTAAATATCTAATATTCTCCATTTTACTCGATGTCCTAAACGGTTAAAGATAGGACATTGCGGTTTTCACCAGTGGATTCAGCACCTCATTTTACATAAAATAAGTCTTATAAGTCTACTCTAACGAGTTGATAAAGGTACAAACGAATAAAATGGTTTAATATATCACATTTTTAAATATCTAATATTCTCCATTTTACTCGATGTCCTAAACGGTTAAAGATAGGACATTGCGGTTTTCACCAGTGGATTAAGCACCTTAATTTACATAAAATAAGTCTTATAAGTCTACTCTCAAAAGTTGATAAAGGTACAAACGAATAAAATGGTTTAATATATCACATTTTTAAATATCTAATATTCTCCATTTTACTCGATGTCCTAAACGGTAAAATATAGGACATTGCGGTTTTCACCAGTGGATTCAGAACCTTATTTTACATAAAATAAGTCCTATAAGTCTACTCTAAAGAGTTGATAATGGTACAAACGAATAAAATATTTATATATCACATTTTTAAATATCTATTATTCTCCATTTTACTCGATCTCCTAAACAGTTAAAGATAGGACATTGCGGTTTTCACCAGTGGATTCAGCACCTCATTTTTCATAAATTTAGTCCTATAAGTCTACTCTAAAGAGTTGATAAAGGTACAAACGAATAAAATGGTTTAATATATCACATTTTTAAATATCTAATATTCTCCATTTTACTCGATGTCCTAAACGGTTAAAGATAGGACATTGCGGTTTTCACCAGTGGATTCAGCACCTCATTTTACATAAAATAAGTCTTATAAGTCTACTCTAACGAGTTGATAAAGGTACAAACGGAAAAAATGTTAATATATCACATTTTTAAATATTTATTATTCTCCATTTCACTCTATCTCCTAAACGGTTCATGATAGAACATTGCGGTTTTCACCAGTGGATTCAGCACCTCATTTTACATAAAATAATTCCTATAAGTCTACTCTCAAAAGTTGATAAAGGTACAAACGTATAAGAAGGTTATATATCACATTTTTAAATATCTAATATTCTCCATTTTACTCGATGTCCTAAACGGTTAAAGATAGGACATTGCGGTTTTCACCAGTGGATTCAGCACCTCATTTTACATAAATAAGTCTTATAAGTCTACTCTCAAAAGTTGATAAAGGTACAAACAAATAAAAGGTTTATATATCACATTTTTAAATATCTAATATTCTCCATTTTACTCGATGTCCTAATCAGTTAAAGATAGGACATTGCGGTTTTCACCAGTGGATTTAGCACCTCATTTTACATAAAATAAGTCTTATAAGCCAACTCTAAAGAGTTGATAAAGGTACAAACGAAAAAAATGTTAATATATCACATTTTTAATTATCTATTATTCTCCATTTTACTCGATGTCCTAAACGGTTAAAGATAGGACATTGCGGTTTTCACCAGTGGATTAAGCACCTTAATTTACATAAAATAAGTCTTATAAGTCTACTTTCAAAAGTTGATAAAGGTACAAACGTATAAAATGGTTATATATCACATTTTTAAATATCTAATATTCTCCATTTTACTCGATGTCCTAAACGGTTAAATATAAGACAATGCGGTTTTCACCAGTGGATTCAGAACCTTATTTTACATAAAATAAGTCCTATAAGTCTACTCTAAAGAGTTGATAATGGTACAAACGAATAAAATGTTTATATATCACATTTTTAAATATCTATTATTCTCCATTTTACTCGATCTCCTAAACAGTTAAAGATAGGACATTGCGGTTTTCACCAGTGGATTCAGCACCTCATTTTACATAAATTTAGTCCTATAAGTCTACTCTAAAGAGTTGATAAAGGTACAAACGAATAAAATGGTTTAATATATCACATTTTTAAATATCTATTATTCTTCATTTTACTCGATCTCCTAAACAGTTAAAGAGAGGACATTGCGGTTTCCACCAGTGGATTCAGCACCTCATTTTACATAAAATAAGTCTTATAAGTCTACTCTCAATAGTTAATAAAGGTACAAACGAATAAAAGGTTTTTATATCACATTTTTAAATATCTAATATTCTCCATTTTACTCGATCTCCTAAACGGTTAAAGATAGGACATTGCGGTTTTCACCAGTGGATTCAGCACCTCATTTCACATAAAATATGTCTTATAAGTCTACTCTAAAGAGTTGATAAAGGTACAAACGAAAAAAATGTTAATATATCACATTTTTAAATATCTATTATTTTCCATTTTACTCGATCTCCTAAACGGTTAAAGATAGGACATTGCGGTTTTCACCAGTGTATTCAGCACCTCATTTCACATAAAATATGTCTTATAAGTCTACTCTAAAGAGTTGATAAAGGTACAAACGAAAAAAATGTTAATATATCACATTTTTAAATATCTATTATTCTCCATTTTACTCAATCTCCTAAACGGTTAAAGATAGGACATTGCGGTTTTCACCAGTAAATTTAGCACCTCATTTTACATAAAATAAGTCTAATAAGACTACTCTAAAGAGTTGATAAATGTACAAACGAAAAAAATGTTAATATATCACATTTTTAAATATCTATTATTCTCCATTTTACTCAATCTCCTAAACGGTTAAAGATAGGACATTGCGGTTTTCACCAGTGGATTCAGCACCTCATTTTACATATAATAAGTCTTATAAGTCTACTCTCAATAGTTGATAAAGGTACAAACGAATAAAAGGTTTTTATATCACATTTTTAAAAATCTAATATTCTCCATTTTACTCGATCTCCTAAACAGTTAAAGATAGGACATTGCGGTTTTCACCAGTGGATTCAGCACCTCATTTTACATAAAATAAGTCTTATAAGTCTACTCTCAATAGTTAATAAAGGTACAAACGAATAAAAGGTTTTTATATCACATTTTTAAATATCTAATAATCTCCATTTTACTCGATCTCCTAAACGGTTAAAGATAGGACATTGCGGTTTTCACCAGTGGATTCAGCACCTCATTTCACATAAAATAAGTCTTATAAGTCTACTTTAAAGAGTTGATAAAGGTACAAACGAAAAAAATGTTTATATATCACATTTTTAAATATCTATTATTTTCCATTTTACTCGATCTCCTAAACGGTTAAAGATAGGACATTGCGGTTTTCACCAGTGGATTCAGCACCTCATTTCACATAAAATAAGTCTTATAAGTCTACTCTAAAGAGTTGATAAAGGTACAAACGAAAAAAATGTTAATATATCACATTTTTAAATATCTATTATTCTCCATTTTACTCAATCTCCTAAACGGTTAAAGATAGGACATTGCGGTTTTCACTAGTAAATTTAGCACCTCATTTTACATAAAATAAGTCTTATAAGTCTACTCTAAAGAGTTGATAAAGGTACAAACGAAAAAAATGTTAATATATCACATTTTTAAATATCTATTATTCTCCATTTTACTCAATCTCCTAAACGGTTAAAGATAGGACATTGCGGTTTTCACCAGTGGATTCAGCACCTCATTTTACATATAATAAGTCTTATAAGTCTACTCTCAATAGTTGATAAAGGTACAAACGAATAAAAGGTTTTTATATCACATTTTTAAAAATCTAATATTCTCCATTTTACTCGATCTCCTAAACGGTTAAAGATAGGACATTGCGGTTTTCACCAGTGGATTCAGCATCTCATTTCACATAAAATAAGTCTTATAAGTCTACTCTAAAGAGTTGATAAAGGTACAAACGAAAAAAATGTTAATATATCACATTTTTAAATATCTATTATTTTCCATTTTACTCGATCTCCTAAACGGTTAAGGATAGGACATTGCGGTTTTCACCACTGGATTCAGCAGCTCATTTTACATAAAATAAGTCCTATAAGTCTACTTACAAAAGTTGATAAAGGTACAAACGTATAAAATGGTTATATTTCACATTTTAAAATATCTATTATTCTTTATTTTATTCGATCACCTAAACGGTCAAAGATAGGACATTGCGGTTTTTACCAGTGGATGCAGCACCTCATTTTACATAGAATAAGTCCTATAAGTCTACTTTCAAAAGTTGATAAAGGTACAAACGTATAAAATGGTTATATATCACATTTTTAAATATCTAATATTCTCCATTTTACTCGATGTCCTAAACGGTTAAATATAGGACATTGCGGTTTTCACCAGAGGATTCAGCACCTCATTTTACATAAAATAAGTCTTATAAGTCTACTCTCAAAAGTTGATAAAGGTACAAACGAAAAAAATGTTAATATATCACATTTTTAAATATCTATTATTTTCCATTTTACTCGATCTCCTAAACGGTTAAAGATAGGACATTGCTGTTTTCACCAGTGGATTCAGCACCTCATTTTACATAAAATAAGTCTTATAAGTCTACTCTAAAGAGTTGATAAAGGTACAAACGAAAAAAATGTTAATATATCACATTTTTAAATATCAATTATCCTCCATTTTACTCGATCTCCTAAACGGTTAAAGATAGGACATTGCGGTTTTTACCAGTGGATGCAGCACCTCATTTTACATAGAATAAGTCCTATAAGTCTACTTTCAAAAGTTGATAAAGGTACAAACGTATAAAATGGTTATATATCACATTTTTAAATATCTAATATTCTCCATTTTACTCGATGTCCTAAACGGTTAAATATAGGACATTGCGGTTTTCACCAGTGGATTCAGCACCTTAATTTTACATAAAATAAGTCCTATAAGTCTACTCTAAAGAGTTGATAATGGTACAAACGAATAAAATGTTTATATATCACATTTTTAAATATCTATTATTCTCCATTTTACTCGATCTCCTAAACAGTTAAAGATAGGACATTGCGGTTTTCACCAGTGGATTCAGCACCTCATTTTACATAAATTTAGTCCTATAAGTCTACTCTAAAGAGTTGATAAAGGTACAAACGAATAAAATGGTTTAATATATCACATTTTTAAATATCTCTTATTCTTCATTTTACTCGATCTCCTAAACAGTTAAAGATAGGACATTGCGGTTTTCACCAGTGGATTCAGCACCTCATTTTCCATAAAATAAGTCTTATAAGTCTACTCTCAATAGTTAATAAAGGTACAAACGAATAAAAGGTTTTTATATCACATTTTTAAATATCTAATAATCTCCATTTTACTCGATCTCCTAAACGGTTAAAGATAGGACATTGCGGTTTTCACCAGTGGATTCAGCACCTCATTTCACATAAAATAAGTCTTATAAGTCTACTCTAAAGAGTTGATAAAGGTACAAACGAAAAAAATGTTAATATATCTCATTTTTAAATATCTATTATTTTCCATTTTACTCGATCTCCTAAACGGTTAAAGATAGGACATTGCGGTTTTCACCAGTGGATTCAGCACCTCATTTCACATAAAATAAGTCTTATAAGTCTACTCTAACGAGTTGATAAAGGTACAAACGAAAAAAATGTTAATATATCACATTTTTAAATATCTATTATTCTCCATTTTACTCAATCTCCTAAACGGTTAAAGATAGGACATTGCGGTTTTCACCAGTAAATTTAGCACCTCATTTTACATAAAATAAGTCTTATAAGTCTACTCTAAAGAGTTGATAAAGGTACAAACGAAAAAAATGTTAATATATCACATTTTTAAATATCTATTATTCTCCATTTTACTCAATCTCCTAAACGGTTAAAGATAGGACATTGCGGTTTTCACCAGTGGATTCAGCACCTCATTTTACATATAATAAGTCTTATTAGTCTACTCTCAATAGTTGATAAAGGTACAAACGAATAAAAGGTTTTTATATCACATTTTTAAAAATCTAATATTCTCCATTTTACTCGATCTCCTAAACGGTTAAAGATAGGACATTGCGGTTTTCACCAGTGGATTCAGCATCTCATTTCACATAAAATAAGTCTTATAAGTCTACTCTAAAGAGTTGATAAAGGTACAAACAAAAAAAATGTTAATATATCACATTTTTAAATATCTATTATTTTCCATTTTACTCGATCTCCTAAACGGTTAAAGATAGGACATTGCGGTTTTCACCAGTGGATTCAGCACCTCATTTCACATAAAAAAAGTCTTATAAGTCTACTCTAAAGAGTTGATAAAGGTACAAACGAAAAAAATGTTAATATATCACATTTTTAAATATCTATTATTCTCCATTTTACTCAATCTCCTAAACGGTTAAAGATAGGACATTGCGGTTTTCACCAGTAAATTTAGCACCTCATTTTACATAAAATAAGTCTTATAAGTCTACTCTCAATAGTTGATAAAGGTACAAACGAATAAAAGGTTTTCATATCACATTTTTAAATATCTAATATTCTCCATTTTACTCGATCTCCTAAACGGTTAAAGATAAGACATTGCGGTTTTCACCAGTGGATTCAGCACCTCATTTTACATAAATTAAGTCTTGTAAGTCTACTCTAAAGAGTTGATAAAGGTACAAACGGAAAAAAATGTTAATATATCACATTTTTAAATATCTATTATTCTCCATTTTACTCGATGTCCTAATCGGTTAAAGATAGGACATTGCGGTTTTCACCAGTGGATTCAGCACCTCATTTTACATGAAATAAGTTTTATAAGTCTACTCTAAAGAGTTGATAAAGGTACAAACGAAAAAAATGTTAATATATCACATTTTTAAATATCTATTATTCTCCATTTTACTCGATCTCCTAAACGGTTAAAGATAGGACATTGCGGTTTTCACCAGTGGATTCACCACCTCATTTTACATAAAATAAGACCTATAAGTCTACTCTTAAAAGTTGATAAAGGTACAAACGAAAAAAATGTTAATATATCACATTTTTAAATATCTATTATTCTCCATTTTACTCGATGTCCTAAACGGTTAAAGATAGGACATTGCGGTTTTCACCACTGGATTCAGCAGCTCATTTTACATAAAATAAGTCCTATAAGTCTACTCTAAAGAGTTGATAAAGGTACAAACGAATAAAATGGTTATATATCACATTTTTAAATATCTGTTATTCTCCATTTTACTCGATGTCCTAAACGGTTAAAGATAGGACATTGCGGTTTTCACCACTGGATTCAGCAGCTCATTTTACATAAAATAAGTCCTATAAGTCTACTCTCAAAAGTTGATAAAGGTACAAACGAATAAAAGGGTTATATATCACATTTTCAAATTCCTATTATTCTCCATTTTACTCGATCTCCTAAACAGTTAAAGATAGGACATTGCGGTTTTCACCACTGGATTCAGCAGCTCATTTTACATAAAATAAGTCCTATAAGTCTACTTACAAAAGTTGATAAAGTTACAAACGTATAAAATGGTTATATATCACAAATTAAAATATTTATTATTCTCCATTTTATTCGATCACCTAAACGGTCAAAGATAGGACATTGAAGTTTTCACCAGTGGATTCAGCACCTCCTTTCACATAAAATAAGTCTTATAAGTCTACTCTAAAGAGTTGATAAAGGTACAAACGAAAAAAATGTTAATATATCACATTTTTAAATATCTATTATTCTCCATTTTACTCAATCTCCTAAACGGTTAAAGATAGGACATTGCGGTTTTCACCAGTAAATTTAGCACCTCATTTTACATAAAATAAGTCTTATAAGTCTACTCTAAAGAGTTGATAAAGGTACAAACGAAAAAAATGTTAATATATCACATTTTTAAATATCTATTATTCTCCATTTTACTCAATCTCCTAAACGGTTAAAGATAGGACATTGCGGTTTTCACCAGTGGATTCAGCACCTCATTTTACATATAATAAGTCTTATAAGTCTACTCTCAATAGTTGATAAAGGTACAAACGAATAAAAGGTTTTCATATCACATTTTTAAATATCTAATATTCTCCATTTTACTCGATCTCCTAAACGGTTAAAGATAAAACATTGCGGTTTTCACCAGTGGATTCACCATCTCATTTTACATAAAATAAGTCCTATAAGTCTACTCTTAAAAGTTGATAAAGGTACAAACGAAAAAAATGTTAATATATCACATTTTTAAATATCTATTATTCTCCATTTTACTCGATGTCCTAAACGGTTAAAGATAGGACATTGCGGTTTTCACCACTGGATTCAGCAGCTCATTTTACATAAAATAAGTCCTATAAGTCTACTCTAAAGAGTTGATAAAGGTACAAACGAATAAAATGGTTATATATCACATTTTTAAATATCTGTTATTCTCCATTTTACTCGATGTCCTAAACGGTTAAAGATAGGACATTGCGGTTTTCACCACTGGATTCAGCAGCTCATTTTACATAAAATAAGTCCTATAAGTCTACTCTCAAAAGTTGATAAAGGTACAAACGAATAAAAGGGTTATATATCACATTTTTAAATTCCTATTATTCTCCATTTTACTCGATCTCCTAAACAGTTAAAGATAGGACATTGCGGTTTTCACCACTGGATTCAGCAGCTTATTTTACATAAAATAAGTCCTATAAGTCTACTTACAAAAGTTGATAAAGGTACAAACGTATAAAATGGTTATATATCACATATTAAAATATTTATTATTCTCCATTTTATTCGATCACCTAAACGGTCAAAGATAGAACATTGAAGTTTTCACCAGTGGATTCAGCACCTCCTTTTACATAAAATAATTCCTATAAGTCTACTCTAAAGAGTTGATAAAGGTACAAACGAATAAAATGGATATATATCACATTTTTAAATTTCTATTATTTTCCATTTTACTCTTTCTCTTAAACGGCTAAAGATAGGACATTGCGGTTTTCACCAGTGGATTCAGCACCTAATTTCACATAAAGTAAGTCCTATAAGTCTACTCTCAAGCGTTGATAAAGGTACAACCGAATAAAATGTTTATATATCACATTTTTAAATATCTATTATTCTCCATTTTACTCGATGTCCTAAACGGGTAAAGATCGGACATTGCGGTTTTCACCAGTGGATTCAGCACCTTATTTTACAAAAAATAACTCCTATAAGTCTACTCTCAAAAGTTGATAAAGGTACAAACGAATAAAAGGTTTATATATCACATTTTTAAATATCTATTATTCTCCATTTTACTCGATGTCCTAATCGGTTAAAGATAGGACATTGCGGTTTTCACCAGTGGATTAAGCACCTTAAGTTACATAAAATAAGTCCTATAAGTCTACTCTCAAAAGTTGATAAAGGTACAAACGAATAAAATGGTTATATTTCACATTTTAAAATATCTATTATTCTCCATTTTATTCGATGTCCTAAACGGTTAAAGATAGGACATTGCGGTTTTCACCAGTGGATTAAGCACCTTAATTTACATAAAATAAGTCTTATAAGTCTACTCTCAAAAGTTGATAAAGGTACAAACGAATAAAAGGTTTATATATCACATTTTTAAATATCTATTATTCTCCATTTCACTCTATCTCCTAAACGGTTAAAGATAGGACATTGCGGTTTTCACCAGTAAATTTAGCACCTCATTTTACATAAAATAAGTCTTATAAGTCTACTCTCAATAGTTGATAAAGGTACAAACGAATAAAAGGATTTTATATCACATTTTTAAATATCTAATATTCTCCATTTTACTCGATCTCCTAAACGGTTAAAGATAGGACATTGCGGTTTTCACCAGTGGATTCAGCACCTCATTTTACATAAAATAAGTTCTATAAGCCTATTCTCAAAAGTTGATAAAGGTACAAACGAATAAAATGGTTATATATCACATTTTTAAATATCTAACATTCTCCATTTTACTCGATGTCCTAAACGGTTAAATATAGGACATTGCGGTTTTCACCAGTGGATTCAGCACCTCATTTTACATAAAATAAGTCCTATAAGTCTACTCTTAAAAGTTGATAAAGGTACAAACGAATAAAATGTTTATATATCACATTTTTAAATATCTATTATTCTCCATTTTACTCGATCTCCTTAACGGTTAAAGGTAGGTCATTGCGGTTTTCTCCACTGGATTCAGCAGCTCATTTTACATAAAATAAGTCCTATAAGTCTACTCTAAAGAGTTGATAAATGTACAAACGAAAAAAATGTTAATATATCACATTTTTAAATATCTATTATTCTCCATTTTACTCGATCTCCTTAACGGTTAAAGGTAGGTCATTGCGGTTTTCACCACTGGATTCAGCAGCTTATTTTACATAAAATAAGTCCTATAAGTCTACTCTAAAGAGTTGATAAAGGTACAAACGAAAAAAATGTTAATATATCACATTTTTAAATATCAATTATCCTCCATTTTACTCGATCTCCTAAACGGTTAAAGATAGGACATTGCGGTTTTTACCAGTGGATGCAGCACCTCATTTTACATAGAATAAGTCCTATAAGTCTACACTCAAAAGTTGATAAAGGTACAAACGTATAAAATGGTTATATATCACATTTTTAAATATCTAATATTCTCCATTTTACTCGATCTCCTAAACAGTTAAAGATAGGACATTGCGGTTTTCACCAGTGGATTCAGCACCTCATTTTACATAAAATAAGTCTTATAAGTCTACTCTCAATAGTTGATAAAGGTACAAACGAATAAAAGGTTTTTATATCACATTTTTAAATATCTAATATTCTCCATTTTACTCGATCTCCTAAACGGTTAAAGATTGGACATTGCGGTTTTCACCAGTGGATTCAGCACCTCATTTCACATAAAATAAGCCTTATAAGTCTACTCTAAAGAGTTGATAAAGGTACAAACGAAAAAAATGTTAATATATCACATTTTTAAATATCTATTATTTTCCATTTTACTCGATCTCCTAAACGGTTAAAGATAGGACATTGCGGTTTTCACCAGTGGATTCAGCACCTCATTTCACATAAAATAAGTCTTATAAGTCTGCTCTAAAGAGTTGATAAAGGTACAATCGAAAAAAATGTTAATATATCACATTTTTAAATATCTATTATTCTCCATTTTACTCAATCTCCTAAACGGTTAAAGATAGGACATTGCGGTTTTCACCAGTGGATTCAGCACCTCATTTTACATAAAATAAGTCTTATAAGTCTACTTTCAAAAGTTGATAAAGGTACAAACGAATAAAAGGTTTATATATCACATTTTTAAATATCTAATATTCTCCATTTTACTCGATGTCCTAAACGGTTAAAGATAGGACATTGCGGTTTTCACCAGTGGATTCAGCACCTCATTTCACATAAAATAAGTCATATAAGTCTACTCTAAAGAGTTGATAAAGGTACAAACGAAAAAAATGTTAATATATCACATTTTTAAATATCAATTATCCTCCATTTTACTCGATCTCCTAAACGGTTAAAGATAGGACATTGCGGTTTTTACCAGTGGATGCAGCACCTCATTTTACATAGAATAAGTCCTATAAGTCTACACTCAAAAGTTGATAAAGGTACAAACGTATAAAATGGTTATATATCACATTTTTAAATATCTAATATTCTCCATTTTACTCGATCTCCTAAACAGTTAAAGATAGGACATTGCGGTTTTCACCAGTGGATTCAGCACCTCATTTTACATAAAATAAGTCTTATAAGTCTACTCTCAATAGTTGATAAAGGTACAAACGAATAAAAGGTTTTTATATCACATTTTTAAATATCTAATATTCTCCATTTTACTCGATCTCCTAAACGGTTAAAGATTGGACATTGCGGTTTTCACCAGTGGATTCAGCACCTCATTTCACATAAAATAAGCCTTATAAGTCTACTCTAAAGAGTTGATAAAGGTACAAACGAAAAAAATGTTAATATATCACATTTTTAAATATCTATTATTTTCCATTTTACTCGATCTCCTAAACGGTTAAAGATAGGACATTGCGGTTTTCACCAGTGGATTCAGCACCTCATTTCACATAAAATAAGTCTTATAAGTCTGCTCTAAAGAGTTGATAAAGGTACAATCGAAAAAAATGTTAATATATCACATTTTTAAATATCTATTATTCTCCATTTTACTCAATCTCCTAAACGGTTAAAGATAGGACATTGCGGTTTTCACCAGTGGATTCAGCACCTCATTTTACATAAAATAAGTCTTATAAGTCTACTTTCAAAAGTTGATAAAGGTACAAACGAATAAAAGGTTTATATATCACATTTTTAAATATCTAATATTCTCCATTTTACTCGATGTCCTAAACGGTTAAAGATAGGACATTGCGGTTTTCACCAGTGGATTCAGCACCTCATTTCACATAAAATAAGTCATATAAGTCTACTCTAAAGAGTTGATAAAGGTACAAACGAAAAAAATGTTAATATATCACATTTTTAAATATCTATTATTCTCCATTTTACTCAATCTCCTAAACGGTTAAAGATAGGACATTGCGGTTTTCACCAGTGGATTCAGCACCTCATTTTACATAAAATAAGTCTTATAAGTCTACTTTCAAAAGTTGATAAAGGTACAAACGAATAAAAGGTTTATATATCACATTTTTAAATATCTAATATTCTCCATTTTACTCGATGTCCTAAACGGTTAAAGATAGGACATTGCGGATTTCACCAGTGGATTCAGCACCTCATTTCACATAAAATAAGCCTTATAAGTCTACTCTAAAGAGTTGATAAAGGTACAAACGAAAAAAATGTTAATATATCACATTTTTAAATATCTATTATTCTCCATTTTACTCAATCTCCTAAACGGTTAAAGATAGGACATTGCGGTTTTCACCAGTAAATTTAGCACCCCATTTTACATAAAATAAGTCTTATAAGTCTACTCTAAACAGTTGATAAAGGTACAAACGAAAAAAATGTTAATATATCACATTTTTAAATATCTATTATTCTCCATTTTACTCAATCTCCTAAACGGTTAAAGATAGGACATTGCGGTTTTCACCAGTGGATTCAGCACCTCATTTTACATAAAATAAGTTTTATAAGTCTACTCTCAATAGTTGATAAAGGTACAAACGAATAAAAGGTTTTTATATCACATTTTTAAAAATCAAATATTCTCCATTTTACTCGATCTCCTAAACGGTTAAAGATAGGACATTGCGGTTTTCACCAGTGGATTCAGCACCTCATTTCACATAAAATAAGTCTTATAAGTCTACTTTCAAAAGTTGATAAAGGTACAAACGAATAAAAGGTTTATATATCACATTCTTAAATATCTAATATTCTCCATTTTACTCGATGTCCTAAACGATTAAAGATAGGACATTGCGGTTTTCACCAGTGGATTCAGCACCTCATTTTACATAAAATAAGTCTTATAAGTCTACTCTAAAGAGTTGATAAAGGTACAAACGAAAAAAATGTTAATATATCACATTTTTAAATATCTAATATTCTCCATTTTACTCGATGTCCTAAACGGTTAAAGATAGGACATTGCGGTTTTTACCAGTGGATGCAGCACCTCATTTTACATAGAATATGTCCTATAAGTCTACTCTCAACAGTTGATAAAGGTACAAACGTATAAGATGGTTATATATCACATTTTTAAATATCTAATATTCTCCATTTTACTCGATGTCCTAAACGGTTAAATATAGGACATTGCGGTTTTCACCAGAGGATTCAGCACCTCATTTTACATAAAATAAGTCTTATAAGTCTACTCTCAAAAATTGATAAAGGTACAAACGAATAAAAGGTTTATATATCACATTTTTAAATATCTAATATTCTCCATTTTACTCGATGTCCTAAATGGTTAAAGATAGGACATTGCGGTTTTCACCAGTGGATTAAGCACCTTAATTTACATAAAATAAGTCTTATAAGTCTACTCTCAAAAGTTGATAATGGTACAAACGAATAAAAGGTTTATATATCACATTTTTAAATATCTATTATTCTCCATTTCACTCTATCTCCTAAACGGTTAAAGATAGGACATTGCGGTTTTCACCAGTAAATTTAGCACCTCATTTTACATTAAATAAGTTCTATAAGTCTACTTACAAAAGTTGATAAAGGTACAAACGAATAAAATGGCTATTTATCACATTTTTGAATATCTATTATTCTCCATTTTATTCGATGACCTAAACGGTCAAAGATTGGACAATGCGGTTTTCACCAGTGGATTCAGCACTTTATTTTACATAAAATAAGTCCTATAAGTCTACTCTAAAGAGTTGATAAAGGTACAATCGAATAAAATGTTTATATCACATTTTTAAATATCAATTATCCTCTATTTTACTCGATCTCCTAAACGGTTAAAGATAGGACATTGCGGTTTTTACCAGTGGATGCAGCACCTCATTTTACATAGAATAAGTCCTATAAGTCTACTCTCAAAAGTTGATAAAGGTACAAACGTATAAGATGGTTATATATCACATTTTTAAATATCTAATATTCTCCATTTTACTCGATGTCCTAAACGGTTAAAGATAGGACATTGCGGTTTTCACCAGAGGATTCAGCACCTCATTTTACATAAAATAAGTCTTATAAGTCTACTCTCAAAAGTTGATAAAGGTACAAACGAATAAAAGGTATTTATATCACATTTTTAAATATCTAATATTCTCCATTTTACTCGATGTCCTAAACGGTTAAAGATAGGACATTGCGGTTTTCACCAGAGGATTCAGCACCTCATTTTACATAAAATAAGTCTTATAAGTCTACTCTCAAAAGTTGATAAAGGTACAAACGAATAAAAGGTATTTATATCACATTTTTAAATATCTAATATTCTCCATTTTACTCGATGTCCTAAACGGTTAAAGATAGGACATTGCGGTTTTCACCAGTGGATTCAGCACCTCATTTTACATAAAATAAGTCTTATAAGTCTACTCTCAATAGTTGATAAAGGTACAAACGAATAAAATTTATTTATATCACATTTTTAAATATCTAATATTCTCCATTTTACTCGATGTCCTAAACGGTTAAAGATAGGACATTGCGGTTTTCACCAGAGGATTCAGCACCTCATTTTACATAAAATAAGTCTTATAAGTCTACTCTCAAAAGTTGATAAAGGTACAAACGAATAAAAGGTTTATATATCACATTTTTAAATATCTAATATTCTCCATTTTACTCGATGTCCTAAACGGTTAAAGATAGGACATTGCGGTTTTCACCAGTGGATTCAGCACCTCATTTTACATAAAATAAGTCTTATAAGTCTACTCTCAATAGTTGATAAAGGTACAAACGAATAAAAGGATTTTATATCACATTTTTAAATATCTAATATTCTCCATTTTACTCGATCTCCTAAACGGTTAAAGATAGGACATTGCGGTTTTCACCAGTGGATTCAGCACCTCATTTTACATAAAATAAGTTCTATAAGCCTACTCTCAAAAGTTGATAAAGGTACAAACGAATAAAATGGTTATATATCACATTTTTAAATATCTAACATTCTCCATTTTACTCGATGTCCTAAACGGTTAAAGATTGGACATTGCGGTTTTCACCAGTGGATTCAGCACCTCATTTCACATAAAATAAGCCTTATAAGTCTACTCTAAAGAGTTGATAAAGGTACAAACGAAAAAAATGTTAATATATCACATTTTTAAATATCTATTATTTTCCATTTTACTCGATCTCCTAAACGGTTAAAGATAGGACATTGCGGTTTTCACCAGTGGATTCAGCACCTCATTTCACATAAAATAAGTCTTATAAGTCTGCTCTAAAGAATTTATAAATTTACAAACGAAAAAAATGTTAATATATCACATTTTTAAATATCTATTATTCTCCATTTTACTCAATCTCCTAAACGGTTAAAGATAGGACATTGCGGTTTTCACCAGTGGATTCAGCACATCATTTTACATAAAATAAGTCTTATAAGTCTACTTTCAAAAGTTGATAAAGGTACAAACGAATAAAAGGTTTATATATCACATTTTTAAATATCTAATATTCTCCATTTTACTCGATGTCCTAAACGGTTAAAGATAGGACATTGCGGTTTTCACCAGTGGATTCAGCACCTCATTTCACATAAAATAAGTCATATAAGTCTACTCTAAAGAGTTGATAAAGGTACAAACGAAAAAAATGTTAATATATCACATTTTTAAATATCTATTATTCTCCATTTTACTCAATCTCCTAAACGGTTAAAGATAGGACATTGCGGTTTTCACCAGTGGATTCAGCACCTCATTTTACATAAAATAAGTCTTATAAGTCTACTTTCAAAAGTTGATAAAGGTACAAACGAATAAAAGGTTTATATATCACATTTTTAAATATCTAATATTCTCCATTTTACTCGATGTCCTAAACGGTTAAAGATAGGACATTGCGGTTTTCACCAGTGGATTCAGCACCTCATTTCACATAAAATAAGCCTTATAAGTCTACTCTAAAGAGTTGATAAAGGTACAAACGAAAAAAATGTTAATATATCACATTTTTAAATATCTATTATTCTCCATTTTACTCAATCTCCTAAACGGTTAAAGATAGGACATTGCGGTTTTCACCAGTAAATTTAGCACCCCATTTTACATAAAATAAGTCTTATAAGTCTACTCTAAACAGTTGATAAAGGTACAAACGAAAAAAATGTTAATATATCACATTTTTAAATATCTATTATTCTCCATTTTACTCAATCTCCTAAACGGTTAAAGATAGGACATTGCGGTTTTCACCAGTGGATTCAGCACCTCATTTTACATAAAATAAGTCTTATAAGTCTACTCTCAATAGTTGATAAAGGTACAAACGAATAAAAGGTTTTTATATCACATTTTTAAAAATCAAATATTCTCCATTTTACTCGATCTCCTAAACGGTTAAAGATAGGACATTGCGGTTTTCACCAGTGGATTCAGCACCTCATTTCACATATAATAAGTCATATAAGTCTACTTTCAAAAGTTGATAAAGGTACAAACGAATAAAAGGTTTATATATCACATTCTTAAATATCTAATATTCTCCATTTTACTCGATGTCCTAAACGATTAAAGATAGGACATTGCGGTTTTCACCAGTGGATTCAGCACCTCATTTTACATAAAATAAGTCTTATAAGTCTACTCTAAAGAGTTGATAAAGGTACAAACGAAAAAAATGTTAATATATCACATTTTTAAATATCTAATATTCTCCATTTTACTCGATGTCCTAAACGGTTAAAGATAGGACATTGCGGTTTTTACCAGTGGATGCAGCACCTCATTTTACATAGAATATGTCCTATAAGTCTACTCTCAACAGTTGATAAAGGTACAAACGTATAAGATGGTTATATATCACATTTTTAAATATCTAATATTCTCCATTTTACTCGATGTCCTAAACGGTTAAATATAGGACATTGCGGTTTTCACCAGAGGATTCAGCACCTCATTTTACATAAAATAAGTCTTATAAGTCTACTCTCAAAAGTTGATAAAGGTACAAACGAATAAAAGGTTTATATATCACATTTTTAAATATCTAATATTCTCCATTTTACTCGATGTCCTAAACGGTTAAAGATAGGACATTGCGGTTTTCACCAGTGGATTAAGCACCTTAATTTACATAAAATAAGTCTTATAAGTCTACTCTCAAAAGTTGATAAAGGTACAAACGAATAAAAGGTTTATATATCACATTTTTAAATATCTATTATTCTCCATTTCACTCTATCTCCTAAACGGTTAAAGATAGGACATTGCGGTTTTCACCAGTAAATTTAGCACCTCATTTTACATTAAATAAGTTCTATAAGTCTACTTACAAAAGTTGATAAAGGTACAAACGAATAAAATGGCTACTTATCACATTTTTGAATATCTATTATTCTCCATTTTATTCGATGACCTAAACGGTCAAAGATTGGACATTGCGGTTTTCACCAGTGGATTCAGCACTTTATTTTACATAAAATAAGTCCTATAAGTCTACTCTAAAGAGTTGATAAAGGTACAAACGAATAAAATGTTTATATCACATTTTTAAATATCAATTATCCTCTATTTTACTCGATCTCCTAAACGGTTAAAGATAGGACATTGCGGTTTTTACCAGTGGATGCAGCACCTCATTTTACATAGAATAAGTCCTATAAGTCTACTCTCAAAAGTTGATAAAGGTACAAACGTATAAGATGGTTATATATCACATTTTTAAATATCTAATATTCTCCATTTTACTCGATGTCCTAAACGGTTAAAGATAGGACATTGCGGTTTTCACCAGAGGATTCAGCACCTCATTTTACATAAAATAAGTCTTATAAGTCTACTCTCAAAAGTTGATAAAGGTACAAACGAATAAAAGGTTTATATATCACATTTTTAAATATCTAATATTCTCCATTTTACTCGATGTCCTAAACGGTTAAAGATAGGACATTGCGGTTTTCACCAGTGGATTCAGCACCTCATTTTACATAAAATAAGTCTTATAAGTCTACTCTCAATAGTTGATAAAGGTACAAACGAATAAAAGGTATTTATATCACATTTTTAAATATCTAATATTCTCCATTTTACTCAATCTCCTAAACGGTTAAAGATAGGACATTGCGGTTTTCACCAGTAAATTTAGCACCTCATTTTACATAAAATAAGTCTTATAAGTCTACTCTCAATAGTTGATAAAGGTACAAACGAATAAAAGGATTTTATATCACATTTTTAAATATCTAATATTCTCCATTTTACTCGATCTCCTAAACGGTTAAAGATAGGACATTGCGGTTTTCACCAGTGGATTCAGCACCTCATTTTACATAAAATAAGTTCTATAAGCCTACTCTAAACAGTTGATAAAGGTACAAACGAAAAAAATGTTAATATATCACATTTTTAAATATCTATTATTCTCCATTTTACTCAATCTCCTAAACGGTTAAAGATAGGACATTGCGGTTTTCACCAGTGGATTCAGCACCTCATTTTACATAAAATAAGTCTTATAAGTCTACTCTCAATAGTTGATAAAGGTACAAACGAATAAAAGGTTTTTATATCACATTTTTAAAAATCAAATATTCTCCATTTTACTCGATCTCCTAAACGGTTAAAGATAGGACATTGCGGTTTTCACCAGTGGATTCAGCACCTCATTTCACATAAAATAAGTCATATAAGTCTACTTTCAAAAGTTGATAAAGGTACAAACGAATAAAAGGTTTTTATATCACATTTTTAAAAATCAAATATTCTCCATTTTACTCGATCTCCTAAACGGTTAAAGATAGGACATTGCGGTTTTCACCAGTAAATTTAGCACCTCATTTTACATAAAATAAGTCTTATAAGTCTACTCTCAATAGTTGATAAAGGTACAAACGAATAAAAGGATTTTATATCACATTTTTAAATATCTAATATTCTCCATTTTACTCGATCTCCTAAACGGTTAAAGATAGGACATTGCGGTTTTCACCAGTGGATTCAGCACCTCATTTTACATAAAATAAGTCTTATAAGTCTACTCTCAATAGTTGATAAAGGTACAAACGAATAAAAGGTTTTTATATCACATTTTTAAAAATCAAATATTCTCCATTTTACTCAATCTCCTAAACGGTTAAAGATAGGACATTGCGGTTTTCACCAGTGGATTCAGCACCTCATTTTACATAAAATAAGTCTTATAAGTCTACTCTCAATAGTTGATAAAGGTACAAACGAATAAAAGGTTTTTATATCACATTTTTAAAAATCAAATATTCTCCATTTTACTCGATCTCCTAAACGGTTAAAGATAGGACATTGCGGTTTTCACCAGTGGATTCAGCACCTCATTTCACATATAATAAGTCATATAAGTCTACTTTCAAAAGTTGATAAAGGTACAAACGAATAAAAGGTTTATATATCACATTCTTAAATATCTAATATTCTCCATTTTACTCGATGTCCTAAACGATTAAAGATAGGACATTGCGGTTTTCACCAGTGGATTCAGCACCTCATTTTACATAAAATAAGTCTTATAAGTCTACTCTAAAGAGTTGATAAAGGTACAAACGAAAAAAATGTTAATATATCACATTTTTAAATATCTAATATTCTCCATTTTACTCGATGTCCTAAACGGTTAAAGATAGGACATTGCGGTTTTTACCAGTGGATGCAGCACCTCATTTTACATAGAATATGTCCTATAAGTCTACTCTCAACAGTTGATAAAGGTACAAACGTATAAGATGGTTATATATCACATTTTTAAATATCTAATATTCTCCATTTTACTCGATGTCCTAAACGGTTAAATATAGGACATTGCGGTTTTCACCAGAGGATTCAGCACCTCATTTTACATAAAATAAGTCTTATAAGTCTACTCTCAAAAGTTGATAAAGGTACAAACGAATAAAAGGTTTATATATCACATTTTTAAATATCTAATATTCTCCATTTTACTCGATGTCCTAAACGGTTAAAGATAGGACATTGCGGTTTTCACCAGTGGATTAAGCACCTTAATTTACATAAAATAAGTCTTATAAGTCTACTCTCAAAAGTTGATAAAGGTACAAACGAATAAAAGGTTTATATATCACATTTTTAAATATCTATTATTCTCCATTTCACTCTATCTCCTAAACGGTTAAAGATAGGACATTGCGGTTTTCACCAGTAAATTTAGCACCTCATTTTACATTAAATAAGTTCTATAAGTCTACTTACAAAAGTTGATAAAGGTACAAACGAATAAAATGGCTACTTATCACATTTTTGAATATCTATTATTCTCCATTTTATTCGATGACCTAAACGGTCAAAGATTGGACATTGCGGTTTTCACCAGTGGATTCAGCACTTTATTTTACATAAAATAAGTCCTATAAGTCTACTCTAAAGAGTTGATAAAGGTACAAACGAATAAAATGTTTATATCACATTTTTAAATATCAATTATCCTCTATTTTACTCGATCTCCTAAACGGTTAAAGATAGGACATTGCGGTTTTTACCAGTGGATGCAGCACCTCATTTTACATAGAATAAGTCCTATAAGTCTACTCTCAAAAGTTGATAAAGGTACAAACGTATAAGATGGTTATATATCACATTTTTAAATATCTAATATTCTCCATTTTACTCGATGTCCTAAACGGTTAAAGATAGGACATTGCGGTTTTCACCAGAGGATTCAGCACCTCATTTTACATAAAATAAGTCTTATAAGTCTACTCTCAAAAGTTGATAAAGGTACAAACGAATAAAAGGTTTATATATCACATTTTTAAATATCTAATATTCTCCATTTTACTCGATGTCCTAAACGGTTAAAGATAGGACATTGCGGTTTTCACCAGTGGATTCAGCACCTCATTTTACATAAAATAAGTCTTATAAGTCTACTCTCAATAGTTGATAAAGGTACAAACGAATAAAAGGTATTTATATCACATTTTTAAATATCTAATATTCTCCATTTTACTCAATCTCCTAAACGGTTAAAGATAGGACATTGCGGTTTTCACCAGTAAATTTAGCACCTCATTTTACATAAAATAAGTCTTATAAGTCTACTCTCAATAGTTGATAAAGGTACAAACGAATAAAAGGATTTTATATCACATTTTTAAATATCTAATATTCTCCATTTTACTCGATCTCCTAAACGGTTAAAGATAGGACATTGCGGTTTTCACCAGTGGATTCAGCACCTCATTTTACATAAAATAAGTTCTATAAGCCTACTCTAAACAGTTGATAAAGGTACAAACGAAAAAAATGTTAATATATCACATTTTTAAATATCTATTATTCTCCATTTTACTCAATCTCCTAAACGGTTAAAGATAGGACATTGCGGTTTTCACCAGTGGATTCAGCACCTCATTTTACATAAAATAAGTCTTATAAGTCTACTCTCAATAGTTGATAAAGGTACAAACGAATAAAAGGTTTTTATATCACATTTTTAAAAATCAAATATTCTCCATTTTACTCGATCTCCTAAACGGTTAAAGATAGGACATTGCGGTTTTCACCAGTGGATTCAGCACCTCATTTCACATAAAATAAGTCATATAAGTCTACTTTCAAAAGTTGATAAAGGTACAAACGAAAAAAATGTTAATATATCACATTTTTAAATATCTAATATTCTCCATTTTACTCGATGTCCTAAACGGTTAAAGATAGGACATTGCGGTTTTTACCAGTGGATGCAGCACCTCATTTTACATAGAATATGTCCTATAAGTCTACTCTCAACAGTTGATAAAGGTACAAACGTATAAGATGGTTATATATCACATTTTTAAATATCTAATATTCTCCATTTTACTCGATGTCCTAAACGGTTAAATATAGGACATTGCGGTTTTCACCAGAGGATTCAGCACCTCATTTTACATAAAATAAGTCTTATAAGTCTACTCTCAAAAGTTGATAAAGGTACAAACGAATAAAAGGTTTATATATCACATTTTTAAATATCTAATATTCTCCATTTTACTCGATGTCCTAAACGGTTAAAGATAGGACATTGCGGTTTTCACCAGTGGATTAAGCACCTTAATTTACATAAAATAAGTCTTATAAGTCTACTCTCAAAAGTTGATAAAGGTACAAACGAATAAAAGGTTTATATATCACATTTTTAAATATCTATTATTCTCCATTTCACTCTATCTCCTAAACGGTTAAAGATAGGACATTGCGGTTTTCACCAGTAAATTTAGCACCTCATTTTACATTAAATAAGTTCTATAAGTCTACTTACAAAAGTTGATAAAGGTACAAACGAATAAAATGGCTATTTATCACATTTTTGAATATCTATTATTCTTCATTTTATTCGATGACCTAAACGGTCAAAGATTGGACATTGCGGTTTTCACCAGTGGATTCAGCACTTTATTTTACATAAAATAAGTCCTATAAGTCTACTCTAAAGAGTTGATAAAGGTACAAACGAATAAAATGTTTATATCACATTTTTAAATATCAATTATCCTCTATTTTACTCGATCTCCTAAACGGTTAAAGATAGGACATTGCGGTTTTTACCAGTGGATGCAGCACCTCATTTTACATAGAATAAGTCCTATAAGTCTACTCTCAAAAGTTGATAAAGGTACAAACGTATAAGATGGTTATATATCACATTTTTAAATATCTAATATTCTCCATTTTACTCGATGTCCTAAACGGTTAAAGATAGGACATTGCGGTTTTCACCAGAGGATTCAGCACCTCATTTTACATAAAATAAGTCTTATAAGTCTACTCTCAAAAGTTGATAAAGGTACAAACGAATAAAAGGTTTATATATCACATTTTTAAATATCTAATATTCTCCATTTTACTCGATGTCCTAAACGGTTAAAGATAGGACATTGCGGTTTTTACCAGTGGATGCAGCACCTCATTTTACATAAAATAAGTCTTATAAGTCTACTCTCAAAAGTTGATAAAGGTACAAACGAATAAAAGGTTTATATATCACATTTTTAAATATCTAATATTCTCCATTTTACTCGATGTCCTAAACGGTTAAAGATAGGACATTGCGGTTTTCACCAGTGGATTCAGCACCTCATTTTACATAAAATAAGTCTTATAAGTCTACTCTCAATAGTTGATAAAGGTACAAACGAATAAAAGGTATTTATATCACATTTTTAAATATCTAATATTCTCCATTTTACTCAATCTCCTAAACGGTTAAAGATAGGACATTGCGGTTTTCACCAGTAAATTTAGCACCTCATTTTACATAAAATAAGTCTTATAAGTCTACTCTCAATAGTTGATAAAGGTACAAACGAATAAAAGGATTTTATATCACATTTTTAAATATCTAATATTCTCCATTTTACTCGATCTCCTAAACGGTTAAAGATAGGACATTGCGGTTTTCACCAGTGGATTCAGCACCTCATTTTACATAAAATAAGTTCTATAAGCCTACTCTCAAAAGTTGATAAAGGTACAAACGAATAAAATGGTTATATATCACATTTTTAAATATCTAACATTCTCCATTTTACTCGATGTCCTAAACGGTTAAAGATTGGACATTGCGGTTTTCACCAGTGGATTCAGCACCTCATTTCACATAAAATAAGCCTTATAAGTCTACTCTAAAGAGTTGATAAAGGTACAAACGAAAAAAATGTTAATATATCACATTTTTAAATATCTATTATTTTCCATTTTACTCGATCTCCTAAACGGTTAAAGATAGGACATTGCGGTTTTCACCAGTGGATTCAGCACCTCATTTCACATAAAATAAGTCTTATAAGTCTGCTCTAAAGAATTTATAAATTTACAAACGAAAAAAATGTTAATATATCACATTTTTAAATATCTATTATTCTCCATTTTACTCAATCTCCTAAACGGTTAAAGATAGGACATTGCGGTTTTCACCAGTGGATTCAGCACATCATTTTACATAAAATAAGTCTTATAAGTCTACTTTCAAAAGTTGATAAAGGTACAAACGAATAAAAGGTTTATATATCACATTTTTAAATATCTAATATTCTCCATTTTACTCGATGTCCTAAACGGTTAAAGATAGGACATTGCGGTTTTCACCAGTGGATTCAGCACCTCATTTCACATAAAATAAGTCATATAAGTCTACTCTAAAGAGTTGATAAAGGTACAAACGAAAAAAATGTTAATATATCACATTTTTAAATATCTATTATTCTCCATTTTACTCAATCTCCTAAACGGTTAAAGATAGGACATTGCGGTTTTCACCAGTGGATTCAGCACCTCATTTTACATAAAATAAGTCTTATAAGTCTACTTTCAAAAGTTGATAAAGGTACAAACGAATAAAAGGTTTATATATCACATTTTTAAATATCTAATATTCTCCATTTTACTCGATGTCCTAAACGGTTAAAGATAGGACATTGCGGTTTTCACCAGTGGATTCAGCACCTCATTTCACATAAAATAAGCCTTATAAGTCTACTCTAAAGAGTTGATAAAGGTACAAACGAAAAAAATGTTAATATATCACATTTTTAAATATCTATTATTCTCCATTTTACTCAATCTCCTAAACGGTTAAAGATAGGACATTGCGGTTTTCACCAGTGGATTCAGCACCTCATTTTACATAAAATAAGTCTTATAAGTCTACTCTCAATAGTTGATAAAGGTACAAACGAATAAAAGGTTTTTATATCACATTTTTAAAAATCAAATATTCTCCATTTTACTCGATCTCCTAAACGGTTAAAGATAGGACATTGCGGTTTTCACCAGTGGATTCAGCACCTCATTTCACATAAAATAAGTCATATAAGTCTACTTTCAAAAGTTGATAAAGGTACAAACGAAAAAAATGTTAATATATCACATTTTTAAATATCTAATATTCTCCATTTTACTCGATGTCCTAAACGGTTAAAGATAGGACATTGCGGTTTTTACCAGTGGATGCAGCACCTCATTTTACATAGAATATGTCCTATAAGTCTACTCTCAACAGTTGATAAAGGTACAAACGTATAAGATGGTTATATATCACATTTTTAAATATCTAATATTCTCCATTTTACTCGATGTCCTAAACGGTTAAATATAGGACATTGCGGTTTTCACCAGAGGATTCAGCACCTCATTTTACATAAAATAAGTCTTATAAGTCTACTCTCAAAAGTTGATAAAGGTACAAACGAATAAAAGGTTTATATATCACATTTTTAAATATCTAATATTCTCCATTTTACTCGATGTCCTAAACGGTTAAAGATAGGACATTGCGGTTTTCACCAGTGGATTAAGCACCTTAATTTACATAAAATAAGTCTTATAAGTCTACTCTCAAAAGTTGATAAAGGTACAAACGAATAAAAGGTTTATATATCACATTTTTAAATATCTATTATTCTCCATTTCACTCTATCTCCTAAACGGTTAAAGATAGGACATTGCGGTTTTCACCAGTAAATTTAGCACCTCATTTTACATTAAATAAGTTCTATAAGTCTACTTACAAAAGTTGATAAAGGTACAAACGAATAAAATGGCTATTTATCACATTTTTGAATATCTATTATTCTTCATTTTATTCGATGACCTAAACGGTCAAAGATTGGACATTGCGGTTTTCACCAGTGGATTCAGCACTTTATTTTACATAAAATAAGTCCTATAAGTCTACTCTAAAGAGTTGATAAAGGTACAAACGAATAAAATGTTTATATCACATTTTTAAATATCAATTATCCTCTATTTTACTCGATCTCCTAAACGGTTAAAGATAGGACATTGCGGTTTTTACCAGTGGATGCAGCACCTCATTTTACATAGAATAAGTCCTATAAGTCTACTCTCAAAAGTTGATAAAGGTACAAACGTATAAGATGGTTATATATCACATTTTTAAATATCTAATATTCTCCATTTTACTCGATGTCCTAAACGGTTAAAGATAGGACATTGCGGTTTTCACCAGAGGATTCAGCACCTCATTTTACATAAAATAAGTCTTATAAGTCTACTCTCAAAAGTTGATAAAGGTACAAACGAATAAAAGGTTTATATATCACATTTTTAAATATCTAATATTCTCCATTTTACTCGATGTCCTAAACGGTTAAAGATAGGACATTGCGGTTTTTACCAGTGGATGCAGCACCTCATTTTACATAAAATAAGTCTTATAAGTCTACTCTCAAAAGTTGATAAAGGTACAAACGAATAAAAGGTTTATATATCACATTTTTAAATATCTAATATTCTCCATTTTACTCGATGTCCTAAACGGTTAAAGATAGGACATTGCGGTTTTCACCAGTGGATTCAGCACCTCATTTTACATAAAATAAGTCTTATAAGTCTACTCTCAATAGTTGATAAAGGTACAAACGAATAAAAGGTATTTATATCACATTTTTAAATATCTAATATTCTCCATTTTACTCAATCTCCTAAACGGTTAAAGATAGGACATTGCGGTTTTCACCAGTAAATTTAGCACCTCATTTTACATAAAATAAGTCTTATAAGTCTACTCTCAATAGTTGATAAAGGTACAAACGAATAAAAGGATTTTATATCACATTTTTAAATATCTAATATTCTCCATTTTACTCGATCTCCTAAACGGTTAAAGATAGGACATTGCGGTTTTCACCAGTGGATTCAGCACCTCATTTTACATAAAATAAGTTCTATAAGCCTACTCTCAAAAGTTGATAAAGGTACAAACGAATAAAATGGTTATATATCACATTTTTAAATATCTAACATTCTCCATTTTACTCGATGTCCTAAACGGTTAAAGATTGGACATTGCGGTTTTCACCAGTGGATTCAGCACCTCATTTCACATAAAATAAGCCTTATAAGTCTACTCTAAAGAGTTGATAAAGGTACAAACGAAAAAAATGTTAATATATCACATTTTTAAATATCTATTATTTTCCATTTTACTCGATCTCCTAAACGGTTAAAGATAGGACATTGCGGTTTTCACCAGTGGATTCAGCACCTCATTTCACATAAAATAAGTCTTATAAGTCTGCTCTAAAGAATTTATAAATTTACAAACGAAAAAAATGTTAATATATCACATTTTTAAATATCTATTATTCTCCATTTTACTCAATCTCCTAAACGGTTAAAGATAGGACATTGCGGTTTTCACCAGTGGATTCAGCACATCATTTTACATAAAATAAGTCTTATAAGTCTACTTTCAAAAGTTGATAAAGGTACAAACGAATAAAAGGTTTATATATCACATTTTTAAATATCTAATATTCTCCATTTTACTCGATGTCCTAAACGGTTAAAGATAGGACATTGCGGTTTTCACCAGTGGATTCAGCACCTCATTTCACATAAAATAAGTCATATAAGTCTACTCTAAAGAGTTGATAAAGGTACAAACGAAAAAAATGTTAATATATCACATTTTTAAATATCTATTATTCTCCATTTTACTCAATCTCCTAAACGGTTAAAGATAGGACATTGCGGTTTTCACCAGTGGATTCAGCACCTCATTTTACATAAAATAAGTCTTATAAGTCTACTTTCAAAAGTTGATAAAGGTACAAACGAATAAAAGGTTTATATATCACATTTTTAAATATCTAATATTCTCCATTTTACTCGATGTCCTAAACGGTTAAAGATAGGACATTGCGGTTTTCACCAGTGGATTCAGCACCTCATTTCACATAAAATAAGCCTTATAAGTCTACTCTAAAGAGTTGATAAAGGTACAAACGAAAAAAATGTTAATATATCACATTTTTAAATATCTATTATTCTCCATTTTACTCAATCTCCTAAACGGTTAAAGATAGGACATTGCGGTTTTCACCAGTAAATTTAGCACCCCATTTTACATAAAATAAGTCTTATAAGTCTACTCTAAACAGTTGATAAAGGTACAAACGAAAAAAATGTTAATATATCACATTTTTAAATATCTATTATTCTCCATTTTACTCAATCTCCTAAACGGTTAAAGATAGGACATTGCGGTTTTCACCAGTGGATTCAGCACCTCATTTTACATAAAATAAGTCTTATAAGTCTACTCTCAATAGTTGATAAAGGTACAAACGAATAAAAGGTTTTTATATCACATTTTTAAAAATCAAATATTCTCCATTTTACTCGATCTCCTAAACGGTTAAAGATAGGACATTGCGGTTTTCACCAGTGGATTCAGCACCTCATTTCACATAAAATAAGTCATATAAGTCTACTTTCAAAAGTTGATAAAGGTACAAACGAATAAAAGGTTTATATATCACATTTTTAAATATCTAATATTCTCCATTTTACTCGATGTCCAAAACGGTTAAAGATAGGACATTGCGGTTTTCACCAGTGGATTCAGCACCTCATTTTACATAAAATAAGTCTTATAAGTCTACTCTAAAGAGTTGATAAAGGTACAAACGAAAAAAATGTTAATATATCACATTTTTAAATATCTATTATTCTCCATTTTACTCAATCTCCTAAACGGTTAAAGATAGGACATTGCGGTTTTCACCAGTGGATTCAGCACCTCATTTTACATAAAATAAGTCTTATAAGTCTACTCTCAATAGTTGATAAAGGTACAAACGAATAAAAGGTTTTTATATCACATTTTTAAAAATCAAATATTCTCCATTTTACTCGATGTCCTAAACGGTTAAAGATAGGACATTGCAGTTTTCACCAGTTTATTAAGCACCTTAATTTACATAAAATAAGTCTTATAAGTCTACTCTCAAAAGTTGATAAAGGTACAAACGAATAAAAGGTTTATATATCACATTATTAAATATCTAATATTCTCCATTTTACTCGATGTCCTAAACGGTTAAAGATAGGACATTGCGGTTTTCACCAGTGGATTCAGCACCTCATTTTACATAAAATAAGTCTTATAAGTCTACTCTAAAGAGTTGATAAAGGTACAAACGAAAAAAATGTTAATATATCACATTTTTAAATATCTATTATTCTCCATTTCACTCTATCTCCTAAACGGTTAAAGATAGGACATTGCGGTTTTTACCAGTAAATTTAGCACCTCATTTTACATAAAATAAGTCTTATAAGTCTACTCTCAATAGTTGATAAAGGTACAAACGAATAAAAGGATTTTATATCACATTTTTAAATATCTAATATTCTCCATTTTACTCGATCTCCTAAACGGTTAAAGATAGGACATTGCGGTTTTCACCAGTGGATTCAGCACCTCATTTTACATAAAATAAGTTCTATAAGCCTACTCTCAAAAGTTGATAAAGGTACAAACGAATAAAATGGTTATATATCACATTTTTAAATATCTAACATTCTCCATTTTACTCGATGTCCTAAACGGTTAAATATAGGACATTGCGGTTTTCACCAGTGGATTCAGCACCTCATTTTACATAAAATAAGTCCTATAAGTCTACTCTTAAAAGTTGATAAAGGTACAAACGAATAAAATGTTTATATATCACATTTTTAAATATCTATTATTCTCCATTTTACTCGATCTCCTTAACGGTTAAAGGTAGGTCATTGCGGTTTTCACCAGTGGATTCAGCACCTTATTTTACAAAAAATAAGTCCTATAAGTCTACTCTCAGAAGTTGATAAAGGTACAAACGAATAAAAGGTTTATATACCACATTTTTAAATATCTATTATTCTCCATTTTACTCGATGTCCTAATCGGTTAAAGATAGGACATTGCGGTTTTCACCAGTGGTTTCAGCACCTCATTTTACATTAAATAAGTCCTATAAGTCGATTCTCAAAAGTTGATAAAGGTACAAACGAATAAAATGTTTATATATCACGTTTTTAAATATCTATTATTCTCCATTTTACTCGATGTCCTAAACGGTTAAAGATAGGACATTGCGGATTTTACCAGTGGATTCAGCACCTCATTTTACATAAAATAAGTCTTATAAGTCTACTCTCAAAAGTTGATAAAGGTACAAACGAATAAAATGTTTATATACCACATTTTTAAATATCTATTATTCTCCATTTTACTCGATCTCCTAAACGGATAAAGATATTACATTGCGGTTTTCACCAGTGGATTCAGCACCTTATTTTACTTAAAATAAGTCTTATAAGCCAACTCTAAAGAGTTGATGAAGGTACAAACGAAAAAAATGTTAATATATCACATTTTTAATTATCTATTATTCTCCATTTTACTCGATGTCCTAAACGGTTAAAGATAGGACATTGCGGTTTTCACCAGTGGATTAAACACCTCATTTTACATAAATTAAGTCTTATAAGTCTACTCTAACGAGTTGATAAAGGTACAAACGAAAAAAATGTTAATATATCACATTTATAAATATCTATTATTCTCCATTTCACTCTATCTCCTAAACGGTTAAAGATAGGACATTGCGGTTTTCACCAGTAAATTTAGCATTTCATCTTACAATAAATAAGTTCTAATAGTCTACTCACAAAAGTTGATAAAGGTACAAACGAATAAAATGGTTATATATCACATTTTTGAATATATATTATTCTCCATTTTATTCGATGACCTAAACGGTCAAAGATAGGACATTGCGGTTTTCACCACTTGATTCAGCAGCTCATTTTACATAAAATAATTCCTATAAGTCTACTCTCAAAAGTTGATAAAGGTACAAACGAATAAAATGGTTATATTTCACATTTTAAAATATCTATTATTCTCCATTTTATTCGATCACCTAAACGGTCAAAGATAGGACATTGCGGTTTTCACCAGTGGATTCAGCACTTAATTTTTCATAAAATAAGTCCTATAAGTCTACTCTGAAGAGTTGATAAAGGTACAAACGAATAAAATGTTTATATATCACATTTTTAAACATCTATTATTTTCCATTTTACTCGATGTCCTAAACGGTTAAAGATAGGATATTGCGGTTTTCACCAGTTTATTCAGCACCTCATTTTACATAAAATAAGTCTTATAAGTCTACTCTCAAAAGTTGATAAAGGTACAAACGAATAAAAGGTTTATATATCACATTTTTAAATATCTAATATTCTCCATTTTACTCGATGTCCTAAACGGTTAAAGATAGGATATTGCGGTTTTCACCAGTGGATTCAGCACCTCATTTTACATAAAATAAGTCTTATAAGTCTACTCTAAAGAGTTGATAAAGGTACAAACGAAAAAAATGTTAATATATCACATTTTTAAATATCTATTATTCTCCATTTCACTCTATCTCCTAAACGGTTAAAGATAGGACATTGCGGTTTTCACCAGTAAATTTAGCACCTCATTTTACATTAAATAAGTTCTATAAGTCTACTCACAAAAGTTGATAAAGGTACAAACGAATAAAATGGCTTTATATCACATTTTTGAATATCTATTATTCTCCATTTTATTCGATGACCTAAACAATCAAAGATAGGACATTGTGGTTTTCACCACTGGATTCAGCAGCTCATTTTACATAAAATAAGTCCTATAAGTCTACTCTCAAAAGTTGATAAAGGTACAAACGAATAAAATGGTTATATTTCACATTTTAAAATATCTATTATTCTCCATTTTATTCGATCACCTAAACGGTCAAAGATAGGACATTGCGGTTTTCACCAGTGGATTCAGCACCTTATTTTACATAAAATAAGTCCTATAAGTCTACTCTAAAGAGTTGATAAAGGTACAAACGAATAAAATGTTAATATATCACATTTTTAAATATTTAATATTCTCTATTTTACTCGATGTCCTAAACGGTTAAAGATAGGACATTGCGGTTTTCACCAGTGGATTCAGCACCTCATTTTACTTAAAATAAGTCTTATAAGTCTACTCTAAAGAGTTGATAAAGGTACAAACGAAAAAAATGTTAATATATCACATTTTTAAATATCTATTATTCTCCATTTTACTCAATCTCCTAAACGGTTAAAGATAGGACATTGCGGTTTTCACCAGTAAATTTAGCACCTAATTTTTCATAAAATAAGTCTTATAAGTCTACTCTCAATAGTTGATAAAGGTACAAACGAATAAAAGGATTTTATATCACATTTTTAAATATCTAATATTCTCCATTTTACTCGATCTCCTAAACGGTTAAAGATAGGACATTGCGGTTTTCACTAGTGGATACAGCACCTCATTTTACATAAAATAAGTTCTATAAGCCTACTCTCAAAAGTTGATAAAGGTACAAACGAATAAAATGTTTATGTATCACATTTTTAAATATCTATTATTCTCCATTTTACTCGATCTCCTAAACGGTTAAAGATAGGACATTGCGGTATTCACCAGTAAATTTAGCACCTCATTTTACATAAAATAAGTCTTATAAGTCTACTCTCAATAGTTGATAAAGGTACAAACGAATAAAATGTTTATGTATCACATTTTTAAATATCTATTATTCTCCATTTTACTCGATCTCCTAAACGGTTAAAGATAGGACATTGCGGTGTTCACCAGTATATTAAGCACCTCGTTTTACATATAATAAGTCCTATAAGTCTACTCTAAAAAGTTGATAAAGGTACAAACGAATAAAATGTTTATATATCACCTTTTTAAATATCTATTATTCTCCATTTGACTCGATCACCTAAACGGTCAAAGATAGGACATTGCGGTTTTCACCAGTGGATTCAGCACCTCATTTTACATTAAATAAGTCCTATAAGTCTACTCTCAAAAGTTGATGGATACAAACGAATAAAATGTTTATATATCACATTTTTAAATATCTATTATTCTCCATTTTACTCGATCTCCTAAACGGTGAAAGATAGGACATTGTGGTTTTCACCAGTGAATTCAGCACCTCATTTTACATATAATAAGTCTTATAAGTCTACTCTCAAAAGTTGATATAGGTACAAACAAATAAAAGGTTTATATATCACATTTTTAAATATCTAATATTCTCCATTTTACTCGATGTCCTAAACGGTTAAAGATAGGACATTGCGGTTTTCACCAGTGGATTCAGCACCTCATTTTACATAAAATAAGTCTTATAAGCCAACTCTAAAGAGTTGATGAAGGTACAAACGAAAAAAATGTTAATATATCACATTTTTAATTATCTATTATTCTCCATTTTACTCGATGTCCTAAACGGATAAAGATATTACATTGCGGTTTTCACCAGTGGATTCAGCACCTCATTTTACTTAAAATAAGTCTTATAAGCCAACTCTAAAGAGTTGATGAAGGTACAAACGAAAAAAATGTTAATATATCACATTTTTAATTATCTATTATTCTCCATTTTACTCGATGTCCTAAACGGTTAAAGATAGGATATTGCGGTTTTCACCAGTTTATTCAGCACCTCATTTTACATAAAATAAGTCTTATAAGTCTACTCTCAAAAGTTGATAAAGGTACAAACGAATAAAAGGTTTATATAACACATTTTTAAATATCTAATATTCTCCATTTTACTCGATGTCCTAAACGGTTAAAGATAGGATATTGCGGTTTTCACCAGTGGATTCAGCACCTCATTTTACATAAAATAAGTCTTATAAGTCTACTCTAAAGAGTTGATAAAGGTACAAACGAAAAAAATGTTAATATATCACATTTTTAAATATCTATTATTCTCCATCTCACTCTATCTCCTAAACGGTTAAAGATAGGACATTGCGGTTTTCACCAGTAAATTTAGCACCTCATTTTACATTAAATAAGTTCTATAAGTCTACTCACAAAAGTTGATAAAGGTACAAACGAATAAAATGGCTTTATATCACATTTTTGAATATCTATTATTCTCCATTTTATTCGATGACCTAAACAATCAAAGATAGGACATTGTGGTTTTCACCACTGGATTCAGCAGCTCATTTTACATAAAATAAGTCCTATAAGTCTACTCTCAAAAGTTGATAAAGGTACAAACGAATAAAATGGTTATATTTCACATTTTAAAATATCTATTATTCTCCATTTTATTCGATCACCTAAACGGTCAAAGATAGGACATTGCGGTTTTCACCAGTGGATTCAGCACCTTATTTTACATAAAATAAGTCCTATAAGTCTACTCTAAAGAGTTGATAAAGGTACAAACGAAAAAAATGTTAATATATCACATTTTTAAATATCTATTATTCTCCATTTTACTCAATCTCCTAAACGGTTAAAGATAGGACATTGCGGTTTTCACCAGTAAATTTAGCACCTCATTTTTCATAAAATAAGTCTTATAAGTCTACTCTCAATAGTTGATAAAGGTACAAACGAATAAAAGGATTTTATATCACATTTTTAAATATCTAATATTCTCCATTTTACTCGATCTCCTAAACGGTTAAAGATAGGACATTGCGGTTTTCACTAGTGGATTCAGCACCTCATTTTACATAAAATAAGTTCTATAAGCCTACTCTCAAAAGTTGATAAAGGTACAAACGAATAAAATGTTTATGTATCACATTTTTAAATATCTATTATTCTCCATTTTACTCGATCTCCTAAACGGTTAAAGATAGGACATTGCGGTATTCACCAGTAAATTTAGCACCTCATTTTACATAAAATAAGTCTTATAAGTCTACTCTCAATAGTTGATAAAGGTACAAACGAATAAAATGTTTATGTATCACATTTTTAAATATCTATTATTCTCCATTTTACTCGATCTCCTAAACGGTTAAAGATAGGACATTGCGGTGTTCACCAGTATATTAAGCACCTCGTTTTACATATAATAAGTCCTATAAGTCTACTCTAAAAAGTTGATAAAGGTACAAACGAATAAAATGTTTATATATCACCTTTTTAAATATCTATTATTCTCCATTTGACTCGATCACCTAAACGGTCAAAGATAGGACATTGCGGTTTTCACCAGTGGATTCAGCACCTCATTTTACATTAAATAAGTCCTATAAGTCTACTCTCAAAAGTTGATAGATACAAACGAATAAAATGTTTATATATCACATTTTTAAATATCTATTATTCTCCATTTTACTCGATCTCCTAAACGGTGAAAGATAGGACATTGTGGTTTTCACCAGTGAATTCAGCACCTCATTTTACATATAATAAGTCTTATAAGTCTACTCTCAAAAGTTGATATAGGTACAAACAAATAAAAGGTTTATATATCACATTTTTAAATATCTAATATTCTCCATTTTACTCGATGTCCTAAACGGTTAAAGATAGGACATTGCGGTTTTCACCAGTGGATTCAGCACCTCATTTTACATAAAATAAGTCTTATAAGCCAACTCTAAAGAGTTGATGAAGGTACAAACGAAAAAAATGTTAATATATCACATTTTTAATTATCTATTATTCTCCATTTTACTCGATGTCCTAAACGGATAAAGATATTACATTGCGGTTTTCACCAGTGGATTCAGCACCTCATTTTACTTAAAATAAGTCTTATAAGCCAACTCTAAAGAGTTGATGAAGGTACAAACGAAAAAAATGTTAATATATCACATTTTTAATTATCTATTATTCTCCATTTTACTCGATGTCCTAAACGGTTAAAGATAGGACATTGCGGTTTTCACCAGTAAATTTAGCATTTCATCTTACAATAAATAAGTTCTAATAGTCTACTCACAAAAGTTGATAAAGGTACAAACGAATAAAATGGTTATATATCACATTTTTGAATATCTATTATTCTCCTTTTTATTCGATGACCTAAACGGTCAAAGATAGGACATTGCGGTTTTCACCACTTGATTCAGCAGCTCATTTTACATAAAATAAGTCCTATAAGTCTACTCTCAAAAGTTGATAAAGGTACAAACGAATAAAATGGTTATATTTCACATTTTAAAATATCTATTATTCTCCATTTTATTCGATCACCTAAACGGTCAAAGATAGGACATTGCGGTTTTCACCAGTGGATTCAGCACTTAATTTTTCATAAAATAAGTCCTATAAGTCTACTCTGAAGAGTTGATAAAGGTACAAACGAATAAAATGTTTATATATCACATTTTTAAACATCTATTATTCTCCATTTTACTCGATGTCCTAAACGGTTAAAGATAGGATATTGCGGTTTTCACCAGTGGATTCAGCACCTCATTTTACATAAAATAAGTCTTATAAGTCTACTCTCAAAAGTTGATAAAGGTACAAACGAACAAAAGGTTTATATATCACATTTTTAAATATCTAATATTCTCCATTTTACTCGATGTCCTAAACGGTTAAAGATAGGATATTGCGGTTTTCACCAGTGGATTCAGCACCTCATTTTACATAAAATAAGTCTTATAAGTCTACTCTAAAGAGTTGATAAAGGTACAAACGAAAAAAATGTTAATATATCACATTTTTAAATATCTATTATTCTCCATTTCACTCTATCTCCTAAACGGTTAAAGATAGGACATTGCGGTTTTCACCAGTAAATTTAGCACCTCATTTTACATTAAATAAGTTCTATAAGTCTACTCACAAAAGTTGATAAAGGTACAAACGAATAAAATGGCTTTATATCACATTTTTGAATATCTATTATTCTCCATTTTATTCGATGACCTAAACGGTCAAAGATAGGACATTGCGGTTTTCACCACTGGATTCAGCAGCTCATTTTACATAAAATAAGTCCTATAAGTCTACTCTCAAAAGTTGATAAAGGTACAAACGAATAAAATGGTTATATTTCACATTTTAAAATATCTATTATTCTCCATTTTATTCGATCACCTAAACGGTCAAAGATAGGACATTGCGGTTTTCACCAGTGGATTCAGCACCTTATTTTACATAAAATAAGTCCTATAAGTCTACTCTAAAGAGTTGATAAAGGTACAAACGAATAAAATGTTAATATATCACATTTTTAAATATTTAATATTCTCTATTTTACTCGATGTCCTAAACGGTTAAAGATAGGACATTGCGGTTTTCACCAGTGGATTCAGCACCTCATTTTACATAAAATAAGTCTTATAAGTCTACTCTAAAGAGTTGATAAAGGTACAAACGAAAAAAATGTTAATATATCACATTTTTAAATATCTATTATTCTCCATTTTACTCAATCTCCTAAACGGTTAAAGATAGGACATTGCGGTTTTCACTAGTGGATTCAGCACCTCATTTTACATAAAATAAGTTCTATAAGCCTACTCTCAAAAGTTGGTAAAGGTACAAACGAATAAAATGTTTATGTATCACATTTTTAAATATCTATTATTCTCCATTTTACTCGATCTCCTAAACGGTTAAAGATAGGACATTGCGGTGTTCACCAGTATATTAAGCACCTCGTTTTACATATAATATGTCCTATAAGTCTACTCTAAAAAGTTGATAAAGGTACAAACGAATAAAATGTTTATATATCACCTTTTTAAATATCTATTATTCTCCATTTGACTCGATCACCTAAACGGTCAAAGATAGGACATTGCGGTTTTCACCAGTGGATTCAGCACCTCATTTTACATTAAATAAGTCCTATAAGTCTACTCTCAAAAGTTGATAGATACAAACGAATAAAATGTTTATATATCACATTTTTAAATATCTATTATTCTCCATTTTACTCGATCTCCTAAACGGTGAAAGATAGGACATTGCGGTTTTCACCAGTGAATTCAGCACCTCATTTTACATATAATAAGTCTTATAAGTCTACTCTCAAAAGTTGATATAGGTACAAACAAATAAAAGGTTTATATATCACATTTTTAAATATCTAATATTCTCCATTTTACTCGATGTCCTAAACGGTTAAAGATAGGACATTGCGGTTTTCACCAGTGGATTCAGCACCTCATTTTACATAAAATAAGTCTTATAAGCCAACTCTAAAGAGTTGATGAAGGAACAAACGAAAAAAATGTTAATATATCACATTTTTAATTATCTATTATTCTCCATTTTACTCGATGTCCTAAACGGTTAAAGATAGGACATTGCGGTTTTCACCAGTGGATTAAGCACCTTAATTTACATAAAATAAGTCTTATAAGCCTACTCTAAAGAGTTGATAAAGGTACAAACGAAAAAAATGTTAATATATCACATTTTTAAATATCTATTATTCTCCATTTTACTCGATCTCCTAAACGGTTAAAGATAGGACATTGCGGTATTCACCAGTAAATTTAGCACCTCATTTTACATAAAATAAGTCTTATAAGTCTACTCTCAATAGTTGATAAAGGTACAAACGAATAAAATGTTTATATATCACCTTTTTAAATATCTATTATTCTCCATTTTACTCGATCTCCTAAACAGTTAAAGATAGGACATCGCGGTTTTCACCAGTGGATTTAGCACCTCTTTTTACATTAAATAAGTCCTACAAGTCAACTCTCAAGAGTTGATAAAGGTACAAACGAATAAAATGTTTATGTATCACATTTTTAAATATCAATTATTCTTCATTTTACTCGATCTCATAAACGGTTAAAGACAGGACATTGCGGTGTTCACCAGTGGATTAAGCACCTCGTTTTACATATAATAAGTCCTATAAGTCTACTCTAAAGAGTTGATAAAGGTACAAACGAATAAAATGTTTATATATCACCTTTTTAAATATCAATTATTCTCCATTTTACTCGATCTCCTAAACAGTTAAAGAAAGGACATTGCGGTTTTCACCAGTAAATTCAGCACCTCATTTTACATAAAATAAGTCTTATAAGTCTACTCTAAAGAGTTGATAAAGGTACAAACGAAAAAAATGTTAATATATCACATTTTTAAATATCTATTATTCTCCATTTCACTCTATCTCCTAAACGGTTAAAGATAGGACATTGCGGTTTTCACCAGTAAATTTAGCACCTCATTTTACATTAAATAAGTTCTATAAGTCTACTCACAAAAGTTGATAAAGGTACAAACGAATAAAATGGCTATATATCACATTTTTGAATATCTATTATTCTCCATTTTATTCGATGACCTAAACGGTCAAAGATAGGACATTGCGGTTTTCACCACTGGATTCAGCAGCTCATTTTACATAAAATAAGTCCTATAAGTCTACTCTCAAAAGTTGATAAAGGTACAAACGAATAAAATGGTTATATTTCACATTTTAAAATATCTATTATTCTCCATTTTATTCGATCACCTAAACGGTCAAAGATAGGACATTGCGGTTTTCACCAGTGGATTCAGCACCTTATTTTACATAAAATAAGTCCTATAAGTCTACTCTAAAGAGTTGATAAAGGTACAAACGAATAAAATGTTAATATATCACATTTTTAAATATTTAATATTCTCTATTTTACTCGATGTCCTAAACGGTTAAAGATAAGACATTGCGGTTTTCACCAGTGGATTCAGCACCTCATTTTACATAAAATAAGTCTTATAAGTCTACTCTCAATAGTTGATAAAGGTACAAACGAATAAAAGGATTTTATATCACATTTTTAAATATCTAATATTCTCCATTTTACTCGATCTCCTAAACGGTTAAAGATAGGACATTGCGGTTTTCACTAGTGGATTCAGCACCTCATTTTACATAAAATAAGTTCTATAAGCCTACTCTCAAAAGTTGATAAAGGTACAAACGAATAAAATGTTTATGTATCACATTTTTAAATATCTATTATTCTCCATTTTACTCGATCTCCTAAACGGTTAAAGATAGGACATTGCGGTATTCACCAGTAAATTTAGCACCTCATTTTACATAAAATAAGTCTTATAAGTCTACTCTCAATAGTTGATAAAGGTACAAACGAATAAAATGTTTATGTATCACATTTTTAAATATCTATTATTCTCCATTTTACTCGATCTCCTAAACGGTTAAAGATAGGACATTGCGGTGTTCACCAGTGGATTAAGCACCTCGTTTTACATATAATAAGTCCTATAAGTCTACTCTAAAAAGTTGATAAAGGTACAAACGATTAAAATGTTTATATATCACCTTTTTAAATATCTATTATTCTCCATTTTACTCGATCTCCTAAACAGTTAAAGATAGGACATTGCGGTGTTCACCAGTGGATTAAGCACCTCGTTTTACATATAATAAGTCCTATAAGTCTACTCTAAAAAGTTGATAAAGGTACAAACGAATAAAATGTTTATATATCACCTTTTTAAATATCTATTATTCTCCATTTTACTCGATCTCCTAAACAGTTAAAGAAAGGCACATTGCGGTTTTCACCAGTGGATTCAGCACCTCATTTTACATAAATTTAGTCCTATAAGTCTACTCTAAAGAGTTGATAAAGGTACAAACGAATAAAATGGTTATATATCACATTTTTAAATATATATTATTCTTCATTTTACTCTTTCTCTTAAACGGATAAAGAAAGGCACATTGCGGTTTTCACCAGTGGATTCAGCACCTCATTTTACATAAATTTAGTCCTATAAGTCTACTCTAAAGAGTTGATAAAGGTACAAACGAAAAAAATGTTTATATATCACATTTTTAAATATCTATTATTCTTCATTTTACTCGATCTCCTAAACAGTTAAAGATAGGACATTGCGGTTTTCACTAGTGAATTCAGCACCTCATTTTACATAAAATAATTCCTAGAAGTAAACTCTCAAGAGTTGATAAAGGTACAAACGAATAAAATGTTTATATAACACATTTTTAAATATCTATTATTTTCCATTTTACTCGATCTCCTAAACAGTTAAAGATAGGACATTGCGGTGTTCACCAGTGGATTAAGCACCTCGTTTTACATATAATAAGTCCTATAAGTCTACTCTAAAAAGTTGATAAAGGTACAAACGAAAAAAATGTTAATATATCACATTTTTAAATATCTATTATTCTCCATTTTACTCGATCTCCTAAACGGTTAAAGATAGGACATTGCGGTGTTCACCAGTGGATTAAGCACCTCGTTTTACATATAATAAGTCCTATAAGTCTACTCTAAAAAGTTGATAAAGGTACAAACGAAAAAAATGTTAATATATCACATTTTTAATTATCTATTATTCTCCATTTTACTCGATCTCCTAAACGGATAAAGATATTACATTGCGGTTTTCACCAGTGGATTCAGCACCTCATTTTACTTAAAATAAGTCTTATAAGCCAACTCTAAAGAGTTGATGAAGGTACAAACGAAAAAAATGTTAATATATCACATTTTTAATTATCTATTATTCTCCATTTTACTCGATGTCCTAAACGGTTAAAGATAGGACATTGCGGTTTTCACCAGTGGATTAAGCACCTCATTTTACATAAATTAAGTCTTATAAGTCTACTCTAACGAGTTGATAAAGGTACAAACGAAAAAAATGTTAATATATCACATTTATAAATATCTATTATTCTCCATTTCACTCTATCTCCTAAACGGTTAAAGATAGGACATTGCGGTTTTCACCAGTAAATTTAGCATTTCATCTTACAATAAATAAGTTCTAATAGTCTACTCACAAAAGTTGATAAAGGTACAAACGAATAAAATGGTTATATATCACATTTTTGAATATCTATTATTTTCCATTTTATTCGATGACCTAAACGGTCAAAGATAGGACATTGCGGTTTTCACCACTTGATTCAGCAGCTCATTTTACATAAAATAAGTCCTATAAGTCTACTCTCAAAAGTTGATAAAGGTACAAACGAATAAAATGGTTATATTTCACATTTTAAAATATCTATTATTCTCCATTTTATTCGATCACCTAAACGGTCAAAGATAGGACATTGTGGTTTTCACCAGTGAATTCAGCACCTCATTTTACATATAATAAGTCTTATAAGTCTACTCTCAAAAGTTGATATAGGTACAAACAAATAAAAGGTTTATATATCACATTTTTAAATATCTAATATTCTCCATTTTACTCGATGTCCTAAACGGTTAAAGATAGGACATTGCGGTTTTCACCAGTGGATTCAGCACCTCATTTTACATAAAATAAGTCTTATAAGCCAACTCTAAAGAGTTGATGAAGGTACAAACGAAAAAAATGTTAATATATCACATTTTTAATTATCTATTATTCTCCATTTTACTCGATGTCCTAAACGGATAAAGATATTACATTGCGGTTTTCACCAGTGGATTCAGCACCTCATTTTACTTAAAATAAGTCTTATAAGCCAACTCTAAAGAGTTGATGAAGGTACAAACGAAAAAAATGTTAATATATCACATTTTTAATTATCTATTATTCTCCATTTTACTCGATGTCCTAAACGGTTAAAGATAGGACATTGCGGTTTTCACCAGTGGATTAAGCACCTCATTTTACATAAATTAAGTCTTATAAGTCTACTCTAACGAGTTGATAAAGGTACAAACGAAAAAAATGTTTATATATCACATTTATAAATATCTATTATTCTCCATTTCACTCTATCTCCTAAACGGTTAAAGATAAGACATTGCGGTTTTCACCAGTAAATTTAGCATTTCATCTTACAATAAATAAGTTCTAATAGTCTACTCACAAAAGTTGATAAAGGTACAAACGAATAAAATGGTTATATATCACATTTTTGAATATCTATTATTCTCCATTTTATTCGATGACCTAAACGGTCAAAGATAGGACATTGCGGTTTTCACCACTTGATTCAGCAGCTCATTTTACATAAAATAAGTCCTATAAGTCTACTCTCAAAAGTTGATAAAGGTACAAACGAATAAAATGGTTATATTTCACATTTTAAAATATCTATTATTCTCCATTTTATTCGATCACCTAAACGGTCAAAGATAGGACATTGCGGTTTTCACCAGTGGATTCAGCACTTAATTTTTCATAAAATAAGTCCTATAAGTCTACTCTGAAGAGTTGATAAAGGTACAAACGAATAAAATGTTTATATATCACATTTTTAAACATCTATTATTCTCCATTTTACTCGATGTCCTAAACGGTTAAAGATAGGATATTGCGGTTTTCACCAGTGGATTCAGCACCTCATTTTACATAAAATAAGTCTTATAAGTCTACTCTCAAAAGTTGATAAAGGTACAAACGAACAAAAGGTTTATATATCACATTTTTAAATATCTAATATTCTCCATTTTACTCGATGTCCTAAACGGTTAAAGATAGGATATTGCGGTTTTCACCAGTGGATTCAGCACCTCATTTTACATAAAATAAGTCTTATAAGTCTACTCTAAAGAGTTGATAAAGGTACAAACGAAAAAAATGTTAATATATCACATTTTTAAATATCTATTATTCTCCATTTCACTCTATCTCCTAAACGGTTAAAGATAGGACATTGCGGTTTTCACCAGTAAATTTAGCACCTCATTTTACATTAAATAAGTTCTATAAGTCTACTCACAAAAGTTGATAAAGGTACAAACGAATAAAATGGCTTTATATCACATTTTTGAATATCTATTATTCTCCATTTTATTCGATGACCTAAACGGTCAAAGATAGGACATTGCGGTTTTCACCACTGGATTCAGCAGCTCATTTTACATAAAATAAGTCCTATAAGTCTACTCTCAAAAGTTGATAAAGGTACAAACGAATAAAATGGTTATATTTCACATTTTAAAATATCTATTATTCTCCATTTTATTCGATCACCTAAACGGTCAAAGATAGGACATTGCGGTTTTCACCAGTGGATTCAGCACCTTATTTTACATAAAATAAGTCCTATAAGTCTACTCTAAAGAGTTGATAAAGGTACAAACGAATAAAATGTTAATATATCACATTTTTAAATATTTAATATTCTCTATTTTACTCGATGTCCTAAACGGTTAAAGATAGGACATTGCGGTTTTCACCAGTGGATTCAGCACCTCATTTTACATAAAATAAGTCTTATAAGTCTACTCTAAAGAGTTGATAAAGGTACAAACGAAAAAAATGTTAATATATCACATTTTTAAATATCTATTATTCTCCATTTTACTCAATCTCCTAAACGGTTAAAGATAGGACATTGCGGTTTTCACCAGTAAATTTAGCACCTCATTTTTCATAAAATAAGTCTTATAAGTCTACTCTCAATAGTTGATAAAGGTACAAACGAATAAAAGGATTTTATATCACATTTTTAAATATCTAATATTCTCCATTTTACTCGATCTCCTAAACGGTTAAAGATAGGACATTGCGGTTTTCACTAGTGGATTCAGCACCTCATTTTACATAAAATAAGTTCTATAAGCCTACTCTCAAAAGTTGATAAAGGTACAAACGAATAAAATGTTTATGTATCACATTTTTAAATATCTATTATTCTCCATTTTACTCGATCTCCTAAACGGTTAAAGATAGGACATTGCGGTGTTCACCAGTATATTAAGCACCTCGTTTTACATATAATAAGTCCTATAAGTCTACTCTAAAAAGTTGATAAAGGTACAAACGAATAAAATGTTTATATATCACCTTTTTAAATATCTATTATTCTCCATTTGACTCGATCACCTAAACGGTCAAAGATAGGACATTGCGGTTTTCACCAGTGGATTCAGCACCTCATTTTACATTAAATAAGTCCTATAAGTCTACTCTCAAAAGTTGATAGATACAAACGAATAAAATGTTTATATATCACATTTTTAAATATCTATTATTCTCCATTTTACTCGATCTCCTAAACGGTGAAAGATAGGACATTGCGGTTTTCACCAGTGAATTCAGCACCTCATTTTACATATAATAAGTCTTATAAGTCTACTCTCAAAAGTTGATATAGGTACAAACAAATAAAAGGTTTATATATCACATTTTTAAATATCTAATATTCTCCATTTTACTCGATGTCCTAAACGGTTAAAGATAGGACATTGCGGTTTTCACCAGTGGATTCAGCACCTCATTTTACATAAAATAAGTCTTATAAGCCAACTCTAAAGAGTTGATGAAGGAACAAACGAAAAAAATGTTAATATATCACATTTTTAATTATCTATTATTCTCCATTTTACTCGATGTCCTAAACGGTTAAAGATAGGACATTGCGGTTTTCACCAGTGGATTAAGCACCTTAATTTACATAAAATAAGTCTTATAAGCCTACTCTAAAGAGTTGATAAAGGTACAAACGAAAAAAATGTTAATATATCACATTTTTAAATATCTATTATTCTCCATTTTACTCGATCTCCTAAACGGTTAAAGATAGGACATTGCGGTATTCACCAGTAAATTTAGCACCTCATTTTACATAAAATAAGTCTTATAAGTCTACTCTCAATAGTTGATAAAGGTACAAACGAATAAAATGTTTATATATCACCTTTTTAAATATCTATTATTCTCCATTTTACTCGATCTCCTAAACAGTTAAAGATAGGACATCGCGGTTTTCACCAGTGGATTTAGCACCTCTTTTTACATTAAATAAGTCCTACAAGTCAACTCTCAAGAGTTGATAAAGGTACAAACGAATAAAATGTTTATGTATCACATTTTTAAATATCAATTATTCTTCATTTTACTCGATCTCATAAACGGTTAAAGACAGGACATTGCGGTGTTCACCAGTGGATTAAGCACCTCGTTTTACATATAATAAGTCCTATAAGTCTACTCTAAAGAGTTGATAAAGGTACAAACGAATAAAATGTTTATATATCACCTTTTTAAATATCAATTATTCTCCATTTTACTCGATCTCCTAAACAGTTAAAGAAAGGACATTGCGGTTTTCACCAGTAAATTCAGCACCTCATTTTACATAAAATAAGTCTTATAAGTCTACTCTAAAGAGTTGATAAAGGTACAAACGAAAAAAATGTTAATATATCACATTTTTAAATATCTATTATTCTCCATTTCACTCTATCCCCTAAACGGTTAAAGATAGGACATTGCGGTTTTCACCAGTAAATTTAGCACCTCATTTTACATTAAATAAGTTCTATAAGTCTACTCACAAAAGTTGATAAAGGTACAAACGAATAAAATGGCTATATATCACATTTTTGAATATCTATTATTCTCCATTTTATTCGATGACCTAAACGGTCAAAGATAGGACATTGCGGTTTTCACCACTGGATTCAGCAGCTCATTTTACATAAAATAAGTCCTATAAGTCTACTCTCAAAAGTTGATAAAGGTACAAACGAATAAAATGGTTATATTTCACATTTTAAAATATCTATTATTCTCCATTTTATTCGATCACCTAAACGGTCAAAGATAGGACATTGCGGTTTTCACCAGTGGATTCAGCACCTTATTTTACATAAAATAAGTCCTATAAGTCTACTCTAAAGAGTTGATAAAGGTACAAACGAATAAAATGTTAATATATCACATTTTTAAATATTTAATATTCTCTATTTTACTCGATGTCCTAAACGGTTAAAGATAAGACATTGCGGTTTTCACCAGTGGATTCAGCACCTCATTTTACATAAAATAAGTCTTATAAGTCTACTCTCAATAGTTGATAAAGGTACAAACGAATAAAAGGATTTTATATCACATTTTTAAATATCTAATATTCTCCATTTTACTCGATCTCCTAAACGGTTAAAGATAGGACATTGCGGTTTTCACTAGTGGATTCAGCACCTCATTTTACATAAAATAAGTTCTATAAGCCTACTCTCAAAAGTTGATAAAGGTACAAACGAATAAAATGTTTATGTATCACATTTTTAAATATCTATTATTCTCCATTTTACTCGATCTCCTAAACGGTTAAAGATAGGACATTGCGGTATTCACCAGTAAATTTAGCACCTCATTTTACATAAAATAAGTCTTATAAGTCTACTCTCAATAGTTGATAAAGGTACAAACGAATAAAATGTTTATGTATCACATTTTTAAATATCTATTATTCTCCATTTTACTCGATCTCCTAAACGGTTAAAGATAGGACATTGCGGTGTTCACCAGTGGATTAAGCACCTCGTTTTACATATAATAAGTCCTATAAGTCTACTCTAAAAAGTTGATAAAGGTACAAACGATTAAAATGTTTATATATCACCTTTTTAAATATCTATTATTCTCCATTTTACTCGATCTCCTAAACAGTTAAAGATAGGACATTGCGGTGTTCACCAGTGGATTAAGCACCTCGTTTTACATATAATAAGTCCTATAAGTCTACTCTAAAAAGTTGATAAAGGTACAAACGAATAAAATGTTTATATATCACCTTTTTAAATATCTATTATTCTCCATTTTACTCGATCTCCTAAACAGTTAAAGAAAGGCACATTGCGGTTTTCACCAGTGGATTCAGCACCTCATTTTACATAAATTTAGTCCTATAAGTCTACTCTAAAGAGTTGATAAAGGTACAAACGAATAAAATGGTTATATATCACATTTTTAAATATATATTATTCTTCATTTTACTCTTTCTCTTAAACGGATAAAGAAAGGCACATTGCGGTTTTCACCAGTGGATTCAGCACCTCATTTTACATAAATTTAGTCCTATAAGTCTACTCTAAAGAGTTGATAAAGGTACAAACGAAAAAAATGTTTATATATCACATTTTTAAATATCTATTATTCTTCATTTTACTCGATCTCCTAAACAGTTAAAGATAGGACATTGCGGTTTTCACTAGTGAATTCAGCACCTCATTTTACATAAAATAATTCCTAGAAGTAAACTCTCAAGAGTTGATAAAGGTACAAACGAATAAAATGTTTATATAACACATTTTTAAATATCTATTATTTTCCATTTTACTCGATCTCCTAAACAGTTAAAGATAGGACATTGCGGTGTTCACCAGTGGATTAAGCACCTCGTTTTACATATAATAAGTCCTATAAGTCTACTCTAAAAAGTTGATAAAGGTACAAACGAAAAAAATGTTAATATATCACATTTTTAAATATCTATTATTCTCCATTTTACTCGATCTCCTAAACGGTTAAAGATAGGACAATGCGGTGTTCACCAGTGGATTAAGCACCTCGTTTTACATATAATAAGTCCTATAAGTCTACTCTAAAAAGTTGATAAAGGTACAAACGAAAAAAATGTTAATATATCACATTTTTAATTATCTATTATTCTCCATTTTACTCGATCTCCTAAACGGATAAAGATATTACATTGCGGTTTTCACCAGTGGATTCAGCACCTCATTTTACTTAAAATAAGTCTTATAAGCCAACTCTAAAGAGTTGATGAAGGTACAAACGAAAAAAATGTTAATATATCACATTTTTAATTATCTATTATTCTCCATTTTACTCGATGTCCTAAACGGTTAAAGATAGGACATTGCGGTTTTCACCAGTGGATTAAGCACCTCATTTTACATAAATTAAGTCTTATAAGTCTACTCTAACGAGTTGATAAAGGTACAAACGAAAAAAATGTTAATATATTACATTTATAAATATCTATTATTCTCCATTTCACTCTATCTCCTAAACGGTTAAAGATAGGACATTGCGGTTTTCACCAGTAAATTTAGCATTTCATCTTACAATAAATAAGTTCTAATAGTCTACTCACAAAAGTTGATAAAGGTACAAACGAATAAAATGGTTATATATCACATTTTTGAATATCTATTATTCTCCATTTTATTCGATGACCTAAACGGTCAAAGATAGGACATTGCGGTTTTCACCACTTGATTCAGCAGCTCATTTTACATAAAATAAGTCCTATAAGTCTACTCTCAAAAGTTGATAAAGGTACAAACGAATAAAATGGTTATATTTCACATTTTAAAATATCTATTATTCTCCATTTTATTCGATCACCTAAACGGTCAAAGATAGGACATTGCGGTTTTCACCAGTGGATTCAGCACTTAATTTTTCATAAAATAAGTCCTATAAGTCTACTCTGAAGAGTTGATAAAGGTACAAACGAATAAAATGTTTATAAATCACATTTTTAAACATCTATTATTCTCCATTTTACTCGATGTCCTAAACGGTTAAAGATAGGATATTGCGGTTTTCACCAGTGGATTCAGCACCTCATTTTACATAAAATAAGTCTTATAAGTCTACTCTCAAAAGTTGATAAAGGTACAAACGAATAAAAGGTTTATATATCACATTTTTAAATATCTAATATTCTCCATTTTACTCGATGTCCTAAACGGTTAAAGATAGGATATTGCGGTTTTCACCAGTGGATTCAGCACCTCATTTTACATAAAATAAGTCTTATAAGTCTACTCTAAAGAGTTGATAAAGGTACAAACGAAAAAAATGTTAATATATCACATTTTTAAATATCTATTATTCTCCATTTCACTCTATCTCCTAAACGGTTAAAGATAGGACATTGCGGTTTTCACCAGTAAATTTAGCACCTCATTTTACATTAAATAAGTTCTATAAGTCTACTCACAAAAGTTGATAAAGGTACAAACGAATAAAATGGCTTTATATCACATTTTTGAATATCTATTATTCTCCATTTTATTCGATGACCTAAACGGTCAAAGATAGGACATTGCGGTTTTCACCACTGGATTCAGCAGCTCATTTTACATAAAATAAGTCCTATAAGTCTACTCTCAAAAGTTGATAAAGGTACAAACGAATAAAATGGTTATATTTCACATTTTAAAATATCTATTATTCTCCATTTTATTCGATCACCTAAACGGTCAAAGATAGGACATTGCGGTTTTCACCAGTGGATTCAGCACCTTATTTTACATAAAATAAGTCCTATAAGTCTACTCTAAAGAGTTGATAAAGGTACAAACGAATAAAATGTTAATATATCACATTTTTAAATATTTAATATTCTCTATTTTACTCGATGTCCTAAACGGTTAAAGATAGGACATTGCGGTTTTCACCAGTGGATTCAGCACCTCATTTTACATAAAATAAGTCTTATAAGTCTACTCTAAAGAGTTGATAAAGGTACAAACGAATAAAATGTTTATATATCACATTTTTAAATATCTATTATTCTCCATTTTACTCGATCTCCTAAACGGTGAAAGATAGGACATTGCGGTTTTCACCAGTGAATTCAGCACCTCATTTTACATATAATAAGTCTTATAAGTCTACTCTCAAAAGTTGATATAGGTACAAACAAATAAAAGGTTTATATATCACATTTTTAAATATCTAATATTCTCCATTTTACTCGATGTCCTAAACGGTTAAAGATAGGACATTGCGGTTTTCACCAGTGGATTCAGCACCTCATTTTACATAAAATAAGTCTTATAAGCCAACTCTAAAGAGTTGATGAAGGTACAAACGAAAAAAATGTTAATATATCACATTTTTAATTATCTATTATTCTCCATTTTACTCGATGTCCTAAACGGTTAAAGATAGGACATTGCGGTTTTCACCAGTGGATTAAGCACCTTAATTTACATAAAATAAGTCTTATAAGCCTACTCTAAAGAGTTGATAAAGGTACAAACGAAAAAAATGTTAATATATCACATTTTTAAATATCTATTATTCTCCATTTTACTCGATCTCCTAAACGGTTAAAGATAGGACATTGCGGTATTCACCAGTAAATTTAGCACCTCATTTTACATAAAATAAGTCTTATAAGTCTACTCTCAATAGTTGATAAAGGTACAAACGAATAAAATGTTTATATATCACCTTTTTAAATATCTATTATTCTCCATTTTACTCGATCTCCTAAACAGTTAAAGATAGGACATCGCGGTTTTCACCAGTGGATTTAGCACCTCTTTTTACATTAAATAAGTCCTACAAGTCAACTCTCAAGAGTTGATAAAGGTACAAACGAATAAAATGTTTATGTATCACATTTTTAAATATCAATTATTCTTCATTTTACTCGATCTCCTAAACGGTTAAAGACAGGACATTGCGGTGTTCACCAGTGGATTAAGCACCTCGTTTTACATATAATAAGTCCTATAAGTCTACTCTAAAGAGTTGATAAAGGTACAAACGAATAAAATGTTTATATATCACCTTTTTAAATATCAATTATTCTCCATTTTACTCGATCTCCTAAACAGTTAAAGAAAGGACATTGCGGTTTTCACCAGTAAATTCAGCACCTCATTTTACATAAAATAAGTCTTATAAGTCTACTCTAAAGAGTTGATAAAGGTACAAACGAAAAAAATGTTAATATATCACATTTTTAAATATCTATTATTCTCCATTTCACTCTATCTCCTAAACGGTTAAAGATAGGACATTGCGGTTTTCACCAGTAAATTTAGCACTTCATTTTACATTAAATAAGTTCTATAAGTCTACTCACAAAAGTTGATAAAGGTACAAACGAATAAAATGGCTATATATCACATTTTTGAATATCTATTATTCTCCATTTTATTCGATGACCTAAACGGTCAAAGATAGGACATTGCGGTTTTCACCACTGGATTCAGCAGCTCATTTTACATAAAATAAGTCCTATAAGTCTACTCTCAAAAGTTGATAAAGGTACAAACGAAAAAAATGGTTATATTTCACATTTTAAAATATCTATTATTCTCCATTTTATTCGATCACCTAAACGGTCAAAGATAGGACATTGCGGTTTTCACCAGTGGATTCAGCACCTTATTTTACATAAAATAAGTCCTATAAGTCTACTCTAAAGAGTTGATAAAGGTACAAACGAATAAAATGTTAATATATCACATTTTTAAATATTTAATATTCTCTATTTTACTCGATGTCCTAAACGGTTAAAGATAGGACATTGCGGTTTTCACCAGTGGATTCAGCACCTCATTTTACATAAAATAAGTCTTATAAGTCTACTCTCAATAGTTGATAAAGGTACAAACGAATAAAAGGATTTTATATCACATTTTTAAATATCTAATATTCCCCATTTTACTCGATCTCCTAAACGGTTAAAGATAGGACATTGCGGTTTTCACTAGTGGATTCAGCACCTCATTTTACATAAAATAAGTTCTATAAGCCTACTCTCAAAAGTTGATAAAGGTACAAACGAATAAAATGTTTATGTATCACATTTTTAAATATCTATTATTCTCCATTTTACTCGATCTCCTAAACGGTTAAAGATAGGACATTGCGGTATTCACCAGTAAATTTAGCACCTCATTTTACATAAAATAAGTCTTATAAGTCTACTCTCAATAGTTGATAAAGGTACAAACGAATAAAATGTTTATGTATCACATTTTTAAATATATATTATTCTCCATTTTACTCGATCTCCTAAACGGTTAAAGATAGGACATTGCGGTGTTCACCAGTGGATTAAGCACCTCGTTTTACATATAATAAGTCCTATAAGTCTACTCTAAAAAGTTGATAAAGGTACAAACGAATAAAATGTTTATATATCACCTTTTTAAATATCTATTATTCTCCATTTTACTCGATCTCCTAAACAGTTAAAGATAGGACATTGCGGTGTTCACCAGTGGATTAAGCACCTCGTTTTACATATAATAAGTCCTATAAGTCAACTCTAAAAAGTTGATAAAGGTACAAACGAATAAAATGTTTATATATCACCTTTTTAAATATCTATTATTCTCCATTTTACTCGATCTCCTAAACAGTTAAAGAAAGGCACATTGCGGTTTTCACCAGTGGATTCAGCACCTCATTTTACATAAATTTAGTCCTATAAGTCTACTCTAAAGAGTTGATAAAGGTACAAACGAATAAAATGGTTATATATCACATTTTTAAATATATATTATTCTTCATTTTACTCTTTCTCTTAAACGGATAAAGATAGGACATTGCGGTTTTCACCAGTGGATTCAGCACCTCATTTTACATAAAATAAGTCCTATAAGTCTACTCTCAAAAGTTAATAAAGGTACAAACGAATAAAATGTTTATATATAAATTTTTAAATATCTATTATTCTCCATTTTACTCGATCTCCTAAACGGTTAAAGGTAGGACATTGCGGTTTTCACCAGTGAATTCTGCGCCTCATTTTACTTAAACTAAGTCCTATAAGTCTACTCTAAAGAATTGATAAAGGTACAAACGAATAAAATGTTTATATATCACATTTATAAATATCTATTATTCTCCATTTTACTCGATCTTCTAAACAGTTAAAGATAGGACATTGCGGTTTTCACTAGTGGATTCAGCACCTCATTTTACATAAATTTAGTCCTATAAGTCTACTCTAAAGAGTTGATAAAGGTACAAACGAACAAAATGTTTATATATCACATTTTTAAATATCTATTATTCTTCATTTTACTCGATCTCCTAAACAGTTAAAGATAGGACATTGCGGTTTTCACTAGTGAATTCAGCACCTCATTTTACATAAAATAATTCCTAGAAGTAAACTCTCAAGAGTTGATAAAGGTACAAACGAATAAAATGTTTATATAACACATTTTTAAATATCTATTGTTTTCCATTTTACTCGATCTCCTAAACAGTTAAAGATAGGACATTGCGGTTTTCACCAGTGAATTCAGCACCTCATTTTACATAAAATTAGTTCTATAAGACTACTCTAAAGAGTTGATAAAGGTACAAACGAATAAAATGTTTATATATCACATTTTCAAATATCTATTATTCTCCATTTTACTCGATCTCCTAAACGGTTAAGGATAGGACATTGCGGTTTTTACCAGTGGCTTCAGCACCTCATTTTACATAACATAAGTCCTATAAGTCTACTCTCAAAAGTTGATAAAGGTACAAACGAATAAAATGTTTATATATCACATTTTTAAATATTTAATATTCTCCATTTTACTCGATGTCCTAAACGGTTAAAGATAGGACATTGCGGTTTTTACCAGTGGATTCAGCACCTCATTTTACATAAAATAAGTCCTATAAGTCTACTCTCAAAAGTTGATAAAGGTACAAACGAATAAAATGTTTATATATCACATTTTTAAATATTTAATATTCTCCATTTTACTCGATGTCCTAAACGGTTAAAGATAGGACATTGCGGTTTTTACCAGTGGATTCAGCACCTTATTTTACATAAAATAAGTCCTATAAGTCTACTCTCAAAAGTTGATAAAGGTACAAACGAATAAAATGTTTATATATCACATTTTTAAATATCTATTATTCTCCATTTTACTCGATGTCCTAAACGGTTAAAGATAGGACATTGCGGTTTTTACCAATGGATTCAGCACCTCATTTTACATAAAATAAGTCCTATAAGTCTACTCTCAATAGTTGATAAAGGTACAAACGAATAAAATGTTTATATATCACATTTTTTAATATTTAATATTCTCCATTTTACTCGATGTCCTAAACGGTTAAAGATAGGACATTTCGGTTTTTACCAGTGGATTCAGCACCTTATTTTACATAAAATAAGTCCTATAAGTCTACTCTCAAAAGTTGATAAAGGTACAAACGAATAAAATGTTTATATAACACATTTTTAAATATCTATTATTTTCCATTTTACTCGATCTCCTAAACAGTTAAAGATAGGACATTGCGGTTTTCTCCAGTTGATTCAGCACTTCATTTTACATAAAATAAGTCTTATAAGTCTACTCTAAAGAGTTGATAAAGGTAAAAACGAAAAAAATTTTAAAATATCACATTTTTAAATATCTATTATTTTCCATTTTACTCGATCTCCTAAACGGTTAAAGATAGGACATTGCGGTTCTCACCAGTGGATTTAGCACCTCATTTTACATAAAATAAGTCCTATAAGTCTACTCTCAAAAGTTGATAAAGGTACAAACGAATAAAAGGTTTATATATCACATTTTTAAATATCTAATATTCTCCATTTTACTCGATCTCCTAAACGGTTAAAGATAGGACATTGCGGTTTTCACCAGTGGATTCAGCACCTCATTTTACATAAAATAAGTCTTATAAGTCTACTCTAAAGAGTTGATAAAGGTACAAACGAAAAAAATGTTAATATATCACATTTTTAAATATCTATTATTCTCCATTTCACTCTATCTCCTAAACGGTTAAAGATAGGACATTGCGGTTTTCACCAGTAAATTTAGCACTTCATTTTACATTAAATAAGTTCTATAAGTCTACTCACAAAAGTTGATAAAGGTACAAACGAATAAAATGGCTATATATCACATTTTTGAATATCTATTATTCTCCATTTTATTCGATGACCTAAACGGTCAAAGATAGGACATTGCGGTTTTCACCACTGGATTCAGCAGCTCATTTTACATAAAACAAGTCCTATAAGTCTACTCTCAAAAGTTGATAAAGGTACAAACGAAAAAAATGGTTATATTTCACATTTTAAAATATCTATTATTCTCCATTTTATTCGATCACCTAAACGGTCAAAGATAGGACATTGCGGTTTTCACCAGTGGATTCAGCACCTTATTTTACATAAAATAAGTCCTATAAGTCTACTCTAAAGAGTTGATAAAGGTACAAACGAATAAAATGTTAATATATCACATTTTTAAATATTTAATATTCTCTATTTTACTCGATGTCCTAAACGGTTAAAGATAGGACATTGCGGTTTTCACCAGTGGATTCAGCACCTCATTTTACATAAAATAAGTCTTATAAGTCTACTCTCAATAGTTGATAAAGGTACAAACGAATAAAAGGATTTTATATCACATTTTTAAATATCTAATATTCCCCATTTTACTCGATCTCCTAAACGGTTAAAGATAGGACATTGCGGTTTTCACTAGTGGATTCAGCACCTCATTTTACATAAAATAAGTTCTATAAGCCTACTCTCAAAAGTTGATAAAGGTACAAACGAATAAAATGTTTATGTATCACATTTTTAAATATCTATTATTCTCCATTTTACTCGATCTCCTAAACGGTTAAAGATAGGACATTGCGGTATTCACCAGTAAATTTAGCACCTCATTTTACATAAAATAAGTCTTATAAGTCTACTCTCAATAGTTGATAAAGGTACAAACGAATAAAATGTTTATGTATCACATTTTTAAATATATATTATTCTCCATTTTACTCGATCTCCTAAACGGTTAAAGATAGGACATTGCGGTGTTCACCAGTGGATTAAGCACCTCGTTTTACATATAATAAGTCCTATAAGTCTACTCTAAAAAGTTGATAAAGGTACAAACGAATAAAATGTTTATATATCACCTTTTTAAATATCTATTATTCTCCATTTTACTCGATCTCCTAAACAGTTAAAGATAGGACATTGCGGTGTTCACCAGTGGATTAAGCACCTCGTTTTACATATAATAAGTCCTATAAGTCAACTCTAAAAAGTTGATAAAGGTACAAACGAATAAAATGTTTATATATCACCTTTTTAAATATCTATTATTCTCCATTTTACTCGATCTCCTAAACAGTTAAAGAAAGGCACATTGCGGTTTTCACCAGTGGATTCAGCACCTCATTTTACATAAATTTAGTCCTATAAGTCTACTCTAAAGAGTTGATAAAGGTACAAACGAATAAAATGGTTATATATCACATTTTTAAATATATATTATTCTTCATTTTACTCTTTCTCTTAAACGGATAAAGATAGGACATTGCGGTTTTCACCAGTGGATTCAGCACCTCATTTTACATAAAATAAGTCCTATAAGTCTACTCTCAAAAGTTAATAAAGGTACAAACGAATAAAATGTTTATATATAAATTTTTAAATATCTATTATTCTCCATTTTACTCGATCTCCTAAACGGTTAAAGGTAGGACATTGCGGTTTTCACCAGTGAATTCTGCGCCTCATTTTACTTAAACTAAGTCCTATAAGTCTACTCTAAAGAATTGATAAAGGTACAAACGAATAAAATGTTTATATATCACATTTATAAATATCTATTATTCTCCATTTTACTCGATCTTCTAAACAGTTAAAGATAGGACATTGCGGTTTTCACTAGTGGATTCAGCACCTCATTTTACATAAATTTAGTCCTATAAGTCTACTCTAAAGAGTTGATAAAGGTACAAACGAACAAAATGTTTATATATCACATTTTTAAATATCTATTATTCTTCATTTTACTCGATCTCCTAAACAGTTAAAGATAGGACATTGCGGTTTTCACTAGTGAATTCAGCACCTCATTTTACATAAAATAATTCCTAGAAGTAAACTCTCAAGAGTTGATAAAGGTACAAACGAATAAAATGTTTATATAACACATTTTTAAATATCTATTGTTTTCCATTTTACTCGATCTCCTAAACAGTTAAAGATAGGACATTGCGGTTTTCACCAGTGAATTCAGCACCTCATTTTACATAAAATTAGTTCTATAAGACTACTCTAAAGAGTTGATAAAGGTACAAACGAATAAAATGTTTATATATCACATTTTCAAATATCTATTATTCTCCATTTTACTCGATCTCCTAAACGGTTAAGGATAGGACATTGCGGTTTTTACCAGTGGCTTCAGCACCTCATTTTACATAACATAAGTCCTATAAGTCTACTCTCAAAAGTTGATAAAGGTACAAACGAATAAAATGTTTATATATCACATTTTTAAATATTTAATATTCTCCATTTTACTCGATGTCCTAAACGGTTAAAGATAGGACATTGCGGTTTTTACCAGTGGATTCAGCACCTCATTTTACATAAAATAAGTCCTATAAGTCTACTCTCAAAAGTTGATAAAGGTACAAACGAATAAAATGTTTATATATCACATTTTTAAATATTTAATATTCTCCATTTTACTCGATGTCCTAAACGGTTAAAGATAGGACATTGCGGTTTTTACCAGTGGATTCAGCACCTTATTTTACATAAAATAAGTCCTATAAGTCTACTCTCAAAAGTTGATAAAGGTACAAACGAATAAAATGTTTATATATCACATTTTTAAATATCTATTATTCTCCATTTTACTCGATGTCCTAAACGGTTAAAGATAGGACATTGCGGTTTTTACCAATGGATTCAGCACCTCATTTTACATAAAATAAGTCCTATAAGTCTACTCTCAATAGTTGATAAAGGTACAAACGAATAAAATGTTTATATATCACATTTTTTAATATTTAATATTCTCCATTTTACTCGATGTCCTAAACGGTTAAAGATAGGACATTTCGGTTTTTACCAGTGGATTCAGCACCTTATTTTACATAAAATAAGTCCTATAAGTCTACTCTCAAAAGTTGATAAAGGTACAAACGAATAAAATGTTTATATAACACATTTTTAAATATCTATTATTTTCCATTTTACTCGATCTCCTAAACAGTTAAAGATAGGACATTGCGGTTTTCTCCAGTTGATTCAGCACTTCATTTTACATAAAATAAGTCTTATAAGTCTACTCTAAAGAGTTGATAAAGGTAAAAACGAAAAAAATTTTAAAATATCACATTTTTAAATATCTATTATTTTCCATTTTACTCGATCTCCTAAACGGTTAAAGATAGGACATTGCGGTTCTCACCAGTGGATTTAGCACCTCATTTTACATAAAATAAGTCCTATAAGTCTACTCTCAAAAGTTGATAAAGGTACAAACGAATAAAAGGTTTATATATCACATTTTTAAATATCTAATATTCTCCATTTTACTCGATGTCCTAAACGGTTAAAGATAGGACATTGCGGTTTTCACCAGTGGATTCTGCGCCTCATTTTACTTAAACTAAGTCCTATAAGTCTACTCTAAAGAGTTGATAAAGGTACAAACGAATAAAATGTTTATATATCACATTTTTAAATATCTATTATTCTCCATTTTACTCGATCTCCTTAACGGTTAAAGGTAAATCATTGCGGTTTTCACCACTGGATTCAGCAGCTCATTTTACATAAAATAAGTCCTATAAGTCTACTCTAAAGAGTTGATAAAGGTACAAACGAAAAAAATGTTAATATATCACATTTTTAAATATCTATTATTCTCCATTTTACTCGATCTCCAAAACGGTTAAAGGTAGGTCATTGCGGTTTTCACCACTGGATTTAGCAGCTCATTTTACATAAAATAAGTCCTATAAGTCTACTCTAAAGAGTTGATAAAGGTACAAACGAATAAAATGTTTATATATCACTTTTTTAATATCTATTATTTTCCATTTTTCTCGTTCTCCTAAACGGTTAAAGATAGGACATCGCGGTTTTCACCAGTGGATTTAGCACCTCTTTTTACATTAAATAAGTCCTACAAGTCAACTCTCAAGAGTTGATAAAGGTACAAACGAATAAAATGTTTATGTATCACATTTTTAAATATCAATTATTCTCCATTTTACTCGATCTCCTAAACGGTTAAAGATAGGACATTGCGGTGTTCACCAGTGGATTAAGCACCTCGTTTTACATATAATAAGTCCTATAAGTCTACTCTAAAGAGTTGATAAAGGTACAAACGAATAAAATGTTTATATATCACCTTTTTAAATATCTATTATTCTCCATTTTACTCGATCTCCTAAACAGTTAAAGGTAGGACATTGCGGTTTTCACCAGTGAATTCTGCGCCTCATTTTACTTAAACTAAGTCCTATAAGTCTACTCTAAAGAATTGATAAAGGTACAAACGAATAAAATGTTTATATATCACATTTATAAAAATCTATTATTTTCCATTTTACTCGATCTCCTAAACCGATAAAGATAGCACATTGCGGTTTTCACCAGTAAATTCAGCACCACATTTTACATAAAATAAGTCCTATAAGTCTACTCTCAAAAGTTAATAAAGGTACAAACGAATAAAATGTTTATATATAAATTTTTAAATATCTATTATTCTCCATTTTACTCGATCTCCTAAACGGTTAAAGGTAGGACATTGCGGTTTTCACTAGTGGATTCAGCAACTCATTTTACATAAAATAAGTTCTATAAGCCTACTCTCAAAAGTTGATAAAGGTACAAACGAATAAAATGGTTATATATCACATTTTTAAATATCTAACATTCTCCATTTTACTCGATGTCCTAAACGGTTAAATATAGGACATTGCGGTTTTTACCAGTGGATTCAGCACCTCATTTTACATAAAATAAGTCCTATAAGTCTACTCTTAAATGTTGATAAAGGTACAAACGAATAAAATGTTTATATATCACATTTTTAAATATCTATTATTCTCCATTTTACTCGATCTCCTTAACGGTTAAAGGTAGGTCATTGCGGTTTTCACCACTGGATTGAGCAGCTCATTTTACATAAAATAAGTCCTATAAGTCTACTCTAAAGAGTTGATAAAGGTACAAACGAAAAAAATGTTAATATATCACATTTTTAAATATCTATTATTCTCCATTTTACTCGATCTCCATAACGGTTAAAGGTAGGTCATTGCGGTTTTCACCACTGGATTTAGCAGCTCATTTTACATAAAATAAGTCCTATAAGTCTACTCTAAAGAGTTGATAAAGGTACAAACGAATAAAATGTTTATATATCACTTTTTTAATATCTATTATTTTCCATTTTTCTCGTTCTCCTAAACGGTTAAAGATAGGACATCGCGGTTTTCACCAGTGGATTTAGCACCTCTTTTTACATTAAATAAGTCCTACAAATCAACTCTCAAGAGTTGATAAAGGTACAAACGAATAAAATGTTTATATCTCATTTATAAATATCTATTATTCTCCATTTTACTCGATCTCCTAAACAGTTAAAGGTAGGACATTGCGGTTTTCACCAGTGAATTCTGCGCCTCATTTTACTTAAACTAAGTCCTATAAGTCTACTCTAAAGAATTGATAAAGGTACAAACGAATAAAATGTTTATATATCACATTTATAAATATCTATTATTTTCCATTTTACTCGATCTCCTAAACCGATAAAGATAGCACATTGCGGTTTTCACCAGTAAATTCAGCACCACATTTTACATAAAATAAGTCCTATAAGTCTACTCTCAAAAGTTAATAAAGGTACAAACAAATAAAATGTTTATATATAAATTTTTAAATATCTATTATTCTCCATTTTACTCGATCTCCTAAACGGTTAAAGGTAGGACATTGCGGTTTTCACCAGTGAATTCTGCGCCTCATTTTACTTAAACTAAGTCCTATAAGTCTACTCTAAAGAATTGATAAAGGTACAAACGAATAAAATGTTTATATCACATTTATAAATATCTATTATTCTCCATTTTACTCGATCTTCTAAACAGTTAAAGATAGGACATTGCGGTTTTCACTAGTGGATTCAGCACCTCATTTTACATAAATTTAGTCCTATAAGTCTACTCTAAAGAGTTGATAAAGGTACAAACGAAAAAAATGTTAATATATCACATTTTTAAATATCTATTATTCTCCATTTTACTCAATCTCCTAAACGGTTAAAGATAGGACATTGCGGTGTTCACCAGTGGATTAAGCACCTCGTTTTACATAAAATAAATCTTATAAGTCTACTCTCAATAGTTAATAAAGGTACAAACGAATAAAAGGATTTTATATCACATTTTTAAATATCTAATATTCTCCATTTTACTCGATCTCCTAAACGGTTAAAGATAGGACATTGCGGTTTTCACTAGTGGATTCAGCAACTCATTTTACATAAAATAAGTTCTATAAGCCTACTCTCAAAAGTTGATAAAGGTACAAACGAATAAAATGTTTATATATCACATTTTTAAATATCTATTATTCTCCATTTTACTCGATCTCCTTAACGGTTAAAGGTAGGTCATTGCGGTTTTCACCACTGGATTCAGCAGCTCATTTTACATAAAATAAGTCCTATAAGTCTACTCTAAAGAGTTGATAAAGGTACAAACGAAAAAAATGTTAATATATCACATTTTTAAATATCTATTATTCTCCATTTTACTCGATCTCCTTAACGGTTAAAGGTAGGTCATTGCGGTTTTCACCACTGGATTTAGCAGCTCATTTTACATAAAATAAGTCCTATAAGTCTACTCTAAAGAGTTGATAAAGGTACAAACGAATAAAATGTTTATATATCACTTTTTTAATATCTATTATTTTCCATTTTTCTCGTTCTCCTAAACGGTTAAAGATAAGACATTGCGGTTTTCACTAGTGGATTCAGCAACTCATTTTACATAAAATAAGTTCTATAAGCCTACTCTCAAAAGTTGATAAAGGTACAAACGAAAAAAATGTTAATATATCACATTTTTAATTATCTATTATTCTCCATTTTACTCGATGTCCTAAACGGTTAAAGATAGGACATTGCGGTTTTCACCAGTGGATTAAGCACCTCATTTTACATAAATTAAGTCTTATAAGTCTACTCTAACGAGTTGATAAAGGTACAAACGAAAAAAATGTTTATATATCACATTTATAAATATCTATTATTCTCCATTTCACTCTATCTCCTAAACGGTTAAAGATAAGACATTGCGGTTTTCACCAGTAAATTAAGCATTTCATCTTACAATAAATAAGTTCTAATAGTCTACTCACAAAAGTTGATAAAGGTACAAACGAATAAAATGGTTATATATCACATTTTTGAATATCTATTATTCTCCATTTTATTCGATGACCTAAACGGTCAAAGATAGGACATTGCGGTTTTCACCACTTGATTCAGCAGCTCATTTTACATAAAATAAGTCCTATAAGTCTACTCTCAAAAGTTGATAAAGGTACAAACGAATAAAATGGTTATATTTCACATTTTAAAATATCTATTATTCTCCATTTTATTCGATCACCTAAACGGTCAAAGATAGGACATTGCGGTTTTCACCAGTGGATTCAGCACTTAATTTTTCATAAAATAAGTCCTATAAGTCTACTCTGAAGAGTTGATAAAGGTACAAACGAATAAAATGTTTATATATCACATTTTTAAACATCTATTATTCTCCATTTTACTCGATGTCCTAAACGGTTAAAGATAGGATATTGCGGTTTTCACCAGTGGATTCAGCACCTCATTTTACATAAAATAAGTCTTATAAGTCTACTCTCAAAAGTTGATAAAGGTACAAACGAACAAAAGGTTTATATATCACATTTTTAAATATCTAATATTCTCCATTTTACTCGATGTCCTAAACGGTTAAAGATAGGATATTGCGGTTTTCACCAGTGGATTCAGCACCTCATTTTACATAAAATAAGTCTTATAAGTCTACTCTAAAGAGTTGATAAAGGTACAAACGAAAAAAATGTTAATATATCACATTTTTAAATATCTATTATTCTCCATTTCACTCTATCTCCTAAACGGTTAAAGATAGGACATTGCGGTTTTCACCAGTAAATTTAGCACCTCATTTTACATTAAATAAGTTCTATAAGTCTACTCACAAAAGTTGATAAAGGTACAAACGAATAAAATGGCTTTATATCACATTTTTGAATATCTATTATTCTCCATTTTATTCGATGACCTAAACGGTCAAAGATAGGACATTGCGGTTTTCACCACTGGATTCAGCAGCTCATTTTACATAAAATAAGTCCTATAAGTCTACTCTCAAAAGTTGATAAAGGTACAAACGAATAAAATGGTTATATTTCACATTTTAAAATATCTATTATTCTCCATTTTATTCGATCACCTAAACGGTCAAAGATAGGACATTGCGGTTTTCACCAGTGGATTCAGCACCTTATTTTACATAAAATAAGTCCTATAAGTCTACTCTAAAGAGTTGATAAAGGTACAAACGAATAAAATGTTAATATATCACATTTTTAAATATTTAATATTCTCTATTTTACTCGATGTCCTAAACGGTTAAAGATAGGACATTGCGGTTTTCACCAGTGGATTCAGCACCTCATTTTACATTAAATAAGTCCTATAAGTCTACTCTCAAAAGTTGATAGATACAAACGAATAAAATGTTTATATATCACATTTTTAAATATCTATTATTCTCCATTTTACTCGATCTCCTAAACGGTGAAAGATAGGACATTGCGGTTTTCACCAGTGAATTCAGCACCTCATTTTACATATAATAAGTCTTATAAGTCTACTCTCAAAAGTTGATATAGGTACAAACAAATAAAAGGTTTATATATCACATTTTTAAATATCTAATATTCTCCATTTTACTCGATGTCCTAAACGGTTAAAGATAGGACATTGCGGTTTTCACCAGTGGATTCAGCACCTCATTTTACATAAAATAAGTCTTATAAGCCAACTCTAAAGAGTTGATGAAGGAACAAACGAAAAAAATGTTAATATATCACATTTTTAATTATCTATTATTCTCCATTTTACTCGATGTCCTAAACGGTTAAAGATAGGACATTGCGGTTTTCACCAGTGGATTAAGCACCTTAATTTACATAAAATAAGTCTTATAAGCCTACTCTAAAGAGTTGATAAAGGTACAAACGAAAAAAATGTTAATATATCACATTTTTAAATATCTATTATTCTCCATTTTACTCGATCTCCTAAACGGTTAAAGATAGGACATTGCGGTATTCACCAGTAAATTTAGCACCTCATTTTACATAAAATAAGTCTTATAAGTCTACTCTCAATAGTTGATAAAGGTACAAACGAATAAAATGTTTATATATCACCTTTTTAAATATCTATTATTCTCCATTTTACTCGATCTCCTAAACAGTTAAAGATAGGACATCGCGGTTTTCACCAGTGGATTTAGCACCTCTTTTTACATTAAATAAGTCCTACAAGTCAACTCTCAAGAGTTGATAAAGGTACAAACGAATAAAATGTTTATGTATCACATTTTTAAATATCAATTATTCTTCATTTTACTCGATCTCATAAACGGTTAAAGACAGGACATTGCGGTGTTCACCAGTGGATTAAGCACCTCGTTTTACATATAATAAGTCCTATAAGTCTACTCTAAAGAGTTGATAAAGGTACAAACGAATAAAATGTTTATATATCACCTTTTTAAATATCAATTATTCTCCATTTTACTCGATCTCCTAAACAGTTAAAGAAAGGACATTGCGGTTTTCACCAGTAAATTCAGCACCTCATTTTACATAAAATAAGTCTTATAAGTCTACTCTAAAGAGTTGATAAAGGTACAAACGAAAAAAATGTTAATATATCACATTTTTAAATATCTATTATTCTCCATTTCACTCTATCTCCTAAACGGTTAAAGATAGGACATTGCGGTTTTCACCAGTAAATTTAGCACCTCATTTTACATTAAATAAGTTCTATAAGTCTACTCACAAAAGTTGATAAAGGTACAAACGAATAAAATGGCTATATATCACATTTTTGAATATCTATTATTCTCCATTTTATTCGATGACCTAAACGGTCAAAGATAGGACATTGCGGTTTTCACCACTGGATTCAGCAGCTCATTTTACATAAAATAAGTCCTATAAGTCTACTCTCAAAAGTTGATAAAGGTACAAACGAATAAAATGGTTATATTTCACATTTTAAAATATCTATTATTCTCCATTTTATTCGATCACCTAAACGGTCAAAGATAGGACATTGCGGTTTTCACCAGTGGATTCAGCACCTTATTTTACATAAAATAAGTCCTATAAGTCTACTCTAAAGAGTTGATAAAGGTACAAACGAATAAAATGTTAATATATCACATTTTTAAATATTTAATATTCTCTATTTTACTCGATGTCCTAAACGGTTAAAGATAGGACATTGCGGTTTTCACCAGTGGATTCAGCACCTCATTTTACATAAAATAAGTCTTATAAGTCTACTCTAAAGAGTTGATAAAGGTACAAACGAAAAAAATGTTAATATATCACATTTTTAAATATCTATTATTCTCCATTTTACTCAATCTCCTAAACGGTTAAAGATAGGACATTGCGGTTTTCACCAGTAAATTTAGCACCTCATTTTTCATAAAATAAGTCTTATAAGTCTACTCTCAATAGTTGATAAAGGTACAAACGAATAAAAGGATTTTATATCACATTTTTAAATATCTAATATTCTCCATTTTACTCGATCTCCTAAACGGTTAAAGATAGGACATTGCGGTTTTCACTAGTGGATTCAGCACCTCATTTTACATAAAATAAGTTCTATAAGCCTACTCTCAAAAGTTGATAAAGGTACAAACGAATAAAATGTTTATGTATCACATTTTTAAATATCTATTATTCTCCATTTTACTCGATCTCCTAAACGGTTAAAGATAGGACATTGCGGTGTTCACCAGTATATTAAGCACCTCGTTTTACATATAATAAGTCCTATAAGTCTACTCTAAAAAGTTGATAAAGGTACAAACGAATAAAATGTTTATATATCACCTTTTTAAATATCTATTATTCTCCATTTGACTCGATCACCTAAACGGTCAAAGATAGGACATTGCGGTTTTCACCAGTGGATTCAGCACCTCATTTTACATTAAATAAGTCCTATAAGTCTACTCTCAAAAGTTGATAGATACAAACGAATAAAATGTTTATATATCACATTTTTAAATATCTATTATTCTCCATTTTACTCGATCTCCTAAACGGTGAAAGATAGGACATTGCGGTTTTCACCAGTGAATTCAGCACCTCATTTTACATATAATAAGTCTTATAAGTCTACTCTCAAAAGTTGATATAGGTACAAACAAATAAAAGGTTTATATATCACATTTTTAAATATCTAATATTCTCCATTTTACTCGATGTCCTAAACGGTTAAAGATAGGACATTGCGGTTTTCACCAGTGGATTCAGCACCTCATTTTACATAAAATAAGTCTTATAAGCCAACTCTAAAGAGTTGATGAAGGAACAAACGAAAAAAATGTTAATATATCACATTTTTAATTATCTATTATTCTCCATTTTACTCGATGTCCTAAACGGTTAAAGATAGGACATTGCGGTTTTCACCAGTGGATTAAGCACCTTAATTTACATAAAATAAGTCTTATAAGCCTACTCTAAAGAGTTGATAAAGGTACAAACGAAAAAAATGTTAATATATCACATTTTTAAATATCTATTATTCTCCATTTTACTCGATCTCCTAAACGGTTAAAGATAGGACATTGCGGTATTCACCAGTAAATTTAGCACCTCATTTTACATAAAATAAGTCTTATAAGTCTACTCTCAATAGTTGATAAAGGTACAAACGAATAAAATGTTTATATATCACCTTTTTAAATATCTATTATTCTCCATTTTACTCGATCTCCTAAACAGTTAAAGATAGGACATCGCGGTTTTCACCAGTGGATTTAGCACCTCTTTTTACATTAAATAAGTCCTACAAGTCAACTCTCAAGAGTTGATAAAGGTACAAACGAATAAAATGTTTATGTATCACATTTTTAAATATCAATTATTCTTCATTTTACTCGATCTCATAAACGGTTAAAGACAGGACATTGCGGTGTTCACCAGTGGATTAAGCACCTCGTTTTACATATAATAAGTCCTATAAGTCTACTCTAAAGAGTTGATAAAGGTACAAACGAATAAAATGTTTATATATCACCTTTTTAAATATCAATTATTCTCCATTTTACTCGATCTCCTAAACAGTTAAAGAAAGGACATTGTGGTTTTCACCAGTAAATTCAGCACCTCATTTTACATAAAATAAGTCTTATAAGTCTACTCTAAAGAGTTGATAAAGGTACAAACGAAAAAAATGTTAATATATCACATTTTTAAATATCTATTATTCTCCATTTCACTCTATCTCCTAAACGGTTAAAGATAGGACATTGCGGTTTTCACCAGTAAATTTAGCACCTCATTTTACATTAAATAAGTTCTATAAGTCTACTCACAAAAGTTGATAAAGGTACAAACGAATAAAATGGCTATATATCACATTTTTGAATATCTATTATTCTCCATTTTATTCGATGACCTAAACGGTCAAAGATAGGACATTGCGGTTTTCACCACTGGATTTAGCAGCTCATTTTACATAAAATAAGTCCTATAAGTCTACTCTCAAAAGTTGATAAAGGTACAAACGAATAAAATGGTTATATTTCACATTTTAAAATATCTATTATTCTCCATTTTATTCGATCACCTAAACGGTCAAAGATAGGACATTGCGGTTTTCACCAGTGGATTCAGCACCTTATTTTACATAAAATAAGTCCTATAAGTCTACTCTAAAGAGTTGATAAAGGTACAAACGAATAAAATGTTAATATATCACATTTTTAAATATTTAATATTCTCTATTTTACTCGATGTCCTAAACGGTTAAAGATAAGACATTGCGGTTTTCACCAGTGGATTCAGCACCTCATTTTACATAAAATAAGTCTTATAAGTCTACTCTCAATAGTTGATAAAGGTACAAACGAATAAAAGGATTTTATATCACATTTTTAAATATCTAATATTCTCCATTTTACTCGATCTCCTAAACGGTTAAAGATAGGACATTGCGGTTTTCACTAGTGGATTCAGCACCTCATTTTACATAAAATAAGTTCTATAAGCCTACTCTCAAAAGTTGATAAAGGTACAAACGAATAAAATGTTTATGTATCACATTTTTAAATATCTATTATTCTCCATTTTACTCGATCTCCTAAACGGTTAAAGATAGGACATTGCGGTATTCACCAGTAAATTTAGCACCTCATTTTACATAAAATAAGTCTTATAAGTCTACTCTCAATAGTTGATAAAGGTACAAACGAATAAAATGTTTATGTATCACATTTTTAAATATCTATTATTCTCCATTTTACTCGATCTCCTAAACGGTTAAAGATAGGACATTGCGGTGTTCACCAGTGGATTAAGCACCTCGTTTTACATATAATAAGTCCTATAAGTCTACTCTAAAAAGTTGATAAAGGTACAAACGATTAAAATGTTTATATATCACCTTTTTAAATATCTATTATTCTCCATTTTACTCGATCTCCTAAACAGTTAAAGATAGGACATTGCGGTGTTCACCAGTGGATTAACCACCTCGTTTTACATATAATAAGTCCTATAAGTCTACTCTAAAAAGTTGATAAAGGTACAAACGAATAAAATGTTTATATATCACCTTTTTAAATATCTATTATTCTCCATTTTACTCGATCTCCTAAACAGTTAAAGAAAGGCACATTGCGGTTTTCACCAGTGGATTCAGCACCTCATTTTACATAAATTTAGTCCTATAAGTCTACTCTAAAGAGTTGATAAAGGTACAAACGAATAAAATGGTTATATATCACATTTTTAAATATATATTATTCTTCATTTTACTCTTTCTCTTAAACGGATAAAGAAAGGCACATTGCGGTTTTCACCAGTGGATTCAGCACCTCATTTTACATAAATTTAGTCCTATAAGTCTACTCTAAAGAGTTGATAAAGGTACAAACGAAAAAAATGTTTATATATCACATTTTTAAATATCTATTATTCTTCATTTTACTCGATCTCCTAAACAGTTAAAGATAGGACATTGCGGTTTTCACTAGTGAATTCAGCACCTCATTTTACATAAAATAATTCCTAGAAGTAAACTCTCAAGAGTTGATAAAGGTACAAACGAATAAAATGTTTATATAACACATTTTTAAATATCTATTATTTTCCATTTTACTCGATCTCCTAAACAGTTAAAGATAGGACATTGCGGTGTTCACCAGTGGATTAAGCACCTCGTTTTACATATAATAAGTCCTATAAGTCTACTCTAAAAAGTTGATAAAGGTACAAACGAAAAAAATGTTAATATATCACATTTTTAAATATCTATTATTCTCCATTTTACTCGATCTCCTAAACGGTTAAAGATAGGACAATGCGGTGTTCACCAGTGGATTAAGCACCTCGTTTTACATATAATAAGTCCTATAAGTCTACTCTAAAAAGTTGATAAAGGTACAAACGAAAAAAATGTTAATATATCACATTTTTAATTATCTATTATTCTCCATTTTACTCGATCTCCTAAACGGATAAAGATATTACATTGCGGTTTTCACCAGTGGATTCAGCACCTCATTTTACTTAAAATAAGTCTTATAAGCCAACTCTAAAGAGTTGATGAAGGTACAAACGAAAAAAATGTTAATATATCACATTTTTAATTATCTATTATTCTCCATTTTACTCGATGTCCTAAACGGTTAAAGATAGGACATTGCGGTTTTCACCAGTGGATTAAGCACCTCATTTTACATAAATTAAGTCTTATAAGTCTACTCTAACGAGTTGATAAAGGTACAAACGAAAAAAATGTTAATATATTACATTTATAAATATCTATTATTCTCCATTTCACTCTATCTCCTAAACGGTTAAAGATAGGACATTGCGGTTTTCACCAGTAAATTTAGCATTTCATCTTACAATAAATAAGTTCTAATAGTCTACTCACAAAAGTTGATAAAGGTACAAACGAATAAAATGGTTATATATCACATTTTTGAATATCTATTATTCTCCATTTTATTCGATGACCTAAACGGTCAAAGATAGGACATTGCGGTTTTCACCACTTGATTCAGCAGCTCATTTTACATAAAATAAGTCCTATAAGTCTACTCTCAAAAGTTGATAAAGGTACAAACGAATAAAATGGTTATATTTCACATTTTAAAATATCTATTATTCTCCATTTTATTCGATCACCTAAACGGTCAAAGATAGGACATTGCGGTTTTCACCAGTGGATTCAGCACTTAATTTTTCATAAAATAAGTCCTATAAGTCTACTCTGAAGAGTTGATAAAGGTACAAACGAATAAAATGTTTATAAATCACATTTTTAAACATCTATTATTCTCCATTTTACTCGATGTCCTAAACGGTTAAAGATAGGATATTGCGGTTTTCACCAGTGGATTCAGCACCTCATTTTACATAAAATAAGTCTTATAAGTCTACTCTCAAAAGTTGATAAAGGTACAAACGAATAAAAGGTTTATATATCACATTTTTAAATATCTAATATTCTCCATTTTACTCGATGTCCTAAACGGTTAAAGATAGGATATTGCGGTTTTCACCAGTGGATTCAGCACCTCATTTTACATAAAATAAGTCTTATAAGTCTACTCTAAAGAGTTGATAAAGGTACAAACGAAAAAAATGTTAATATATCACATTTTTAAATATCTATTATTCTCCATTTCACTCTATCTCCTAAACGGTTAAAGATAGGACATTGCGGTTTTCACCAGTAAATTTAGCACCTCATTTTACATTAAATAAGTTCTATAAGTCTACTCACAAAAGTTGATAAAGGTACAAACGAATAAAATGGCTTTATATCACATTTTTGAATATCTATTATTCTCCATTTTATTCGATGACCTAAACGGTCAAAGATAGGACATTGCGGTTTTCACCACTGGATTCAGCAGCTCATTTTACATAAAATAAGTCCTATAAGTCTACTCTCAAAAGTTGATAAAGGTACAAACGAATAAAATGGTTATATTTCACATTTTAAAATATCTATTATTCTCCATTTTATTCGATCACCTAAACGGTCAAAGATAGGACATTGCGGTTTTCACCAGTGGATTCAGCACCTTATTTTACATAAAATAAGTCCTATAAGTCTACTCTAAAGAGTTGATAAAGGTACAAACGAATAAAATGTTAATATATCACATTTTTAAATATTTAATATTCTCTATTTTACTCGATGTCCTAAACGGTTAAAGATAGGACATTGCGGTTTTCACCAGTGGATTCAGCACCTCATTTTACATAAAATAAGTCTTATAAGTCTACTCTCAATAGTTGATAAAGGTACAAACGAATAAAAGGATTTTATATCACATTTTTAAATATCTAATATTCCCCATTTTACTCGATCTCCTAAACGGTTAAAGATAGGACATTGCGGTTTTCACTAGTGGATTCAGCACCTCATTTTACATAAAATAAGTTCTATAAGCCTACTCTCAAAAGTTGATAAAGGTACAAACGAATAAAATGTTTATGTATCACATTTTTAAATATCTATTATTCTCCATTTTACTCGATCTCCTAAACGGTTAAAGATAGGACATTGCGGTATTCACCAGTAAATTTAGCACCTCATTTTACATAAAATAAGTCTTATAAGTCTACTCTCAATAGTTGATAAAGGTACAAACGAATAAAATGTTTATGTATCACATTTTTAAATATATATTATTCTCCATTTTACTCGATCTCCTAAACGGTTAAAGATAGGACATTGCGGTGTTCACCAGTGGATTAAGCACCTCGTTTTACATATAATAAGTCCTATAAGTCTACTCTAAAAAGTTGATAAAGGTACAAACGAATAAAATGTTTATATATCACCTTTTTAAATATCTATTATTCTCCATTTTACTCGATCTCCTAAACAGTTAAAGATAGGACATTGCGGTGTTCACCAGTGGATTAAGCACCTCGTTTTACATATAATAAGTCCTATAAGTCAACTCTAAAAAGTTGATAAAGGTACAAACGAATAAAATGTTTATATATCACCTTTTTAAATATCTATTATTCTCCATTTTACTCGATCTCCTAAACAGTTAAAGAAAGGCACATTGCGGTTTTCACCAGTGGATTCAGCACCTCATTTTACATAAATTTAGTCCTATAAGTCTACTCTAAAGAGTTGATAAAGGTACAAACGAATAAAATGGTTATATATCACATTTTTAAATATATATTATTCTTCATTTTACTCTTTCTCTTAAACGGATAAAGATAGGACATTGCGGTTTTCACCAGTGGATTCAGCACCTCATTTTACATAAAATAAGTCCTATAAGTCTACTCTCAAAAGTTAATAAAGGTACAAACGAATAAAATGTTTATATATAAATTTTTAAATATCTATTATTCTCCATTTTACTCGATCTCCTAAACGGTTAAAGGTAGGACATTGCGGTTTTCACCAGTGAATTCTGCGCCTCATTTTACTTAAACTAAGTCCTATAAGTCTACTCTAAAGAATTGATAAAGGTACAAACGAATAAAATGTTTATATATCACATTTATAAATATCTATTATTCTCCATTTTACTCGATCTTCTAAACAGTTAAAGATAGGACATTGCGGTTTTCACTAGTGAATTCAGCACCTCATTTTACATAAAATAATTCCTAGAAGTAAACTCTCAAGAGTTGATAAAGGTACAAACGAATAAAATGTTTATATAACACATTTTTAAATATCTATTGTTTTCCATTTTACTCGATCTCCTAAACAGTTAAAGATAGGACATTGCGGTTTTCACCAGTGAATTCAGCACCTCATTTTACATAAAATTAGTTCTATAAGACTACTCTAAAGAGTTGATAAAGGTACAAACGAATAAAATGTTTATATATCACATTTTCAAATATCTATTATTCTCCATTTTACTCGATCTCCTAAACGGTTAAGGATAGGACATTGCGGTTTTTACCAGTGGCTTCAGCACCTCATTTTACATAACATAAGTCCTATAAGTCTACTCTCAAAAGTTGATAAAGGTACAAACGAATAAAATGTTTATATATCACATTTTTAAATATTTAATATTCTCCATTTTACTCGATGTCCTAAACGGTTAAAGATAGGACATTGCGGTTTTTACCAGTGGATTCAGCACCTCATTTTACATAAAATAAGTCCTATAAGTCTACTCTCAAAAGTTGATAAAGGTACAAACGAATAAAATGTTTATATATCACATTTTTAAATATTTAATATTCTCCATTTTACTCGATGTCCTAAACGGTTAAAGATAGGACATTGCGGTTTTTACCAGTGGATTCAGCACCTTATTTTACATAAAATAAGTCCTATAAGTCTACTCTCAAAAGTTGATAAAGGTACAAACGAATAAAATGTTTATATATCACATTTTTAAATATCTATTATTCTCCATTTTACTCGATGTCCTAAACGGTTAAAGATAGGACATTGCGGTTTTTACCAATGGATTCAGCACCTCATTTTACATAAAATAAGTCCTATAAGTCTACTCTCAATAGTTGATAAAGGTACAAACGAATAAAATGTTTATATATCACATTTTTTAATATTTAATATTCTCCATTTTACTCGATGTCCTAAACGGTTAAAGATAGGACATTTCGGTTTTTACCAGTGGATTCAGCACCTTATTTTACATAAAATAAGTCCTATAAGTCTACTCTCAAAAGTTGATAAAGGTACAAACGAATAAAATGTTTATATAACACATTTTTAAATATCTATTATTTTCCATTTTACTCGATCTCCTAAACAGTTAAAGATAGGACATTGCGGTTTTCTCCAGTTGATTCAGCACTTCATTTTACATAAAATAAGTCTTATAAGTCTACTCTAAAGAGTTGATAAAGGTAAAAACGAAAAAAATTTTAAAATATCACATTTTTAAATATCTATTATTTTCCATTTTACTCGATCTCCTAAACGGTTAAAGATAGGACATTGCGGTTCTCACCAGTGGATTTAGCACCTCATTTTACATAAAATAAGTCCTATAAGTCTACTCTCAAAAGTTGATAAAGGTACAAACGAATAAAAGGTTTATATATCACATTTTTAAATATCTAATATTCTCCATTTTACTCGATCTCCTAAACGGTTAAAGATAGGACATTGCGGTTTTCACCAGTGGATTCAGCACCTCATTTTACATAAAATAAGTCTTATAAGTCTACTCTAAAGAGTTGATAAAGGTACAAACGAAAAAAATGTTAATATATCACATTTTTAAATATCTATTATTCTCCATTTCACTCTATCTCCTAAACGGTTAAAGATAGGACATTGCGGTTTTCACCAGTAAATTTAGCACTTCATTTTACATTAAATAAGTTCTATAAGTCTACTCACAAAAGTTGATAAAGGTACAAACGAATAAAATGGCTATATATCACATTTTTGAATATCTATTATTCTCCATTTTATTCGATGACCTAAACGGTCAAAGATAGGACATTGCGGTTTTCACCACTGGATTCAGCAGCTCATTTTACATAAAATAAGTCCTATAAGTCTACTCTCAAAAGTTGATAAAGGTACAAACGAAAAAAATGGTTATATTTCACATTTTAAAATATCTATTATTCTCCATTTTATTCGATCACCTAAACGGTCAAAGATAGGACATTGCGGTTTTCACCAGTGGATTCAGCACCTTATTTTACATAAAATAAGTCCTATAAGTCTACTCTAAAGAGTTGATAAAGGTACAAACGAATAAAATGTTAATATATCACATTTTTAAATATTTAATATTCTCTATTTTACTCGATGTCCTAAACGGTTAAAGATAGGACATTGCGGTTTTCACCAGTGGATTCAGCACCTCATTTTACATAAAATAAGTCTTATAAGTCTACTCTCAATAGTTGATAAAGGTACAAACGAATAAAAGGATTTTATATCACATTTTTAAATATCTAATATTCCCCATTTTACTCGATCTCCTAAACGGTTAAAGATAGGACATTGCGGTTTTCACTAGTGGATTCAGCACCTCATTTTACATAAAATAAGTTCTATAAGCCTACTCTCAAAAGTTGATAAAGGTACAAACGAATAAAATGTTTATGTATCACATTTTTAAATATCTATTATTCTCCATTTTACTCGATCTCCTAAACGGTTAAAGATAGGACATTGCGGTATTCACCAGTAAATTTAGCACCTCATTTTACATAAAATAAGTCTTATAAGTCTACTCTCAATAGTTGATAAAGGTACAAACGAATAAAATGTTTATGTATCACATTTTTAAATATATATTATTCTCCATTTTACTCGATCTCCTAAACGGTTAAAGATAGGACATTGCGGTGTTCACCAGTGGATTAAGCACCTCGTTTTACATATAATAAGTCCTATAAGTCTACTCTAAAAAGTTGATAAAGGTACAAACGAATAAAATGTTTATATATCACCTTTTTAAATATCTATTATTCTCCATTTTACTCGATCTCCTAAACAGTTAAAGATAGGACATTGCGGTGTTCACCAGTGGATTAAGCACCTCGTTTTACATATAATAAGTCCTATAAGTCAACTCTAAAAAGTTGATAAAGGTACAAACGAATAAAATGTTTATATATCACCTTTTTAAATATCTATTATTCTCCATTTTACTCGATCTCCTAAACAGTTAAAGAAAGGCACATTGCGGTTTTCACCAGTGGATTCAGCACCTCATTTTACATAAATTTAGTCCTATAAGTCTACTCTAAAGAGTTGATAAAGGTACAAACGAATAAAATGGTTATATATCACATTTTTAAATATATATTATTCTTCATTTTACTCTTTCTCTTAAACGGATAAAGATAGGACATTGCGGTTTTCACCAGTGGATTCAGCACCTCATTTTACATAAAATAAGTCCTATAAGTCTACTCTCAAAAGTTAATAAAGGTACAAACGAATAAAATGTTTATATATAAATTTTTAAATATCTATTATTCTCCATTTTACTCGATCTCCTAAACGGTTAAAGGTAGGACATTGCGGTTTTCACCAGTGAATTCTGCGCCTCATTTTACTTAAACTAAGTCCTATAAGTCTACTCTAAAGAATTGATAAAGGTACAAACGAATAAAATGTTTATATATCACATTTATAAATATCTATTATTTTCCATTTTACTCGATCTTCTAAACAGTTAAAGATAGGACATTGCGGTTTTCACTAGTGGATTCAGCACCTCATTTTACATAAATTTAGTCCTATAAGTCTACTCTAAAGAGTTGATAAAGGTACAAACGAACAAAATGTTTATATATCACATTTTTAAATATCTATTATTCTTCATTTTACTCGATCTCCTAAACAGTTAAAGATAGGACATTGCGGTTTTCACTAGTGAATTCAGCACCTCATTTTACATAAAATAATTCCTAGAAGTAAACTCTCAAGAGTTGATAAAGGTACAAACGAATAAAATGTTTATATAACACATTTTTAAATATCTATTGTTTTCCATTTTACTCGATCTCCTAAACAGTTAAAGATAGGACATTGCGGTTTTCACCAGTGAATTCAGCACCTCATTTTACATAAAATTAGTTCTATAAGACTACTCTAAAGAGTTGATAAAGGTACAAACGAATAAAATGTTTATATATCACATTTTCAAATATCTATTATTCTCCATTTTACTCGATCTCCTAAACGGTTAAGGATAGGACATTGCGGTTTTTACCAGTGGCTTCAGCACCTCATTTTACATAACATAAGTCCTATAAGTCTACTCTCAAAAGTTGATAAAGGTACAAACGAATAAAATGTTTATATATCACATTTTTAAATATTTAATATTCTCCATTTTACTCGATGTCCTAAACGGTTAAAGATAGGACATTGCGGTTTTTACCAGTGGATTCAGCACCTCATTTTACATAAAATAAGTCCTATAAGTCTACTCTCAAAAGTTGATAAAGGTACAAACGAATAAAATGTTTATATATCACATTTTTAAATATTTAATATTCTCCATTTTACTCGATGTCCTAAACGGTTAAAGATAGGACATTGCGGTTTTTACCAGTGGATTCAGCACCTTATTTTACATAAAATAAGTCCTATAAGTCTACTCTCAAAAGTTGATAAAGGTACAAACGAATAAAATGTTTATATATCACATTTTTAAATATCTATTATTCTCCATTTTACTCGATGTCCTAAACGGTTAAAGATAGGACATTGCGGTTTTTACCAATGGATTCAGCACCTCATTTTACATAAAATAAGTCCTATAAGTCTACTCTCAATAGTTGATAAAGGTACAAACGAATAAAATGTTTATATATCACATTTTTTAATATTTAATATTCTCCATTTTACTCGATGTCCTAAACGGTTAAAGATAGGACATTTCGGTTTTTACCAGTGGATTCAGCACCTTATTTTACATAAAATAAGTCCTATAAGTCTACTCTCAAAAGTTGATAAAGGTACAACCGAATAAAATGTTTATATAACACATTTTTAAATATCTATTATTTTCCATTTTACTCGATCTCCTAAACAGTTAAAGATAGGACATTGCGGTTTTCTCCAGTTGATTCAGCACTTCATTTTACATAAAATAAGTCTTATAAGTCTACTCTAAAGAGTTGATAAAGGTAAAAACGAAAAAAATTTTAAAATATCACATTTTTAAATATCTATTATTTTCCATTTTACTCGATCTCCTAAACGGTTAAAGATAGGACATTGCGGTTCTCACCAGTGGATTTAGCACCTCATTTTACATAAAATAAGTTCTATAAGTCTACTCTCAAAAGTTGATAAAGGTACAAACGAATAAAAGGTTTATATATCACATTTTTAAATATCTAATATTCTCCATTTTACTCGATCTCCTAAACGGTTAAAGATAGGACATTGCGGTTTTCACCAGTGGATTCAGCACCTCATTTTACATAAAATAAGTATTATAAGTCTACTCTCAAAAGTTGATAAAGGTACAAACGAATAAAAGGTTTATATATCACATTTTTAAATATCTAATATTCTCCATTTTACTCGATGTCCTAAACGGTTAAAGATAGGACATTGCGGTTTTCACCAGTGGATTCTGCGCCTCATTTTACTTAAACTAAGTCCTATAAGTCTACTCTAAAGAGTTGATAAAGGTACAAACGAATAAAATGTTTATATATCACATTTTTAAATATCTATTATTCTCCATTTTACTCGATCTCCTTAACGGTTAAAGGTAAATCATTGCGGTTTTCACCACTGGATTCAGCAGCTCATTTTACATAAAATAAGTCCTATAAGTCTACTCTAAAGAGTTGATAAAGGTACAAACGAAAAAAATGTTAATATATCACATTTTTAAATATCTATTATTCTCCATTTTACTCGATCTCCAAAACGGTTAAAGGTAGGTCATTGCGGTTTTCACCACTGGATTTAGCAGCTCATTTTACATAAAATAAGTCCTATAAGTCTACTCTAAAGAGTTGATAAAGGTACAAACGAATAAAATGTTTATATATCACTTTTTTAATATCTATTATTTTCCATTTTTCTCGTTCTCCTAAACGGTTAAAGATAGGACATCGCGGTTTTCACCAGTGGATTTAGCACCTCTTTTTACATTAAATAAGTCCTACAAGTCAACTCTCAAGAGTTGATAATGGTACAAACGAATAAAATGTTTATGTATCACATTTTTAAATATCAATTATTCTCCATTTTACTCGATCTCCTAAACGGTTAAAGATAGGACATTGCGGTCTTCACCAGTGGATTAAGCACCTCGTTTTACATATAATAAGTCCTATAAGTCTACTCTAAAGAGTTGATAAAGGTACAAACGAATAAAATGTTTATATATCACCTTTTTAAATATCTATTATTATCCATTTTACTCGATCTCCTAAACAGTTAAAGGTAGGACATTGCGGTTTTCACCAGTGAATTCTGCGCCTCATTTTACTTAAACTAAGTCCTATAAGTCTACTCTAAAGAATTGATAAAGGTACAAACGAATAAAATGTTTATATATCACATTTATAAAAATCTATTATTTTCCATTTTACTCGATCTCCTAAACCGATAAAGATAGCACATTGCGGTTTTCACCAGTAAATTCAGCACCACATTTTACATAAAATAAGTCCTATAAGTCTACTCTCAAAAGTTAATAAAGGTACAAACGAATAAAATGTTTATATATAAATTTTTAAATATCTATTATTCTCCATTTTACTCGATCTCCTAAACGGTTAAAGGTAGGACATTGCGGTTTTCACTAGTGGATTCAGCAACTCATTTTACATAAAATAAGTTCTATAAGCCTACTCTCAAAAGTTGATAAAGGTACAAACGAATAAAATGGTTATATATCACATTTTTAAATATCTAACATTCTCCATTTTACTCGATGTCCTAAACGGTTAAATATAGGACATTGCGGTTTTTACCAGTGGATTCAGCACCTCATTTTACATAAAATAAGTCCTATAAGTCTACTCTTAAATGTTGATAAAGGTACAAACGAATAAAATGTTTATATATCACATTTTTAAATATCTATTATTCTCCATTTTACTCGATCTCCTTAACGGTTAAAGGTAGGTCATTGCGGTTTTCACCACTGGATTGAGCAGCTCATTTTACATAAAATAAGTCCTATAAGTCTACTCTAAAGAGTTGATAAAGGTACAAACGAAAAAAATGTTAATATATCACATTTTTAAATATCTATTATTCTCCATTTTACTCGATCTCCATAACGGTTAAAGGTAGGTCATTGCGGTTTTCACCACTGGATTTAGCAGCTCATTTTACATAAAATAAGTCCTATAAGTCTACTCTAAAGAGTTGATAAAGGTACAAACGAATAAAATGTTTATATATCACTTTTTTAATATCTATTATTTTCCATTTTTCTCGTTCTCCTAAACGGTTAAAGATAGGACATCGCGGTTTTCACCAGTGGATTTAGCACCTCTTTTTACATTAAATAAGTCCTACAAATCAACTCTCAAGAGTTGATAAAGGTACAAACGAATAAAATGTTTATATCTCATTTATAAATATCTATTATTCTCCATTTTACTCGATCTCCTAAACAGTTAAAGGTAGGACATTGCGGTTTTCACCAGTGAATTCTGCGCCTCATTTTACTTAAACTAAGTCCTATAAGTCTACTCTAAAGAATTGATAAAGGTACAAACGAATAAAATGTTTATATATCACATTTATAAATATCTATTATTTTCCATTTTACTCGATCTCCTAAACCGATAAAGATAGCACATTGCGGTTTTCACCAGTAAATTCAGCACCACATTTTACATAAAATAAGTCCTATAAGTCTACTCTCAAAAGTTAATAAAGGTACAAACAAATAAAATGTTTATATATAAATTTTTAAATATCTATTATTCTCCATTTTACTCGATCTCCTAAACGGTTAAAGGTAGGACATTGCGGTTTTCACCAGTGAATTCTGCGCCTCATTTTACTTAAACTAAGTCCTATAAGTCTACTCTAAAGAATTGATAAAGGTACAAACGAATAAAATGTTTATATCACATTTATAAATATCTATTATTCTCCATTTTACTCGATCTTCTAAACAGTTAAAGATAGGACATTGCGGTTTTCACTAGTGGATTCAGCACCTCATTTTACATAAATTTAGTCCTATAAGTCTACTCTAAAGAGTTGATAAAGGTACAAACGAAAAAAATGTTAATATATCACATTTTTAAATATCTATTATTCTCCATTTTACTCAATCTCCTAAACGGTTAAAGATAGGACATTGCGGTTTTCACCAGTAAATTTAGCACCTCATTTTACATAAAATAAATCTTATAAGTCTACTCTCAATAGTTAATAAAGGTACAAACGAATAAAAGGATTTTATATCACATTTTTAAATATCTAATATTCTCCATTTTACTCGATCTCCTAAACGGTTAAAGATAGGACATTGCGGTTTTCACTAGTGGATTCAGCAACTCATTTTACATAAAATAAGTTCTATAAGCCTACTCTCAAAAGTTGATAAAGGTACAAACGAATAAAATGTTTATATATCACATTTTTAAATATCTATTATTCTCCATTTTACTCGATCTCCTTAACGGTTAAAGGTAGGTCATTGCGGTTTTCACCACTGGATTCAGCAGCTCATTTTACATAAAATAAGTCCTATAAGTCTACTCTAAAGAGTTGATAAAGGTACAAACGAAAAAAATGTTAATATATCACATTTTTAAATATCTATTATTCTCCATTTTACTCGATCTCCTTAACGGTTAAAGGTAGGTCATTGCGGTTTTCACCACTGGATTTAGCAGCTCATTTTACATAAAATAAGTCCTATAAGTCTACTCTAAAGAGTTGATAAAGGTACAAACGAATAAAATGTTTATATATCACTTTTTTAATATCTATTATTTTCCATTTTTCTCGTTCTCCTAAACGGTTAAAGATAGGACATCGCGGTTTTCACCAGTGGATTTAGCACCTCTTTTTACATTAAATAAGTCCTACAAGTCAACTCTCAAGAGTTGATAAAGGTACAAACGAATAAAATGTTTATGTATCACATTTTTAAATATCAATTATTCTCCATTTTACTCGATCTCCTAAACGGTTAAAGATAGGACATTGCGGTGTTCACCAGTGGATTAAGCACCTCGTTTTACATATAATAAGTCCTATAAGTCTACTCTAAAGAGTTGATAAAGGTACAAACGAATAAAATGTTTATATATCACCTTTTTAAATATCTATTATTCTCCATTTTACTCGATCTCCTAAACAGTTAAAGGTAGGACATTGCGGTTTTCACCAGTGAATTCTGCGCCTCATTTTACTTAAACTAAGTCCTATAAGTCTACTCTAAAGAATTGATAAAGGTACAAACGAATAAAATGATTATATATCACATTTATAAATATCTATTATTTTCCATTTTACTCGATCTCCTAAACCGATAAAGATAGCACATTGCGGTTTTCACCAGTAAATTCAGCACCACATTTTACATAAAATAAGTCCTATAAGTCTACTCTCAAAAGTTAATAAAGGTACAAACGAATAAAATGTTTATATATAAATTTTTAAATATCTATTATTCTCCATTTTACTCGATCTCCTAAACGGTTAAAGGTAGGACATTGCGGTTTTCACCAGTGAATTCTGCGCCTCATTTTACTTAAACTAAGTCCTATAAGTCTACTCTAAAGAATTGATAAAGGTACAAACGAATAAAATGTTTATATCACATTTACAAATATCTATTATTCTCCATTTTACTCGATCTTCTAAACAGTTAAAGATAGGACATTGCGGTTTTCACTAGTGGATTCAGCACCTCATTTTACATAAATTTAGTCCTATAAGTCTACTCTAAAGAGTTGATAAAGGTACAAACGAAAAAAATGTTTATATATCACATTTTTAAATATCTATTATTCTTCATTTTACTCGATCTCCTAAACAGTTAAAGATAGGACATTGCGGTTTTCACCAGTGAATTCAGCACCTCATTTTACATAAAATTAGTTCTATAAGACTACTCTAAAGAGTTGATAAAGGTACAAACGAATAAAATGTTTATATTTCACATTTTCAAATATCTATTATTCTCCATTTTACTCGATCTCCTAAACGGTTAAGGATAGGACATTGCGGTTTTTACCAGTGGCTTCAGCTCCTCATTTTACATAACATAAGTCCTATAAGTCTACTCTAAAGAATTGATAAAGGTACAAACGAATAAAATGTTTATATATAAATTTTTAAATATCTATTATTTTCCATTTTACTCGATCTCCTAAACCGATAAAGATAGGACATTGCGGTTTTCACCAGTAAATTCAGCACCCATTTTACATAAAATAAGTCCTACAAGTCTACTCTCAAGAGTTGATAAAGGTACTAACGAATAAAATGTTTATATATCACATTTTTAAATATCTATTATTCTCCATTTTACTCGCTCTCCTAAACGGTTAAAGGTAGGACATTGCGGTTTTCACCAGTGGATTCTGCGCCTCATTTTACTTAATCTAAGTCCTATAAGTCTACTCTAAAGAGTTGATAAAGGACCAAACGAATAAAATGTTTATATATCACATTTTTAAATATTTAATATTCTCCATTTTACTCGATGTCCTAAACGGTTAAAGATAGGACATTGCGGTTTTTACCAGTGGATTCAGCACCTCATTTTACATAAAATAAGTCCTATAAGTCTACTCTCAAAAGTTGATAAAGGTACAAACGAATAAAATGTTTATATATCACATTTTTAAATATTTAATATTCTCCATTTTACTCGATGTCCTAAACGGTTAAAAATAGGACATTGCGGATTTTACCAGTGGATGCAGCACCTCATTTTACATAAAATAAGTCTTATAAGTCTACTCTCAAAAGTTGATAAAGGTACAAACGAATAAAATGTTTATATATCACATTTTTAAATATTTAATATTCTCCATTTTACTCGATGTCCTAAACAGTTAAAGATAGGACATTGCGGTTTTCACTAGTGAATTCAGCACCTCATTTTACATATAATAATTCCTAGAAGTCAACTCTCAAGAGTTGATAAAGGTACAAACGAATAAAATGTTTATATAACACATTTTTAAATATCTATTATTTTCCATTTTACTCGATCTCCTAAACAGTTAAAGATTGGACATTGCGGTTTTCTCCAGTTGATTCAGCACTTCATTTTACATAAAATAAGTCTTATAAGTCTACTCTAAAGAGTTGATAAAGGTACAAACGAAAAAAATTTTAATATATCACATTTTTAAATTTCTATTATTTTCCATTTTACTCGATCTCCTAAACGGTTAAAGATAGGACATTGCGGTTCTCACCAGTGGATTTAGCACCTCATTTTACATAAAATAAGTCCTATAAGACTACTCTAAAGAGTTGATAATGGTACAAACGAAAAAAATGTTTATATATCACATTTTTAAATATCTAATATTCTCCATTTTACTCGATCTCCTAAACGGTTAAAGATAGGACATTGCGGTTTTCAGGTTTTCACCAGTGGATTCAGCACCTCATTTTACATAAAATAAGTCCTATAAGTCTACTCTAAAGAGGTGATAATGGTACAAACGAAAAAAATGTTTATATATCTCTTTTTTAAATATCTAATATTCTCCATTTTACTCGATCTCCTAAACGGTTAAAGATAGGACATTGCGGTTTTCACCAGTGGATTCTGCACCTCATTTTACATAAAATAAGTCTTATAAGTCTACTCTCAAAAGTTGATAAAGGTACAAACGAATAAAAGGTTTATATATCACATTTTTAAATATCTAATATTCTCCATTTTACTCGATCTCCTAAACGGTTAAAGATAGGACATTGCGGTTTTCACCAGTGGATTCAGCACCTCATTTTACATAAAATAAGTCCTATAAGTCTACTCTAAAGAGTTGATAATGGTACAAACGAAAAAAATGTTTATATATCACATTTTTAAATATCTAATATTCTCCATTTTACTCGATCTCCTAAACGGTTAAAGATAGGACATTGCGGTTTTCACCAGTGGATTCTGCACCTCATTTTACATAAAATAAGTCTTATAAGTCTACTCTCAAAAGTTGATAAAGGTACAAACGAATAAAAGGTTTATATATCACATTTTTAAATATCTATTATTCTCCATTTTATTCGATCACCTAAACGGTCAAAGATAGGACATTGCGGTTTTCACCAGTGGATTCAGCACCTTATTTTACATAAAATAAGTCCTATAAGTCTACTCTAAAGAGTTGATAAAGGTAGAAACGAATAAAATGTTTATATATCACATTTTTAAATATCAATTATCTTCCATTTTACTCGATCTCCTAAACGGTTAAAGATAGGACATTGCGGTTTTTACCAGTGGATGCAGCACCTCATTTTACATAGAATAAGTCCTATAAGTCTACTCTAAAGAGTTGATAAAGGTACAAACGAATAAAATGTTTTATATCACATTTTTAAATATCTATTATTTTCCATTTTACTCGATCTCCGATACAGTTAAAGATAGAACATTGCGGTTTTCACCAGTGGATTCAGCACTTCATTTTACATAAAATAAGTCCTATAAGTCTACTCCCAAATGTTGAAAAAGGTACAAACGAATAAATTGTTTATATATCACATTTTTAAATATCTATTATTCTCCATTTTATTCGATCACCTAAACGGTCAAAGATCGGACATTGCGGTTTTCACCAGTGGATTCAGCACCTTATTTCACATAAAATAAGTCCTATAAGTCTACTTAAAAAGTTCATAAAGGTACAAACGAATAAAATGTTTTTATATCACATTTTTAAATATCTAATATTCTCCATTTTACTCGATCTCCTAAACGGTTAAAGATAGGTCATTGCGGTTTTCACCAGTGGATTCAGCTCCTCATTTCACATAAAATAAGTCTTATAAGTCTACTCTAAAGAGTTGATAAAGGTACAAACGAAAAAAATGTTAATATATCACATTTTTAAATATCTATTATTTTCCATTTTACTCGATCTCCTAAACGGTTAAAGATAGGACATTGCGGTTTTCACCAGTGGATTTAGCACCTCATTTCACATAAAATAAGTCTTATAAGTCTACTCTAAAGAGTTGATAAAGGTACAAACGAAAAAAATGTTAATATATCACATTTTTAAATATCTATTATTCTCCATTTTACTCAATCTCCTAAACGGTTAAAGATAGGACATTGCGGTTTTCACCAGTAAATTTAGCACCTCATTTTATATAAAATAAATCTTATAAGTCTACTCTCAATAGTTGATAAAGGTACAAACGAATAAAAGGATTTTATATCACATTTTTAAATATTTAATATTCTCCATTTTACTCGATCTCCTAAACGGTTAAAGATAGGACATTGCGGTTTTCACTAGTGGATTCAGCAACTCATTTTACATAAAATAAGTCCTATAAGTCTACTTTAAAGAGTTGATAAAGGTACAAACGAAAAAAATGTTTATGTATCACATTTTTAAATATCTAACATTCTCCATTTTACTCGATGTCCTAAACGGTTAAATATAGGACATTGCGGTTTTTACCAGTGGATTCAGCACCTCATTTTACATAAAATAAGTCCTAGAAGTCTACTCTTAAAAGTTGATAAAGGTACAAACGAATAAAATGTTTATATGTCACATTTTTAAATATCTATTATTCTCCATTTTACTCGATCTCCTTAACGGTTAAAGGTAGGTCATTGCGGTTTTCACCACTGGATTTAGCAGCTCATTTTACATAAAATAAGTCCTACAAGTCAACTCTCAAGAGTTGATAAAGGTACAAACGAATAAAATGTTTATGTATCACATTTTTAAATATCAATTATTCTCCATTTTACTCGATCTTCTAAACGGTTAAAGATAGGACATTGCGGTGTTCACCAGTGGATTAAGCACCTCGTTTTACATATAATAAGTCCTATAAGTCTACTCTAAAGAGTTGATAAAGGTACAAACGAATAAAATGTTTATATATCACCTTTTTAAATATCTATTATTCTCCATTTTACTTGATCTCCTAAACAGTTAAAGGTAGGACATTGCGGTTTTCACCAGTGAATTCTGCGCCTCATTTTACTTAAACTAAGTCCTATAAGTCAACTCTAAAGAATTGATAAAGGTACAAACGAATAAAATGTTTATATATCACATTTATAAATATCTATTATTTTCCATTTTACTCGATCTCCTAAACCGATAAAGATAGGACATTGCGGTTTTCACCAGTAAATTCAGCACCACATTTTACATAAAATAAGTCCTATAAGTCTACTCTCAAAAGTTAATAAAGGTACAAACGAATAAAATGTTTATATATAAATTTTTAAATATCTATTATTCTCCATTTTACTCGATCTCCTAAACGGTTAAAGGTAGGACATTGCGATTTTCACCAGTGAATTCTGCGCCTCATTTTACTTAAACTAAGTCCTATAAGTCTACTCTAAAGAATTGATAAAGGTACAAACGAATAAAATGTTTATATATCACATTTATAAATATCTATTATTCTCCATTTTACTCGATCTTCTAAACAGTTAAAGATAGGACATTGCGGTTTTCACTAGTGGATTCAGCACCTCATTTTACATAAATTTAGTCCTATAAGTCTACTCTAAAGAGTTGATAAAGGTACAAACGAAAAAAATGTTTATATATCACATTTTTAAATATCTATTATTCTCCATTTTACTCGATCTCCTAAACGGTTAAGGATAGGACATTGCGGTTTTTACCAGTGGCTTCAGCACCTCATTTTACATAACATAAGTCCTATAAGTCTACTCTAAAGAATTGATAAAGGTACAATCGAATAAAATGTTTATATATAAATTTTTAAATATCTATTATTTTCCATTTTACTCGATCTCCTTAACGGTTAAAGGTAGGTCATTGCAGTTTTCACCACTGGATTTAGCAGCTCATTTTACATAAAATAAGTCCTATAAGTCTACTTTAAAGAGTTGATAAAGGTACAAACGAAAAAAATGTTAATATATCACATTTTTAAATATCTATTATTCTCCATTTTACTCGATCTCCTTAACGGTTAAAGGTAGGTCATTGCGGTTTTCACCACTGGATTTAGCAGCTCATTTTACATAAAATAAGTCCTACAAGTCAACTCTCAAGAGTTGATAAAGGTACAAACGAATAAAATGTTTATGTATCACATTTTTAAATATCAATTATTCTCCATTTTACTCGATCTTCTAAACGGTTAAAGATAGGACATTGCGGTGTTCACCAGTGGATTAAGCACCTCGTTTTACATATAATAAGTCCTATAAGTCTACTCTAAAGAGTTGATAAAGGTACAAACGAATAAAATGTTTATATATCACCTTTTTAAATATCTATTATTCTCCATTTTACTTGATCTCCTAAACAGTTAAAGGTAGGACATTGCGGTTTTCACCAGTGAATTCTGCGCCTCATTTTACTTAAACTAAGTCCTATAAGTCTACTCTAAAGAATTGATAAAGGTACAAACGAATAAAATGTTTATATATCACATTTATAAATATCTATTATTTTCCATTTTACTCGATCTCCTAAACCGATAAAGATAGGACATTGCGGTTTTCACCAGTAAATTCAGCACCACATTTTACATAAAATAAGTCCTATAAGTCTACTCTCAAAAGTTAATAAAGGTACAAACGAATAAAATGTTTATATATAAATTTTTAAATATCTATTATTCTCCATTTTACTCGATCTCCTAAACGGTTAAAGGTAGGACATTGCGGTTTTCACCAGTGAATTCTGCGCCTCATTTTACTTAAACTAAGTCCTATAAGTCTACTCTAAAGAATTGATAAAGGTACAAACGAATAAAATGTTTATATATCACATTTATAAATATCTATTATTCTCCATTTTACTCGATCTTCTAAACAGTTAAAGATAGGACATTGCGGTTTTCACTAGTGGATTCAGCACCTCATTTTACATAAATTTAGTCCTATAAGTCTACTCTAAAGAGTTGATAAAGGTACAAACGAAAAAAATGTTTATATATCACATTTTTAAATATCTATTATTCTCCATTTTACTCGATCTCCTAAACGGTTAAGGATAGGACATTGCGGTTTTTACCAGTGGCTTCAGCACCTCATTTTACATAACATAAGTCCTATAAGTCTACTCTAAAGAATTGATAAAGGTACAATCGAATAAAATGTTTATATATAAATTTTTAAATATCTATTATTTTCCATTTTACTCGATCTCCTAAACCGATAAAGATAGGACATTGCGGTTTTCACCAGTAAATTCAGCACCACATTTTACATAAAATAAGTCCTACAAGTCTACTCTCAAGAGTTGATAAAGGTACTAACGAATAAAATGTTTTTATATCACATTTTTAAATATCTAATATTCTCCATTTTACTCGATCTCCTAAACGGTTAAAGATAGGTCATTGCGGTTTTCACCAGTGGATTCAGCACCTCATTTCACATAAAATAAGTCTTATAAGTCTACTCTAAAGAGTTGATATAGGTACAAACGAAAAAAATGTTAATATATCACATTTTTAAATATCTATTATTTTCCATTTTACTCGATCTCCTAAACGGTTAAAGATAGGACATTGCGGTTTTCACCAGTGGATTTAGCACCTCATTTCACATAAAATAAGTCTTATAAGTCTACTCTAAAGAGTTGATAAAGGTACAAACGAAAAAAATGTTAATATATCACATTTTTAAATATCTATTATTCTCCATTTTACTCAATCTCCTAAACGGTTAAAGATAGGACATTGCGGTTTTCACCAGTAAATTTAGCACCTCATTTTATATAAAATAAATCTTATAAGTCTACTCTCAATAGTTGATAAAGGTACAAACGAATAAAAGGATTTTATACCACATTTTTAAATATTTAATATTCTCCATTTTACTCGATCTCCTAAACGGTTAAAGATAGGACATTGCGGTTTTCACTAGTGGATTCAGCAACTCATTTTACATAAAATAAGTTCTATAAGCCTACTCTCAAAAGTTGATAAAGGTACAAACGAATAAAATGGTTATATATCACATTTTTAAATATCTAACATTCTCCATTTTACTCGATGTCCTAAACGGTTAAATATAGGACATTGCGGTTTTTACCAGTGGATTCAGCACCTCATTTTACATAAAATAAGTCCTAGAAGTCTACTCTTAAAAGTTGATAAAGGTACAAACGAATAAAATGTTTATATATCACATTTTTAAATATCTATTATTCTCCATTTTACTCGATCTCCTTAACGGTTAAAGGTAGGTCATTGCGGTTTTCACCACTGGATTTAGCAGCTCATTTTACATAAAATAAGTCCTACAAGTCAACTCTCAAGAGTTGATAAAGGTACAAACGAATAAAATGTTTATGTATCACATTTTTAAATATCAATTATTCTCCATTTTACTCGATCTTCTAAACGGTTAAAGATAGGACATTGCGGTGTTCACCAGTGGATTAAGCACCTCGTTTTACATATAATAAGTCCTATAAGTCTACTCTAAAGAGTTGATAAAGGTACAAACGAATAAAATGTTTATATATCACCTTTTTAAATATCTATTATTCTCCATTTTACTTGATCTCCTAAACAGTTAAAGGTAGGACATTGCGGTTTTCACCAGTGAATTCTGCGCCTCATTTTACTTAAACTAAGTCCTATAAGTCTACTCTAAAGAATTGATAAAGGTACAAACGAATAAAATGTTTATATATCACATTTATAAATATCTATTATTTTCCATTTTACTCGATCTCCTAAACCGATAAAGATAGGACATTGCGGTTTTCACCAGTAAATTCAGCACCACATTTTACATAAAATAAGTCTTATAAGTCTACTCTCAAAAGTTAATAAAGGTACAAACGAATAAAATGTTTATATATAAATTTTTAAATATCTATTATTCTCCATTTTACTCGATCTCCTAAACGGTTAAAGGTAGGACATTGCGGTTTTCACCAGTGAATTCTGCGCCTCATTTTACTTAAACTAAGTCCTATAAGTCTACTCTAAAGAATTGATAAAGGTACAAACGAATAAAATGTTTATATATCACATTTATAAATATCTATTATTCTCCATTTTACTCGATCTTCTAAACAGTTAAAGATAGGACATTGCGGTTTTCACTAGTGGATTCAGCACCTCATTTTACATAAATTTAGTCCTATAAGTCTACTCTAAAGAGTTGATAAAGGTACGAACGAAAAAAATGTTTATATATCACATTTTTAAATATCTATTATTCTCCATTTTACTCGATCTCCTAAACGGTTAAGGATAGGACATTGCGGTTTTTACCAGTGGCTTCAGCACCTCATTTTACATAACATAAGTCCTATAAGTCTACTCTAAAGAATTGATAAAGGTACAATCGAATAAAATGTTTATATATAAATTTTTAAATATCTATTATTTTCCATTTTACTCGATCTCCTAAACCGATGAAGATAGGACATTACGGTTTTCACCAGTAAATTCAGCACCACATTTTACATAAAATAAGTCCTACAAGTCTACTCTCAAGAGTTGATAAAGGTACTAACGAATAAAATGTTTTTATATCACATTTTTAAATATCTAATATTCTCCATTTTACTCGATCTCCTAAACGGTTAAAGATAGGTCATTGCGGTTTTCACCAGTGGATTCAGCACCTCATTTCACATAAAATAAGTCTTATAAGTCTACTCTAAAGAGTTGATAAAGGTACAAACGAAAAAAATGTTAATATATCACATTTTTAAATATCTATTATTTTCCATTTTACTCGATCTCCTAAACGGTTAAAGATAGGACATTGCGGTTTTCACCAGTGGATTTAGCACCTCATTTCACATAAAATAAGTCTTATAAGTCTACTCTAAAGAGTTGATAAAGGTACAAACGAAAAAAATGTTAATATATCACATTTTTAAATATCTATTATTCTCCATTTTACTCAATCTCCTAAACGGTTAAAGATAGGACATTGCGGTTTTCACCAGTAAATTTAGCACCTCATTTTATATAAAATAAATCTTATAAGTCTACTCTCAATAGTTGATAAAGGTACAAACGAATAAAAGGATTTTATATCACATTTTTAAATATTTAATATTCTCCATTTTACTCGATCTCCTAAACGGTTAAAGATAGGACATTGCGGTTTTCACTAGTGGATTCAGCAACTCATTTTACATAAAATAAGTTCTATAAGCCTACTCTCAAAAGTTGATAAAGATACAAACGAATAAAATGGTTATATATCACATTTTTAAATATCTAACATTCTCCATTTTACTCGATGTCCTAAACGGTTAAATATAGGACATTGCGGTTTTTACCAGTGGATTCAGCACCTCATTTTACATAAAATAAGTCCTAGAAGTCTACTCTTAAAAGTTGATAAAGGTACAAACGAATAAAATGTTTATATATCACATTTTTAAATATCTATTATTCTCCATTTTACTCGATCTCCTTAACGGTTAAAGGTAGGTCATTGCAGTTTTCACCACTGGATTTAGCAGCTCATTTTACATAAAATAAGTCCTATAAGTCTACTCTAAAGAGTTGATAAAGGTACAAACGAAAAAAATGTTAATATATCACATTTTTAAATATCTATTATTCTCCATTTTACTCGATCTCCTTAACGGTTAAAGGTAGGTCATTGCGGTTTTCACCACTGGATTTAGCAGCTCATTTTACATAAAATAAGTCCTACAAGTCAACTCTCAAGAGTTGATAAAGGTACAAACGAATAAAATGTTTATGTATCACATTTTTAAATATCAATTATTCTCCATTTTACTCGATCTTCTAAACGGTTAAAGATAGGACATTGCGGTGTTCACCAGTGGATTAAGCACCTCGTTTTACATATAATAAGTCCTATAAGTCTACTCTAAAGAGTTGATAAAGGTACAAACGAATAAAATGTTTATATATCACCTTTTTAAATATCTATTATTCTCCATTTTACTTGATCTCCTAAACAGTTAAAGGTAGGACATTGCGGTTTTCACCAGTGAATTCTGCGCCTCATTTTACTTAAACTAAGTCCTATAAGTCTACTCTAAAGAATTGATAAAGGTACAAACGAATAAAATGTTTATATATCACATTTATAAATATCTATTATTTTCCATTTTACTCGATCTCCTAAACCGATAAAGATAGGACATTGCGGTTTTCACCAGTAAATTCAGCACCACATTTTACATAAAATAAGTCCTATAAGTCTACTCTCAAAAGTTAATAAAGGTACAAACGAATAAAATGTTTATATATAAATTTTTAAATATCTATTATTCTCCATTTTACTCGATCTCCTAAACGGTTAAAGGTAGGACATTGCGGTTTTCACCAGTGAATTCTGCGCCTCATTTTACTTAAACTAAGTCCTATAAGTCTACTCTAAAGAATTGATAAAGGTACAAACGAATAAAATGTTTATATGTCACATTTATAAATATCTATTATTCTCCATTTTACTCGATCTTCTAAACAGTTAAAGATAGGACATTGCGGTTTTCACTAGTGGATTCAGCACCTCATTTTACATAAATTTAGTCCTATAAGTCTACTCTAAAGAGTTGATAAAGGTACAAACGAAAAAAATGTTTATATATCACATTTTTAAATATCTATTATTCTCCATTTTACTCGATCTCCTAAACGGTTAAGGATAGGACATTGCGGTTTTTACCAGTGGCTTCAGCACCTCATTTTACATAACATAAGTCCTATAAGTCTACTCTAAAGAATTGATAAAGGTACAATCGAATAAAATGTTTATATATAAATTTTTAAATATCTATTATTTTCCATTTTACTCGATCTCCTAAACCGATAAAGATAGGACATTGCGGTTTTCACCAGTAAATTCAGCACCACATTTTACATAAAATAAGTCCTACAAGTCTACTCTCAAGAGTTGATAAAGGTACAAACGAATAAAATGTTTATATAACACATTTTTAAATATCTATTATTTTCCATTTTACTCGATCTCCTAAACAGTTAAAGATAGGACATTGCGGTGTTCACCAGTGGATTAAGCACCTCGTTTTACATATAATAAGTCCTATAAGTCTACTCAAAAGAGTTAAAAAAGGTACAAACGAAAAAAATGTTTATATTACACATTTTTAAATATCTATTATTTTCCATTTTACTCGATCTCCTAAACAGTTAAAGATAGGACATTGCGGTTTTCACCAGTGGATTCAGCCCCTCATTTTACATAAAATAAGTCTTATAAGTCTACCCTAACGAGTTGATAAAGGTACAAACGAATAAAATGTTTATATAACACATTTTTAAATATCTATTATTTTCCATTTTACTCGATCTCCTAAACAGTTAAAGATAGGACATTGCGGTGTTCACCAGTGGATTAAGCACCTCGTTTTACATATAATAAGTCCTATAAGTCTACTCAAAAGAGTTAAAAAAGGTACAAACGAAAAAAATGTTTATATTACACATTTTTAAATATCTATTATTTTCCATTTTACTCGATCTCCTAAACAGTTAAAGATAGGACATTGCGGTTTTCACCAGTGGATTCAGCCCCTCATTTTACATAAAATAAGTCTTATAAGTCTACCCTAACGAGTTGATAAAGGTACAAACGAAAAAATGTTAATATATCACATTTTTAAATATCTATTATTCTCATTTCACTCTATCTCCTAAACGGCTAAAGATAGGACATTGCGGTTTTCACCAGTTGATTCAGCACCTCATTTTACATAAAATAAGTCTTATAAGTCTACTCTAAAGAGTTGATAAAGGTACAAACGAAAAAAATTTTAATATAACACATTTTTAAATATCTATTATTTTCCATTTTACTCGATCTCCTAAACGGTTAAAGATAGGACATTGCGGTTTTCACCAGTGGATTTAGCACCTCATTTTACATAAAATAAGTCCTATAAGTCTACTCTCAAAAGTTGATAAAGGTACAAACGAATAAAATGTTTATATATCACATTTTTAAATATCTAATTTTCTCCATTTTACTCGATCACCTAAACGGTCAAAGATAGGACATTGCGGTTTTCACCAGTGGATTCAGCACCTCATTTTACATAAAATAAGTCTTATAAGTCTACTCTCAAAAGTTGATAAAGGTACAAACGAATAAAAGGTTTATATATCACATTTTTAAATATCTATTATTCTCCATTTTAGTCGATGACCTAAACGGTCAAAGATGGGACATTGCGGTTTTCACCAGTGGATTCAGCACCTTATTTTACATAAAATAAGTCCTATAAGTCTACTTTAAAGAGTTGATAAAGGTACAAACGAATAAAATGGGTATATATCACATTTTTAAATATCTATTATTCTCCATTTTACTCGATGTCCTAAACGGTTAAAGATAGGACATTGCGGTTTTCACCAGTGGATTCAGCACCTTATTTTACATAAAATAAGTCCTATAAGTCTACTTTCAAAAGTTGATAAAGGTACAAACGAATAAAAGGTTTATATATCACATTTTTAAATATCTATTATTCTCCATTTTAGTCGATGACCTAAACGGTCAAAGATGGGACATTGCGGTTTTCACCACTGGATTTAGCAGCTCATTTTACATAAAATAAGTTCTATAAGTCTACTCTCAAAAGTGGATAAAGGTACAAACGAATAAAATGGTTATATATCACATTTTTGAATATCTATTATTCTCCATTTTATTCGATGACCTAAACGGTCAAAGATAGGACATTGCGGTTTTCACCACTGGATTTAGCAGCTCATTTTACATAAAATAAGTTCTATAAGTCTACTCTCAAAAGTTGATAAAGGTACTGTGACGCTTATTTTTCGGCGGATTTGCCTGTCTCGAGCGCCACCTGCTTTTACAGACGAAAACAGGAAACCAAAACGGGTCCCAGGTAACACAATGGAGATACGGCTATGCTAGGGGTCAATTAAAGCACATTATTAACCAGAAAAAGAAAATACAGTTTTATTTAAACCCTCAAAACTACAACAAAAATAATCCAAAAATAGGTTATAATTTATATTCAAATAGTCCGGTTGGCCGTTTTTGGAATACGGGATGATAAACGGTGGGAAAAGGTAGAAAAATACGGTCGGTAACGGTAAAACGGTAAATGTATGGCTTTCAGCACGGTGTGTTGCCTAACTAGCCGTTGACATGGACTGGAGAGGTGACTTTTGGTCGCTCTACTCAAATTTGTCGCTTCCCGGTGTATTAGTCGACACCGTTGCCGCTAAGACGCTTCGCTAGAGTGTAAAGACACTCTTTATTTGCTAACGCTTAGTTCCTGGTGTGAGCCACACAGTCTCGGACAGGAAACGGCGAATGGACTGTGTCAGATCTAGCTGTCGCCACAACCGAATTGCGAATGCGACCTGCCCGCTGGTTAACCGACGACTCCGTGCGAATGGACTCAAAGATCCTACACTAAAAGCGCTAGTGCCCAGGAATGGCATTCACTAGACGTATTTGACAGGTCCTGTGCAAGGCGATTGCCAAGCAGAAATACTTCCGTGCGAAAGGACTCAAAGGTCCCACACTAAGAAGCTTTCGTCGGTGGTTTGAAGCGACAAACACTGCTTCCAATACTCACTCTCTCACAGGGCGATTCAATGGTGTCGCTGGGCGATTTTCGGTGCTTGGTGCCGGTCGGTATTGTTTTACTTACTTGTTGATTGCTTGTTGATTCGTTGTTAATAATTGCTGTTTGTTGTTCTTCAGTTGTCTTCGGAACGGAACTGTTTACTAACGGAAATTTCGGCGCTTTATATACCCGCGGGACGGTCATGCACGCCTCCAACATAGGTATGCGGTACTAAACGGTATGTTGTATTGCCGCGATTCCCGGGGCAATCGGTTGACGGTATAACTGGTTGCCGAACTCCTAGTGTTTGTTTACATTATAAACAATGACAACATAACCTAACTAATACATGTCAACCAGTGTAATTGGTTGCCGGACAACCAGTGTTTGTTTACAATGTAAACAAGTGCATCATAACCTCACTAAGAATTGAATGCCGGTGCAACAAGTGCAAATACGGTAAGTACGGTACTTATTTACGATATTTTATTAAACGGTAATCTATTTCAGGGTTCCGGCGGCATCCCAAATCGGCAGCGGTCAACGAGAGCGGTAAGTACTTGTAATATATACTACTGTATCAATTAATTCCTTTATTTTTCAGGCGAAGAAAAATGGGTTCATTACAGTACAAACGAATAAAATGGTTATATTTCACATTTTAAAATATCTATTATTCTCCATTTTACTCGATCTCCTAAACGGTTAAAGATAGGACATTGCGGTTTTTACCAGTGGATTCAGCACCTCATTTTACATAAAATAAGATTTATAAGTCTACTCTAAAGAGTTGATAAAGGTACAAACGAATAAAATGGTTATATATCACATTTTTAAATACCTATTATTCTCCATTTTACTCGATCACCTAAACGGTCAAATATAGGACATTGCGGTTTTCACCGGTGGATTCAGCACCTTATTTTACATAAAATAAGTCTTATAAGTCTACTCTAAAGAGTTGATAAAGGTTCAAACGAATAAAATGTTTATATATCACATTCTTAAATATCTATTATTATCCATTTTACTCGATCTCCTAAACAGTTAAAGATAGGACATTGCGTTTTTCACCAGTGGATTCAACACCTCATTTTACATAAATTTAGTCCTATAAGTCTACTCTAAAGAGTTGATAAAGGTACAAACGTATAAAATGGTTATATATCACATTTTTAAATACCTATTATTCTCCATTTTACTCGATCACCTAAACGGTCAAAGATAGGACATTGCGGTTTTCACCAGTGGATTCAGCACCTTATTTTACATAAAATAAGTCTTATAAGTCTACTCTAAAGAGTTGATAAAGGTTCAAACGAATAAAATGTTTATATATCACCTTTTTAAATATCTATTATTCTCCATTTTACTCGATCTCCTAAACAGTTAAAGATAGGACATTGCGGTTTTCACCAGTGGATTCAGCACCTCATTTTACATAAATTTCGTCCTATAAGTCTAATCTAAAGAGTTGATAAAGGTTCAAACGAATAAAATGTTTATATATCACCTTTTTAAATATTTATTATTCTCCATTTCACACGATCTCCTAAACAGTTAAAGATAGGACATTGCGGTTTTCACCAGTGGATTCAGCACCTCATTTTACATAAATTTAGTCCTATAAGTCTACTTTAAAGAGTTGATAAAGGTACAAACGAAAAAAATGTTAATATATCACATTTTTAAATATCTATTATTCTCATTTCACTCTATCTCCTAAACGGCTAAAGATAGGACATTGCGGTTTTCACCAGTGGATTCAGCACCTCATTTTACATAAAATAAGTCTTATAAGTCTACTCTAAAGAGTTGATAAAGGTACAAACGAAAAAAATGTTAATATATCACATTTTTAAATATCTATTATTCTCCATTTTACTCAATCTCCTAAACGGTTAAAGATAGGACATTGCGGTTTTCACCAGTAAATTAAGCACCTCATTTTACATAAAATAAATCTTATAAGTCTACTCTCAATAGTTGATAAAGGTACAAACGAATAAAAGGATTTTATATCACATTTTTAAATATCTAATATTCTCCATTTTACTCGATCTCCTAAACGGTTAAAAAAAGGACATTGCGGTTTTCACTAGTGGATTCAGAAACTCATTTTACATAAAATAAGTTCTATAAGCCAACTCTCAAAAGTTGATAAAGGTACAAACGAATAAAATGGTTATATATCACATTTTTAAATATCTAACATTCTCCATTTTACTCGATGTCCTAAACGGTTAAATATAGGACATTGCGGTTTTTACCAGTGGATTCAGCACCTCATTTTACATAAAATAAGTCCTATAAGTCTACTCTTAAAAGTTGATAAAGGTACAAACGAATAAAATGTTTATATATCACATTTTTAAATATCTATTATTCTCCATTTTACTCGATCTCCTTAACGGTTAAAGGTAGGTCATTGCGGTTTTCACCACTGGATTCAGCAGCTCATTTTACATAAATTTAGTCCTATAAGTCTACTCTAAAGAGTTGATAAAGGTACAAACGTATAAAAACCGTGAAACCCGTGAAAACCGCAATGTCCTATCTTAACCGCATAGGAGATCGTGTAAAATGGAAAATAATAGATATTTAAAATGTTATATATAAACATTTTATTCGTTAGAACCTTTATCAACTCTTGAAAGTAGACTTATAGAACTTATTATATGTAAAACCAGGTGCTTAATCCACTGGTGAAAACCGCAATGTCCTATCTTTGACCGTTTAGGTGATCGAGTAAAATGGAGAATAATAGGTATTTAAAAATGTGATATATAAACATTTTTTTCGTTTGTACCATTATCAACTCTTTAGAGTAGACTTATAGGACTAAATTTATGTAAAATGAGGTGCTGAATCCACTGGTGAAAACCGCAATGTCCTATCTTTAACTGTTTAGGAGATCGAGTAAAATGAAAAATAATAGATATTTAAAAATGTGATGTATAAACATTTTATTCGTTTGTATCTTTATCAACTCTTTAGAGTAGACTTATAGGACTTAGTTTAAGTAAAATGTGGCGCAGAATCCACTGGTGAAAACCGCAATGTCCTACCTTTAACCGCTTAGGAGATCGAGTAAAATGGAAAATAATAGATATTTAAAAATGTGATATATATACCTTTTATTCGTTTGACCTTTATCAACTTTTAAGAGTAGACTTATAGGACCTGTTTTATGTAAAATGAGCTGCTGAATCCAGTGGTGAAAACCGCAATGTCCTATCTTTAACCGTTTAGGACATCGAGTAAAATGGAGAATATTAAGTATTTAAAAATGTGATATATAAACCATTTATTCGTTTGACCTTTATCAACTTTTGAGAGTAGACTTATAAGACTTATTTTATGTAAAATGAGGTGCTGAATCCACTGGTGAAAACCGCAATGTCCTATCTATAACCGTTTAGGAGATCGAGTAAAATGGAGAATATTAGATATTTAAAAATGTGATATATAAACCTTTTATTCGTTTGTACCTTTATCAACTTTTGAGAGTAGACTTATAAGACTTATTTTATGAAAAATGAGGTGCTGAATCCACTGGTGAAAACCGCAATGTCCTATCTTTAACCGCTTAGGAGATCGTGTAAAATGGAAAATAATAGATATTTAAAAATGTTATATATAAACATTTTATTCGTTAGAACCTTTATCAACTCTTGAAAGTAGACTTATAGAACTTCTTATATGTAAAACCAGGTGCTTAATCCACTGGTGAAAACCGCAATGTCCTATCTTTGACCGTTTAGGTGATCGAGTAAAATGGAGAATAATAGGTATTTAAAAATGTGATATATAAACATTTTTTTCGTTTGTACCATTATCAACTCTTTAGAGTAGACTTATAGGACTAAATTTATGTAAAATGAGGTGCTGAATCCACTGGTGAAAACCGCAATGTCCTATCTTTAACCGTTTATGAGAAAGAGTAAAATGGAGAATAATATATATTTAAAAATGTGATATATAACCATTTTATTCGTTTGTACCTTTATCAACTCTTTAGAGTAGACTTATAGGACTTAGTTTAAGTAAAATGTGGCGCAGAATCCACTGGTGAAAACCGCAATGTCCTACCTTTAACCGCTTAGGAGATCGAGTAAAATGTAGAATAATAGATATTTAAAAATGTGATATATAACCATTTTATTCATTTGTACCTTTATCAACTCTTTAGAGTAGACTTATAGGACTTAGTTTAAGTAAAATGAGGCGCAGAATTTACTGGTGAAAACCGCAATGTCCTACCTTTAACCGTTTAGGAGATCGAGTAAAATGGAGAATAATAGATATTTAAAAATGTGATATATAAACATTTTATTCGTTTGTACCTTTATCAACTTTTGAGAGTAGACTTATAGGACTTATTTTATGTAAAATGAGGTGCTGGATCCACTGGTGAAAACCGCAATGTCCTATCTTTAACCGTTTAGGAGATCGAGTAAAATTGAGAATAATAGATATTTAAATTGTGATAAATAAAAATTTTAGTCTTTTGTACCTTTATCAACTCTTTAGAGTAGACTTATAGGACTTATTTTATGTAAAATGAATTGCTGAATCCACTGGTAAAAACCGCAATGTCCTATCTTTAACCGTTTAGGAGTTCGAGTGAAATGGAGAATAATAGATATTTAAAAATGTGATATATAAACATTTTATTCGTTTGTACCTTTATTAACTTTTGAGAGTAGACTTATAGGACTTATTTTATGTAAATTAAGGTACCGAATCCACTGGTGAAAACCGCAATGTCCTATCTTTAACCGTTTAAGAGAAAGAGTAAAATGGAGAATAATATATATTTAAAAATGTGATATATAACCATTTTATTCGTTTGTACCTTTATCAACTCTTTAGAGTAGACTTATAGGACTAAATTTATGTAAAATGAGGTGCTGAATCCACTAGTGAAAACCGCAATGTCCTATCTTTAACTGTTTAGGAGATCGAGTAAAATGGAAAATAATAGATTATTAAAAATGTGATGTATAAACATTTTATTCGTTTGTACCTTTATCAACTCTTTAGAGTAGACTTATAGGACTTAGTTTAAGTAAAATCAGGCGCAGAATCCACTGGTGAAAACCGCAATGTCCTACCTTTAACCGTTTATGAGATCGAGTAAAATGGAGAATAATAGATATTTAAAAATGTGATATATAAACATTGTTTTCGTTTGTACCTTTATCAACTCTTTAGAGTAGACTTATAAAACTTATTTTATGTAAAATGAGGTGCTGAATCCACTGGTGAAAACCGCAATGTCCTATATTTAACCGTTTAGGAGATCGAGTAAAATGGAGAATAATAGATATTTAAAAATGTGATATATTAACATTTTTTTCGTTTGTACCTTTATCAACTCTTTAGAGTAGACTTATAAGACTTATTTTATGTAAAATGAGGTGCTGAATCCACTGGTGAAAACCGCAATGTCCTATCTTTAATCGTTTATGAGATCGAGTAAAATGGAGAATATTTGATATTTAAAAATGTGATATATAAACCTTTTATTCGTTTGTACCTTTATCAACTTTTGAGAGTAGACTTATAAGACTTATTTTATGTTAAATGAGGTGCTGAATCCACTGGTGAAAACCGCAATGTCCTATCATTAACCGTTTAGGACATCGAGTAAAATGGAGGATATTAGATATTTAAAAATGTGATATATAAACCTTTTATTCGTTTGTACCTTTATCAACTTTTGAGAGTAGACTTATAAGACTTATTTTATGTAAAATGAGGTGCTGAATCCACTAGTGAAAACCGCAATGTCCTATCTTTAACCAATTAGGAGTTCGAGTGAAATGGAGAATAATAGATATTTAAAAATGTGATAAATAACCATTTTATTCGTTTGTACCTTTATCAACTCAATAGAGTAGACTTATAAGACTTATTTTATTAAAATGAGGTGCTGAATCCACTGGTGAAAACCGCAATGTCCTATCTTTAACCGTTTAAGAGAAAGAGTAAAATGGAAAATAATAGATATTTAAAAATGTGATATATATCCATTTTATTCGTTTGTACCTTTATCAACTCTTTAGAGTAGACATAAGACTTATTTTATGTAAAATGAGGTGCTGAATAAACTGGTGAAAACCGCAATGTCCTATCTTTAACCGTTTAGGAGATAGAGTAAAATGGAGAATAATAGTTATTTAAAAATGTGATATATTAACATTTTTTTCGTTTGTCCCTTTTTCAACTATTTAGAGTAGACTTATAAGACTTATTTTATGTAAAATGAGGTGCTGAATCTACTGGTGAAAACCGCAATGTCTTATCTTTAACCGTTTAGGAGATCGAGTAAAATGGAGAAAAATAGATATTTAAAAATGTGATATATTAACATTTTTTTCGTTTGTACCTTTATCAACTCTTTAGAGTAGACTTATGAGACTTATTTTATGTAAAATAAGGTGCTGAATAAACTGGTGAAAACCGCAATGTCCTATCTTTAACCGTTTAGGAGATAGAGTAAAATGGAGAATAATAGATATTTAAAAATGTGATATATTAACATTTTTTTCGTTTGTACCTTTATCAACTCTTTAGAGTAGACTAATAAGACTTATTTTATGTAAAATGAGGTGCTGAATCCACTGGTGAAAACCGCAATGTCCTATCTATAACCGTTTAGGAGATCGAGTAAAAAGGGAGAATATTAGATATTTAAAAATGTGATATATTAACATTTTTTTCGTTTGTACCTTTATCAACTCATTAGAGTAGACATAAGACTTATTTTACGTAAAATGAGGTGCTGAATCCACTGGTGAAAACCGCAATGTCTTATCTTTAACCGTTTAGGAGATCGAGTAAAATCGAGAATAATAGGTATTTAAAAATGTGATATATTAACATTTTTTTCGTTTGTACCTTTATCAACTCATTAGAGTAGACATAAGACTTATTTTATATAAAATGAGGTGCTGAATCCACTGGTGAAAACCGCAATGTCCTATCTATAACCGTTTAGGAGATCGAGTAAAATGGAGAATAATAGATATTTAAAAATGTGATATATAAACCTTTTATTCGTTTGACCTTTATCAACTTTTAAGAGTAGACTTATAAGACTTATTTTATGTAAAATGAGGTGCTGAATCCACTGGTGAAAACCGCAATGTCCTATCTATAACCGTTTAGAAGATCGAGTAAAATGGAGAATAATAGATATTTAAAAATGTGATATATAAACCTTTTATTCGTTTGACCTTTATCAACTTTTAAGAGTAGACTTATAAGACTTATTTTATGTAAAATGAGCTGCTGAATCCAGTGGTGAAAACCGCAATGTCCTATCTTTAACCGTTTAGGACATCGAGTAAAATGGAGAATATTAGGTATTTAAAAATGTGATATATAAACCTTTTATTCGTTTGACCTTTATCAACTTTTGAGAGTAGACTTATAGGACTTATTTTATGTAAAATGAGGTGCTGAATCCACTGGTGAAAACCGCAATGTCCTATCTTTAACCGTTTAGTAGATCGAGTAAAATGGAGAATAATAGATATTTAAATTGTGATATATAAAAATTTTATTCTTTTGTACCTTTATCAACTCTTTAGAGTAGAATTATAGGACTTATTTTATGTAAAATGAATTGCTGAATCCACTGGTGAAAACCGCAATGTCCTATCTTTAACCGTTTAGAAGATCGAGTAAAATGGAAAATAATAGATATTTAAAAATGTCATATATAAACATTTTATTCGTTTGTACCATTATCAACTATTGAGAATAGACTTATGGAACTTATTTTATGTAAAATGAGGTGCTGAATCCACCGGTGAAAACCGCAATGTCCTATCTTTAACCGTTTAGGAGATCGAGTAAAATGGAGAATAATAGATATTTAAAAATGTGATACATTAACATTTTTTTCGTTTGTACCTTTATCAACTCTTTAGAGTAGACTAATAAGACTTATTTTATGTAAAATGAGGTGCTGAATCCACTGGTGAAAACCGCAATGTCCTATCTATAACCGTTTAGGAGATCGAGTAAAAAGGGAGAATATTAGATATTTAAAAATGTGATATATTAACATTTTTTTCGTTTGTACCTTTATCAACTCTTTAGAGTAGACTAATAAGACTTATTTTATGTAAAATGAGGTGCTGAATCCACTGGTGAAAACCGCAATGTCCTATCTTTAACCGTTTAGGAGATCGAGTAAAAAGGGAGAATATTAATATATTTAAAAATGTGATATATTAACATTTTTTTCGTTTGTACCTTTATCAACTCTTTAGAGTAGACTTATAAGACTTATTTTATGTAAAATGAGGTGCTGAATCCACTGGTGAAAACCGCAATGTCCTATCTTTAACCGTTTAGGAGATCGAGTAAAAAGGGAGAATATTAGATATTTAAAAATGTGATATATTAACATTTTTTTCGTTTGTACCTTTATCAACTCTTTAGAGTAGACTAATAAGACTTATTTTATGTAAAATGAGGTGCTGAATCCACTGGTGAAAACCGCAATGTCCTATCTATAACCGTTTAGGAGATCGAGTAAAAAGGGAGAATATTAGATATTTAAAAATGTGATATATTAACATTTTTTTCGTTTGTACCTTTATCAACTCTTTAGAGTAGACTTATAAGACTTATTTTATGTAAAATGAGGTGCTGAATCCACTGGTGAAAACCGCAATGTCCTATCTTTAACCGTTTAGGAGATCGAGTAAAATGGAGAAAAATAGATATTTAAAAATGTGATATATTAACATTTTTTTCGTTTGTACCTTTATCAACTTTTGAGAGTAGACTTATAAGACTTATTTTATGTAAAATGAGGTGCTGAATCCACGGGTGAAAACCGCAATGTCCTATCTTTAACCGCTTAGGAGATCGTGTAAAATGGAAAATAATAGATATTTAAAAATGTTATATAAAAACATTTTATTCGTTAGAACCTTTATCAACTCTTGAAAGTAGACTTATAGAACTTATTATATGTAAAACCAGGTGCTTAATCCACTGGTGAAAACCGCAATGTCCTATCTTTGACCGTTTAGGTGATCGAGTAAAATGGAGAATAATAGGTATTTAAAAATGTGATATATAAACATTTTTTTCGTTTGTACCATTATCAACTCTTTAGAGTAGACTTATAGGACTAAATTTATGTAAAATGAGGTGCTGAATCCACTGGTGAAAACCGCAATGTCCTATCTTTAACCGTTTATGTGAAAGAGTAAAATGGAGAATAATATATATTTAAAAATGTGATATATAACCATTTTATTCGTTTGTACCTTTATCAACTTTTTAGAGTAAACTTATAGGACTGAATTTATGTAAAATGAGGTGCTGAATTCACTGGTGAAAACCGCAATGTCCTATCTTTAACTGTTTAGGAGATCGAGTAAAATGAAAAATAATAGATATTTAAAAATGTGATGTATAAACATTTTATTCGTTTGTATCTTTATCAACTCTTTAGAGTAGACTTATAGGACTTAGTTTAAGTAAAATGTGGCGCAGAATCCACTGGTGAAAACCGCAATGTCCTACCTTTAACCGCTTAGGAGATCGAGTAAAATGGAGAATAATAGATATTTAAAAATGTGATATATAACCATTTTATTCATTTGTACCTTTATCAACTCTTTAGAGTAGACTTATAGGACTTAGTTTAAGTAAAATGAGGCGCAGAATTTACTGGTGAAAACCGCAATGTCCTACCTTTAACCGTTTAGGAGATCGAGTAAAATGGAGAATAATAGATATTTAAAAATGTGATATATAAACATTGTTTTCGTTTGTACCTTTATCAACTCTTTAGAGTAGACTTATAAAACTTATTTTATGTAAATTAAGGTGCCGAATCCACTGGTGAAAACCGCAATGTCCTATCTTTAACCGTTTAAGAGAAAGAGTAAAATGGAGAATAATATATATTTAAAAGTGTGATATATAACCATTTTATTCGTTTGTACCTTTATCAACTTTTTAGAGTAAACTTATAGGACTTATTTTATGTAAAATGAGGTGCTGGATCCACTGGTGAAAACCGCAATGTCCTATCTTTAACCGTTTAGGAGATCGAGTAAAATTGAGAATAATAGATATTTAAATTGTGATAAATAAAAATTTTAGTCTTTTGTACCTTTATCAACTCTTTAGAGTAGACTAATAAGACTTATTTTATGTAAAATGAGGTGCTGAATCCACTGGTGAAAACCGCAATGTCCTATCTTTAATCGTTTATGAGATCGAGTAAAATGGAGATTAATAGATATTTAAAAATGTGATATATAAACATTGTTTTCGTTTGTACCTTTATCAACTCTTTAGAGTAGACTTATAAAACTTATTTTATGTAAAATGAGGTGCTGAATCCACTGGTGAAAACCGCAATGTCCTATATTTAACCGTTTAGGAGATCGAGTAAAATGGAGAATAATAGATATTTAAAAATGTGATATATTAACATTTTTTTCGTTTGTACCTTTATCAACTCTTTAGAGTAGACTTATAAGACTTATTTTATGTAAAATGAGGTGCTGAATCCACTGGTGAAAACCGCAATGTCCTATCTTTAATCGTTTAGGACATCGAGTAAAATGGAGAATATTTGATATTTAAAAATGTGATATATAAACCTTTTATTCGTTTGTACCTTTATCAACTATTGAGAGTAGACTTATAAGACTTATTTTATGTTAAATGAGGTGCTGAATCCACTGGTGAAAACCGCAATGTCCTATCATTAACCGTTTAGGACATCGAGTAAAATGGAGGATATTAGATATTTAAAAATGTGATATATAAACCTTTTATTCGTTTGTACCTTTATCAACTTTTGAGAGTAAACTTATAAGACTTATTTTATGTAAAATGAGGTGCTGAATCCACTGGTGAAAACCGCAATGTCCTATCTTTAACCAATTAGGAGTTCGAGTGAAATGGAGAATAATAGATATTTAAAAATGTGATATATAAACATTTTATTCGATTGTACCTTTATTAACTTTTGAGAGTAGACTTATAGGACTTATTTTATGTAAAATAAGGTGCTGAATCCACTGGTGAAAACCGCAATATCCTATCTTTAACTGTTTAAGAGAAAGAGTAAAATGGAGAATAATATATATTTAAAAATGTGATAAATAACCATTTTATTCGTTGGTACCTTTATCAACTCAATAGAGTAGACTTATAAGACTTATTTTATCTAAAATGAGGTGCTGAATCCACTGGTGAAAACCGCAATGTCCTATCTTTAACCGTTTAAGAGAAAGAGTAAAATGGAAAATAATAGATATTTAAAAATGTGATATATATCCATTTTATTCGTTTGTACCTTTATCAACTCTTTAGAGTAGACATAAGACTTATTTTATGAAAAATGAGGTGCTGAATAAACTGGTGAAAACCGCAATGTCCTATCTTTAACCGTTTAGGAGATAGAGTAAAATGGAGAATAATAGTTATTTAAAAATGTGATATATTAAAATTTTTTTCGTTTGTCCCTTTTTCAACTATTTAGAGTAGACTTATAAGACTTATTTTATGTAAAATGAGGTGCTGAATCTACTGGTGAAAACCGCAATGTCTTATCTTTAACCGTTTAGGAGATCGAGTAAAATGGAGAAAAATAGATATTTAAAAATGTGATATATTAACATTTTTTTCGTTTGTACCTTTATCAACTCTTTAGAGTAGACTTATAAGACTTATTTTATGTAAAATAAGGTGCTGAATAAACTGGTGAAAACCGCAATGTCCTATCTTTAACCGTTTAGGAGATAGAGTAAAATAGAGAATAATAGATATTTAAAAATGTGATATATTAACATTTTTTTCGATTGTACCTTTATCAACTCTTTAGAGTAGACTTATAAAACTTATTTGATGTAAAATGAGGTGCTGAATCCACTGGTGAAAACCGCAATGTCCTATCTTAAACCGTTTAAGAGAAAGAGTAAAATGGAGAATAATAGATATTTAAAAATGTCATATATAAACATTTTATTCGTTTGTACCTTTATCAACTCTTCAGAGTAGACTTATAGGACTTATTTTATGTAAAATGAGGTGCTGAATCCACTGGTGAAAACCGCAATGTCCTATCTTTAACCGTTTAGTAGATCGAGTAAAATGGAGAATAATAGATATTTAAATTGTGATATATAAAAATTTTATTCTTTTGTACCTTTATCAACTCTTTAGAGTAGAATTATAGGACTTATTTTATGTAAAATGAATTGCTGAATCCACTGGTGAAAACCGCAATGTCCTATCTTTAACCGTTTAGAAGATCGAGTAAAATGGAAAATAATAGATATTTAAAAATGTCATATATAAACATTTTATTCGTTTGTACCATTATCAACTATTGAGAATAGACTTATGGAACTTATTTTATGTAAAATGAGGTGCTGAATCCACCGGTGAAAACCGCAATGTCCTATCTTTAACCGTTTAGGAGATCGAGTAAAATGGAGAATAATAGATATTTAAAAATGTGATATATTAACATTTTTTTCGTTTGTACCTTTATCAACTCTTTAGAGTAGACTAATAAGACTTATTTTATGTAAAATGAGGTGCTGAATCCACTGGTGAAAACCGCAATGTCCTATCTTTAACCGTTTAGGAGATCGAGTAAAATGGAGAATAATAGATATTTAAAAATGTGATATATAAACATTTTTTTCGTTTGAACCTTTATCAACTCTTTAGAGTAGACTTATAAGACTTATTTTATGTAAAATGAGGTGCTGAATCCACTGGTGAAAACCGCAATGTCCTATCTATAACCGTTTAGGAGATCGAGTAAAAAGGGAGAATATTAGATATTTAAAAATGTGATATATAAACCTTTTATTCGTTTGTACCTTTATCACCTTTTGAGAGTAGACTTATAAGACTTATTTTATGTAAAATGAGGTGCTGAATCCACTGGTGAAAACCGCAATGTCCTATCTTTAACCGTTTAGGACATCGAGTAAAATGGAGAATATTAGATACTTAAAAATGTGATATATAAACCTTTTATTCGTTTGTACCTTTATCAACTTTTGAGAGTAGACTTATAAGACTTATTTTTTGTAAAATGAGGTTCTGAATCCACTGGTGAAAACCGCAATGTCCTATCTTTAACCGTTTGGGAGATCGAGTAAAATATAGAATAATAGATATTTAAAAATGTGATATATTAACATTTTTTTCGTTTGTCCCTTTTCAACTCTTTAGAGTAGAATTATAAGACTTAGTTTATGTAAAATGAGGTGCTGAATCCACTAGTGAAAACCGCAATGTCCTATCTTTAACCGTTTAGGAGATCGAGTAAAATGGAGAATAATAGATATTTAAAAATGTGATATATTAACATTTTTTTCGTTTGTACCTTTATCAACTCATTAGAGTAGACATAAGACTTATTTTACGTAAAATGAGGTGCTAAATCCACTGGTGAAAACCGCAATGTCTTATCTTTAACCGTTTAGGAGATCGAGTAAAATCGAGAATAATAGATATTTAAAAATGTGATATATTAACATTTTTTTCGTTTGTACCTTTATCAACTCATTAGAGTAGACATAAGACTTATTTTATATAAAATGAGGTGCTGAATACACTGGTGAAAACCGCAATGTCCTATCTATAACCGTTTAGGAGATCGAGTAAAATGGAGAATAATAGATATTTAAAAATGTGATATATAAACCTTTTATTCGTTTGACCTTTATCAACTTTTAAGAGTAGACTTATAAGACTTATTTTATGTAAAATGAGGTGCTGAATCCACTAGTGAAAACCGCAATGTCCTATCTTTAACCGTTTAGGAGATCGAGTAAAATGGAGAATAATAGATATTTAAAAATGTGATATATTAACATTTTTTTCGTTTGTACCTTTATCAACTCATTAGAGTAGACATAAGACTTATTTTACGTAAAATGAGGTGCTGAATCCACTGGTTAAAACCGCAATGTCTTATCTTTAACCGTTTAGGAGATCGAGTAAAATCGAGAATAATAGATATTTAAAAATGTGATATATTAACATTTTTTTCGTTTGTACCTTTATCAACTCATTAGAGTAGACATAAGACTTATTTTATATAAAATGAGGTGCTGAATACACTGGTGAAAACCGCAATGTCCTATCTATAACCGTTTAGGAGATCGAGTAAAATGGAGAATAATAGATATTTAAAAATGTGATATATAAACCTTTTATTCGTTTGACCTTTATCAACTTTTAAGAGTAGACTTATAAGACTTATTTTATGTAAAATGAGCTGCTGAATCCAGTGGTGAAAACCGCAATGTCCTATCTTTAACCGTTTAGGACATCGAGTAAAATGGAGAATATTAGGTATTTAAAAATGTGATATATAAACCTTTTATTCGTTTGACCTTTATCAACTTTTGAGAGTAGACTTATAAGACTTATTTTATGTAAAATGAGGTGCTGAATCCACTGGTGAAAACCGCAATGTCCTATCTTTAGCTGTTTAGGAGATCAAGTAAAATGGAAAATAATAGATATTTAAAAATGTGATATATAAACCTTTTATTCGTTTGACCTTTATCAACTTTTAAGAGTAGACTTATAGGACCTGTTTTATGTAAAATGAGCTGCTGAATCCAGTGGTGAAAACCGCAATGTCCTATCTTTAACCGTTTAGGAAATCGAGTAAAATGGAGAATATTTGGTATTTAAAAATGTGATATATAAACCATTTATTCGTTTGACCTTTATCAACTTTTTAGAGTAAACTTATAGGACTAAATTTATTTAAAATGAGGTGCTGAATTCACTGGTGAAAACCGCAATGTCCTATCTTTAACTGTTTAGGAGATCGAGTAAAATGAAAAATAATAGATATTTAAAAATGTGATGTATAAACATTTTATTCGTTTGTATCTTTATCAACTCTTTAGAGTAGACTTATAGGACTTAGTTTAAGTAAAATGTGGCGCAGAATCCACTGGTGAAAACCGCAATGTCCTACCTTTAACCGCTTAGGAGATCGAGTAAAATGGAAAATAATAGATATTAAAAATGTGATATATAAACATTTTATTCGTTTGACCTTTATCAACTTTTAAGAGTAGACTTATAGGACCTGTTTTATGTAAAATGAGCTGCTGAATCCAGTGGTGAAAACCGCAATGTCCTCTCTTTAACCGTTTAGGACGTCGAGTAAAATGGAGAATATTAGGTATTTAAAAATGTGATATATAAACCATTTATTCGTTTGACCTTTATCAACTTTTGAGAGTAGACTTATAAGACTTATTTTATGTAAAATGAGGTGCTGAATCCACTGGTGAAAACCGCAATGTCCTATCTGTAACCGTTTAGGAGATCGAGTAAAATGGAGAATATTAGATATTTAAAAATGTGATATATAAACCTTTTATTCGTTTGTACCTTTATCTACTTTTGAGAGTAGACTTATAAGACTTATTTTATGTAAAATGAGGTGCTGAATCCACTGGTGAAAACCACAATGTCCTAACTTTAACCGCTTAGGAGATCGTGTAAAATGGAAAATAATAGATATTTAAAAATGTTATATAAAAACATTTTATTCGTTAGAACCTTTATCAACTCTTGAAAGTAGACTTATAGAACTTATTATATGTAAAACCAGGTGCTTAATCCACTGGTGAAAACCGCAATGTCCTATCTTTGACCGTTTAGGTGATCTAGTAAAATGGAGAATAATAGGTATTTAAAAATGTGATATATAACCATTTTATTCGTTTGTACCTTTATCAACTTTTTAGAGTAAACTTATAGGACTAAATTTATGTAAAATGAGGTGCTGAATTCACTGGTGAAAACCGCAATGTCCTATCTTTAACTGTTTAGGAGATCGAGTAAAATGAAAAATAATAGATATTTAAAAATGTGATGTATAAACATTTTATTCGTTTGTACTTTTATCAACTCTTTAGAGTAGACTTATAAGACTTATTTTATGTAAAATATGGTGCTGAATCTACTGGTAAAAACCGCAACGTCCTATCTTTAACCGTTTAGGTGATCGAATAAAATGGAGAATAGTAGATATTTAAAAATGTGATATATAACCATTTTATTCGTTTGTACCTTTATCAACTTTTGAGAGTAGACTTATAGGACCTATTTTATGTAAAATGAGCTGCTGAATCCAGTGGTGAAAACCGCAATGTCCTATCTTTGACCGTTAAGGTCATCGAATAAAATGGAGAATAATATATATTTAAAAATGTGATATATAAACATTTTTTTCGTTTGTACCTTTATCAACTCTTTAGAGTAGACTTATAGGACTTATTTTATGTAAAATGAGGGGCTGAATCCACTGGTGAAAACCGCAATGTCCTATCTTTGACCGTTTAGGTCATCGAATAAAATGGAGAATAATAGATATTTAAAAATGTGATATATAACCATTTTATTCGTTTGTTCCTTTATCAACTTTTGAGAGTAGACCCATAGAACCTATTTTATGTAAAATGAGGTGCTGAATCCACTGGTGAAAACCGCAATGTCCTATCTTTAACCGTTTAGTAGATCGAGTAAAATGGAGAATAATAGATATTTAAATTGTGATATATAAAAATTTTATTCTTTTGTACCTTTATCAACTCTTTAGAGTAGAATTATAGGACTTATTTTATGTAAAATGAATTGCTGAATCCACTGGTGAAAACCGCAATGTCCTATCTTTAACCGTTTAGGAGATCGAGTAAAATGGAGAATAGTAGATATTTAAAAATGTGATATATTAACATTTTTTTCGATTGTACCTTTATCAACTCTTTAGAGTAGACTTGTAAAACTTATTTGATGTAAAATGAGGTGCTGAATCCACTGGTGAAAACCGCAATGTCCTATCTTAAACCGTTTAAGAGAAAGAGTAAAATGGAGAATAATATATATTTAAAAATGTGATATATAAACATTTTTTTCGTTTGTACTTTATCAACTCCTTAGAGTAGACTTATAGGACTTATTTTATGTAAAATGAGGTGCTGAATCTACGGGTAAAAACTGCAATGTCCTATCTTTAACCGTTTAGGTGATCGAGTAAAATGGAGAATAATAGATATTTAAAAATGTGATATATAACCATTTTATTCATTTGTACCTTTATCAACTCTTTAGAGTAGACTTATAGGACTTAGTTTAAGTAAAATGAGGCGCAGAATTTACTGGTGAAAACCGCAATGTCCTACCTTTAACCGTTTAGGAGATCGAGTAAAATGGAGAATAATAGATATTTAAAAATGTGATATATAAACATTGTTTTCGTTTGTACCTTTATCAACTCTTTAGAGTAGACTTATAAAACTTATTTTATGTAAATTAAGGTGCCGAATCCACTGGTGAAAACCGCAATGTCCTATCTTTAACCGTTTAAGAGAAAGAGTAAAATGGAGAATAATATATATTTAAAAATGTGATATATAACCATTTTATTCGTTTGTACCTTTATCAACTTTTTAGAGTAAACTTATAGGACTTATTTTATGTAAAATGAGGTGCTGAATCCACTGGTGAAAACCGCAATGTCCTATCTTTAACCGCTTAGGAGATCGTGTAAAATGGAAAATAATAGATATTTAAAAATGTTATATATAAACATTTTATTCGTTAGAACCTTTATCAACTCTTGAAAGTAGACTTATAGAACTTATTATATGTAACACCAGGTGCTTAATCCACTGGTGAAAACCGCAATGTCCTATCTTTGACCGTTTAGGTGATCGAGTAAAATGGAGAATAATAGGTATTTAAAAATGTGATATATAAACATTTTCTTCGTTTGTACCATTATCAACTCTTTAGATTAGACTTATAGGACTAAATTTATGTAAAATGAGGTGCTGAATCCACTGGTGAAAACCGCAATATCCTATCTTTAACCGTTTAAGAGAAAGAGTAAAATGGAGAATAATATATATTTAAAAATGTGATATATAACCATTTTATTCGTTTGTACCTTTATCAACTTTTTAGAGTAAACTTATAGGACTAAATTTATTTAAAATGAGGTGCTGAATTCACTGGTGAAAACCGCAATGTCCTATCTTTAACTGTTTAGGAGATCGAGTAAAATGAAAAATAATAGATATTTAAAAATGTGATGTATAAACATTTTATTCGTTTGTATCTTTATCAACTCTTTAGAGTAGACTTATAGGACTTAGTTTAAGTAAAATGTGGCGCAGAATCCACTGGTGAAAACCGCAATGTCCTACCTTTAACCGCTTAGGAGATCGAGTAAAATGGAAAATAATAGATATTAAAAATGTGATATATAAACATTTTATTCGTTTGACCTTTATCAACTTTTAAGAGTAGACTTATAGGACCTGTTTTATGTAAAATGAGCTGCTGAATCCAGTGGTGAAAACCGCAATGTCCTCTCTTTAACCGTTTAGGACGTCGAGTAAAATGGAGAATATTAGGTATTTAAAAATGTGATATATAAACCATTTATTCGTTTGACCTTTATCAACTTTTGAGAGTAGACTTATAAGACTTATTTTATGTAAAATGAGGTGCTGAATCCACTGGTGAAAACCGCAATGTCCTATCTGTAACCGTTTAGGAGATCGAGTAAAATGGAGAATATTAGATATTTAAAAATGTGATATATAAACCTTTTATTCGTTTGTACCTTTATCTACTTTTGAGAGTAGACTTATAAGACTTATTTTATGTAAAATGAGGTGCTGAATCCACTGGTGAAAACCACAATGTCCTAACTTTAACCGCTTAGGAGATCGTGTAAAATGGAAAATAATAGATATTTAAAAATGTTATATAAAAACATTTTATTCGTTAGAACCTTTATCAACTCTTGAAAGTAGACTTATAGAACTTATTATATGTAAAACCAGGTGCTTAATCCACTGGTGAAAACCGCAATGTCCTATCTTTGACCGTTTAGGTGATCTAGTAAAATGGAGAATAATAGGTATTTAAAAATGTGATATATAACCATTTTATTCGTTTGTACCTTTATCAACTTTTTAGAGTAAACTTATAGGACTAAATTTATGTAAAATGAGGTGCTGAATTCACTGGTGAAAACCGCAATGTCCTATCTTTAACTGTTTAGGAGATCGAGTAAAATGAAAAATAATAGATATTTAAAAATGTGATGTATAAACATTTTATTCGTTTGTACTTTTATCAACTCTTTAGAGTAGACTTATAAGACTTATTTTATGTAAAATATGGTGCTGAATCTACTGGTAAAAACCGCAACGTCCTATCTTTAACCGTTTAGGTGATCGAATAAAATGGAGAATAGTAGATATTTAAAAATGTGATATATAACCATTTTATTCGTTTGTACCTTTATCAACTTTTGAGAGTAGACTTATAGGACCTATTTTATGTAAAATGAGCTGCTGAATCCAGTGGTGAAAACCGCAATGTCCTATCTTTGACCGTTAAGGTCATCGAATAAAATGGAGAATAATATATATTTAAAAATGTGATATATAAACATTTTTTTCGTTTGTACCTTTATCAACTCTTTAGAGTAGACTTATAGGACTTATTTTATGTAAAATGAGGGGCTGAATCCACTGGTGAAAACCGCAATGTCCTATCTTTGACCGTTTAGGTCATCGAATAAAATGGAGAATAATAGATATTTAAAAATGTGATATATAACCATTTTATTCGTTTGTTCCTTTATCAACTTTTGAGAGTAGACCCATAGAACCTATTTTATGTAAAATGAGGTGCTGAATCCACTGGTGAAAACCGCAATGTCCTATCTTTAACCGTTTAGTAGATCGAGTAAAATGGAGAATAATAGATATTTAAATTGTGATATATAAAAATTTTATTCTTTTGTACCTTTATCAACTCTTTAGAGTAGAATTATAGGACTTATTTTATGTAAAATGAATTGCTGAATCCACTGGTGAAAACCGCAATGTCCTATCTTTAACCGTTTAGGAGATCGAGTAAAATGGAGAATAGTAGATATTTAAAAATGTGATATATTAACATTTTTTTCGATTGTACCTTTATCAACTCTTTAGAGTAGACTTGTAAAACTTATTTGATGTAAAATGAGGTGCTGAATCCACTGGTGAAAACCGCAATGTCCTATCTTAAACCGTTTAAGAGAAAGAGTAAAATGGAGAATAATATATATTTAAAAATGTGATATATAAACATTTTTTTCGTTTGTACTTTATCAACTCCTTAGAGTAGACTTATAGGACTTATTTTATGTAAAATGAGGTGCTGAATCTACGGGTAAAAACTGCAATGTCCTATCTTTAACCGTTTAGGTGATCGAGTAAAATGGAGAATAATAGATATTTAAAAATGTGATATATAACCATTTTATTCATTTGTACCTTTATCAACTCTTTAGAGTAGACTTATAGGACTTAGTTTAAGTAAAATGAGGCGCAGAATTTACTGGTGAAAACCGCAATGTCCTACCTTTAACCGTTTAGGAGATCGAGTAAAATGGAGAATAATAGATATTTAAAAATGTGATATATAAACATTGTTTTCGTTTGTACCTTTATCAACTCTTTAGAGTAGACTTATAAAACTTATTTTATGTAAATTAAGGTGCCGAATCCACTGGTGAAAACCGCAATGTCCTATCTTTAACCGTTTAAGAGAAAGAGTAAAATGGAGAATAATATATATTTAAAAATGTGATATATAACCATTTTATTCGTTTGTACCTTTATCAACTTTTTAGAGTAAACTTATAGGACTTATTTTATGTAAAATGAGGTGCTGGATCCACTGGTGAAAACCGCAATGTCCTATCTTTAACCGTTTAGGAGATCGAGTAAAATTGAGAATAATAGATATTTAAATTGTGATAAATAAAAATTTTAGTCTTTTGTACCTTTATCAACTCTTTAGAGTAGACTAATAAGACTTATTTTATGTAAAATGAGGTGCTGAATCCACTGGTGAAAACCGCAATGTCCTATCTTTAATCGTTTATGAGATCGAGTAAAATGGAGATTAATAGATATTTAAAAATGTGATATATAAACATTGTTTTCGTTTGTACCTTTATCAACTCTTTAGAGTAGACTTATAAAACTTATTTTATGTAAAATGAGGTGCTGAATCCACTGGTGAAAACCGCAATGTCCTATATTTAACCGTTTAGGAGATCGAGTAAAATGGAGAATAATAGATATTTAAAAATGTGATATATTAACATTTTTTTCGTTTGTACCTTTATCAACTCTTTAGAGTAGACTTATAAGACTTATTTTATGTAAAATGAGGTGCTGAATCCACTGGTGAAAACCGCAATGTCCTATCTTTAATCGTTTAGGACATCGAGTAAAATGGAGAATATTTGATATTTAAAAATGTGATATATAAACCTTTTATTCGTTTGTACCTTTATCAACTTTTGAGAGTAGACTTATAAGACTTATTTTATGTTAAATGAGGTGCTGAATCCACTGGTGAAAACCGCAATGTCCTATCTTTAACCAATTAGGAGTTCGAGTGAAATGGAGAATAATAGATATTTAAAAATGTGATATATAAACATTTTATTCGATTGTACCTTTATTAACTTTTGAGAGTAGACTTATAGGACTTATTTTATGTAAAATAAGGTGCTGAATCCACTGGTGAAAACCGCAATATCCTATCTTTAACTGTTTAAGAGAAAGAGTAAAATGGAGAATAATATATATTTAAAAATGTGATAAATAACCATTTTATTCGTTGGTACCTTTATCAACTCAATAGAGTAGACTTATAAGACTTATTTTATCTAAAATGAGGTGCTGAATCCACTGGTGAAAACCGCAATGTCCTATCTTTAACCGTTTAAGAGAAAGAGTAAAATGGAAAATAATAGATATTTAAAAATGTGATATATATCCATTTTATTCGTTTGTACCTTTATCAACTCTTTAGAGTAGACATAAGACTTATTTTATGAAAAATGAGGTGCTGAATAAACTGGTGAAAACCGCAATGTCCTATCTTTAACCGTTTAGGAGATAGAGTAAAATGGAGAATAATAGTTATTTAAAAATGTGATATATTAAAATTTTTTTCGTTTGTCCCTTTTTCAACTATTTAGAGTAGACTTATAAGACTTATTTTATGTAAAATGAGGTGCTGAATCTACTGGTGAAAACCGCAATGTCTTATCTTTAACCGTTTAGGAGATCGAGTAAAATGGAGAAAAATAGATATTTAAAAATGTGATATATTAACATTTTTTTCGTTTGTACCTTTATCAACTCTTTAGAGTAGACTTATAAGACTTATTTTATGTAAAATAAGGTGCTGAATAAACTGGTGAAAACCGCAATGTCCTATCTTTAACCGTTTAGGAGATAGAGTAAAATAGAGAATAATAGATATTTAAAAATGTGATATATTAACATTTTTTTCGATTGTACCTTTATCAACTCTTTAGAGTAGACTTATAAAACTTATTTGATGTAAAATGAGGTGCTGAATCCACTGGTGAAAACCGCAATGTCCTATCTTAAACCGTTTAAGAGAAAGAGTAAAATGGAGAATAATAGATATTTAAATTGTGATATATAAAAATTTTATTCTTTTGTACCTTTATCAACTCTTTAGAGTAGAATTATAGGACTTATTTTATGTAAAATGAATTGCTGAATCCACTGGTGAAAACCGCAATGTCCTATCTTTAACCGTTTAGGAGATAGAGTAAAATAGAGAATAATAGATATTTAAAAATGTCATATATAAACATTTTATTCGTTTGTACCATTATCAACTATTGAGAATAGACTTATGGAACTTATTTTATGTAAAATGAGGTGCTGAATCCACCGGTGAAAACCGCAATGTCCTATCTTTAACCGTTTAGGAGATCGAGTAAAATGGAGAATAATAGATATTTAAAAATGTGATATATTAACATTTTTTTCGTTTGTACCTTTATCAACTCTTTAGAGTAGACTAATAAGACTTATTTTATGTAAAATGAGGTGCTGAATCCACCGGTGAAAACCGCAATGTCCTATCTTTAACCGTTTAGGAGATCGAGTAAAATGGAGAATAATAGATATTTAAAAATGTGATATATTAACATTTTTTTCGTTTGTACCTTTATCAACTCTTTAGAGTAGACTAATAAGACTTATTTTATGTAAAATGAGGTGCTGAATCCACTGGTGAAAACCGCAATGTCCTATCTTTAACCGTTTAGGAGATCGAGTAAAATGGAGAATAATAGATATTTAAAAATGTGATATATAAACATTTTTTTCGTTTGAACCTTTATCAACTCTTTAGAGTAGACTTATAAGACTTATTTTATGTAAAATGAGGTGCTGAATCCACTGGTGAAAACCGCAATGTCCTATCTATAACCGTTTAGGAGATCGAGTAAAAAGGGAGAATATTAGATATTTAAAAATGTGATATATAAACCTTTTATTCGTTTGTACCTTTATCACCTTTTGAGAGTAGACTTATAAGACTTATTTTATGTAAAATGAGGTGCTGAATCCACTGGTGAAAACCGCAATGTCCTATCTTTAACCGTTTAGGACATCGAGTAAAATGGAGAATATTAGATACTTAAAAATGTGATATATAAACCTTTTATTCGTTTGTACCTTTATCAACTTTTGAGAGTAGACTTATAAGACTTATTTTTTGTAAAATGAGGTTCTGAATCCACTGGTGAAAACCGCAATGTCCTATCTTTAACCGTTTGGGAGATCGAGTAAAATATAGAATAATAGATATTTAAAAATGTGATATATTAACATTTTTTTCGTTTGTCCCTTTTCAACTCTTTAGAGTAGAATTATAAGACTTAGTTTATGTAAAATGAGGTGCTGAATCCACTAGTGAAAACCGCAATGTCCTATCTTTAACCGTTTAGGAGATCGAGTAAAATGGAGAATAATAGATATTTAAAAATGTGATATATTAACATTTTTTTCGTTTGTACCTTTATCAACTCATTAGAGTAGACATAAGACTTATTTTACGTAAAATGAGGTGCTGAATCCACTGGTGAAAACCGCAATGTCTTATCTTTAACCGTTTAGGAGATCGAGTAAAATCGAGAATAATAGATATTTAAAAATGTGATATATTAACATTTTTTTCGTTTGTACCTTTATCAACTCATTAGAGTAGACATAAGACTTATTTTATATAAAATGAGGTGCTGAATACACTGGTGAAAACCGCAATGTCCTATCTATAACCGTTTAGGAGATCGAGTAAAATGGAGAATAATAGATATTTAAAAATGTGATATATAAACCTTTTATTCGTTTGACCTTTATCAACTTTTAAGAGTAGACTTATAAGACTTATTTTATGTAAAATGAGGTGCTGAATCCACTAGTGAAAACCGCAATGTCCTATCTTTAACCGTTTAGGAGATCGAGTAAAATGGAGAATAATAGATATTTAAAAATGTGATATATTAAAATTTTTTTCGTTTGTACCTTTATCAACTCATTAGAGTAGACATAAGACTTATTTTACGTAAAATGAGGTGCTGAATCCACTGGTTAAAACCGCAATGTCTTATCTTTAACCGTTTAGGAGATCGAGTAAAATCGAGAATAATAGATATTTAAAAATGTGATATATTAACATTTTTTTCGTTTGTACCTTTATCAACTCATTAGAGTAGACATAAGACTTATTTTATATAAAATGAGGTGCTGAATACACTGGTGAAAACCGCAATGTCCTATCTATAACCGTTTAGGAGATCGAGTAAAATGGAGAATAATAGATATTTAAAAATGTGATATATAAACCTTTTATTCGTTTGACCTTTATCAACTTTTAAGAGTAGACTTATAAGACTTATTTTATGTAAAATGAGCTGCTGAATCCAGTGGTGAAAACCGCAATGTCCTATCTTTAACCGTTTAGGACATCGAGTAAAATGGAGAATATTAGGTATTTAAAAATGTGATATATAAACCTTTTATTCGTTTGACCTTTATCAACTTTTGAGAGTAGACTTATAAGACTTATTTTATGTAAAATGAGGTGCTGAATCCACTGGTGAAAACCGCAATGTCCTATCTTTAGCTGTTTAGGAGATCAAGTAAAATGGAAAATAATAGATATTTAAAAATGTGATATATAAACCTTTTATTCGTTTGACCTTTATCAACTTTTAAGAGTAGACTTATAGGACCTGTTTTATGTAAAATGAGCTGCTGAATCCAGTGGTGAAAACCGCAATGTCCTATCTTTAACCGTTTAGGAAATCGAGTAAAATGGAGAATATTTGGTATTTAAAAATGTGATATATAAACCTTTTATTCGTTTGACCTTTATCAACTTTTGAGAGTAGACTTATAAGACTTATTTTATGTAAAATGAGGTGCTGAATCCACTGGTGAAAACCGCAATGTCCTATCTATAACCGTTTAGGAGATCGAGTAAAATGGAGAATATTAGATATTTAAAAATGTGATATATAAACCTTTTATTCGTTTGTACCTTTATCAACTTTTAAGAGTAGACTTATAAGACTTATTTTATGTAAAATGAGGTGCTGAATCCACTGGTGAAAACCGCAATGTCCTATCTTTAACCGCTTAGGAGATCGTGTAAAATGGAAAATAATAGATATTTAAAAATGTTATATATAAACATTTTATTCGTTAGAACCTTTATCAACTCTTGAAAGTAGACTTATAGAACTTATTATATGTAACACCAGGTGCTTAATCCACTGGTGAAAACCGCAATGTCCTATCTTTGACCGTTTAGGTGATCGAGTAAAATGGAGAATAATAGGTATTTAAAAATGTGATATATAAACATTTTTTTCGTTTGTACCATTATCAACTCTTTAGATTAGACTTATAGGACTAAATTTATGTAAAATGAGGTGCTGAATCCACTGGTGAAAACCGCAATATCCTATCTTTAACCGTTTAAGAGAAAGAGTAAAATGGAGAATAATATATATTTAAAAATGTGATATATAACCATTTTATTCGTTTGTACCTTTATCAACTTTTTAGAGTAAACTTATAGGACTAAATTTATGTAAAATGAGGTGCTGAATTCACTGGTAAAAACCGCAATGTCCTATCTTTAACTGTTTAGGAGATCGAGTAAAATGAAAAATAATAGATATTTAAAAATGTGATGTATAAACATTTTATTCGTTTGTATCTTTATCAACTTTTTAGAGTAGACTTATAGGACTTAGTTTAAGTAAAATGTGGCGCAGAATCCACTGGTCAAAACCGCAATGTCCTACCTTTAACCGCTTAGGAGATCGAGTAAAATGGAAAATAATAGATATTTAAAAATGTGATATATAAACATTTTATTCGTTTGACCTTTATCAACTTTTAAGAGTAGACTTATAGAACCTGTTTTATGTAAAATGAGCTGCTGAATCCAGTGGTGAAAACCGCAATGTCCTATCTTTAACCGTTTAGGACATCGAGTAAAATGGAGAATATTAGGTATTTAAAAATGTGATATATAAACCATTTATTCGTTTGACCTTTATCAACTTTTGAGAGTAGACTTATAAGAATTATTTTATGTAAAATGAGGTGCTGAATCCACTGGTGAAAACCGCAATGTCCTATCTATAACCGTTTAGGAGATCGAGTAAAATGGAGAATATTAGATATTTAAAAATGTGATATATAAACCTTTTATTCGTTTGTACCTTTATCAACTTTTGAGAGTAGACTTATAAGACTTATTTTATGTAAAATGAGGTGCTGAATCCACTGGTGAAAACCGCAATGTCCTAACTTTAACCGCTTAGGAGATCGTGTAAAATGGAAAATAATAGATATTTAAAAATGTTATATAAAAACATTTTATTCGTTAGAACCTTTATCAACTCTTGAAAGTAGACTTATATAACTTATTATATGTAAAACCAGGTGCTTAATCCACTGGTGAAAACCGCAATGTCCTATCTTTGACCGTTTAGGTGATCGAGTAAAATGGAGAATAATAGGTATTTAAAAATGTGATGTATAAACATTTTATTCGTTTGTACTTTTATCAACTCTTTAGAGTAGACTTATAAGACTTATTTTATGTAAAATATGGTGCTGAATCTACTGGTAAAAACCGCAATGTCCTATCTTTAACCGTTTAGGTGATCGAATAAAATGGAGAATAGTAGATATTTAAAAATGTGATATATAACCATTTTATTCGTTTGTACCTTTATCAACTTTTGAGAGTAGACTTATAGGACCTATTTTATGTAAAATGAGCTGCTGAATACAATGGTGAAAACTGCAATGTCCTATTTTTAACCGTTTAGAAGATCGAGTAAAATGGAAAATAATAGGTATTTAAAAATGTCATATATAAACATTTTATTCGTTTGTACCATTATCAACTATTGAGAATAGACTTATGGAACTTATTTTATGTAAAATGAGGTGCTGAATCCACCGGTGAAAACCGCAATGTCCTATCTTTAACCGTTTAGGAGATCGAGTAAAATGGAAAATAATAGATATTTAAAAATGTGATATATTAACATTTTTTTCGTTTGTACCTTTATCAACTCTTTAGAGTAGACTTATAAGACTTATTTTATGTAAAATAAGGTGCTGAATCCACTGGTGAAAACCGCAATGTCCTATCTTTAACCGTTTAAGAGAAAGAGTAAAATGGAGAATAATAGATATTTAAAAAGGTGATATATAAACATTTTATTCGTTTGTACCTTAATCAACTCTTTAGAGTAGACTTATAGGACATATTTTATGTAAACTGAGGTGCAGAATCCACTGGTGAAAACCGCAATGTCCTATCCTTAACCGTTTAGGAGATCGAGAAAAATGGAAAATAATAGATATTTAAAAATGTCAAATATAAACATTTTATTCGTTTGTACCTTTATCAACTCTTTAGAGTAGACTTATAGGACTTATTTTATGTAAAATATGGTGCTGAATCCACTGGTAAAAACCGCAATGTCCTACCTTTAACCGCTTAGGAGATCGAGTAAAATGGAAAATAATAGATATTTAAAAATGTGATATATAAACATTTTATTCGTTTGACCTTTATCAACTTTTTAGAGTAGACTTATAGGACCTGTTTTATGTAAAATGAGCTGCTGAATCCAGTGGTGAAAACCGCAATGTCCTATCTTTAACCGTTTAGGACATCGAGTAAAATGGAGAATATTAGGTATTTAAAAATGTGATATATAAACCATTTATTCGTTTGACCTTTATCAACTTTTGAGAGTAGACTTATAAGACTTATTTTATGTAAAATGAGGTGCTGAATCCACTGGTGAAAACCGCAATGTCCTATCTATAACCGTTTAGGACATCGAGTAAAATGGAGAATATTAGATATTTAAAAATGTGATATATAAACCTTTTATTCGTTTGTACCTTTATCAACTTTTGAGAGTAGACTTATAAGACTTATTTTATGAAAAATGAGGTGCTGAATCCACTGATGAAAACCGCAATGTCCTATCTTTAACCGTTTAGGAGATCGAGTAAAATGGAGAATATTAGATATTTAAAAATGTGATATATTAATATTTTTTTCGTTTGTACCTTTATCAACTCATTAGAGTAGACATAAGACTTATTTTATGTAAAATGAGGTGCTGAATCCACTAGTGAAAACCGCAATGTCCTATCTTTAACTGTTTAGGAGATCGAGTAAAATGGAAAATAATAGATTATTAAAAATGTGATGTATAAACATTTTATTCGTTTGTACCTTTATCAACTCTTTAGAGTAGACTTATAGGACTTAGTTTAAGTAAAATCAGGCGCAGAATCCACTGGTGAAAACCGCAATGTCCTACCTTTAACCGTTTAGGAGATCGAGTAAAATGGAGAATAATAGATATTTAAAAATGTGACATATAAACATTGTTTTCGTTTGTACCTTTATCAACTCTTTAGAGTAGACTTATAAAACTTATTTTATGTAAAATGAGGTGCTGAATCCACTGGTGAAAACCGCAATGTCCTATATTTAACCGTTTAGGAGATCGAGTAAAATGGAGAATAATAGATATTTAAAAATGTGATATATTAACATTTTTTTCGTTTGTACCTTTATCAACTCTTTAGAGTAGACTTATAAGACTTATTTTATGTAAAAGGAGGTGCTGAATCCACTGGTGAAAACCGCAATGTCCTATCTTTAATCGTTTATGAGATCGAGTAAAATGGAGATTAATAGATATTTAAAAATGTGATATATAAACATTGTTTTCGTTTGTACCTTTATCAACTCTTTAGAGTAGACTTATAAAACTTATTTTATGTAAAATGAGGTGCTGAATCCACTGGTGAAAACCGCAATGTCCTATATTTAACCGTTTAGGAGATCGAGTAAAATGGAGAATAATAGATATTTAAAAATGTGATATATTAACATTTTTTTCGTTTGTACCTTTATCAACTCTTTAGAGTAGACTTATAAGACTTATTTTATGTAAAATGAGGTGCTGAATCCACTGGTGAAAACCGCAATGTCCTATCTTTAATCGTTTAGGACATCGAGTAAAATGGAGAATATTTGATATTTAAAAATGTGATATATAAACCTTTTATTCGTTTGACCTTTATCAACTTTTAAGAGTAGACTTATAGGACCTGTTTTATGTAAAATGAGCTGCTGAATCCAGTGGTGAAAACCGCAATGTCCTATCTTTAACCGTTTATGAAATCGAGTAAAATGGAGAATATTTGGTATTTAAAAATGTGATATATAAACCTTTTATTCGTTTGACCTTTATCAACTTTTGAGAGTAGACTTATAAGACTTATTTTATGTAAAATGAGGTGCTGAATCCACTGGTGAAAACCGCAATGTCCTATCTATAACCGTTTAGGAGATCGAGTAAAATGGAGAATATTAGATATTTAAAAATGTGATATATAAACCTTTTATTCGTTTGTACCTTTATCAACTTTTAAGAGTAGACTTATAAGACTTATTTTATGTAAAATGAGGTGCTGAATCCACTGGTGAAAACCGCAATGTCCTATCTTTAACCGCTTAGGAGATCGTGTAAAATGGAAAATAATAGATATTTAAAAATGTTATATATAAACATTTTATTCGTTAGAACCTTTATCAACTCTTGAAAGTAGACTTATAGAACTTATTATATGTAACACCAGGTGCTTAATCCACTGGTGAAAACCGCAATGTCCTATCTTTGACCGTTTAGGTGATCGAGTAAAATGGAGAATAATAGGTATTTAAAAATGTGATATATAAACATTTTCTTCGTTTGTACCATTATCAACTCTTTAGATTAGACTTATAGGACTAAATTTATGTAAAATGAGGTGCTGAATCCACTGGTGAAAACCGCAATATCCTATCTTTAACCGTTTAAGAGAAAGAGTAAAATGGAGAATAATATATATTTAAAAATGTGATAAATAACCATTTTATTCGTTTGTACCTTTATCAACTTTTTAGAGTAAACTTATAGGACTAAATTTATGTAAAATGAGGTGCTGAATTCACTGGTGAAAACCGCAATGTCCTATCTTTAACTGTTTAGGAGATCGAGTAAAATGAAAAATAATAGATATTTAAAAATGTGATGTATAAACATTTTATTCGTTTGTATCTTTATCAACTCTTTAGAGTAGACTTATAGGACTTAGTTTAAGTAAAATGTGGCGCAGAATCCACTGGTGAAAACCGCAATGTCCTACCTTTAACCGCTTAGGAGATCGAGTAAAATGGAAAATAATAGATATTAAAAATGTGATATATAAACATTTTATTCGTTTGACCTTTATCAACTTTTAAGAGTAGACTTATAGGACCTGTTTTATGTAAAATGAGCTGCTGAATCCAGTGGTGAAAACCGCAATGTCCTATCTTTAACCGTTTATGAAATCGAGTAAAATGGAGAATAATATATATTTAAAAATGTGATATATAAACATTTTTTTCGTTTGTACCTTTATCAACTCTTTAGAGTAGACTTATAGGACTTATTTTATGTAAAATGAGGGGCTGAATCCACTGGTGAAAACCGCAATGTCCTATCTTTGACCGTTTAGGTCATCGAATAAAATGGAGAATAATAGATATTTAAAAATGTGATATATAACCATTTTATTCGTTTGTACCTTTATCAACTTTTGAGAGTAGACCCATAGAACCTATTTTATGTAAAATGAGGTGCTGAATCCACTGGTGAAAACCGCAATGTCCTATCTTTAACCGTTTAGTAGATCGAGTAAAATGGAGAATAATAGATATTTAAATTGTGATATATAAAAATTTTATTCTTTTGTACCTTTATCAACTCTTTAGAGTAGAATTATAGGACTTATTTTATGTAAAATGAATTGCTGAATCCACTGGTGAAAACCGCAATGTCCTATCTTTAACCGTTTAGGAGATCGAGTAAAATGGAGAATAGTAGATATTTAAAAATGTGATATATTAACATTTTTTTCGATTGTACCTTTATCAACTCTTTAGAGTAGACTTGTAAAACTTATTTGATGTAAAATGAGGTGCTGAATCCACTGGTGAAAACCGCAATGTCCTATCTTAAACCGTTTAAGAGAAAGAGTAAAATGGAGAATAATATATATTTAAAAATGTGATATATAAACATTTTTTTCGTTTGTACTTTATCAACTCTTTAGAGTAGACTTATAGGACTTATTTTATGTAAAATGAGGTGCTGAATCTACGGGTAAAAACTGCAATGTCCTATTTTTAACCGTTTAGGTGATCGAGTAAAATGGAGAATAATAGATATTTAAAAATGTGATATATAACCATTTTATTCATTTGTACCTTTATCAACTCTTTAGAGTAGACTTATAGGACTTAGTTTAAGTAAAATGAGGCGCAGAATTTACTGGTGAAAACCGCAATGTCCTACCTTTAACCGTTTAGGAGATCGAGTAAAATGGAGAATAATAGATATTTAAAAATGTGATATATAAACATTGTTTTCGTTTGTACCTTTATCAACTCTTTAGAGTAGACTTATAAAACTTATTTTATGTAAATTAAGGTGCCGAATCCACTGGTGAAAACCGCAATGTCCTATCTTTAACCGTTTAAGAGAAAGAGTAAAATGGAGAATAATATATATTTAAAAATGTGATATATAACCATTTTATTCGTTTGTACCTTTATCAACTTTTTAGAGTAAACTTATAGGACTTATTTTATGTAAAATGAGGTGCTGGATCCACTGGTGAAAACCGCAATGTCCTATCTTTAACCGTTTAGGAGATAGAGTAAAATAGAGAATAATAGATATTTAAAAATGTGATATATTAACATTTTTTTCGATTGTACCTTTATCAACTCTTTAGAGTAGACTTATAAAACTTATTTGATGTAAAATGAGGTGCTGAATCCACTGGTGAAAACCGCAATGTCCTATCTTAAACCGTTTAAGAGAAAGAGTAAAATGGAGAATAATAGATATTTAAATTGTGATATATAAAAATTTTATTCTTTTGTACCTTTATCAACTCTTTAGAGTAGAATTATAGGACTTATTTTATGTAAAATGAATTGCTGAATCCACTGGTGAAAACCGCAATGTCCTATCTTTAACCGTTTATGAGATAGAGTAAAATAGAGAATAATAGATATTTAAAAATGTGATATATTAACATTTTTTTCGATTGTACCTTTATCAACTCTTTAGAGTAGACTTATAGGACTTATTTTATGTAAAATGAGGTGCTGAATCCACTGGTGAAAACCGCAATGTCCTATCTTTAACCGTTTAGTAGATCGAGTAAAATGGAGAATAATAGATATTTAAATTGTGATATATAAAAATTTTATTCTTTTGTACCTTTATCAACTCTTTAGAGTAGAATTATAGGACTTATTTTATGTAAAATGAATTGCTGAATCCACTGGTGAAAACCGCAATGTCCTATCTTTAACCGTTTAGAAGATCGAGTAAAATGGAAAATAATAGATATTTAAAAATGTCATATATAAACATTTTATTCGTTTGTACCATTATCAACTATTGAGAATAGACTTATGGAACTTATTTTATGTAAAATGAGGTGCTGAATCCACCGGTGAAAACCGCAATGTCCTATCTTTAACCGTTTAGGAGATCGAGTAAAATGGAGAATAATAGATATTTAAAAATGTGATATATTAACATTTTTTTCGTTTGTACCTTTATCAACTCTTTAGAGTAGACTAATAAGACTTATTTTATGTAAAATGAGGTGCTGAATCCACTGGTGAAAACCGCAATGTCCTATCTTTAACCGTTTAGGAGATCGAGTAAAATGGAGAATAATAGATATTTAAAAATGTGATATATAAACATTTTTTTCGTTTGAACCTTTATCAACTCTTTAGAGTAGACTTATAAGACTTATTTTATGTAAAATGAGGTGCTGAATCCACTGGTGAAAACCGCAATGTCCTATCTATAACCGTTTAGGAGATCGAGTAAAAAGGGAGAATATTAGATATTTAAAAATGTGATATATAAACCTTTTATTCGTTTGTACCTTTATCACCTTTTGAGAGTAGACTTATAAGACTTATTTTATGTAAAATGAGGTGCTAAATCCACTGGTGAAAACCGCAATGTCCTATCTTTAACCGTTTAGGACATCGAGTAAAATGGAGAATATTAGATACTTAAAAATGTGATATATAAACCTTTTATTCGTTTGTACCTTTATCAACTTTTGAGAGTAGACTTATAAGACTTATTTTTTGTAAAATGAGGTTCTGAATCCACTGGTGAAAACCGCAATGTCCTATCTTTAACCGTTTGGGAGATCGAGTAAAATATAGAATAATAGATATTTAAAAATGTGATATATTAACATTTTTTTCGTTTGTCCCTTTTCAACTCTTTAGAGTAGAATTATAAGACTTAGTTTATGTAAAATGAGGTGCTGAATCCACTAGTGAAAACCGCAATGTCCTATCTTTAACCGTTTAGGAGATCGAGTAAAATGGAGAATAATAGATATTTAAAAATGTGATATATTAAAATTTTTTTCGTTTGTACCTTTATCAACTCATTAGAGTAGACATAAGACTTATTTTACGTAAAATGAGGTGCTGAATCCACTGGTTAAAACCGCAATGTCTTATCTTTAACCGTTTAGGAGATCGAGTAAAATCGAGAATAATAGATATTTAAAAATGTGATATATTAACATTTTTTTCGTTTGTACCTTTATCAACTCATTAGAGTAGACATAAGACTTATTTTATATAAAATGAGGTGCTGAATACACTGGTGAAAACCGCAATGTCCTATCTATAACCGTTTAGGAGATCGAGTAAAATGGAGAATAATAGATATTTAAAAATGTGATATATAAACCTTTTATTCGTTTGACCTTTATCAACTTTTAAGAGTAGACTTATAAGACTTATTTTATGTAAAATGAGCTGCTGAATCCAGTGGTGAAAACCGCAATGTCCTATCTTTAACCGTTTAGGACATCGAGTAAAATGGAGAATATTAGGTATTTAAAAATGTGATATATAAACCTTTTATTCGTTTGACCTTTATCAACTTTTGAGAGTAGACTTATAAGACTTATTTTATGTAAAATGAGGTGCTGAATCCACTGGTGAAAACCGCAATGTCCTATCTTTAGCTGTTTAGGAGATCAAGTAAAATGGAAAATAATAGATATTTAAAAATGTGATATATAAACCTTTTATTCGTTTGACCTTTATCAACTTTTAAGAGTAGACTTATAGGACCTGTTTTATGTAAAATGAGCTGCTGAATCCAGTGGTGAAAACCGCAATGTCCTATCTTTAACCGTTTAGGAAATCGAGTAAAATGGAGAATATTTGGTATTTAAAAATGTGATATATAAACCTTTTATTCGTTTGACCTTTATCAACTTTTGAGAGTAGACTTATAAGACTTATTTTATGTAAAATGAGGTGCTGAATCCACTGGTGAAAACCGCAATGTCCTATCTATAACCGTTTAGGAGATCGAGTAAAATGGAGAATATTAGATATTTAAAAATGTGATATATAAACCTTTTATTCGTTTGTACCTTTATCAACTTTTAAGAGTAGACTTATAAGACTTATTTTATGTAAAATGAGGTGCTGAATCCACTGGTGAAAACCGCAATGTCCTATCTTTAACCGCTTAGGAGATCGTGTAAAATGGAAAATAATAGATATTTAAAAATGTTATATATAAACATTTTATTCGTTAGAACCTTTATCAACTCTTGAAAGTAGACTTATAGAACTTATTATATGTAACACCAGGTGCTTAATCCACTGGTGAAAACCGCAATGTCCTATCTTTGACCGTTTAGGTGATCGAGTAAAATGGAGAATAATAGGTATTTAAAAATGTGATATATAAACATTTTTTTCGTTTGTACCATTATCAACTCTTTAGATTAGACTTATAGGACTAAATTTATGTAAAATGAGGTGCTGAATCCACTGGTGAAAACCGCAATATCCTATCTTTAACCGTTTAAGAGAAAGAGTAAAATGGAGAATAATATATATTTAAAAATGTGATATATAACCATTTTATTCGTTTGTACCTTTATCAACTTTTTAGAGTAAACTTATAGGACTAAATTTATGTAAAATGAGGTGCTGAATTCACTGGTAAAAACCGCAATGTCCTATCTTTAACTGTTTAGGAGATCGAGTAAAATGAAAAATAATAGATATTTAAAAATGTGATGTATAAACATTTTATTCGTTTGTATCTTTATCAACTTTTTAGAGTAGACTTATAGGACTTAGTTTAAGTAAAATGTGGCGCAGAATCCACTGGTCAAAACCGCAATGTCCTACCTTTAACCGCTTAGGAGATCGAGTAAAATGGAAAATAATAGATATTTAAAAATGTGATATATAAACATTTTATTCGTTTGACCTTTATCAACTTTTAAGAGTAGACTTATAGAACCTGTTTTATGTAAAATGAGCTGCTGAATCCAGTGGTGAAAACCGCAATGTCCTATCTTTAACCGTTTAGGACATCGAGTAAAATGGAGAATATTAGGTATTTAAAAATGTGATATATAAACCATTTATTCGTTTGACCTTTATCAACTTTTGAGAGTAGACTTATAAGAATTATTTTATGTAAAATGAGGTGCTGAATCCACTGGTGAAAACCGCAATGTCCTATCTATAACCGTTTAGGAGATCGAGTAAAATGGAGAATATTAGATATTTAAAAATGTGATATATAAACCTTTTATTCGTTTGTACCTTTATCAACTTTTGAGAGTAGACTTATAAGACTTATTTTATGTAAAATGAGGTGCTGAATCCACTGGTGAAAACCGCAATGTCCTAACTTTAACCGCTTAGGAGATCGTGTAAAATGGAAAATAATAGATATTTAAAAATGTTATATAAAAACATTTTATTCGTTAGAACCTTTATCAACTCTTGAAAGTAGACTTATATAACTTATTATATGTAAAACCAGGTGCTTAATCCACTGGTGAAAACCGCAATGTCCTATCTTTGACCGTTTAGGTGATCGAGTAAAATGGAGAATAATAGGTATTTAAAAATGTGATATATAACCATTTTATTCGATTGAACCTTTATCAACTATTTAGAGTAAACTTATAGGACTAAATTTATGTAAAATGAGGTGCTGAATTCACTGGTGAAAACCGCAATGTCCTATCTTTAACTGTTTAGGAGATCGAGTAAAATGAAAAATAATAGATATTTAAAAATGTGATGTATAAACATTTTATTCGTTTGTACTTTTATCAACTCTTTAGAGTAGACTTATAAGACTTATTTTATGTAAAATATGGTGCTGAATCTACTGGTAAAAACCGCAATGTCCTATCTTTAACCGTTTAGGTGATCGAATAAAATGGAGAATAGTAGATATTTAAAAATGTGATATATAACCATTTTATTCGTTTGTACCTTTATCAACTTTTGAGAGTAGACTTATAGGACCTATTTTATGTAAAATGAGCTGCTGAATACAATGGTGAAAACTGCAATGTCCTATTTTTAACCGTTTAGAAGATCGAGTAAAATGGAAAATAATAGGTATTTAAAAATGTCATATATAAACATTTTATTCGTTTGTACCATTATCAACTATTGAGAATAGACTTATGGAACTTATTTTATGTAAAATGAGGTGCTGAATCCACCGGTGAAAACCGCAATGTCCTATCTTTAACCGTTTAGGAGATCGAGTAAAATGGAGAATAATAGATATTTAAAAATGTGATATATTAACATTTTTTTCGTTTGTACCTTTATCAACTCTTTAGAGTAGACTTATAAGACTTATTTTATGTAAAATAAGGTGCTGAATCCACTGGTGAAAACCGCAATGTCCTATCTTTAACCGTTTAAGAGAAAGAGTAAAATGGAGAATAATAGATATTTAAAAAGGTGATATATAAACATTTTATTCGTTTGTACCTTAATCAACTCTTTAGAGTAGACTTATAGGACATATTTTATGTAAACTGAGGTGCAGAATCCACTGGTGAAAACCGCAATGTCCTATCCTTAACCGTTTAGGAGATCGAGAAAAATGGAAAATAATAGATATTTAAAAATGTCAAATATAAACATTTTATTCGTTTGTACCTTTATCAACTCTTTAGAGTAGACTTATAGGACTTATTTTATGTAAAATATGGTGCTGAATCCACTGGTAAAAACCGCAATGTCCTACCTTTAACCGCTTAGGAGATCGAGTAAAATGGAAAATAATAGATATTTAAAAATGTGATATATAAACATTTTATTCGTTTGACCTTTATCAACTTTTAAGAGTAGACTTATAGGACCTGTTTTATGTAAAATGAGCTGCTGAATCCAGTGGTGAAAACCGCAATGTCCTATCTTTAACCGTTTAGGACATCGAGTAAAATGGAGAATATTAGGTATTTAAAAATGTGATATATAAACCATTTATTCGTTTGACCTTTATCAACTTTTGAGAGTAGACTTATAAGACTTATTTTATGTAAAATGAGGTGCTGAATCCACTGGTGAAAACCGCAATGTCCTATCTATAACCGTTTAGGACATCGAGTAAAATGGAGAATATTAGATATTTAAAAATGTGATATATAAACCTTTTATTCGTTTGTACCTTTATCAACTTTTGAGAGTAGACTTATAAGACTTATTTTATGAAAAATGAGGTGCTGAATCCACTGATGAAAACCGCAATGTCCTATCTTTAACCGTTTAGGAGATCGAGTAAAATGGAGAATATTAGATATTTAAAAATGTGATATATTAATATTTTTTTCGTTTGTACCTTTATCAACTCATTAGAGTAGACATAAGACTTATTTTATGTAAAATGAGGTGCTGAATCCACTAGTGAAAACCGCAATGTCCTATCTTTAACTGTTTAGGAGATCGAGTAAAATGGAAAATAATAGATTATTAAAAATGTGATGTATAAACATTTTATTCGTTTGTACCTTTATCAACTCTTTAGAGTAGACTTATAGGACTTAGTTTAAGTAAAATCAGGCGCAGAATCCACTGGTGAAAACCGCAATGTCCTACCTTTAACCGTTTAGGAGATCGAGTAAAATGGAGAATAATAGATATTTAAAAATGTGACATATAAACATTGTTTTCGTTTGTACCTTTATCAACTCTTTAGAGTAGACTTATAAAACTTATTTTATGTAAAATGAGGTGCTGAATCCACTGGTGAAAACCGCAATGTCCTATATTTAACCGTTTAGGAGATCGAGTAAAATGGAGAATAATAGATATTTAAAAATGTGATATATTAACATTTTTTTCGTTTGTACCTTTATCAACTCTTTAGAGTAGACTTATAAGACTTATTTTATGTAAAAGGAGGTGCTGAATCCACTGGTGAAAACCGCAATGTCCTATCTTTAATCGTTTATGAGATCGAGTAAAATGGAGATTAATAGATATTTAAAAATGTGATATATAAACATTGTTTTCGTTTGTACCTTTATCAACTCTTTAGAGTAGACTTATAAAACTTATTTTATGTAAAATGAGGTGCTGAATAAACTGGTGAAAACCGCAATGTCCTATCTTTAACCGTTTAGGAGATCGAGTAAAAAGGGAGAATATTAGATATTTAAAAATGTGATATATTAACATTTTTTTCGTTTGTACCTTTATCAACTCTTTAGAGTAGACTAATAAGACTTATTTTATGTAAAATGAGGTGCTGAATCCACTGGTGAAAACCGCAATGTCCTATCTTTAACCGTTTAGGACATCGAGTAAAATGGAGAATATTAGATACTTAAAAATGTGATATATAAACCTTTTATTCGTTTGTACCTTTATCACCTTTTGAGAGTAGACTTATAAGACTTATTTTATGTAAAATGAGGTGCTGAATCCACTGGTGAAAACCGCAATGTCCTATCTTTAACCGTTTAGGACATCGAGTAAAATGGAGAATATTAGATACTTAAAAATGTGATATATAAACCTTTTATTCGTTTGTACCTTTATCAACTTTTGAGAGTAGACTTATAAGACTTATTTTTTGTAAAATGAGGTGCTGAATCCACTGGTGAAAACCGCAATGACCTATCTTTAACCGTTTGTGAGATCGAGTAAAATATAGAATAATAGATATTTAAAAATGTGATATATTAACATTTTTTTCGTTTGTCCCTTTTCAACTCTTTAGAGTAGAATTATAAGACTTAGTTTATGTAAAATGAGGTGCTGAATCCACTAGTGAAAACCGCAATGTCCTATCTTTAACCGTTTAGGAGATCGAGTAAAATGGAGAATAATAGATATTTAAAAATGTGATATATTAACATTTTTTTCGTTTGTACCTTTATCAACTCATTAGAGTAGACATAAGACTTATTTTATATAAAATGAGGTGCTGAATCCACTGGTGAAAACCGCAATGTCCTATCTATAACCGTTTAGGAGATCGAGTAAAATGGAGAATAATAGATATTTAAAAATGTGATATATAACCATTTTATTCGTTTGTACCTTTATCAACACTTTAGAGTAGACTTATAGGACTAAATTTATGTAAAATGAGGAGCTGAATCCACTGGTGAAAACCGCAATGTCCTATCTATAACCGTTTAGGAGATCGAGTAAAATGGAGAATAATAGGTATTTAAAAATGTGATATATAACCATTTTATTCGTTTGTACCTTTATCAACTTTTTAGAGTAAACTTATAGGACTAAATTTATGTAAAATGAGGTGCTGAATCCACTGGTGAAAACCGCAATGTCCTATCTTTGACCGTTTAGGTGATCGAGTAAAATGGAGAATATTAGGTATTTAAAAATGTGATATATAAACCATTTATTCGTTTGACCTTTATCAACTTTTGAGAGTAGACTTATAAGACTTATTTTATGTAAAATGAGGTGCTGAATCCACTGGTGAAAACCGCAATGTCCTATCTGTAACCGTTTAGGAGATCGAGTAAAATGGAGAATATTAGATATTTAAAAATGTGATATATAAACCTTTTATTCGTTTGTACCTTTATCTACTTTTGAGAGTAGACTTATAAGACTTATTTTATGTAAAATGAGGTGCTGAATCCACTGGTGAAAACCACAATGTCCTAACTTTAACCGCTTAGGAGATCGTGTAAAATGGAAAATAATAGATATTTAAAAATGTTATATAAAAACATTTTATTCGTTAGAACCTTTATCAACTCTTGAAAGTAGACTTATAGAACTTATTATATGTAAAACCAGGTGCTTAATCCACTGGTGAAAACCGCAATGTCCTATCTTTGACCGTTTAGGTGATCTAGTAAAATGGAGAATAATAGGTATTTAAAAATGTGATATATAACCATTTTATTCGTTTGTACCTTTATCAACTTTTTAGAGTAAACTTATAGGACTAAATTTATGTAAAATGAGGTGCTGAATTCACTGGTGAAAACCGCAATGTCCTATCTTTAACTGTTTAGGAGATCGAGTAAAATGAAAAATAATAGATATTTAAAAATGTGATGTATAAACATTTTATTCGTTTGTACTTTTATCAACTCTTTAGAGTAGACTTATAAGACTTATTTTATGTAAAATATGGTGCTGAATCTACTGGTAAAAACCGCAACGTCCTATCTTTAACCGTTTAGGTGATCGAATAAAATGGAGAATAGTAGATATTTAAAAATGTGATATATAACCATTTTATTCGTTTGTACCTTTATCAACTTTTGAGAGTAGACTTATAGGACCTATTTTATGTAAAATGAGCTGCTGAATCCAGTGGTGAAAACCGCAATGTCCTATCTTTGACCGTTAAGGTCATCGAATAAAATGGAGAATAATATATATTTAAAAATGTGATATATAAACATTTTTTTCGTTTGTACCTTTATCAACTCTTTAGAGTAGACTTATAGGACTTATTTTATGTAAAATGAGGGGCTGAATCCACTGGTGAAAACCGCAATGTCCTATCTTTGACCGTTTAGGTCATCGAATAAAATGGAGAATAATAGATATTTAAAAATGTGATATATAACCATTTTATTCGTTTGTACCTTTATCAACTTTTGAGAGTAGACCCATAGAACCTATTTTATGTAAAATGAGGTGCTGAATCCACTGGTGAAAACCGCAATGTCCTATCTTTAACCGTTTAGTAGATCGAGTAAAATGGAGAATAATAGATATTTAAATTGTGATATATAAAAATTTTATTCTTTTGTACCTTTATCAACTCTTTAGAGTAGAATTATAGGACTTATTTAATGTAAAATGAATTGCTGAATCCACTGGTGAAAACCGCAATGTCCTATCTTTAACCGTTTAGGAGATCGGGTAAAATGGAAAATAATAGATATTTAAAAGTGTCATATATAAAAATTTTAGTCGTTTGTACCTTTATCAACTCTTTAGAGTAGACTTATAGGACTTATTTTATGTAAACTGAGGTGCAGAATCCACTGGTGAAAACCGCAATGTCCTATCCTTAACCGTTTAGGAGATCGAGTAAATTGGAAAATAATACATATTTAAAAGTGTCATATATAAACATTTTATTCGTTTGTACCTTTATCAACTCTTTAGAGTAGACTTATAGGACTAATTTTACGTAAAATATGGTGCTAAATCCACTGGTAAAAACCGCAATGTCCTGTCTTTGACCGTTTAGGAGATCGAGTAAAATGGAGAATAATAGATATTTAAAAATGTCATAAATAAACATTTTATTCGTTTGTACCTTTATCAACTTTTAAGAGTAGACTTATAGGACAAAATTTATGTAAAATGAGGTGCTGAATCCACTGGTGAAAACCGCAATGTCCTATCTTTAACTGTTTAAGAGATCGAGTAAAATGGAGAATAATAGGTATTTAAAAATGTGATATATAAACATTTTTTTCGTTTGTACCTTTATCAACTCTTTAGAGTAGACTTATAAGACTTATTTTATGTAAAATGAGGTGCTGAATCCACTGGTGAAAACCGCAATGTCCTATCTTTAACCGTTTAGTAGATCGAGTAAAATGGAGAATAATAGATATTTAAATTGTGATATATAAAAATTTTATTCTTTTGTTCCTTTATCAACTCTTTAGAGTAGAATTATAGGACTTATTTTATGTAAAATGAATTGCTGAATCCACTGGTGAAAACCGCAATGTCCTATCTTTAACCGTTTAGGAGATCGGGTAAAATGGAAAATAATAGATATTTATAAATGTCATATATAAACATTTTATTCGTTTGTACCTTTATCAACTCTTCAGAGTAGACTTATAGGACTTATTTTATGTAAAATGAGGTGCTGAATCCACTGGTGAAAACCGCAATGTCCTATCTTTAACCGTTTAAGAGATCGGGTAAAATGGAAAATAATAGATATTTAAAAATGTGATATTAAACATTTTATTCGCTTGTACCTTTCTCAACTTTTGAGAGTAGACTTATAGGACTTATTTTATGTAAAATGAGCTGTTGAATCCAGTGGTGAAAACCGCAATGTCCTATCTTTGACCGTTTAGGTCATCGAATAAAATGGAGAATAATAGATATTTAAAAATGTGATATATAACCATTTTATTCGTTTGTACCTTTATCAACTTTTGAGAGTTGACCCATAGAACTTATTTTATGTAAAATCAAGTGCTGAATCCACTGGTGAAAACCGCAATGTCCTATCTTTAACCGTTTAGTAGATCGAGTAAAATGGAGAATAATAGATATTTAAATTGTGATATATAAAAATTTTATTCTTTTGTACCTTTATCAACTCTTTAGAGTAGAATTATAGGACTTATTTTATGTAAAATGAATTGCTGAATCCACTGGTGAAAACCGCAATGTCCTATCTTTAACCGTTTAGGAGATCGGGTGAAATGGAAAATAATAGATATTTATAAATGTCATATATAAACATTTTATTCGTTTGTACCTTTATCAACTCTTCAGAGTAGACTTATAGGACTTATTTTATGTAAAATGAGGTGCTGAATCTACTGGTGAAAACTGCAATGTCCTATCTTTAACCGTTTAGGTGATCGAGTAAAATGGAGAATAATAGATATTTAAAAATGTCATATATAAACATTTTATTCGTTTGTACCTTTATCAACTCTTTAGAGTAGACTTATAGGACTTATTTTATGTAAAATGAGCTGCTGAATCCAGTGGTGAAAACCGCAATGTCCTATCTTTAACCGTTTAGGAGATCGAGTAAAATGGAAAATAATAGATATTTAAATTGTGATATATAAAAATTTTATTCGTTTGTACCTTTATCAACTCTTTAGAGTAGACTTATAAGACTTATTTTATGTAAAATGAGGTGCTGAATCCACTGGTGAAAACCGCAATGTCCTATCTTTAACCGTTTAGGAGATCGAGTAAAATGGAAAATAATAGATATTTAAATTGTGATATATAAAAATTTTACTCTTTTGTACCTTTATCAACTCTTTAGAGTAGAATTATAGGACTTATTTTATGTAAAATGAATTGCTGAATCCACTGGTGAAAACCGCAATGTCCTATCTTTAACCGTTTAGGAGATTGGGTAAAATGGAAAATAATAGATATTTAAAAATGTGATATTAAACATTTTATTCGCTTGTACCTTTCTCAACTTTTGAGAGTAGACTTATAGGACTTATTTTATGTAAAATGAGCTGTTGAATCCAGTGGTGAAAACCGCAATGTCCTATCTTGGACCGATTAGGTCATCGAATAAAATGGAGAATAATAGATATTTAAAAATGTGATATATAACCATTTTATTCGTTTGTACCTTTATCAACTTTTGAGAGTAGACCCATAGAACATATTTTATGTAAAATGAGGTGCTGAATCCACTGGTGAAAACCGCAATGTCCTATCTTTAACCGTTTAGTAGATCGAGTAAAATGGAGAATAATAGATATTTAAATTGTGATATATAAAAATTTTATTCTTTTGTACCTTTATCAACTCTTTAGAGTAGACTTATAGGACAAAATTTATGTGAAATGAGGTGCTGAATCCACTGGTGAGAACCGCAATGTCCTAACTTTAACTGTTTAGGAGATCGATTAAAATGGAGAATAATAGATATTTAAAAAGGTGAAATATAAACATTTTATTCGTTTGTACCTTTATCAACTCTTTAGAGTAGACTAATAGGACTTATTTGATGTAAAATAAGGTGCTGAATCAACTGGTGAAAACCGCAATGTCCTATCTTTGACCGTTTAGTTGATCGAGTAAAATGGAGAATAATAGGTATTTAAAAATGTGATATATAAACATTTTTTTCGTTTGTACCTTTATCAACTCTTTAGAGTAGACTTGTAAGACTTATTTTATGTAAAATGAGGTGCTGAATCTACTGGTGAAAACCGCAATGTCCTATCTTTAACCGTTTAGTAGATCGAGTAAAATGGAGAATAATAGATATTTAAAAATGTGATATATAAACATTTTATTCGGTTGTACCTCTATCAACTCTTGAGAGTAGACTTATAAGACTTATTTTATGTAAGTAGTTTTATGTATGTAAGTTTGAGTGTACCTTTATCAACTCTTTAGAGTAGACTTATAGGACTTATTTTATGTAAAATGAGGTGCTGAATCCACTGGTGAAAACCGCAATGTCCTATCTTTAACCGTTTAGGACATCGGGTAAAATGGAGAATAATAGATATTTAAAAATGTGATATATAAACATTTTATTCGTTTGTACCTTTATCAACTTTTGAGAGTAGGCTTATAGAACTTATTTTATGTAAAATGAGGTGCTGAATCCACTGGTGAAAACCGCAATGTCCTATCTTTAACCGATTAGGACATCGAGTAAAATGGAGAATAATAGATATTCAAAAATGTGATATATAACCATTTTATTCGTTTGTACCTTTATCAACTTTTGAGAGTAGGCTTATAGAACTTATTTTATGTAAAATGAGATGCTAAATCCACTGGTGAAAACCGCAAGGTCCTATCTTTAACCGATTAGGACATCGAGTAAAATGGAGAATAATAGATATTTAAAAATGTGATATATAAACCTTTTATTCGTTTGTACCTTTATCAACTTTTGAGAGTAGACTTATAGAACTTATTTTATGTAAAATGAGGTGCTGAATCCACTGGTGAAAACCGCAAAGTCTTATCTTTAACCGTTTAGGACATCGAGTAAATTGGAGAATAATAGATATTTAAAAATGTGATATATAAACATTTTATTCGGTTGTACCTCTATCAACTCTTAAGAGTAGACTTATAAGACTTATTTTATGTAAAATAAGGTGCTGAATCCACTGGTGAAAACCGCAATGTCCTATCTTTAACCGATTAGGACATCGAGTAAAATGGAGAAAATAGATATTTAAAAATGTGATATATAAACCTTTTATTCGTTTGAACCTTTATCAACTTTTGAGAGTAGACTTATAAGACTTATTTTATGTAAAATGAGGTGCTGAATCCACTGGTGAAAACCGCAATGTCCTATCTTTAACCGTTTAGGACATCGAGTAAAATGGAGAATATTAGATATTTAAAAATGTGATATATAAACCTTTTATTCGTTTGTACCTTGAGCAACTTTTGAGAGTAGACTTTTAAGACTTATTTTATGTAAAATGAGGTGCTGAATTCACTGGTAAAAACCGCAATGTTCTATCTTTAACCGTTTAGGAGATCGAGTAAAATGGAGAATATTAGATATTTAAAAATGTGATATATAAACCTTTTATTCGTTTGTACCTTTATCAACTTTTGAGAGTAGACTTATAAGACTTATTTTATGTAAAATGAGGTGCTGAATCCACTGGTGAAAACCGCAATGTCCTATCTTTAACCGTTTAGGAGATCGAGTAAAATGGAAAATAATAGATATTTAAAAATGTGATATATTAACATTTTCTTCGTTTGTACCTTTATCAACTCGTTAGAGTAGACTTATAAGACTTATTTTATGTAAAATAAGGTGCTTAACCCACTGGTGAAAACCGCAATGTCCTATCTTTAACCGTTTAGGACATCGAGTAAAATGGAGAATAATAGATATTTAAAAATGTGATATATAAACATTTTATTCGGTTGTACCTCTATCAACTCTTGAGAGTAGACTTATAAGACTTATTTTATGTAAAATAAGGTGCTGAATCCACTGGTGAAAACCGCAATGTCCTATCTTTGACCGTTTAGGTCATCGAATAAAATGGAGAATAATAGATATTCAAAAATGTGATATATAACCATTTTATTCGTTTGTACCTTTATTAACTCGTTAGAGTAGACTTATAAGACTTATTTTATGTAAGTAGTTTTATGTATGTAAGTTTGAGTGTACCTTTATTAACTCTTTAGAGTAGACTTATAGGACTTATTTTATGTAAAATGAGGTGCTGAATCCACTGGTGAAAACCGCAATGTCCTATCTTTAACCGTTTAGGACATCGGGTAAAATGGAGAATAATAGATATTTAAAAATGTGATATATAAACATTTTATTCGTTTGTACCTTTATCAACTTTTGAGAGTAGGCTTATAGAACTTATTTTATGTAAAATGAGGTGCTGAATCCACTGGTGAAAACCGCAATGTCCTATCTTTAACTGTTTAGGAGATCGAGTAAAATGGAGAATAATAGATATTTAAGAATGTGATATATAAACATTTTATTCGTTTGTGCCTTTATCAACTCTTTCGAGTAGACTTATAGGACTTATTTTATGTAAAATAAGGTGCTGAATCCACTGGTGAAAACCGCAATGTCCTATCTTTGACCGTTTAGGTGATCGAATAAAATAGAGAATAATAGATATTTTAAAATGTGAAATATAACCATTTTATTCGTTTGTACCTTTATCAACTTTTGAGAGTAGACTTATGGGACTTATTTTATGTAAAATGAGCTGCTGGGTCCAGTGGTGAAAACCGCAATGTCCTATCTATCTTTAACCGATTAGGACATCGAGTAAAATGGAGAATAATAGATATTTAAAAATGTGATATATAAACCTTTTATTCGTTTGTACCTTTATCAACTCTTAAAGTAGACTTATAGGACTAAATTTATGTAAAATGAGGTGCTGAATCCACTGGTGAAAACCGCAATGTCCTATCTTTAACCGATTAGGGCATCGAGTAAAATGGAGAAAATAGATATTTAAAAATGTGATATATAAACCTTTTATTCGTTTGTACCTTTATTAACTTTTGAGAGTAGACTTATAAGACTTATTTTATATAAAATGAGGTGCTGAATCCACTGGTGAAAACCGCAATGTCCTATCTTTAACCGTTTAGGACATCGAGTAAAATGGAGAATATTAGATATTTAAAAATGTGATATATAAACCTTTTATTCGTTTGTACCTTGAGCAACTTTTGAGAGTAGACTTTTAAGACTTATTTTATGTAAAATGAGGTGCTGAATTCACTGGTGAAAACCGCAATGTCCTATCTTTAACCGTTTAGGAGATCGAGTAAAATGGAGAATATTAGATATTTAAAAATGTGATATATAAACCTTTTATTCGTTTGTACCTTTATCAACTTTTGAGAGTAGACTTATAAGACTTATTTTATGTAAAATGAGGTGCTGAATCCACTGGTGAAAACCGCAATGTCCTATCTTTAACCGTTTAGGAGATCGAGTAAAATGGAAAATAATAGATATTTAAAAATGTGATATATTAACATTTTCTTCGTTTGTACCTTTATCAACTCGTTAGAGTAGACTTATAAGACTTATTTTATGTAAAATAAGGTGCTTAACCCACTGGTGAAAACCGCAATGTCCTATCTTTAACCGTTTAGGACATCGAGTAAAATGGAGAATAATAGATATTTAAAAATGTGATATATAAACATTTTATTCGGTTGTACCTCTATCAACTCTTGAGAGTAGACTTATAAGACTTATTTTATGTAAAATAAGGTGCTGAATCCACTGGTGAAAACCGCAATGTCCTATCTTTGACCGTTTAGGTCATCGAATAAAATGGAGAATAATAGATATTCAAAAATGTGATATATAACCATTTTATTCGTTTGTACCTTTATTAACTCGTTAGAGTAGACTTATAAGACTTATTTTATGTAAGTAGTTTTATGTATGTAAGTTTGAGTGTACCTTTATTAACTCTTTAGAGTAGACTTATAGGACTTATTTTATGTAAAATGAGGTGCTGAATCCACTGGTGAAAACCGCAATGTCCTATCTTTAACCGTTTAGGACATCGGGTAAAATGGAGAATAATAGATATTTAAAAATGTGATATATAAACATTTTATTCGTTTGTACCTTTATCAACTTTTGAGAGTAGGCTTATAGAACTTATTTTATGTAAAATGAGGTGCTGAATCCACTGGTGAAAACCGCAATGTCCTATCTTTAACTGTTTAGGAGATCGAGTAAAATGGAGAATAATAGATATTTAAGAATGTGATATATAAACATTTTATTCGTTTGTGCCTTTATCAACTCTTTCGAGTAGACTTATAGGACTTATTTTATGTAAAATAAGGTGCTGAATCCACTGGTGAAAACCGCAATGTCCTATCTTTGACCGTTTAGGTGATCGAATAAAATAGAGAATAATAGATATTTTAAAATGTGAAATATAACCATTTTATTCGTTTGTACCTTTATCAACTTTTGAGAGTAGACTTATGGGACTTATTTTATGTAAAATGAGCTGCTGGGTCCAGTGGTGAAAACCGCAATGTCCTATCTATCTTTAACCGATTAGGACATCGAGTAAAATGGAGAATAATAGATATTTAAAAATGTGATATATAAACCTTTTATTCGTTTGTACCTTTATCAACTCTTAAAGTAGACTTATAGGACTAAATTTATGTAAAATGAGGTGCTGAATCCACTGGTGAAAACCGCAATGTCCTATCTTTAACCGATTAGGACATCGAGTAAAATGGAGAAAATAGATATTTAAAAATGTGATATATAAACCTTTTATTCGTTTGTACCTTTATTAACTTTTGAGAGTAGACTTATAAGACTTATTTTATATAAAATGAGGTGCTGAATCCACTGGTGAAAACCGCAATGTCCTATCTTTAACCGTTTAGGACATCGAGTAAAATGGAGAATATTAGATATTTAAAAATGTGATATATAAACCTTTTATTCGTTTGTACCTTGAGCAACTTTTGAGAGTAGACTTTTAAGACTTATTTTATGTAAAATGAGGTGCTGAATTCACTGGTGAAAACCGCAATGTCCTATCTTTAACCGTTTAGGAGATCGAGTAAAATGGAGAATATTAGATATTTAAAAATGTGATATATAAACCTTTTATTCGTTTGTACCTTTATCAACTTTTGAGAGTATACTTATAAGACTTATTTTATGTAAAATGAGGTGCTGAATCCACTGGTGAAAACCGCAATGTCCTATCTTTAATTGTTTAGGAGATCGAGTAAAATGGAAAATATTAGATATTTAAAAATGTGATATATTAACATTTTCTTCGTTTGTACCTTTATCAACTCGTTAGAGTAGACTTATAAGACTTATTTTATGTAAAATAAGGTGCTTAACCCACTGGTGAAAACCGCAATGTCCTATCTTTAACCGTTTAGGACATCGAGTAAAATGGAGAATATTAGATATTTAAAAATGTGATATATAAACCTTTTATTCGTTTGTACCTTGAGCAACTTTTGAGAGTAGACTTTTAAGACTTATTTTATGTAAAATGAGGTGCTGAATTCACTGGTGAAAACCGCAATGTCCTATCTTTAACCGTTTAGGAGATCGAGTAAAATGGAGAATATTAGATATTTAAAAATGTGATATATAAACCTTTTATTCGTTTGTACCTTTATCAACTTTTGAGAGTAGACTTATAAGACTTATTTTATGTAAAATGAGGTGCTGAATCCACTGGTGAAAACCGCAATGTCCTATCTTTAACCGTTTAGGAGATCGAGTAAAATGGAAAATAATAGATATTTAAAAATGTGATATATTAACATTTTCTTCGTTTGTACCTTTATCAACTCGTTAGAGTAGACTTATAAGACTTATTTTATGTAAAATAAGGTGCTTAACCCACTGGTGAAAACCGCAATGTCCTATCTTTAACCGTTTAGGACATCGAGTAAAATGGAGAATAATAGATATTTAAAAATGTGATATATAAACATTTTATTCGGTTGTACCTCTATCAACTCTTGAGAGTAGACTTATAAGACTTATTTTATGTAAAATAAGGTGCTGAATCCACTGGTGAAAACCGCAATGTCCTATCTTTGACCGTTTAGGTCATCGAATAAAATGGAGAATAATAGATATTCAAAAATGTGATATATAACCATTTTATTCGTTTGTACCTTTATTAACTCGTTAGAGTAGACTTATAAGACTTATTTTATGTAAGTAGTTTTATGTATGTAAGTTTGAGTGTACCTTTATTAACTCTTTAGAGTAGACTTATAGGACTTATTTTATGTAAAATGAGGTGCTGAATCCACTGGTGAAAACCGCAATGTCCTATCTTTAACCGTTTAGGACATCGGGTAAAATGGAGAATAATAGATATTTAAAAATGTGATATATAAACATTTTATTCGTTTGTACCTTTATCAACTTTTGAGAGTAGGCTTATAGAACTTATTTTATGTAAAATGAGGTGCTGAATCCACTGGTGAAAACCGCAATGTCCTATCTTTAACTGTTTAGGAGATCGAGTAAAATGGAGAATAATAGATATTTAAGAATGTGATATATAAACATTTTATTCGTTTGTGCCTTTATCAACTCTTTCGAGTAGACTTATAGGACTTATTTTATGTAAAATAAGGTGCTGAATCCACTGGTGAAAACCGCAATGTCCTATCTTTGACCGTTTAGGTGATCGAATAAAATAGAGAATAATAGATATTTTAAAATGTGAAATATAACCATTTTATTCGTTTGTACCTTTATCAACTTTTGAGAGTAGACTTATGGGACTTATTTTATGTAAAATGAGCTGCTGGGTCCAGTGGTGAAAACCGCAATGTCCTATCTATCTTTAACCGATTAGGACATCGAGTAAAATGGAGAATAATAGATATTTAAAAATGTGATATATAAACCTTTTATTCGTTTGTACCTTTATCAACTCTTAAAGTAGACTTATAGGACTAAATTTATGTAAAATGAGGTGCTGAATCCACTGGTGAAAACCGCAATGTCCTATCTTTAACCGATTAGGACATCGAGTAAAATGGAGAAAATAGATATTTAAAAATGTGATATATAAACCTTTTATTCGTTTGTACCTTTATTAACTTTTGAGAGTAGACTTATAAGACTTATTTTATATAAAATGAGGTGCTGAATCCACTGGTGAAAACCGCAATGTCCTATCTTTAACCGTTTAGGACATCGAGTAAAATGGAGAATATTAGATATTTAAAAATGTGATATATAAACCTTTTATTCGTTTGTACCTTGAGCAACTTTTGAGAGTAGACTTTTAAGACTTATTTTATGTAAAATGAGGTGCTGAATTCACTGGTGAAAACCGCAATGTCCTATCTTTAACCGTTTAGGAGATCGAGTAAAATGGAGAATATTAGATATTTAAAAATGTGATATATAAACCTTTTATTCGTTTGTACCTTTATCAACTTTTGAGAGTATACTTATAAGACTTATTTTATGTAAAATGAGGTGCTGAATCCACTGGTGAAAACCGCAATGTCCTATCTTTAATTGTTTAGGAGATCGAGTAAAATGGAAAATATTAGATATTTAAAAATGTGATATATTAACATTTTCTTCGTTTGTACCTTTATCAACTCGTTAGAGTAGACTTATAAGACTTATTTTATGTAAAATAAGGTGCTTAACCCACTGGTGAAAACCGCAATGTCCTATCTTTAACCGTTTAGGACATCGAGTAAAATGGAGAATAATAGATATTTAAAAATGTGATATATAAACATTTTATTCGGTTGTACCTCTATCAACTCTTGAGAGTAGACTTATAAGACTTATTTTATGTAAAATAAGGTGCTGAATCCACTGGTGAAAACCGCAATGTCCTATCTTTGACCGTTTAGGTCATCGAATAAAATGGAGAATAATAGATATTCAAAAATGTGATATATAACCATTTTTTTCGTTTGTACCTTTATCAACTCGTTAGAGTAGACTTATAAGACTTATTTTATGTAAGTAGTTTTATGTATGTAAGTTTGAGTGTACCTTTATCAACTCTTTAGAGTAGACTTATAGGACTTATTTTATGTAAAATGAGGTGCTGAATCCACTGGTGAAAACCGCAATGTCCTATCTTTAACCGTTTAGGACATCGGGTAAAATGGAGAATAATAGATATTTAAAAATGTGATATATAAACATTTTATTCGTTTGTACCTTTATCAACTTTTGAGAGTAGGCTTATAGAACTTATTTTATGTAAAATGAGGTGCTGAATCCACTGGTGAAAACCGCAATGTCCTATCTTTAACTGTTTAGGAGATCGAGTAAAATGGAGAATAATAGATATTTAAGAATGTGATATATAAACATTTTATCCGTTTGTGCCTTTATCAACTCTTTCGAGTAGACTTATAGGACTTATTTTATGTAAAATAAGGTGTTGAATCCACTGGTGAAAACCTCAATGTCCTATCTTTGACCGTTTAGGTGATCGAATAAAATAGAGAATAATAGATATTTTAAAATGTGAAATATAACCATTTTATTCGTTTGTACCTTTATCAACTTTTGAGAGTAGACTTATGGGACTTATTTTATGTAAAATGAGCTGCTGGGTCCAGTGGTGAAAACCGCAATGTCCTATCTATCTTTAACCGATTAGGACATCGAGTAAAATGGAGAATAATAGATATTTAAAAATGTGATATATAAACCTTTTATTCGTTTGTACCTTTATCAACTCTTAAAGTAGACTTATAGGACTAAATTTATGTAAAATGAGGTGCTGAATCCACTGGTGAAAACCGCAATGTCCTATCTTTAACCGATTAGGACATCGAGTAAAATGGAGAAAATAGATATTTAAAAATGTGATATATAAACCTTTTATTCGTTTGTACCTTTATTAACTTTTGAGAGTAGACTTATAAGACTTATTTTATATAAAATGAGGTGCTGAATCCACTGGTGAAAACCGCAATGTCCTATCTTTAACCGTTTAGGACATCGAGTAAAATGGAGAATATTAGATATTTAAAAATGTGATATATAAACCTTTTATTCGTTTGTACCTTGAGCAACTTTTGAGAGTAGACTTTTAAGACTTATTTTATGTAAAATGAGGTGCTGAATTCACTGGTGAAAACCGCAATGTCCTATCTTTAACCGTTTAGGACATCGGGTAAAATGGAGAATAATAGATATTTAAAAATGTGATATATAAACATTTTATTCGTTTGTACCTTTATCAACTTTTGAGAGTAGGCTTATAGAACTTATTTTATGTAAAATGAGGTGCTGAATCCACTGGTGAAAACCGCAATGTCCTATCTTTAACCGTTTAGGACATCGGGTAAAATGGAGAATAATAGATATTTAAAAATGTGATATATAAACATTTTATTCGTTTGTACCTTTACCAACTCTTTAGAGTAGACTTATAGGAATTATTTTATGTAAAATGAGGTGCTGAATCCACTGGTGAAAACCGCAATGTCCTATCTTTAACCGTTTAGGACATCGAGTAAAATGGAGAATATTAGATATTTAAAAATGTGATATATAAACCTTTTATTCGTTTGTACCTTTATCAACTTTTGAGAGTAGACTTATAAGACTTATTTAATGTAAATTAAGGTGCTTAATCCACTGGTGAAAACCGCAATGTCCTATCTTTAACCGTTTAGGACATCGAGTAAAATGGAGAATATTAGATATTTAAAAATGTGATATATAAACCTTTTATTCGTTTGTACCTTTATCAACTTTTGAGAGTAAACTTATAAGACTTATTTTATGTAAAATGAGGTGCTGAATCCTCTGGTGAAAACCGCAATGTCCTATATTTAACCGTTTAGGACATCGAGTATAATGGAGAATATTAGATATTTAAAAATGTGATATATAACTATCTTATACGTTTGTACTTTTATCAACTTTTGAGAGTAGACTTATAGGACTTATTCTATGTAAAATGAGGTGCTGCATCCACTGGTAAAAACCGCAATGTCCTATCTTTAACCGTTTAGGAGATCGAGTAAAATGGAGGATAATTGATATTTAAAAATGTGATATATAAACATTTTATTCGTTTGTACCTTTATCAACTTTTGAGAGTAGACTTATAAGACTTATTTTATGTAAAATGAGGTGCTGAATCCTCTGGTGAAAACCGCAATGTCCTATATTTAACCGTTTAGGAGATCGAGTAAAATGGAGGATAATTGATATTTAAAAATGTGATATATAAACATTTTATTCGTTTGTACCTTTATCAACTCTTTAAAGTAGACTTATAGGACTTATTTTATGTAAAATAAGGTGCTGAATCCACTGGTGAAAACCGCAATGTCCAATCTTTGACCGTTTAGGTGATCGAATAAAATGGAGAATAATAGATATTTTAAAATGTGAAATATAACCATTTTATTCGTTTGTACCTTTATCAACTTTTGAGAGTAGACTTATAGGACTTACTTTATGTAAAATGAGCTGATGAATCCAGTGGTGAAAACCGCAATGTCCTATCTTTGACCGTTTAGGTCATCGAATAAAATGGAGAATAATAGATATTCAAAAATGTGATTTATAACCATTTTATTCGTTTGTACCTATATCAACTTTTGTAAGTAGACTTATAGAACTTATTTAATGTAAAATGAGGTGCTAAATTTACTGGTGAAAACCGCAATGTCCTATCTTTAACCGTTTAGGAGATAGAGTGAAATGGAGAATAATAGATATTTAAAAATGTGATATATAAACATTTTATTCGTTTGTACCTTTATCAACTATTGAGAGTAGGCTTATAGAACTTATTCTATGTAAAATAAGGTGCTGAATCCACTGGTGAAAACCGCAATGTCCTATCTTTAACCGATTAGGACATCGAGTAAAATGGAGAATAATAGATATTCAAAAATGTGATATATAACCATTTTATTCGTTTGTACCTTTATCAACTTTTGAGAGTAGGCTTATAGAACTTGTTTTATGTAAAATGAAATGCTGAATCCACTGGTGAAAACCGCAAGGTGCTATCTTTAACCGATTAGGACATCGAGTAAAATGGAGAATAATAGATATTTAAAAATGTGATATATAAACCTTTTATTCGTTTGTACCTTTATCAACTTTTGAGAGTAGACTTATAGGACTTATAGTATGTAAATTAAGCTGCTTAATCCACTGGTGAAAACCGCAATGTCTTATCTTTAACCGTTTAGGACATCGAGTAAAATAGAGAATAATAGATATTTAAAAATGTGATATATAAACCTTTTATTCGTTTGTACCTTTATCAACTTTTGAGAGTAGACTTATAAGACTTATTTTATGCAAAATGAGGTGCTGAATCTACTGGTGAAAACCGCAATGTCCTATCTTTAATAGTTTAGGGGATCGAGTAAAATGGAGAATATTAGATATTTAAAAATGTGATATATAAACCTTTTATTCGTTTGTACCCTTATCAACTTTTGAGAGTAGACTTATAAGACTTATTTTATGTAAAATGAGGTGCTGAATCCACTGGTGAAAACCGCAATGTTCTATCTTTAACCGTTTAGGAGATCGAGTAAAATGGAGAATAATAGATATTTAAAAATGTGATATATTAACATTTTTTTCGTTTGTACCTTTATCAACTCTTTAGAGTAGAGTTATAAGACTTATTTTATGTAAAATGAGGTGCTGAATCCACTGGTGAAAACCGCAATGTCCTATCTTTAACCGTTTAGGAGATAGAGTGAAATGAAAATAATAGATATTTAAAAATGTGATATATTAACATTTTTTTCGTTTGTACCTTTATCAACTCGTTAGAGTAGACTTATAAGACTTATTTTATGTAAAATAGGGTGCTGAATCCACTGGTAAAAACCGCAATGTCCTATCTTTAACCGTTTAGGAGATCGAGTAAAATGGAGAATAATAGATATTTAAAAATGTGATATATTAACATTTTTTCGTTTGTACTTTTATCAACTCTTTAGAGTAGACTTATAAGACTTATTTTATGTAAAATGAGGTGCTGAATCCACTGGTGAAAACCGCAATGTCCTATCTTTAACCGTTTAGGACATCGAGTAAAATGGAGAATATTATATATTTAAAAATGTGATATATAAACCTTTTATTTGTTTGTAACTTTATCAACTTTTGAGAGTAGACTTATAAGACTTATTTTATGTAGAATGAGGTGCTGAATCCACTGGTGAAATCTGCAATGTCCAATCTTTAACCGTTTAGGACATCGAGTAAAATGGAGAATAATAGATATTTAAAAATGTGATATATAAACCTTTTATTCGTTTGTACCTTTATCAACTTTTGAGAGTAGACTTATAGGACTTATTTTATGTAAAATGAGCTGCTGAATCCAGTGGTGAAAACCGCAATGTCCTATCTTTAACTGTTTAGGAGATCGAGTAAAATGGAGAATAATAGATATTTAAAAATGTGATATATAACCATTATATTCGTTTGTACCTTTATCAACTTTTGAGAGTAGACTTATAGGACTTATTTTATGTAAAATTAGGTGCTGAATCCACTGGTGAAAACCGCAATGTCCTATCTTTGACCGTTTAGGTGATCGAGTAAAATGGAGAATAATAGGTATTTAAAAATGTGATATATATCCATTTTATTCGTTTGTACCTTTATCAATTCTTTAGAGTAGACTTATAGGACTAAATTTATGTAAAATGAGGTGCTGAATCCACTGGTGCAAACCGCAATGTCCTATCTTTGACCGTTTAGGTGATCGAGTAAAATGGAGAATAATAGGTATTTAAAAATGTGATATATAACCATTTTATTCGTTTGTACCTTTATCAACTTTTGAGAGTAGACTTATAGGACTTATTTTATGTAAAATAAGGTGCTGAATCCACTGGTGAAAACCGCAATGTCCTATCTTTAACCGTTTAAGAGAAAGAGTAAAGTGGAAAATAATAGATATTTAAAAATGTGATATATAACCATTTTATTCGTTTGTACCTTTACCAACTCTTTAGAGTAGACTTATAGGAATTATTTTATGTAAAATGAGGTGCTGAATCCACTGGTGAAAACCGCAAGGTCCTATCTTTAACCGATTAGGACATCGAGTAAAATGAAGAATAATAGATATTTAAAAATGTGATATATAAACCTTTTATTCGTTTGTACCTTTATCAACTTTTGAGAGTAGACTTATAGGACTTATAGTATGTAAATTAAGCTGCTTAATCCACTGGTGAAAACCGCAATGTCCTATCTTTAACCGTTTAGGACATCGAGTAAAATAGAGAATAATAGATATTTAAAAATGTGATATATAAACCTTTTATTCGTTTGTACCTTTATCAACTTTTGAGAGTAGACTTATAAGACTTATTTTATGTAAAATGAGGTGCTGAATTTACTGGTGAAAACCGCAATGTCCTATCTTTTACCGTTTAGGAGATAGAGTGAAATGGAGAATAATAGATATTTAAAAATGTGATATATTAACATTTTCTTCGTTTGTACCTTTATCAACTCGTTAGAGTAGACTTATAAGACTTATTTTATGTAAAATGAGGTGCTGAATCCACTGGTAAAAACCGCAATGTCCTATCTTTAACCGTTTAGGAGATCGAGTAAAATGGAGAAAAATAGATATTTAATTATGTGATATATTTACATTTTTTTCGTTTGTACTTTTATCAACTCTTTAGAGTAATCTTATAAGACTTATTTTATGTAAAATGAGGTGCTGAATCCACTGGTGAAAACCGCAATGTCCTATCTTTAACCGTTTAGGACATCGAGTAAAATGGAGAAAAATAGATATTTAATTATGTGATATATTTACATTTGTTTTGTTTGTACTTTTATCAACTCTTTAGAGTAATCTTATAAGACTTATTTTATGTAAAATGAGGTGCTGAATCCACTGGTGAAAACCGCAATGTTCTATCTTTAACCGTTTAGGAGATCGAGTAAAATGGAGAATAATAGATATTTAAAAATGTGATATATTAACATTTTTTCCGTTTGTACCTTTATCAACTCTTTAGAGTAGACTTATAAGACTTATTTTATGTAAAATGAGCTGCTGAATCCAGTGGTGAAAACCGCAATGTCCTATCTTTAACTGTTTAGGAGATCGAGTAAAATGGAGAATAATAGATATTTAAAAATGTGATATATAACCATTATATTCGTTTGTACCTTTATCAACTTTTGAGAGTAGACTTATAGGACTTATTTTATGTAAAATTAGGTGCTGAATCCACTGGTGAAAACCGCAATGTCCTATCTTTGACCGTTTAGGTGATCGAGTAAAATGGAGAATAATAGGTATTTAAAAATGTGATATATATATCCATTATATTCGTTTGTACCTTTATCAACTCTTTAGAGTAGACTTATAGGACTAAATTTATGTAAAATGAGGTGCTGAATCCACTGGTGAAAACCGCAATGTCCTATCTTTGACCGTTTAGGTGATCGAGTAAAATGGAGAATAATAGGTATTTAAAAATGTGATATATAACCATTTTATTCGTTTGTACCTTTATCATCTTTTGAGAGTAGACTTATAGGACTTATTTTATGTAAAATAAGGTGCTGAATCCACTGGTGAAAACCGCAATGTCCTATCTTTAACCGTTTAAGAGAAAGAGTAAAGTGGAAAATAATAGATATTTAAAAATGTGATATATAACCATTTTATTCGTTTGTACCTTTACCAACTCTTTAGAGTAGACTTATAGGAATTATTTTATGTAAAATGAGGTGCTGAATCCACTGGTGAAAACCGCAATGTCCTATCTTTAACCGTTTAGGACATCGAGTAAAATGGAGAATATTAGATATTTAAAAATGTGATATATAAACCTTTTATTCGTTTGTACCTTTATCAACTTTTGAGAGTAGACTTATAAGACTTATTTTATGTAAATTAAGGTGCTTAATCCACTGGTGAAAACCGCAATGTCCTATCTTTAACCGTTTAGGACATCGAGTAAAATGGAGAATATTAGATATTTAAAAATGTGATATATAAACCTTTTATTCGTTTGTACCTTTATCAACTTTTGAGAGTAAACTTATAAGACTTATTTTATGTAAAATGAGGTGCTGAATCCTCTGGTGAAAACCGCAATGTCCTATATTTAACCGTTTAGGACATCGAGTATAATGGAGAATATTAGATATTTAAAAATGTGATATGTAACTATCTTATACGTTTGTACTTTTATCAACTTTTGAGAGTAGACTTATAGGACTTATTCTATGTAAAATGAGGTGCTGCATCCACTGGTAAAAACCGCAATGTCCTATCTTTAACCGTTTAGGAGATCGAGTAAAATGGAGGATAATTGATATTTAAAAATGTGATATATAAACATTTTATTCGTTTGTACCTTTATCAACTCTTTAAAGTAGACTTATAGGACTTATTTTATGTAAAATAAGGTGCTGAATTCACTGGTGAAAACCGCAATGTCCAATCTTTGACCGTTTAGGTGATCGAATAAAATGGAGAATAATAGATATTTTAAAATGTGAAATATAACCATTTTATTCGTTTGTACCTTTATCAACTTTTGAGAGTAGACTTATAGGACTTATTTTATGTAAAATGAGGTGCTGAATCCACTGGTAAAAACCGCAATGTCCTATCTTTAACCGTTTAGGAGATCGAGTAAAATGGAGAAAAATAGATATTTAATTGTGTGATATATTTACATTTTTTTCGTTTGTACTTTTATCAACTCTTTAGAGTAATCTTATAAGACTTATTTTATGTAAAATGAGGTGCTGAATCCACTGGTGAAAACCGCAATGTCCTATCTTTAACCGTTTAGGACATCGAGTAAAATGGAGAATATTAAATATTTAAAAATGTGATATATAAACCTTTTATTCGTTTGTACCTTTATCAACTTTTGAGAGTAGACTTATAAGACTTATTTTATGTAAAATGAGGTGCTGAATCCACTGGTGAAAACCGCAATGTCCTATCTTTAACCGTTTAGGACATCGGGTAAAATGGAGAATAATAGATATTTAAAAATGTGATATATAAACATTTTATTCGTTTGTACCTTTATCAACTTTTGAGAGTAGGCTTATAGAACTTATTTTATGTAAAATGAGGTGCTGAATCCACTGGTGAAAACCGCAATGTCCTATCTTTAACCGATTAGGACATCGAGTAAAATGGAGAATAATAGATATTCAAAAATGTGATATATAACCATTTTATTCGTTTGTACCTTTATCAACTCTTTAGAGTAGACTTATAAGACTTATTTTATGTAAAATGAGATGCTGAATCCACTGGTGAAAACCGCAAGGTCCTATCTTTAACCGATTAGGACATCGAGTAAAATGAAGAATAATAGATATTTAAAAATGTGATATATAAACCTTTTATTCGTTTGTACCTTTATCAACTTTTGAGAGTAGACTTATAGGACTTATAGTATGTAAATTAAGCTGCTTAATCCACTGGTGAAAACCGCAATGTCCTATCTTTAACCGTTTAGGACATCGAGTAAAATAGAGAATAATAGATATTTAAAAATGAGATATATAAACCTTTTATTCGTTTGTACCTTTATCAACTCTTTAGAGTAGACTTATAAGACTTATTTTATGTAAAATGAGGTGCTGAATTAACTGGTGAAAACCGCAATCTCCTATCTTTGACCGTTTAGGTCATCGAATAAAATGGAGAATAATAGATATTCAAAAATGTGATATATAACCATTTTATTCGTTTGTACCTTTATCAACTTTTGTGAGTAGGCTTATAGAACTTATTTAATGTAAAATGAGGTGCTAAATTTACTGGTGAAAACCGCAATGTCCTATCTTTTACCGTTTAGGAGATAGAGTGAAATGGAGAATAATAGATATTTAAAAATGTGATATATTAACATTTTTTTCGTTTGTACCTTTATCAACTCGTTAGAGTAGACTTATAAGACTTATTTTATGTAAAATGAGGTGCTGAATCCACTGGTAAAAACCGCAATGTCCTATCTTTAACCGTTTAGGAGATCGAGTAAAATGGAGAAAAATAGATATTTAATTATGTGATATATTTACATTTTTTTCGTTTGTACTTTTATCAACTCTTTAGAGTAATCTTATAAGACTTATTTTATGTAAAATGAGGTGCTGAATCCACTGGTGAAAACCGCAATGTCCTATCTTTAACCGTTTAGGACATCGAGTAAAATGGAGAATATTAAATATTTAAAAATGTGATATATAAACCTTTTATTCGTTTGTACCTTTTTCAACTTTTGAGAGTAGACTTATAAGACTTATTTTATGTCCTATCTTTGACCGTTTAGGTCATCGAATAAAATGGAGAATAATAGATATTCAAAAATGTGATATATAACCATTATAATCGTTTGTACCTTTATCAACTTTTGAGGGTAGACTTATAGGACTTATTTTATGTAAAATAAGGTGCTGAATCCACTGGTGAAAACTGCAATGTCCTATCTTTGACCGTTTAGGTGATCGAATAAAATGGAGAATAATAGATATTTTAAAATGTGAAATATAACCATTTTATTTGTTTGTACCTTTATCAACTCTTTAGAGTAGACTTATAGGACTAAATTTATGTAAAATGAGGTGCTGAATCCACTGGTGAAAACCGCAATGTCCTATCTTTAACCATTTAGGAGATCGAGTAAAATGGAGAATAATAGATAATTAAAAATGTGATATATTAACATTTTTTTCGTTTGTACCTTTATCAACTCTTTAGAGTTGGCTTATAAGACTTATTTTATGTAAAATGAGGTGCTGAATCCACTGGTGAAAACCGCAATGTCCTATCTTTAACCGTTTAGGAGATCGAGTAAAATGGAGAATAATAGATATTTAAAAATGTGATATATAAACATTTTATTCGTTTGTACCTTTATCAACTTTTGAGAGTAGACTTATAGGACTTATAGTATGTAAATTAAGCTGTTTAATCCACTGGTGAAAACCGCAATGTCCTATCTTTAACCGTTTAGGACATCGAGTAAAATAGAGAATAATAGATATTTAAAAATGTGATATATAAACCTTTTATTCGTTTGTACCTTTATCAACTTTTGAGAGTAGACTTATAAGACTTATTTTATGCAAAATGAGGTGCTGAATCTACTGGTGAAAACCGCAATGTCCTATCTTTAACCGTTTAGGAGATCGAGTAAAATGGAGAATAATAGATATTTAAAAATGTGATATATAACCATTATATTCGTTTGTACCTTTATCAACTTTTGAGAGTAGACTTATAGGACTTATTTTATGTAAAATAAGGTGCTGAATCCACTGGTGAAAGCCGCAATGTCCTATCTTTGACTGTTTAGGTGATCGAGTAAAATGGAGAATAATAGGTATTTAAAAATGTGATATATATCCATTTTATTCGTTTGTACCTTTATCAACTCTTTAGAGTAGACTTATAGGACTAAATTTATGTAAAATGAGGTGCTGAATCCACTGGTGAAAACCGCAATGTCCTATCTTTGACCGTTTAGGTGATCGAGTAAAATGGAGAATAATAGGTATTTAAAAATGTGATATATAACCATTTTATTCGTTTGTACCTTTATCAACTTTTGAGAGTAGACTAATAGGACTTATTTTATGTAAAATAAGGTGCTGAATCCACTGGTGAAAACCGCAATGTCCTATCTTTAACCGTTTAAGAGAAAGAGTAAAGTGGAAAATAATAGATATTTAAAAATGTGATATATAACCATTTTATTCGTTTGTACCTTTACCAACTCTTTAGAGTAGACTTATAGGAATTATTTTATGTAAAATGAGGTGCTGAATCCACTGGTGAAAACCGCAATGTCCTATCTTTAACCGTTTAGGAGATCGAGTAAAATGGAGAATAATAGATAATTAAAAATGTGATATATTAACATTTTTTTCGTTTGTACCTTTATCAACTCTTTAGAGTTGGCTTATAAGACTTATTTTATGTAAAATGAGGTGCTGAATCCACTGGTGAAAACCGCAATGTCCTATCTTTAACCGTTTAGGAGATCGAGTAAAATGGAGAATAATAGATAATTAAAAATGTGATATATTAACATTTTTTTCGTTTGTACCTTTATCAACTTTTGAGAGTATTCTTATAAGACTTATTTTATTTAAAATGAGGTGCTGATTCCACTGGTAAAATCTGCAATGTCCTATCTTTAACCGTTTAGGACATCGAGTAAAATGGAGGATAATAGATATTTAAAAATGTGATATATAAACCTTTTATTCGTTTGTACCTTTATCAACTTTTGAGAGTAGACTTTTAAGACTTATTTTATGTAAAATGAGGTGCTTAATCTACTGGTGAAAACCGCAATGTCCTATCTTTAACCGTTTAGGAGATCGAGTAAAATGGAGAATATTAGATATTTAAAAATGTGATATATAAACCTTTTATTCGTTTGTACCTTTATCAACTTTTGAGAGTAGACTTATAAGACTTATTTTATGTAAAATGAGCTGCTGAATCCAGTGGTGAAAACCGCAATGTCCTATCTTTAACTGTTTAGGAGATCGAGTAAAATGGAGAATAATAGATATTTAAAAATGTGATATATAACCATTATATTCGTTTGTACCTTTATCAACTTTTGAGAGTAGACTTATAGGACTTATTTTATGTAAAATAAGGTGCTGAATCCACTGGTGAAAACCGCAATGTCCTATCTTTGACCGTTTAGGTGATCGAGTAAAATGGAGAATAATAGGTATTTAAAAATGTGATATGTATCCATTTTATTCGTTTGTACCTTTATCAACTCTTTAGAGTAGACTTATAGGACTAAATTTATGTAAAATGAGGTGCTGAATCCACTGGTGAAAACCGCAATGTCCTATCTTTGACCGTTTAGGTGATCGAGTAAAATGGAGAATAATAGGTATTTAAAAATGTGATATATAACCATTTTATTCGTTTGTACCTTTATCAACTTTTGAGAGTAGACTTATAGGACTTATTTTATGTAAAATAAGGTGCTGAATCCACTGGTGAAAACCGCAATGTCCTATCTTTAACCGTTTAAGAGAAAGAGTAAAGTGGAAAATAATAGATATTTAAAAATGTGATATATAACCATTTTATTCGTTTGTACCTTTACCAACTCTTTAGAGTAGACTTATAGGAATTATTTTATGTAAAATGAGGTGCTGAATCCACTGGTGAAAACTGCAATGTCCTATCTTTAACCGTTTAGGAGATCGAGTAAAATGGAGAATAATAGATATTTAAAAATGTGATATATTAACATTTTTTTCGTTTGTACCTTTATCAACCCTTTAGAGTAGACTTATAAGACTTATTTTATGTAAAATGAGGTGCTGAATCCACTGGTGAAAACCGCAATGTCCTATCTTTAACCGTTTAAGAGATCGAGTAAAATGGAGAATAATAGATAATTAAAAATGTGATATATTAACATTTCTTTCGTTTGTACCTTTATCAACTCTTTAGAGTTGGCTTACAAGACTTATTTTATGTAAAATGAGGTGCTGAATCCACTGGTGAAAACCGCAATGTCCTATCTTTGACCGTTTAGGTGATCGAGTAAAATGGAGAATAATAGGTATTTAAAAATGTGATATATAAACATTTTATTCGTTTGTACCTTTATCAACTTTTGAGAATCGACTTATAGGACTTATTTAATGTAAAATGAGGTGCTGAAACCACTGGTGAAAACCGCAATGTCCTATCTTTAACCGTTTAGGACATCGAGTAAAATGGAGAATAATAGATATTTAAAAATGTGATATATAACCATTTTATTCGTTTGTACCTTTATCAACTTTTGAGAGTAGACTTACAGGACTTATTTTATGTAAAATGAGCTGCTGAATCCAGTGGTGAAAACCGCAATGTCCTATCTTTAACCGTTTAGGAGATAGAGTGAAATGAAAATAATAGATATTTAAAAATGTGATATATTAACATTTTTTTCGTTTGTACCTTTATCAACTCGTTAGAGTAGACTTATCAGACTTATTTTATGTAAAATGAGGTGCTGAATCCACTGGTAAAAACCGCAATGTCCTATCTTTAACCGTTTAGGAGATCGAGTAAAGTGGAGAATAATAGATATTTAAAAATGTGATATATTAACATTTTTTTCGTTTGTACTTTTATCAACTCTTTAGAGTAGACTTATAAGACTTATTTTATGTAAAATAAGGTGCTGAATCCACTGGTGAAAACCGCAATGTAATATCTTTAACCGTTTAGGACATCGAGTAAAATGGAGAATATTTGATATTTAAAAATGTGATATATAAATCTTTTATTCGTTTGTACCTTTATCAACTTTTGAGAGTAGACTTATGAGACTTATTTTATGTAAAATGAGGTGCTGAATCCACTGGTGAAAACCGCAATGTCCTATCTTTGACCGTTTAGGTGATCGAGTAAAATGGAGAATAATAGGTATTTAAAAATGTGATATATAACCATTTTATTCGTTTGTACCTTTATCAACTTTTAAGAGTAGACTTATAGGACTTATTTTATGTAAAATAAGGTGCTGAATCCATTGGCGAAAACCGCAATGTCCTATTTTTAACCGTTTAGGACATCGAGTAAAATGGAGAATAATAGATATCTAAAAACGTGATATATAAACATTTTATTCGTTTGTACCTTTATCAACTTTTGAGAATCGACTTATAGGACTTATTTAATGTAAAATGAGGTGCTGAAACCACTGGTGAAAACCGCAATGTCCTATCTTTAACCGTTTAGGACATCGAGTAAAATGGAGAATAATAGATATTTAAAAATGTGATATATAACCATTTTATTCGTTTGTACCTTTATCAACTTTTGAGAGTAGACTTACAGGACTTATTTTATGTAAAATGAGCTGCTGAATCCAGTGGTGAAAACCGCAATGTCCTATCTTTAACTGTTTAGGAGATCGAGTAAAATGGAGAATAATAGATATTTAAAAATGTGATATATAACCATTTTATCCGTTTGTACCTTTATCAACTTTTGAGAGTAGACTTATAAGACTTATTTTATGTAAAATGAGGTGCTGAATCCTTTGGTGAAAACCGCAATGTCCTATCTTTAACCGTTTAGGAGATAGAGTGAAATGAAAATAATAGATATTTAAAAATGTGATATATTAACATTTTTTCCGTTTGTACCTTTATCAACTCGTTAGAGTAGACTTATCAGACTGATTTTATGTAAAATGAGGTGCTGAATCCACTGGTAAAAACCGCAATGTCCTATCTTTAACCGTTTAGGAGATCGAGTAAAGTGGAGAATAATAGATATTTAAAAATGTGATATATTAACATTTTTTTCGTTTGTACTTTTATCAACTCTTTAGAGTAGACTTATAAGACTTATTTTATGTAAAGTAAGGTGCTGAATCCACTGGTGAAAACCGCAATGTCCTATCTTTAACCGTTTAGGACATCGAGTAAAATGGAGAATATTAGATATTTAAAAATGTGATATATAAATCTTTTATTCGTTTGTACCTTTATCAACTTTTGAGAGTAGACTTATGAGACTTATTTTATGTAAAATGAGGTGCTGAATCTACTGGTGAAAACCGCAATGTCCTATCTTTAACCGTTTAGGAGATCGAGTAAAATGGAGAATAATAAATATTTAAAAATGTGATATATAAACATTTTATTCGTTTGTACCTTTATCAACTTTTGAGAGTAGACTTATAAGACTTATTTTATGTAAAATGAGGTGCTGAATCCACTGGTGAAAACCGCAATGTCCTACCTTTGACCGTTTAGGTGATCGAGTAAAATGGAGAATAATAGGTATTTAAAAGGGCACATGGTTCTCTAGTGAAAATGGCGGGAACTAAATTTTCAAAAAAAACAAACAGTAGCGCCCTCTGGAGGAATTTTCCTAAAGCTGTTGCAGTTTTTCAAAATTTTTTTTGCTGTTTTGCGACGTTTTGCGATTTATTTGTCATTATTCATTTGTCAATATTAATTAATGTGTGTTCTGCATATTTGGGCATATATGACAATGATCGTCGTTTGGTTGACCATTTCAGTTTATACTTATCTTTTCACGATGAATTAAAAAAACCCATTTTATATTTAAATTTTGAATTGTTTTCAAAAAAATGCTGAATTTGCACAATTAGACATATGCGCTCTCTGAATTCTGAAGTAGACGCAGGCGCACTCTCTTAAAATGTTGCGCAAAGTACAAAAATTCAAGGTTTCTCGCCAGAATGTTTATATAATAAAAAGTGTCAGATTTCACTGATAAAAAAGTGATTTTAAGAACAGCAATTGACCTACATGGCTCATTTTTCACAATAAGGAAGAAAAAACACCGATAAAAAGAATGTTAGATTTGGATTTTTGATTTTTTGTGTTAAAAAAAATTTTACTTGATTGGTAAGTTTATTTCTTTTCTTTCTTCTCTTTAAAAGAAATAATCAAAAAACGGAAGCTAACATTTTTCTTAGAATTTCTTCCTCTATCTCCCTGAATTTATTCATTTCGCTGCAACTAGTATTAACGGAGCAAATTTTTACAGTTTTTTTACCGACTCATGTGCCCTTTTAAAAATGTGATATATAACCATTTTATTCGTTTGTACCTTTATCAACTTTTGAGAGTAGACTTATAGGACTTATTTTATGTAAAATAAGGTGCTGAATCCACTGGCGAAAACCGCAATGTCCTATCTTTAACCGTTTAGGACATCGAGTAAAATGGAGAATAATAGATATTTAAAAACGTGATATATAAACATTTTATTCGTTTGTACCTTTATCAACTTTTGAGAATCGACTTATAGGACTTATTTAATGTAAAATGAGGTGCTGAAACCACTGGTGAAAACCGCAATGTCCTATCTTTAACCGTTTAGGACATCGAGTAAAATGGAGAATAATAGATATTTAAAAATGTGATATATAACCATTTTATTCGTTTGTACCTTTATTAACTTTTGAGAGTAGACTTACAGGACTTATTTTATGTAAAATGAGCTGCTGAATCCAGTGGTATAAACCGCAATGTCCTATCTTTAACTGTTTAGGAGATAGAGTGAAATGAAAATAATAGATATTTAAAAATGTGATATATTAACATTTTTTTCGTTTGTACCTTTATCAACTCGTTAGAGTAGACTTATCAGACTTATTTTATGTAAAATGAGGTGCTGAATCCACTGGTAAAAATTGCAATGTCCTATCTTTAACCGTTTAGGAGATCGAGTAAAGTGGAGAATAATAGATATTTAAAAATGTGATATATTAACATTTTTTTCGTTTGTACTTTTATCAACTCTTTAGAGTAGACTTATAAGACTTATTTTATGTAAAATAAGGTGCTGAATCCACTGGTGAAAACCGCAATGTCCTATCTTTGACCGTTTAGGTGATCGAGTAAAATGGAGAATAATAGATATTTAAAAATGTGATATATAACCATTTTATTCGTTTGTACCTTTATCAACTCTTTAGAGTAGACTTATAGGAATTATTTTATGTAAAATGAGGTGCTGAATCCACTGGTGAAAACCGCAATGTCCTATCTTTAACCGTTTAGGAGATCGAGTAAAATGGAGAATAATAGATATTTAAAAATGTGATATATTAACATTTTTTTCGTTTGTACCTTTATCAACTCTTTAGAGTAGACTTATAAGACTTATTTTATGTAAAATGAGGTGCTGAATCCACTGGTGAAAACCGCAATGTCCTATCTTTAACCGTTTAGGAGATAGAGTGACATGAAAATAATAGATATTTAAAAATGTGATATATTAACATTTTTTTCGTTTGTACCTTTATCAACTCGTAAGAGTAGACTTATCAGACTTATTTTATGTAAAATGAGGTGCTGAATCCACTGGTGAAAACCGCAATGTCCTATCTTTAACCGTTTAGGAGATCGAGTAAAATGGAGAATAATAAATATTTAAAAATGTGATATATAAACATTTTATTCGTTTGTACCTTTATCAACTTTTGAGAGTAGACTTATAAGACTTATTTTATGTAAAATGAGGTGCTGAATCCACTGGTGAAAACCGCAATGTCCTACCTTTGACCGTTTAGGTGATCGAGTAAAATGGAGAATAATAGGTATTTAAAAATGTGATATATAACCATTTTATTCGTTTGTACCTTTATCAACTTTTGAGAGTAGACTTATAGGACTTATTTTATGTAAAATAAGGTGCTGAATCCACTGGCGAAAACCGCAATGTCCTATCTTTAACCGTTTAGGACATCGAGTAAAATGGAGAATAATAGATATTTAAAAACGTGATATATAAACATTTTATTCGTTTGTACCTTTATCAACTTTTGAGAATCGACTTATAGGACTTATTTAATGTAAAATGAGGTGCTGAAACCACTGGTGAAAACCGCAATGTCCTATCTTTAACCGTTTAGGAGATCGAGTAAAATGGAGAATAATAAATATTTAAAAATGTGATATATAAACATTTTATTCGTTTGTACCTTTATCAACTTATGAGAGTAGACTTATAAGACTTATTTTGGTGAAATCCGCAATGTCCTATCTTTAACCGTTTAGGACATCGAGTAAAATGGAGAATAATAGATATTTAAAAACGTGATATATAAACATTTTATTCGTTTGTACCTTTATCAATTCTTGAGAGTAGACTTATAGGACTTGTTTTATGTAAAATAAGGTGCTGAATCCACTGGTGAAAACCGCAATGCCCTATCTTTGACCGTTTAGGTGATCGAGTAAAATGGAGAATAATAGGTATTAAAAAATGTGATATATATCCATTTTATTCGTTTGTACCTTTATCAACTCTTTAGAGTAGACTTATAGGACTAAATTTATGTAAAATGAGGTGCTGAATCCACTGGTGAAAACCGCAATGTCCTATCTTTGACCGTTTAGGTGATCGAGTAAAATGGAAAATAATAGGTATTTAAAAATGTGATATATAACCATTTTATTCGTTTGTACCTTTATCAACTTTTGAGAGTAGACTTATAGGACTTATTTTATGTAAAATAAGGTGCTGAATCCACTGGCGAAAACCGCAATGTCCTATTTTTAACCGTTTAGGACATCGAGTAAAATGGAGAATAATAGATATTTAAAAACGTGATATATAAACATTTTATTCGTTTGTACCTTTATCAACTTTTGAGAATCGACTTATAGGACTTATTTAATGTAAAATGAGGTGCTGAAACCACTGGTGAAAACCGCAATGTCCTATCTTTAACCGTTTAGGACATCGAGTAAAATGGAGAATAATAGATATTTAAAAATGTGATATATAACCATTTTATTCGTTTGTACCTTTATCAACTTTTGAGAGTAGACTTACAGGACTTATTTTATGTAAAATGAGCTGCTGAATCCAGTGGTGAAAACCGCAATGTCCTATCTTTAACTGTTTAGGAGATCGAGTAAAATGGAGAATAATAGATATTTAAAAATGTGATATATAACCATTTTATTCGTTTGTACCTTTATCAACTTTTGAGAGTAGACTTATAAGACTTATTTTATGTAAAATGAGCTGCTGAATCCACTGGTGAAAACCGCAATGTCCTATCTTTAACCGTTTAGGAGATAGAGTGAAATGAAAATAATAGATATTTAAAAATGTGATATATTAACATTTTTTCCGTTTGTACCTTTATCAACTCGTTAGAGTAGACTTATCAGACTGATTTTATGTAAAATGAGGTGCTGAATCCACTGGTAAAAACCGCAATGTCCTATCTTTAACCGTTTAGGAGATCGAGTAAAGTGGAGAATAATAGATATTTAAAAATGTGATATATTAACATTTTTTTCGTTTGTACTTTTATCAACTCTTTAGAGTAGACTTATAAAACTTATTTTATGTAAAATAAGGTGCTGAATCCACTGGTGAAAACCGCAATGTCCTATCTTTGACCGTTTAGGTGATCGAGTAAAATGGAGAATAATAGATATTTAAAAATGTGATATATAACCATTTTATTCGTTTGTACCTTTATCAACTCTTTAGAGTAGACTTATAGGAATTATTTTATGTAAAATGAGGTGCTGAATCCACTGGTGAAAACCGCAATGTCCTATCTTTAACCGTTTAGGAGATCGAGTAAAATGGAGAATAATAGATATTTAAAAATGTGATATATTAACATTTTTTTCGTTTGTACCTTTATCAACTCTTTAGAGTAGACTTATAAGACTTATTTTATGTAAAATGAGGTGCTGAATCCACTGGTGAAAACCGCAATGTCCTATCTTTAACCGTTTAGGAGATAGAGTGACATGAAAATAATAGATATTTAAAAATGTGATATATTAACATTTTTTTCGTTTGTACCTTTATCAACTCGTAAGAGTAGACTTATCAGACTTATTTTATGTAAAATGAGGTGCTGAATCCACTGGTGAAAACCGCAATGTCCTATCTTTAACCGTTTAGGAGATCGAGTAAAATGGAGAATAATAAATATTTAAAAATGTGATATATAAACATTTTATTAGTTTGTACCTTTATCAACTTTTGAGAGTAGACTTATAAGACTTATAATGTAAAATGAGGTGCTGAATCCACTGGTGAAATCCACAATGTCCTATCTTTAACCGTTTAGGACATCGAGTAAAATGGAGAATAATAGATATTTAAAAACGTGATATATAAACATTTTATTCGTTTGTACCTTTATCAATTCTTGAGAGTAGACTTAGAGGACTTATTTTATGTAAAATAAGGTTCTGAATCCACTGGTGAAATCCGCAATGTCCTATCTTTGACCGTTTAGGTGATCGAGTAAAATGGAGAATAATAAATATTTAAAAATGTGATATATAAACCTTTTATTCGTTTGTACCTTTATCAACTTTTGAGAGTAGACTTATAGGACTTATTTTATGTAAAATAAGCTGCTGAATCCAGTGGTAAAAACCGCAATGTCCTATCTTTAACTGTTTAGGAGATCGAGTAAAATGGAGAATAATAGATATTTAAAAATGTGATATATTAACATTTTTTTCGTTTGTACCTTTATCAACTCTTTAGAGTAGACTTATAGGACTAAATTTATGTAAAATGAGGTGCTGAATCCACTGGTGAAAACCGCAATGTCCTATCTTTGACCGTTTAGGTGATCGAGTAAAATGGAGAATAATAGGTATTTAAAAATGTGATATATAACCATTTTATTCGTTTGTACCTTTATCAACTTTTGAGAGTAGACTTATAAGACTTATTTTATGTAAAATGAGGTGCTGAATCCACTGGTGAAAACCGCAATGTCCTATCTTTAACCGTTTAGGAGATAGAGTGAAATGAAAATAATAGATATTTAAAAATGTGATATATTAACATTTTTTTCGTTTGTACCTTTATCAACTCGTTAGAGTAGACTTATCAGACTTATTTTATGTAAAATGAGGTGCTGAATCCACTGGTAAAAACCGCAATGTCCTATCTTTAACCGTTTAGGAGATCGAGTAAAGTGGAGAATAATAGATATTTAATAATGTGATATATTAACATTTTTTTCGTTTGTACTTTTATCAACTCTTTAGAGTAGACTTATCAGACTTATTTTATGTAAAATGAGGTGCTGAATCCACTGGTAAAAACCGCAATGTCCTATCTTTAACCGTTTAGGAGATCGAGTAAAGTGGAGAATAATAGATATTTAAAAATGTGATATATTAACATTTTTTTCGTTTGTACTTTTATCAACTCTTTAGAGAAGACTTATAAGACTTATTTTATGTAAAATAAGGTGCTGAATCCACTGGTGAAAACCGCAATGTCCTATCTTTAACCGTTTAGGACATCGAGTAAAATGGAGAATATTAGATATTTAAAAATGTGATATATAAATCTTTTATTCGTTTGTACCTTTATCAACTTTTGAGAGTAGACTTATGAGACTTATTTTATGTAAAATGAGGTGCTGAATCCACTGGTGAAAACCGCAATGTCCTATCTTTTACCGTTTAGGAGATCGAGTAAAATGGAGAATAATAGATATTTAAAAATGTGATATATAACCATTTTATTCGTTTGTACCTTTATCAACTTTTGAGAGTAGACTTATAAGACTTATTTTATGTAAAATGAGGTGCTGAATCCACTGGTGAAAACCGCAATGTTCTATCTTTAACCGTTTAGGAGATAGAGTGAAATGAAAATAATAGATATTTAAAAATGTGATATATTAACATTTTTTTCGTTTGTACCTTTATCAACTCGTTAGAGTAGACTTATCAGACTTATTTTATGTAAAATGAGGTGCTGAATCCACTGGTAAAAACCGCAATGTCCTATCTTTAACCGTTTAGGAGATCGAGTAAAGTGGAGAATAATAGATATTTAAAAATGTGATATATTAACATTTTTTTCGTTTGTACTTTTATCAACTCTTTAGAGAAGACTTATAAGACTTATTTTATGTAAAATAAGGTGCTGAATCCACTGGTGAAAACCGCAATGTCCTATCTTTAACCGTTTAGGACATCGAGTAAAATGGAGAATATTAGATATTTAAAAATGTGATATATAAATCTTTTATTCGTTTGTACCTTTATCAACTTTTGAGAGTAGACTTATGAGACTTATTTTATGTAAAATGAGGTGCTGAATCCACTGGTGAAAACCGCAATGTCCTATCTTTTACCGTTTAGGAGATCGAGTAAAATGGAGAATAATAAATATTTAAAAATGTGATATATAAACATTTTATTCGTTTGTACCTTTATCAACTTTTGAGAGTAGACTTATAAGACTTATTTTATGTAAAATGAGGTGCTGAATCCACTGGCGAAAACCGCAATGTCCTATCTTTAACCGTTTAGGACATCGAGTAAAATGGAGAATAATAGATATTTAAAAACGTGATATATAAACATTTTATTCGTTTGTACCTTTATCAACTTTTGAGAATCGACTTATAGGACTTATTTAATGTAAAATGAGGTGCTGAAACCACTGGTGAAAACCGCAATGTCCTATCTTTAACCGTTTAGGACATCGAGTGAAATGGAGAATAATAGATATTTAAAAATGTGATATATAACCATTTTATTCGTTTGTACCTTTATCAACTTTTGAGAGTAGACTTATAGGACTTATTTTATGTAAAATAAGGTGCTGAATTCACTGGTGAAAACCGCAATGTCCTATCGTTGACCGTTTAGGTGATCGAGTAAAATGGAGAATAATAGGTATTTAAAAATGTGATATATATCAATTTTATTCGTTTGTACCTTTATCAACTCTTTAGAGTAGACTTATAGGACTAAATTTATGTAAAATGAGGTGCTGAATCCACTGGTGAAAACCGCAATGTCCTATCTTTGACCGTTTAGGTGATCGAGTAAAATGGAGAATAATAGGTATTTAAAATGTGATATAGAACCATTTTATTCGTTTGTACCTTTATCAACTTTTGAGAGTAGACTTATAGGACTTATTTTATGTAAAATAAGGTGCTGAATCCACTGGTGAAAACCGCAATGTCCTATCTTTAACCGTTTAAGAGAAAGAGTAAAGTGGAAAATAATAGATATTTAAAAATGTGATATATAACCATTTTATTCGTTTGTACCTTTACCAACTCTTTAGAGTAGACTTATAGAAATTATTTTATGTAAAATGAGGTGCTGAATCCACTGGTGAAAACCGCAATGTCCTATCTTTAACCGTTTAGGAGATCGAGTAAAATGAAGAATAATAGATATTTAAAAATGTGATATTTTAACATTTTTTTCGTTTGTACCTTTATCAACTCTTTAGAGTAGACTTATAAGACTTATTTTATGTAAAATGAGGTGCTAAATCCACTGGTGAAAACCGCAATGTCCTATCTTTAACCGTTTAGGAGATCGAGTAAAATGGAGAATAATAAATATTTAAAAATGTGATATATAAACATTTTATTAGTTTGTACCTTTATCAACTTTTGAGAGTAGACTTATAAGACTTATTTTATGTAAAATGAGGTGCTGAATCCACTGGTGAAATCCGCAATGTCCTATCTTTAACCGTTTAGGACATCGAGTAAAATGGAGAATAATAGATATTTAAAAACGTGATATATAAACATTTTATTCGTTTGTACCTTTATCAATTCTTGAGAGTAGACTTATAGGACTTATTTTATGTAAAATAAGGTTCTGAATCCACTGGTGAAATCCGCAATGTCCTATCTTTGACCGTTTAGGTGATCGAGTAAAATGGAGAATTATAAATATTTAAAAATGTGATATATAAACATTTTATTCGTTTGTACCTTTATCAACTTTTGAGAGTAGACTTGTAAGACTTATTTTATGTAAAATGAGGTGCTGAATCCACTGGTGAAATCCGCAATGTCCTATCTTTAACCATTTAGGACATCGAGTAAAATGGAGAATATTAGATATTTAAAAATGTGATATATAAACCTTTTATTCGTTTGTACCTTTATCAACTTTTGAGAGTAGACTTATAAGACTTATTTTATGTAAAATGAGGTGCTGAATCCACTGGTGAAATCCGCAATGTCCTATCTTTAACCATTTAGGACATCGAGTAAAATGGAGAATATTAGATATTTAAAAATGTGATATATAAACCTTTTATTCGTTAGTACCTTTATCAACTTTTGAGAGTAGACTTATAGGACTTATTTTATGTAAAATGAGCTGCTGAATCCAGTGGTAAAAACCGCAATGTCCTATCTTTAACTGTTTAGGAGATCGAGTAAAATGGAGAATAATAGATATTTAAAAATGTGATATATAACCATTATATTCGTTTGTACCTTTATCAACTTTTGAGAGTAGACTTATAGGACTTATTTTATGTAAAATAAGGTGCTGAATTCACTGGTGAAAACCGCAATGTCCTATCTTTAACTGTTTAGGAGATCGAGTAAAATGGAGAATAATAGATATTTAAAAATGTGATATATAACCATTATATTCGTTTGTACCTTTATCAACTTTTGAGAGTAGACTTAGAGGACTTATTTTATGTAAAATAAGGTTCTGAATCCACTGGTGAAATCCGCAATGTCCTATCTTTGACCGTTTAGGTGATCGAGTAAAATGGAGAATAATAAATATTTAAAAATGTGATATATAAACCTTTTATTCGTTTGTACCTTTATCAACTTTTGAGAGTAGACTTATAGGACTTATTTTATGTAAAATAAGCTGCTGAATCCAGTGGTAAAAACCGCAATGTCCTATCTTTAACTGTTTAGGAGATCGAGTAAAATGGAGAATAATAGATATTTAAAAATGTGATATATAACCATTATATTCGTTTGTACCTTTATCAACTTTTGAGAGTAGACTTAGAGGACTTATTTTATGTAAAATAAGGTTCTGAATCCACTGGTGAAATCCGCAATGTCCTATCTTTGACCGTTTAGGTGATCGAGTAAAATGGAGAATAATAAATATTTAAAAATGTGATATATAAACCTTTTATTCGTTTGTACCTTTATCAACTTTTGAGAGTAGACTTATAGGACTTATTTTATGTAAAATAAGCTGCTGAATCCAGTGGTAAAAACCGCAATGTCCTATCTTTAACTGTTTAGGAGATCGAGTAAAATGGAGAATAATAGATATTTAAAAATGTGATATATTAACATTTTTTTCGTTTGTACCTTTATCAACTCTTTAGAGTAGACTTATAGGACTAAATTTATGTAAAATGAGGTGCTGAATCCACTGGTGAAAACCGCAATGTCCTATCTTTAACCGTTTAGGACATCGAGTAAAATGGAGAATAATAGATATTTAAAAATGTGATATATAACCATTTTATTCGTTTGTACCTTTATTAACTTTTGAGAGTAGACTTACAGGACTTATTTTATGTAAAATGAGCTGCTGAATCCAGTGGTATAAACCGCAATGTCCTATCTTTAACTGTTTAGGAGATAGAGTGAAATGAAAATAATAGATATTTAAAAATGTGATATATTAACATTTTTTTCGTTTGTACCTTTATCAACTCGTTAGAGTAGACTTATCAGACTTATTTTATGTAAAATGAGGTGCTGAATCCACTGGTAAAAATTGCAATGTCCTATCTTTAACCATTTAGGACATCGAGTAAAATGGAGAATATTAGATATTTAAAAATGTGATATATAAACCTTTTATTCGTTTGTACCTTTATCAACTTTTGAGAGTAGACTTATAGGACTTATTTTATGTAAAATGAGCTGCTGAATCCAGTGGTAAAAACCGCAATGTCCTATCTTTAACTGTTTAGGAGATCGAGTAAAATGGAGAATAATAGATATTTAAAAATGTGATATATAACCATTATATTCGTTTGTACCTTTATCAACTTTTGAGAGTAGACTTAGAGGACTTATTTTATGTAAAATAAGGTTCTGAATCCACTGGTGAAATCCGCAATGTCCTATCTTTGACCGTTTAGGTGATCGAGTAAAATGGAGAATAATAAATATTTAAAAATGTGATATATAAACCTTTTATTCGTTTGTACCTTTATCAACTTTTGAGAGTAGACTTATAGGACTTATTTTATGTAAAATAAGCTGCTGAATCCAGTGGTAAAAACCGCAATGTCCTATCTTTAACTGTTTAGGAGATCGAGTAAAATGGAGAATAATAGATATTTAAAAATGTGATATATTAACATTTTTTTCGTTTGTACCTTTATCAACTCTTTAGAGTAGACTTATAGGACTAAATTTATGTAAAATGAGGTGCTGAATCCACTGGTGAAAACCGCAATGTCCTATCTTTGACCGTTTAGGTGATCGAGTAAAATGGAGAATAATAGGTATTTAAAAATGTGATATATAACCATTTTATTCGTTTGTACCTTTATCAACTTTTGAGAGTAGACTTATAGGACTTATTTTATGTAAAATAAGGTACTGAATCCACTGGTAAAAACCGCAATGTCCTATCTTTAACCGTTTAGGAGATCGAGTAAAGTGGAGAATAATAGATATTTAAAAATGTGATATATTAACATTTTTTTCGTTTGTACCTTTATCAACTTTTGAGAGTAGACTTATAGGACTTATTTTATGTAAAATGAGGTGCTGAATCCACTGGTAAAAACCGCAATGTCCTATCTTTAACCGTTTAGGAGATCGAGTAAAGTGGAGAATAATAGATATTTAAAAATGTGATATATTAACATTTTTTTCGTTTGTACTTTTATCAACTCTTTAGAGTAGACTTATCAGACTTATTTTATGTAAAATGAGGTGCTGAATCCACTGGTAAAAACCGCAATGTCCTATCTTTAACCGTTTAGGAGATCGAGTAAAGTGGAGAATAATAGATATTTAAAAATGTGATATATTAACATTTTTTTCGTTTGTACTTTTATCAACTCTTTAGAGAAGACTTATAAGACTTATTTTATGTAAAATAAGGTGCTGAATCCACTGGTGAAAACCGCAATGTCCTATCTTTAACCGTTTAGGACATCGAGTAAAATGGAGAATATTAGATATTTAAAAATGTGATATATAAATCTTTTATTCGTTTGTACCTTTATCAACTTTTGAGAGTAGACTTATGAGACTTATTTTATGTAAAATGAGGTGCTGAATCCACTGGTGAAAACCGCAATGTCCTATCTTTTACCGTTTAGGAGATCGAGTAAAATGGAGAATAATAAATATTTAAAAATGTGATATATAAACATTTTATTCGTTTGTACCTTTATCAACTTTTGAGAGTAGACTTATAAGACTTATTTTATGTAAAATGAGGTGCTGAATCCACTGGCGAAAACCGCAATGTCCTATCTTTAACCGTTTAGGACATCGAGTAAAATGGAGAATAATAGATATTTAAAAACGTGATATATAAACATTTTATTCGTTTGTACCTTTATCAACTTTTGAGAATCGACTTATAGGACTTATTTAATGTAAAATGAGGTGCTGAAACCACTGGTGAAAACCGCAATGTCCTATCTTTAACCGTTTAGGACATCGAGTAAAATGGAGAATAATAGATATTTAAAAATGTGATATATAACCATTTTATTCGTTTGTACGTTTATCAACTTTTGAGAGTAGACTTATAGGACTTATTTTATGTAAAATAAGGTGCTGAATTCACTGGTGAAAACCGCAATGTCCTATCTTTGACCGTTTAGGTGATCGAGTAAAATGGAGAATAATAGGTATTTAAAAATGTGATATATATCAATTTTATTCGTTTGTACCTTTATCAACTCTTTAGAGTAGACTTATAGGACTAAATTTATGTAAAATGAGGTGCTGAATCCACTGGTGAAAACCGCAATGTCCTATCTTTGACCGTTTAGGTGATCGAGTAAAATGGAGAATAATAGGTATTTAAAATGTGATATAGAACCATTTTATTCGTTTGTACCTTTATCAACTTTTGAGAGTAGACTTATAGGACTTATTTTATGTAAAATAAGGTGCTGAATCCACTGGTGAAAACCGCAATGTCCTATCTTTAACCGTTTAAGAGAAAGAGTAAAGTGGAAAATAATAGATATTTAAAAATGTGATATATAACCATTTTATTCGTTTGTACCTTTACCAACTCTTTAGAGTAGACTTATAGAAATTATTTTATGTAAAATGAGGTGCTGAATCCACTGGTGAAAACCGCAATGTCCTATCTTTAACCGTTTAGGAGATCGAGTAAAATGAAGAATAATAGATATTTAAAAATGTGATATATTAACATTTTTTTCGTTTGTACCTTTATCAACTCTTTAGAGTAGACTTATAAGACTTATTTTATGTAAAATGAGGTGCTAAATCCACTGGTGAAAACCGCAATGTCCTATCTTTAACCGTTTAGGAGATCGAGTAAAATGGAGAATAATAAATATTTAAAAATGTGATATATAAACATTTTATTAGTTTGTACCTTTATCAACTTTTGAGAGTAGACTTATAAGACTTATTTTATGTAAAATGAGGTGCTGAATCCACTGGTGAAATCCGCAATGTCCTATCTTTAACCGTTTAGGACATCGAGTAAAATGGAGAATAATAGATATTTAAAAACGTGATATATAAACATTTTATTCGTTTGTACCTTTATCAATTCTTGAGAGTAGACTTATAGGACTTATTTTATGTAAAATAAGGTTCTGAATCCACTGGTGAAATCCGCAATGTCCTATCTTTGACCGTTTAGGTGATCGAGTAAAATGGAGAATTATAAATATTTAAAAATGTGATATATAAACATTTTATTCGTTTGTACCTTTATCAACTTTTGAGAGTAGACTTATAAGACTTATTTTATGTAAAATGAGGTGCTGAATCCACTGGTGAAATCCGCAATGTCCTATCTTTAACCATTTAGGACATCGAGTAAAATGGAGAATATTAGATATTTAAAAATGTGATATATAAACCTTTTATTCGTTTGTACCTTTATCAACTTTTGAGAGTAGACTTATAAGACTTATTTTATGTAAAATGAGGTGCTGAATCCACTGGTGAAATCCGCAATGTCCTATCTTTAACCATTTAGGACATCGAGTAAAATGGAGAATATTAGATATTTAAAAATGTGATATATAAACCTTTTATTCGTTTGTACCTTTATCAACTTTTGAGAGTAGACTTATAGGACTTATTTTATGTAAAATGAGCTGCTGAATCCAGTGGTAAAAACCGCAATGTCCTATCTTTAACTGTTTAGGAGATCGAGTAAAATGGAGAATAATAGATATTTAAAAATGTGATATATAACCATTATATTCGTTTGTACCTTTATCAACTTTTGAGAGTAGACTTATAGGACTTATTTTATGTAAAATAAGGTGCTGAATTCACTGGTGAAAACCGCAATGTCCTATCTTTAACTGTTTAGGAGATCGAGTAAAATGGAGAATAATAGATATTTAAAAATGTGATATATAACCATTATATTCGTTTGTACCTTTATCAACTTTTGAGAGTAGACTTAGAGGACTTATTTTATGTAAAATAAGGTTCTGAATCCACTGGTGAAATCCGCAATGTCCTATCTTTGTCCGTTTAGGTGATCGAGTAAAATGGAGAATAATAAATATTTAAAAATGTGATATATAAACCTTTTATTCGTTTGTACCTTTATCAACTTTTGAGAGTAGACTTATAGGACTTATTTTATGTAAAATAAGCTGCTGAATCCAGTGGTAAAAACCGCAATGTCCTATCTTTAACTGTTTAGGAGATCGAGTAAAATGGAGAATAATAGATATTTAAAAATGTGATATATAACCATTATATTCGTTTGTACCTTTATCAACTTTTGAGAGTAGACTTAGAGGACTTATTTTATGTAAAATAAGGTTCTGAATCCACTGGTGAAATCCGCAATGTCCTATCTTTGACCGTTTAGGTGATCGAGTAAAATGGAGAATAATAAATATTTAAAAATGTGATATATAAACCTTTTATTCGTTTGTACCTTTATCAACTTTTGAGAGTAGACTTATAGGACTTATTTTATGTAAAATAAGCTGCTGAATCCAGTGGTAAAAACCGCAATGTCCTATCTTTAACTGTTTAGGAGATCGAGTAAAATGGAGAATAATAGATATTTAAAAATGTGATATATTAACATTTTTTTCGTTTGTACCTTTATCAACTCTTTAGAGTAGACTTATAGGACTAAATTTATGTAAAATGAGGTGCTGAATCCACTGGTGAAAACCGCAATGTCCTATCTTTAACCGTTTAGGACATCGAGTAAAATGGAGAATAATAGATATTTAAAAATGTGATATATAACCATTTTATTCGTTTGTACCTTTATTAACTTTTGAGAGTAGACTTACAGGACTTATTTTATGTAAAATGAACTGCTGAATCCAGTGGTATAAACCGCAATGTCCTATCTTTAACTGTTTAGGAGATAGAGTGAAATGAAAATAATAGATATTTAAAAATGTGATATATTAACATTTTTTCCGTTTGTACCTTTATCAACTCGTTAGAGTAGACTTATCAGACTTATTTTATGTAAAATGAGGTGCTGAATCCACTGGTAAAAATTGCAATGTCCTATCTTTAACCATTTAGGACATCGAGTAAAATGGAGAATATTAGATATTTAAAAATGTGATATATAAACCTTTTATTCGTTTGTACCTTTATCAACTTTTGAGAGTAGACTTATAGGACTTATTTTATGTAAAATGAGCTGCTGAATCCAGTGGTAAAAACCGCAATGTCCTATCTTTAACTGTTTAGGAGATCGAGTAAAATGGAGAATAATAGATATTTAAAAATGTGATATATAACCATTATATTCGTTTGTACTTTTATCAACTTTTGAGAGTAGACTTAGAGGACTTATTTTATGTAAAATAAGGTTCTGAATCCACTGGTGAAATCCGCAATGTCCTATCTTTGACCGTTTAGGTGATCGAGTAAAATGGAGAATAATAAATATTTAAAAATGTGATATATAAACCTTTTATTCGTTTGTACCTTTATCAACTTTTGAGAGTAGACTTATAGGACTTATTTTATGTAAAATAAGCTGCTGAATCCAGTGGTAAAAACCGCAATGTCCTATCTTTAACTGTTTAGGAGATCGAGTAAAATGGAGAATAATAGATATTTAAAAATGTGATATATTAACATTTTTTTCGTTTGTACCTTTATCAACTCTTTAGAGTAGACTTATAGGACTAAATTTATGTAAAATGAGGTGCTGAATCCACTGGTGAAAACCGCAATGTCCTATCTTTGACCGTTTAGGTGATCGAGTAAAATGGAGAATAATAGGTATTTAAAAATGTGATATATAACCATTTTATTCGTTTGTACCTTTATCAACTTTTGAGAGTAGACTTATAGGACTTATTTTATGTAAAATAAGGTGCTGAATCCACTGGCGAAAACCGCAATGTCCTATCTTTAACCGTTTAGGAGATCGAGTAAAATGGAGAATAATAGATATTTAAAAATGTGATATATAAACATTTTATTCGTTTGTACCTTTATCAACTTTTGAGAGTAGACTTATAAGACTTATTTTATGTAAAATGAGGTGCTGAATCCACTGGTGAAATCCGCAATGTCCTATTTTTAACCGTTTAGGACATCGAGTAAAATGGAGAATAATAGATATTTAAAAACGTGATATATAAACATTTTATTCGTTTGTACCTTTATCAACTTTTGAGAATCGACTTATAGGACTTATTTAATGTAAAATGAGGTGCTGAAACCACTGGTGAAAACCGCAATGTCCTATCTTTAACCGTTTAGGACATCGAGTAAAATGGAGAATAATAGATATTTAAAAATGTGATATATAACCATTTTATTCGTTTGTACCTTTATCAACTTTTGAGAGTAGACTTACAGGACTTATTTTATGTAAAATGAGCTGCTGAATCCAGTGGTGAAAACCGCAATGTCCTATCTTTAACTGTTTAGGAGATCGAGTAAAATGGAGAATAATAGATATTTAAAAATGTGATATATAACCATTTTATTCGTTTGTACCTTTATCAACTTTTGAGAGTAGACTTATAAGACTTATTTTATGTAAAATGAGGTGCTGAATCCACTGGTGAAAACCGCAATGTCCTATCTTTAACCGTTTAGGAGATAGAGTGAAATGAAAATAATAGATATTTAAAAATGTGATATATTAACATTTTTTTCGTTTGTACCTTTATCAACTCGTTAGAGTAGACTTATCAGACTTATTTTATGTAAAATGAGGTGCTGAATCCACTGGTAAAAACCGCAATGTCCTATCTTTAACCGTTTAGGAGATCGAGTAAAGTGGAGAATAATAGATATTTAAAAATGTGATATATTAACATTTTTTTCGTTTGTACTTTTATCAACTCTTTAGAGTAGACTTATCAGACTTATTTTATGTAAAATGAGGTGCTGAATCCACTGGTAAAAACCGCAATGTCCTATCTTTAACCGTTTAGGAGATCGAGTAAAGTGGAGAATAATAGATATTTAAAAATGTGATATATTAACATTTTTTTCGTTTGTACTTTTATCAACTCTTTAGAGAAGACTTATAAGACTTATTTTATGTAAAATAAGGTGCTGAATCCACTGGTGAAAACCGCAATGTCCTATCTTTAACCGGTTAGGACATCGAGTAAAATGGAGAATATTAGATATTTAAAAATGTGATATATAAATCTTTTATTCGTTTGTAACTTTATCAACTTTTGAGAGTAGACTTATGAGACTTATTTTATGTAAAATGAGGTGCTGAATCCACTGGTGAAAACCGCAATGTCCTATCTTTTACCGTTTTGGAGATCGAGTAAAATGGAAAATAATAAATATTTAAAAATGTGATATATAAACATTTTATTCGTTTGTACCTTTATCAACTTTTGAGAGTAGACTTATAAGACTTATTTTATGTAAAATGAGGTGCTGAATCCACTGGCGAAAACCGCAATGTCCTATCTTTAACCGTTTAGGACATCGAGTAAAATGGAGAATAATAGATATTTAAAAACGTGATATATAAACATTTTATTCGTTTGTACCTTTATCAACTTTTGAGAATCGACTTATAGGACTTATTTAATGTAAAATGAGGTGCTGAAACCACTGGTGAAAACCGCAATGTCCTATCTTTAACCGTTTAGGACATCGAGTAAAATGGAGAATAATAGATATTTAAAAATGTGATATATAACCATTTTATTCGTTTGTACCTTTATCAACTTTTGAGAGTAGACTTATAGGACTTATTTTATGTAAAATAAGGTGCTGAATTCACTGGTGAAAACCGCAATGTCCTATCTTTGACCGTTTAGGTGATCGAGTAAAATGGAGAATAATAGGTATTTAAAAATGTGATATATATCAATTTTATTCGTTTGTACCTTTATCAACTCTTTAGAGTAGACTTATAGGACTAAATTTATGTAAAATGAGGTGCTGAATCCACTGGTGAAAACCGCAATGTCCTATCTTTGACCGTTTAGGTGATCGAGTAAAATGGAGAATAATAGGTATTTAAAATGTGATATAGAACCATTTTATTCGTTTGTACCTTTATCAACTTTTGAGAGTAGACTTATAGGACTTATTTTATGTAAAATAAGGTGCTGAATCCACTGGTGAAAACCGCAATGTCCTATCTTTAACCGTTTAAGAGAAAGAGTAAAGTGGAAAATAATAGATATTTAAAAATGTGATATATAACCATTTTATTCGTTTGTACCTTTACCAACTCTTTAGAGTAGACTTATAGAAATTATTTTATGTAAAATGAGGTGCTGAATCCACTGGTGAAAACCGCAATGTCCTATCTTTAACCGTTTAGGAGATCGAGTAAAATGGAGAATAATAGATATTTAAAAAATGTGATATATTAACATTTTTTTCGTTTGTACCTTTATCAACTCTTTAGAGTAGACTTATAAGACTTATTTTATGTAAAATGAGGTGCTAAATCCACTGGTGAAAACCGCAATGTCCTATCTTTAACCGTTTAGGAGATCGAGTAAAATGGAGAATAATAAATATTTAAAAATGTGATATATAAACATTTTATTAGTTTGTACCTTTATCAACTTTTGAGAGTAGACTTATAAGACTTATTTTATGTAAAATGAGGTGCTGAATCCACTGGTGAAATCCGCAATGTCCTATCTTTAACCGTTTAGGACATCGAGTAAAATGGAGAATAATAGATATTTAAAAACGTGATATATAAACATTTTATTCGTTTGTACCTTTATCAATTCTTGAGAGTAGACTTATAGGACTTATTTTATGTAAAATAAGGTTCTGAATCCACTGGTGAAATCCGCAATGTCCTATCTTTGACCGTTTAGGTGATCGAGTAAAATGGAGAATTATAAATATTTAAAAATGTGATATATAAACATTTTATTCGTTTGAACCTTTATCAACTTTTGAGAGTAGACTTATAAGACTTATTTTATGTAAAATGAGGTGCTGAATCCACTGGTGAAATCCGCAATGTCCTATCTTTAACCATTTAGGACATCGAGTAAAATGGAGAATATTAGATATTTAAAAATGTGATATATAAACCTTTTATTCGTTTGTACCTTTATCAACTTTTGAGAGTAGACTTATAAGACTTATTTTATGTAAAATGAGGTGCTGAATCCACTGGTGAAATCCGCAATGTCCTATCTTTAACCATTTAGGACATCGAGTAAAATGGAGAATATTAGATATTTAAAAATGTGATATATAAACCTTTTATTCGTTTGTACCTTTATCAACTTTTGAGAGTAGACTTATAGGACTTATTTTATGTAAAATGAGCTGCTGAATCCAGTGGTAAAAACCGCAATGTCCTATCTTTAACTGTTTAGGAGATCGAGTAAAATGGAGAATAATAGATATTTAAAAATGTGATATATAACCATTATATTCGTTTGTACCTTTATCAACTTTTGAGAGTAGACTTATAGGACTTATTTTATGTAAAATAAGGTGCTGAATTCACTGGTGAAAACCGCAATGTCCTATCTTTGACCGTTTAGGTGATCGAGTAAAATGGAGAATAATAGGTATTTAAAAATGTGATATATATCAATTTTATTCGTTTGTACCTTTATCAACTCTTTAGAGTAGACTTATAGGACTAAATTTATGTAAAATGAGGTGCTGAATCCACTGGTGAAAACCGCAATGTCCTATCTTTGACCGTTTAGGTGATCGAGTAAAATGGAGAATAATAGGTATTTAAAATGTGATATAGAACCATTTTATTCGTTTGTACCTTTATCAACTTTTGAGAGTAGACTTATAGGACTTATTTTATGTAAAATAAGGTGCTGAATCCAATGGTGAAAACCGCAATGTCCTATCTTCAACCGTTTAAGAGAAAGAGTAAAGTGGAAAATAATAGATATTTAAAAATGTGATATATAACCATTTTATTCGTTTGTACCTTTACCAACTCTTTAGAGTAGACTTATAGAAATTATTTTATGTAAAATGAGGTGCTGAATCCACTGGTGAAAACCGCAATGTCCTATCTTTAACCGTTTAGGAGATCGAGTAAAATGGAGAATAATAGATATTTAAAAATGTGATATATTAACATTTTTTTCGTTTGTACCTTTATCAACTCTTTAGAGTAGACTTATAAGACTTATTTTATGTAAAATGAGGTGCTAAATCCACTGGTGAAAACCGCAATGTCCTATCTTTAACCGTTTAGGAGATCGAGTAAAATGGAGAATAATAAATATTTAAAAATGTGATATATAAACATTTTATTAGTTTGTACCTTTATCAACTTTTGAGAGTAGACTTATAAGACTTATTTTATGTAAAATGAGGTGCTGAATCCACTGGTGAAATCCGCAATGTCCTATCTTTAACCGTTTAGGACATCGAGTAAAATGGAGAATAATAGATATTTAAAAACGTGATATATAAACATTTTATTCGTTTGTACCTTTATCAATTCTTGAGAGTAGACTTATAGGACTTATTTTATGTAAAATAAGGTTCTGAATCCACTGGTGAAATCCGCAATGTCCTATCTTTGACCGTTTAGGTGATCGAGTAAAATGGAGAATTATAAATATTTAAAAATGTGATATATAAACATTTTATTCGTTTGAACCTTTATCAACTTTTGAGAGTAGACTTATAAGACTTATTTTATGTAAAATGAGGTGCTGAATCCACTGGTGAAATCCGCAATGTCCTATCTTTAACCATTTAGGACATCGAGTAAAATGGAGAATATTAGATATTTAAAAATGTGATATATAAACCTTTTATTCGTTTGTACCTTTATCAACTTTTGAGAGTAGACTTATAAGACTTATTTTATGTAAAATGAGGTGCTGAATCCACTGGTGAAATCCGCAATGTCCTATCTTTAACCATTTAGGACATCGAGTAAAATGGAGAATATTAGATATTTAAAAATGTGATATATAAACCTTTTATTCGTTTGTACCTTTATCAACTTTTGAGAGTAGACTTATAGGACTTATTTTATGTAAAATGAGCTGCTGAATCCAGTGGTAAAAACCGCAATGTCCTATCTTTAACTGTTTAGGAGATCGAGTAAAATGGAGAATAATAGATATTTAAAAATGTGATATATAACCATTATATTCGTTTGTACCTTTATCAACTTTTGAGAGTAGACTTATAGGACTTATTTTATGTAAAATAAGGTGCTGAATTCACTGGTGAAAACCGCAATGTCCTATCTTTGACCGTTTAGGTGATCGAGTAAAATGGAGAATAATAGGTATTTAAAAATGTGATATATATCAATTTTATTCGTTTGTACCTTTATCAACTCTTTAGAGTAGACTTATAGGACTAAATTTATGTAAAATGAGGTGCTGAATCCACTGGTGAAAACCGCAATGTCCTATCTTTGACCGTTTAGGTGATCGAGTAAAATGGAGAATAATAGGTATTTAAAATGTGATATAGAACCATTTTATTCGTTTGTACCTTTATCAACTTTTGAGAGTAGACTTATAGGACTTATTTTATGTAAAATAAGGTGCTGAATCCAATGGTGAAAACCGCAATGTCCTATCTTCAACCGTTTAAGAGAAAGAGTAAAGTGGAAAATAATAGATATTTAAAAATGTGATATATAACCATTTTATTCGTTTGTACCTTTACCAACTCTTTAGAGTAGACTTATAGAAATTATTTTATGTAAAATGAGGTGCTGAATCCACTGGTGAAAACCGCAATGTCCTATCTTTAACCGTTTAGGAGATCGAGTAAAATGGAGAATAATAGATATTTAAAAATGTGATATATTAACATTTTTTTCGTTTGTACCTTTATCAACTCTTTAGAGTAGACTTATAAGACTTATTTTATGTAAAATGAGGTGCTAAATCCACTGGTGAAAACCGCAATGTCCTATCTTTAACCGTTTAGGAGATCGAGTAAAATGGAGAATAATAAATATTTAAAAATGTGATATATAAACATTTTATTAGTTTGTACCTTTATCAACTTTTGAGAGTAGACTTATAAGACTTATTTTATGTAAAATGAGGTGCTGAATCCACTGGTGAAATCCGCAATGTCCTATCTTTAACCGTTTAGGACATCGAGTAAAATGGAGAATAATAGATATTTAAAAACGTGATATATAAACATTTTATTCGTTTGTACCTTTATCAATTCTTGAGAGTAGACTTCTAGGACTTATTTTATGTAAAATAAGGTTCTGAATCCACTGGTGAAATCCGCAATGTCCTATCTTTGACCGTTTAGGTGATCGAGTAAAATGGAGAATTATAAATATTTAAAAATGTGATATATAAACATTTTATTCGTTTGTACCTTTATCAACTTTTGAGAGTAGACTTATAAGACTTATTTTATGTAAAATGAGGTGCTGAATCCACTGGTGAAATCCGCAATGTCCTATCTTTAACCATTTAGGACATCGAGTAAAATGGAGAATATTAGATATTTAAAAATGTGATATATAAACCTTTTATTCGTTTGTACCTTTATCAACTTTTGAGAGTAGACTTATAGGACTTATTTTATGTAAAATGAGCTGCTGAATCCAGTGGTAAAAACCGCAATGTCCTATCTTTAACTGTTTAGGAGATCGAGTAAAATGGAGAATAATAGATATTTAAAAATGTGATATATAACCATTATATTCGTTTGTAACTTTATCAACTTTTGAGAGTAGACTTATAGGACTTATTTTATGTAAAATAAGGTGCTGAATTCGCTGGTGAAAACCGCAATGTCCTATCTTTGACCGTTTAGGTGATCGAGTAAAATGGAGAATAATAGGTATTTAAAAATGTGATATATATCAATTTTATTCGTTTGTACCTTTATCAACTCTTTAGAGTAGACTTATAGGACTAAATTTATGTAAAATGAGGTGCTGAATCCACTGGTGAAAACCGCAATGTCCTATCTTTGACCGTTTAGGTGATCGAGTAAAATGGAGAATAATAGGTATTTAAAATGTGATATAGAACCATTTTATTCGTTTGTACCTTTATCAACTTTTGAGAGTAGACTTATAGGACTTATTTTATGTAAAATAAGGTGCTGAATCCACTGGTGAAAACCGCAATGTCCTATCTTTAACCGTTTAAGAGAAAGAGTAAAGTGGAAAATAATAGATATTTAAAAATGTGATATATAACCATTTTATTCGTTTTTACCTTTACCAACTCTTTAGAGTAGACTTATAGAAATTATTTTATGTAAAATGAGGTGCTGAATCCACTGGTGAAAACCGCAATGTCCTATCTTTAACCGTTTAGGAGATCGAGTAAAATGGAGAATAATAGATATTTAAAAATGTGATATATTAACATTTTTTTCGTTTGTACCTTTATCAACTCTTTAGAGTAGACTTATAAGACTTATTTTATGTAAAATGAGGTGCTAAATCCACTGGTGAAAACCGCAATGTCCTATCTTTAACCGTTTAGGAGATCGAGTAAAATGGAGAATAATAAATATTTAAAAATGTGATATATAAACATTTTATTAGTTTGTACCTTTATCAACTTTTGAGAGTAGACTTATAAGACTTATTTTATGTAAAATGAGGTGCTGAATCCACTGGTGAAATCCGCAATGTCCTATCTTTAACCGCTTAGGACATCGAGTAAAATGGAGAATAATAGATATTTAAAAACGTGATATATAAACATTTTATTCGTTTGTACCTTTATCAATTCTTGAGAGTAGACTTATAGGACTTATTTTATGTAAAATAAGGTTCTGAATCCACTGGTGAAATCCGCAATGTCCTATCTTTGACCGTTTAGGTGATCGAGTAAAATGGAGAATTATAAATATTTAAAAATGTGATATATAAACATTTTATTCGTTTGTACCTTTATCAACTTTTGAGAGTAGACTTATAAGACTTATTTTATGTAAAATGAGGTGCTGAATCCACTGGTGAAATCCGCAATGTCCTATCTTTAACCATTTAGGACATCGAGTAAAATGGAGAATATTAGATATTTAAAAATGTGATATATAAACCTTTTATTCGTTTGTACCTTTATCAACTTTTGAGAGTAGACTTATAGGACTTATTTTATGTAAAATGAGCTGCTGAATCCAGTGGTAAAAACCGCAATGTCCTATCTTTAACTGTTTAGGAGATCGAGTAAAATGGTGAATAATAGATATTTAAAAATGTGATATATAACCATTATATTCGTTTGTACCTTTATCAACTTTTGAGAGTAGACTTATAGGACTTATTTTATGTAAAATAAGGTGCTGAATTCACTGGTGAAAACCGCAATGTCCTATCTTTGACCGTTTAGGTGATCGAGTAAAATGGAGAATAATAGGTATTTAAAAATGTGATATATATCAATTTTATTCGTTTGTACCTTTATCAACTCTTTAGAGTAGACTTATAGGACTAAATTTATGTAAAATGAGGTGCTGAATCCACTGGTGAAAACCGCAATGTCCTATCTTTGACCGTTTAGGTGATCGAGTAAAATGGAGAATAATAGGTATTTAAAATGTGATATAGAACCATTTTATTCGTTTGTACCTTTATCAACTTTTGAGAGTAGACTTATAGGACTTATTTTATGTAAAATAAGGTGCTTAATCCACTGGTGAAAACCGCAATGTCCTATCTTTAACCGTTTAAGAGAAAGAGTAAAGTGGAAAATAATAGATATTTAAAAATGTGATATATAACCATTTTATTCGTTTGTACCTTTACCATCTCTTTAGAGTAGACTTATAGAAATTATTTTATGTAAAATGAGGTGCTGAATCCACTGGTGAAAACCGCAATGTCCTATCTTTAACCGTTTAGGAGATCGAGTAAAATGGAGAATAATAGATATTTAAAAATGTGATATATTAACATTTTTTTCGTTTGTACCTTTATCAACTCTTTAGAGTAGACTTATAAGACTTATTTTATGTAAAATGAGGTGCTGAATCCACTGGTGAAAACCGCAATGTCCTATCTTTAACCGTTTAGGAGATAGAGTGAAATGAAAATAAAAGATATTTAAAAATGTGATATATTAACATTTTTTTCATTTGTACCTTTATCAACTCGTTAGAGTAGACTTATCAGACTTATTTTATGTAAAATGAGCTGCTGAATCCACTGGTGAAAACCGCAATGTCCTATCTTTAACCGTTTAGGACATCGAGCAAAATGGAGAATATTAGATATTTCAAAATGTGATATATAAATCTTTTATTCGTTTGTACCTTTATCAACTTTTGAGAATAGACTTATAAGACTCATTTTATGTAAAATGAGGTGCTGAATCCACTGGTGAAATCCGCAATGTCCTATCTTTAACCGTTTAGGACATCGAGTAAAGTGGAAAATAATAGATATTTAAAAATGTGATATATAACCATTTTATTCGTTTGTACCTTTATTAACTCTTTAGAGTAGACTTATAGGAATTATGTTATGTAAAATGAGGTGCTGAATCCACTGGTGAAAACCGCAATGTCCTATCTTTAACCGTTTAGGAGATAGAGTGAAATGAAAATAATAGATATTTAAAAATGTGATATATTTACATTTTTTTCGTTTGTACCTTTATCAACTCGTTAGAGTAGACTTATCAGACTTATTTTATGTAAAATGAACTGCTGAATCCACTGGTGAAAACCGCAATGTCCTATCTTTGACCGTTTAGGTGATCGAGTAAAATGGAGAATAATAGGTATTTAAAAATGTGATATATATCCATTTTATTCGTTTGTACCTTTATCAACTCTTTAGAGTAGACTTATAGGACTAAATTTATGTAAAATGAGGTGCTGAATCCACTGGTGAAAACCGCAATGTCCTATCTTTGACCGTTTAGATGATCGAGTAAAATGGAGAATAATAGGTATTTAAAAATGTGATATATAACCATTTTATTCGTTTGTACCTTTATCAACTTTTGAGAGTAGACTTATCAGACTTATTTTATGTAAAATGAACTGCTGAATCCACTGGTGAAAACCGCAATGTCCTATCTTTGACCGTTTAGGTGATCGAGTAAAATGGAGAATAATAGGTATTTAAAAATGTGATATATATCCATTTTATTCGTTTGTACCTTTATCAACTCTTGAGAGTAGACTTATAGGACTTATTTTATGTAAAATAAGGTGCTGAATCCACTGGCGAAAACCGCAATGTCCTATCTTTAACCGTTTAAGAGAAAGAGTAAAGTGGAAAATAATAGATATTTAAAAATGTGATATATAACCATTTTATTCGTTTGTACCTTTATCAACTCTTTAGAGTAGACTTATAGGAATTATTTTATGTAAAATGAGGTGCTGAATCCACTGGTGAAAACCGCAATGTCCTATCTTTAACCGTTTAGGAGATCGAGTAAAATGGAGAATAATAGATATTTAAAAATGTGATATATTAACATTTTTTTCGTTTGTACCTTTATCAACTCTTTAGAGTAGACTTATAAGACTTATTTTATGTAAAATGAGGTGCTGAATCCACTGGTGAAAACCGCAATGTCCTATCTTTAACCGTTTAGGAGATAGAGTGAAATGAAAATAATAGATATTTAAAAATGTGAATTATTAACATTTTTTTCGTTTGTACCTTTATCAACTCGTAAGAGTAGACTTATCAGACTTATTTTATGTAAAATGAGGTGCTGAATCCACTGGTAAAAAACGCAATGTCCTATCTTTAACCGATTAGGAGATCGAGTAAAGTGGAGAATAATAGATATTTAAAAATGTGATATATTAACTTTTTTTTCGTTTGTACTTTTAACAACTCTTTAGAGTAGACTTATAAGACTTATTTTATGTAAAATAAGGTGCTGAATTGACTGGTGAATACCGCAATGTCCTATCTTTAACCGTTTAGGACATCGAGCAAAATGGAGAATATTAGATATTTAAAAATGTGATATATAAATCTTTTATTCGTTTGTACCTTTATCAACTTTTGAGAATAGACTTATAAGACTTATTTTATGTAAAATGAGGTGCTGAATCCACTGGTGAAATCCGCAATGTCCTATCTTTAACCGTTTAGGACATCGAGTAAAATGGAGAATAATAGATATTTAAAAACGTGATATATAAACATTTTATTCGTTTGTACCTTTATCAACTCTTTAGAGTAGACTTATAAGACTTATTTTATGTAAAATGAGGTGCTGAATTCACTGGTAAAAACCGCAATGTCCTATCTTTAACCGTTTAGGAGATAGAGTGAAATGAAAATAATAGATATTTAAAAATGTGATATATTAACATTTTTTTCGTTTGTACCTTTATCAACTCGTAAGAGTAGACTTATCAGACTTATTTTATGTAAAATGAGGTGCTGAATCCACTGGTGAAAACCGCAATGTCCTATCTTTAACCGTTTAGGAGATCGAGTAAAATGGAAAATAATAAATATTTAAAAATGTGATATATAAACATTTTATTAGTTTGTACCTTTATCAACTTTTGAGAGTAGACTTATAAGACTTATTTTATGTAAAATGAGGTGCTGAATCCACTGGTGAAATCCGCAATGTCCTATCTTTAACCGTTTAGGACATCGAGTAAAATGGAGAATAATAGATATTTAAAAACGTGATATATAAACATTTTATTCGTTTGTACCTTTATCAATTCTTGAGAGTAGACTTATAGGACTTATTTTATGTAAAATAAGGTGCTGAATCCACTGGTGAAATCCGCAATGTCCTATCTTTGACCGTTTAGGTGATCGAGTAAAATGGAGAATAATAAATATTTAAAAATGTGATATATAAACATTTTATTCGTTTGTACCTTTATCAACTTTTGAGAGTAGACTTATAATACTTATTTTATGTAAAATGAGGTGCTGAATCCATTAGTGAAATCCGCAATGTCCTATCTTTAACCATTTAGGACATCGAGTAAAATGGAGAATATTAGATATTTAAAAATGTGATATATAAACCTTTTATTCGTTTGTACCTTTATCAACTTTTGAGAGTAGACTTATAGGACTTATTTTATGTAAAATGAGCTGCTGAATCCAGTGGTAAAAACCGCAATGTCCTATCTTTAACTGTTTAGGAGATCGAGTAAAATGGAGAATAATAGATATTTAAAAATGTGATATATAACCATTATATTCGTTTGTACCTTTATCAACTCTTTAGAGTAGACTTATAGGACTAAATTTATGTAAAATGAGGTGCTGAATCCACTGGTGAAAACCGCAATGTCCTATCTTTGACCGTTTAGGTGATCGAGTAAAATGGAGAATAATAGGTATTTAAAAATGTGATATATATCCATTTTATTCGTTTGTACCTTTATCAACTCTTTAGAGTAGACTTATAGGACTAAATTTATGTAAAATGAGGTGCTGAATCCACTGGTGAAAACCGCAATGTCCTATCTTTGACCGTTTAGGTGATCGAGTAAAATGGAGAATAATAGGTATTTAAAAATGTGATATATAACCATTTTATTCGTTTGTACCTTTATCAACTTTTGAGAGTAGACTTATAGGACTTATTTTATGTAAAATAAGGTGCTGAATCCACTGGCGAAAACCGCAATGTCCTATCTTTAACCGTTTAGGAGATCGAGTAAAATGGAGAATAATAGATATTTAAAAATGTGATATATAAACATTTTATTCGTTTGTACCTTTATTAACTTTTGAGAGTAGACTTATAAGACTTATTTTTATGTAAAATGAGGTGCTGAATCCACTGGTGAAATCCGCAATGTCCTATCTTTAACCGTTTAGGACATCGAGTAAAATGGAGAATAATAGATATTTAAAAACGTGATATATAAACATTTTATTCGTTTGTACCTTTATCAACTTTTGAGAATCGACTTATATGTCTTATTTAATGTAAAATGAGGTGCTGAAACCACTGGTGAAAACCGCAATGTCCTATCTTTAACCGTTTAGGACATCGAGTAAAATAGATAATAATAGATATTTAAAAACGTGATATATAAACATTTTATTCGTTTGTACCTTTATCAATTCTTGAGAGTAGACTTACAGGACTTGTTTTATGTAAAATAAGGTGCTGAATCCACTGGTGAAAACCGCAATGTCCTATCTTTGACCGTTTAGGTGATCGAGTAAAATGGAGAATAATAGGTATTTAAAAATGTGATATATATCCATTTTATTCGTTTGTACCTTTATCAACTCTTTAGAGTAGACTTATAGGACTAAATTTATGTAAAATGAGGTGCTGAATCCACTGGTGAAAACCGCAATGTCCTATCTTTGACCGTTTAGGTGATCGAGTAAAATGGAGAATAATAGGCATTTAAAAATGTGATATATAACCATTTTATTCGTTTGTACCTTTATCAACTTTTGAGAGTAGACATATAGGACTTATTTTATGTAAAATGAGCTGCTGAATCCAGTGGTGAAAACCGCAATGTCTTATCTTTAACTGTTTAGGAGATCGAGTAAAATGGAGAATAATAGATATTTAAAAAGGTGATATATAAACATTTTATTCGTTTGTACCTTTATCAACTCTTTAGAGTAGACTTATAAGACTTATTTTATGTAAAATAAGGTGCTGAATCCACTGGTGAAAACCGCAATGTTCTATCTTTGACCGTTTAGGTGATCGAGTAAAATGGAGAATAATAGGTATTTAAAAATGTGATATATAACCATTTTATTGGTTTGTACCTTTATCAACTCTTTAGAGTAGACTTATAGGTCTAAATTTATGTAAAATGAGGTGCTGAATCCACTGGTGAAAACCGCAATGTCCTATCTTTAACCGTTTAGGACATCGAGTAAAATGGAGAATAATAGATATTTAAAAATGTGATATATAACCATTTTATTCGTTTGTACCTTTATCAACTCTTTAGAGTAGACTTATAAGACTAAATTTATGTAAAATGAGGTGCTGAATTTACTGGTGAAAACCGCAATGTCCTATCTTTAACCGTTTAGGACATCGAGTAAAATGGAGAATAATAGATATTTAAAAATGTGATATATAACCATTTTATTCGTTTGTACCTTTATCAACACTTTAGAGTAGACTTATAGGACTAAATTTATGTAAAATGAGGTGCTGAATCCACTGGTGAAAACCGCAATGTCCTATCTTTAACTGTTTAGGAGATCGAGTAAATGGAGAATAATAGATATTTAAAAAGGTGATATATAAACATTGTATTCGTTTGTACCTTAATCAACTCTTTAGAGTAGACTTATATGACTTATTTTATGTAAAATAAGGTGCTGAATCCACTGGTGAAAACAGCAATGTTCTATCTTTGACCGTTTAGGTGATCGAGTAAAATGGAGAATAATAGGTATTTAAAAATGTGATATATAACCATTTTATACGTTTGTACCTTTATCAACTTTTGAGAGTAGACTTATAGGAATTATTTTATGTAAAATGAGGTGCTGAAACCACTGGTGAAAACCGCAATGTCCTATCTTTAACCGTTTAGGACATCGAGTAAAATGGAGAATAATAGATATTTAAAAATGTGATATATAAACCTTTTATTCGTTTGTACCTTTATCAACTTTTGAGAGTAGACTTATAAGACTTATTTTATGTAAAATGAGGTGCTGAATCTACTGGTAAAATCCGCAATGTCCTATCTTTAACCGTTTAGGAGATCGAGAAAAATGGAGAATATTAGATATTTAAAAATGTGATATATAAACCTTTTATTCGTTTGTACCTTTATCAACACTTTAGAGTAGACTTATAGGACTAAATTTATGTAAAATGAGGTGCTGAATCCACTGGTGAAAACCGCAATGTCCTATCTTTAACTGTTTAATAGATCGAGTAAATGGAGAATAATAGATATTTAAAAATGTGATATATAACCATTTTATTCGTTTGTACCTTTATCAACTTTTGAGAGTAGACTTATCGGACTAAATTTATGTAAAATGAGGTGCTGAATCTACTGGTAAAAACCGCAATGTCCTATCTTTAACCGTTTAGGAGATCGAGTAAAATGGAGAATATTAGATATTTAAAAATGTGATATATAAACCTTTTATTCGTTTGTACCTTTATCAACTTTTGAGAGTAGACTTATAGGACTTATTTTATGTAAAATGAGCTGCTGAATCCAGTAGTGAAAACCGCAATGTCCTATCTTTAACTGTTTAGGAGATCGAGTAAAATGGAGAATAATAGATATTTAAAAATGTGATATATAACCATTTTATTCGTTTGTACCTTTATCAACTTTTGAGAGTAGACTTATAGGTCTAAATTTATGTAAAATGAGGTGCTGAATTTACTGGTGAAAACCGCAATGTCCTATCTTTAACCGTTTAGGACATCGAGTAAAATGGAGAATAATAGATATTTAAAAATGTGATATATAACCATTTTATTCGTTTGTACCTTTATCAACACTTTAGAGTAGACTTATAGGACTAAATTTATGTAAAATGAGGTGCTGAATCCACTGGTGAAAACCGCAATGTCCTATCTTTAACTGTTTAGGAGATCGAGTATATGGAGAATAATAGATATTTAAAAAGGTGATATATAAACATTGTATTCGTTTGTACCTTTATCAACTCTTTAGAGTAGACTTATATGACTTATTTTATGTAAAATAAGGTGCTGAATCCACTGGTGAAAACCGTAATGTTCTATCTTTGACCGTTTAGGTGATCGAGTAAAATGGAGAATAATAGGTATTTAAAAATGTGATATATAACCATTTTATTCGTTTGTACCTTTATCAAATTTTGAGAGTAGACTTATAATACTTATTTTATGTAAAATGAGGTGCTGAATCCACTGGTGAAATCCGCAATGTCCTATCTTTAACCGTTTAGGAGATCGAGTAAAATGGAGAATAATAGATATTTAAAAATGTGATATATTAACATTTTATTCGTTTGTACCTTTATCAACATTTGAGAGTAGACTTATGAGACTTATTTTATGTAAAATGAGGTGCTGAATCCACTGGTGAAAACCGCAATGTCCTATCTTTAACCGTTTAGGAGATCGAGTAAAATGGAGATTAATAAATATTTAAAAATGTGACATATAATCATTTTATTCGTTTGTACCTTTATCAACTTTTGAGAGTAGACTTATAAGACTTATTTTATGTAAAATGAGGTGCTGAATCCACTGGTGAAAACCGCAATGTCCTATCTTTAACCGTTTAGGAGATCGAGTAAAATGGAGAATAATAGATATTTAAAAATGTGATATATAAACATTTTATTCGTTTGTACCTTTATCAACTTTTGAGAGTAGACTTATGAGACTTATTTTATGTAAAATGAGGTGCTGAATCCACTGGTGAAAACCGCAATGTCCTATCTTTAACCGTTTAGGAGATCGAGTAAAATGGAGAATAATAAATATTTAAAAATGTGACATATAAACATTTTATTCGTTTGTACCTTTATCAACTTTTGAGAGTAGACTTATAGGAATTATTTTATGTAAAATGAGGTGCTGAATCCACTGGTGAAAACCGCAATGTCCTATCTTTAACCGTTTAGGAGATCGAGTAAAATGGAGAATAATAGATATTTAAAAATGTGATATATAACCATTATATTCGTTTGTACCTTTATCAACTTTTGAGAGTAGACTTATAGGACTTATTTTATGTAAAATAAGGTGCTGAATCCACTGGTGAAAACCGCAATGTCCTATCTTTAACCGTTTAGGACATCGAGTAAAATGGAGAATAATAGATATTTAAAAACGTGATATATAAACATTTTATTCGTTTGTACCTTTATCAATTCTTGAGAGTAGACTTATAGGACTTATTTTATGTAAAATGAGGTGCTGAATCCACTGGTGAAAACCGCAATGTCCTATCTTTAACCGTTTAGGAGATCGAGTAAAATGGAAAATAATAAATATTTAAAAATGTGATATATAAACATTTTATTAGTTTGTACCTTTATCAACTTTTGAGAGTAGACTTATAAGACTTATTTTATGTAAAATGAGGTGCTGAATCCACTGGTGAAATCCGCAATGTCCTATCTTTAACCGTTTAGGACATCGAGTAAAATGGAGAATAATAGATATTTAAAAACGTGATATATAAACATTTTATTCGTTTGTACCTTTATCAATTCTTGAGAGTAGACTTATAGGACTTATTTTATGTAAAATAAGGTGCTGAATCCACTGGTGAAATCCGCAATGTCCTATCTTTGACCGTTTAGGTGATCGAGTAAAATGGAGAATAATAAATATTTAAAAATGTGATATATAAACATTTTATTCGTTTGTACCTTTATCAACTTTTGAGAGTAGACTTATAATACTTATTTTATGTAAAATAAGGTGCTGAATCCATTAGTGAAATCCGCAATGTCCTATCTTTAACCATTTAGGACATCGAGTAAAATGGAGAATATTAGATATTTAAAAATGTGATATATAAACCTTTTATTCGTTTGTACCTTTATCAACTCTTTAGAGTAGACTTATATGACTTATTTTATATAAAATAAGGTGCTGAATCCACTGGTGAAAACCGTAATGTTCTATCTTTGACCGTTTAGGTGATCGAGTAAAATGGAGAATAATAGGTATTTAAAAATGTGATATATAACCATTTTATTCGTTTGTACCTTTATCAAATTTTGAGAGTAGACTTATAGGACTTATTTTATGTAAAATGAGGTGCTGAATCCACTGGTGAAAACCGCAATGTCCTATCTTTAACCGTTTAGGAGATCGAGTAAAATGGAGAATATTAGATATTTAAAAATGTGATATATAAATCTTTTATTCGTTTGTACCTTTATAAACTTTTGAGAGTAGACTTATGAGACTTATTTTATGTAAAATGAGGTGCTGAATCCACTGGTGAAAACCGCAATGTCCTATCTTTAACCGTTTAGGAGATCGAGTAAAATGGAGAATATTAGATATTTAAAAATGTGATATATAAATCTTTTATTCGTTTGTACCTTTATCAACTTTTGAGAGTAGACTTATGAGACTTATTTTATGTAAAATAAGGTGCTGAATCCACTGGTGAAAACCGCAATGTCCTATCTTTAACCGTTTAGGACATCGAGTAAAATGGAGAATATTAGATATTTAAAAATGTGATATATAAATCTTTTGTTCGTTTGTACCTTTATCAACTTTTGAGAGTAGACTTATGAGACTTATTTTATGTAAAATGAGGTGCTGAATCCACTGGTGAAAACCGCAATGACCTATCTTTAACCGTTTAGGAGATCGAGTAAAATGGATAATAATAGATATTTAAAAATGTGATATATAACCATTTTATTCGTTTGTACCTTTATCAACTTTTGAGAGTAGACTTATAGGTCTAAATTTATGTAAAATGAGGTGCTGAATCCACTGGTGAAAACCGCAATGTCCTATCTTTAACCGTTTAGGACATCGAGTAAAATGGAGAATAATAGATATTTAAAAATGTGATATATAACCATTTTATTCGTTTGTACCTTTATCAACACTTTAGAGTAGACTTATAGGACTAAATTTATGTAAAATGAGGTGCTGAATCCACTGGTGAAAACCGCAATGTCCTATCTTTAACTGTTTAGGAGGTCGAGTAAATGGAGAATAATAGATATTTAAAAAGGTGATATATAAACATTGTATTCGTTTGTACCTTTATCAACTCTTTAGAGTAGACTTATATGACTTATTTTATGTAAAATAAGGTGCTGAATCCACTGGTGAAAACCGCAATGTCCTATCTTTAACCGTTTAGGAGATCGAGTAAAATGGAGAATATTAGATATTTAAAAATGTGATATATAAATCTTTTATTCGTTTGTACCTTTATCAACTCTTGAGAGTAGACTTATAAGACTTATTTTATGTAAAATAAGGTGCTGAATCCACTGGTGAAAACCGCAATGTCCTATCTTTGACCGTTTAGGTGATCGAGTAAAATGGAGAATAATAGGTATTTAAAAATGTGATATATATCCATTTTATTCGTTTGTACCTTTATCAACTCTTTAGAGTAGACTTATAGGACTAAATTTATGTAAAATGAGGTGCTGAATCCACAGGTGAAAACCGCAATGTCCTATCTTTAACTGTTTAGGAGATCGAGTAAATGGAGAATAATAGATATTTAAAAAGGTGATATATAAACATTGTATTCGTTTGTACCTTTATCAACTCTTTAGAGTAGACTTATATGACTTATTTTATGTAAAATAAGGTGCTGAATCCACTGGTGAAAACCGCAGTGTCCTATCTTTAACCGTTTAGGAGATCGAGTAAAATGGAGAATATTAGATATTTAAAAATGTGATATATAAATCTTTTATTCGTTTGTACCTTTATCAACTTTTGAGAGTAGACTTATGAGACTTATTTTATGTAAAATAAGGTGCTGAATCCACTGGTGAAAACCGCAATGTCCTATCTTTGACCGTTTAGGTGATCGAGTAAAATGGAGAATAATAGGTATTTAAAAATGTGATATATATCCATTTTATTCGTTTGTACCTTTATCAACTCTTTAGAGTAGACTTATAGGACTAATTTTATGTAAAATGAGGTGCTGAATCCACTGGTGAAAACCGCAATGTCCTATCTTTGACCGTTTAGGTGATCGAGTAAAATGGAGAATAATAGGTATTTAAAAATGTGATATATAACCATTTTATTCGTTTGTACCTTTATCAACTTTTGAGAGTAGACTTATAGGACTTATTTTATGTAAAATGAGCTGCTGAATCCAGTGGTGAAAACCGCAATGTCCTATCTTTAACTGTTTAGGAGATCGAGTAAAATGGAGATTAATAGATATTTAAAAATGTGATATATAACCATTTTATTCGTTTGTACCTTTATCAACTTTTGAGAGTAGACTTATAGGACTTAGTTTATGTAAAATAAGGTGCTGAATCCACTGGTGAAAACCGCAATGTCCTATCTTTAACTGTTTAGGAGATCGAGTAAAATGGAGAATAATAGATATTTAAAAAGGTGATATATAAACATTTTATTCGTTTGTACCTTTATCAACTCTTTAGAGTAGACTTATAAGACTTATTTTATGTAAAATAAGGTGCCGAATCCACTGGTGAAAACCGCAATGTTCTATCTTTGACCGTTTAGGTGATCGAGTAAAATGGAGAATAATAGATATTTAAAAATGTGATATATAACCATTTTATTCGTTTGTACCTTTATCAACTCTTTAGAGTAGACTTATATGACTAAATTTATGTAAAATGAGGTGCTGAATTTACTGGTGAAAACCGCAATGTCCTATCTTTAACCGTTTAGGACATCGAGTAAAATGGAGAATAATAGATATTTAAAAATGTGATATATAACCATTTTATTCGTTTGTACCTTTATCAACACTTTAGAGTAGACTTATAGGACTAAATTTATGTAAAATGAGGTGCTGAATCCACTGGTGAAAACCGCAATGTCCTATCTTTAACTGTTTAGGAGATCGAGTAAATGGAGAATAATAGATATTTAAAAATGTGATATATAACCATTTTATTCGTTTGTACCTTTATCAACTTTTGAGAGTAGACTTATCGGACTAAATTTATGTAAAATGAGGTGCTGAATCTACTGGTAAAAACCGCAATGTCCTATCTTTAACCGTTTAGGAGATCGAGTAAAATGGAGAATATTAGATATTTAAAAATGTGATATATAAACCTTTTATTCGTTTGTACCTTTATCAACTTTTGAGAGTAGACTTATAAGACTAAATTTATGTAAAATGAGGTGCTGAATCCACTGGTGAAAACCGCAATGACCTATCTTTAACCGTTTAGGAGATCGAGTAAAATGGATAATAATAGATATTTAAAAATGTGATATATAACCATTTTATTCGTTTGTACCTTTATCAACTTTTGAGAGTAGACTTATAGGTCTAAATTTATGTAAAATGAGGTGCTGAATCCACTGGTGAAAACCGCAATGTCCTATCTTTAACCGTTTAGGACATCGAGTAAAATGGAGAATAATAGATATTTAAAAATGTGATATATAACCATTTTATTCGTTTGTACCTTTATCAACACTTTAGAGTAGACTTATAGGACTAAATTTATGTAAAATGAGGTGCTGAATCCACTGGTGAAAACCGCAATGTCCTATCTTTAACTGTTTAGGAGATCGAGTAAATGGAGAATAATAGATATTTAAAAAGGTGATATATAAACATTGTATTCGTTTGTACCTTTATCAACTCTTTAGAGTAGACTTATATGACTTATTTTATGTAAAATAAGGTGCTGAATCCACTGGTGAAAACCGCAATGTCCTATCTTTAACCGTTTAGGAGATCGAGTAAAATGGAGAATATTAGATATTTAAAAATGTGATATATAAATCTTTTATTCGTTTGTACCTTTATCAACTCTTGAGAGTAGACTTATAGGACTTATTTTATGTAAAATAAGGTGCTGAATCCACTGGTGAAAACCGCAATGTCCTATCTTTGACCGTTTAGGTGATCGAGTAAAATGGAGAATAATAGGTATTTAAAAATGTGATATATATCCATTTTATTCGTTTGTACCTTTATCAACTCTTTAGAGTAGACTTATAGGACTAAATTTATGTAAAATGAGGTGCTGAATCCACAGGTGAAAACCGCAATGTCCTATCTTTAACTGTTTAGGAGATCGAGTAAATGGAGAATAATAGATATTTAAAAAGGTGATATATAAACATTGTATTCGTTTGTACCTTTATCAACTCTTTAGAGTAGACTTATATGACTTATTTTATGTAAAATAAGGTGCTGAATCCACTGGTGAAAACCGCAGTGTCCTATCTTTAACCGTTTAGGAGATCGAGTAAAATGGAGAATATTAGATATTTAAAAATGTGATATATAAATCTTTTATTCGTTTGTACCTTTATCAACTTTTGAGAGTAGACTTATGAGACTTATTTTATGTAAAATAAGGTGCTGAATCCACTGGTGAAAACCGCAATGTCCTATCTTTGACCGTTTAGGTGATCGAGTAAAATGGAGAATAATAGGTATTTAAAAATGTGATATATATCCATTTTATTCGTTTGTACCTTTATCAACTCTTTAGAGTAGACTTATAGGACTAATTTTATGTAAAATGAGGTGCTGAATCCACTGGTGAAAACCGCAATGTCCTATCTTTGACCGTTTAGGTGATCGAGTAAAATGGAGAATAATAGGTATTTAAAAATGTGATATATAACCATTTTATTCGTTTGTACCTTTATCAACTTTTGAGAGTAGACTTATAGGACTTATTTTATGTAAAATGAGCTGCTGAATCCAGTGGTGAAAACCGCAATGTCCTATCTTTAACTGTTTAGGAGATCGAGTAAAATGGAGATTAATAGATATTTAAAAATGTGATATATAACCATTTTATTCGTTTGTACCTTTATCAACTTTTGAGAGTAGACTTATAGGACTTATTTTATGTAAAATAAGGTGCTGAATCCACTGGTGAAAACCGCAATGTCCTATCTTTAACTGTTTAGGAGATCGAGTAAAATGGAGAATAATAGATATTTAAAAAGGTGATATATAAACATTTTATTCGTTTGTACCTTTATCAACTCTTTAGAGTAGACTTATAAGACTTATTTTATGTAAAATAAGGTGCCGAATCCACTGGTGAAAACCGCAATGTTCTATCTTTGACCGTTTAGGTGATCGAGTTAAATGGATAATAATAGGTATTTAAAAATGTGATATATAACCATTTTATTATTTTGTACCTTTATCAACTCTTTAGAGTAGACTTATAAGACTAAATTTATGTAAAATGAGGTGCTGAATCCACTGGTGAAAACCGCAATGTCCTATCTTTAACCGTTTAGGACATCGAGTAAAGTGGAGAATATTAGATATTTAAAAATGTGATATATAAACCTTTTATTCGTTTGTACCTATATCAACTATTGAGAGTAGACTTATAAGACTTATTTTATGTAAAATGAGGTGCTGAAACCACTGGTGAAAACCGCAATGCCCTATCTTTAACCGCTTAGGACATCGAGTAAAATGGAGAATAATAGATATTTAAAAATGTGATATATAAACCTTTTATTCGTTTGTACCTTTATCAACTTTTGAGAGTAGACTTATAAGACTTATTTTATGTAAAATGAGGTGCTGAATCTACTGGTAAAAACCGCAATGTCCTATCTTTAACCGTTTAGGAGATCGAGTAAAATGGAGAATAATAGATATTTAAAAAGGTGATATATAAACATTGTATTCGTTTGTACCTTTATCAACTCTTTAGAGTAGACTTATATGACTTATTTTATGTAAAATAAGGTGCTGAATCTACTGGTGAAAACCGCAATGTTCTATCTTTGACCGTTTAGGTGATCGAGTAAAATGGAGAATAATAGATATTTAAAAATGTGATATATAAATCTTTTATTCGTTTGTACCTTTATCAACTTTTGAGAGTAGACTTATGAGACTTATTTTATGTAAAATGAGGTGCTGAATCTACTGGTAAAAACCGCAATGTCCTATCTTTAACCGTTTAGGAGATCGAGTAAAATGGAGAATAATAGATATTTAAAAATGTGATATATAACCATTTTATTCGTTTGTACCTTTATCAACTTTTGAGAGTAGACTTATAGGTCTAAATTTATGTAAAATAAGGTGCTGAATCCATTGGTGAAAACCGCAATGTCCTATCTTTAACCGTTTAGGACATCGAGTAAAATGGAGAATAATAGATATTTAAAAATGTGATATATAAGCATTTTATTCGTTTGTACCTTTATCAACTCTTTAGAGTAGACTTATAAGACTAAATTTATGTAAAATGAGGTGCTGAATTTACTGGTGAAAACCGCAATGTCCTATCTTTAACCGTTTAGGACATCGAGTAAAATGGAGAATAATAGATATTTAAAAATGTGATATATAACCATTTTATCCGTTTGTACCTTTATCAACTCTTTAGAGTAGACTTATAGGACTAAATTTATGTAAAATGAGGTGCTGAATCCACTGGTGAAAACCGCAATGTCCTATCTTTAACTGTTTAGGAGATCGAGTAAATGGAGAATAATAGATATTTAAAAAGGTGATATATAAACATTGTATTCGTTTGTACCTTTATCAACTCTTTAGAGTAGACTTATATGACTTATTTTATGTAAAATAAGGTGCTGAATCCACTGGTGAAAACCGCAATGTCCTATCTTTAACCGTTTAGGAGATCGAGTAAAATGGAGAATATTAGATATTTAAAAATGTGATATATAAATCTTTTATTCGTTTGTACCTTTATCAACTTTTGAGAGTAGACTTATGAGACTTATTTTATGTAAAATAAGGTGCTGAATCCACTGGTGAAAACCGCAATGTCCTATCTTTGACCGTTTAGGTGATCGAGTAAAATGGAGAATAATAGGTATTTAAAAATGTGATATATATCCATTTTATTCGTTTGTACCTTTATCAACTCTTTAGAGTAGACTTATAGGACTAAATTTATGTAAAATGAGGTGCTGAATCCACAGGTGAAAACCGCAATGTCCTATCTTTAACTGTTTAGGAGATCGAGTAAATGGAGAATAATAGATATTTAAAAAGGTGATATATAAACATTGTATTCGTTTGTACCTTTATCAACTCTTTAGAGTAGACTTATATGACTTATTTTATGTAAAATAAGGTGCTGAATCCACTGGTGAAAACCGCAGTGTCCTATCTTTAACCGTTTAGGAGATCGAGTAAAATGGAGAATATTAGATATTTAAAAATGTGATATATAAATCTTTTATTCGTTTGTACCTTTATCAACTTTTGAGAGTAGACTTATGAGACTTATTTTATGTAAAATAAGGTGCTGAATCCACTGGTGAAAACCGCAATGTCCTATCTTTGACCGTTTAGGTGATCGAGTAAAATGGAGAATAATAGGTATTTAAAAATGTGATATATATCCATTTTATTCGTTTGTACCTTTATCAACTCTTTAGAGTAGACTTATAGGACTAAGTTTATGTAAAATGAGGTGCTGAATCCACTGGTGAAAACCGCAATGTCCTATCTTTGACCGTTTAGGTGATCGAGTAAAATGGAGAATAATAGGTATTTAAAAATGTGATATATAACCATTTTATTCGTTTGTACCTTTATTAACTTTTGAGAGTAGACTTATAGGACTTATTTTATGTAAAATGAGCTGCTGAATCCAGTGGTGAAAACCGCAATGTCCTATCTTTAACTGTTTAGGAGATCGAGTAAAATGGAGATTAATAGATATTTAAAAATGTGATATATAACCATTTTATTCGTTTGTACCTTTATCAACTTTTGAGAGTAGACTTATAGGACTTATTTTATGTAAAATAAGGTGCTGAATCCACTGGTGAAAACCGCAATGTCCTATCTTTAACTGTTTAGGAGATCGAGTAAAATGGAGAATAATAGATATTTAAAAAGGTGATATATAAACATTTTATTCGTTTGTACCTTTATCAACTCTTTAGAGTAGACTTATAAGACTTATTTTATGTAAAATAAGGTGCCGAATCCACTGGTGAAAACCGCAATGTTCTATCTTTGACCGTTTAGGTGATCGAGTTAAATGGATAATAATAGGTATTTAAAAATGTGATATATAACCATTTTATTATTTTGTACCTTTATCAACTCTTTAGAGTAGACTTATAAGACTAAATTTATGTAAAATGAGGTGCTGAATCCACTGGTGAAAACCGCAATGTCCTATCTTTAACCGTTTAGGACATCGAGTAAAGTGGAGAATATTAGATATTTAAAAATGTGATATATAAACCTTTTATTCGTTTGTACCTATATCAACTATTGAGAGTAGACTTATAAGACTTATTTTATGTAAAATGAGGTGCTGAAACCACTGGTGAAAACCGCAATGCCCTATCTTTAACCGCTTAGGACATCGAGTAAAATGGAGAATAATAGATATTTAAAAATGTGATATATAAACCTTTTATTCGTTTGTACCTTTATCAACTTTTGAGAGTAGACTTATAAGACTTATTTTATGTAAAATGAGGTGCTGAATCTACTGGTAAAAACCGCAATGTCCTATCTTTAACCGTTTAGGAGATCGAGTAAAATGGAGAATAATAGATATTTAAAAAGGTGATATATAAACATTGTATTCGTTTGTACCTTTATCAACTCTTTAGAGTAGACTTATATGACTTATTTTATGTAAAATAAGGTGCTGAATCTACTGGTGAAAACCGCAATGTTCTATCTTTGACCGTTTAGGTGATCGAGTAAAATGGAGAATAATAGATATTTAAAAATGTGATATATAAATCTTTTATTCGTTTGTACCTTTATCAACTTTTGAGAGTAGACTTATGAGACTTATTTTATGTAAAATGAGGTGCTGAATCTACTGGTAAAAACCGCAATGTCCTATCTTTAACCGTTTAGGAGATCGAGTAAAATGGAGAATAATAGATATTTAAAAATGTGATATATAACCATTTTATTCGTTTGTACCTTTATCAACTTTTGAGAGTAGACTTATAGGTCTAAATTTATGTAAAATGAGGTGCTGAATCCACTGGTGAAAACCGCAATGTCCTATCTTTAACCGTTTAGGACATCGAGTAAAATGGAGAATAATAGATATTTAAAAATGTGATATATAACCATTTTATTCGTTTGTACCTTTATCAACTCTTTAGAGTAGACTTATAAGACTAAATTTATGTAAAATGAGGTGCTGAATTTACTGGTGAAAACCGCAATGTCCTATCTTTAACCGTTTAGGACATCGAGTAAAATGGAGAATAATAGATATTTAAAAATGTGATATATAACCATTTTATCCGTTTGTACCTTTATCAACTCTTTAGAGTAGACTTATAGGACTAAATTTATGTAAAATGAGGTGCTGAATCCACTGGTGAAAACCGCAATGTCCTATCTTTAACTGTTTAGGAGATCGAGTAAATGGAGAATAATAGATATTTAAAAAGGTGATATATAAACATTGTATTCGTTTGTACCTTTATCAACTCTTTAGAGTAGACTTATATGACTTATTTTATGTAAAATAAGGTGCTGAATCCACTGGTGAAAACCGCAATGTCCTATCTTTAACCGTTTAGGAGATCGAGTAAAATGGAGAATATTAGATATTTAAAAATGTGATATATAAATCTTTTATTCGTTTGTACCTTTATCAACTTTTGAGAGTAGACTTATGGGACTTATTTTATGTAAAATAAGGTGCTGAATCCACTGGTGAAAACCGCAATGTCCTATCTTTGACCGTTTAGGTGATCGAGTAAAATGGAGAATAATAGGTATTTAAAAATGTGATATACATCCATTTTATTCGTTTGTACCTTTATCAGCTCTTTAGAGTAGACTTATATGACTTATTTTATGTAAAATAAGGTGCTGAATCCACTGGTGAAAACCGCAATGTTCTATCTTTGACCGTTTAGGTGATCGAGTAAAATGAAGAATAATAGGTATTTAAAAATGTGATATATAACCATTTTATTCGTTTGTACCTTTATCAAATTTTGAGAGTAGACTTATAGGACTTATTTTATGTAAAATGAGGTGCTGAATCCACTGGTGAAAACTGCAATGTCCTATCTTTAACCGTTTAGGAGATCGAGTAAAATGGAGAATATTAGATATTTAAAAATGTGATATATAAATCTTTTATTCGTTTGTACCTTTATCAACTTTTGAGAGTAGACTTATGAGACTTATTTTATGTAAAATAAGGTGCTGAATCCACTGGTGAAAACCGCAATGTCCTATCTTTAACCGTTTAGGAGATCGAGTAATTGGAGGATAATAGATATTTAAAAAGGTGATATATAAACATTGTATTCGTTTGTACCTTTCTCAACTCTTTAGAGTAGACTTATATGACTTATTTTATGTAAAATAAGGTGCTGAATCCACTGGTGAAAACCGCAATGTTCTATCTTTGACCGTTTAGGTGATCAAGTAAAATGGAGAATTATAGGTATTTAAAAATGTGATATATAACCATTTTATTCGTTTGTACCTTTATCAACTTTTGAGAGTAGACTCATAGGACTTAATTTATGTAAAATAAGGTGCTGAATCCACTGGTGAAAACCGCAATGTCCTATCTTTAACCGTTTAGGAGATCCAGTAAAATGGAGAATATTAGATATTTAAAAATGTGATATATAAACCTTTTATTCGTTTGTACCTTTATCAACTTTTGAGAGTAGACTTATAGGACTTATTTTATGTAAAATGAGCTGCTGAATCCAGTGGTGAAAACCGCAATGTTCTATCTTTGACCGTTTAGGTGATCGAGTAAAATGGAGAATAATAGATATTTAAAAATGTGATATATAAATCTTTTATTCGTTTGTACCTTTATCAACTTTTGAGAGTAGACTTATGAGACTTATTTTATGTAAAATGAGGTGCTGAATCTACTGGTAAAAACCGCAATGTCCTATCTTTAACCGTTTAGGAGATCGAGTAAAATGGAGAATAATAGATATTTAAAAATGTGATATATAACCATTTTATTCGTTTGTACCTTTATCAACTTTTGAGAGTAGACTTATAGGTCTAAATTTATGTAAAATGAGGTGCTGAATCCACTGGTGAAAACCGCAATGTCCTATCTTTAACCGTTTAGGACATCGAGTAAAATGGAGAATAATAGATATTTAAAAATGTGATATATAAGCATTTTATTCGTTTGTACCTTTATCAACTCTTTAGAGTAGACTTATAAGACTAAATTTATGTAAAATGAGGTGCTGAATTTACTGGTGAAAACCGCAATGTCCTATCTTTAACCGTTTAGGACATCGAGTAAAATGGAGAATAATAGATATTTAAAAATGTGATATATAACCATTTTATCCGTTTGTACCTTTATCAACTCTTTAGAGTAGACTTATAGGACTAAATTTATGTAAAATGAGGTGCTGAATCCACTGGTGAAAACCGCAATGTCCTATCTTTAACTGTTTAGGAGATCGAGTAAATGGAGAATAATAGATATTTAAAAAGGTGATATATAAACATTGTATTCGTTTGTACCTTTATCAACTCTTTAGAGTAGACTTATATGACTTATTTTATGTAAAATAAGGTGCTGAATCCACTGGTGAAAACCGCAATGTCCTATCTTTAACCGTTTAGGAGATCGAGTAAAATGGAGAATATTAGATATTTAAAAATGTGATATATAAATCTTTTATTCGTTTGTACCTTTATCAACTTTTGAGAGTAGACTTATGAGACTTATTTTATGTAAAATAAGGTGCTGAATCCACTGGTGAAAACCGCAATGTCCTATCTTTGACCGTTTAGGTGATCGAGTAAAATGGAGAATAATAGGTATTTAAAAATGTGATATATATCCATTTTATTCGTTTGTACCTTTATCAACTCTTTAGAGTAGACTTATAGGACTAAATTTATGTAAAATGAGGTGCTGAATCCACAGGTGAAAACCGCAATGTCCTATCTTTAACTGTTTAGGAGATCGAGTAAATGGAGAATAATAGATATTTAAAAAGGTGATATATAAACATTGTATTCGTTTGTACCTTTATCAACTCTTTAGAGTAGACTTATATGACTTATTTTATGTAAAATAAGATGCTGAATCCACTGGTGAAAACCGCAGTGTCCTATCTTTAACCGTTTAGGAGATCGAGTAAAATGGAGAATATTAGATATTTAAAAATGTGATATATAAATCTTTTATTCGTTTGTACCTTTATCAACTTTTGAGAGTAGACTTATGAGACTTATTTTATGTAAAATAAGGTGCTGAATCCACTGGTGAAAACCGCAATGTCCTATCTTTGACCGTTTAGGTGATCGAGTAAAATGGAGAATAATAGGTATTTAAAAATGTGATATATATCCATTTTATTCGTTTGTACCTTTATCAACTCTTTAGAGTAGACTTATAGGACTAAGTTTATGTAAAATGAGGTGCTGAATCCACTGGTGAAAACCGCAATGTCCTATCTTTGACCGTTTAGGTGATCGAGTAAAATGGAGAATAATAGGTATTTAAAAATGTGATATATAACCATTTTATTCGTTTGTACCTTTATCAACTTTTGAGAGTAGACTTATAGGACTTATTTTATGTAAAATGAGCTGCTGAATCCAGTGGTGAAAACCGCAATGTCCTATCTTTAACTGTTTAGGAGATCGAGTAAAATGGAGATTAATAGATATTTAAAAATGTGATATATAACCATTTTATTCGTTTGTACCTTTATCAACTTTTGAGAGTAGACTTATGAGACTTATTTTATGTAAAATAAGGTGCTGAATCCACTGGTGAAAACCGCAATGTCCTATCTTTGACCGTTTAGGTGATCGAGTAAAATGGAGAATAATAGGTATTTAAAAATGTGATATATATCCATTTTATTCGTTTGTACCTTTATCAACTCTTTAGAGTAGACTTATAGGACTAAATTTATGTAAAATGAGGTGCTGAATCCACAGGTGAAAACCGCAATGTCCTATCTTTAACTGTTTAGGAGATCGAGTAAATGGAGAATAATAGATATTTAAAAAGGTGATATATAAACATTGTATTCGTTTGTACCTTTATCAACTCTTTAGAGTAGACTTATATGACTTATTTTATGTAAAATAAGATGCTGAATCCACTGGTGAAAACCGCAGTGTCCTATCTTTAACCGTTTAGGAGATCGAGTAAAATGGAGAATATTAGATATTTAAAAATGTGATATATAAATCTTTTATTCGTTTGTACCTTTATCAACTTTTGAGAGTAGACTTATGAGACTTATTTTATGTAAAATAAGGTGCTGAATCCACTGGTGAAAACCGCAATGTCCTATCTTTGACCGTTTAGGTGATCGAGTAAAATGGAGAATAATAGGTATTTAAAAATGTGATATATATCCATTTTATTCGTTTGTACCTTTATCAACTCTTTAGAGTAGACTTATAGGACTAAGTTTATGTAAAATGAGGTGCTGAATCCACTGGTGAAAACCGCAATGTCCTATCTTTGACCGTTTAGGTGATCGAGTAAAATGGAGAATAATAGGTATTTAAAAATGTGATATATAACCATTTTATTCGTTTGTACCTTTATCAACTTTTGAGAGTAGACTTATAGGACTTATTTTATGTAAAATGAGCTGCTGAATCCAGTGGTGAAAACCGCAATGTCCTATCTTTAACTGTTTAGGAGATCGAGTAAAATGGAGATTAATAGATATTTAAAAATGTGATATATAACCATTTTATTCGTTTGTACCTTTATCAACTTTTGAGAGTAGACTTATAGGACTTATTTTATGTAAAATAAGGTGCTGAATCCACTGGTGAAAACCGCAATGTCCTATCTTTAACTGTTTAGGAGATCGAGTAAAATGGAGAATAATAGATATTTAAAAAGGTGATATATAAACATTTTATTTGTTTGTACCTTTATCAACTCTTTAGAGTAGACTTATAAGACTTATTTTATGTAAAATAAGGTGCCGAATCCACTGGTGAAAACCGCAATGTTCTATCTTTGACCGTTTAGGTGATCGAGTTAAATGGATAATAATAGGTATTTAAAAATGTGATATATAACCATTTTATTATTTTGTACCTTTATCAACTCTTTAGAGTAGACTTATAAGACTAAATTTATGTAAAATGAGGTGCTGAATCCACTGGTGAAAACCGCAATGTCCTATCTTTAACCGTTTAGGACATCGAGTAAAGTGGAGAATATTAGATATTTAAAAATGTGATATATAAACCTTTTATTCGTTTGTACCTATATCAACTATTGAGAGTAGACTTATAAGACTTATTTTATGTAAAATGAGGTGCTGAAACCACTGGTGAAAACCGCAATGCCCTATCTTTAACCGCTTAGGACATCGAGTAAAATGGAGAATAATAGATATTTAAAAATGTGATATATAAACCTTTTATTCGTTTGTACCTTTATCAACTTTTGAGAGTAGACTTATAAGACTTATTTTATGTAAAATGAGGTGCTGAATCTACTGGTAAAAACCGCAATGTCCTATCTTTAACCGTTTAGGAGATCGAGTAAAATGGAGAATAATAGATATTTAAAAAGGTGATATATAAACATTGTATTCGTTTGTACCTTTATCAACTCTTTAGAGTAGACTTATATGACTTATTTTATGTAAAATAAGGTGCTGAATCTACTGGTGAAAACCGCAATGTTCTATCTTTGACCGTTTAGGTGATCGAGTAAAATGGAGAATAATAGATATTTAAAAATGTGATATATAAATCTTTTATTCGTTTGTACCTTTATCAACTTTTGAGAGTAGACTTATGAGACTTATTTTATGTAAAATGAGGTGCTGAATCTACTGGTAAAAACCGCAATGTCCTATCTTTAACCGTTTAGGAGATCGAGTAAAATGGAGAATAATAGATATTTAAAAATGTGATATATAACCATTTTATTCGTTTGTACCTTTATCAACTTTTGAGAGTAGACTTATAGGTCTAAATTTATGTAAAATGAGGTGCTGAATCCACTGGTGAAAACCGCAATGTCCTATCTTTAACCGTTTAGGACATCGAGTAAAATGGAGAATAATAGATATTTAAAAATGTGATATATAACCATTTTATTCGTTTGTACCTTTATCAACTCTTTAGAGTAGACTTATAAGACTAAATTTATGTAAAATGAGGTGCTGAATTTACTGGTGAAAACCGCAATGTCCTATCTTTAACCGTTTAGGACATCGAGTAAAATGGAGAATAATAGATATTTAAAAATGTGATATATAACCATTTTATCCGTTTGTACCTTTATCAACTCTTTAGAGTAGACTTATAGGACTAAATTTATGTAAAATGAGGTGCTGAATCCACTGGTGAAAACCGCAATGTCCTATCTTTAACTGTTTAGGAGATCGAGTAAATGGAGAATAATAGATATTTAAAAAGGTGATATATAAACATTGTATTCGTTTGTACCTTTATCAACTCTTTAGAGTAGACTTATATGACTTATTTTATGTAAAATAAGGTGCTGAATCCACTGGTGAAAACCGCAATGTCCTATCTTTAACCGTTTAGGAGATCGAGTAAAATGGAGAATATTAGATATTTAAAAATGTGATATATAAATCTTTTATTCGTTTGTACCTTTATCAACTTTTGAGAGTAGACTTATGAGACTTATTTTATGTAAAATAAGGTGCTGAATCCACTGGTGAAAACCGCAATGTCCTATCTTTGACCGTTTAGGTGATCGAGTAAAATGGAGAATAATAGGTATTTAAAAATGTGATATACATCCATTTTATTCGTTTGTACCTTTATCAGCTCTTTAGAGTAGACTTATATGACTTATTTTATGTAAAATAAGGTGCTGAATCCACTGGTGAAAACCGCAATGTTCTATCTTTGACCGTTTAGGTGATCGAGTAAAATGGAGAATAATAGGTATTTAAAAATGTGATATATAACCATTTTATTCGTTTGTACCTTTATCAAATTTTGCGAGTAGACTTATAGGACTTATTTTATGTAAAATGAGGTGCTGAATCCACTGGTGAAAACTGCAATGTCCTATCTTTAACCGTTTAGGAGATCGAGTAAAATGGAGAATATTAGATATTTAAAAATGTGATATATAAATCTTTTATTCGTTTGTACCTTTATCAACTTTTAAGAGTAGACTTATGAGACTTATTTTATGTAAAATAAGGTGCTGAATCCACTGGTGAAAACCGCAATGTCCTATCTTTAACCGTTTAGGAGATCGAGTAATTGGAGGATAATAGATATTTAAAAAGGTGATATATAAACATTGTATTCGTTTGTACCTTTCTCAACTCTTTAGAGTAGACTTATATGACTTATTTTATGTAAAATAAGGTGCTGAATCCACTGGTGAAAACCGCAATGTTCTATCTTTGACCGTTTAGGTGATCAAGTAAAATGGAGAATAATAGGTATTTAAAAATGTGATATATAACCATTTTATTCGTTTGTACCTTTATCAACTTTTGAGAGTAGACTCATAGGACTTAATTTATGTAAAATAAGGTGCTGAATCCACTGGTGAAAACCGCAATGTCCTATCTTTAACCGTTTAGGAGATCCAGTAAAATGGAGAATATTAGATATTTAAAAATGTGATATATAACCATTTTATTCGTTTGTACCTTTATCAACTTTTGAGAGTAGACTCATAGGACTTATTTTATGTAAAATGAGCTGCTGAATCCAGTGGTGAAAACCGCAATGTCCTATCTTTAACTGTTTAGGAGATCGAGAAAAATGGAGAATAATGGATATTTAAAAATGTGATATATAACCATTTTATTCGTTTGTACCTTTATCAACTTTTGAGAGTAGACTTATAGGACTTATTTTATGTAAAATAAGGTGCTGAATCCACTGGAGAAAACCGCAATGTCCTATCTTTGACCGTTTAGGTGATCGAGTAAAATGGAGAATAATAGGTATTTAAAAATGTGATATATATCCATTTTATTCGTTTGTACCTTTATCAACTCTTTAGAGTAGACTTATAGGACTAATTTTATGTAAAATGAGGTGCTAAATCCACTGGTGAAAACCGCAATGTCCTATCTTTGACCGTTTAGGTGATCGAGTAAAATGGAGAATAATAGGTATTTAAAAATGTGATATATAACCATTTTATTCGTTTGTACCTTTATCAACTTTTGAGAGTAGACTTATAGGACTTATTTTATGTAAAATGAGCTGCTGAATCCAGTGGTGAAAACCGCAATGTCCTATCTTTAACTGTTTAGGAGATCGAGTAAAATGGAGAATAATAGATATTTAAAAATGTGATATATAACCATTTTATTCGTTTGTACCTTTATCAACTTTTGAGAGTAGACTTATAGGACTTATTTTATGTAAAATAAGGTGCTGAATCCACTGGTGAAAACCGCAATGTCCTATCTTTAACTGTTTAGGAGATCGAGTAAAATGGAGAATAATAGATATTTAAAAAGGTGATATATAAACATTTTATTCGTTTGTACCTTTATCAACTCTTTAGAGTAGACTTATAAGACTTATTTTATGTAAAATAAGGTGCTGAATCCACTGGTGAAAACCGCAATGTTCTATCTTTGACCGTTTAGGTGATCGAGTAAAATGGAGAATAATAGGTATTTAAAAATGTGATATATAACCATTTTATTCGTTTGTACCTTTATCAACTTTTGAGAGTAGACTTATAGGTCTAAATTTATGTAAAATGAGGTGCTGAATCCACTGGTGAAAACCGCAATGTCCTATCTTTAACCGTTTAGGACATCGAGTAAAATGGAGAATAATAGATATTTAAAAATGTGATATATAACCATTTTATTCGTTTGTACCTTTATCAACTCTTTAGAGTAGACTTATAAGACTAAATTTATGTAAAATGAGGTGCTGAATTTACTGGTGAAAACCGCAATGTCCTATCTTTAACCGTTTAGGACATCGAGTAAAATGGAGAATAATAGATATTTAAAAATGTGATATATAACCATTTTATTCGTTTGTACCTTTATCAACACTTTAGAGTAGACTTATAGGACTAAATTTATGTAAAATGAGGTGCTGAATAAACTGGTGAAAACCGCAATGTCCTATCTTTAACTGTTTAGAAGATCGAGTAAATGGAGAATAATAGATATTTAAAAAGGTGATATATAAACATTGTATTCGTTTGTACCTTTATCAACTCTTTAGAGTAGACTTATATGACTTATTTTATGTAAAATAAGTTGCTGAATCCACTGGTGAAAACCGCAATGTTCTATCTTTGACCGTTTAGGTGATCGAGTAAAATGGAGAATAATAGGTATTTAAAAATGTGATATATAACCATTTTATTATTTTGTACCTTTATCAACTCTTTAGAGTAGACTTATAAGACTAAATTTATGTAAAATGAGGTGCTGAATCCACTGGTGAAAACCGCAATGTCCTATCTTTAACTGTTTAGGAGATCGAGTACATGGAGAATAATAGATATTTAAAAAGGTGATATATAAACATTGTATTCGTTTGTACCTTTATCAACTCTTTAGAGTAGACTTATATGACTTATTTTATGTAAAATAAGGTGCTGAATCCACTGGTGAAAACCGCAATGTCCTATCTTTAACTGTTTAGGAGATCGAGTAAAATGGAGAATAATAGATATTTAAAAAGGTGATATATAAACATTTTATTCGTTTGTACCTTTATCAACTCTTTAGAGTAGACTTATAAGACTTATTTTATGTAAAATAAGGTGCTGAATCCACTGGTGAAAACCGCAATGTTCTATCTTTGACCGTTTAGGTGATCGAGTAAAATGGAGAATAATAGGTATTTAAAAATGTGATATATAACCATTTTATTATTTTGTACCTTTATCAACTCTTTAGAGTAGACTTATAAGACTAAATTTATGTAAAATGAGGTGCTGAATCCACTGGTGAAAACCGCAATGTCCTATCTTTAACCGTTTAGGACATCGAGTAAAGTGGAGAATATTAGATATTTAAAAATGTGATATATAAACCTTTTATTCGTTTGTACCTATATCAACTTTTGAGAGTAGACTTATAAGACTTATTTTATGTAAAATGAGGTGCTGAAACCACTGGTGAAAACCGCAATGTCCTATCTTTAACCGCTTAGGACATCGAGTAAAATGGAGAATAACAGATATTTAAAAATGTGATATATAAACCTTTTATTCGTTTGTACCTTTATCAACTTTTGAGAGTAGACTTATAAGACTTATTTTATGTAAAATGAGGTGCTGAATCTACTGGTAAAAACCGCAATGTCCTATCTTTAACCGTTTAGGAGATCGAGTAAAATGGAGAATAATAGATATTTAAAAAGGTGATATATAAACATTGTATTCGTTTGTACCTTTATCAACTCTTTAGAGTAGACTTATATGACTTATTTTATGTAGAATAAGGTGCTGAATCCACTGGTGAAAACCGCAATGTTCTATCTTTGACCGTTTAGGTGATCGAGTAAAATGGAGAAAAATAGATATTTAAAAATGTGATATATAAATCTTTTATTCGTTTGTACCTTTATCAACTTTTGAGAGTAGACTTATGAGACTTATTTTATGTAAAATAAGGTGCTGAATCCACTGGTGAAAACCGCAATGTTCTATCTTTGACCGTTTAGGTGATCGAGTAAAATGGAGAATAATAGGTATTTAAAAATGTGATATATAACCATTTTATTCGTTTGTACCTTTATCAAATTTTGAGAGTAGACTTATAGGACTTATTTTATGTAAAATGAGGTGCTGAATCCACTGGTGAAAACTGCAATGTCCTATCTTTAACCGTTTAGGAGATCGAGTAAAATGGAGAATATTAGATATTTAAAAATGTGATATATAAATCTTTTATTCGTTTGTACCTTTATCAACTTTTGAGAGTAGACTTATGAGACTTATTTTATGTAAAATAAGGTGCTGAATCCACTGGTGAAAACCGCAATGTCCTATCTTTAACCGTTTAGGAGATCGAGTAATTGGAGGATAATAGATATTTAAAAAGGTGATATATAAACATTGTATTCGTTTGTACCTTTCTCAACTCTTTAGAGTAGACTTATATGACTTATTTTATGTAAAATAAGGTGCTGAATCCACTGGTGAAAACCGCAATGTTCTATCTTTGACCGTTTAGGTGATCAAGTAAAATGGAGAATAATAGGTATTTAAAAATGTGATATATAACCATTTTATTCGTTTGTACCTTTATCAACTTTTGAGAGTAGACTCATAGGACTTAATTTATGTAAAATAAGGTGTTGAATCCACTGGTGAAAATCGCAATGTCCTATCTTTAACCGTTTAGGAGATCCAGTAAAATGGAGAATATTAGATATTTAAAAATGTGATATATAAACCTTTTATTCGTTTGTACCTTTATCAACTTTTGAGAGTAGACTTATAGGACTTATTTTATGTAAAATGAGTTGCTGAATCCAGTGGTGAAAACCGCAATGTCCTATCTTTAACTGTTTAGGAGATCGAGTAAAATGGAGAATAATAGATATTTAAAAATGTGATATATAACCATTTTATTCGTTTGTACCTTTATCAACTTTTGAGAGTAGACTTATAGGACTTATTTTATGTAAAATAAGGTGCTGAATCCACTGGAGAAAACCGCAATGTCCTATCTTTGACCGTTTAGGTGATCGAGTAAAATGGAGAATAATAGGTATTTAAAAATGTGATATATATCCATTTTATTCGTTTGTACCTTTATCAACTCTTTAGAGTAGACTTATAGGACTAATTTTATGTAAAATGAGGTGCTTAATCCACTGGTGAAAACCGCAATGTCCTATCTTTGACCGTTTAGGTGATCGAGTAAAATGGAGAATAATAGGTATTTAAAAATGTGATATATAACCATTTTATTCGTTTGTACCTTTATCAACTTTTGAGAGTAGACTTATAGAACTTATTTTATGTAAAATGAGCTGCTGAATCCAGTGGTGAAAACCGCAATGTCCTATCTTTAACTGTTTAGGAGATCGAGTAAAATGGAGAATAATAGATATTTAAAAATGTGATATATAACCATTTTATTCGTTTGTACCTTTATCAACTTTTGAGAGTAGACTTATAGGACTTATTTTATGTAAAATAAGGTGCTGAATCCACTGGTGAAAACCGCAATGTCCTATCTTTAACTGTTTAGGAGATCGAGTAAAATGGAGAATAATAGATATTTAAAAAGGTGATATATAAACATTTTATTCGTTTGTACCTTTATCAACTCTTTAGAGTAGACTTATAAGACTTATTTTATGTAAAATAAGCTGCTGAATCCACTGGTGAAAACCGCAATGTTCTATCTTTGACCGTTTAGGTGATCGAGTAAAATGGAGAATAATAGGTATTTAAAAATGTGATATATAACCATTTTATTCGTTTGTACCTTTATCAACTTTTGAGAGTAGACTTATAGGTCTAAATTTATGTAAAATGAGGTGCTGAATCCACTGGTGAAAACCGCAATGTCCTATCTTTAACCGTTTAGGACATCGAGTAAAATGGAGAATAATAGATATTTAAAAATGTGATATATAACCATTTTATTCGTTTGTACCTTTATCAACTCTTTAGAGTAGACTTATAAGACTAAATTTATGTAAAATGAGGTGCTGAATTTACTGGTGAAAACCGCAATGTCCTATCTTTAACCGTTTAGGACATCGAGTAAAATGGAGAATAATAGATATTTAAAAATGTGATATATAACCATTTTATTCGTTTGTACCTTTATCAACACTTTAGAGTAGACTTATAGGACTAAATTTATGTAAAATGAGGTGCTGAATAAACTGGTGAAAACCGCAATGTCCTATCTTTAACTGTTTAGAAGATCGAGTAAATGGAGAATAATAGATATTTAAAAAGGTGATATATAAACATTGTATTCGTTTGTACCTTTATCAACTCTTTAGAGTAGACTTATATGACTTATTTTATGTAAAATAAGGTGCTGAATCCACTGGTGAAAACCGCAATGTTCTATCTTTGACCGTTTAGGTGATCGAGTAAAACGGAGAATAATAGGTATTTAAAAATGTGATATATAACCATTTTATTATTTTGTACCTTTATCAACTCTTTAGAGTAGACTTATAAGACTAAATTTATGTAAAATGAGGTGCTGAATCCACTGGTGAAAACCGCAATGTCCTATCTTTAACTGTTTAGGAGATCGAGTACATGGAGAATAATAGATATTTAAAAAGGTGATATATAAACATTGTATTCGTTTGTACCTTTATCAACTCTTTAGAGTAGACTTATATGACTTATTTTATGTAAAATAAGGTGCTGAATCCACTGGTGAAAACCGCAATGTCCTATCTTTAACTGTTTAGGAGATCGAGTAAAATGGAGAATAATAGATATTTAAAAAGGTGATATATAAACATTTTATTCGTTTGTACCTTTATCAACTCTTTAGAGTAGACTTATAAGACTTATTTTATGTAAAATAAGGTGCTGAATCCACTGGTGAAAACCGCAATGATCTATCTTTGACCGTTTAGGTGATCGAGTAAAATGGAGAATAATAGGTATTTAAAAATGTGATATATAACCATTTTATTATTTTGTACCTTTATCAACTCTTTAGAGTAGACTTATAAGACTAAATTTATGTAAAATGAGGTGCTGAATCCACTGGTGAAAACCGCAATGTCCTATCTTTAACCGTTTAGGACATCGAGTAAAGTGGAGAATATTAGATATTTAAAAATGTGATATATAAACCTTTTATTCGTTTGTACCTATATCAACTTTTGAGAGTAGACTTATATGACTTATTTTATGTAAAATAAGGTGCTGAATCCACTGGTGAAAACCGCAATGTTCTATCTTTGACCGTTTAGGTGATCGAGTAAAATGGAGAATAATAGGTATTTAAAAATGTGATATATAACCATTTTATTATTTTGTACCTTTATCAACTCTTTAGAGTAGACTTATAAGACTAAATTTATGTAAAATGAGGTGCTGAATCCACTGGTGAAAACCGCAATGTCCTATCTTTAACTGTTTAGGAGATCGAGTACATGGAGAATAATAGATATTTAAAAAGGTGATATATAAACATTGTATTCGTTTGTACCTTTATCAACTCTTTAGAGTAGACTTATATGACTTATTTTATGTAAAATAAGGTGCTGAATCCACTGGTGAAAACCGCAATGTCCTATCTTTAACTGTTTAGGAGATCGAGTAAAATGGAGAATAATAGATATTTAAAAAGGTGATATATAAACATTTTATTCGTTTGTACCTTTATCAACTCTTTAGAGTAGACTTATAAGACTTATTTTATGTAAAATAAGGTGCTGAATCCACTGGTGAAAACCGCAATGTTCTATCTTTGACCGTTTAGGTGATCGAGTAAAATGGAGAATAATAGGTATTTAAAAATGTGATATATAACCATTTTATTATTTTGTACCTATATCAACTCTTTAGAGTAGACTTATAAGACTAAATTTATGTAAAATGAGGTGCTGAATCCACTGGTAAAAACCGCAATGTCCTATCTTTAACCGTTTAGGAGATCGAGTAAAATGGAGAATAATAGATATTTAAAAAGGTGATATATAAACATTGTATTCGTTTGTACCTTTATCAACTCTTTAGAGTAGACTTATATGACTTATTTTATGTAAAATAAGGTGCTGAATCCACTGGTGAAAACCGCAATGTTCTATCTTTGACCGTTTAGGTGATCGAGTAAAATGGAGAATAATAGATATTTAAAAATGTGATATATAAATCTTTTAATCGTTTGTACCTTTATCAACTTTTGAGAGTAGACTTATGAGACTTATTTTATGTAAAATGAGGTGCTGAATCCACTGGTGAAAACCGCAATGTCCTATCTTTAACCGTTTAGGAGATCGAGTAAAATGGAGAATATTAGATATTTAAAAATGTGATATATAAATCTTTTATTCGTTTGTACCTTTATCAACTTTTGAGAGTAGACTTATGAGACTTATTTTATGTAAAATAAGGTGCTGAATCCACTGGTGAAAACCGCAATGTCCTATCTTTAACCGTTTAGGACATCGAGTAAAATGGAGAATATTAGATATTTAAAAATGTGATATATAAATCTTTTGTTCGTTTGTACCTTTATCAACTTTTGAGAGTAGACTTATGAGACTTATTTTATGTAAAATGAGGTGCTGAATCCACTGGTGAAAACCGCAATGTCCTATCTTTAACCGTTTAGGAGATCGAGTAAAATGGAGAATAATAGATATTTAAAAATGTGATATATTAACATTTTTTTCGTTTGTACCTTTATCAACTCTTTAGATTAGACTTATAAGACTTATTTTATGTAAAATGAGGTGTTGAATAATCTGGTAAAAACCGCAATGTCCTATCTTTAACCGTTTAGGAGTTCGAGTGAAATGGAGAATATTAGATATTTAAAAATGTGATATATTAACATTTTTTTCGTTAGTACCTTTATCAACTCATTAGGGTAGGCATAAGACTTATTTTATGTAAAATGAGGTGCTGAATCCACTGGTGAAAACCGCAATGTCCTATCTTTAACTGTTTAGGAGATCGAGTACATGGAGAATAATAGATATTTAAAAAGGTGATATATAAACATTGTAATCGTTTGTACCTTTATCAACTCTTTAGAGTAGACTTATATGACTTATTTTATGTAAAATAAGGTGCTGAATCCACTGGTGAAAACCGCAATGTCCTATCTTTAACTGTTTAGGAGATCGAGTAAAATGGAAAATAATAGATATTTAAAAAGGTGATATATAAACATTTTATTCGTTTGTACCTTTATCAACTCTTTAGAGTAGACTTATAAGACTTATTTTATGTAAAATAAGGTGCTGAATCCACTGGTGAAAACCGCAATGTTCTATCTTTGACCGTTTAGGTGATCGAGTAAAATGGAGAATAATAGGTATTTAAAAATGTGGTATATAACCATTTTATTATTTTGTACCTTTATCAACTCTTTAGAGTAGACTTATAAGACTAAATTTATGTAAAATGAGGTGCTGAATCCACTGGTGAAAACCGCAATGTCCTATCTTTAACTGTTTAGGAGATCGAGTAAAATGGAAAATAATAGATGTTTAAAAATGTGATATATATACATTTTATTCGTGTGTACCTTTATCAACTCTTGAGAGTAGACTTATACGAGTAGGACTTATATAATGTAAAATGAGGTGCTGAATCCACTAGTGAAAACCGCAATGTCCTATCTTTAACCGTTTAGGAGATCAAGTAAAATGGAGAATAATAGATATTTAAAAATGTGACATATAAACATTTTATTCGTTTGTAACTTTATCAACTCTTGAGAGTAGATTTATAGGACTTATTTTATGTAAAATGAGGTGCTGAATCTACTGGTGGAAACCGCAATGTCCCATCTTTAACCGTTTAGGAGATCAAGTGAAATGGAGAATAATAGATATTTAAAAAGGTGATATATAAACATTTTATTCGTTTGTACCTTTATCAACTCTTTAGAGTAGATTTATAAGACTTATTTTATGTAAAATAAGGTGCTGAATCCACTGGTGAAAACCGCAATGTTCTATCTTTGACCGTTTAGGTGATCGAGTAAAATGGAGAATAATAGGTATTTAAAAATGTGATATATAACCATTTTATTATTTTGTACCTATATCAACTCCTTAGAGTAGACTTATAAGACTAAATTTATGTAAAATGAGGTGCTGAATCCACTGGTGAAAACCGCAATGTCCTATCTTTAACCGTTTAGGAGATCGAGTAAAATGGAGAATAATGGATATTTAAAAAGGTGATATATAAACATTGTATTCGTTTGTACCTTTATCAACTCTTTAGAGTAGACTTATATGACTTATTTTATGTAAAATAAGGTGCTGAATCCACTGGTGAAAACCGCAATGTTCTATCTTTGACCGTTTAGGTGATCAAGTAAAATGGAGAATAATAGATATTTAAAAATGTGATATATAAATCTTTTAATCGTTTGTACCTTTATCAACTTTTGAGAGTAGACTTATGAGACTTATTTTATGTAAAATGAGGTGCTGAATCCACTGGTGAAAACCGCAATGTCCTATCTTTAACCGTTTAGGAGATCGAGTAAAATGGAGAATATTAGATATTTAAAAATGTGATATATAAATCTTTTATTCGTTTGTACCTTTATCAACTTTTGAGAGTAGACTTATGAGACTTATTTTATGTAAAATAAGGTGCTGAATCCACTGGTGAAAACCGCAATGTCCTATCTTTAACCGTTTAGGACATCGAGTAAAATGGAGAATATTAGATATTTAAAAATGTGATATATAAATCTTTTGTTCGTTTGTACCTTATCAACTTTTGAGAGTAGACTTATGAGACTTATTTTATGTAAAATGAGGTGCTGAATCCACTGGTGAAAACCGCAATGTCCTATCTTTAACCGTTTAGGAGATCGAGTAAAATGGAGAATAATAGATATTTAAAAATGTGATATATAACCATTTTATTCGTTTGTACCTTTATCAACTTTTGAGAGTAGACTTATAGGTCTAAATTTATGTAAAATGAGGTGCTGAATTCACTGGTGAAAACCGCAATGTCCTATCTTTAACCGTTTAGGACATCGAGTAAAATGGAGAATAATAGATATTTAAAAATGTGATATATAACCATTTTATTCGTTTGTACCTTTATCAACTCTTTAGAGTAGACTTATAAGACTAAATTTATGTAAAATGAGGTGCTGCATTTACTGGTGAAAACCGCAATGTCCTATCTTTAACCGTTTAGGACATCGAGTAAAATGGAGAATAATAGATATTTAAAAATGTGATATATAACCATTTTATTCGTTTGTACCTTTATCAACACTTTAGAGTAGACTTATAGGACTAAATTTATGTAAAATGAGGTGCTGAATCCACTGGTGAAAACCGCAATGTCCTATCTTTAACTGTTTAGGAGATCGAGTAAATGGAGAATAATAGATATTTAAAAAGGTGATATATAAACATTGTATTCGTTTGTACCTTTATCAACTCTTTAGAGTAGACTTATATGACTTATTTTATGTAAAATAAGGTGCTGAATCCACTGGTGAAAACCGCAATGTTCTATCTTTGACCGTTTAGGTGATCGAGTAAAATGGAGAATAATAGGTATTTAAAAATGTGATATATAACCATTTTATTATTTTGTACCTTTATCAACTCTATAGAGTAGACTTATAAGACTAAATTTATGTAAAATGAGGTGCTGAATCCACTGGTGAAAACCGCAATGTCCTATCTTTAACTGTTTAGGAGATCGAGTACATGGAGAATAATAGATATTTAAAAAGGTGATATATAAAAATTGTAATCGTTTGTACCTTTATCAACTCTTTAGAGTAGACTTATATGACTTATTTTATGTAAAATAAGGTGCTGAATCCACTGGTGAAAACCGCAATGTCCTATCTTTAACTGTTTAGGAGATCGAGTAAAATGGAGAATAATAGATATTTAAAAAGGTGATATATAAACATTTTATTCGTTTGTACCTTTATCAACTCTTTAGAGTAGACTTATAAGACTTATTTTATGTAAAATAAGGTGCTGAATCCACTGGTGAAAACCGCAATGTTCTATCTTTGACCGTTTAGGTGATCGAGTAAAATGGAGAATAATAGGTATTTAAAAATGTGATATATAACCATTTTATTATTTTGTACCTTTATCAACTCTTTAGAGTAGACTTATAAGACTAAATTTATGTAAAATGAGGTGCTGAATCCACTGGTGAAAACCGCAATGTCCTATCTTTAACTGTTTAGGAGATCGAGTAAAATGGAAAATAATAGATGTTTAAAAATGTGATATATAAACATTTTATTCGTGTGTACCTTTATCAACTCTTGAGAGTAGACTTATACGAGTAGGACTTATATAATGTAAAATGAGGTGCTGAATCCACTAGTGAAAACCGCAATGTCCTATCTTTAGCCGTTTAGGAGATCAAGTAAAATGGAGAATAATAGATATTTAAAAATGCGATATATAAACATTTTATTCGTGTGTACCTATATCAGCTCTTGAGAGTAGACTTATAAAACTCATTTTATGTAAAATGAGGTGCTGAATCCACTGGTGAAAACCGCAATGTCCTATCTTTAACCGTTTAGGAGATCGAGTAAAATGGAAAATAATAGATATTTAAAAATGTGATATATAAACATTTTATTCGTGTGTAACTTTATCAACTCTTGAGAGTAGACTTATAGAACTTATTTTAGGTAAAATAAGGTGCTGAATCCACTGGTGGAAACCACAATGTCCTATCTTTAACTGTTTAGGAGATCGAGTAAAATGGAGAAAAATAGATATTTAAAAATGTGACATATAAACATTTTATTCGTATGTACCTTTATCAACTCTTGAGAGTAGACTAATAAAACTTATTTTAGGTAAAATAAGGTGCTGAATCCACTGGTGGAAACCTTAATGTTCTATCTTTAACCGTTTAGGAGATCGAGTAAAATGGAGAGTCATAGATATTTAAAAATGTGATATATAAACATTTTATTCGTTTGTACCTTTATCAACTCTTGAGAGTAGATTTATAAGACTTATTTTATGTAAAATGAGGTGCTGAATCTACTGGTGGAAACCGCAATGTCCCATCTTTACCCGTTTAGGAGATCGAGTAAAATGGAAAATAATAGATATTTAAAAATGTGATATATAAACATTTTATTCGTTTGTACCTTTACCAACTCTTGAGAGTAGACTTATAGGACTTATATAATGTAAAATGAGGTGCTGAATCTACTGGTGGAAACCGCAATGTCCCATCTTTAACCGTTTAGGAGATCGAGTAAAATGGAAAATAATGGATATTTAAAAATGTGATATATAAACATTTTATTCGTGTGTACCTTTATCAACTCTTGAGAGTAGACTTATAGAACTTATTTTAGGTAAAATAAGGTGCTGAATACACTGGTGGAAACCACAATGTCCTATCTTTAACCGTTAAGGAGATCGAGTAAAATGGAAAATAATAGATATTTAAAAATATGTTATATAAACATTTTATTCGTTTGTACCTTTATCAACTCTTGAGAGAAGATTTATAAGACTTATTTTATGTAAAATGAGGCCCTGAATCTACTGGTGGAAACCGCAATGTCCCATCTTTAACCGTTTAGGAGATCGAGTAAAATGGAAAATAATAGATATTTAAAATTGTGATATATAAACATTTTATTCGTTTGTACCTTTATCAACTCTTGAGAGTAGATTTATAGGACTTATTTTATGAAAAATAAGGTGCTGAATCTACTGGTGGAAACCGCAATGTCCCATCTTTAACCGTTTATGAGATCGAGTAAAATGGAGAGTAATAGATTTTTAAAAATGTGGTATATGAATATTTCATTTGTTTGTACCTTTATCAACTCTTGATAGTAGATTTATAGGACTTATTTTATGAAAAATGAGGTGCTGAATCTACTGGTGGAAACCGCAATGTCCCATCTTTAGCCGTTTAGGAGATCGAGTAAAATGTAGAATAATAGATATTTAAAAATGTGATATATAAACATTTTATTCGTGTGTACCTTTATCAGCTCTTGAGAGTAGACTTATAGGACTCATTTTATGTAAAATGAGGTGCTGAATTCACTGGTGAAAACCGCAATGTCCTATCTTTAACCGTTTAGGAGATCGAGTAAAATGGAGAATAATAGATATTTAAAAATGTGATATATAAATCTTTTGTTCGTTTGTACCTTTATCAACTTTTGAGAGTAGACTTATGAGACTTATTTTATGTAAAATGAGGTGCTGAATCCACTGGTGAAAACCGCAATGTCCTATCTTTAACCGTTTAGGAGATCGAGTAAAATGGAGAATAATAGATATTTAAAAATGTGATATATAACCATTTTATTCGTTTGTACCTTTATCAACTTTTGAGAGTAGACTTATAGGTCTAAATTTATGTAAAATGAGGTGCTGAATTCACTGGTGAAAACTGCAATGTCCTATCTTTAACCGTTTAGGACATCGAGTAAAATGGAGAATAATAGATATTTAAAAATGTGATATATAACCATTTTATTCGTTTGTACCTTTATCAACTCTTTAGAGTAGACTTATAAGACTAAATTTATGTAAAATGAGGTGCTGCATTTACTGGTGAAAACCGCAATGTCCTATCTTTAACCGTTTAGGACATCGAGTAAAATGGAGAATAATAGATATATAAAAATGTGATATATAACCATTTTATTCGTTTGTACCTTTATCAACACTTTAGAGTAGACTTATAGGACTAAATTTATGTAAAATGAGGTGCTGAATCCACTGGTGAAAACCGCAATGTCCTATCTTTAACTGTTTAGGAGATCGAGTAAATGGAGAATAATAGATATTTAAAAAGGTGATATATAAACATTGTATTCGTTTGTACCTTTATCAACTCTTTAGAGTAGACTTATATGACTTATTTTATGTAAAATAAGGTGCTGAATCCACTGGTGAAAACCGCAATGTTCTATCTTTGACCGTTTAGGTGATCGAGTAAAATGGAGAATAATAGGTATTTAAAAATGTGATATATAACCATTTTATTATTTTGTACCTTTATCAACTCTTTAGAGTAGACTTATAAGACTAAATTTATGTAAAATGAGGTGCTGAATCCACTGGTGAAAACCGCAATGTCCTATCTTTAACTGTTTAGGAGATCGAGTACATGGAGAATAATAGATATTTAAAAAGGTGATATATAAACATTGTATTCGTTTGTACCTTTATCAACCCTTTAGAGTAGACTTATATGACTTATTTTATGTAAAATAAGGTGCTGAATCCACTGCTGAAAACCGCAATGTCCTATCTTTAACTGTTTAGGAGATCGAGTAAAATGGAGAATAATAGATATTTAAAAAGGTGATATATAAACATTTTATTCGTTTGTACCTTTATCAACTCTTTAGAGTAGACTTATAAGACTTATTTTATGTAAAATAAGGTGCTGAATCCACTGGTGAAAACCGCAATGTTCTATCTTTGACCGTTTAGGTGATCGAGTAAAATGGAGAATAATAGGTATTTAAAAATGTGATATATAACCATTTTATTGGTTTGTACCTTTATCAACTCTTTAGAGTAGACTTATAAGACTAAATTTATGTAAAATGAGGTGCTGAATCCACTGGTGAAAACCGCAATGTCCTATCTTTAACCGTTTAGGACATCGAGTAAAATGGAGAATAATAGATATTTAAAAATGTGATATATAAACCTTTTATTCGTTTGTACCTATATCAACTTTTGAGAGTAGACTTGTAAGACTTATTTTATGTAAAATGAGGTGCTGAAACCACTGGTGAAAACCGCAATGTCCTATCTTTAACCGCTTAGGACATCGAGTAAAATGGAGAATATTAGATATTTAAAAATGTGATATATAAATCTTTTGTTCGTTTGTACCTTTATCAACTTTTGAGAGTAGACTTATGAGACTTATTTTATGTAAAATGAGGTGCTGAATCCACTGGTGAAAACCGCAATGTCCTATCTTTAACCGTTTAGGAGATCGAGTAAAATGGAGAATAATAGATATTTAAAAATGTGATATATAACCATTTTATTCGTTTGTACCTATATCAACTTTTGAGAGTAGACTTATAGGTCTAAATTTATGTAAAATGAGGTGCTGAATCCACTGGTGAAAACCGCAATGTCCTATCTTTAACCGTTTAGGACATCGAGTAAAATGGAGAATAATAGATATTTAAAAATGTGATATATAACCATTTTATTCGTTTGTACCTTTATCAACACTTTAGAGTAGACTTATAGGACTAAATTTATGTAAAATGAGGTGCTGAATCCACTGGTAAAAACCGCAATGTCCTATCTTTAACTGTTTAGGAGATCGAGTAAATGGAGAATAATAGAAATTTAAAAAGGTGATATATAAACATTGTATTCGTTTGTACCTTTATCAACTCTTTAGAGTAGACTTATATGTTTTATTTTATGTAAAATAAGGTGCTGAATCCACTGGTGAAAACCGCAATGTCCTATCTTTAACCGTTTAGGAGATCGAGTAATATGGAGAATATTATATATTTAAAAATGTGATATATAAATCTTTTATTCGTTTGTACCTTTATCAACTTTTGAGAGTAGACTTATGAGACTTATTTTATGTAAAATGAGGTGCCGAATCCACTAGTAAAAACCGCAATGTCCTATCTTTAACTGTTTAGGAGATCGAGTAAAATGGAGAATAATAGATATTTAAAAATGTGATATATAACCATTTTATTCGTTTGTACCTTTATCAACTCTTTAGAGTAGACTTATATGACTTATTTTATGTAAAATAAGGTGCTGAATCCACTGGTGAAAACCGCAATGTCCTATCTTTAACCGTTTAGGAGATCGAGTAAAATGGAGAATATTAGATATTTAAAAATGTGATATATAAATCTTTTATTCGTTTGTACCTTTATCAACTTTTGAGAGTAGACTTATAGGACTTATTTTATGTAAAATGAGGTGCTGAATCCACTGGTGAAAACCGCAATGTCCTATCTTTAACCGTTTAGGAGATCGAGTAAAATAGAAAATATTAGATATTTAAAAATGTGATATATAAATCTTTTATTCGTTTGTACCTTTATCAACACTTTAGAGTAGACTTATAGGACTAAATTTATGTAAAATGAGGTGCTGAATCCACTAGTGAAAACCGCAATGTCCTATCTTTAACTGTTTAGGAGATCGAGTAAATGAAGAATAATAGATATTTAAAAAGGTGATATATAACCATTTTATTCGTTTGTACCTTTATCAACTTTTGAGAGTAGACTTATAAAACTTATTTTATGTAAAATGAGGTTCTGAATCCACTGGTGAAAACCGCAATGTCCTATCTTTAACCGTTTAGGACATCGAGTAAAATGGAGAATAATAGATATTTAAAAATGTGATATATAACCATTTTATTCGTTTGTACCTTTATCAACTTTTTAGAGTAGACTTATATGACTTATTTTATGTAAAATGAGGTGCTGAATCTACTGGTAAAAACCGCAATGTCCTATCTTTAACCGTTTAGGAGATCGAGTAAAATGGAGAATATTAGATATTTAAAAATGTGATATATAAACCTTTTATTCGTTTGTACCTTTATCAACTTTTGAGAGTAGACTTATAGGACTTATTTTATGTAAAATGAGCTGCTGAATCCAGTGGTGAAAACCGCAATGTCCTGTCTTTAACTGTTTAGGAGATCGAGTAAAATGGAGAATAATAGATATTTAAAAATGTGATATATAACCATTTTATTCGTTTGTACCTTTATCAACTTTTGAGAGTAGACTTATAGGTCTAAATTTATGTAAAATGAGGTGCTGAATCCACTGGTGAAAACCGCAATGTCCTATCTTTAACTGTTTAGGAGATCGAGTAAAATGAAGAATAATAGATATATAATAATGTGATATATAAACATTTTTTTTCGTTTGTAACTTTATCAACTCTTTAGAGTAGACTTATAGGACTTATTTTATGTAAAATGAGGTGCTGAATTCACTGGTGAAAACCGCAATGTCCTATCTTTGACCGTTTAGGTGATCGAGTAAAATGGAGAATAATAGGTATTTAAAAATGTGATATATAAATCTTTTATTCGTTTGTACCTTTATCAACTTTTGAGAGTAGACTTATGAGACTTATTTTATGTAAAATAAGGTGCTGAATCCACTGGTGAAAACCGCAATGTCCTATCTGTGACCGTTTAGGACATCGAGTAAAATGGAGAATATTAGATATTTAAAAATGTGATATATAACCATTTTATTCGTTTGTACCTTTATCAACTCTTTAGAGTAGACTTATAAGACTAAATTTATGTAAAATGAGGTGCTGAATCCACTGGTGAAAACCGCAATGTCCTATCTTTAACCGTTTAGGAGATCGAGTAAAATAGAGAATATTAGATATTTAAAAATGTGATATATAAATCTTTTATTCGTTTGTACCTTTATCAACTTTTGAGAGTAGACTTATAAGACTTATTTTATGTAAAATGAGGTGCTGAAACCACTGGTGAAAACCGCAATATCCTATCTTTAACCGTTTAGGACATCGAGTAAAATGGAGAATAATAGATATTTAAAAATGTGATATATAACCATTTTATTCGTTTGTACCTTTATCAACTCTTTAGAGTAGACTTATGAGACTTATTTTATGTAAAATAAAGTGCTGAATCCACTGGTGAAAACCGCAATGTCCTATCTTTAACCGTTTAGGACATCGAGTAAAATGGAGAATATTAGATATTTAAAAATGTGATATATAAATATTTTGTTCGTTTGTACCTTTATCAACTTTTGAGAGTAGACTTATGAGACTTATTTTATGTAAAATGAGGTGCTGAATCCACTGGTGAAAACCGCAATGTCCTATCTTTAACCGTTTAGGAGATCGAGTAAAATGGAGAATAATAAATATTTAAAAATGTGATATATAAACATTTTATTCGTTTGTACCTTTATCAACTTTTAAGAGTAGACTTATAAGACTTATTTTATGTAAAATGAGGTGCTGAATCCACTGGTGAAATCCGCAATGTCCTATCTTTAACCGTTTAGGACATCGAGTAAAATGGAGAATATTAGATATTTAAAAATGTGATATATAAATATTTTGTTCGTTTGTACCTTTATCAACTTTTGAGAGTAGACTTATGAGACTTATTTTATGTAAAATGAGGTGCTAAATCCACTGGTGAAAACCGCAATGTCCTATCTTTAACCGTTTAGGAGATCGAGTAAAATGGAGAATAATAAATATTTAAAAATGTGATATATAAACATTTTATTCGTTTGTACCTTTATCAACTTTTGAGAATCGACTTATAGGACTTATTTTATGTAAAATAAGGTGCTGAATCCACTGGTGAAATCCGCAATGTCCTATCTGTGACCGTTTAGGAGATCGAGTAAAATGGAGAATAATAGATATTTAAAAAGGTGATATATGAACATTTTATTCGTTTGTACCTTTATCAACTCTTTAGAGTAGACTTATAAGACTTATTTTATGTAAAATAAGGTGCTGAATCCACTGGTGAAAACCGCAATGTCCTATCTTTGACCGTTTAGGTGATCGAGTAAAATGGAGAATAATAGGTATTTAAAAATGTGATATATAAATCTTTTATTCGTTTGTACCTTTATCAACTTTTGAGAGTAGACTTATGAGACTTATTTTATGTAAAATAAGGTGCTGAATCCACTGGTGAAAACCGCAATGTCCTATCTGTGACCGTTTAGGACATCGAGTAAAATGGAGAATATTAGATATTTAAAAATGTGATATATTACCATTTTATTCGTTTGTACCTTTATCAACTCTTTAGAGTAGACTTATAAGACTAAATTTATGTAAAATGAGGTGCTGAATTTACTGGTGAAAACCGCAATGTTCTATCTTTAACCGTTTAGGACATCGAGTAAAATGGAGAATAATAGATATTTAAAAATGTGATATATAACCATTTTATTCGTTTGTACCTTTATCAACACTTTAGAGTAGACTTATAGGACTAAATTTATGTAAAATGAGGTGCTGAATCCACTGGTGAAAACCGCAATGTCCTATCTTTAACTGTTTAGGAGATCGAGTAAATGGAGAATAATAGATATTTAAAAAGGTGATATATAAACATTGTATTCGTTTGTACCTTTATCAACTCTTTAGAGTAGACTTATATGACTTACTTTATGTAAAATAAGGTGCTGAATCCACTGGTGAAAACCGCAATGTCCTATCTTTAACCGTTTAGGAGATCGAGTAAAATGGAGAATATTAGATATTTAAAAATGTGATATATAAACCTTTTATTCGTTTGTACCTTTATCAACTTTTGAGAGTAGACTTATAGGACTAATTTTATGTAAAATGAGCTGCTGAATCCAGTGGTGAAAACCGCAATGTCCTATCTTTAACTGTTTAGGAGATCGAGTAAAATGGAGAATAATAGATATTTAAAAATGTGATATATAACCATTTTATTCGTTTGTACTTTTATCAACTTTTGAGAGTAGACTAATAGGACTTATTTTATGTAAAATAAGGTGCTGAATCCACTGGAGAAAACCGCAATGTCCTATGTTTGACCGTTTAGGTGATCGGGTAAAATGGAGAATAATAGGTATTTAAAAATGTGATATATATCCATTTTATTCGTTTGTACCTTTATCAACTTTTGAGAGTAGACTTATGAGACATATTTTATGTAAAATGAGGTGCTGAATCCACTGGTGAAAACCGCAATGTCCTATCTATAACCGTTTAGGAGATCGAGTAAAATGGAGAATAATAAATATTTAAAAATGTGATATATAAACATTTTATTCGTTTGTACCTTTATCAACTTTTAAGAGTAGACTTATAAGACTTATTTTATGTAAAATGAGGTGCTGAATCCACTGGTGAAATCCGCAATGTCCTATCTTTAACCGTTTAGGACATCGAGTAAAATGGAGAATATTAGATATTTAAAAATGTGATATATAAATATTTTGTTCGTTTGTACCTTTATCAACTATTGAGAGTAGACTTATGAGACTTATTTTATGTAAAATGAGGTGCTGAATCCACTGGTGAAAACCGCAATGTCCTATCTTTAACCGTTTAGGAGATCGAGTAAAATGGAGAATAATAAATATTTAAAAATGTGATATATAAACATTTTATTCGTTTGTACCTTTATCAACTTTTGAGAATCGACTTATAGGACTTATTTTATGTAAAATAAGGTGCTGAATCCACTGGTGAAATCCGCAATGTCCTATCTGTGACCGTTTAGGAGATCGAGTAAAATGGAGAATAATAGATATTTAAAAAGGTGATATATAAACATTTTATTCGTTTGTACCTTTATCAACTTTTGAGAGTAGACTTATGAGACTTATTTTATGTAAAATGAGGTGCTGAATCCACTGGTGAAAACCGCAATGTCCTATCTTTAACCGTTTAGGACATCGAGTAAAATGGAGAATAAAAGATATATAAAAATGTGATATATAACCATTTTATTCGTTTGTACCTTTATCAACTCTTTAGAGTAGACTTATAAGACTAAATTTATGTAAAATGAGGTGCTGAATTTACTGGTGAAAACCGCAATGTCCTATTTTTAACCGTTTAGGACATCGAGTAAAATGGAGAATAATAGATATTTAAAAATGTGATATATAACCATTTTATTCGTTTGTACCTTTATCAACACTTTAGAGTAGACTTATAGGACTAAATTTATGTAAAATGAGGTGCTGAATCCACTGGTGAAAACCGCAATGTCCTATCTTTAACTGTTTAGGAGATCGAGTAAATGGAGAATAATAGATATTTAAAAAGGTGATATATAAACATTGTATTCGTTTGTACCTTTATCAACTCTTTAGAGTAGACTTATATGACTTACTTTATGTAAAATAAGGTGCTGAATCCACTGGTGAAAACCGCAATGTCCTATCTTTGACCGTTTAGGTGATCGAGTAAAATGGAGAATAATAGGTATTTAAAAATGTGATATATAACCATTTTATTCGTTTGTACCTTTATCAACTCTTTAGAGTAGACTTATAAGACTAAATTTATGTAAAATGAGGTGCTGAATCCACTGGTGAAAACCGCAATGTCCTATCTTTAACCGTTTAGGAGATCGAGTAAAATGGAGAATATTAGATATTTAAAAATGTGATATATAAATCTTTTATTCGTTTGTACCTTTATCAACTTTTGAGAGTAGACTTATGAGACTTATTTTATGTAAAATGAGGTGCTGAATTCACTGGTGAAAACCGCAATGTCCTATCTTTAACCGTTTAGGAGATCGAGTAAAATGGAGAATATTAGATATTTAAAAATGTGATATATAAATCTTTTATTCGTTTGTACCTTTATCAACTTTTGAGAGTAGACTTATGAGACTTATTTTATGTAAAATAAGGTGCTGAATTTACTGGTGAAAACCGCAATGTCCTATCTTTAACCGTTTAGGACATCGAGTAAAATGGAGAATATTAGATATTTAAAAATGTGATATATAAATATTTTGTTCGTTTGTACCTTTATCAACTTTTGAGAGTAGACTTATGAGACTTATTTTATGTAAAATGAGGTGCTGAATCCACTGGTGAAAACCGCAATGTCCTATCTTTAACCGTTTAGGACATCGAGTAAAGTGGAAAATATTAGATATTTAAAAATGTGATATATAAACCTTTTATTCGTTTGAACCTATATCAACTTTTGAGAGTAGACTTATAAGACTTATTTTAAGTAAAATGAGGTGCTGAAACCACTGGTGAAAACCGCAATATCCTATATTTAACCGTTTAGGACATCGAGTAAAATGGAGAATAATAGATATTTAAAAATGTGATATATAACCATTTTATTCGTTTGTACCTTTATCAACTCTTTAGAGTAGACTTATGAGACTTATTTTATGTAAAATAAAGTGCTGAATCCACTGGTGAAAACCGCAATGTCCTATCTTTAACCGTTTAGGACATCGAGTAAAATGGAGAATATTAGATATTTAAAAATGTGATATATAAATATTTTGTTCGTTTGTACCTTTATCAACTTTTGAGAGTAGACTTATGAGACTTATTTTATGTAAAATGAGGTGCTGAATCCACTGGTGAAAACCGCAATGTCCTATCTTTAACCGTTTAGGAGATCGAGTAAAATGGAGAATAATAAATATTTAAAAATGTGATATATAAACATTTTATTCGTTTGTACCTTTATCAACTTTTAAGAGTAGACTTATAAGACTTATTTTATGTAAAATGAGGTGCTGAATCCACTGGTGAAATCCGCAATGTCCTATCTTTAACCGTTTAGGACATCGAGTAAAATGGAGAATATTAGATATTTAAAAATGTGATATATAAATATTTTGTTCGTTTGTACCTTTATCAACTTTTGAGAGTAGACTTATGAGACTTATTTTATGTAAAATGAGGTGCTGAATCCACTGGTGAAAACCGCAATGTCCTATCTTTAACCGTTTAGGAGATCGAGTAAAATGGAGAATAATAAATATTTAAAAATGTGATATATAAACATTTTATTCGTTTGTACCTTTATCAACTTTTGAGAATCGACTTATAGGACTTATTTTATGTAAAATAAGGTGCTGAATCCACTGGTGAAATCCGCAATGTCCTATCTGTGACCGTTTAGGAGATCGAGTAAAATGGAGAATAATAGATATTTAAAAAGGTGATATATAAACATTTTATTCGTTTGTACCTTTATCAACTCTTTAGAGTAGACTTATAAGACTTATTTTATGTAAAATAAGGTGCTGAATCCACTGGTGAAAACCGCAATGTCCTATCTTTGACCGTTTAGGTGATCGAGTAAAATGGAGAATAATAGGTATTTAAAAATGTGATATATAAATCTTTTATTCGTTTGTACCTTTATCAACTTTTGAGAGTAGACTTATGAGACTTATTTTCTGTAAAATAAGGTGCTGAATCCACTGGTGAAAACCGCAATGTCCTATCTGTGACCGTTTAGGACATCGAGTAAAATGGAGAATATTAGATATTTAAAAATGTGATATATAAAATGGAGAATAATAGATATTTAAAAATGTGATATATAACCATTTTATTCGTTTGTACCTTTATCAACTCTTTAGAGTAGACTTATAAGACTAAATTTATGTAAAATGAGGTGCTGAATTTACTGGTGAAAACCGCAATGTTCTATCTTTAACCGTTTAGGACATCGAGTAAAATGGAGAATAATAGATATTTAAAAATGTGATATATAACCATTTTATTCGTTTGTACCTTTATCAACACTTTAGAGTAGACTTATAGGACTAAATTTATGTAAAATGAGGTGCTGAATCCACTGGTGAAAACCGCAATGTCCTATCTTTAACTGTTTAGGAGATCGAGTAAATGGAGAATAATAGATATTTAAAAAGGTGATATATAAACATTGTATTCGTTTGTACCTTTATCAACTCTTTAGAGTAGACTTATATGACTTACTTTATGTAAAATATGGTGCTGAATCCACTGGTGAAAACCGCAATGTCCTATCTCAAACCGTTTAGGAGATCGAGTAAAATGGAGAATATTAGATATTTAAAAATGTGATATATAAACCTTTTATTCGTTTGTACCTTTATCAACTTTTGAGAGTAGACTTATAGGACTAATTTTATGTAAAATGAGCTGCTGAATCCAGTGGTGAAAACCGCAATGTCCTATCTTTAACTGTTTAGGAGATCGAGTAAAATGGAGAATAATAGATATTTAAAAATGTGATATATAACCATTTTATTCGTTTGTACTTTTATCAACTTTTGAGAGTAGACTAATAGGACTTATTTTATGTAAAATAAGGTGCTGAATCCACTGGAGAAAACCGCAATGTCCTATGTTTGACCGTTTAGGTGATCGAGTAAAATGGAGAATAATAGGTATTTAAAAATGTGATATATATCCATTTTATTCGTTTGTACCTTTATCAACTCTTTAGAGTAGACTTATAGGACTAATTTTATGTAAAATGAGGTGCTGAATCCACTGGTGAAAACCGCAATGTCCTATCTTTGACCGTTTAGGTGATCGAGTAAAATGGAGAATAATAGGTATTTAAAAATGTGATATATAACCATTTTATTCGTTTGTACCTTTATCAACTTTTGAGAGTAGACTTATAGGACTTATTTTATGTAAAATGAGCTGCTGAATCCAGTGGTGAAAACCGCAATGTCCTATCTTTAACTGTTTAGGAGATCGAGTAAAATGGAGAATAATAGATATTTAAAAATGTGATATATAACCATTTTATTCGTTTGTACCTTTATCAACACTTTAGAGTAGACTTATAGGACTAAATTTATGTAAAATGAGGTGCTGAATCCACTGGTGAAAACCGCAATGTCCTATCTTTAACTGTTTAGGAGATCGAGTAAATGGAGAATAATAGATATTTAAAAATGTGATATATAACCATTTTATTCGTTTGTACCTTTATCAACACTTTAGAGTAGACTTATAGGACTAAATTTATGTAAAATGAGGTGCTGAATCCACTGGTGAAAAACGCAATGTCCTATCTTTAACTGTTTAGGAGATCGAGTAAATGGAGAATAATAGATATTTAAAAATGTGATATATAAACATTTTATTCGTTTGTACCTTTATCAACTTTTAAGAGTAGACTTATAAGACTTATTTTATGTAAAATGAGGTGCTGAATCCACTGGTGAAATCCGCAATGTCCTATCTTTAACCGTTTAGGACATCGAGTAAAATGGAGAATATTAGATATTTAAAAATGTGATATATAAATATTTTGTTCGTTTGTACCTTTATCAACTATTGAGAGTAGACTTATGAGACTTATTTTATGTAAAATGAGGTGCTGAATCCACTGGTGAAAACCGCAATGTCCTATCTTTAACCGTTTAGGAGATCGAGTAAAATGGAGAATAATAAATATTTAAAAATGTGATATATAAACATTTTATTCGTTTGTACCTTTATCAACTTTTGAGAATCGACTTATAGGACTTATTTTATGTAAAATAAGGTGCTGAATCCACTGGTGAAATCCGCAATGTCCTATCTGTGACCGTTTAGGAGATCGAGTAAAATGGAGAATAATAGATATTTAAAAAGGTGATATATAAACATTTTATTCGTTTGTACCTTTATCAACTTTTGAGAGTAGACTTATGAGACTTATTTTATGTAAAATGAGGTGCTGAATCCACTGGTGAAAACCGCAATGTCCTATCTTTAACCGTTTAGGACATCGAGTAAAATGGAGTATAAAAGATATATAAAAATGTGATATATAACCATTTTATTCGTTTGTACCTTTATCAACTCTTTAGAGTAGACTTATAAGACTAAATTTATGTAAAATGAGGTGCTGAATTTACTGGTGAAAACCGCAATGTCCTATTTTTAACCGTTTAGGACATCGAGTAAAATGGAGAATAATAGATATTTAAAAATGTGATATATAACCATTTTATTCGTTTGTACCTTTATCAACACTTTAGAGTAGACTTATAGGACTAAATTTATGTAAAATGAGGTGCTGAATCCACTGGTGAAAACCGCAATGTCCTATCTTTAACTGTTTAGGAGATCGAGTAAATGGAGAATAATAGATATTTAAAAAGGTGATATATAAACATTGTATTCGTTTGTACCTTTATCAACTCTTTAGAGTAGACTTATATGACTTACTTTATGTAAAATAAGGTGCTGAATCCACTGGTGAAAACCGCAATGTCCTATCTTTGACCGTTTAGGTGATCGAGTAAAATGGAGAATAATAGGTATTTAAAAATGTGATATATAACCATTTTATTCGTTTGTACCTTTATCAACTCTTTAGAGTAGACTTATAAGACTAAATTTATGTAAAATGAGGTGCTGAATCCACTGGTGAAAACCGCAATGTCCTATCTTTAACCGTTTAGGAGATCGAGTAAAATGGAGAATATTAGATATTTAAAAATGTGATATATAAATCTTTTATTCGTTTGTACCTTTATCAACTTTTGAGAGTAGACTTATGAGACTTATTTTATGTAAAATAAGGTGCTGAATCCACTGGTGAAAACCGCAATGTCCTATCTTTAACCGTTTAGGACATCGAGTAAAATGGAGAATATTAGATATTTAAAAATGTGATATATAAATATTTTGTTCGTTTGTACCTTTATCAACTTTTGAGAGTAGACTTATGAGACTTATTTTATGTAAAATGAGGTGCTGAATCCACTGGTGAAAACCGCAATGTCCTATCTTTAACCGTTTAGGACATCGAGTAAAGTGGAGAATATTAGATATTTAAAAATGTGATATATAAACCTTTTATTCGTTTGAACCTATATCAACTTTTGAGAGTAGACTTATAAGACTTATTTTAAGTAAAATGAGGTGCTGAAACCACTGGTGAAAACCGCAATATCCTATCTTTAACCGTTTAGGACATCGAGTAAAATGGAGAATAATAGATATTTAAAAATGTGATATATAACCATTTTATTCGTTTGTACCTTTATCAACTCTTTAGAGTAGACTTATGAGACTTATTTTATGTAAAATAAAGTGCTGAATCCACTGGTGAAAACCGCAATGTCCTATCTTTAACCGTTTAGGACATCGAGTAAAATGGAGAATATTAGATATTTAAAAATGTGATATATAAATATTTTGTTCGTTTGTACCTTTATCAACTTTTGAGAGTAGACTTATGAGACTTATTTTATGTAAAATGAGGTGCTGAATCCACTGGTGAAATCCGCAATGTCCTATCTTTAACCGTTTAGGACATCGAGTAAAATGGAGAATATTAGATATTTAAAAATGCGATATATAAATATTTTGTTCGTTTGTACCTTTATCAACTTTTGAGAGTAGACTTATGAGACTTATTTTATGTAAAATGAGGTGCTGAATCCACTGGTGAAAACCGCAATGTCCTATCTTTAACCGTTTAGGAGATCGAGTAAAATGGAGAATAATAAATATTTAAAAATGTGATATATAAACATTTTATTCGTTTGTACCTTTATCAACTTTTGAGAATCGACTTATAGGACTTATTTTATGTAAAATAAGGTGCTGAATCCACTGGTGAAAACCGCAATGTCCTATCTTTGACCGTTTAGGTGATCGAGTAAAATGGAGAATAATAGGTATTTAAAAATGTGATATATAAATCTTTTATTCGTTTGTACCTTTATCAACTTTTGAGAGTAGACTTATGAGACTTATTTTATGTAAAATAAGGTGCTGAATCCACTGGTGAAAACCGCAATGTCCTATCTGTGACCGTTTAGGACATCGAGTAAAATGGAGAATATTAGATATTTAAAAATGTGATATATAAAATGGAGAATAATAGATATTTAAAAATGTGATATATAACCATTTTATTCGTTTGTACCTTTATCAACTCTTTAGAGTAGACTTATAAGACTAAATTTATGTAAAATGAGGTGCTGAATTTACTGGTGAAAACCGCAATGTTCTATCTTTAACCGTTTAGGACATCGAGTAAAATGGAGAATAATAGATATTTAAAAATGTGATATATAACCATTTTATTCGTTTGTACCTTTATCAACACTTTAGAGTAGACTTATAGGACTAAATTTATGTAAAATGAGGTGCTGAATCCACTGGTGAAAACCGCAATGTCCTATCTTTAACTGTTTAGGAGATCGAGTAAATGGAGAATAATAGATATTTAAAAAGGTGATATATAAACATTGTATTCGTTTGTACCTTTATCAACTCTTTAGAGTAGACTTATATGACTTACTTTATGTAAAATATGGTGCTGAATCCACTGGTGAAAACCGCAATGTCCTATCTCAAACCGTTTAGGAGATCGAGTAAAATGGAGAATATTAGATATTTAAAAATGTGATATATAAACCTTTTATTCGTTTGTACCTTTATCAACTTTTGAGAGTAGACTTATAGGACTAATTTTATGTAAAATGAGCTGCTGAATCCAGTGGTGAAAACCGCAATGTCCTATCTTTAACTGTTTAGGAGATCGAGTAAAATGGAGAATAATAGATATTTAAAAATGTGATATATAACCATTTTATTCGTTTGTACTTTTATCAACTTTTGAGAGTAGACTAATAGGACTTATTTTATGTAAAATAAGGTGCTGAATCCACTGGAGAAAACCGCAATGTCCTATGTTTGACCGTTTAGGTGATCGAGTAAAATGGAGAATAATAGGTATTTAAAAATGTGATATATATCCATTTTATTCGTTTGTACCTTTATCAACTCTTTAGAGTAGACTTATAGGACTAATTTTATGTAAAATGAGGTGCTGAATCCACTGGTGAAAACCGCAATGTCCTATCTTTGACCGTTTAGGTGATCGAGTAAAATGGAGAATAATAGGTATTTAAAAATGTGATATATAACCATTTTATTCGTTTGTACCTTTATCAACTTTTGAGAGTAGACTTATAGGACTAATTTTATGTAAAATGAGGTGCTGAATCCACTGGTGAAAACCGCAATGTCCTATCTTTGACCGTTTAGGTGATCGAGTAAAATGGAGAATAATAGGTATTTAAAAATGTGATATATAACCATTTTATTCGTTTGTACCTTTATCAACTTTTGAGAGTAGACTTATAGGACTTATTTTATGTAAAATGAGCTGCTGAATCCAGTGGTGAAAACCGCAATGTCCTATCTTTAACTGTTTAGGAGATCGAGTAAAATGGAGAATAATAGATATTTAAAAATGTGATATATAACCATTTTATTCGTTTGTACCTTTATCAACTTTTGAGAGTAGACTTATAGGTCTAAATTTATGTAAAATGAGGTGCTGAATCCACTGGTAAAAACCGCAATGTCCTATCTTTAACCGTTTAGGACATCGAGTAAAATGGAGAATAAAAGATATATAAAAATGTGATATATAACCATTTTATTCGTTTGTACCTTTATCAACTCTTTAGAGTAGACTTATAAGACTAAATTTATGTAAAATGAGGTGCTGAATCCACTGGTGAAAACCGCAATGTCCTATCTTTAACTGTTTAGGAGATCGAGTAAATGGAGAATAATAGATATTTAAAAATGTGATATATAACCATTTTATTCGTTTGTACCTTTATCAACACTTTAGAGTAGACTTATAGGACTAAATTTATGTAAAATGAGGTGCTGAATCCACTGGTGAAAAACGCAATGTCCTATCTTTAACTGTTTAGGAGATCGAGTAAATGGAGAATAATAGATATTTAAAAAGGTGATATATAAACATTGTATTCGTTTGTACCTTTATCAACTCTTTAGAGTAGACTTATATGACTTATTTTATGTAAAATAAGGTGCTGAATCCACTGGTGAAAACCGCAATGTCCTATCTTTAACTGTTTAGGAGATCGAGTAAAATGGAGAATAATAGATATTTAAAAATGTGATATATAACCATTTTATTCGTTTGTACTTTTATCAACTTTTGAGAGTAGACTAATAGGACTTATTTTATGTAAAATAAGGTGCTGAATCCACTGGAGAAAACCGCAATGTCCTATGTTTGACCGTTTAGGTGATCGAGTAAAATGGAGAATAATAGGTATTTAAAAATGTGATATATATCCATTTTATTCGTTTGTACCTTTATCAACTCTTTAGAGTAGACTTATAGGACTAATTTTATGTAAAATGAGGTGCTGAATCCACTGGTGAAAACCGCAATGTCCTATCTTTGACCGTTTAGGTGATCGAGTAAAATGGAGAATAATAGGTATTTAAAAATGTGATATATAACCATTTTATTCGTTTGTACCTTTATCAACTTTTGAGAGTAGACTTATGGGACTAATTTTATGTAAAATGAGGTGCTGAATCCACTGGTGAAAACCGCAATGTCCTATCTTTGACCGTTTAGGTGATCGAGTAAAATGGAGAATAATAGGTATTTAAAAATGTGATATATAACCATTTTATTCGTTTGTACCTTTATCAACTTTTGAGAGTAGACTTATAGGACTTATTTTATGTAAAATGAGCTGCTGAATCCAGTGGTGAAAACCGCAATGTCCTATCTTTAACTGTTTAGGAGATCGAGTAAAATGGAGAATAATAGATATTTAAAAATGTGATATATAACCATTTTATTCGTTTGTACCTTTATCAACTTTTGAGAGTAGACTTATAGGTCTAAATTTATGTAAAATGAGGTGCTGAATCCACTGGTAAAAACCGCAATGTCCTATCTTTAACCGTTTAGGACATCGAGTAAAATGGAGAATAAAAGATATATAAAAATGTGATATATAACCATTTTATTCGTTTGTACCTTTATCAACTCTTTAGAGTAGACTTATAAGACTAAATTTATGTAAAATGAGGTGCTGAATCCACTGGTGAAAACCGCAATGTCCTATCTTTAACTGTTTAGGAGATCGAGTAAATGGAGAATAATAGATATTTAAAAATGTGATATATAACCATTTTATTCGTTTGTACCTTTATCAACACTTTAGAGTAGACTTATAGGACTAAATTTATGTAAAATGAGGTGCTGAATCCACTGGTGAAAAACGCAATGTCCTATCTTTAACTGTTTAGGAGATCGAGTAAATGGAGAATAATAGATATTTAAAAAGGTGATATATAAACATTGTATTCGTTTGTACCTTTATCAACTCTTTAGAGTAGACATATATGACTTATTTTATGTAAAATAAGGTGCTGAATCCACTGGTGAAAACCGCAATGTTCTATCTTTGACTGTTTAGGTGATCGAGTAAAATGGAGAATAATAGGTATTTAAAAATGTGATATATAACCATTTGATTCGTTTGTACCTATATCAACTTTTGAGAGTAGACTTATAGGACTTATTTTATGTAAAATGAGGTGCTGAATCCACTGCTGAAAACCGCAATGTCCTATCTTTAACCGTTTAGGAGATCGAGTAAAATGGAGAATAATAGATATTTAAAAACGTGATATATAAACATTTTATTCGTTTGTACCTTTATCAACTTTTGAGAGTAGACTTATGAGACTTATTTTATGTAAAATAAGGTGCTGAATCCACTGGTGAAATCCGCAATGTCCTATCTGTGACCGTTTAGGTGATCGAGTAAAATGGAGAATAATAGGTATTTAAAAATGTGATATATATCCATTTTATTCGTTTGTACCTTTATCAACTCTTTAGAGTAGACTTATAGGACTAATTTTATGTAAAATGAGGTGCTGAATCCACTGGTGAAAACCGAAATGTCCTATCTTTGACCGTTTAGGTGATCGAGTAAAATGGAGAATAATAGGTATTTAAAAATGTGATATATAACCATTTTATTCTTTTGTACCTTTATCAACTTTTGAGAGTAGACTTATAGGACTTATTTTATGTAAAATAAGGTGCTGAATCCACTGGTGAAAACCGCAATGTTCTATCTTTGACCGTTTAGGTGATCGAGTAAAATGGAGAATAATAGGTATTTAAAAATGTGATATATAACCATTTTATTCGTTTGTACCTTTATCAACTTTTGAGAGTAGACTTATGAGACTTATTTTATGTAAAATAAGTTGCTGAATCCACTGGTGAAAACCGCAATGTCCTATCTTTAACCGTTTAGGACATCGAGTAAAATGGAGAATATTAGATATTTAAAAATGTGATATATAAATCTTTTGTTCGTTTGTACCTTTATCAACTTTTGAGAGTAGACTTATGAGACTTATTTTATGTAAAATGAGGTGCTGAATCCACTGGTGAAAACCGCAATGTCCTATCTTTAACCGTTTAGGACATCGAGTAAAATGGAGAATAATAGATATTTAAAAACGTGATATATAAACATTTTATTCGTTTGTACCTTTATCAACTTTTGAGAGTAGACTTATAAGACTTATTTTATGTAAAATGAGGTGCTGAATCCACTGGTGAAATCCGCAATGTCCTATCTTTAACCGTTTAGGAGATCGAGTAAAATGGAGAATAATAGGTATTTAAAAATGTGATATATAACCATTTTATTCGTTTGTACCTTTATCAACTTTTGAGAGTAGACTTATAGGACTTATTTTATGTAAAATGAGGTGCTGAATCCACTGGTGAAAACCGCAATGTCCTATCTTTAACCGTTTAGGAGATCGAGTAAAATGGAGAATATTAGATATTTAAAAAAGATATATAAACCTTTTATTCGTTTGTACCTTTATCAACTTTTGAGAGTAGACTTATAATACTTATTTTATGTAAAATGAGCTGCTGAATCCAGTGGTGAAAACCACAATGTCCTATCTTTAACTGTTTAGGAGATCGAGTAAAATGGAGAATAATAGATATTTAAAAATGTGATATATAACCCTTTTATTCGTTTGTACCTTTATCAACTTTTGAGAGTAGACTTATAGGTCTAAATTTATGTAAAATGAGGTGCTGAATCCACTGGTGAAAACCGCAATGTCCTATCTTTAACCGTTTAGGACATCGAGTAAAATGGAGAATAATAGATATTTAAAAATGTGATATATAACCATTTTATTCGTTTGTACCTTTATCAACTCTTTAGAGTAGACTTATAAGACTAAATTTATGTAAAATGAGGTGCTGAATACTGGTGAAAACCGCAATGTCCTATCTTTAACCGTTTAGGACATCGAGTAAAATGGAGAATAATAGATATTTAAAAAGGTGATATATAAACATTGTATTCGTTTGTACCTTTATCAACTCTTTAGAGTAGACTTATATGACTTATTTTATGTAAAATAAGGTGCTGAATCCACTGGTGAAAACCGCAATGTTCTATCTTTGACCGTTTAGGTGATCGAGTAAAATGGAGAATAATAGGTATTTAAAAATGTGATATATAACCATTTTATTCGTTTGTACCTTTATCAACTTTTGAGAGTAGACTTATAGGACTTATTTTATGTAAAATGAGGTGCTGAATCCACTGGTGAAAACCGCAATGTCCTATCTTTAATCGTTTAGGAGATCGAGTAAAATGGAGAATATTAGATATTTAAAAAAGATATATAAACCTTTTATTCGTTTGTACCTTTATCAACTTTTGAGAGTAGACTTATAATACTTATTTTATGTAAAATGAGCTGCTGAATCCAGTGGTGAAAACCACAATGTCCTATCTTTAACTGTTTAGGAGATCGAGTAAAATGGAGAATAATAGATATTTAAAAATGTGATATATAACCATTTTATTCGTTTGTACCTTTATCAACTTTTGAGAGTAGACTTATAGGTCTAAATTTATGTAAAATGAGGTGCTGAATCCACTGGTGAAAACCGCAATGTCCTATCTTTAACCGTTTAGGACATCGAGTAAAATGGAGAATAATAGATATTTAAAAATGTGATATATAACCATTTTATTCGTTTGTACCTTTATCAACTCTTTAGAGTAGACTTATAAGACTAAATTTATGTAAAATGAGGTGCTGAATCCACTGGTGAAAACCGCAATGTTCTATCTTTGACCGTTTAGGTGATCGAGTAAAATGGAGAATAATAGGTATTTAAAAATGTGATATATAACCATTTTATTCGTTTGTACCTTTATCAACTTTTGAGAGTAGACTTATAGGACTTATTTTATGTAAAATGAGGTGCTGAATCCACTGGTGAAAACCGCAATGTCCTATCTTTAACCGTTTAGGAGATCGAGTAAAATGGAGAATATTAGATATTTAAAAATGTGATATATAAATCTTTTATTCGTTTGTACATTTATCAACTTTTGAGAGTAGACTTATGAGACTTATTTTATGTAAAATAAGGTGCTGAATCCACTGGTGAAAACCGCAATGTCCAATCTTTAACCGTTTAGGACATCGAGTAAAATGGAGAATATTAAATATTTAAAAATGTGATATATAAATCTTTTATTCGTTTGTACCTTTATCAACTTTTGAGAGTAGACTTATGAGACTTATTTTATGTAAAATGAGGTGTTGAATCCACTGCTGAAAACCGCAATGTCCTATCTTTAACCGTTTAGGAGATCGAGTAAAATGGAGAATAATAAATATTTAAAAATGTGATATATAAACATTTTATTCGTTTGTACCTTTATCAACTTTTGAGAGTAGACTTATAAGACTTATTTTATGTAAAATGAGGTGCTGAATCCACTGGTGAAATCCGCAATGTCCTATCTTTAACCGTTTATTACATCGAGTAAAATGGAGAATAATTGATATTTAAAAACGTGATATATAAACATTTTATTCGTTTGTACCTTTATCAACTTTTGAGAATCGACTTATAGGACTTATTTTATGTAAAATAAGGTGCTGAATCCACTGGTGAAATCCGCAATGTCCTATCTGTGATCGTTTAGGTGATCGAGTAAAATGGAGAATAATAGGTATTTAAAAATGTGATATATAAACATTTTATTCGTTTGTACCTTTATCAAATCTTTAGAGTTGACTTATAGGTCTAAATTTATGTAAAATGAGGTGCTGAATCCACTGGTGAAAACCGCAATGTCCTATCTTTAACCGTTTAGGACATCGAGTAAAATGGAGAATAATAGATATTTAAAAATGTGACATATAACCATTTTATTCGTTTGTACCTTTATCAACTCTTTAGAGTAGACTTATAAGACTAAATTTATGTAAAATGAGGTGCTGAATTTACTGGTGAAAACCGCAATGTCCTATCTTTAACCGTTTAAGACATCGAGTAAAATGGAGAATAATAGATATTTAAAAATGTGATATATAACCATTTTATTCGTTTGTACCTTTATCAACACTTTAGAGTAGACTTATAGGGCTAAATTTATGTAAAATGAGGTGCTGAATCCACTGGTGAAAACCGCAATGTCCTATCTTTAACTGTTTAGGAGATCGAGTAAATGGAGAATAATAGATATTTAAAAATGTGATATATAACCATTTTATTCGTTTGTACCTTTATCAACTCTTTAGAGTAGACTTATAAGACTAAATTTATGTAAAATGAGGTGCTGAATTTACTGGTGAAAACCGCAATGTCCTATCTTTAACCGTTTAGGACATCGAGTAAAATGGAGAATAATAGATATTTAAAAATTTGATATATAACCATTTTATTCGTTTGTACCTTTATCAACTTTTGAGAGTAGACTTATTGGACTTATTTTATGTAAAATAAGGTGCTGAATCCACTGGTGAAAACCGCAATGTCCTATCTTTAACTGTTTAGGAGATCGAGTAAAATGGAGAATAATAGATATTTAAAAAGGTGATATATAAACATTTTATTCGTTTGTACCTTTATCAACTCTTTAGAGTAGACTTATAAGACTTATTTTATGTAAAATAAGGTGCTGAATCCACTGGTGAAAACCGCAATGTTCTATCTTTGACCGTTTAGGTGATCGAGTAAAATGGAGAATAATAGGTATTTAAAAATGTGATATATAACCATTTTATTGGTTTGTACCTTTATCAACTCTTTAGAGTAGGCTTATAGGTCTAAATTTATGTAAAATGAGGTGCTGAATCCACTGGTAAAAACCGCAATGTCCTATCTTTAACCGTTTAGGACATCGAGTAAAATGGAGAATAATAGATATTTGAAAATGTGATATATAACCATTTTATTCGTTTGTACCTTTATCAACTCTTTAGAGTAGACTTATAAGACTAAATTTATGTAAAATGAGGTGCTGAATCCACTGGTGAAAACCGCAATGTCCTATCTTTAACCGTTTAGGACATCGAGTAAAATGGAGAATAATAGATATTTAAAAATGTGATATATAACCATTTTATTCGTTTGTACCTTTATCAACACTTTAGAGTAGACTTATAGGACTAAATTTATGTAAAATGAGGTGCTGAATCCACTGGTGAAAAACGCAATGTCCTATCTTTAACTGTTTAGGAGATCGAGTAAATGGAGAATAATAGATATTTAAAAAGGTGATATATAAACATGGTATTCGTTTGTACCTTTATCAACTCTTTAGAGTAGACTTATATGACTTATTTTATGTAAAATAAGGTGCTGAATCCACTGGTGAAAACCGCAATGTTCTATCTTTGACGGTTTAGGTGATCGAGTAAAATGGAGAATAATAGGTATTTAAAAATGTGATATATAACCATTTTATTCGTTTGTACCTTTATCAACTTTTGAGAGTAGACTTATAGAACTTATTTTATGTAAAATGAGGTGCTGAATCCACTGGTGAAAACCGCAATGTCCTATCTTTAACCGTTTAGGAGATCGAGTAAAATGGAGAATATTAGATATTTAAAAATGTGATACATAAACCTTTTATTCGTTTTTACCTTTATCGACTTATAAGACTTATTTTATGTAAAATGAGGTGCTGAATCCACTGGTGAAAACCGCAATGTCCTATCTTTAACCGTTTAGGACATCGAGTAAAATGGAGAATAATAGATATTTAAAAATGTGATATATAACCATTTTATTCGTTTGTACCTTTATCAACTCTTTAGGGTAGACTTATAAGACTAAATTTATGTAAAATGAGGTGCTGAATTTACTGGTGAAAACCGCAATGTCCTATCTTTAACCGTTTAGGACACCGAGTAAAATGGAGAATAATAGATATTTAAAAATGTGATATATAACCATTTTATTCGTTTGTACCTTTATCAACACTTTAGAGTAGACTTATAGGACTAAATTTATGTAAAATGAGGTGCTGAATCCACTGGTGAAAACCGCAATGTCCTATCTTTAACTGTTTAGGAGATCGAGTAAATGGAGAATAATAGATATTTAAAAAGGTGATAAATAAAAATTGTATTCGTTTGTACCTTTATCAACTCTTTAGAGTAGACTTATATGACTTATTTTATGTAAAATGAGGTGCTGAATCTACTGGTGAAAACCGCAATGTCCTATCTTTAACCGTTTAGGACATCGAGTAAAATGGAGAATATTAAATATTTAAAAATGTGATATATAAACATTTTATTCTTTTGTACCTTTATCAACTTTTGAGAGTAGACTTATAAGACTTATTTTATGTAAAATGAGGTGCTAAATCCACTGGTGAAAACTGCAATGTCCTATCTTTAACCGTTTAGGACATCGAGTAAAATGGAGAATATTAAATATTTAAAAATGTGATATATAAACATTTTATTCGTTTGTACCTTCATCAACTTTTGAGAGTAGACTTATAGGACTTATTTTATGTAAAATGAGGTGCTGAATCCACTGGTAAAAACCGCAATGTCCTCTCTTTAACCGTTTAAGAGAAAGAGTAAAATGGAAAAATATATATATTTAATAATGTGATATATAACCATTTTATTCGTTTGTACCTTTATCAACTCTTTAGAGTAGACTTATAGGACTAAATTTATGTAAAATGAGGTGCTGAATCCACTGGTAAAAACCGCAATGTCCTATCTTTAACTGTTTAGGAGATCGAGTAAAATGGAGAACAATAGATATTTAAAAATGTGATATATAAACATTTTATTCGTTTGTACCTTTATCAACTCTTTAGAGAAGACTTATAGGACTTATTTTATGTAATATAAGGTGCTGAATCCACTGGTGAAAACCGCAATGTCCTATCTTTGACCGTTTAGGTGATCGAATAAAATGGAGAATAATAGATATTTTAAAATGAGAAATAAAACCATTTTATACGTTTGTACCTTTATCAACTTTTGAGAGTAGACTTATTTTATGTAAAATGAGCTGCTGAATCCAGTGGTGAAAACCGCAATGTCCTATCTTTAACCGTTTAGGACATCGAGTAAAATGGAGAATATTAAATATTTAAAATTGTGATATATAAACATTTTATTCGTTTGTACCTTCATCAACTTTTGAGAGTAGACTTATAGGACTTATATTATGTAAAATAAGGTGCTGAATCCACTGGTGAAAACCGCAATGTCCTATCTTTAACCGTTTAGGACATCGAGTAAAATGGAGAATATTAGATATTTAAAAATGTGATATATAAACCTTTTATTCGTTTGTACCTATATCAACTTTTGAGAGTAGACTTATAAGACTTATTTTATGTAAAATGAGGTGCTGAATCCACTGGTGAAAACCGCAATGTCCTATCTTTAACCGTTTAGGACATCGAGTAAAATGGAGAATATTAAATATTTAAAATTGTGATATATAAACATTTTATTCGTTTGTACCTTCATCAACTTTTGAGAGTAGACTTATAGTACTTATTTTATGTAAAATGAGGTGCTGAATCCACTGGTAAAAACCGCAATGTCCTCTCTTTAACCGTTTAAGAGAAAGAGTAAAATGGAGAATAATATATATTTAAAAATGTGATATATTAACATTTTTTTCGTTTGTATCTTTATCAACTCTTTAGAGTAGACTTATAGGACTAAATTTATGTAAAATGAGGTGCTGAATCCACTGGTGAAAACCGCAATGTCCTATCTTTAACCGTTTAGGACATCGAGTAAAATGGAGAATAATTGATATTTAAAAATGTGATATATAAACATTTTATTCGTTTGTACCTTTATCAACTCTTTAGAGTAGACATATAAGACTTATTTTATGTAAAATGAGGTGCTGAATCCACTGGTTAAAACCGCAATGTCCTATCTTTCACCGTTTAGGAGATCGAGTAAAATATAGAATAATAGATATTTAAAAATGTGATATATTAACATTTTTTTCGTTTGTCCCTTTTTAACTCTTTAGATTAGAATTATAAGACTTATTTTATGTAAAATGAGGTGCTGAATCCACTAGTGAAAACCGCAATGACCTATCTTTAACCGTTTAGGAGATCGAGTAAAATGGAGAATAATAGATATTTAAAAATGTGATATATTAACATTTTTTTCGTTTGTACCTTTATCAACTCATTAGAGTAGACATAAGACTTATTTTACCTAAAATGAGGTGCTGAATCCACTGGTGAGAACCGCAATGTCTTATCTTTAACCGTTTAGGAGATCGAGTAAAATCGAGAATAATAGATATTTAAAAATTTGATATATAACCATTTTATTCGTTTGTACCTTTATCAACTTTTGAGAGTAGACTTATTGGACTTATTTTATGTAAAATAAGGTGCTGAATCCACTGGTGAAAACCGCAATGTCCTATCTTTAACTGTTTAGGAGATCGAGTAAAATGGAGAATAATAGATATTTAAAAAGGTGATATATAAACATTTTATTCGTTTGTACCTTTATCAACTCTTTAGAGTAGACTTATAAGACTTATTTTATGTAAAATAAGGTGCTGAATCCACTGGTGAAAACCGCAATGTTCTATCTTTGACCGTTTAGGTGATCGAGTAAAATGGAGAATAATAGGTATTTAAAAATGTGATATATAACCATTTTATTGGTTTGTACCTTTATCAACTCTTTAGAGTAGGCTTATAGGTCTAAATTTATGTAAAATGAGGTGCTGAATCCACTGGTAAAAACCGCAATGTCCTATCTTTAACCGTTTAGGACATCGAGTAAAATGGAGAATAATAGATATTTGAAAATGTGATATATAACCATTTTATTCGTTTGTACCTTTATCAACTCTTTAGAGTAGACTTATAAGACTAAATTTATGTAAAATGAGGTGCTGAATCCACTGGTGAAAACCGCAATGTCCTATCTTTAACCGTTTAAGACATCGAGTAAAATGGAGAATAATAGATATTTAAAAATGTGATATATAACCATTTTATTCGTTTGTACCTTTATCAACTCTTTAGAGTAGACTTATAAGACTAAATTTATGTAAAATGAGGTGCTGAATTTACTGGTGAAAACCGCAATGTCCTATCTTTAACCGTTTAGGACATCGAGTAAAATGGAGAATAATAGATATTTAAAAATTTGATATATAACCATTTTATTCGTTTGTACCTTTATCAACTTTTGAGAGTAGACTTATTGGACTTATTTTATGTAAAATAAGGTGCTGAATCCACTGGTGAAAACCGCAATGTCCTATCTTTAACTGTTTAGGAGATCGAGTAAAATGGAGAATAATAGATATTTAAAAAGGTGATATATAAACATTTTATTCGTTTGTACCTTTATCAACTCTTTAGAGTAGACTTATAAGACTTATTTTATGTAAAATAAGGTGCTGAATCCACTGGTGAAAACCGCAATGTTCTATCTTTGACCGTTTAGGTGATCGAGTAAAATGGAGAATAATAGGTATTTAAAAATGTGATATATAACCATTTTATTGGTTTGTACCTTTATCAACTCTTTAGAGTAGGCTTATAGGTCTAAATTTATGTAAAATGAGGTGCTGAATCCACTGGTAAAAACCGCAATGTCCTATCTTTAACCGTTTAGGACATCGAGTAAAATGGAGAATAATAGATATTTGAAAATGTGATATATAACCATTTTATTCGTTTGTACCTTTATCAACTCTTTAGAGTAGACTTATAAGACTAAATTTATGTAAAATGAGGTGCTGAATCCACTGGTGAAAACCGCAATGTCCTATCTTTAACCGTTTAGGACATCGAGTAAAATGGAGAATAATAGATATTTAAAAATGTGATATATAACCATTTTATTCGTTTGTACCTTTATCAACACTTTAGAGTAGACTTATAGGGCTAAATTTATGTAAAATGAGGTGCTGAATCCACTGGTGAAAACCGCAATGTCCTATCTTTAACTGTTTAGGAGATCGAGTAAATGGAGAATAATAGATATTTAAAAAGGTGATATATAAACATGGTATTCGTTTGTACCTTTATCAACTCTTTAGAGTAGACTTATATGACTTATTTTATGTAAAATAAGGTGCTGAATCCACTGGTGAAAACCGCAATGTTCTATCTTTGACGGTTTAGGTGATCGAGTAAAATGGAGAATAATAGGTATTTAAAAATGTGATATATAACCATTTTATTCGTTTGTACCTTTATCAACTTTTGAGAGTAGACTTATAGAACTTATTTTATGTAAAATGAGGTGCTGAATCCACTGGTGAAAACCGCAATGTCCTATCTTTAACCGTTTAGGAGATCGAGTAAAATGGAGAATATTAGATATTTAAAAATGTGATACATAAACCTTTTATTCGTTTTTACCTTTATCGACTTATAAGACTTATTTTATGTAAAATGAGGTGCTGAATCCACTGGTGAAAACCGCAATGTCCTATCTTTAACCGTTTAGGACATCGAGTAAAATGGAGAATAATAGATATTTAAAAATGTGATATATAACCATTTTATTCGTTTGTACCTTTATCAACTCTTTAGGGTAGACTTATAAGACTAAATTTATGTAAAATGAGGTGCTGAATTTACTGGTGAAAACCGCAATGTCCTATCTTTAACCGTTTAGGACACCGAGTAAAATGGAGAATAATAGATATTTAAAAATGTGATATATAACCATTTTATTCGTTTGTACCTTTATCAACACTTTAGAGTAGACTTATAGGACTAAATTTATGTAAAATGAGGTGCTGAATCCACTGGTGAAAACCGCAATGTCCTATCTTTAACTGTTTAGGAGATCGAGTAAATGGAGAATAATAGATATTTAAAAAGGTGATAAATAAAAATTGTATTCGTTTGTACCTTTATCAACTCTTTAGAGTAGACTTATATGACTTATTTTATGTAAAATGAGGTGCTGAATCTACTGGTGAAAACCGCAATGTCCTATCTTTAACCGTTTAGGACATCGAGTAAAATGGAGAATATTAAATATTTAAAAATGTGATATATAAACATTTTATTCTTTTGTACCTTTATCAACTTTTGAGAGTAGACTTATAAGACTTATTTTATGTAAAATGAGGTGCTAAATCCACTGGTGAAAACTGCAATGTCCTATCTTTAACCGTTTAGGACATCGAGTAAAATGGAGAATATTAAATATTTAAAAATGTGATATATAAACATTTTATTCGTTTGTACCTTCATCAACTTTTGAGAGTAGACTTATAGGACTTATTTTATGTAAAATGAGGTGCTGAATCCACTGGTAAAAACCGCAATGTCCTCTCTTTAACCGTTTAAGAGAAAGAGTAAAATGGAAAAATATATATATTTAATAATGTGATATATAACCATTTTATTCGTTTGTACCTTTATCAACTCTTTAGAGTAGACTTATAGGACTAAATTTATGTAAAATGAGGTGCTGAATCCACTGGTAAAAACCGCAATGTCCTATCTTTAACTGTTTAGGAGATCGAGTAAAATGGAGAACAATAGATATTTAAAAATGTGATATATAAACATTTTATTCGTTTGTACCTTTATCAACTCTTTAGAGAAGACTTATAGGACTTATTTTATGTAATATAAGGTGCTGAATCCACTGGTGAAAACCGCAATGTCCTATCTTTGACCGTTTAGGTGATCGAATAAAATGGAGAATAATAGATATTTTAAAATGAGAAATAAAACCATTTTATACGTTTGTACCTTTATCAACTTTTGAGAGTAGACTTATTTTATGTAAAATGAGCTGCTGAATCCAGTGGTGAAAACCGCAATGTCCTATCTTTAACCGTTTAGGACATCGAGTAAAATGGAGAATATTAAATATTTAAAATTGTGATATATAAACATTTTATTCGTTTGTACCTTCATCAACTTTTGAGAGTAGACTTATAGGACTTATATTATGTAAAATAAGGTGCTGAATCCACTGGTGAAAACCGCAATGTCCTATCTTTAACCGTTTAGGACATCGAGTAAAATGGAGAATATTAGATATTTAAAAATGTGATATATAAACCTTTTATTCGTTTGTACCTATATCAACTTTTGAGAGTAGACTTATAAGACTTATTTTATGTAAAATGAGGTGCTGAATCCACTGGTGAAAACCGCAATGTCCTATCTTTAACCGTTTAGGACATCGAGTAAAATGGAGAATATTAAATATTTAAAATTGTGATATATAAACATTTTATTCGTTTGTACCTTTATCAACTTTTGAGAGTAGACTTATAGTACTTATTTTATGTAAAATGAGGTGCTGAATCCACTGGTAAAAACCGCAATGTCCTCTCTTTAACCGTTTAAGAGAAAGAGTAAAATGGAGAATAATATATATTTAAAAATGTGATATATTAACATTTTTTTCGTTTGTATCTTTATCAACTCTTTAGAGTAGACTTATAGGACTAAATTTATGTAAAATGAGGTGCTGAATCCACTGGTGAAAACCGCAATGTCCTATCTTTAACCGTTTAGGACATCGAGTAAAATGGAGAATAATTGATATTTAAAAATGTGATATATAAACATTTTATTCGTTTGTACCTTTATCAACTCTTTAGAGTAGACATATAAGACTTATTTTATGTAAAATGAGGTGCTGAATCCACTGGTTAAAACCGCAATGTCCTATCTTTCACCGTTTAGGAGACCGAGTAAAATATAGAATAATAGATATTTAAAAATGTGATATATTAACATTTTTTTCGTTTGTCCCTTTTTAACTCTTTAGATTAGAATTATAAGACTTATTTTATGTAAAATGAGGTGCTGAATCCACTAGTGAAAACCGCAATGACCTATCTTTAACCGTTTAGGAGATCGAGTAAAATGGAGAATAATAGATATTTAAAAATGTGATATATTAACATTTTTTTCGTTTGTACCTTTATCAACTCATTAGAGTAGACATAAGACTTATTTTACGTAAAATGAGGTGCTGAATCCACTGGTGAGAACCGCAATGTCTTATCTTTAACCGTTTAGGAGATCGAGTAAAATCGAGAATAATAGATATTTAAAAATTTGATATATAACCATTTTATTCGTTTGTACCTTTATCAACTTTTGAGAGTAGACTTATTGGACTTATTTTATGTAAAATAAGGTGCTGAATCCACTGGTGAAAACCGCAATGTCCTATCTTTAACTGTTTAGGAGATCGAGTAAAATGGAGAATAATAGATATTTAAAAAGGTGATATATAAACATTTTATTCGTTTGTACCTTTATCAACTCTTTAGAGTAGACTTATAAGACTTATTTTATGTAAAATAAGGTGCTGAATCCACTGGTGAAAACCGCAATGTTCTATCTTTGACCGTTTAGGTGATCGAGTAAAATGGAGAATAATAGGTATTTAAAAATGTGATATATAACCATTTTATTGGTTTGTACCTTTATCAACTCTTTAGAGTAGGCTTATAGGTCTAAATTTATGTAAAATGAGGTGCTGAATCCACTGGTAAAAACCGCAATGTCCTATCTTTAACCGTTTAGGACATCGAGTAAAATGGAGAATAATAGATATTTGAAAATGTGATATATAACCATTTTATTCGTTTGTACCTTTATCAACTCTTTAGAGTAGACTTATAAGACTAAATTTATGTAAAATGAGGTGCTGAATCCACTGGTGAAAACCGCAATGTCCTATCTTTAACCGTTTAAGACATCGAGTAAAATGGAGAATAATAGATATTTAAAAATGTGATATATAACCATTTTATTCGTTTGTACCTTTATCAACACTTTAGAGTAGACTTATAGGGCTAAATTTATGTAAAATGAGGTGCTGAATCCACTGGTGAAAACCGCAATGTCCTATCTTTAACTGTTTAGGAGATCGAGTAAATGGAGAATAATAGATATTTAAAAATGTGATATATAACCATTTTATTCGTTTGTACCTTTATCAACTCTTTAGAGTAGACTTATAAGACTAAATTTATGTAAAATGAGGTGCTGAATTTACTGGTGAAAACCGCAATGTCCTATCTTTAACCGTTTAGGACATCGAGTAAAATGGAGAATAATAGATATTTAAAAATTTGATATATAACCATTTTATTCGTTTGTACCTTTATCAACTTTTGAGAGTAGACTTATTGGACTTATTTTATGTAAAATAAGGTGCTGAATCCACTGGTGAAAACCGCAATGTTCTATCTTTGACCGTTTAGGTGATCGAGTAAAATGGAGAATAATAGGTATTTAAAAATGTGATATATAACCATTTTATTGGTTTGTACCTTTATCAACTCTTTAGAGTAGACTTATATGACTTATTTTATGTAAAATGAGGTGCTGAATCTACTGGTGAAAACCGCAATGTCCTATCTTTAACCGTTTAGGACATCGAGTAAAATGGAGAATATTAAATATTTAAAAATGTGATATATAAACATTTTATTCTTTTGTACCTTTATCAACTTTTGAGAGTAGACTTATAAGACTTATTTTATGTAAAATGAGGTGCTAAATCCACTGGTAAAAACTGCAATGTCCTATCTTTAACCGTTTAGGACATCGAGTAAAATGGAGAATATTAAATATTTAAAAATGTGATATATAAACATTTTATTCGTTTGTACCTTCATCAACTTTTGAGAGTAGACTTATAGGACTTATTTTATGTAAAATGAGGTGCTGAATCCACTGGTAAAAACCGCAATGTCCTCTCTTTAACCGTTTAAGAGAAAGAGTAAAATGGAAAAATATATATATTTAATAATGTGATATATAACCATTTTATTCGTTTGTACCTTTATCAACTCTTTAGAGTAGACTTATAGGACTAAATTTATGTAAAATGAGGTGGTGAATCCACTGGTAAAAACCGCAATGTCCTATCTTTAACTGTTTAGGAGATCGAGTAAAATGGAGAACAATAGATATTTAAAAATGTGATATATAAACATTTTATTCGTTTGTACCTTTATCAACTCTTTAGAGAAGACTTATAGGACTTATTTTATGTAATATAAGGTGCTGAATCCACTGGTGAAAACCGCAATGTCCTATCTTTGACCGTTTAGGTGATCGAATAAAATGGAGAATAATAGATATTTTAAAATGAGAAATAAAACCATTTTATACGTTTGTACCTTTATCAACTTTTGAGAGTAGACTTATTTTATGTAAAATGAGCTGCTGAATCCAGTGGCGAAAACCGCAATGTCCTATCTTTAACCGTTTAGGACATCGAGTAAAATGGAGAATATTAAATATTTAAAATTGTGATATATAAACATTTTATTCGTTTGTACCTTCATCAACTTTTGAGAGTAGACTTATAGGACTTATATTATGTAAAATAAGGTGCTGAATCCACTGGTGAAAACCGCAATGTCCTATCTTTAACCGTTTAGGACATCGAGTAAAATGGAGAATATTAGATATTTAAAAATGTGATATATAAACCTTTTATTCGTTTGTACCTATATCAACTTTTGAGAGTAGACTTATAAGACTTATTTTATGTAAAATGAGGTGCTGAATCCACTGGTGAAAACCGCAATGTCCTATCTTTAACCGTTTAGGACATCGAGTAAAATGGAGAATATTAAATATTTAAAATTGTGATATATAAACATTTTATTCGTTTGTACCTTCATCAACTTTTGAGAGTAGACTTATAGTACTTATTTTATGTAAAATGAGGTGCTGAATCCACTGGTAAAAACCGCAATGTCCTCTCTTTAACCGTTTAAGAGAAAGAGTAAAATGGAGAATAATATATATTTAAAAATGTGATATATTAACATTTTTTTCGTTTGTATCTTTATCAACTCTTTAGAGTAGACTTATAGGACTAAATTTATGTAAAATGAGGTGCTGAATCCACTGGTGAAAACCGCAATGTCCTATCTTTAACCGTTTAGGACATCGAGTAAAATGGAGAATAATTGATATTTAAAAATGTGATATATAAACATTTTATTCGTTTGTACCTTTATCAACTCTTTAGAGTAGACATATAAGACTTATTTTATGTAAAATGAGGTGCTGAATCCACTGGTTAAAACCGCAATGTCCTATCTTTCACCGTTTAGGAGATCGAGTAAAATATAGAATAATAGATATTTAAAAATGTGATATATTAACATTTTTTTCGTTTGTCCCTTTTTAACTCTTTAGATTAGAATTATAAGACTTATTTTATGTAAAATGAGGTGCTGAATCCACTAGTGAAAACCGCAATGACCTATCTTTAACCGTTTAGGAGATCGAGTAAAATGGAGAATAATAGATATTTAAAAATGTGATATATTAACATTTTTTTCGTTTGTACCTTTATCAACTCATTAGAGTAGACATAAGACTTATTTTACGTAAAATGAGGTGCTGAATCCACTGGTGAGAACCGCAATGTCTTATCTTTAACCGTTTAGGAGATCGAGTAAAATCGAGAATAATAGATATTTAAAAATGTGATATATTAACATTTTTTTCGTTTGTACCTTTATCAACTCATTAGAGTAGACATAAGACTTATTTTACGTAAAATGATGTGCTGAATCCACTGGTGAAAAGCGCAATGTCCTGTCTTTAGCTGTTTAGGAGATCGAGTAAAATGGAGAATAATAGATATTTAAAAATGTGATATATAAACCTTTTATTCGTTTGTACCTTTATCAACTTTTGAGAGTAGACTTATAAGACTTATTTTACGTTAAATGAGGTGCTGAATCCACTGGTGAAAACCGCAATGTCTTATCTTTAACCGTTTAGGAGTTCGGGTAAAATCGAAAATAATAGATATTTAAAAATGTGATATATTAAAATTTTTTTCGTTTGTACCTTTATCAACCCTTTAGAGTAGACTTTTAAGACTTATTTTATGTAAAATGAGGTGCTGAATCCACTGGTGAAAACCGCAATGTCTTATCTTTAACCGTTTAGGAGATCGAGTAAAATCGAGAATAATAGATATTTAAAAATGTGATATATAAACCTTTTATTCGTTTGTACCTTTATCACCTTTTGAGAGTAGACTTATAAGACTTATTTAATGTAAAATGAGGTGCTGAATCCACTGGTGAAAACCGCAATGTCCTATCTTTAACCGTTTAGGACATCGAGTAAAATGGAGAATATTAGATACTTAAAAGTGTGATATATAAACCTTTTATTCGTTTGTACCTTTATCAACTTTTGAGAGTAGACTTATAAGACTTATTTTTTGTAAAATGAGGTGCTGAATCCACTGGTGAAAACCGCAATGTCCTATCTATAACCGTTTAGGTGATCGAGTAAAAAGGGAGAATATTAGATATTTAAAAATGTGATATATAAACCTTTTATTCGTTTGTACCTTTATCACCTTTTGAGAGTAGACTTATAAGATTAATTTTATGTAAAATGGGGTGCTGAATCCACTGGTGAAAACCGCAATGTCCTATCTTTAACCGTTTAGGACATCGAGTAAAATGGAGAATATTAGATACTTAAAAATGTGATATATAAACCTTTTATTCGTTTGTACCTTTATCAACTTTTGAGAGTAGACTTATAAGACTTATTTTTTGTAAAATGAGGTGCTGAATCCACTGGTGAAAACCGCAATGTCCTATCTTTAACCGTTTAGGAGATCGAGTAAAATATAGGATAATAGATATTTAAAAATGTGATATATTAACATTTTTTTCGTTTGTCCCTTTTCAACTCTTTAGAGTAGAATTATAAGACTTATTTTATGTAAAATGAGGTGCTGAATCCACTAGTTAAAACCGCAATGTCCTATCTTTAACCGTTTAGGAGATCGAGGAAAATGGAGAATAATAGATATTTAAAAATGTGATATATTAACATTTTTTTCGTTTGTACCTTTATCAACTCATTAGAGTAGACATAAGACTTATTTTACGTTAAATGAGGTGCTGAATCCACTGGTGAAAACCGCAATGTCTTATCTTTAACCGTTTAGGAGTTCGAGTAAAATCGAGAATAATAGATATTTAAAAATGTGATATATTAACATTTTTTTCGTTTGTACCTTTATCAACCCTTTAGAGTAGACTTATAAGACTTATTTTATGTAAAATGAGGTGCTGAATCCACTGGTGAAAACCGCAATGTCTTATCTTTAACCGTTTAGAAGATCGAGTAAAATCGAGAATAATAGATATTTAAAAATGTGATATATAAACCTTTTATTCGTTTGTACCTTTATCACCTTTTGAGAGTAGACTTATAAGACTTATTTTATGTAAAATGAGGTGCTGAATCCACTGGTGAAAACCGCAATGTCCTATCTTTAACCGTTTAGAACATCGAGTAAAATGGAGAATATTAGATACTTAAAAGTGTGATATATAAACCTTTTATTCGTTTGTACCTTTATCAACTTTTGAGAGTAGACTTATAAGACTTATTTTTTGTAAAATGAGGTGCTGAATCCACTGGTGAAAACCGCAATGTCCTATCTTTGACCGTTTAGGAGATCGAGTAAAATATAGAATAATAGATATTTAAAAATGTGATATATTAACATTTTTTTCGTTTGTCCCTTTTCAACTCTTTAGAGTAGAATTATAAGACTTATTTTATGTAAAATGAGGTGCTGAATCCACTAGTGAAAACCGCAATGTCCTATCTTTAACCGTTTAGGAGATCGAGTAAAATGGAAAATAATAGATATTTAAAAATGTGATATATTAACATTTTTTTCGTTTGTACCTTTATCAACTCATTAGAGTAGACATAAGACTTATTTTACGTAAAATGAGGTGCTGAATCCACTGGTGAGAACAGCAATGTCTTATCTTTAGCCGTTTAGGAGATCGAGTAAAATCGAGAATAATAGATATTTAAAAATGTGATATATTAACATTTTTTTCGTTTCTACCTTTATCAACTCTTTAGAGTAGACTTATAAGACTTATTTTATGTAAAATGAGGTGCTGAAACCACTGGTGAAAACCGCAATGTTCTATCTTTAACCGTTTAGGACATCGAGTAAAATGGAGAATAATTGATATTTAAAAATGTGATATATAAACATTTTATTCGTTTGTACCTTTATCAACTCTTTAGAGTAGACTTATAAGACTTATTTTATGTAAAATGAGGTGCTGAGTCCACTGGTGAAAACCGCAATGTCCTATCTTTCACCGTTTAGGAGATCGAGTAAAATATAGAATAATAGATATTTAAAAATGTGATATATTAACATTTTTTTCGTTTGTCCCTTTTCAACTCTTTAGATTAGAATTATAAGACTTATTTTATGTAAAATGAGGTGCTGAATCCACTAGTGAAAACCGCAATGACCTATCTTTAACCGTTTAGGAGATCGAGTAAAATGGAGAATAATAGATATTTAAAAATGTGATATATTAACATTTTTTTCGTTTGTACCTTTATCAACTCATTAGAGTAGACATAAGACTTATTTTACGTAAAATGAGGTGCTGAATCCACTGGTGAGAACCGCAATGTCTTATCTTTAACCGTTTAGGAGATCGAGTAAAATCGAGAATAATAGATATTTAAAAATGTGATATATTAACATTTTTTTCGTTTGTACCTTTATCAACTCATTAGAGTAGACATAAGACTTATTTTACGTAAAATGATGTGCTGAATCCACTGGTGAAAAGCGCAATGTCCTGTCTTTAGCTGTTTAGGAGATCGAGTAAAATGGAGAATAATAGATATTTAAAAATGTGATATATAAACCTTTTATTCGTTTGTACCTTTATCAACTTTTGAGAGTAGACTTATAAGACTTATTTTATGTAAAATGAGGTGCTGAATCTACTGGTAAAAACCGCAATGTCCTATCTTTAACCGTTTAGGAGATCGAGTAAAATGGAGAATATTAGATATTTAAAAATGTGATATATAACCATTTTATTCGTTTGTATCGTTATCAACTTTTGAGAGTAGACTTATAGGTCTAAATTTATGTAAAATGAGGTGCTGAATCCACTGGTGAAAACCGCAATGTCCTATCTTTAACCGTTTAGGACATCGAGTAAAATGGAGAATAATAGATATTTAAAAATGTGATATATAACCATTTTATTCGTTTGTACCTTTATCAACTCTTTAGAGTAGACTTATATGACTAATTTTATGTAAAATAAGGTGCTGAATCCACTGGTGAAAACCGCAATGTTCTATCTTTGACCGTTTAGGTGATCGAGTAAAATGGAGAATAATAGGTATTTAAAAATGTGATATATAACCATTTCATTCGTTTGTACCTTTATCAACTTTTGAGAGTAGACTTATAGGACTTATTTTATGTGAAATGAGGTGCTGAATCCACTGGTGAAAACCGCAATGTCCTATCTTTAACCGTTTAGGAGATCGAGTAAAATGGAGAATATTAGATATTTAAAAATGTGATATATAAATCTTTTATTCGTTTGTACCTTTATCAACTTTTGAGAGTAGACTTAAGAGACTTATTTTATGTAAAATAAGGTGCTGAATCCACTGGTGAAAACCGCAATGTCCTATCATTAACCGTTTAGGACATCGGGTAAAATGGAGAATATTAGATATTTAAAAATGTGATATATAAATCTTTTATTCGTTTGTACCTTTATCAACTTTTGAGAGTAGACTTATAAGACTTATTTTATGTAAAATGAGGTGCTAAATCCACTGGTGAAAACCGCAATGTCCTATCTATAACCGTTTAAGAGATCGAGTAAAATGGAGAATATTAGATATTTAAAAATGTGATATATTAACATTTTTTTCGTTTGTACCTTTATCAACTCATTAGAGTAGACATAAGACTTATTTTACGTAAAATGAGGTGCTGAATCCACTGGTGAGAACAGCAATGTCTTATCTTTAGCCGTTTAGGAGATCGAGTAAAATCGAGAATAATAGATATTTAAAAATGTGATATATTAACATTTTTTTCGTTTGTACCTTTATCAACTCATTAAAGTAGACATAAGACTTATTTTACGTAAAATGAGGTGCTGAATCCACTGGTGAAAACCGCAATGTCCAGTCTTTAGCTGTTTAGGAGATCGAGTAAAATGGAAAATAATAGATATTTAAAAATGTGATATATAACCATTATAAACGTTTGTACCTTTATCAACTCTTTAGAGTAGACTTATAAGACTTATTTTATTTAAAATGAGGTGCTGAATCCACTGGTGAAAACCGCAATGTCCTATCTTTAACCGTTTAAGAGAAAGAGTAAAATGGAGAATAATATATATTTAAAAAAGTGATATATAACCATTTTATTCGTTTGTACCTTTATCAACTCTTTAGAGTAGACTTATAAAATTATTTTATGTAAAATGAGGTGCTGAATCCACTAGTGAAAACCGCAATGTCCTATATTTAACCGTTTAGGAGATCGAGTAAAATGGAGAATAATAGATCTTTAAAAATGTGATATATTAACATTTTTTTCGTTTGTACCTTTATCAACTCTTTAGAGTAGACTTATAAGACTTATTTTATGTAAAATGAGGTGCTGAAACCACTGGTGAAAACCGCAATGTCCTATCTTTAACCGTTTAGGACATCGAGTAAAATGGAGAATAATTGATATTTAAAAATGTGATATATAAACATTTTATTCGTTTGTACCTTTATCAACTCTTTAGAGTAGACTTATAAGACTTATTTTATGTAAAATGAGGTGCTGAATCCACTGGTGAAAACCGCAATGTCCTATCTATAACCGTTTAGGTGATCGAGTAAAAAGGGAGAATATTAGATATTTAAAAATGTGATATATTAACCTTTTTTTCGTTTGTACCTTTATCAACTTTTGAGAGTAGACTTATAAGACTTATTTTATGTAAAATGAGGTGCTGAATCCACTGGTGAAAACCGCAATGTCCTATCTTTAACCGTTTAGGACATCGAGTAAAATGGAGAATATTAGATACTTAAAAATGTGATATATAAACCTTTTATTCGTTTGTACCTTTATCAACTTTTGAGAGTAGACTTATAAGACTTATTTTTTGTAAAAGGAGGTGCTGAATCTACTGGTGAAAACCGCAATGTCCTATCTTTCACCGTTTAGGAGATCGAGTAAAATATAGAATAATAGATATTTAAAAATGTGATATATTAACATTTTTTTCGTTTGTCCCTTTTCAACTCTTTAGATTAGAATTATAAGACTTATTTTATGTAAAATGAGGTGCTGAATCCACTAGTGAAAACCGCAATGACCTATCTTTAACCGTTTAGGAGATCGAGTAAAATGGAGAATAATTGATATTTAAAAATGTGATATATTAACATTTTTTTCGTTTGTACCTTTATCAACTCATTAGAGTAGACATAAGACTTATTTTACGTAAAATGAGGTGCTGAATCCACTGGTGAGAACCGCAATGTCTTATCTTTAACCGTTTAGGAGATCGAGTAAAATGGAGAATAATTGATATTTAAAAATGTGATATATTAACATTTTTTTCGTTTGTACCTTTATCAACTCATTAGAGTAGACATAAGACTTATTTTACGTAAAATGAGGTGCTGAATCCACTGGTGAAAACCGCAATGTCCTGTCTTTAGCTGTTTAGGAGATCGAGTAAAATGGAGAATAATAGATATTTAAAAATGTGATATATAAACCTTTTATTCGTTTGTACCTTTATCAACTTTTGAGAGTAGACTTATAAGACTTATTTTATGTAAAATGAGGTGCTGAATCTACTGGTAAAAACCGCAATGTCCTATCTTTAACCGTTTAGGAGATCGAGTAAAATGGAGAATATTAGATATTTAAAAATGTGATATATAACCATTTTATTCGTTTGTATCTTTATCAACTTTTGAGAGTAGACTTATAGGTCTAAATTTATGTAAAATGAGGTGCTGAATCCACTGGTGAAAACCGCAATGTCCTATCTTTAACTGTTTAGGACATCGAGTAAAATGGAGAATAATAGATATTTAAAAATGTGATATATAACCATTTTATTCGTTTGTACCTTTATCAACTCTTTAGAGTAGACTTATATGACTAATTTTATGTAAAATAAGGTGCTGAATCCACTGGTGAAAACCGCAATGTTCTATCTTTGACCGTTTAGGTGATCGAGTAAAATGGAGAATAATAGGTATTTAAAAATGTGATATATAACCATTTTATTCGTTTGTACCTTTATCAACTTTTGAGAGTAGACTTATAGGACTTATTTATGTAAAATGAGGTGCTGAATCCACTGGTGAAAACCGCAATGTCCTATCTTTAACCGTTTAGGAGATCGAGTAAAATGGAGAATATTAGATATTTAAAAATGTGATATATAAACCTTTTATTCGTTTTTACCTTTATCAACTTTTGAGAGTAGACTTATAAGACTTATTTTATGTAAAATGATGTGTTGAATCCAATGGTGAAAACCGCAATGTCCTATCTTTGACCGTTTAGGTGATCGAGTAAAATGAAGAATAATAGATATATAAAAATGTGATATATAAACATTTTTTTTCGTTTGTAACTTTATCAACTCTTTAGAGTAGACTTATAGGACATATTTTATGTAAAATGAGGTGCTGAAACCACTGGTGAAAACCGCAATGTCCTATCTTTAACCGTTTAGGACATCGAGTAAAATGGAGAATAATAGATATTTAAAAATGTGATATATAACCATTTTATTCGTTTGTACCTTTATCAACTCTTTAGAGTAGACTTATAAGACTAAATTTATGTAAAATGAGGTGCTGAATTTACTGGTGAAAACCGCAATGTCCTATCTTTAACCGTTTAGGACATCGAGTAAAATGGGGAATATTAGATATTTAAAAATGTGATATATAACCATTTTATTCGTTTGTACCTTTAACAACACTTTAGAGTAGACTTATAGGACTAAATTTATGTAAAATGAGGTGCTGAATCCACTGGTGAAAACCGCAATGTCCTATCTTTAACTGTTTAGGAGATCGAGTAAATGGAGAATAATAGATATTTAAAAAGGTGATATATAAACATTGTATTCGTTTGTATCTTTATCAACTCTTTAGAGTAGACTTATATGACTTATTTTTTGTAAAATAAGGTGCTGAATCCACTGGTGAAAACCGCAATGTTCTATCTTTGACCGTTTAGGTGATCGAGTAAAATGGAGAATAATAGGTATTTAAAAATGTGATATATAACCATTTTATTCGTTTGTACCTTTATCAACTTTTGAGAGTAGACTTATAGGACTTATTTTATGTAAAATGAGGTGCTGAATCCACTGGTGAAAACCGCAATGTCCTATCTTTAACCGTTTAGGAGATCGAGTAAAATGGAGAATATTAGATATTTAAAAATGTGGTAAATAAATCTTTTATTCGTTTGTACCTTTATCAACTTTTGAGAGTAGACTTATGAGACTTATTTTATGTAAAATGAGGTGCTGAATCCACTGGTGAAAACCGCAATGTCCTATCTTTAACCGTTTAGGAGATCGAGTAAAATGGAGAATAATTGATATTTAAAAATGTGATATATAAATCTTTTATTCGTTTGTACCTTTATCAACTTTTGAGAGTAGACTTATGAGACTTATTTTATGTAAAATAAGGTGCTAAATCCACTGGTGAAAACCGCAATGTCCTATCTATAACCGTTTAGGAGATCGAGTAAAATGGAGAATATTAGATATTTAAAAATGTGATATATTAACATTTTTTTCGTTTGTACCTTTATCAACTCATTAGAGTAGACATAAGACTTATTTTACGTAAAATGAGGTGCTGAATCCACTGGTGAGAACAGCAATGTCTTATCTTTAGCCGTTTAGGAGATCGAGTAAAATCGAGAATAATAGATATTTAAAAATGTGATATATTAACATTTTTTTCGTTTGTACCTTTATCAACTCATTAAAGTAGACATAAGACTTATTTTACGTAAAATGAGGTGCTGAATCCACTGGTGAAAACCGCAATGTCCTGTCTTTAGCTGTTTAGGAGATCGAGTAAAATGGAAAATAATAGATATTTAAAAATGTGATATATAACCATTATAAACGTTTGTACCTTTATCAACTCTTTAGAGTAGACTTATAAGACTTATTTTATTTAAAATGAGGTGCTGAATCTACTGGTAAAAACCGCAATGTCCTATCTTTAACCGTTTAGGAGATCGAGTAAAATGGAGAATATTAGATATTTAAAAATGTGATACATTAACATTTTTTTCGTTTGTACCTTTATCAACTCATTAGAGTAGACATAAGACTTATTTTACGTAAAATGAGGTGCTGAATCCACTGGTGAGAACCGCAATGTCCTATCTTTAACCGTTTAGGAGATCGAGTAAAATGGAGAATATTAGATATTTAAAAATGTGATATATAAATCTTTTATTCGTTTGTACCTTTATGAACTTTTGAGAGTAGACTTATGAGACTTATTTTATGTAAAATGAGGTGCTGAATCCACTGGTGAAAACCGCAATGTCCTATCTTTAACCGTTTAGGACATCGAGTAAAATGGAGAATAATTGATATTTAAAAACGTGATATATAACCATTTTATTCGTTTGTACCTTTATCAACTCTTTAGAGTAGACTTATAAGACTTATTTTATGTAAAATAAGGTGCTGAATCCACTGGTGAAATCCGCAATGTCCTATCTGTGACCGTTTAGGTGATCGAGTAAAATGGAGAATAATAGGTATTTAAAAATGTGATATATAACCATTTTATTCGTTTGTACCTTTATCAACTTTTGAGAGTAGACTTATAGGACTTATTTATGTAAAATGAGGTGCTGAATCCACTGGTGAAAACCGCAATGTCCTATCTTTAACCGTTTAGGACATCGAGTAAAATGGAGAATATTAGATATTTAAAAATGTGATATATAACCATTTTATTCGTTTGTACCTTTATCAACACTTTAGAGTAGACTTATAGGACTAAATTTATGTAAAATGAGGTGCTGAATCCACTGGTGAAAACCGCAATCTCCTATCTTTAACTGTTTAGGAGATCAAGTAAATGGAGAATAATAGATATTTAAAAAGGTGATATATAAACATTGTATTCGTTTGTATCTTTATCAACTCTTTAGAGTAGACTTATATGACTTATTTTATGTAAAATAAGGTGCTGAATCCACTGGTGAAAACCGCAATGTTCTATCTTTGACCGTTTAGTTGATCGAGTAAAATGGAGAATAATAGGTATTTAAAAATGTGATATATAACCATTTTATTCGTTTGTACCTTTATCAACTTTTGAGAGTAGACTTATAGGACTTATTTTATGTAAAATGAGGTGCTGAATCCACTGGTGAAAACCGCAATGTCCTATCTTTAACCGTTTAGGAGATCGAGTAAAATGGAGAATATTAGATATTTAAAAATGTGATATATAAATCTTTTATTCGTTTGTACCTTTATCAACTTTTGAGAGTAGACTTATGAGACTTATTTTATGTAAAATGGGGTGCTGAATCCACCGGTGAAAACCGCAATGTCCTATCTTTAACCGTTTAGGAGATCGAGTAAAATGGAGAATATTAGATATTTAAAAATGTGATATATAAATCTTTTATTCGTTTGTACCTTTATCAACTTTTGGGAGTAGACAAGAGACTTATTTTAAGTAAAATAAGGTGCTGAATCCACTGGTGAAAACCGCAATGTCCTATCTTTAACCGTTTAGGAGATCGAGTAAAATGGAGAATATTAGATATTTAAAAATGTGATATATAAATCTTTTATTCGTTTGTACCTTTATCAACTTTTGAGAATCGACTTATAGGACTTATTTTATGTAAAATAAGGTGCTGAATCCACTGGTGAAATCCGCAATGTCCTATCTGTGACCGTTTAGGGGATCGAGTAAAATGGAGAATAATAGGTATTTAAAAATGTGAAATATATCCATTTTATTCGTTTGTACCTTTATCAACTTTTGAGAGTAGACTTATAGGACTTATTTTATGTAAAATAAGGTGCTGAATCCACTGGTGAAAACCGCAATGTCCTATCTTTAACTGTTTAGGAGATCGAGTAAAATGGAGAATAATAAATATTTAAAAAGGTGATATATAAACATTTTATTCGTTTGTACCTTTATCAACTCTTTAGAGTAGACTTATAAGACTTATTTTATGTAAAATAAGGTGCTGAATCCACTGGTGAAATCCGCAATGTCCTATCTGTGACCGTTTAGGTGATCGAGTAAAATGGAGAATAATAGGTATTTAAAAATGTGATATATATCCATTTTATTCGTTTGTACCTTTATCAACTCTTTAGAGTAGACTTATAGGACTAATTTTATGTAAAATGAGGTGCTGAATTCACTGGTGAAAACCGCAATGTCCTATCTTTGACCGTTTAGGTGATCGAGTAAAATGGAGAATAATAGATATTTAAAAATGTGATATATAACCATTTTATTCGTTTGTACCTTTATCAACTTTTGAGAGTAGACTAATAGAACTTATTTTATGTAAAATGAGGTGCTGAATCCACTGGTGAAATCCGCAATGTCCTATCTTTAACCGTTTAGGACATCGAGTAAAATGGAGAATAATAGATATTTAAAAATGTGATATATAACCATTTTATTCGTTTGTACCTTTATCATCTCTTTAGAGTAGACTTATAAGACTAAATTTATGTAAAATGAGGTGCTAAATTTACTGGTGAAAACCGCATTGTCCTATCTTTTACCGTTTAGGACATCGAGTAAAATGGAGAATAATAGATATTTAAAAATGTGATATATAACCATTTTATTCGTTTGTACCTTTATCAACACTTTAGAGTAGACTTATAGGACTAAATTTATGTAAAATGAGGTGCTGAATCCACTGGTGAAAACCGCAATGTCCTATCTTTGACCGTTTAGGTGATCGAGTAAAATGGAGAATAATAGGTATTTAAAAATGTGATATATAACCATTTTATTCGTTTGTACCTTTATCAACTTTTGAGAGTAAACTTATATGACTTATTTTATGTAAAATAAGGTGCTGAATGCACTGGTGAAAACCGCAATGTCCTATCTTTAACTGTTTAGGAGATCGAGTAAATGGAGAATAATAGATATTTAAAAAGGTGATATATAAACATTGTATTCGTTTGTACCTTTATCAACTCTTTAGAGTAGACTTATATGACTTATTTTATGTAAAATAAGGTGCTGAATCCACTGGTGAAAACCGCAATGTTCTATCTTTGACCGTTTAGGTGATCGAGTAAAATGGAGAATATTAGATATTAAAAAATGTGATATATAAACCTTTTATTCGTTTTTACCTTTATCAACATTTGAGAGTAGACTTATAAGACTTATTTTATGTAAAATGAGGTGCTGAATCCAATGGTGAAAACCGCAATGTCCTATCTTTGACCGTTTAGGTGATCGAGTAAAATGGAGAATAATATGTATTTAAAAATGTGATATATAACCATTTTATTCGTTTGTACATTTATCAACTCTTTAGAGTAGACTTATAAGACATATTTTATGTAAAATAAGGTGCTGAATCCACTGGTGAAAACCGCAATATCCTATCTTTAACTGTTTAGGAGATCGAGTAAAATGAAGAATAATAGATATATAAAAATGTGATATATAAACATTTTTTTTCGTTTGTAACTTTATCAACTCTTTAGAGTAGACTTATAGGACTTATTTTATGTAAAATGAGGTGCTGAATCCACTGGTGAAAACCGCATTGTCCTATCTTTAACCGTTTAGGACATTGAGTAAAATGGAGAATATTAGATATTTAAAAATGTGATATATAAACCTTTTATTCGTTTGTACCTATATCAACTTTTGAGAGTAGAATAATAACACTTATTTTATGTAAAATGAGGTGCTGAATCCACTGGTGAAAACCGCAATGTCCTATCTTTGACCGTTTAGGTGATCGAGTAAAATGGAGAATAATAGATATTTAAAAATGTGATATATAACCATTTTATTCGTTTGTACCTTTATCAACTTTTGAGAGTAGACTAATAGAACTTATTTTATGTAAAATGAGGTGCTGAATAAACTGGTGAAATCCGCAATGTCCTATCTTTAACCGTTTAGGACATCGAGTAAAATGGAGAATAATAGATATTTAAAAATGTGATATATAAACCTTTTATTCGTTTGTACCTTTATCAACTTTTGAGAATCGACTTATAGGACTTATTTAATGTAAAATGAGGTGCTGAAACCACTGGTGAAAACCGCAATGTCCTATCTTTAACCGTTTAGGACATCGAGTAAAATGGAGAATAATAGATATTTAAAAATGTGATATATAACCATTTTATTCGTTTGTACCTATATCAACTTTTGAGAGTAGACTTATAAGACTTATTTTATGTAAAATGAGGTGCTGAATCCACTGGTGAAAACCGCAATGTCCTATCTTTAACCGTTTAGGACATCGAGTAAAATGTAGAATATTAAATATTTAAAAATGTGATATATAAACATTTTATTCGTTTGTACCTTTATCAACTTTTGAGAGTAGACTTATAAGACTTATTTTATGTAAAATGAGGTGCTAAATCCACTGGTGAAAACTGCAATGTCCTATCTTTAACCGTTTAGGACATCGAGTAAAATGGAGAATATTAAATATTTAAAAATGTGATATATAAACATTTTATTCGTCTGTACCTTTATCAACTTTTGAGAGTAGACTTATAAGACTTATTTTATGTAAAATGAGGTGCTGAATCCACTGGTGAAAACCGCAATGTCCTATCTTTAACCGTTTAGGACATCGAGTAAAATGGAGAATATTAAATATTTAAAAATGTGATATATAAACATTTTATTCGTTTGTACCTTCATCAACTTTTGAGAGTAGACTTATAGGACTTATTTTATGTAAAATGAGGTGCTGAATCCACTGGTAAAAACCGCAATGTCCTCTCTTTAACCGTTTAAGAGAAAGAGTAAAATGGAAAAATATATATATTTAATAATGTGATATATAACCATTTTATTCGTTTGTACCTTTATCAACCCTTTAGAGTAGACTTATAGGACTAAATTTATGTAAAATGAGGTGCTGAATCCACTGGTAAAAACCGCAATGTCCTATCTTTAACTGTTTAGGAGATCGAGTAAAATGGAGAACAATAGATATTTAAAAATGTGATATATAAACATTTTATTCGTTTGTACCTTTATCAACTCTTTAGAGAAGACTTAGAGGACTTATTTTATGTAATATAAGGTGCTGAATCCACTGGTGAAAACCGCAATGTCCTATCTTTGACCGTTTAGGTGATCGAATAAAATGGAAAATAATAGATATTTTAAAATGAGAAATGAAACCATTTTATACGTTTGTACCTTTATCAACTTTTGAGAGTAGACTTATAGGACTTATTTTATGTAAAATGAGCTGCTGAATCCAGTGGTGAAAACCGCAATGTCCTATCTTTAACTGTTTAGGAGATCGAGTAATATGGAGAATAATAGATATTTAAAAATGTTATATATTAACATTTTTTTCGTTTGTACCTTTATCAACTCTTTAGAGTAGACTTATAAAACTTATTTTATGTAAAATGAGGTGCTGAATCCACTGGTGAAAACCGCAATGTCCTATCTTTAACTGTTTAGGGCATCGAGTAAAATGGAGAATATTAGATATTTAAAAATGTGATATATAAACCTTTTATTCGTTTGTACCTATATCAACTTTTGAGAGTAGACTTATAAGACTTATTTTATGTAAAATGAGGTGCTGAATCCACTGGTGAAAACCGCAATGTCCTATCTTTAACCGTTTAGGACATCGAGTAAAATGGAGAATATTAAATATTTAAAATTGTGATATATAAACATTTTATTCGTTTGTACCTTTATCAACTTTTGAGAGTAGACTTATAAGACTTATTTTATGTAAAATGAGGTGCTTAATCCACTGGTGAAAACCGCAATGTCCTATCTTTAACCGTTTAGGACATCGAGTAAAATGGAGAATATTAAATATTTAAAAATGTGATATATAAACATTTTATTCGTCTGTACCTTTATCAACTTTTGAGAGTAGACTTATTAGACTTATTTTATGTAAAATGAGGTGCTGAATCCACTGGTGAAAACCGCAATGTCCTATCTTTAACCGTTTAGGACATCGAGTAAAATGGAGAATATTAAATATTTAAAAATGTGATATATAAACATTTTATTCGTTTGTACCTTTATCAACTTTTGAGAGTAGACTTATAAGACTTATTTTATGTAAAATGAGGTGCTGAATCCACTGGTGAAAACCGCAATGTCCTACCTTTAACCGTTTAGGAGATCGAGTAAAATGGAGAATAAGAGATATTTAAAAATGTGATATATTAACATTTTTTTCGTTTGTACCTTTATCAACTCTTTAGAGTAGACTTATAAGACTTATTTTATGTAAAATGAGGTGCTAAATCCACTGGTAAAAACTGCAATGTCCTATCTTTAACCGTTTAGGACATCGAGTAAAATGGAGAATATTAAATATTTAAAAATGTGATATATAAACATTTTATTCGTCTGTACCTTTATCAACTTTTGAGAGTAGACTTATAAGACTTATTTTATGTAAAATGAGGTGCTGAATCCACTGGTGAGAACCGCAATGTCCTATCTTTAACCGTTTAGGACATCGAGTAAAATGGAGAATATAAAATATTTAAAAATGTGATATATAAACATTTTATTCGTTTGTACCTTTATCAACTCTTTAGAGTAGACTTATAGGACTAAATTTATGTAAAATGAGGTGCTGAATCCACTGGTAAAAACCGCAATGTCCTATCTTTAACTGTTTAGGAGATCGAGTAAAATGGAGAACAATAGATATTTAAAAATGTGATATATAAACATTTTATTCGTTTGTACCTTTATCAACTCTTTAGAGAAGACTTATAAGACTTATTTTATGTAAAATGAGGTGCTAAATCCACTGGTGAAAACTGCAATGTCCTATCTTTAACCGTTTAGGACATCGAGTAAAATGGAGAATATTAAATATTTAAAAATGTGATATATAAACATTTTATTCGTCTGTACCTTCATCAACTTTTGAGAGTAGACTTATAGGACTTATTTTATGTAAAATGAGGTGCTGAATCCACTGGTAAAAACCGCAATGTCCTCTCTTTAACCGTTTAAGAGAAAGAGTAAAATGGAAAAATATATATATTTAATAATGTGATATATAACCATTTTATTCGTTTGTACCTTTATCAACACTTTAGAGTAGACTTATAGGACTAAATTTATGTAAAATGAGGTGCTGAATCCACTGGTAAAAACCGCAATGTCCTATCTTTAACTGTTTTGGAGATCGAGTAAAATGGAGAACAATAGATATTTAAAAATGTGATATATAAACATTTTATTCGTTTGTACCTTTATCAACTCTTTAGAGAAGACTTATAGGACTTATTTTATGTAATATAAGGTGCTGAATCCACTGGTGAAAACCGCAATGTCCTATCTTTGACCGTTTAGGAGATCGAGTAAAATGGAGAATAATAGATATTTAAAAATGTGATATATTAACATTTTTTTCGTTTGTACCTTTATCAACTCTTTAGAGTAGACTTATAAGACTTATTTTATGTAAAATGAGGTGCTGAATCCACTGGTGAAAACCGCAATGTCCTATCTTTAACCGTTTAGGACTTCGAGTAAAATGAAGAATATTAGATAATTAAAAATGTGATATATAAACCTTTTTTTCGTTTGTACCTATATCAACTTCTGAGAGTAGACTTATAAGACTTATTTTATGTAAAATGAGGTGCTGAATCCACTGGTGAAAACCGCAATGTCCTACCTTTAACCGTTTAGGACATCGAGTAAAATGGAGAGTAATAGATATTTAAAAACGTGATATATAAACATTTTATTCGTTTGTACCTTTATCAACTTTTGAGAATCGACTTATAGGACTTATTTAATGTAAAATGAGGTGCTGAAACCACTGGTGAAAACCGCAATGTCCTATCTTTAACCGTTTAGGACATCGAGTAAAATGGAGAATAATAGATATTTAAAAATGTGATATATAACCATTTTATTCGTTTGTACCTTTATCAACTCTTTAGAGTAGACTTATAGGACTAATTTTATGTAAAATGAGGTGCTGAATCCACTGGTGAAAACCGCAATGTCCTATCTTTGACCGTTTAGGTGATCGAGTAAAATGGAGAATAATAGGTATTTAAAAATGTGATATATAACCATTTTATTCGTTTGTACCTTTATCAACTTTTGAGAGTAGACTTATAGGACTTATTTTATGTAAAATGAGCTGCTGAATCCAGTGGTGAAAACCGCAATGTCCTATCTTTAACTGTTTAGGAGATCGAGTAAAATGGAGAATAATAGATATTTAAAAATGTGATATATAACCATTTTATTCGTTTGTACCTTTATCAACTTTTGAGAGTAGACTTATAGGACTTATTTTATGTAAAATAAGGTGCTGAATCCACTGGTGAAAACCGCAATGTCCTATCTTTAACCGTTTAGGACATCGAGTAAAATGGAGAATAATAGATATTTAAAAATGTGATATATAAACCTTTTATTCGTTTGTACCTTTATCAACTTTTGAGAGTAGACTTATAATATTTATTTTATGTAAAATGAGGTGCTGAATCTACTGGTAAAAACCGCAATGTCCTATCTTTAACCGTTTAGGAGATCGAGTAAAATGAAGAATATTAGATATTTAAAAATGTGATATATAAACCTTTTATTCGTTTGTACCTATATCAACTTTTGAGAGTAGACTTATAAGACTTATTTTATGTAAAATGAGGTGCTGAATCCACTGGTGAAAACCGCAATGTCCTATCTTTAACCGTTTAGGACATCGAGTAAAATGGAGAATATTAAATATTTAAAAATGTGATATATAAACATTTTATTCGTTTGTACCTTTATCAACTTTTGAGAGTAGACTTATAAGACTTATTTTATGTAAAATGAGGTGCTAAATCCACTGGTGAAAACTGCAATGTCCTATCTTTAACCGTTTAGGACATCGAGTAAAATGGAGAATATTAAATATTTAAAAATGTGATATATAAACATTTTATTCGTCTGTACCTTTATCAACTTTTGAGAGTAGACTTATAAGACTTATTTTATGTAAAATGAGGTGCTGAATCCACTGGTGAAAACCGCAATGTCCTATCTTTAACCGTTTAGGACATCGAGTAAAATGTAGAATATTAAATATTTAAAAATGTGATATATAAACATTTTATTCGTTTGTACCTTCATCAACTTTTGAGAGTAGACTTATAGGACTTATTTTATGTAAAATGAGGTGCTGAATCCACTGGTAAAAACCGCAATGTCCTCTCTTTAACCGTTTAAGAGAAAGAGTAAAATGGAAAAATATATATATTTAATAATGTGATATATAACCATTTTATTCGTTTGTACCTTTATCAACTCTTTAGAGTAGACTTATAGGACTAAATTTATGTAAAATGAGGTGCTGAATCCACTGGTAAAAACCGCAATGTCCTATCTTTAACTGTTTAGGAGATCGAGTAAAATGGAGAACAATAGATATTTAAAAATGTGATATATAAACATTTTATTCGTTTGTACCTTTATCAACTCTTTAGAGAAGACTTATAGGACTTATTTTATGTAATATAAGGTGCTGAATCCACTGGTGAAAACCGCAATGTCCTATCTTTGACCGTTTAGGTGATCGAATAAAATGGAAAATAATAGATATTTTAAAATGAGAAATAAAACCATTTTATACGTTTGTACCTTTATCAACTCTTTAGAGTAGACTTATAGGACTAATTTTATGTAAAATGAGGTGCTGAATCCACTGGTGAAAACCGCAATGTCCTATCTTTGACCGTTTAGGTGATCGAGTAAAATGGAGAATAATAGGTATTTAAAAATGTGATATATAACCATTTTATTCGTTTGTACCTTTATCAACTTTTGAGAGTAGACTTATAGGACTTATTTTATGTAAAATGAGCTGCTGAATCCAGTGGTGAAAACCGCAATGTCCTATCTTTAACTGTTTAGGAGATCGAGTAAAATGGAGAATAATAGATATTTAAAAATGTGATATATAACCATTTTATTCGTTTGTACCTTTATCAACTTTTGAGAGTAGACTTATAGGACTTATTTTATGTAAAATAAGGTGCTGAATCCACTGGTGAAAACCGCAATGTCCTATCTTTAACCGTTTAGGACATCGAGTAAAATGGAGAATAATAGATATTTAAAAATGTGATATATAAACCTTTTATTCGTTTGTACCTTTATCAACTTTTGAGAGTAGACTTATAATATTTATTTTATGTAAAATGAGGTGCTGAATCTACTGGTAAAAACCGCAATGTCCTATCTTTAACCGTTTAGGAGATCGAGTAAAATGATGAATATTAGATATTTAAAAATGTGATATATAAACCTTTTATTCGTTTGTACCTATATCAACTTTTGAGAGTAGACTTATAAGACTTATTTTATGTAAAATGAGGTGCTGAATCCACTGGTGAAAACCGCAATGTCCTATCTTTAACCGTTTAGGACATCGAGTAAAATGGAGAATATTAAATATTTAAAAATGTGATATATAAACATTTTATTCGTTTGTACCTTTATCAACTTTTGAGAGTAGACTTATAAGACTTATTTTATGTAAAATGAGGTGCTAAATCCACTGGTGAAAACTGCAATGTCCTATCTTTAACCGTTTAGGACATCGAGTAAAATGGAGAATATTAAATATTTAAAAATGTGATATATAAACATTTTATTCGTCTGTACCTTTATCAACTTTTGAGAGTAGACTTATAAGACTTATTTTATGTAAAATGAGGTGCTGAATCCACTGGTGAAAACCGCAATGTCCTATCTTTAACCGTTTAGGACATCGAGTAAAATGTAGAATATTAAATATTTAAAAATGTGATATATAAACATTTTATTCGTTTGTACCTTCATCAACTTTTGAGAGTAGACTTATAGGACTTATTTTATGTAAAATGAGGTGCTGAATCCACTGGTAAAAACCGCAATGTCCTCTCTTTAACCGTTTAAGAGAAAGAGTAAAATGGAAAAATATATATATTTAATAATGTGATATATAACCATTTTATTCGTTTGTACCTTTATCAACTCTTTAGAGTAGACTTATAGGACTAAATTTATGTAAAATGAGGTGCTGAATCCACTGGTAAAAACCGCAATGTCCTATCTTTAACTGTTTAGGAGATCGAGTAAAATGGAGAACAATAGATATTTAAAAATGTGATATATAAACATTTTATTCGTTTGTACCTTTATCAACTCTTTAGAGAAGACTTATAGGACTTATTTTATGTAATATAAGGTGCTGAATCCACTGGTGAAAACCGCAATGTCCTATCTTTGACCGTTTAGGTGATCGAATAAAATGGAAAATAATAGATATTTTAAAATGAGAAATAAAACCATTTTATACGTTTGTACCTTTATCAACTCTTTAGAGTAGACTTATAGGACTAATTTTATGTAAAATGAGGTGCTGAATCCACTGGTGAAAACCGCAATGTCCTATCTTTGACCGTTTAGGTGATCGAGTAAAATGGAGAATAATAGGTATTTAAAAATGTGATATATAACCATTTTATTCGTTTGTACCTTTATCAACTTTTGAGAGTAGACTTATAGGACTTATTTTATGTAAAATGAGCTGCTGAATCCAGTGGTGAAAACCGCAATGTCCTATCTTTAACTGTTTAGGAGATCGAGTAAAATGGAGAATAATAGATATTTAAAAATGTGATATATAACCATTTTATTCGTTTGTACCTTTATCAACTTTTGAGAGTAGACTTATAGGACTTATTTTATGTAAAATAAGGTGCTGAATCCACTGGTGAAAACCGCAATGTCCTATCTTTAACCGTTTAGGACATCGAGTAAAATGGAGAATAATAGATATTTAAAAATGTGATATATAAACCTTTTATTCGTTTGTACCTTTATCAACTTTTGAGAGTAGACTTATAATATTTATTTTATGTAAAATGAGGTGCTGAATCTACTGGTAAAAACCGCAATGTCCTATCTTTAACCGTTTAGGAGATCGAGTAAAATGAAGAATATTAGATATTTAAAAATGTGATATATAAACCTTTTATTCGTTTGTACCTATATCAACTTTTGAGAGTAGACTTATAAGACTTATTTTATGTAAAATGAGGTGCTGAATCCACTGGTGAAAACCGCAATGTCCTATCTTTAACCGTTTAGGACATCGAGTAAAATGGAGAATATTAAATATTTAAAAATGTGATATATAAACATTTTATTCGTTTGTACCTTTATCAACTTTTGAGAGTAGACTTATAAGACTTATTTTATGTAAAATGAGGTGCTAAATCCACTGGTGAAAACTGCAATGTCCTATCTTTAACCGTTTAGGACATCGAGTAAAATGGAGAATATTAAATATTTAAAAATGTGATATATAAACATTTTATTCGTCTGTACCTTTATCAACTTTTGAGAGTAGACTTATAAGACTCATTTTATGTAAAATGAGGTGCTGAATCCACTGGTGAAAACCGCAATGTCCTATCTTTAACCGTTTAGGACATCGAGTAAAATGTAGAATATTAAATATTTAAAAATGTGATATATAAACATTTTATTCGTTTGTACCTTCATCAACTTTTGAGAGTAGACTTATAGGACTTATTTTATGTAAAATGAGGTGCTGAATCCACTGGTAAAAACCGCAATGTCCTCTCTTTAACCGTTTAAGAGAAAGAGTAAAATGGAAAAATATATATATTTAATAATGTGATATATAACCATTTTATTCGTTTGTACCTTTATCAACTCTTTAGAGTAGACTTATAGGACTAAATTTATGTAAAATGAGGTGCTGAATCCACTGGTAAAAACCGCAATGTCCTATCTTTAACTGTTTAGGAGATCGAGTAAAATGGAGAACAATAGATATTTAAAAATGTGATATATAAACATTTTATTCGTTTGTACCTTTATCAACTCTTTAGAGAAGACTTATAGGACTTATTTTATGTAATATAAGGTGCTGAATCCACTGGTGAAAACCGCAATGTCCTATCTTTGACCGTTTAGGTGATCGAATAAAATGGAAAATAATAGATATTTTAAAATGAGAAATAAAACCATTTTATACGTTTGTACCTTTATCAACTTTTGAGAGTAGACTTATAGGACTTATTTTATGTAAAATGAGCTGCTGAATCCAGTGGTGAAAACCGCAATGTCCTATCTTTAACTGTTTAGGAGATCGAGTAATATGGAGAATAATAGATATTTAAAAATGTGATATATTAACATTTTTTTCGTTTGTACCTTTATCAACTCTTTAGAGTAGACTTATAAGACTTATTTTATGTAAAATGAGGTGCTGAATCCACTGGTGAAAACCGCAATGTCCTATCTTTAACCGTTTAGGAGATCGAGTAAAATGGAGAATAATAGATATTTAAAAATGTGATATATTAACATTTTTTTCGTTTGTACCTTTATCAACTCTTTCGAGTGGACTTATAAGACTTATTTTATGTAAAATGTGGTGCTGAATCCACTGGTGAAAACCGCAATGTCCTATCTTTAACCGTTTAGGAGATCGAGTAAAATGGAGAATAATAGATATTTAAAAATGTGATATATTAACATCTTTTCGTTTGTACCTTTATCAACTCTTTAGAGTAGACTTATAAGACTTATTTTATGTAAAATGAGGTGCTGAATCCACTGGTGAAAACCGCAATGTCCTATCTTTAACCGTTTAGGAGATCGAGTAAAATGGAGAATAATAGATATTTAAAAATGTGATATATAACCATTTTATTCGTTTGTACCTTTATCAACTTTTGAGAGTAGACTTATAGAACTTATTTTATGTAAAATGAGGTGCTGAATCCACTGGTGAAAACCGCAATGTCCTATCTTTAACCGTTTAGGAGATCGAGTAAAATGGAGAATATTAGATATTTAAAAATGTGATATATAAACCTTTTATTCGTTTTTACCTTTATCGACTTTTAAGAGTAGACTTATAAGACTTATTTTATGTAAAATGAGGTGCTGAATCCACTGGTGAAATCCGCAATGTCCTATCTTTAACCGTTTAGGACATCGAGTAAAATGGAGAATAATAGATATTTAAAAATGTGATATATAAACCTTTTATTCGTTTGTACCTTTATCAACTTTTGAGAGTAGACTTATAATATTTATTTTATGTAAAATGAGGTGCTGAATCTACTGGTAAAAACCGCAATGTCCTATCTTTAACCGTTTAGGAGATCGAGTAAAATGGAGAATAATAGATATTTAAAAATGTGATATATTAACATTTTTTTCGTTTGTACCTTTATCAACTCTTTCGAGTGGACTTATAAGACTTATTTTATGTAAAATGTGGTGCTGAATCCACTGGTGAAAACCGCAATGTCCTATCTTTAACCGTTTAGGAGATCGAGTAAAATGGAGAGTAATAGATATTTAAAATCGTGATATATAAACATTTTATTCGTTTGTACCTTTATCAACTTTTGAGAATCGACTTATAGGACTTATTTAATGTAAAATGAGGTGCTGAAACCACTGGTGAAAACCGCAATGTCCTATCTTTAACCGTTTAGGACATCGAGTAAAATGGAGAATAATAGATATTTAAAAATGTGATATATAAACCTTTTATTCGTTTGTACCTTTATCAACTTTTGAGAGTAGACTTATAATATTTATTTTATGTAAAATGAGGTGCTGAATCTACTGGTAAAAACCGCAATGTCCTATCTTTAACTGTTTAGGAGATCGAGTAAAATGGAGAATATTAGATCTTTAAAAATGTGATATATAAACCTTTTATTCGTTTGTACCTTTATCAACTCTTTAGAGTAGACTTATAGGACTAATTTTATGTAAAATGAGGTGCTGAATCCACTGGTGAAAACCGCAATGTCCTATCTTTAACCGTTTAGGAGATCGAGTAAAATGGAGAATAATAGATATTTAAAAATGTGATATATTAACATTTTTTTCGTTTGTACCTTTATCAACTCTTTCGAGTGGACTTATAAGACTTATTTTATGTAAAATGAGGTGCTGAATCCACTGGTGAAAACCGCAATGTCCTATCTTTAACCGTTTAGGACATCGAGTAAAATGGAGAATAATAGATATTTAAAAATATGATATATAACCATTTTATTCGTTTGTACCTTAATCAACACTTTAGAGTAGACTTATAGGACTAAATTTATGTAAAATGAGGTGCTGAATCCACTGGTGAAAACCGCAATGTCCTATCTTTAACTGTTTAGGAGATCGAGTAAATGGAGAATAATAGATATTTAAAAAGGTGATATATAAACATTGTATTCGTTTGTACCTTTATCAACTCTTTAGAGTAGACTTATATGACTTATTTTATGTAAAATAAGGTGCTGAATCCACTGGTGAAAACCGCAATGTCCTATCTTTAACCGTTTAGGAGATCGAGTAAAATGGAGAATAATAGATATTTAAAAATATGATATATAACCATTTTATTCGTTTGTACCTTTATCAACTTTTGAGAGTAGACTTATAAGACTTATTTTATGTAAAATGAGGTGCTAAATCCACTGGTGAAAACTGCAATGTCCTATCTTTAACCGTTTAGGACATCGAGTAAAATGGAGAATATTAAATATTTAAAAATGTGATATATAAACATTTTATTCGTCTGTACCTTTATCAACTTTTGAGAGTAGACTTATAAGACTTATTTTATGTAAAATGAGGTGCTGAATCCACTGGTGAAAACCGCAATGTCCTATCTTTAACCGTTTAGGACATCGAGTAAAATGGAGAATATTAAATATTTAAAAATGTGATATATAACCATTTTATTCGTTTGTACCTTTATCAACTCTTTAGAGTAGACTTATAGGACTATATTTATGTAAAATGAGGTGCTGAATCCACTGGTAAAAACCGCAATGTCCTATCTTTAACTGTTTAGGAGATCGAGTAAAATGGAGAACAATAGATATTTAAAAATGTGATATATAAACATTTTATTCGTTTGTACCTTTATCAACTCTTTAGAGAAGACTTATAGGACTTATTTTATGTAATATAAGGTGCTGAATCCACTGGTGAAAACCGCAATGTCCTTTCTTTGACCGTTTAGGTGATCGAATAAAATGGAGAATAATAGATATTTTAAAATGAGAAATAAAACCATTTTATACGTTTGTACCTTTATCAACTTTTGAGAGTAGACTTATAGGACTTATTTTATGTAAAATGAGCTGCTGAATCCAGTGGTGAAAACCACAATGTCCTATCTTTAACTGTTTAGGAGATCGAGTAATATGGAGAATAATAGATATTTAAAAATGTGATATATTAACATTTTTTTCGTTTGTACCTTTATCAACTCTTTAGAGTAGACTTATAAGACTTATTTTATGTAAAATGAGGTGCTGAATCCACTGGTGAAAACCGCAATGTCCTATCTTTAACCGTTTAGGAGATCGAGTAAAATGGAGAATAATAGATATTTAAAAATGTGATATATTAACATTTTTTTCGTTTGTACCTTTATCAACTCTTTCGAGTGGACTTATAAGACTTATTTTACGTAAAATGAGGTGCTGAATCCACTGGTGAAAACCGCAATGTCCTATCTTTAACCGTTTAGGAGATCGAGTAAAATGGAGAATAATAGATATTTAAAAATGTGATATATTAACATCTTTTCGTTTGTACCTTTATCATCTCTTTAGAGTAGACTTATAAGACTTATTTTATGTAAAATGAGGTGCTAAATCCACTGGTGAAAACCGCAATGTCTTATCTTTAACCGTTTAGGAGATCGAGTAAAATGGAGAATAATAGATATTTAAAAATGTGATATATTAACATCTTTTCGTTTGTACCTTTATCATCTCTTTAGAGTAGACTTATAAGACTTATTTTATGTAAAATGAGGTGCTAAATCCACTGGTGAAAACCGCAATGTCTTATCTTTAACCGTTTAGGAGATCGAGTAAAATGGAGAATAATAGATATTTAAAAATGTGATATATAACCATTTTATTCGTTTGTACCTTTATCAACTTTTGAGAGTAGACTTATAGAACTTATTTTATGTAAAATGAGGTGCTGAATCCACTGGTGAAAACCGCAATCTCCTATCTTTAACCGTTTAGGAGATCGAGTAAAATGGAGAATATTAGATATTTAAAAATGTGATATATAAACCTTTTATTCGTTTTTACCTTTATCGACTTTTAAGAGTAGACTTATAAGACTTATTTTATGTAAAATGAGGTGCTGAATCCACTGGTGAAATCCGCAATGTCCTATCTTTAACCGTTTAGGACATCGAGTAAAATGGAGAGTAATAGATATTTAAAAACGTGATATATAAACATTTTATTCGTTTGTACCTTTATCAACTTTTGAGAATCGACTTATAGGACTTATTTAATGTAAAATGAGGTGCTGAAACCACTGGTGAAAACCGCAATGTCCTATCTTTAACCGTTTAGGACATCGAGTAAAATGGAGAATAATAGATATTTAAAAATGTGATATATAAACCTTTTATTCGTTTGTACCTTTATCAACTTTTGAGAGTAGACTTATAATATTTATTTTATGTAAAATGAGGTGCTGAATCTACTGGTAAAAACAGCAATGTCCTATCATTAACCGTTTAGGAGATCGAGTAAAATGGAGAATATTAGATATTTAAAAATGTGATATATAAACCTTTTATTCGTTTGTACCTTTATCAACTTTTGAGAGTAGACTTATAGGACTTATTTTATGTAAAATGAGCTGCTGAATCCAGTGGTGAAAACCGCAATGTCCTATCTTTAACTGTTTAGGAGATCGAGTAAAATGGAGAATAATAGATATTCAAAAATGTGATAAGTAGTGGGGATTTGAGGGTTCTGGCGCAGTAGTACATCAAACGTCCGATAGATGGCGCAAGGTGTTGTTTCCCGGCGGCGGTGGGGTTGAAATGTGGGAGTAGTTGGGATGGGTTAGGGGGAGTGGACAGAGCATAGAAGTGTGTTGATAGGTGTTATTTAGCATTTTTGTGTTGGTGGGTACTGCTAATGAGGCGGAAGAGAGTACTGTGTATGGTGGGGTGGGTGGAGTATTGGATTGGGGGTTGAACTACCACCATCACCGAGCGGTGGCGGTACCGGGCGCTCTCTCTTTCTCTCACACACCTGTGTGAGTGGGAAAAAAGTGAGGAAGTGCATCCGGTTAACAAAAAAACAAAATTGGCGCTTATATTGTATGCAAATTTTTTTAAAAGATTAAGTGACCTGTATTCACTTGTTTTTTGCACAAACTTCCTGACACATGCACATTTTGTAATTTACATATATCGTTTTATTGTTTTTGTTTCTGTGTGACCGTTAGTAGAGAGAGAGAGAGAGAAAAAACCAAAAAAGATTGTATTAATATTTTTTTATATTATAGTTATATATAAATATTATTGTACAATATAAGTACTCCTAAATGGACAGAAATGAATATGGCAATATTTCACATCGTCTCCCAACAACGTATCAGCTGACAGTTGCATTGTTGGCATTGCCACCACAACTTTTTTTTTCTTATCCTAGATATTCATACTGTATGCCAGTATGGCTATTTCACCATACCACTCATATCATGTAGTAGAAAATATATATATTAAAAATATTGCAGTAATTTGTAATAATAAATTTAAGTATAACAATACAAGGGAATGTACATTTTTTTGTGAAGAAAACACTTTTTCAATAAACATTCTAATTTTACCATGTTGAGTTTCCATTTCTTTTAATATTACATTATCATCGTTCTTATTATGGTTTGACGTATTATTATGATTATTACTTATATCACCTTTGTTGCTGATGGAGCAGTTCTTGGAATTGTGTAAGAAAAATCCATTCCAGTGTGGTGTGTGAAGGTACTTATTTTCATGTGTAAATATTTTCACCTTATAGCGTAATTCATGGAGTGCGAGTTGTGATTCCGTTAAATCCGTCTTCATTACATCCAATTTTCCATTATTTATTGTAATTAATTCCATTCTCTTCCAATTTTGAGGCCAATTGTCACAATTTGTGTGATTTTGAATTGTTGATTGTGTTGTTGTTGTTAAATTTAAGAAACAAATGAATGCATCTTTTGTGTTTTCCAACTGTGAAACGTATAATACGTTTCGTTGCACAAGTGTTAGAAATAGAAATATTGCAATGCTGCTTGTTTCCATTTTTTGTTTTTCTTGTGGACTGAAGGTATTGTGAAAAAATTCCAACTTATATACAGATAATACACAAACACGTGCTGCTGCGCATGCATATTGAGAGATTAATAGAAAAAAAAATAACTATTCTATAATATTGTTCTCTCGCAATTCCTCAATAATGGAATTTATTTCATTTACATGAGAATTATTACCAGCCGCCTGGGATGCCATTAATAAACGTAATCGTTGTACAAGTTCATTTGGAGAATCCCAATAAACATATTCAATGGGCTTCTTATTATAAGTCATGAATAAATTGTTATCAGATTTATTATTATTATTATTTATTGTTGTTGTTGCTGTCGCTGCTGATTTACCATAACCCGATCCATGTTTTGAAGAGGAAGCAGTAGTAGGTAAACGTAACTTTGTTAATGTTTCCCTATCCTGTTGCTCTTGCTCCTTCTTCAGAACGTCCACAACAAGCGGTTTTATGGTATAGCGATACTTATCACCACGATTGCCCACAATCTGTTCATCGCTCATGAAATGTTTTATGTGAGCACTAGTAAACACTACAAGCTCTTTGAAATTTCTCTTATCGTCCGATGTGATCTTATTATCATCAGGTATGGTTTTCATTAGTAATTCAATCATTCCAACAGTGAGGGGAAACTTCATTTCATATCTATCGGGATTAGTTACTGTTATTGCATCATCATTGAAATTTAAACGGCCATTACCAAAATGCATAACATCCGTGGACACATCATGAGTGAAATAATGTGTATCAAAATCATTGTTGGTACTTCGCATTCTGTCCACAATGTATTGTTGAAGGATATCGGGGAACTGATCCAAATATTCCATCAATGTCTCATCGGGAATTCTATGTTGTGTTGCATTCAAATCCTGTATTGAATCATCGAAAAAATAACTTTCTTCTACCGACGGTAGCGGTTGCTGCTGCTGTGGCGGATAGTATACAAAACTCTGTTCAGCATGTGATGTATTAGGAAAAAGTTGTTGAATTATACTGCGTTCTTGTTCATCTGTTTGAGTACCGAAATTAGTACTTTGACGTTTTCTAGTCTTTTTTATGGTCTTTTTTACATCATGATGAATATCTTCTTCATCTGGTAATGGTTTTTCCTCATCCGGCTCCTCCTCCTCCTCTTTTTTCACTTTATTTTTTTTCTGTTCGTTTTTAGTAATGCTTTGGGTAATATATTCATCAAGGGCAAATAACTTTGTGCAAGGTTTTCTTGTGTGGAGAACTGTTCCGATTTTAAGGCATCCAATTTGGCTTTTACAATTTTTCTAGCCTTAATTAGTTCTTTTACCACCTTTGAATCCATCATCATGTGATGGGTGTGTGTGTGTGTTTTCTCCCCGAGAACGGTATTTGTAAAACTGATGAAATAAAGTGAATGTATTAAAATTATATATATACATATATGGGGTTTTTCGTTTTTTTTTTTGTTTCATGTTAATAGAAAGTGATCGAATCCCTTTCTGTAGCGTCCCTTTGCTATATCATCATCTTTTGATATAACTAAAAAACCATATTTGTCATTGTTCCAACAAAATCTACACAATTTAATGAATTTATCATATTCAAAGTCTGTGTTCACGTGATCATTGTAAACATGTCGTAAATTAGTCTCGTCTTGCTTGAAAAGAACGAGAAGATTAACATTGTCACGTATTAATTGTTTGGAAATTCTGCTATAACTTTGCGAGAGATAAAAGGAATCGATTTGATTATGTCTACCCATACTAAAGTACTCTCTTATCACACTCTGCGGTCCACACGCCACATCATCAAATATCATTATAGAATTGGATTTGGCATCATTTGGTGACAGTATTTCATCTGTATCTCTAAATTCATGGTAACCAATTCCCTTGATTGGTTCTAACAGTGCCCTCAAGTACTTGTACATGGGTTGATATAAAGATTTGGAATAAATGTACACATTTTCAAATCGCAAACCATTTTTATCCTCCAATAAATTTAGCATAACACTCGTTTTACCGCAATTTGAAGGTCCCACAATAATGCAACGAATTGTATTTGGAAGTAATTGTCCATGTCTTGATCCCATACAACCGCCGCCGCCACCACCACCACCAGTACCTGATGCCGTTAATCCACACGCATTATTCGTTTGTTGAAGCCAATTATAATTCTTTATGTTTAACTTTTGTTTTTGTTCAATTAAACGCATTTTTATTTCGAAAAATAAAAAACACACTTTGTTTTAAAAAATTTTATGGTTTTCACCCTTTTATGTGTGTGTGTTAGTGTGTACGCACGCGGGGGTGGGTCGTTATATATAAATTGAGGAGTTAATCAACACATTTCATTAGTATGCAACCATTTAGAAGACTAAAGGGTGCTATTCAATTTACATCGTTTATATTATTTCATATAAATATAATAAAATGAGGGTAATTTATACGAATGCAATTAGTCGACGAAAAGTTGCAGAGCGGAAAGGAAGCGGTATCTTAAATAAATTGATAAATAAATTACCAATTGAATTACATATTCCGGGCTATCAATTCTGTGGCCCTGGTACTAAATTGCAAAAACGCCTAGCGAGAGGTGATAAGGGTGTGAATGCATTGGATGCAGCGTGTAGAGTACATGATATAGCATATTCTCAAAGTAACGACTTATCTGAACGACACAAGGCTGATCAAGTGTTGGCACAGAAAGCATTTGAACGGTTAAAAGCGGGAGACGCGGGATTTGGTGAAAAAGCCGCTGCCTTAGCCGTTACAGGTGCCATGAAGGGAAAATTATTAACAGGCATGGGACATCATAGCCGTACGAGTAGGAGGAGAAGGAGGAGAAGGAAAATAGGTGGAAGTAGAAGAAAAACAGGTCGTGGATCAAGAATGAAAATGGGAAAAGCAATATCCTTTTCAACGGCCATGAGAATGGCACGAAAGAGAGGCAAGAGAGGAAATCTTCGCAATATATTTGGAAGAGTTAAAAAATCAACTATTCCCCGTGTAATTCCAATACCTACTGCTAGGAAATCTGGTGGATTTTTACCACTTCTTCTGGCTGGATTAGGTGCATTGGGATCATTGATTGGTGGCGGTTCGGGTGTCTATTCGGCAATTCAAAAGGCGAAACAAGCACAGAAAAATCTAGAGGAATCGAAACGACATAATGAAAAAATGGAGGCTATTGCTATTGGAAAAAATGCCCAAGGGCAGGGTCTCTATATGGGACCATATAAACGTGGTTTAGGCCTATACATAAGACCCTATTCAAAAAACTAATTAAAAACTTACCGGCTCGTCCCCTAACCAATTATGACATTATGAAATACTCGAAAAATATTCCACACTTTCGTGGTGTATTTATGCGCGATAAATTACCACATAAGATTAATGTAAATGAATCGGGTGTAATAAATACGGGTTCAGATAAAGGACCAGGAGAACATTGGGTTGCTTATGTTAAAAAAGACTCTTTGGTTTACTATTTTGACAGTTATGGAAATCTTAAACCACCACTTGAGATGGTTCATTATTTTCAAAGTGGACAAACCAAAAAAAACATTAAAACAAAAAAGCCGACGGCTGTTGTGATAAAATACAATCATAAACGTTATCAAAAGAACAATGCAGTAAACTGTGGTCATTTATGTCTTCAATTCCTATATAAAAGTTATAATATGTAATGAATGTATTTAGTGTACAAAAAAAATTGTAACAGTATAGGTAATAATAATAATAATTATGAGTTTGTTGCTATTTGATAGTAAACAATCGGAAATAACGATTCACCATTATCCACCGATTCAATTGGAAAATTATGATGACTATGTGTTGGGATTAACTAGTTTCAAGGTATTCAATTCAATACCAAACATAGATGACACAAATAATGTGTTCAGTGTGGGTGGACATGATATTAAAATTCCAACAGGTTCATATGAAATCCGCGATATAGTGCAATTTTTACAAAAGTCCATACAAGAATTAAAAATTAAACATCCCACATTTAATTGTTTTCTATCAATTCATGGAAATGTTAATACACTACAAACGGAAATCAAGTGCAGTCACAATATAGACTTTAGAAAACCGAATTCGATATCATCACTATTGGGATTTGAGAATGTACTGTTGTACGCCAACAAAAGACACATTTCCACAAAACCCATAAGTATATTTAATGTGAACACTATACGAGTGCTATGTAGCATTAGTGAGGGATCATATGATAATGGTGTACCAAGTCACATTATCTATGATTTTTTCCCCACAGTACCGCCCGGATTCAAAATCAATGAGACCCCTCAAAATGTTATATATTTACCAATTAATACATCGGAAATTTATAATGTCACTATTCGTATAGTTGATCAGAACGGAAAACTAATCGATTTTCGTGGAGAAGAAATATCAATAAAACTACATTTAAAAAAAAAATAAACACAAAATAATTTTAAACAAAAAAAAAACATGGTAATAAAATACAAAGCTTGTGGTATTAGTGGTGACAGGAAGAAAAAATCGAATAATAATAATAATAGAGCATCATATAATAATCAAATCATTAAACAATCTACAGTTATTCCAAGTCAAGAGGTCAAACGATTAACACGAGAAAATATACAATTTTTAAAGTCTTTAGGATTTAAAGTAAAAAAGTGAGAAAAAAAAACTATTGAACTATTAGCCAAAGACAGTCAGAAAAAAAAATGAGTGACATTTTAAATGTTGAAGAAACTGTCTTATTTGACAATTCATTGACCAGTTACGAGAAACACTCTCATCAACCATACATAAATTCATCATTTAAAAATAACGATGAAATACGAATACCAATACAGCAAACCGATGTCTATACACTACCATCTCAAAGTTCCATTTACATTGAGGGCACTTTATTGGATGACAAGGGAGCAGTGTCTAGAACGGCCAAATTGGTAAATAATTTTGCACTGCACCTTTTCGAAGAGATTCGCTATGAAATTGGAGGCAAAGTTGTGGATAGAACAAGAAATCCGGGCATTACATCAACACTCAAATCTTATGTCTCCATAAATGAGAATGAGAGTAAACTATTGGAAAATGCTGGATGGTATACATCGAACAATGAATGCGCCTTCACACCAAGTAATAAGGATGGAAATTTTAATGTTTGCATTCCCCTAAATAGAGTGATCGGCTTTGCTGAGGACTTTAAGAAGATCATAATTAATTTGAGACATGAATTGATTCTATTGAGATCAAACACGGATGATAATGCAATCTATAATACAAACACAACGGAAAAAGTGGTTTTGACCATTTATAAAATTGTATGGAAAATACCATATATTAAAGTTGCCGACGCTGAACGATTGCAACTAATCAAATATATGAACAATTCAATAGAGTTGGAAATAGCGTTTAGATCATGGGAACTGTGTGAAAATCCACAATTGCAAAAAACCCAACAACACTCCTGGACTGTTATGTCAACAAAACAATTGGAAAAACCACGTTATGTAATTGTTGCATTTCAAACAGATCGAAAAAATATGATTAATAAAAATGCAAGTAAATTTGACCATATAAATTTGTAAAACATAAAATTGTATCTAAACTCTGAATCATATCCCTATGAGAATTTGAATATTAATTTTTCCAAGGACCAATATGCCGTGCTTTATGACTTGTATGGAAACTTTCATCAAGCATACTATGAGAAAGACAATGAGCCACTCTTCACACCCGAGCGATTTAAAGAAATCTGTCCGATTGCGGTGATTGATTGCTCACGACAGAATGAAATTTTAAATGCCGGTTCAGTGGACATACGTTTGGAATTTGAATGTGATAAAGATGTGGATGATAAAACCACAGCGTATTGTCTCATTATACATGATCGTATAATAAAATATAATCCACTCACATCAACTATTCGCTTCATTTAGAGAAATCTCTCTGAACTGAAAAGTGTTGATATACTTTTTATTAACTACAGACACACACATAAAAAAAAAACAAAACAAAAAACGTAATCATGAATAATTTATCCAATATGTGTATTATGGACTTTCAAGGATTCCAATACAAAGATAGTGATTTTATATGTAAAGAAATGGCTATAAAACAGTTATTTGATGTGTCAGCGTCGGATAACATAAAAACGTTTTTATTTGAACCGCATATTAAATTTAATCATTTATCAGCTGATTTTAAAAAACACGTTAAATTTATACAAAGTCAAGTTCATGGTCTAATGTGGAATTCATTAAATAGTAGTAAACAAGAGGAAGCAACAATAACAAGTAATGTTTATGGTATTTCTACCCCCACCAATGGCTGGATCAAGCGCAACAACGACACAGAAAAAAACCAAGACACTTTCTCCCACCACCACTACAAGGTGACCCAATTATCGGAAATTTTACATAATGAAGTTATTGAAAAAAAAATTAACATTATAATAATTAGGGGACATCAAAAGGAGAAATTATTTAAAGATATTTTCTGTAATAATAATAATAAATTGTATAATGATAAAAAAATTGCTATTGTAAATGTGGAAGGTATAAGAGATTGGCCTTCATTACATGCACTTAAAGATTATTATCATGATTATTTGAAAAATATGTCTACAAAGAAATGTCCAATTCATGGCTATTGGAAACCAAAACACTTGCAGTGCAGTGTAGAAAATGTAATTATTTTAAGTTTATGGTTAAGTGAAGAAAACAATTTGAATAATGTCATGATGAATTTATTGCAAAAAAAAACATATATATATGAATGAATGAATGAATAAAATGTATTTAAAAAAATAACATTAGAATTTTTTTTCTTATTACCAAAATGACTGTTGATAAGTTCGGTCGTCCTTTAGATAATTACTATTACCGTCAAAATTATGCTGACGATGACGATGACGGTTCCAATATTGGTGGACAATCATCATCATCAGTTATTGTGGGTGCGAGTACACCTTCATCAGGCAAAACTCAACAACAACTACAACAAATACAACTACGACAATTGCAACAATTGGTGGAGACTGAAGTGAAAAAGGTATTTGCCACACTTGCACTTCCAAGTGTACTGGATATTGAACATAAAATTGACTTAAAATTTCTCAATATACAACAACAAATTCCATCTCAACAATATCTTAATAATTTAATCTCCAGTAAAATACAAACTTCAACGGAAATACAAAATTTAATTGACCGAACAATACGTAAACATCATCAAGTTATTCAGACTACAGCAAGCAGCAGCAGCAGCACTCTCTCAACAGCTGATGTGAATAAATTAATTGATGTAAAAATAAAAAGTATAAAATTTGTCACAGATACAGATGTGGATGCAATTGTTTCTGCAAAAGTATTTCAACAGTGGCAAACATCATCATCAACAACAACAGGGGCAGCACACAAAACATGGAAAACACAAGATATTGTTGATTTGATTGAAAATTCATTGAAAACCAAACAAATAATTACGGGTGTGGAATGTGATCAACGCATTTCAAATATAATATTGAAGCGAAAATTAGTCGATGAAAAACAAGTGAATGACATGGCATTGGATACCATTAAGAAATTCTTGCCATGGTATATTGCAAGTAATCATATTCCGAATGAGAGTGCCGTTGAGGACCTTATAGAAACAGATGTGAAAAATCTGGTGCCTTGGAGACCGCAGAATGTGACGGAAGTGCAAACGCTTATTGCAAACGAAGTGAATGCCATTATAAGTAAATCACACATCCAAAACTATGATGAAATTAATCAATTTGTGGAAACGAAATTGAAAACTTTATATGGTTATTTTATGTTAAATATTAGCGCCTCAGGACCCGTTCAAGCGAAAACAGGCTATCTTAAAATAAATCTTTCTAATCAATATGAATATGAAATTCATCTGAAAGAATGTCGTCTATTAATTGTGAAGCAATCTAGTAATTTCAATAATATGGAAATTTATTTAAATGGACAACTATTAACGAATATTGAATCTGTAATTTTCCATATGGGAGATAGAATATCAATAAAAGAAATCAATTCAAAAACAAATAAAGTACATGCAGTATTTATGGTTCGATATCCAGTATATGATGTTATTGTTCCATAATCATCATTATGATGAGGAAATATAAGAAAAAAATACCGAATGATGTGGATTTGAAAAGATTAGTTGTCAATGAATTACACAAAACAGCTAGAAAACAATTTGAAAGAAGACATGTCATTGTAAAAGGTTTAAATGATTTATATCAAGCTGATTTGGTGGAAATGATCCCATATGCACGATTAAATAAGGGCTATAAGTATATTTTAACTGTAATCGATGTATTTAGTAAGTTTGCTTGGGCTGTGCCTGTAAAAAATAAATCTGGCAAAGAAGTTGCCAATGCAATGAGGAATATCCTATTAAGTAAAACACAGCGACAAAAACAGCAGCATATACCGAAAAATCTACAAACCGATAATGGTAAAGAGTTTTACAATAAGGAATTTATGGATTTGATGAAAAAATTCGGAATAAATCTCTATTCCACTTTTAGTGCAATGAAAGCTAGCGTAATTGAACGTTTTAATCGCACCCTCAAAAGTAATATGTGGAAAGAGTTTAGTTATCAGGGCAACTATAAATGGCTCTCCATATTACCGGAAATTGTAAAAAATTACAATGAAAAATCCATACATAGTACAATTAAAATGCGTCCTATAGATGCAATTTCTAAGAAAAAAAATGAAAAGCATCTCTTAAATACGGTGTATAATAGAATAAAGATTTCAACACCAATGTCATCAAATAAATTCAAAGTTGGTGATAAGGTGCGTGTTAGTAAATATAGGGAATTATTTGCAAAAGGATATACACCCAATTGGTCAAATGAGGTATTCACAATTAAAACGGTTCAATTGACAAATCCAACAACATACTTACTGCAAGATGAAGAACAACGGGACATCAAGGGAGCATTTTACACTGAAGAAATTCAGAAAACTGCACACCCGCACATTCAATTGATCGAGAAAATTGTTCGACGAAAAGGAGACAAACTGCTCGTTAAGTGGTTGGGATTCGATAACACACACAATAGTTGGATAAGTAAAAAAGACATTGTTAATTAAGTGCATGCACATAATGATTTTATTTTTTCCGTTCAGTCATTGATTTGCATAAAAAATTGATTTCTATAAAAGTCAAAAGTTCGTGTAATTTACATACAAAATAGACAATGCACAAAATTATGTGCAATTGTTTATAGATAGTTTATATTCAAAAAAAAACAATTCAATAAAAAAATGTCAAGAAAAATATGTGACCTTTTTACACCACCACCGTCACCACCACCGTCACCACCACCACCACCACCGCCAAAACCTAGCTTTCCCCGCAAAATTAAGGTGTATAAATAGTGCACAATCTTGTGGACAAAAGTCAGTTATTGAAAAAGACTTCAAAGCAATATGAATTCTAATAATAATAATACTAAAAACTACGGTATGCCAATGCGCATACAGCGAGTGGTAAGAGTGCGTAATTCTAATGCCGCCACCACCTCCAACGCCGCCACCACCTCCGACGCCGAAACCACCTCCAACGCCGCCACCACCTCCAACGCTGCCGCTGCCGCCGCCGCCGCCACCACCATTTCCAACACCGCCACCACCTCCTCCCCCAGGGTTGTACGTCGTCGACAGATCCATCGCCCCATGGACACCACCACCTCAACCAATACCCCCATTAGACGCGTCGACAGCAGTCTTCACAACGAATCAACAACAATACACCATGAGCGTGCTGTTGTGGAGGTTGCGATGGATGAAACAGAACACCGGTTGTTCTTTCATCTGGGAGAAGTACTGAGGATGACCTCACCCTATCCGGGGTCCTCTTCGTTACCCTCTTTCATGTTAAATATCAATGCCCACACGATATGTGGGCAAGTAATCCAGCCATTTAATCCAATGGGGATATTTAGCGTTCAGGAAATGCTTACGCATTTCTTTCGGATGCTAGCGGCTACAGCGCCAACACAAGCGGAGACGCAAAACACAGATGAAGAGGATGAGGATATCAAAAATGATCCCAATGAATGATGGCGTCGATTAACACAATGGACGGAAGTTGAGGGGGGCGGTGTTGGTGGTGGTAGTGGTGAGGGTTCTATAAAAATGGGGGAAACAACGCTATGAAGCACACACACATACATAAAGTAGTAAGTAATTTGTTCATTGTCTTTATTTTTTTTCATAAAATTTAAAACGGTTTTTTTTTGGTTTCAGCGGGAAAATGTCATCGGTGGTGCATGAGGCACAGCAGAAGCAGCAGCAGCAGCAGCAAGTAGCTACGGCGGTGGCTGATGAGACAACACAAGCAGCAACAGCAGCAGAAAATATAGGTAATAAAGAAAATTAAAATTGGTTACAATCCTTCGTTTTTCTCAATAATCGAATCCAGATTGAACCAAAATTGTGTTTGTATTAGTTCGATTTCTGGGCACGATTATTGAGAAAAACGGGGAATTTGTAAACAATGTTAATTTTCTTTATTAGGAAACCACCACCACAACGAGAACGACAACGGCTGCTGCGACGGTGGACGACGACGACGACGAGATGTTTTGCATAATGGAGAAGGTAATAAAGGAAATTAAAAATATCATCAACTTTTCCACACTTTTTGTATAAATAGTGCACAGTCGTTTGGGAAAAAAAAACAACCCATGACTGTGTCCTATTTATACAAAAAGTATGGAAAAGTGTGATATTTATAATTTTCTTTATTAAGGACAAGGCAGCGGCATCGACGACGACGACGACGACAAGAGCAGTGGGCGGCGGGAATGGTGGTTGCAAAAACAATCAGGTAATAAAGGAAAAGAGTGTTCAACCTTTCACGATTTATTGTTTTAATAATTTCCTTATACTACTGTCGAGAATGCACCTTCTATTTTTTGTAGTAGTTGTAGTAGCAGTTGATTCTGTCTCTCACTCAAAAAAGTAGATTGGTGAATTCTCGAAATGGTGTAAGGGAATTATTAAAACAATACATTTTGAATGGTTGCATTCTCTTCTTTTATTAGGAAAACAAAAAAAAAAGCAGAAGCAGTGCTGGCAGCCAAGTCATCCATGGAGATGAGCCACAACAACAACAACAGCATCGCCGTGGCATCAAGCGAAGGCGGCAAGAACAAGACGACGATGACGATGGAGGCGGTGGCGGCAATGAACACGACAACAATGTTGTTGTTGATGATGAACCATATGGTCAGGACATTATGGAGGATAATTATGGGGAAATCGACCAGGAAACGGGGGAGTTGAAATCCTGGAATCTTCACATGGAATTTTGTCTAACTTGCCACCAATGGGTGGACAGAAAGAAACAGCCCCTTCATGATGTTTACTGTGCTTGCTGTAAGGTATGTTATAATTTTTTTTGTTTGAATTTTTTTATATACTTTTATTAATTGTTTTTTTGTTTTTTTGTTACAGAGACTATCGGACTTTATAGAGGAACTAGAAAAGGAAGAAGAAGAAGTCCAGCCGGAAGAAGGGAAAAAAGCAGTCCACCAGCCGCCGCCGCCGCCTCCGCCGCCGAAGGAGGGAGAAGAAGACTGAAATGGAATGGAAATGGATTTTTTTCATTGTATTATATATATATATCTTGTTAATGTTTTTTTTTCCATTTTTCGTTCTATTGAATATAAAAAAATAAATACAGTTTTTTCTTTAACAAAAATGTTAATATGTTTTTCATTATATAAAAAAAATACCCCAAAAAAACCCGCCATTTCCCCCAAAATCCCATCTAACTAGTGATTTTTTGTTTTTTTTTTCAGAGTTTTCTTAGTGTTTTTTCTATTTGTTGATGTTGTATATCTATTTTAATAAGAAATAAAAAGCCAATTTTTTTACTACTAAAAGTATATGTTTTTTAATTATATAAAAAAAACCCAATATTTCCCCCAAAATCCCATCTAACTAGTGATTTTTTGTTTTTTTTTCAGTTTTCTTAGTGTTTTTTCTATTTGTTGATGTTGTATATCTATTTTAATAAGAAATAAAAAGCCAATTTTTTTACTACTAAAAGTATATGTTTTTTAATTATATAAAAAAAACCCGCCATTTCCCCAAAATCCCATCTAACTAGTGATTTTTAATCTTTCAGTTTGTTTGTGTGTATATGTTTTTTTGAAGAGATGATGATACAAAATATAAATCAATTTTAAAATTATAATTTTTTTTTATTACGTAAACCCCTTAACCGTCATTTTCCCCCACCCCCCAGCTAACATTGTTTCTTTTTTCTATTTGCTGTTTTGTTTTTGTAAATGACAAATAAAACTCAAATTTTTCTTGTTAAAACTAGTTGTTTTCATGACGTAAACCCCTTAACCGTCATTTTCCCCCACCCCCAGCTAACATAGTGTTTTTTCCGTTACTTTTTTTTTAATATGTATATGTATATTTGGAAAAAAAAGAATATAATAAAAACACAGTTAAAAATTATATACAAGTTTTTTTTTATTCACCCCCCACACACACATCCAAATACATAATATAATAGTATATATTATTAATAATTCTAATAAAAATAAATAACCAGAGAGCCAGTTTTTGTTTGCATTTTTTTTTTAAAACTCCATTATGGGTTTAATTAGCTCCATTGTGGCGACATAATCTTCTGGATTTCCTGATGGCCATAAACCCGAATCAGGTCCACACCTCCATCCCACATCTTCGTTTTTCTCCATTTTTCGCAAATTTTTCAAAAGCCATTTTACTACATCCATATGTGAGTCTCTTGTTAATATCTCCAATTTGAAGTGTACATTTTTCTCTTCCAAAGTTTTCAACATATTCCCAACAAAGATGGGATTTGCATTAAAAATTCCAGTACACATAATTTTGTTAATATAATAATTACAATTCTTGTAATTGGATAATATATGTAAATACAAATATGATGAGGATGTTGCATCAAAATTGGGTTTATTAATATCCAGTTTTGTTAATTGCATTATTAAATAACATTTGTAGTCATCTGTGAAATCCTTATATGGTACAGTACTGATGATTTCACTTAAATTTTCATATGTAAAATCAATTACATTTAAATTTAACAATTTATTAGCAATTAATACAATAAATTTATCATGTTCCAATTGGGATGAGAGTAACACATTTAACATTTCAACATTGCACAATCGTAAAATATCATATGTTAAAATGTGTGTGCTTGGAATTGCGATACGTTTTAAAATCATATTCATTTCACTCACATTTGAACTTTTTATTCTTTCCACCAAGTGATTCTGATATACCACAGAATTACTGTCATGTAAATCATTTACAAGTTTTATTTCACTTTTTGATAACATTTTTTGTTTTGTTTAAGTACTATTTGTCTAGTGTGTGTGTGTGTGTCTTTGTATAATGGTACCTACTGATGGGGTGGTTCGGCTCCTGTTGCTTCCGCTGCTCTTGCTACTGTTTCTTCCACAAAACCCCACGGCAAACTGTCTAATGAATCGTGCAGTGACATTCTTTTATCATCACCAACATTCAAAACAATTTTTCGCTGTTTTATCGAATACATTACATGTTTCTTACTTTGCAATAGAATTTGTTGTCTTACCATTTCCCGTTGATTCAATAAACAATTCTTATAATCATCAAATGTGATTGTTTTCAATGTACTACCAACTACTCCCTTGGACCTTTTTATTTCACACCACCGTCACCACCCCACATTTTAAATGAATACATTTTCGATCGTAGACCAATAAATTCCAACATAATGCGACCGGCATTTTCATCTTTAAACATACCAAGTTCCTTCCTATTCACACACGGTATATTAAAAATATTCGCTTCATCATAGTCGCTTGTATCGAAATATTCCCTACAATCACGTCTTATATATTCATAGAAATCAATATTTTTAAATAGATATATAAAACTGTCTGTGTCCGTGTAACATAAATCCACGCTATTTTCATCAAATTGTCTTAATATATAGTCATAATGAAAATTATACATGTGTAATTTACTTAAATCTAAAATTGTAAAACCAATATAAATGGGTTTGTTCATTTCCACCTCATTTCGTTGCATTTCTATAATCACCATATCATTATCATATATTTCCAAACTGTGAAAATTCGGTTTCGATATTAGGGCCCGTGCTCCAGATCTTCCCTCCCAACTCGTCACTAATTTAACATCTTTATATTTCCTTACATTTTCAATGGTCTTTCCAAATGCCGAATTCACCATTAACTTGAAGAAATTTTTTTCGAAATCATTTTTTGATTGTTTTCGCAAATTTATATTCAATTCCACATAACTTTTCATCCAGGCACACTGTTTAAATTTCAATATTCGGTGGATTTTTCGCAAAACCAATCCTCTCTTTAAATAATTCTTTAAATTTCTATAGTGAATAACATAGTTGTGTTTATCGTATAATGTTGTCATTAATTTACTGTGTTTACTGCCCGGTGGTGTTAAATGTTCGGGGGCCAATGGAAAATCTTTGTGTAAATTGTGTAGATGAGATGGATAATGAAGGTCCACCTCCAAAATATAACCATATTCTGCATTGTCTTCAATTGATAATACATCGAAAGAATTACCATCGCTACCGCCGTCGCTACCGTCGCTGCCATTGTATTCATCCTCTTTTAACCATTCAAAATCTTGGTATGGTAGAAACTCACACATTGTCGTTGAATATAATGCATTTTTATCTATATAAATTAGATAAGTGTCCAATTGGGTGGGGTCATAGTCATCCATCATATATTTATTGTTGGCTTTTGCACACGATTTTATCACAGCAGAATAGCCGCCACGTATTCCCAATTCAATAAACAAAATCATATCAATATCTTGCATTAAATGCAATTTTATGCGTGTATTTTTTAGCATTGCATCAAAACTTAGACCGGGCGATGTGAAATAGTGCAATGGATCCAATTGATAGGTCCTATAACATGTTTTACGGAAATTTTCAAACACATCACTCAATAAAATCACATCTGTTTTAAGGTAAATGTCCGAGTATTCACCTAGTGTGTGCACATTAAATGTTTGCCATACATTCTCAGCATGTCTATAATCTTCCGCAGATATTGTCTCGTTTTTCAGTTCATTGAAGAAAGCCTCTCTTGTCGGCAGATGAGTTTCATTTAATTTTTCCCAACTATCAATGTATGCATAGGGAAAAACACCTTTTCGCAATAACAATTTAAATTCATTGTCATTCGGATAAAACGATCTCATTATGGTCTTTTCTTCAGCACGCAAGTACGAGGATAATTTGTCCAAACTGGATGCCATAAATCTGAAGGAATCAATGAATCTCAAACTGATGTTTGTATTTTCAATTTTCTTTGTGAACGATATATATTTCTCCTTGTTTATGGGTAGAAGAGAAATGGGTCCTTTGATGCCTGTTGCCAGTTCTTCAATTATAAAATGAGAATCGTAGCCGCTTAAATTGTGAAAAACAATTGGAATTACTTTGGATTGTTGAAATTGTAAATTACATTGAGGGTGTGCGGCTCCTCTATATGTTCCAGTCACATGACAATGGTCTTTTACACGTACATCATCATCATCTTCGTCTAATGTGACATTAAATGGTTCTTCACAAATATGACATGTTGTGGCAGTATAGTGTGCTATTTCCTGTTCTAAAGTCAATTCAGCCATTGGAACTATACGATTGAGTATTTCGTTGACTGTTATTGCAATTTTATGCAAATCCATTATAAATAACTTTATACAGTTCTTATCTCTAATTAATTTAAATTGAGAGAGTGAATCATCATAATTGCATTTTAAGTAATAGGCAATACTGTGTGGTATGTGTTTTTGATATCTTTCAATGGAACCACCACCACCACGTTTTTTGTTTTCTTTTTCATCACCATATATAATAATGGGCTCCAAAATACATTCTAAATCGGCATATAATACAAAACAAACTGGTATCTTGTGGGAGAAATTCTTAAATTGTAGAATATGATTCGATGATGAGGGCACTTTTATGTGACACACTTTTTTATTTTTACAATAATTTAAATGTTTAATTAAAACACACTTTGAAGAAAAATAATTTAAACACCGTTCACAAACATATTTTTGATTTTTATTCGATGATAACTGATTAAATAATAAGCGATTTAAATTTTTAATTAACACATAATGAGAACATCCACCTTCCACATTTTCCAACATTAATAAATTTATACATTTATTATTATTATTCCCATCATCATCTTCATCTTCATAATTGCTTTTTTTTATTGTCAATGGATATATTTGTTTGTTGCGCACATAAAATATATTAATGCTTAAATTGTTAAGTTTCTCAAATTTTTTCAAATCACGCACATTGAATGGAAACTTTATACCATCATATTTTAACACTTCACTAAAGTGTGGATATTTTGTCATTCTTTGTGCATCTTTATCTGTGGGGTGTAAAGCAGCCACAATACACCACAAAAAACAATATTGATCATTGTTTTTTATATTAATCACTGCCTTTTTATTGGCTATAAATTTCGGTACTTCCGTATATGTAGAAGAAGAAGAAGTACCCGCTGCATTTAATGGATTGCATCGGTTAAAAATCACTTTTAATGATATTATTTCCGACAAACTCCATCCTGAATCACGTTCTTGAAATTCACTAAGTCTATTCAAAATTTTATCTTTCACCAACGTGTCATACCATTCCTTTAAATTTGTAGTTGCATCAATTACTTCATTCCTCGTGGTGAATGACTTTAAATCTGTCTCTAGAATCTCGCCACTCTTTTTCGCAAATTCACCAGTAAATGTACAATTGACTTTTATGCAATTATGATTTTCCTGCAATTTCTTCTTCACTTGCAACAGAAAACATTTCTGTGCTTTATCTAGAAACATAACAGGATCTTTTACCGTTAAATTTGTAATTATGCCACTACTGATACTATTCCTAAAACAATTCTCTAAATTTTCCCATTCTACACAATTTTGATATTTCTTTTGTCGCTGTTGTTGCTGTGTCCGACCACGATTACGGTTTGTCTTTGATGTGATGGTATTAGCAGTCGTCAAACCTGCGCCACCAATAATATTTAATTTTTCCTTTTGAATTAAATGTAGTCTTTTTCTACATGTTTTCAATAAACTTAAATTGTTTGTTAGTTTTAGAATGTTATCATTGAGGAACAATATGTTGCTTACATTATCTTGATCATCTTTTTTCTTTAAGCCAATCACTTTCCGTAATGTTTGAATACACTTATTCGTTTGTTTTAAAATAGCAATCACTTCATCTTTTTTTCTTAGCAATGGAAATGTTTTACGGAGTTTTTTCAAAAAATTATCACTAATAGATGTAACAGTTTCTGGATGATGATGATGATGAGTGTTGGTCTTCTCATCAGTTGACATATTGCCAATTAGAAACTAACTAAGTCATGAATCCTATTGTATTATCCATTTATACATATACACCCCTTTTTTTCGCGCCCAGAGAAACACACACACACAATTAAAAAAATACTCTTCTTATAATTGTGATGAATCATTGAAGAAATTACAGAACAACAAACAACAACAACACTCCCCCACCCCACCCCACTAAGAAATTGGTTTGTGCGTGTGCGTGTGTGGTGGGATATGGTTGGATGGGGGATGATGACGTATTTTTCCTTGTTTAAAAGCCGCTGCACATTCATTTCCAATATCAGTATCAATATTTTATTTTTTTTTATATTAAGATAAAGTATATTTTTTGTAAAGTGAATTTATCAGAAAGAAGAAGAAAAAGAAGACGAAAAATGAATACTGAATTTAATACTGTATCAAGACCCTTCATCAAAATTTCCGAATTAGAGGAGGATGTGACATATAAAATACGCTCTCTAAGAGTCATTCAGACAAAATATGGTCAAGCAGTTCTTATGATAATTGAAGGCCTCGAAAATGATGTCATATTGCCAAAAAGATACAACCGGCTACTGGAAAACGTTCCCGAATATAATGTGAGACTAAAGAATGGAGAAAATCTCTCCTTCATTGTACGAAAGCCCAATCAAACCAACAAATGGTGGCAAGTGGAATTTTTATAAACTAAGAAGAAGAAGAAGAACTATTTTTGTAGAAAAAACGTAAGAAAATTCCTTTCCGTTTTTTTACACATTTTTTGTTTTTTTATTAATAATGTTTTCTTTTCTATTTCAGGGATCATATATATGGACACTTAATTTCCATTTTTTTTTCTGAACTTTTTTTTTATATATACATGAAATAGAAAAATAATAAAGATAAAATAAAATGCATTTATTGTTTTATTTCTCTTAAATAAAACTACCTCTATTTTACCCTACATTAATTATTAACCCATATTCAAAAACAATAAAACGATATATGTAAATTACAAAATGTGCATGTGTCAGGAAGTTTGTGCAAAAAACAAGTGAATACAGGTCACTTAATCTTTTAAAAAAATTTGCATACAATATAAGCGCCAATGCATTTTTGTTTTTTTGTTAACCGGATGCACTTCCTCACTTTTTTCCCACTCACACAGGTGTGTGAGAGAAAGAGAGAGCGCCCGGTACCGCCACCGCTCGGTGATGGTGGTAGTTCAACCCCCAATCCAATACTCCACCCACCCCACCATACACAGTACTCTCTTCCGCCTCATTAGCAGTACCCACCAACACAAAAATGCTAATTAACACCTATCAACACACTTCTATGCTCTGTCCACTCCCCCTAACCCATCCCAACAACTCCCACATTTCAACCCCACCGCCGCCGGGAACCAACACCTTGCGCCATCTATCGGACGTTTGATGTACTACTGCGCCAGAACCCTCAAATCCCCACTACTGTGATATATAACCATTTTATTCGTTTGTACCTTTATCAACTCTTTAGAGTAGACTTATAGGACTAATTTTATGTAAAATGAGGTGCTGAATCCACTGGTGAAAACCGCAATGTCCTATCTTTAACCGTTTAGGAGATCGAGTAAAATGGAGAATAATAGATATTTAAAAAGGTGATATATTAACATTTTTTTCGTTTGTACCTTTATCAACTCTTTCGAGTAGACTTATAAGACTTATTTTATGTAAAATGAGGTGCTGAATCCACTGGTGAAAACCGCAATGTCCTATCTTTAACCGTTTAGGAGATCGAGTAAAATGGAGAATAATAGATATTTAAAAATGTGATATATTAACATTTTTTTCGTTTGTACCTTTATCAACTCTTTCGAGTGGACTTATAAGACTTATTTTATGTAAAATGAGGTGCTGAATCTACTGGTGAAAATCGCAATGTTCTATCTTTGACCGTTTAGGTGATCGAGTAAAATGGAGAATAATAAGTATTTAAAAATGTGATATATAACCATTTTATTCGTTTGTACCTTTATCAACTCTTTAGAGTAGACATATAGGTCTAAATTTATGTAAAATGAGGTGCTGAATTTACTGGTGAAAACCGCAATGTCCTATCTTTAACCGTTTAGGACATCGAGTAAAATGGAGAATAATAGATATTTAAAAATGTGATATATAACCATTTTATTCGTTTGTACCTTTATCAACACTTTAGAGTAGACTTATAGGACTAAATTTATGTAAAATGAGGTGCTTAATCCACTGGTGAAAACCGCAATGTCCTATCTTTAACTGTTTAGGAGATCGAGTAAATGGAGAATAATAGATATTTAAAAAGGTGATATATAAACATTGTATTCGTTTGTACCTTTATCAACTCTTTAGAGTAGACTTATATGACTTATTTTATGTAAAATAAGGTGCTGAATCCACTGGTGAAAATCGCAATGTTCTATCTTTGACCGTTTAGGTGATCGAGCAAAAAGGAGAATAATAGGTATTTAAAAATGTGATATATAACCATTTTATTCGTTTGTACCTTTATCAACTTTTGAGAGTAGACTTATAGGACTTATTTTATGTAAAATGAGGTGCTGAATCCACTGGTGAAAACCGCATTGGCCTATCTTTAACCGTTTAGGAGATCGAGTAAAATGGAGAATATTAGATATTAAAAAATGTGATATATAAACCTTTTATTCGTTTTTACCTTTATTAACATTTGAGAGTAGACTTATAAGACTTATTTTATGTAAAATGAGGTGCTGAATCCAATGGTGAAAACCGCAATGTCCTATCTTTGACCGTTTAGGTGATCGAGTAAAATGGAGAATAATATGTAATTAAAAATGTGATATATAACCATTTTATTCGTTTGTACATTTATCAACTCTTTAGAGTAGACTTATAAGACATATTTTATGTAAAATGAGGTGCTGAATCCACTGGTGAAAACCGCAATGTCCTATCTTTAACCAGTAGAAGGAAATGGTCATTACTGCTGTAAATCCAACCCCTAGCGCCAATCCCTACCCCTATAAAAAAACAGCCCCTATAAAAAAGTTTTCCCTGTTGAAGATCTACCCCTGTGTAAAAAAAAATTCGCCAAAAAGGCTGTTATTTTTGAAAATAAAGTTTAAGCAATCTGTAATAGATGGCGTTATTAGTTAAATACTGAAAATAATATTTGCAAAGGTTAAATGAATATCAATTAATATGACACGTGTAGGTATAGGAAATGCACTTGCAATTATAAAAAAATACCGTTATTCAGATGTTAAATGAATATCAAATTAAATGATGCTCACTACACGTGTGCATTCGTCATCTTATTTACGTATGTATAGACAATTGTGAGAATTTACATGTATTAGATGACGACACATTACATAACTGTGGCACGGAATATTAAGTGTCGGCATCCGATCCTCACCTTGAAAGCGAAAGTTGTTCTCTAATTATTGTTTTCGTCTAAAGAAACACTTTTCTATTGCTTCAATGAACTTTAATCAAAACAAAATTTTAGTTTTGATGTTAATGAATCACATTATGTTTGTAATTAAATGTATAATAAAAATACACATATACTATAAATAAATATTATCTAATAAATAACATACATAAGATTTGTTTTAACAAAATTTAAAGTGTCTTTGTAATCTTCAATATGTAGCGAAACTTGTTCCAAATTCGAATTCGGTTCATCTCTTCCCTCTTTCATTTTTCCATCGATTGTGTTTATCAAAAACATAAATATTCCTTTGTGATAATCATTCTCACATACATTGAAAATGAATGAATTATCGTATGCCATTAATTTTTTTAATAGTGGAATATTTGTATAGAAAATTGCATCACAATACAATTTTTCTAAGAAGTGCTTCATAGTGTAATAATTGGCGAATATGTTGTTAATACTCAAATTTTCACATATTCTTTTAAAATTTGTCTCATCCAATGAATCGGAACAAATGATTAAGCAGTAATATAATAAATGTTGTGGGTTCATTTGTTCAAGACGTGAAACACTCTCCTCATCCATTTGAAATTCATTTGGATTTGAGACAAATTTCACCAAATCTTTGAATTCAATATTTTCTTTATTTTCAAAATAATACGTTAAATTGGCCACTAGCTTATCACACAATAATTTGTTATTAAAACATGTTTTTATAGTTTCACTATTTAAAGAGGTGAATATACCAACACGAAAGATTCGCCATGGAACAAAAATTTCGTTTAACAAATCTGAAACTGGCGTATCAGGATCGTTTAGATTCGAATAAATGTAATTCTCAGACGTCACTATGTAATTGCGAATTTGATCAAAATCGAACTGACTAAATTCACTTAACCAAGCATCAACGCTTTCTGCCATTTTTGAGCCGTTCTTTTAACAATTAAAAAGACCGATCTAGTGATTTCTAAAGACTGGTCTCTTTTCATCCCTGGTCTTCTTCTTATATACGTGTGCCTGCAAGAATATGGGGGGTTGTGGTACTTCTGGATGTAACACAAAGTATACACAATTCGATTAACAATAAATATATATTGAATATATACAAATTACAATTTGGGTAACTAATGACTCATTACATTAAGTAAGCATAACTACATTGTTCTGAACACAGACTAATCGCTCTGATCGGGTGGTCTACTCGATATCGTTGGTCTTCGTGACGCCCCGCATTCCTATGAAGCACTTGCTTCGCTGCAGAAGTCAAAAAAACAAAAACAAAACAAGAGTTATAATATAATAATTTATTATATTTTATTATACTAATGTTATTAAAACGGCTTATATGACTTATCACAGTAATTTTATCGTTTTGTATCGTATCGTATCGTATAATATCGTATCGTATTTTGTCGTTGGAACTTAGAACTGGAAGCTGTCAATGTTGAAGTACTGGAACTGGAACTGAAGCTGGCTGATGTAGAAACGAAACGATGTTCAGACTAAGATAGACGAATGTCTAGTCCCAGCGATGTAGAACACTTTGTAACACTTTATCATCATACCTAATAAGAACGCGAGGGTTCTATTGATAATTGAATTATAATTTTTTTTATAATTCAAGGGAGAGTTTGGGGTATTATTGGTAATGCTCAAATTGACATAAACACAATATACACAAATCGATTAATAATTAATATATTTTAAATATAAACAATTTATAATTCTATTAATGATGTATTACATTCCATATACATAAAAACATGCTCGTCGTCACTCCTCGAAATCATTTTGCATCATGTCTGCTGGTTCGATCTGAAGCAAAGAAAGAAATTAAATATAAGGAATGTTATATTAGTTATTAGTAATAAATATGGTAAAAATATAATTATATACCTACCTCAATCCCACAGTTGCGGTATGTGGGTATACTCCCCATGGCGCTGGAGATGTTTAACCATATGCTCTTGGCACCCCGACTCATGCCGCCACTTATTCTCCGGGAGAACCCATTGTTTGCAGTAGCACTGCTGGGCCCGTTTCCTAGGATCTTTAGGCGAAAAATCACACACTCTGACGTGTTCATTTAATTTTGCCAGCGGAACCGTGTGTTCAATTGCGTAAGGGCACGTTGCCCATACCCGGAATTCGGGAGGTATACCATCACCGTAATCTGCCATATTATTCTAAAGAAACGTGTATAATTTTCTAAAGAAACGCGAAAGTGAGTAGTAGTAGGTATATTCTTGCTATATAAATACAAGATTAATTTCTGAATATTTAAATTCTATCTCTACACAAATATTTCCATACGTGTAAGTAATAGCCATTTGTTAATTAAAAACAATTATACTATTGTTCTAGTATGAGTGTGCATGTTTAATTGATCACAAAGTGCATCAAATAAATCTTCTATTATATCAATAATTCATGTACACGTGTAGGGAAATACAATTTTCTAATTGAAAAACAAATCCTTTTGTTGTTTCAAGAATATGTAATATTTAATTAATTCTAAATCTCACGGAAAGTTACACAGATTATCAATAATATTTGTACACGTGTAGGTATAGGTAATTGCAATATGTTAATTTGAAAAAAATGCAAATGTTTTTCAAGAAGATAATTTATTTGTAAATAATAAAGCAGATTGTTTTTATTTATGAATTAATTTCACTACACATAAACTGGGTACTTTACAAAAAAAATTACACGAACCGTATTCTTCACAGTATTTGTTGCGTCTTTTATATTAATTATATCATTTTTTTTCAATTTTTTTCCAATAATAGAAGGTACATGTACTCCATTAACATAAATATGAAATTTATTAATATCTTCACTAATTTTCTCCAATAATAATTCACACTCAGCAATATGTATTATATATTTGTAACCGCCCGTGCTTAATCTAAGAAAATTTGTTACAGGCTCCTTATTTGGACCAATATTTAAGTTTATAATAAAATGCCCCTCAAGAGAGCGTAATTTTTTTTCAAAATCTTGTTTTAAACTATTTATTTCATTTGATATTAAAGAAGTTTTCGTGGAGTTTTTAGTGAATTCCGAAGCTAATTTATTATTAAAATCAGATTCTAATTTTTGAATTTGGCTCAAAAGATTGCCGGCAGGACTTAATGATTGCAATTTCTGTTCGAATTCATATCTTAGTAAATCAAGTTTTTTCGTTATTAGGCTGTCAATTTGTTGAGCTATATTAGAAGTTGTTGACACATTTTGTTTATTGGGGAGTGATTTTCTATGATCATTAAGATATTTCCTTACTATATGCCGTCCGAACTTGTCGAGCGTCATGTTAAAAATGAATTGAGATAAATAAAAATCTATATTTAAGTAAATAATCTGATTTTATTTGTTTATATTTGAGAACCAATTTTTACATAGTTTAACATTTTGCATTGAACAATTTAATTATTAAATAAATGTTTTCCACAGTGGAATAAATTTATATTACCATTTTTAAGACTATTTAAAGATGGACAGTTAATATCTTCTAAATTAATTATAATATTTTTTACGTAATCACTCAATATGGTCTTTTTGACTAATCCTTTCACATAAATAATTTTATCACTTGGGATGTGCGTCGCCAGAAATGATCCAATATCTTCAAAATTAATTTCGGGATTTTTGGTGTTCCACTCTATTCCATGTAATGTTTTTGTCAAAAAAAAATTATGGGCTCGTTCTTTGTCGGACAAATCATAGTTTTTTATTGGCATTTTGACAAATTGATGAATAAGTTCGTCATTGTCTGTTATAATTGAGATTTCTTTTATATAAAACGGATGTGTCTTTTTATATTCAAAACCTTGAATATCTACAAAATACATCTTGATCACAAAAAAAATATTCAAAACTGAGTACTAAAGAAAGGCCACCCAATTATATATATATATATATATGTCATAATTTAAAACAACGTAAACTGTTTACGCTTAGTATTTGTAAATTGCACCGTAAATTAAATGATCTCACAAAGAAATTAAATATTCATGAAAATATAAATATGTATAATAAATATTAGCATTCAATCGACTAATTTTTAATGCACGTGTCTTCAATAATGACATAATAGAAACAAGTTACAAAGTATGTATTGTTTTGAATAAAAAACATAATTTTAGGGGAATATATATATATAGGTAACAACTGCACACGTATTCTGCAGTTTGAAATTGCTGTTTCTAAGCCAATAAATCCGAAATATGAGCGCCCAATTATTTGTTGATGGTGTTTGTTGCTGTTTTAAAACTACTGTTTTAAAACAACTAGCAAGAGAATATCCGGTAAATTTTGGTAAGTTAAACAGATTTTTATTTGATTGATTTTATTATCATCTAAACATATTCTTTAGTAGACTATGATGAAGACACAAAAAGGCACGACTTCCTTCATCCATTAAATCCAATAACTACACTGGCATATCTAATGTATTCGCAAAAAAATAGAACTCAAGCTGGTATATTCGATCGATCCTCCTTTGCTGTCATTATATACTATATGATTCATAATTTATTTGCCGGTTTTAACCAACACGAATTACAAATTGACACAATTTTTTCTCAAATGGCGGAATTGGGTCTGTTAGACGATAAAAAATCAAAAATTTTAATAATTCTACCTATGAAAGAAAATTACGAGCTTATTTTGAACATGATGATCAAACTTAATAATGGTCTTGACATATTAACCATTGAATATATTGAAAAACAACACATTATGTTTGAGTGTTTTGCAAAATATTTTAAACTTCCTACTGTGACTGTCGATCATAGGAATATCGAGTCATCCATTAATCAAATTTACAATACCGCAAAATTCTTATACCTTCCTCAAATATTTTCGAATGTCAAATTATTTAAAAATTATGTGTGCGATAGCGGATATGACTTAAAAGTAAAAGAAAAATATATATGTAAAAAAAATGAAAAAATTTTGATTTTTTATAAAGAAAGAGTTGTAATTCCTTTAAATTACTGCGGAATAATAATTGCCAGATCTTCAACTAATTTGTTAGGTGTTTTGAGAAGCGGATTGGTAGACCCAACATACAATGGAGAACTCAGCAGTGTGTTCATTGCAGATTCAGATTGTACATTGACAGAAGGACAAAGATTCGCTCAAATTGTCATTTTACCAACCGCTCAATTGAAGACATCTATAACACCTACAGAAGTGCTACCAAATATTTTGAGAAAAGCTTTAAATTATGGCTCAAGTGGAAAATAATAAAATAATGGGAATATGTTATATCAACTATTATGAACTTATTAAATTCATATTATATTATACCTACATATTGAAAACAAATATAAAATAAAATATGATATAAACAACTGTCTTTGTTTAATTCGAAAACCCCCCTATTGCTGACAAATAGGCTCGTACGTATATATATATCCAATATACACCTATATAATGTGATGTTAAGATCTAAATCTTTACAGAAATAAAAATGAATACGATAAGCGAGTTAAGTTCACAAACTATAAAGTTGATATTTCAAATTATTCCTCTTATAAGAATTAAAGAAGAATGTGAGAAATACATAAAAAAAGTTCAATGTGTGATAAATTTAATAAACCGATTTTTAAAAGTGAATTCAAGTGAATACATCAAAAGCACCGAAAATGCAAGTAAAATTGAAACAAACCTAGGGATATTAAAGGAACAACTTGAGACATTGAAGAATATTTTCATTGAAAAAAAGGGTGGAGGCGATGTATCAAAAAGTAATGGAAGACTAATATGGAAAGACCTTAAATCTATTTTTAAAAGTAGAATGTTAACCGGAATGGTAATAAATATATCATATAAAGACCCAAAATTATTTCTAAATAAGGCGTATCGCAGTGTTCAAATTAAAATTAAGAAAATATTAAAAAAAACTCCGGTGAAAGTGAACTTTGTCTTTTTGGGCAAATTTGTACTGCCTAGTACCGGAAAACAAGAGGTAAAATCATTTATGGTAGAAAATCATCTAATTGATAAAAATTCGGATTTCAAAACTATATATCAAACTATTGCAACAAAAATTTTAAATAATCTCGACGATTTTCAACAAAAAGAGAGCGGATGGGCGATAGAAAGTATAATTGGTTTAAAGGTAAATATTAATAAATATGAACCCATTTGTTTAGGACAATCTACTTATATTGAATTAAGTAACTTTTTAAAAAGAAAAAAAGCCATCATAAATGTTCATAATAACGACTCTCTATGTTTTTTATATAGTATTTTAGCAGCAAAATTTCCCAACACGAATAATGCCAATAGAGTTTCCTCCTATAAACATAAATTAAAATATTTAAACTATAAAGATTTTACCTTCCCCTTTACATTTGATCAAATACCAAAATTTGAAAAAAAAATAACCTTCGAATAAATGTATACATGTATAAAAAAAAGAAGGTATACCCGATTATTATATCAAGAAATAATTCGGTCTTAAACAAAACAATACACTTCTTAGCCTTAACAAAAATTTTCCCAATAAATCAAAGAAAGTATATCATTTTTGTTTAATAAAAGACCTTTCTCGTTTAATATCTAATCAAAGATTCAGTAGTAAACGATCTAAAATACATGTTTGCGACACTTGTTTAAATTGTTTTTTAAATAATTCTAAATATCAACAACACATAGAAATATGTTCTCAATATAATGATTGTAAAACCACTTTACCCGATGAAAATAATTCTACACTCAAATTTAAAAATTTCCAATTTCAACAATTACAACCTTTTGTAGTTTATGCAGACTTTGAGAGTATATTGGAGAAAAATATTGTAGAGGAAAACATTTTACAAAATCACCGCCCCTATAGTGTGGCCTTTTATTTTAAATGTTCATATGACGAGAACCTATCCAGATTTAAATTATATAGAGGATTTGATTGTCCCCGCTGGTTTGTTAAAGAAATGGCGGCATTGTCCTATGAAATCGATAAAATAGTTAAAACGCCCAAAGCTTTATTTTTAACAACACATCAAGAATACGAATTTAAGCATTGTAATATATGTCACATTTGTAAGGAAGCTATTAAAGAAAATGAGGTTAAAGTAAAAGATCATAACCATTTCAATGGAGAATACAATGGTCCCTCACATCAATTGTGTAACCTAAAATATAAAAAACAAAAATATTTACCAATCATTATTCACAATAGTTCCAATTATGATACACACTTTTTTATTCAAGAATTAGCGGAATATGATAAAGGCGGCGTCACACTAATTCCAAGTTCAACTGAGAAATACATATCATTTCAAAAATATGTAATGAATAGTAGCATTTCCCTAAGATTTTTAGATTCCTTCAAATTTTTGCCTGAAAGCTTGGACAACCTATCAAAAAATTTGGAAAATGAGAGAAAAATTATTACAAAGTCTTTTGTACAGAACGAGGATGAATTTAAATTAGTTTGTAAAAAGGGAGTATTTTGTTATGACTACATAGACAATATTGACAAACTTGATGACACCGTATTGCCCAGAATTGAATTATTCTATTCTCAATTATATGATAAGAATATTAGCGACGATGAATATAATCACGCATTAAATGTGTGGAATAAAATGAAAATAAAAAATTTGGGGGAATATATGGATTTATATCTAAAAACCGATACCTTATTGTTAGCCGATGTGTTTGAAAATTATAGAAAAACAAGCTTAAAAACATATGGATTAGACCCCGTACACTATTTGACAAACGCCTCATTTTCCTTTGACGCAATGCTCAAATATACGAAAATTCAATTAGAACTCATTGTTGATACCGATATGTATAACATGATTGAGAAAAGTTTACGAGGGGGATTAGTTCAAAGTAATTGTAAATATTCAGAGGCAAACAACAAATATATGCAAAATTATAATCCCGAAATTGAATCTACATATTTATTTTACGGTGATTTTGTTAATTTATACGGATATGTAATGACAAAACCGCTACCATACGGAGGATTTCAATGGGTGGACCCAACGTTAATAAATCTAAAAGAGTTACCAGATGAGGATTCACCATTTGGATATATTTTCGAAGTGGACATAGAGACGCCACAACAAATGTTTGATAAACACAAAGATTTACCTTTTTGTCCCGAACACGCAATTCCCCCAAACGGAAAAGAGAAAAAGTTAATAACAAGTCTTTATCCAAAGAAAAAGTATGTAATTCATCATGCATATTTAAGACAATGTTTAGAAAACAATCTAAGAGTTACTAATATTCATAGAGTTATAAAATTCAATCAATCAAGATGGATGAAAGAATTTATTGAATTAAATAGCGAGTTAAGACGGAATGCGAATAGCACTTTTGAAAAGAATTATTATAAAAACTGTACCAACTGTTTATACGGCAAATCAATACAGTCTGTTAGAAAGTATAGGGACATAAAATTGGCAACGTCTTGGGAGGGACATTTCGGGTGTCATAGGTATATTGCAATGCCGCATTTTAAACGCTCTACAATATTTTCTGAAAATTTTGTTGCAATAGAATTGAACAAACTTGAAGTTAAATTAGATAAGCCTATTTATGTTGGTTTTGCAATATTAGATATTGCAAAGGAAACACTATATAATTTTCATTATAACTTCGTTCGAGAAAATTACGGGGATTTGGCAAAATTATTATACACCGATACTGATAGCCTTATTTATGAGATAAAACATATTGATATTTATGAAGAAATGAAGAAAAATATTCATTTATTTGATACATCATCGTATGACAAAAATAACCTGTTCAATATTCCAATAACAAAAAAAATTCCTGGAAAACTGAAGGACGAATTAAATGGGAAGATTATGACTCATTTCGTATCCCTAAGAAGCAAAATGTATAGTTATAAAATTGATGGAGAATATGGAGAACATAAAAAAATCAAGGGTATTAAAGCCCAAAGTGTAAAGACAATTACTTTCGATGATTATTTAAACGCTCTATTTAATGATCAAAGTATTAATGTTAATGAAAAACATATTAGATCGAAAAAACATAAAATTTATACAATAACAAGATCTAAAATTGCACTATGTGCACAAGACGATAAACGATATTTATTGGACAATAAAATTGACACTTTACCTTGGGGGTACTACGTGGATAACTCGGTGAGTAATAACTATTAGAATAATTAGTGGGGTATATATATTCTAGCATTTTCTTCTTTGAATTACAGTAGGTTTTGGTGTTTCTTACATTAACAACAACAACATATAATACACATATACCATTTAGTCTTAATCATCATGGCAAGCAACAACAATCTTGTCGATTTGTTAAACGGTGTTGAAAAATCATGGATAAAACTAAGTGATCTGGAAATTGGGAAAAAATACACAATTACCGGTAAGACATCTATAATGTTTTCGTAACTACACATACATCTAGAGCTAAAAAAAATTTGAATTTTAGCATTTCGATCGCAAAAAATGAAATTTGGTAACACCTTGGTGGTTACATTAGATGACAACACCGACGTTTTGTTTCCCAAGAGATATGCCCAAAAACTTGGAAATCAAACAAACACATTGAATAAAAACATTCTGGAGCAGCATATTTCATTTATTGTTGAAAATCCCGATGAGGAAGACGGGTATTTGAAATTAAAATTTGTTAGTGAATAAGTATACACATATGTATTTTACATAATATACATGAACTAATAAATGTACTTATTTCAAATAAAATATAAAAGATATTGAATAACCATATATAACACAATTGTATTATTTAAAAATTCATTTTAAATCAATTTGTACACTATGCATGTTAAAAAACAACCAATTACACTTTCCATTCAGAAACACAATGTTCTTGAGTTGACCAATAACAGTACTCGTCATTCTAGTTTATTTCCAACAGAACAAGTTAAAATGATTGTGGTGGGGAAGAGCGGTTGCGGAAAGTCAAACCTTGTTATTAATCTATTAGAACATGAAAATGGATTAAAATTTGAAAATGTGTATATTTTTTCAAAAACCCTCTTTCAACCACTGTACAGATATTTGGCGAAATTAATAGAATCAATCAAAGGTATGGGATATTATAAATATTCAGAACATGACGAAATAATTAAGCCTCTTGAAGCGAAACAAAACTCTGTTTTTATATTTGACGATATTGTGTGTGAAAATCAAAGCCTTATTAAACAATATTTTTCTATGGGACGCCATAAATTAATTGATTGCATATATTTAACACAGAGTTATGCACACACGTGTAAACACCTATTAAGAGAGAATGCCAACTTTTTAATAATATTTCCTTGTGATCGAAGAAGTCTTGAACATATATACAATGATCATGTAAATACAGACATGTCTTTTAAGCAATTTTTAAATATATGTCATTTTTGTTGGCAAGATAAATATGATTTTTTAGTTATTTCAAAGGAAAACGATTTAAATAATGGACGGTATAGAAGGGGTTTTGACAATTATATACAAATATAATAAAAAAAAACGACGGTTATAAATAGATAAGTTGTTTTGCAGTACTGTTATTATTTAATTTTCCGCTTTAGTGATTGTATCGTTTTATTCATAAATATGGATAAAAAATTAACAAAAAAGCTAATTAAAGCTCGTAAAAGTGTAAAACGAAAATTTGATTTAATTAAATCTCAACGACAGGATGCTGAAACTTTTTTAGAATCAAAATATCAGCCTCTTAAGAAAATTTTAAAGGAGTCATTTGATCCTAAAACAATAAAATTAGAGGATGCTGTCAAGAAAGAAAGCGACACATATGCTGACGAATATAATATCAAGAAAGATCGCTCCTATAAATTTAGACCTAGCGATTTTCGAACGCTTTACATTGACGAGCCAAACGACAGCACAAATAATTTAGATACTACAACTATAAACGATGAGCACGACGACGCGGTATTCGATGCACCGACCAAACCGAGACGAAGGTCATCTATGATGAGGACAACTCAAGCGGAGTCGTTAGATAGGAAAGGCCCCCTCGCCGACATCGCTAACATATCTGTGGTGTCACCATCAACACATTCATCAGAGCCTTCGAAAAATATATTAAAGGAAACATCATTCTTAGACCAAACAATGGAAAAAACATTTGAGCACATCCCCGATGATGAAAGTTATATTTACGATGAACCACAACTGCAGACATCACCCGACACGGTACTTAAATCACCCGAGCTGGAACAAATGACGCAAGGAGGGCTTGATGAATATTTCGAACAATTTGATCACGAATTACCTAGACATTATTTGATGGAAAGAATAAAAGATGTCAAAAACGAATATGATACTCATTACGTTCGACATGACAGAGTTTTAGAAAAACTCACTTTCGGTGATAGTGTTATGACTTTTAAAGGTAAAGATATTATAGTCAAAGATAAAATTTTTGATTTAACGGAAGGTTTATATGAATTGATATTTAAAACAAAACCTAAAAATGCATTGATTACAAACAAAGATAGGGAAGCCTTTGCAGAGTTAATACTCCTGACTAATGCAAATAAAAGAAATTTTCAAGCGAATGAACAAGTTAGTGGAAATCGAGGTGAAAAATATGTAAATACTATTAAGCCAATAATGACTTCGATCGCCACCGCAGAATTCGATAAGAATTTCCCACGCCCATCGATGCCTAGAATCTCTAGTGTGAGTGGAATTGCTCATCGGTTACGTCCTCCACATTTACGTGAGAAAAAAGGTGGGGGAATAAAAAGCAAAAGTATTTCGCTAAATAATATAATAAACGATAAATCTCAAGCAATTATGTCATATAATACTAATAGACCCCAATATGTCTATTTTAATGATGTAAATGAATTAGTTGACAGATTAAAATTATTAATTGCAAGTAAACAAAGTGGGAACAACGGCATAATCGAGAACGAAGTAGAATCGATATTTGAGGAATTGCGTGAGGCTAAAGTCATTGCATAATATTATTTATAATAATAATAGCTAAAACAGAATGAACAATAAAAAAAATATAATACAAGATGTTAAAAGAGACGTTGTCTTGGAAATTCACAAACCGGCCCGTAAAAATTTTACAAGGAGACAGGTGATCATGAGGGGCATTCGAGATCTTTATCAAATTGATTTAATTGAAATGAGACCACATTCGAAAATTAATAAAGGACTAAATTATATATTGGTGGTTATTGATACGTTTAGTAAATATGTATGGGCGCGAGGTGTTAAAACAAAATCCGCAAAAGATATTGTTTCAGCATTAGCCTCAATTATTGAACCTGATAATATTCCCAAAAATATACAATCCGATTTTGGAAAAGAATTCTATAATCAACAATTTAAAAATTTAATGAATAAACATTCAATAAATCATTACTCAACTTATAGTACTAAGAAAGCCTCAATAGTGGAGCGGGTTATTCGAACAATAAAAAAATTATTATGGGTTGAGTTTAGCTATCGTGGAAATTACAAATGGCATGATATTTTGGATGGGATAATTCACAAATATAACAATACTATTCATTCAACTATAAAAATGAAACCAATTGATGTAACTAAAAAAACAGAAGGGAAACTGTTATCAACAGTGTATAATAGAATTAAATACGCAACAACAAATAATCGTTTTAAAGTTGGAGATTATGTTAGAATAAGTAAATACCGCGAATTATTTTCTAAGGGTTATAGACCATCATGGTCTAACGAAATTTTTAAAATTTATTCTGTGAAATTAACCGACCCAACAACTTATATTCTTCAAGACGAAGACGGTGAAATTATTAAAGGTGGATTTTATGAACAAGAATTACAACTAACAAAATATCATGATATTTACCTTGTAGAGAAAATATTAAGAAAAAAACAGAATGGTAGAAAACTGTATGTGAAATTTTTGGGAGTTAATAAGAGGGGGTGGATAGATAAAAAGGATTTAGTTTAGTAGTATTAGAGTAGTATTCATTTGCAATGGCTTTTCATGCAGCTGGTTTATTATTTTTAACGGCAACATTAAATTCAACATTTTACACGGCCGTACCACAGAACACAATTGACGCATTAATATGTCTCGATTATAATGGGACAAAAAACGATCTTTATCCATCATCGTGGATTCGAATGGAACAAACTAGTAGAAATAATGATTTATTGTTGTATAATGGTAGACTGCTAAGCAATGGAAGAATCTACGAAACGTCTATAAACATCAATAAAAACATATCAGTTTTGAATTATAAACTAAAATTTTTTCAAATGAACGGCTCCATGATTGAATCAGATGATTGGCATAAAATTATTATAAATGAATGTAAAGTAGATGACAAAAATTCAAATTGCGACACTGTCTGTGCATTAAATTAGAAAATTGGTTTTATACTGTCAACTGTTTTATATTTTTTATCTATTGTGTTTTTAATATGTTATTACTATATATATTTAAAATAATAACGATTATTAAACATTGTAACAATATGTGTATATAAATAAAAAAACTTTTAAATTTATTTAGTAAACTTTATTACATGTTCGGGAGCGGTATACTCGACAAATTGAAAAAAAAAGAGTGGCACATTTTTAATTATAATTATTGCGGCCCCAATACTCAACTTGAGGATAGACTTGCTCGAAATAGCCAACCAATAAATAAATTGGACAATTTTTGCAAGGAGCACGATATTTTCTATTGGAAAAATAAAGATTTGACTGATAGACATAGGGCTGATAAAATTTTGGCTAAACAAGCATTGGATCGGTTTAAAGCAAAAGATTCGAATTTAAAAGAAAAATTCGCTTCATTATTAGTGGCTGGTGCAATGAAAGGTAAAACTATGTTGGGTTTTGGTCACCATCAAAAATTTCGAATGAATAAAACAATAGGTAGAGGCATCAGAAGAAAAGGTGTAAAGAAAAGATTAAGGTCAGGGATTAAAAAAATTATTGGTAAGGGTATTACTTTCAATCAGGCTGTCAAAAGAGCGAAAATAGCTTTGAAAAATCAAAAACCGAATAGCCTTGAAGATGCTGTAGCGATTGCTTTAAATGCAAATAAAAATAGAAAAGGTAAAAAGAAACCGTCTAGAATTATACCCATTCCGAAAACGGGGGGATTTAAAGGGGCAATATTGCCTATATTAAGCGCAGCTTCTTTACTAGGATCTTTGGGCGGTAGTGTTGCAAACATTGTTTCATCAATAAAAAGAGCAAATGCAGCTAAAGAAAGTTTAGAGGAGAAAAAGAAACTTAACAAGAAGCTAGATTCAATTGCGATTGGAAGGGGATTATATTTAAAACCATATAAAAAGGGATATGGTGTTGTATTTAAAAAAAAATTCCATTGATATTGCCAAGACATGCATTAACAAATATTGAAATACAAAATTATGTTAAAAAATTAAAAATCCCCTACTTTAGAGGCATATTTATGTTAAATAGTTTACCACCCGTTGTTAGAAAAACTGTGGAGTGTGGTATAGTCAATTTAGATAAGAGTAGTGGGGATGGAACTCATTGGGTTTCCTATATAAAAAATGGTAACTCTGTATTATATTTCGATTCCTTCGGTAATCTTCCACCACCATATATATTAGTAGATTATTTGAATAGTTCAGGACCAGTAACGATTAAATATAATTATAATAATTTTCAAAATTTAAATAAATATAATTGTGGACATTTATGCATAAGATTTTTATATAATAATATATAGTAAAATGACTACTTTTACACTCAGCGGAAATACGACAATTTTAACATCCTATTTCGACCCACCCATTGATCTGAATGGCGACGATTATGAAATCGGCTTAGTAAACTTTGAAACGTACAATTGTGTCCCGAATATAGAGACACTTGTAATTCGATAAAAATTGGTAACAATAATATAATTATACCCGAGGGGGCCTACGAATTTGATGAACTAAAAAAATTCATTGATAAAAAAATTGAAGATTTAAATAAAAATCTTACTAGAAAAATTCAATTCGATTTAGTGGCAAATACAACAACTTTAAAGTCGGAAATTTTTTGTAACTATATTGTAGATTTAAGCGAAAAAAGCTCAATCGGGAAAATGTTTGGATTTGGAAAAATTGTTATTCCTTCAAATGTTAAAACAATATCACAGAAAATCATTGACATATTTAGAATTAATGTGATGAGTGTCGAATGTAATATTGCACATGGGAATTATCATAATGGGAAGGAGAGCCACTCTATTTACAATTTTACTTTTAGTAATCCATTCGGCTTTCGAGAAACCATTGTTCAGGACAACGTTATATATTTTCCTCTAAACACTAAAAAAATACATTTTATCGAATTAAAAATAGTCGACCAAAATGGGGATTTAATAAATTTACGAGGAGAAAGGGTCTCTGCAAGATTACATTTGCGTAGAAAAAATCAGCGATATTCATATTAAAATTGTGCACTATATATAGACAATAAACGATTTTATTTGCTCAGTACAAATTTGTATATTGTCTCATAATAAACAGAATTTATAGTTGATTCTTATAACAATGGTTATTAAATACAATAAATCATATATAAATAGGAATAATTTATTAAATTCGTGTAGTACTGCAAAATCTTTTAAAGGCAAAGGTTTAACAAAATCAAATAAAAAATTTTTACAATCCTTAGGATTAACTATTTTAAAAAATAATGGACGATAGCTTAAATGTATTGGAAACACCCCTCTTTGATAATTCCATAAGTAGATTAGAAAAACATTCATATTACCCTTATGCTACGAATACTTTTAACGTCAACGATGAAATTAGAATAACTGTACCCCAGTCGGAAATTTTAACTTTGCCCAGCGATTCATATATATATTTAGAGGGAACAGTTCTTCAAAATAGGGATCAAAGACCCTCATTAACCGCCAAATTAGTAAACAATTTTGTGCCTTTTTTGTTTGAAGAAATTAGGTATGAATTAAATGGAAAAATTATTGAGTCATGTCATACGCCCGGAATAGTATCTACGGTCAAAGGTTTGCTATCATTTTCAAGTGCCGAGTCGGCCATCCTTTCAAATGCGGGCTGGAACGTAGATGATACTTGTTATTATCATCTAAATGATGGGCATTTTTCGGTGTGTGTACCTTTGAGAACATTATTAGGATTTGCGGAGGATTTCAAGAAAGTTATTGTTTTCATGGAACAAGAATTAGTTTTAATTAGAAGCAACACTAATTTAAATGCCATGTATGATGTAGGACCGGAGCCTGTAACATTAAACATTAAAAAAATTGTTTGGAGAGTTTCCATTGTTGAATTATCAGACTACATTAAATTAAAACTTTTACAAGTAATAGACAGTGGCAGAGAATTATCTATTTTCTCACGTCAATGGAATCTATACACAATTCCGGAATTACAAATATCAAAAGATTTTGATTGGGTAGTGAAATCTTCTACCCAATTAGAAAAGCCCAGATATGTAATATTCTGTTTGTCTATTGATAAAAAGAATAATTTAAGAAAAAATATGAGCATATTTGATCATTGCAAATTGACAAATATTAAATTATTTATAAATTCGGATTGTTTCCCATATGACAATTTACATGTGGATTATGAGCATAACAATTATTCCATCATATATGAGATGTTTGCGAATTTCCAACGTTCTTATTATGATAAACAAAACCAGCCTATGGTGGATAAAAAATTATTTAAAACAATTTGTCCCTTTGTCGTGTTTGACATATCACGCCAGAAAGAATTGTTAAATTCAAACTCCTCACTTTTAGATCTGCGCATACAATTTTCATTGAAGGAAAATGCCCCACAAAATACAACCGCATATGCCTTAATTTTATCAGACCATATATATTCATATTCGCCTCTAACAAAATTAGTCAGATCTATGTAATTGTAAACGATGAACATTGTAAAAAAAAACGATAAATCCAAGATCGCTTTTGTAGATGTTTTGGGTTTCAATATAAATAATACCTATTTTCTTAAGGAATTAACTATTTTAAAGTCTTGTGAATGTGGTTGTGTTTCCTGCGATAAAAAATACATAAAACATTATTTATTTGAACCGGATATAAAATTTGAATATTTAAATAATCAAATTAAAACACAGATACGTGATTGCACTAGAGAAATATGCGGCCTTAATTGGAATTGTAATGATAAACACAGAAAAGACTACTTTGACTACAAGTATTTTGTGGGAATTCTAAAAAGCGAATTAGAAAGTATGGATAAAATATTTGTCACCACCAGAGAAAAGGGACTATATCTACGACAATTTGTATTTTTATGCCCAACAGTTCTCAATATCGAAGGATATGATTTTAGTAACGAGGAAATAGGAAATTGTGGATATCACTTTATAAATAATTGTAAAAACTGTACAACCAGCATTGTATTAAAAATGCAAATTTATTATAATAACTTGTTTACGTGTTAAATTAAACCATTTTTATTGATATTTATTTGAATAAAATAAAATAAATTAATTTAGCTATTGTTTTTTTGTGGGCCCCTTTTTTTGCGAAAACAATAATTAGAGAACAACTTTCGCTTTCAAGGTGAGGATCGGATGTCGACACTTAATATTCCGTGCCACAGTTATGTAATGTGTCGTCATCTAATACATGTAAATTCTCACAATTGTCTATACATACGTAAATAAGATGACGAATGCACACGTGTAGTGAGCATCATTTAATTTGATATTCATTTAACATCTGAATAACGGTATTTTTTTATAATTGCAAGTGCATTTCCTATACCTACACGTGTCATATTAATTGATATTCATTTAACCTTTGCAAATATTATTTTCAGTATTTAACTAATAACGCCATCTATTACAGATTGCTTAAACTTTATTTTCAAAAATAACAGCCTTTTTGGCGAATTTTTTTTTACACAGGGGTAGATCTTCAACAGGGGAAACTTTTTTATAGGGGCTGTTTTTTTATAGGGGTAGGGATTGGCGCTAGGGGTTGGATTTACAGCAGTAATGACCATTTCCTTCTACTTTAACCGTTTAGGACATCGAGTAAAATGGAGAATATTAAATATTTAAAAATGTGATATATAAACATTTTATTCGTTTGTACCTTTATCAACTTTTGAGAGTAGACTTATAAGACTTATTTTATGTAAAATGAGGTGCTGAATCCACTGGTGAAAACCGCAATGTCCTACCTTTAACCGTTTAGGAGATCGAGTAAAATGGAGAATAATAGATATTTAAAAATGTGATATATTAACATTTTTTTCGTTTGTACCTTTATCAACTCTTTAGAGTAGACTTATAAGACTAAATTTATGTAAAATGAGGTGCTGAATCCACTGGTGAAAACCGCAATGTCCTATCTTTAACCGTTTAGGACATCGAGTAAAATGGAGAATATTAGATATTTAAAAATGTGATATATAAACCTTTTAATCGTTTGTACCTATATCAACTTTTGAGAGTAGACTTATAGGACTTATTTTATGTAAAATGAGGTGCTGAATCCACTGGTAAAAACCGCAATGTCCTCTCTTTAACCGTTTAAGAGAAAGAGTAAAATGGAGAATAATATATATTTAAAAATGTGATATATTAACATTTTTTTCGTTTGTATCTTTATCAACTCTTTAGAGTAGACTTATAAGACTAAATTTATGTAAAATGAGGTGCTGAATCCACTGGTGAAAACCGCAATGTCCTATCTTTAACCGTTTAGGACATCGAGTAAAATGGAAAATATTAGATATTTAAAAATGTGATATATAAACCTTTTAATCGTTTGTACCTATATCAACTTTTGAGAGTAGACTTATAAGACTTATTTGATGTAAAATGAGGTGCTGAATCCACTGGTGAAAACCGCAATGTCTTATCTTTAACCGTTTAGGAGATCGAGTAAATTGGAAAATAATAGATATTTAAAAATGTGATATATTAACATTTTTTTCGTTTGTATCTTTATCAACTCTTTAGAGTAGACTTATAGGACTAAATTTATGTAAAATGAGGTGCTGAATCCACTGGTGAAAACCGCAATGTCCTATCTTTAACCGTTTAGGACATCGAGTAAAATGGAGAATATTAGATATTTAAAAATGTGATATATAAACCTTTTAATCGTTTGTACCTATATCAACTTTTGAGAGTAGACTTATAAGACTTATTTTATGTAAAATGAGGTGCTGAATCCACTGGTGAAAACCGCAATGTCCTATCTTTAACCGTTTAGGACATCGAGTAAAATGGAGAATATTAGATATTTAAAAATGTGATATATAAACCTTTTAATCGTTTGTACCTATATCAACTTTTGAGAGTAGACTTATAAGACTTATTTGATGTAAAATGAGGTGCTGAATCTACTGGTGAAAACCGCAATGTCCTATCTTTAACCGTTTAGGACATCGAGTAAAATGGAGAATATTAGATATTTAAAAATGTGATATATAAACCTTTTAATCGTTTGTACCTATATCAACTTTTGAGAGTAGACTTATAAGACTTATTTTATGTAAAATGTTGTGCTGAATCCTCTGGTGAAAACCGCAATATCCTATCTTTAACCGTTTAGGAGATAGAGTGAAATAGAGAATAATAGATATTTAAAAATGTGATATATTAACATTGTTTTCGTTTGTACCTTTATCAACTCTTTCGAGTGGACTTATAAGACTTATTTTATGTAAAATGAGGTGCTGAATCCACTGGTGAAAACCGCAATGTCCTATCTTTAACCGTTTAGGAGATCGAGTAAAATGGAGAATAATAGATATTTAAAAATGTGATATATTAACATCTTTTCGTTTGTACCTTTATCATCTCTTTAGAGTAGACTTATAAGACTTATTTTATGTAAAATGAGGTGCTGAATCCACTGGTGAAAACCGCAATGTCTTATCTTTAACCGTTTAGGAGATCGAGTAAAATGGAAAATAATAGATATTTAAAAATGTTATATATTAACATTTTTTTCGTTTGAACCTTTATCAACTCATTAGAGTAGACATAAGACTTATTTTATGTAAAATGAGGTGCTGAATCCACTGGTGAAAACCGCAATGTCATATCTTTAACCGTTTAGGAGATAGAGTAAAATGGAGAATAATAGTTATTTAAAAATGTGATATATTAAAATTTTTTTCGTTTGTCCCTTTTTCAACTCTTTAGAGTAGACTTATAAGACTTATTTTATGTAAAATGAGGTGCTGAATCCATTGGTGAAAACCGCAATGTCTTATCTTTAACCGTTTATTAGATCGAGTAAAATGGAGAATATTAGATATTTAAAAATGTGATATATAAACCTTTTATTCGTTTGTACCTTTATCAACTTTTGAGAGTAGACTTATAAGACTTATTTTATGTAAAATGAGGTGCTGAATTCACTGGTGAAAACCGCAATGTCCTATCTTTAACCGTTTAGGAGATCGAGTAAAATGGAGAATAATAGATATTTAAAAATGTGATATATAAACATTTTATTCGTTTGTACCTTTTCAACTCTTTAGAGTAGAATTATAAGACTTATTTTATGAAAATGAGGTGCTGAATCCACTAGTGAAAACCGCAATGTCCTATCTTTAACCGTTTAGGAGATCGAGTAAAATGGAGAATAATAGATATTTAAAAATGTGATATATTAACATTTTTTTCGTTTGTACCTTTATCAACTTATTAGAGAAGACATAAGACTTATTTTACTTAAAATGAGGTGCTGAATCCACTGGTGAAAACCACAATGTCCTATCTTAAACCGTTTAGGAGATCGAGTAAAATAGAGAATAATTGATATTTAAAAATGTGATATATAAACATTTTATTCGTTTGTTCCTTTATCAACTTTTGAGAGTAGACTTATAGGACTTATTTTATGTAAAATGAGGTGCTGAATCCACTGGTAAAAACCGCAATGTCCTATCTTTAACTGTTTAGGAGATCGAGTAAAATGGAGAACAATAGATATTTAAAAATGTGATATATAAACATTTTATTCGTTTGTACCTTTATCAACTCTTTAGAGAAGACTTATAGGACTTATTTTATGTAATATAAGGTGCTGAATCCACTGGTGAAAACCGCAATGTCTTATCTTTAACCGTTTAGGAGATCGAGTAAAATGGAGAATAATAGATATTTAAAAATGTGATATATTAACATTTTTTTCGTTTGTACCTTTATCAACTCTTTAGAAAAGACTTGTAAGACTTATTTTATGTAAAATAAGGTGCTGAATCCACTGGTGAAAACCGCAATGTCCTATCTTTAACCGTTTAGGAGATAGAGTAAAATAGAGAATAATAGATATTTAAAAATGTGATATATTAACATTTTTTCCGTTTGTACCTTTATCAACTCTTTAGAGTAGACTTATAAGACTTATTTTATGTAAAATGAGGTGCTGAATCCACTGGTGAAAACCGCAATGTCCTATCTTTAACCGTTTAGGAGATCGAGTAAAATGGAGAATAATAGATATTTAAAAATGTGATATATTAACATTTTTTTCGTTTGTACCTTTATCAACTCTTTAAAGTAGACTTATTAGACTTATTTTATGTAAAATGAGGTGCTGAATCCACAGGTGAAAACCGCAATGTCCTATCTTTAGCTGTTTAGGAGATCGAGTAAAATGGAAAATAATAGATATTTAAAAATGTGATATATAACCATTTTATACGTTTGTACCTTTATCAACTCTTTAGAGTAGACTTATAAGACTTATTTTATGTAAAATGAGGTGCTGAATCCACTGGTGAAAACCGCAATGTCCTATCTTTAACCGTTTAAGAGAAAGAGTAAAATGGAGAATAATATATATTTAAAAATGTGATATATAACCATTTTATTCGTTTGTACCTTTATCAACTCTTTAGAGTAGACTTATACAACTTATTTTATGTAAAATGAGGTGCTGAATCTACTGGTGAAAACCGCAATGTCCTATCTTTAACCGTTTAGGACATCGAGTAAAATGGAGAATATTAGATATTTAAAAATGTGATATATAAACCTTTTATTCGTTTGTACCTTTATCAACTTTTGAGAGTAGACTTATAAGACTTATTTTATGTAAAATGAGGTGCTGAATTCACTGGTGAAAAACGGAATGTCCTATCTTTAACCGTTTAGGTGATCGAGTAAAATGGAGAATAATAGATATTTAAAAATGTGATATATAAACATTTTATTCGTTTGTACCTTTATCAACTTTTGAGAGTAGACTTATAAGACTTATTTTATGTAAAATGAGGTGCTGAATCCACTGGTGAAAACTGCAATGTCCTATCTATAACCGTTTAGGTGATCGAGTAAAAAGGGGAATATTAGATATTTAAAAATGTGATATATAAACCTTTTATTCGTTTGTACCTTTATCAACTTTTGAGAGTAGACTTATAAGACTTATTTTATGTAAAATGAGGTGCTGAATCCACTGGTGAAAACCGCAATGGCCTATCTTTAACCGTTTAAGAGAAAGAGTAAAATGGAGAATAATATATATTTAAAAATGTGATATATAACCATTTTATTCGTTTGTACCTTTATCAACTCTTTAGAGTAGACTTATACAACTTATTTTATGTAAAATGAGGTGCTGAATCTACTGGTGAAAACCGCAATGTCCTATCTTTAACCGTTTAGGACATCGAGTAAAATGGAGAATATTAGATATTTAAAAATGTGATATATAAACCTTTTATTCGTTTGTACCTTTATCAACTTTTGAGAGTAGACTTATAAGACTTATTTTATGTAAAATGAGGTGCTGAATTCACTGGTGAAAAACGGAATGTCCTATCTTTAACCGTTTAGGTGATCGAGTAAAATGGAGAATAATAGATATTTAAAAATGTGATATATAAACATTTTTTTCGTTTGTCCCTTTTCAACTCTTTGGAGTAGAATTATAAGACTTATTTTATGTAAAATGAGGTGCTGAATCCACTAGTGAAATCCGCAATGTCCTATCTTTAACCGTTTAGGAGATCGAGGAAAATGGAGAATAATAGATATTTAAAAATGTGATATATTAACATTTTTTTCGTTTGTACCTTTATCAACTCATTAGAGTAGACATAAGACTTATTTTACGTTAAATGAGGTGCTGAATCCACTGGTGAAAACCGCAATGTCTTATCTTTAACCGTTTAGGAGTTCGAGTAAAATCGAGAATAATAGATATTTAAAAATGTGATATATTAACATTTTTTTCGTTTGTACCTTTATCAACTCTTTTGAGTAGACTTATAAGACTTATTTTATGTAAAATGAGGTGCTGAATATACTGGTGAAAACCGCAATGTCTTATCTTTAACCGTTTAGGAGATCGAGTAAAATCGAGAATAATAGATATTTAAAAATGTGAAATATAAACATTTTATTCGTTTGTACCTTCATCAACTTTTGAGAGTAGACTTATAGGACTTATTTTATGTAAAATGAGGTGCTGAATCCACTGGTGAAAACCGCAATGGCCTATCTTTAACCGTTTAGGAGATCGAGTAAAATGGAGAATATTAGATATTAAAAAATGTGATATATAAACCTTTTATTCGTTTTTACCTTTATCAACATTTGAGAGTAGACTTATAAGACTTATTTTATGTAAAATGACGTGCTGAATCCAATGGTGAAAACCGCAATGTCCTATCTTTGACCGTTTAGGTGATCGAGTAAAATGGAGAATAATATGTATATAAAAATGTGATATATAACCATTTTATTCGTTTGTACATTTATCAACTTTTGAGAGTAGACTTATAAGACTTATTTTATGTAAAATGAGGTGCTGAATCCACTGGTGAAAACCGCAATGTCCTATCTTTAACCGTTTAGGAGATCGAGTAAAATATAGAATAATAGATATTTGAAAATGTGATATATCAACATTTTTTTCGTTTGTCCCTTTTCAACTCTTTAGAGTAGAATTATAAGACTTATTTTATGTAAAATGAGGTGCTGAATCCACTGGTGAAAACCGCAATATCCTATCTTTAACTGTTTAGGAGATCGAGTAAAATGGAGAATAATAGATATTTAAAAATGTGATATATTAACATTTTTTTCGTTTGTACCTTTATCAACTCTTTAGAGTAGACTTATAAGACTTATTTTATGTAAAATGAGGTGCTGAATCCACTGGTGAAAACCGCAATGTCCTATCTTTAGCTGTTTAGGAGATCGAGTAAAATGGAAAATAATAGATATTTAAAAATGTGATATATAACCATTTTATACGTTTGTACCTTTATCAACTCTTTAGAGTAGACTTATAAGACTTATTTTATGTAAAATGAGGTGCTGAATCCACTGGTGAAAACCGCAATGTCCTATCTTTAACCGTTTAAGAGAAAGAGTAAAATGGAGAATAATATATATTTAAAAATGTGATATATAACCATTTTATTCGTTTGTACCTTTATCAATTCTTTAGAGTAGACTTATACGACTTATTTTATGTAAAATGAGGTGCTGAATCTACTGGTGAAAACAGCAATGTCCTATCTTGAACAGTTTAGGACATCGAGTAAAATGGAGAATATTAGATATTTAAAAATGTGATATATAAACCTTTTATTCGTTTGTACCTTTATCAACTTTTGAGAGTAGACTTATAAGACTTATTTTATGTAAAATGAGGTGCTGAATTTACTGGTGAAAAACGGAATGTCCTATCTTTAACCGTTTAGGTGATCGAGTAAAATGGAGAATAATAGATATTTAAAAATGTGATATATAAACATTTTATTCGTTTGTACCTTTATCAACTTTTGAGAGTAGACTTATAAGACTTATTTTATGTAAAATGAGGTGCTGAATCCACTGGTGAAAACTGCAATGTCCTATCTATAACCGTTTAGGTGATCGAGTAAAAAGGGGAATATTAGATATTTAAAAATGTGATATATAAACCTTTTATTCGTTTGTACCTTTATCAACTTTTGAGAGTAGACTTATAAGACTTATTTTATGTAAAATGAGGTGCTGAATCCACTGGTGAAAACCGCAATGTCCTATCTTTAACCGTTTAGGAGATCGAGTAAAATATAGAATAATAGATATTTGAAAATGTGATATATCAACATTTTTTTCGTTTGTCCCTTTTCAACTCTTTAGAGTAGAATTATAAGACTTATTTTATGTAAAATGAGGTGCTGAATCCACTAGTGAAAACCTCAATGTCCTATCTTTAACCGTTTAGGAGATCGAGGAAAATGGAGAATAATAGATATTTAAAAATGTGATATATTAACATTTTTTTCGTTTGTACCTTTATCAACTCATTAGAGTAGACATAAGACTTATTTTACGTTAAATGAGGTGCTGAATCCACTGGTGAAAACCGCAATGTCTTATCTTTAACCGTTTAGGAGTTCGAGTAAAATCGAGAATAATAGATATTTAAAAATGTGATATATTAACATTTTTTTCGTTTGTACCTTTATCAACTCTTTAGAGTAGACTTATAAGACTTATTTTATGTAAAATGAGGTGCTGAATATACTGGTGAAAACCGCAATGTCTTATCTTTAACCGTTTAGGAGATCGAGTAAAATCGAGAATAATAGATATTTAAAAATGTGATATATTAACATTTTTTTCGTTTGTACCTTTATCAACTCATTAGAGTAGACATAAGACTTATTTTACGTTAAATGAGGTGCTGAATCCACTGGTGAAAACCGCAATGTCTTATCTTTAACCGTTTAGGAGTTCGAGTAAAATCGAGAATAATAGATATTTAAAAATATGATATATTAACATTTTTTTCGTTTGTACCTTTATCAACTCTTTAGAGTAGACTTATAAGACTTATTTTATGTAAAATGAGGTGCTGAATATACTGGTAAAAACCGCAATGTCCTATCTTTAACCGTTTAGGAGATCGAGTAAAATCGAGAATAATAGATATTTAAAAATGTGAAATATAAACATTTTATTCGTTTGTACCTTTATCAACTCTTGAGAGTAGACTTATAGGACTTATTTTATGTAAAATGAGGTGCTGAATCCACTGGTAAAAACCGCAATGGCCTATCTTTAACCGTTTAGGAGATCGAGTAAAATATAGAATAATAGATATTTGAAAATGTGATATATTAACATTTTTTTCGTTTGTCCCTTTTCAACTCTTTGGAGTAGAATTATAAGACTTATTTTATGTAAAATGAGGTGCTGAATCCACTAGTGAATTCCGCAATGTCCTATCTTTAACCGTTTAGGAGATCGAGGAAAATGGAGAATAATAGATATTTAAAAATGTGATATATTAACATTTTTTTCGTTTGTACCTTTATCAACTCATTAGAGTAGACATAAGACTTATTTTACGTTAAATGAGGTGCTGAATCCACTGGTGAAAACCGCAATGTCTTATCTTTAACCGTTTAGGAGATCGAGTAAAATCGAGAATAATAGATATTTAAAAATGTGAAATATAAACATTTTATTCGTTTGTACCTTTATCAACTTTTGAGAGTAGACTTATAAGACTTATTTTATGTAAAATGAGGTGCTAAATCCACTGGTGAAAACCGCAATGTCCTATCTTTAACCGTTTAGGAGATCGAGTAAAATATAGAATAATAGATATTTGAAAATGTGATATATTAACATTTTTTTCGTTTGTCCCTTTTCAACTCTTTGGAGTAGAATTATAAGACTTATTTTATGTAAAATGAGGTGCTGAATCCACTAGTGAAATTCGCAATGTCCTATCTTTAACCGTTTAGGAGATCGAGGAAAATGGAGAATAATAGATATTTAAAAATGTGATATATTAACATTTTTTTCGTTTGTACCTTTATCAACTCATTAGAGTAGACATAAGACTTATTTTACGTTAAATGAGGTGCTGAATCCACTGGTGAAAACCGCAATGTCTTATCTTTAACCGTTTAGGAGTTCGAGTAAAATCGAGAATAATAGATATTTAAAAATGTGATATATTAACATTTTTTTCGTTTGTACCTTTATCAACTCTTTTGAGTAGACTTATAAGACTTATTTTATGTAAAATGAGGTGCTGAATATACTGGTGAAAACCGCAATGTCTTATCTTTAACCGTTTAGGAGATCGAGTAAAATCGAGAATAATAGATATTTAAAAATGTGATATATTAACATTTTTTTCGTTTGTACCTTTATCAACTCATTAGAGTAGACATAAGACTTATTTTACGTTAAATGAGGTGCTGAATCCACTGGTGAAAACCGCAATGTCTTATCTTTAACCGTTTAGGAGTTCGAGTAAAATCGAGAATAATAGATATTTAAAAATATGATATATTAACATTTTTTTCGTTTGTACCTTTATCAACTCTTTAGAGTAGACTTATAAGACTTATTTTATGTAAAATGAGGTGCTGAATATACTGGTGAAAACCGCAATGTCTTATCTTTAACCGTTTAGGAGATCGAGTAAAATCGAGAATAATAGATATTTAAAAATGTGAAATATAAACATTTTATTCGTTTGTACCTTTATCAACTCTTGAGAGTAGACTTATAGGACTTATTTTATGTAAAATGAGGTGCTGAATCCATTGGTAAAAACCGCAATGACCTATCTTTAACCGTTTAGGAGATCGAGTAAAATGGAGAATATTAGATATTAAAAAATGTGATATATAAACCTTTTATTCGTTTTTACCTTTATCAACATTTGAGAGTAGACTTATAAGACTTATTTTATGTAGAATGACGTGCTGAATCCAATGGTGAAAACCGCAATGTCCTATCTTTGACCGTTTAGGTGATCGAGTAAAATGGAGAATAATATGTATATAAAAATGTGATATATAACCATTTTATTCGTTTGTACATTTATCAACTCTTTAGAGTAGACTTATAAGACATATTTTATGTAAAATAAGGTGCTGAATCCAGTGGTGAAAACCGCAATATCCTATCTTTAACTGTTTAGGAGATCGAGTAAAATGGAGAATAATAGATATATAAAAATGTGATATATAAACAATTTTTTTCGTTTGTAACTTTATCAACTCTTTAGAGTAGACTTATAGGACTTATTTTATGTAAAATGAGGTGCTGAATCCACTGGTGAAAACCGCATTGTCCCATCTTTAACCGTTTAGGACATCGAGTAAAATGGAGAATATTAGATACTTAAAAATGTGATATATAAACCTTTTATTCGTTTGTACCTTTATCAACTCATTAGAGTAGACATAAGACTTATTTTACGTTAAATGAGGTGCTGAATCCACTGGTGAAAACCGCAATGTCTTATCTTTAACCGTTTAGGAGTTTGAGTAAAATCGAGAATAATAGATATTTAAAAATGTGATATATTAACATTTTTTTCGTTTGTACCTTTATCAACTCTTTAGAGTAGACTTATAAGACTTATTTTATGTAAAATGAGGTGCTGAATCCACTGGTGAAAACCGCAACGTCTTATCTTTAACCGTTTAGGAGATTGAGTAAAATCGAGAATAATAGATATTTAAAAATGTGAAATATAAACATTTTATTCGTTTGTACCTTTATCAACTTTTGAGAGTAGACTTATAAGACTTATTTTATGTAAAATGAGGTGCTGAATCCACTGGTGAAAACCGCAATGTCCTATCTATAACCGTTTAGGTGATCGAGTAAAAAGGGAGAATATTAGATATTTAAAAATGTGATATATAAACCTTTTATTCGTTTGTACCTTTATCACCTTTTGAGAGTAGACTTATAAGACTTATTTTTTGTAAAATGAGGTGCTGAATCCACTGGTGAAAACCGCAATGTCCTATCTTTAACCGTTTAGGAGATCGAGTAAAATATAGAATAATAGATATTTAAAAATATGATATATTAACATTTTTTTCGTTTGTCTCTTTTCAACTCTTTAGAGTAGAATTATAAGACTTATTTTATGTAAAATGAGGTGCTGAATCCACTAGTGAAAACCGCAATGTCCTATCTTTAACCGTTTAGGAGATCGAGTAAATTGGAGAATAATAGATATTTAAAAATGTGATATATTAACATTTTTTTCGTTTGTACCTTTATCAACTCATTAGAGTAGACATAAGACTTATTTTACGTAAAATGAAGTGCTGAATCCACTGGTGAGAACCGCAATGTCTTATCTTTAACCGTTTAGGAGATCGAGTAAAATCGAGAATAATAGATATTTAAAAATGTGATATATTAACATTTTTTTCGTTTGTACCTTTATCAACTCATTAGAGTAGACATAAGACTTATTTTACGTAAAATGAGGTGCTGAATCCACTGGTGAAAACCGCAATGTCCTATCTATAACCGTTTAGGAGATCGAGTAAAATGGAAAATAATAGATATTTAAAAATGTGATATATAACCATTATATACGTTTGTACCTTTATCAACTCTTTACAGTAGACTTATAAGACATATTTTATGTAAAATGAGGTGCTGAATCCACTGGTGAAAACCGCAATGTCCTATCTTTAACCGTTTAGGACATCGAGTAAAATGAAGAATAATTGATATTTAAAAATGTGATATATAAACATTTTATTCGTTTGTACCTTTATCAACACTTTAGAGTAGACTTATAAGACTTATTGTATGTAAAATGAGGTGCTGAATCCACTGGTGAAAACCGCAATGTCCTATCTATAACCGTTTAGGAGATCGAGTAAAATGGAAAATAATAGATATTTAAAAATGTGATATATTAACATTTTTTTCGTTTGTACCTTTATCAACTCTTTAGAGTAGACTTATAAGACTTATTTTATGTAAAATGAGGTGCTGAATCCACTGGTGAAAACCGCAATGTCCTATCTATAACCGTTTAGGAGATCGAGTAAAATGGAGAATAGTAGATATTTAAAAATGTGATATATTAACATTTTTTTCGTTTGTACCTTTATCAACTCATTAGAGTAGACATAAGACTTATTTTATGTAAAATGAGGTGCTGAATCCACTGGTGAAAACCGCATTGTCCCATCTTTAACCGTTTAGGACATCGAGTAAAATGGAGAATATTAGATACTTAAAAATGTGATATATAAACCTTTTATTCGTTTGTACCTTTATCAACTCATTAGAGTAGACATAAGACTTATTTTACGTTAAATGAGGTGCTGAATCCACTGGTGAAAACCGCAATGTCTTATCTTTAACCGTTTAGGAGTTTGAGTAAAATCGAGAATAATAGATATTTAAAAATGTGATATATTAACATTTTTTTCGTTTGTACCTTTATCAACTCTTTAGAGTAGACTTATAAGACTTATTTTATGTAATATGAGGTGCTGAATCCACTGGTGAAAACCGCAACGTCTTATCTTTAACCGTTTAGGAGATTGAGTAAAATCGAGAATAATAGATATTTAAAAATGTGAAATATAAACATTTTATTCGTTTGTACCTTTATCAACTTTTGAGAGTAGACTTATAAGACTTATTTTATGTAAAATGAGGTGCTGAATCCACTGGTGAAAACCGCAATGTCCTATCTATAACCGTTTAGGTGATCGAGTAAAAAGGGAGAATATTAGATATTTAAAAATGTGATATATAAACCTTTTATTCGTTTGTACCTTTATCACCTTTTGAGAGTAGACTTATAAGACTTATTTTTTGTAAAATGAGGTGCTGAATCCACTGGTGAAAACCGCAATGTCCTATCTTTAACCGTTTAGGAGATCGAGTAAAATATAGAATAATAGATATTTAAAAATATGATATATTAACATTTTTTTCGTTTGTCTCTTTTCAACTCTTTAGAGTAGAATTATAAGACTTATTTTATGTAAAATGAGGTGCTGAATCCACTAGTGAAAACCGCAATGTCCTATCTTTAACCGTTTAGGAGATCGAGTAAATTGGAGAATAATAGATATTTAAAAATGTGATATATTAACATTTTTTTCGTTTGTACCTTTATCAACTCATTAGAGTAGACATAAGACTTATTTTACGTAAAATGAGGTGCTGAATCCACTGGTGAGAACCGCAATGTCTTATCTTTAACCGTTTAGGAGATCGAGTAAAATCGAGAATAATAGATATTTAAAAATGTGATATATTAACATTTTTTCGTTTGTACCTTTATCAACTCATTAGAGTAGACATAAGACTTATTTTACGTAAAATGAGGTGCTGAATCCACTGGTGAAAACCGCAATGTCCTATCTATAACCGTTTAGGAGATCGAGTAAAATGGAAAATAATAGATATTTAAAAATGTGATATATAACCATTATATACGTTTGTACCTTTATCAACTCTTTACAGTAGACTTATAAGACATATTTTATGTAAAATGAGGTGCTGAATCCACTGGTGAAAACCGCAATGTCCTATCTTTAACCGTTTAGGACATCGAGTAAAATGAAGAATAATTGATATTTAAAAATGTGATATATAAACATTTTATTCGTTTGTACCTTTATCAACACTTTAGAGTAGACTTATAAGACTTATTGTATGTAAAATGAGGTGCTGAATCCACTGGTGAAAACCGCAATGTCCTATCTATAACCGTTTAGGAGATCGAGTAAAATGGAAAATAATAGATATTTAAAAATGTGATATATTAACATTTTTTTCGTTTGTACCTTTATCAACTCTTTAGAGTAGACTTATAAGACTTATTTTATGTAAAATGAGGTGCTGAATCCACTGGTGAAAACCGCAATGTCCTATCTATAACCGTTTAGGAGATCGAGTAAAATGGAGAATAGTAGATATTTAAAAATGTGATATATTAACATTTTTTTCGTTTGTACCTTTATCAACTCATTAGAGTAGACATAAGACTTATTTTATGTAAAATGAGGTGCTGAATCCACTGGTGAAAACCGCAATGTCCCATCTATAACCGTTTAGGTGATCGAGTAAAAAGGGAGAATATTAGATATTTAAAAATGTGATATATTAACCTTTTATTCGTTTGTACCTTTATCAATTTTTGAGAGTAGACTTATAAGACTTATTTTATGTAAAATGAGGTGCTGAATCCACTGGTGAAAACCGCAATGTCCTATCTTTAACCGTTTAGGACATCGAGTAAAATGGAGAATATTAGATACTTAAAAATGTGATATATAAACCTTTTATTCGTTTGTACCTTTATCAAGTTTTGAGAGTAGACTTATAAGACTTATTTTTTGTAAAATGAGGTGCTGAATCTACTGGTGAAAACCGCAATGTCCTATCTTTCACCGTTTAGGAGATCGAGTAAAATATAAAATAATAGATATTTAAAAATGTGATATATTAACATTTTTTTCGTTTGTCCCTTTTCAACTCTTTAGATTAGAATTATAAGACTTATTTTATGTAAAATGAGGTGCTGAATCCACTAGTGAAAACCGCAATGTCCTATCTTTAACCGTTTAGGAGATCGAGTAAAATGGAGAATAGTAGATATTTAAAAATGTGATATATTAACATTTTTTTCGTTTGTACCTTTATCAACTCATTAGAGTAGACATAAGACTTATTTTACGTAAAATGAGGTGCTGAATCCACTGGTGAGAACCGCAATGTCTTATCTTTAACCGTTTAGGAGATCGAGTAAAATCGAGAATAATAGATATTTAAAAATGTGATATATTAACATTTTTTTCGTTGGTACCTTTATCAACTCATTAGAGTAGACATAAGACTTATTTTACGTAAAATGAGGTGCTGAATCCACTGGTGAAAACCGCAATGTCCTGTCTTTAGCTGTTTAGGAGATCGAGTAAAATGGAAAATAATTGATATTTAAAAATGTGATATATAACCATTATATACGTTTGTACCTTTATCAACTCTTTAGAGTAGACTTATAAGACTTATTTTATGTAAAATGAGGTGCTGAATCCACTGGTGTAAACCGCAATGTCCTATCTTTAACCGTTTAAGAGAAAGAGTAAAATGGAGAATAATATATATTTAAAAATGTGATATATAACCATTTTATTCGTTTGTACCTTTATCAACTCTTTAGAGTAGACTTATAAAATTATTTTATGTAAAATGAGGTGCTGAATCCACTAGTGAAAACCGCAATGTCCTATATTTAACCGTTTAGGACATCGAGTAAAATGGAGAATAATTGATATTTAAAAATGTGATATATTAACATTTTTTTCGTTTGTACCTTTATCAACTCTTTAGAGTAGACTTATAAGACTTATTTTATGTAAAATGAGGTGCTGAATCCACTGATGAAAACCGCAATGTCCTATCTTTAACCGTTTAGGACATCGAGTAAAATGGAGAATATTAGATACTTAAAAATGTGATATATAAACCTTTTATTCGTTTGTACCTTTATCAACTCATTAGAGTAGACATAAGACTTATTTTACGTTAAATGAGGTGCTGAATCCACTGGTGAAAACCGCAATGTCTTATCTTTAACCGTTTAGGAGTTTGAGTAAAATCGAGAATAATAGATATTTAAAAATGTGATATATTAACATTTTTTTCGTTTGTACCTTTATCAACTCTTTAGAGTAGACTTATAAGACTTATTTTATGTAATATGAGGTGCTGAATCCACTGGTGAAAACCGCAACGTCTTATCTTTAACCGTTTAGGAGATTGAGTAAAATCGAGAATAATAGATATTTAAAAATGTGAAATATAAACATTTTATTCGTTTGTACCTTTATCAACTTTTGAGAGTAGACTTATAAGACTTATTTTATGTAAAATGAGGTGCTGAATCCACTGGTGAAAACCGCAATGTCCTATCTATAACCGTTTAGGTGATCGAGTAAAAAGGGAGAATATTAGATATTTAAAAATGTGATATATAAACCTTTTATTCGTTTGTACCTTTATCACCTTTTGAGAGTAGACTTATAAGACTTATTTTTTGTAAAATGAGGTGCTGAATCCACTGGTGAAAACCGCAATGTCCTATCTTTAACCGTTTAGGAGATCGAGTAAAATATAGAATAATAGATATTTAAAAATATGATATATTAACATTTTTTTCGTTTGTCTCTTTTCAACTCTTTAGAGTAGAATTATAAGACTTATTTTATGTAAAATGAGGTGCTGAATCCACTAGTGAAAACCGCAATGTCCTATCTTTAACCGTTTAGGAGATCGAGTAAATTGGAGAATAATAGATATTTAAAAATGTGATATATTAACATTTTTTTCGTTTGTACCTTTATCAACTCATTAGAGTAGACATAAGACTTATTTTACGTAAAATGAGGTGCTGAATCCACTGGTGAGAACCGCAATGTCTTATCTTTAACCGTTTAGGAGATCGAGTAAAATCGAGAATAATAGATATTTAAAAATGTGATATATTAACATTTTTTTCGTTTGTACCTTTATCAACTCATTAGAGTAGACATAAGACTTATTTTACGTAAAATGAGGTGCTGAATCCACTGGTGAAAACCGCAATGTCCTATCTATAACCGTTTAGGAGATCGAGTAAAATGGAAAATAATAGATATTTAAAAATGTGATATATAACCATTATATACGTTTGTACCTTTATCAACTCTTTACAGTAGACTTATAAGACATATTTTATGTAAAATGAGGTGCTGAATCCACTGGTGAAAACCGCAATGTCCTATCTTTAACCGTTTAGGACATCGAGTAAAATGAAGAATAATTGATATTTAAAAATGTGATATATAAACATTTTATTCGTTTGTACCTTTATCAACACTTTAGAGTAGACTTATAAGACTTATTGTATGTAAAATGAGGTGCTGAATCCACTGGTGAAAACCGCAATGTCCTATCTATAACCGTTTAGGAGATCGAGTAAAATGGAAAATAATAGATATTTAAAAATGTGATATATTAACATTTTTTTCGTTTGTACCTTTATCAACTCTTTAGAGTAGACTTATAAGACTTATTTTATGTAAAATGAGGTGCTGAATCCACTGGTGAAAACCGCAATGTCCTATCTATAACCGTTTAGGAGATCGAGTAAAATGGAGAATAGTAGATATTTAAAAATGTGATATATTAACATTTTTTTCGTTTGTACCTTTATCAACTCATTAGAGTAGACATAAGACTTATTTTATGTAAAATGAGGTGCTGAATCCACTGGTGAAAACCGCAATGTCCCATCTATAACCGTTTAGGTGATCGAGTAAAAAGGGAGAATATTAGATATTTAAAAATGTGATATATTAACCTTTTATTCGTTTGTACCTTTATCAATTTTTGAGAGTAGACTTATAAGACTTATTTTATGTAAAATGAGGTGCTGAATCCACTGGTGAAAACCGCAATGTCCTATCTTTAACCGTTTAGGACATCGAGTAAAATGGAGAATATTAGATACTTAAAAATGTGATATATAAACCTTTTATTCGTTTGTACCTTTATCAACTTTTGAGAGTAGACTTATAAGACTTATTTTTTGTAAAATGAGGTGCTGAATCTACTGGTGAAAACCGCAATGTCCTATCTTTCACCGTTTAGGAGATCGAGTAAAATATAAAATAATAGATATTTAAAAATGTGATATATTAACATTTTTTTCGTTTGTCCCTTTTCAACTCTTTAGATTAGAATTATAAGACTTATTTTATGTAAAATGAGGTGCTGAATCCACTAGTGAAAACCGCAATGTCCTATCTTTAACCGTTTAGGAGATCGAGTAAAATGGAGAATAGTAGATATTTAAAAATGTGATATATTAACATTTTTTTCGTTTGTACCTTTATCAACTCATTAGAGTAGACATAAGACTTATTTTACGTAAAATGAGGTGCTGAATCCACTGGTGAGAACCGCAATGTCTTATCTTTAACCGTTTAGGAGATCGAGTAAAATCGAGAATAATAGATATTTAAAAATGTGATATATTAACATTTTTTTCGTTGGTACCTTTATCAACTCATTAGAGTAGACATAAGACTTATTTTACGTAAAATGAGGTGCTGAATCCACTGGTGAAAACCGCAATGTCCTGTCTTTAGCTGTTTAGGAGATCGAGTAAAATGGAAAATAATTGATATTTAAAAATGTGATATATAACCATTATATACGTTTGTACCTTTATCAACTCTTTAGAGTAGACTTATAAGACTTATTTTATGTAAAATGAGGTGCTGAATCCACTGGTGTAAACCGCAATGTCCTATCTTTAACCGTTTAAGAGAAAGAGTAAAATGGAGAATAATATATATTTAAAAATGTGATATATAACCATTTTATTCGTTTGTACCTTTATCAACTCTTTAGAGTAGACTTATAAAATTATTTTATGTAAAATGAGGTGCTGAATCCACTAGTGAAAACCGCAATGTCCTATATTTAACCGTTTAGGACATCGAGTAAAATGGAGAATAATTGATATTTAAAAATGTGATATATTAACATTTTTTTCGTTTGTACCTTTATCAACTCTTTAGAGTAGACTTATAAGACTTATTTTATGTAAAATGAGGTGCTGAATCCACTGATGAAAACCGCAATGTCCTATCTTTAACCGTTTAGGACATCGAGTAAAATGGAGAATGATTGATATTTAAAAATGTGATATATAAACATTTTATTTGTTTGTACCTTTATTAACTTTTGAGAGTAGACTTATAGGACTTATTTTATGTAAAATGAGGTGCTGAATCTACTGGTGAAAACCGCAATGTCCTATCTTTAACCGTTTAGGAGATCGAGTAAAATGGAGAATAATAGATATTTAAAAATGTGATATATTAACATTTTTTTCGTTTGTACCTTTATCAACTCATTAGAGTAGACATGAGACTTATTTTACGTAAAATGAGGTGCTGAATCCACTGGTGAGAACCGCAATGTCTTATCTTTAACCGTTTAGGAGATCGAGTAAAATCGAGAATAATAGATATTTAAAAATGTGATATATTAACATTTTTTTCGTTTGTACCTTTATCAACTCATTAGAGTAGACATAAGACTTATTTTACGTAAAATGAGGTGCTGAATCCACTGGTGAAAACCGCAATGTCCTATCTATAACCGTTTAGGAGATCGCGTAAAATGGAAAATAATAGATATTTAAAAATGTGATATATAACCATTATATACGTTTGTACCTTTATCAACTCTTTAGAGTAGACTTATAAGACTTATTTTATGTAAAATGAGGTGCTGAATCCACTAGTGAAAACCGCAATGTCCTATATTTAACCGTTTAGGACATCGAGTAAAATGGAGAATAATTGATATTTAAAAATGTGATATATTAACATTTTTTTCGTTTGTACCTTTATCAACTCTTTAGAGTAGACTTATAAGACTTATTTTATGTAAAATGAGGTGCTGAATCCACTGATGAAAACCGCAATGTCCTATCTTTAACCGTTTAGGACATCGAGTAAAATGGAGAATGATTGATATTTAAAAATGTGATATATAAACATTTTATTTGTTTGTACCTTTATTAACTTTTGAGAGTAGACTTATAGGACTTATTTTATGTAAAATGAGGTGCTGAATCTACTGGTGAAAACCGCAATGTCCTATCTTTAACCGTTTAGGAGATCGAGTAAAATATAGAATAATAGATATTTAAAAATGTGATATATTAACATTTTTTTCGTTTGTCCCTTTTCAACTCTTTAGAGTAGAATTATAAGACTTATTTTATGTAAAATGAGGTGCTGAATCCACTAGTGAAAACCGCAATGTCCTATCTTTAACCGTTTACGAGATCGAGTAAAATGGAGAATAATAGATATTTAAAAATGTGATATATTAACATTTTTTTCGTTTGTACCTTTATCAACTCATTAGAGTAGACATAAGACTTATTTTACGTAAAATGAGGTGCTGAATCCACTGGTGAGAACCGCAATGTCTTATCTTTAACCGTTTAGGAGATCGAGTAAAATCGAGAATATTAGATATTTAAAAATGTGATATATTAACATTTTTTTCGTTTGTACCTTTATCAACTCATTAGAGTAGACATAAGACTTATTTTACGTAAAATGAGGTGCTGAATCCACTGGTGAAAACCGCAATGTCCTATCTATAACCGTTTAGGAGATCGAGTAAAATGGAAAATATTAGATATTTAAAAATGTGATATATAACCATTATATACGTTTGTACCTTTATCAACTCTTTAGAGTAGACTTATAAGACTTATTTTATGTAAAATGAGGTGCTGAATCCACTGGTGAAAACCGCAATGTCCTATCTTTAACCGTTTAGGACATCGAGTAAAATGAAGAATAATTGATATTTAAAAATGTGATATATAAACATTTTATTCGTTTGTACCTTTATCAACACTTTAGAGTAGACTTATAAGACTTATTGTATGTAAAATGAGGTGCTGAATCCACTGGTGAAAACCGCAATGTCCTATCTATAACCGTTTAGGAGATCGAGTAAAATGGAAAATAATAGATATTTAAAAATGTGATATATTAACATTTTTTTCGTTTGTGCCTTTATCAACTCTTTAGAGTAGACTTATAAGACTTATTTTATGTAAAATGAGGTGCTGAATCCACTGGTGAAAACCGCAATGTCCTATCTATAACCGTTTAGGAGATCGAGTAAAATGGAGAATAATAGATATTTAAAAATGTGATATATTAACATTTTTTTCGTTTGTACCTTTATCAACTCTTTAGAGTAGACTTATAAGACTTATTTTATGTAAAATGAGGTGCTGAATCCACTGGTGAAAACCGCAATGTCCCATCTATAACCGTTTAGGTGATCGAGTAAAAAGGGAGAATATTAGATATTTAAAAATGTGATATATTAACCTTTTATTCGTTTGTACCTTTATCAATTTTTGAGAGTAGACTTATAAGACTTATTTTATGTAAAATGAGGTGCTGAATCCACTGGTGAAAACCGCAATGTCCTATCTTTAACCGTTTAGGACATCGAGTAAAATGGAGAATATTAGATACTTAAAAATGTGATATATAAACCTTTTATTCGTTTGTACCTTTATCAACTTTTGAGAGTAGACTTATAAGACTTATTTTTTGTAAAATGAGGTGCTGAATCTACTGGTGAAAACCGCAATGTCCTATCTTTCACCGTTTAGGAGATCGAGTAAAATATAGAATAATAGATATTTAAAAATGTGATATATTAACATTTTTTTCGTTTGTCCCTTTTCAACTCTTTAGATTAGAATTATAAGACTTATTTTATGTAAAATGAGGTGCTGAATCCACTAGTGAAAACCGCAATGTCCTATCTTTAACCGTTTAGGAGATCGAGTAAAATGGAGAATAGTAGATATTTAAAAATGTGATATATTAACATTTTTTTCGTTTGTACCTTTATCAACTCATTAGAGTAGACATAAGACTTATTTTACGTAAAATGAGGTGCTGAATCCACTGGTGAGAACCGCAATGTCTTATCTTTAACCGTTTAGGAGATCGAGTAAAATCGAGAATAATAGATATTTAAAAATGTGATATATTAACATTTTTTTCGTTTGTACCTTTATCAACTCATTAGAGTAGACATAAGACTTATTTTACGTAAAATGAGGTGCTGAATCCGCTGGTGAAAACCGCAATGTCTTGTCTTTAGCTGTTTAGGAGATCGAGTAAAATGGAAAATAATTGATATTTAAAAATGTGATATATAACCATTATATACGATTGTACCTTTATCAACTCTTTAGAGTAGACTTATAAGACTTATTTTATGTAAAATGAGGTGCTGAATCCACTGGTGTAAACCGCAATGTCCTATCTTTAACCGTTTAAGAGAAAGAGTAAAATGGAGAATAATATATATTTAAAAATGTGATATATAACCATTTTATTCGTTTGTACCTTTATCAACTCTTTAGAGTAGACTTATAAAATTATTTTATGTAAAATGAGGTGCTGAATCCACTAGTGAAAACCGCAATGTCCTATATTTAACCGTTTAGGACATCGAGTAAAATGGAGAATGATTGATATTTAAAAATGTGATATATAAACATTTTATTTGTTTGTACCTTTATTAACTTTTGAGAGTAGACTTATAGGACTTATTTTATGTAAAATGAGGTGCTGAATCTACTGGTGAAAACCGCAATGTCCTATCTTTAACCGTTTAGGAGATCGAGTAAAATATAGAATAATAGATATTTAAAAATGTGATATATTAACATTTTTTTCGTTTGTCCCTTTTCAACTCTTTAGAGTAGAATTATAAGACTTATTTTATGTAAAATGAGGTGCTGAATCCACTAGTGAAAACCGCAATGTCCTATCTTTAACCGTTTAGGAGATCGAGTAAAATGGAGAATAATAGATATTTAAAAATGTGATATATTAACATTTTTTTCGTTTGTACCTTTATCAACTCTTTAGAGTAGACTTATAAGACTTATTTTATGTAAAATGAGGTGCTGAATCCACTGGTGAAAACCGCAATGTCCTATCTTTAATCGTTTAGGACATCGAGTAAAATGAAGAATAATTGATATTTAAAAATGTGATATATAAACATTTTATTCGTTTGTACCTTTATCAACACTTTAGAGTAGACTTATAAGACTTATTTTATGTAAAATGAGGTGCTGAATCCACTGGTGAAAACCGCAATGTCCTATCTATAACCGTTTAGGAGATCGAGTAAAATGGAGAATAATAGATATTTAAAAATGTGATATATTAACATTTTTTTCGTTTGTACCTTTATCAACTCTTTAGAGTAGACTTATAAGACTTATTTTATGTAAAATGAGGTGCTGAATCCACTGGTGAAAACCGCAATGTCCTATCTATAACCATTTAGGAGATCGAGTAAAATGGAGAATAATAGATATTTAAAAATGTGATATATTAACATTTTTTTCGTTTGTACCTTTATCAACTCTTTAGAGTAGACTTATAAGACTTATTTTATGTAAAATGAGGTGCTGAATCCACTGGTGAAAACCGCAATGTCCTATCTATAACCGTTTAGGTGATCGAGTAAAAAGGGAGAATATAAGATATTTAAAAATGTGATATATTAACCTTTTATTCGTTTGTACCTTTATCAACTTTTGAGAGTAGACTTATAAGACTTATTTTATATAAAATGAGGTGCTGAATCCACTGGTGAAAACCGCAATGTCCTATCTTTAACCGTTTAGGAGATCGAGTAAAATATAGAATAATAGATATTTAAAAATGTGATATATTAACATTTTTTTCGTTTGTACATTTATCAACTCATTAGAGTAGACATAAGACTTATTTTACGTAAAATGAGGTGCTGAATCCACTGGTGAAAACCGCAATGTCTTATCTTTAACCGTTTAGGAGATCGAGTAAAATCGAGAATAATAGATATTTAAAAATGTGATATATTAACATTTTTTTCGTTTGTACCTTTATCAACTCATCAGAGTAGACATAAGACTTATTTTACGTAAAATGAGGTGCTGAATCCACTGGTGAGAACCGCAATGTCTTATCTTTAACCGTTTAGGAGATCGAGTAAAATCGAGAATAATAGATATTTAAAAATGTGATATAATAACATTTTTTTTTGTTTGTACCTTTATCAACTCATTAGAGAAGACATAAGACTTATTTTACGTAAAATGAGGTGCTGAATCCACTGGTGAAAACCGCAATGTCCTGTCTTTAGCTGTTTAGGAGATCGAGTAAAATGGAAAATAGTAGATATTTAAAAATGTGATATATAACCATTATATACGTTTGTACCTTTATCAACTCTTTAGAGTAGACTTATAAGACTTATTTTATGTAAAATGAGGTGCTGAATCCACTGGTGAAAACCGCAATGTCCTATCTTTAACCGTTTAGGACATCGAGTAAAATGAAGAATAATTGATATTTAAAAATGTGATATATAAACATTTTATTCGTTTGTACCTTTATCAACACTTTAGAGTAGACTTATAAGACTTATTGTATGTAAAATGAGGTGCTGAATCCACTGGTGAAAACCGCAATGTCCTATCTATAACCGTTTAGGAGATCGAGTAAAATGGAAAATAATAGATATTTAAAAATGTGATATATTAACATTTTTTTCGTTTGTACTTTTATCAACTCTTTAGAGTAGACTTATAAGACTTATTTTATGTAAAATGAGGTGCTGAATCCACTGGTGAAAACCGCAATGTCCTATCTATAACTGTTTAGGAGATCGAGTAAAATGGAGAATAATAGATATTTAAAAATGTGATATATTAACATTTTTTTCGTTTGTACCTTTATCAACACTTTAGAGTAGACTTATAAGACTTATTTTATGTAAAATGAGGTGCTGAATCCACTGGTGAAAACCGCAATGTCCCATCTATAACCGTTTAGGTGATCGAGTAAAAAGGGAGAATATTAGATATTTAAAAATGTGATATATTAACCTTTTATTCGTTTGTACCTTTATCAATTTTTGAGAGTAGACTTATAAAATTATTTTATGTAAAATGAGGTGGTGAATCCACTAGTGAAAACTGCTATGTCCTATATTTAACCGATTAGGACATCGAGTAAAATGGAGAATAATTGAAATTTAAAAATGTGATATATTAAAATTTTTTTCGTTTGTACCTTTATCAACTCTTTAGAGTAGACTTATAAGACTTATTTTATGTAAAATGAGGTGCTGAATCCACTGATGAAAACCGCAATGTCCTATCTTTAACCGTTTAGGACATCGAGTAAAATGGAGAATAATTGATATTTAAAAATGTGATATATAAACATTTTATTCGTTTGTACCTTTATTAACTTTTGAGAGTAGACTTATGGGACTTATTTTATGTAAAATGAGGTGCTGAATCTACTGGTGAAAACCGCAATGTCCTATCTTTAACCGTTTAAGAGAAAGAGTAAAATGGAGAATAATATATATTTAAAAATGTGATATATAACCATTTTATTCGTTTGTACCTTTATCAACTCTTTAGAGTAGACTTATAAAATTATTTTATGTAAAATGAGGTGCTGAATCCACTAGTGAAAACCGCAATGTCCTATATTTAACCGTTTAGGACATCGAGTAAAATGGAGAATAATTGATATTTAAAAATGTGATATATTAACATTTTTTTCGTTTGTACCTTTATCAACTCTTTAGAGTAGACTTATAAGACTTATTTTATGTAAAATGAGGTGCTGAATCTACTGATGAAAACCGCAATGTCCTATCTTTAACCGTTTAGGACATCGAGTAAAATGGAGAATGATTGATATTTAAAAATGTGATATATAAACATTTTATTTGTTTGTACCTTTATTAACTTTTGAGAGTAGACTTATAGGACTTATTTTATGTAAAATGAGGTGCTGAATCTACTGGTGAAAACCGCAATGTCCTATCTTTAACCGTTTAGGAGATCGAGTAAAATATAGAATAATAGATATTTAAAAATGTGATATATTAACATTTTTTTCGTTTGTCCCTTTTCAACTCTTTAGAGTAGAATTATAAGACTTATTTTATGTAAAATGAGGTGCTGAATCCACTAGTGAAAACCGCAATGTCCTATCTTTAACCGTTTAGGAGATCGAGTAAAATGGAGAATAATAGATATTTAAAAATGTGATATATTAACATTTTTTTCGTTTGTACCTTTATCAACTCTTTAGAGTAGACTTATAAGACTTATTTTATGTAAAATGAGGTGCTGAATCCACTGGTAAAAACCGCAATGTCCTATCTTTAATCGTTTAGGACATCGAGTAAAATGAAGAATAATTGATATTTAAAAATGTGATATATAAACATTTTATTCGTTTGTACCTTTATCAACACTTTAGAGTAGACTTATAAGACTTATTTTATGTAAAATGAGGTGCTGAATCCACTGGTGAAAACCGCAATGTCCTATCTATAACCGTTTAGGAGATCGAGTAAAATGGAGAATAATAGATATTTAAAAATGTGATATATTAACATTTTTTTCGTTTGTACCTTTATCAACTCTTTAGAGTAGACTTATAAGACTTATTTTATGTAAAATGAGGTGCTGAATCCACTGGTGAAAACCGCAATGTCCTATCTATAACCATTTAGGAGATCGAGTAAAATGGAGAATAATAGATATTTAAAAATGTGATATATTAACATTTTTTTCGTTTGTACCTTTATCAACTCTTTAGAGTAGACTTATAAGACTTATTTTATGTAAAATGAGGTGCTGAATCCACTGGTGAAAACCGCAATGTCCTATCTATAACCGTTTAGGTGATCGAGTAAAAAGGGAGAATATAAGATATTTAAAAATGTGATATATTAACCTTTTATTCGTTTGTACATTTATCAACTCATTAGAGTAGACATAAGACTTATTTTACGTAAAATGAGGTGCTGAATCCACTGGTGAAAACCGCAATGTCTTATCTTTAACCGTTTAGGAGATCGAGTAAAATCGAGAATAATAGATATTTAAAAATGTGATATATTAACATTTTTTTCGTTTGTACCTTTATCAACTCATCAGAGTAGACATAAGACTTATTTTACGTAAAATGAGGTGCTGAATCCACTGGTGAGAACCGCAATGTCTTATCTTTAACCGTTTAGGAGATCGAGTAAAATCGAGAATAATAGATATTTAAAAATGTGATATAATAACATTTTTTTTTGTTTGTACCTTTATCAACTCATTAGAGAAGACATAAGACTTATTTTACGTAAAATGAGGTGCTGAATCCACTGGTGAAAACCGCAATGTCCTGTCTTTAGCTGTTTAGGAGATCGAGTAAAATGGAAAATAATAGATATTTAAAAATGTGATATATAACCATTATATACGTTTGTACCTTTATCAACTCTTTAGAGTAGACTTATAAGACTTATTTTATGTAAAATGAGGTGCTGAATCCACTGGTGAAAACCGCAATGTCCTATCTTTAACCGTTTAAGAGAAAGAGTAAAATGGAGAATAATATATATTTAAAAATGTGATATATAACCATTTTATTCGTTTGTACCTTTATCAACTCTTTAGAGTAGACTTATAAAATTATTTTATGTAAAATGAGGTGCTGAATCCACTAGTGAAAACCGCAATGTCCTATATTTAACCGTTTAGGAGATCGAGTAAAATGGAGAATAATAGATATTTAAAAATGTGATATATTAACATTTTTTTCGTTTGTACCTTTATCAACTCTTTAGAGTAGACTTATAAGACTTATTTTATGTAAAATGAGGTGCTGAATCCACTGGTGAAAACCGCCATGTCCTATCTTTAACCGTTTAGGACATCGAGTAAAATGAAGAATAATTGATATTTAAAAATGTGATATATAAATATTTTATTCGTTTGTACCTTTATTAACTTTTGAGAGTAGACTTATAGGACTTATTTTATGTAAAATGAGGTGCTGAATCTACTGGTGAAAACCGCAATGTCCTATCTTTAACCGTTTAGGAGATCGAGTAAAATATAAAATAATAGATATTTAAAAATGTGATATATTAACATTTTTTTCGTTTGTCCCTTTTCAACTCTTTAGAGTAGAATTATAAGACTTATTTCATGTAAAATGTGGTGCTGAATCCACTAGTGAAAACCGCAATGTCCTATCTTTAACCGTTTAGGAGATCGAGTAAAATGGAGAATAATAGATATTTAAAAATGTGATATATTAACATTTTTTTCGTTTGTACATTTATCAACTCATTAGAGTAGACATAAGACTTATTTTACGTAAAATGAGGTGCTGAATCCACTGGTGAAAACCGCAATGTCTTATCTTTAACCGTTTAGGAGATCGAGTAAAATCGAGAATAATAGATATTTAAAAATGTGATATATTAGCATTTTTTTCGTTTGTACCTTAATCAACTTTTGAGAGTAGACTTATAAGACATATTTAATGTAAAATGAGGTGCTGAATCCACTGGTGAAAACCGCAATGTCCTATCTTTAACCGTTTAGGACATCGAGTAAAATGGAGAATATAAGATACTTAAAAATGTGATATATAAACCTTTTATTCGTTTGTACCTTTATCAACTTTTGAGAGTAGACTTATAAGACTTATTTTATGTAAAATGAGGTGCTGAATTCACTGGTGAAAACCGCAATGTCCTATCTTTAACCGTTTAGGTGATCGAGTAAAATGGAGAATAATAGATATTTAAAAATGTGATATATAAACATTTTATTCGTTTGTACCTTTATCAACTTTTGAAAGTAGACTTATAAGACTTATTTTATGTAAAATGAGGTGCTGAATCCACTGGTGAAAACCGCAATGTCCTATCTATAACCGTTTAGGTGATCGAGTAAAAAGGGGAATATTAGGTATTTAAAAATGTGATATATAAACCTTTTATTCGTTTGTACCTTTATCAACTTTTGAGAGTAGACTTATAAGACTTATTTTTTGAAAAATGAGGTGCTGAATACACTGGTGAAAACCGCAATGTCCTATCTATAACCGTTTAGGTGATCGAGTAAAAAGGGAGAATATTAGATATTTAAAAATGTGATATATAAACCTTTTATTCGTTTGTACCTTTATCACCTTTTGAGAGTAGACTTATAAGACTTATTTTATGTAAAATGAGGTGCTGAATCCACTGGTGAAAACCGCAATGTCCTATCTATAACCGTTTAGGTGATCGAGTAAAAAGGGGAATATTAGGTATTTAAAAATGTGATATATAAACCTTTTATTCGTTTGTACCTTTATCAACTTTTGAGAGTAGACTTATAAGACTTATTTTTTGAAAAATGAGGTGCTGAATACACTGGTGAAAACCGCAATGTCCTATCTATAACCGTTTAGGTGATCGAGTAAAAAGGGAGAATATTAGATATTTAAAAATGTGATATATAAACCTTTTATTCGTTTGTACCTTTATCACCTTTTGAGAGTAGACTTATAAGACTTATTTTATGTAAAATGAGGTGCTGAATCCACTGGTGAAAACCGCAATGTCCTATCTTTAACCGTTTAGGACATCGAGTAAAATGGAGAATATTAGATACTTAAAAATGTGATATATTAACATTTTTTTCGTTTGTACCTTTATCAACTCTTTAGAGTAGACTTATAAGACTTATTTTATGTAAAATGAGGTGCTGAATCCACTGGTGAAAACCGCAATGTCCTATCTTTAACCGTTTAGGACATCGAGTAAAATGGAGAATAATTGATATTTAAAAATGTGATATATAAATATTTTATTCGTTTGTACCTTTATTAACTTTTGAGAGTAGACTTATAGGACTTATTTTATGTAAAATGAGGTGCTGAATCTACTGGTGAAAACCGCAATGTCCTATCTTTAACCGTTTAGGAGATCGAGTAAAATATTGAATAATAGATATTTAAAAATGTGATATATTAACATTTTTTTCGTTTGTACATTTATCAACTCATTAGAGTAGACATAAGACTTATTTTACGTAAAATGAGGTGCTGAATCCACTGGTGAGAACCGCAATGTCCTATCTTTGACCGTTTAGGACATCGAGTAAAATGGAGAATATAAGATACTTAAAAATGTGATATATAAACCTTTTATTCGTTTGTACCTTTATCAACTTTTGAGAGTAGACTTATAAGACTTATTTTATGTAAAATGAGGTGCTGAATTCACTGGTGAAAACCGCAATGTCCTATCTTTAACCGTTTAGGTGATCGAGTAAAATGGAGAATAATAGATATTTAAAAATGTGATATATAAACATTTTATTCGTTTGTACCTTTATCAACTTTTGAAAGTAGACTTATAAGACTTATTTTATGTAAAATGAGGTGCTGAATCCACTGGTGAAAACCGCAATGTCCTATCTATAACCGTTTAGGTGATCGAGTAAAAAGGGGAATATTAGGTATTTAAAAATGTGATATATAAACCTTTTATTCGTTTGTACCTTTATCAACTTTTGAGAGTAGACTTATAAGACTTATTTTTTGAAAAATGAGGTGCTGAATACACTGGTGAAAACCGCAATGTCCTATCTATAACCGTTTAGGTGATCGAGTAAAAAGGGAGAATATTAGATATTTAAAAATGTGATATATAAACCTTTTATTCGTTTGTACCTTTATCACCTTTTGAGAGTAGACTTATAAGACTTATTTTATGTAAAATGAGGTGCTGAATCCACTGGTGAAAACCGCAATGTCCTATCTTTAACCGTTTAGGACATCGAGTAAAATGGAGAATATTAGATACTTAAAAATGTGATATATTAACATTTTTTTCGTTTGTACCTTTATCAACTCTTTAGAGTAGACTTATAAGACTTATTTTATGTAAAATGAGGTGCTGAATCCACTGGTGAAAACCGCAATGTCCTATCTTTAACCGTTTAGGACATCGAGTAAAATGGAGAATAATTGATATTTAAAAATGTGATATATAAATATTTTATTCGTTTGTACCTTTATTAACTTTTGAGAGTAGACTTATAGGACTTATTTTATGTAAAATGAGGTGCTGAATCTACTGGTGAAAACCGCAATGTCCTATCTTTAACCGTTTAGGAGATCGAGTAAAATATTGAATAATAGATATTTAAAAATGTGATATATTAACATTTTTTTCGTTTGTACATTTATCAACTCATTAGAGTAGACATAAGACTTATTTTACGTAAAATGAGGTGCTGAATCCACTGGTGAGAACCGCAATGTCTTATCTTTAACCGTTTAGGAGATCGAGTAAAATCGAGAATAATAGATATTTAAAAATGTGATATATTAACATTTTTTTCGTTTGTACCTTTATCAACTCATCAGAGTAGACATAAGACTTATTTTACGTAAAATGAGGTGCTGAATCCTCTGGTGAGAACCGCAATGTCTTATCTTTAACCGTTTAGGAGATCGAGTAAAATCTAGAATAATAGATATTTAAAAATGTGATATAATAACATTTTTTTTTGTTTGTACCTTTATCAACTCATTAGAGAAGACATAAGACTTATTTTACGTAAAATGAGGTGCTGAATCCACTGGTGAAAACCGCAATGTCCTGTCTTTAGCTGTTTAGGAGATCGAGTAAAATGGAAAATAATAGATATTTAAAAATGTGATATATAACCATTATATACGTTTGTACCTTTATCAACTCTTTAGAGTAGACTTATAAGACTTATTTTATGTAAAATGAGGTGCTGAATCCACTGGTGAAAACCGCAATGTCCTATCTTTAACCGTTTAAGAGAAAGAGTAAAATGGAGAATAATATATATTTAAAAATGTGATATATAACCATTTTATTCGTTTGTACCTTTATCAACTCTTTAGAGTAGACTTATAAAATTATTTTATGTAAAATGAGGTGCTGAATCCACTGGTGAAAACCGCAATGTCTTATCTTTAACCGTTTAGGAGATCGAGTAAAATCGAGAATAATAGATATTTAAAAATGTGATATATTAGCATTTTTTTCGTTTGTACCTTAATCAACTTTTGAGAGTAGACTTATAAGACATATTTAATGTAAAATGAGGTGCTGAATCCACTGGTGAAAACCGCAATGTCCTATCTTTAACCGTTTAGGACATCGAGTAAAATGGAGAATATAAGATACTTAAAAATGTGATATATAAACCTTTTATTCGTTTGTACCTTTATCAACTTTTGAGAGTAGACTTATAAGACTTATTTTATGTAAAATGAGGTGCTGAATTCACTGGTGAAAACCGCAATGTCCTATCTTTAACCGTTTAGGTGATCGAGTAAAATGGAGAATAATAGATATTTAAAAATGTGATATATAAACATTTTATTCGTTTGTACCTTTATCAACTTTTGAAAGTAGACTTATAAGACTTATTTTATGTAAAATGAGGTGCTGAATCCACTGGTGAAAACCGCAATGTCCTATCTATAACCGTTTAGGTGATCGAGTAAAAAGGGGAATATTAGGTATTTAAAAATGTGATATATAAACCTTTTATTCGTTTGTACCTTTATCAACTTTTGAGAGTAGACTTATAAGACTTATTTTTTGAAAAATGAGGTGCTGAATACACTGGTGAAAACCGCAATGTCCTATCTATAACCGTTTAGGTGATCGAGTAAAAAGGGAGAATATTAGATATTTAAAAATGTGATATATAAACCTTTTATTCGTTTGTACCTTTATCACCTTTTGAGAGTAGACTTATAAGACTTATTTTATGTAAAATGAGGTGCTGAATCCACTGGTGAAAACCGCAATGTCCTATCTTTAACCGTTTAGGACATCGAGTAAAATGGAGAATATTAGATACTTAAAAATGTGATATATTAACATTTTTTTCGTTTGTACCTTTATCAACTCTTTAGAGTAGACTTATAAGACTTATTTTATGTAAAATGAGGTGCTGAATCCACTGGTGAAAACCGCAATGTCCTATCTTTAACCGTTTAGGACATCGAGTAAAATGGAGAATAATTGATATTTAAAAATGTGATATATAAATATTTTATTCGTTTGTACCTTTATTAACTTTTGAGAGTAGACTTATAGGACTTATTTTATGTAAAATGAGGTGCTGAATCTACTGGTGAAAACCGCAATGTCCTATCTTTAACCGTTTAGGAGATCGAGTAAAATATTGAATAATAGATATTTAAAAATGTGATATATTAACATTTTTTTCGTTTGTACATTTATCAACTCATTAGAGTAGACATAAGACTTATTTTACGTAAAATGAGGTGCTGAATCCACTGGTGAGAACCGCAATGTCTTATCTTTAACCGTTTAGGAGATCGAGTAAAATCGAGAATAATAGATATTTAAAAATGTGATATATTAACATTTTTTTCGTTTGTACCTTTATCAACTCATCAGAGTAGACATAAGACTTATTTTACGTAAAATGAGGTGCTGAATCCTCTGGTGAGAACCGCAATGTCTTATCTTTAACCGTTTAGGAGATCGAGTAAAATCTAGAATAATAGATATTTAAAAATGTGATATAATAACATTTTTTTTTGTTTGTACCTTTATCAACTCATTAGAGAAGACATAAGACTTATTTTACGTAAAATGAGGTGCTGAATCCACTGGTGAAAACCGCAATGTCCTGTCTTTAGCTGTTTAGGAGATCGAGTAAAATGGAAAATAATAGATATTTAAAAATGTGATATATAACCATTATATACGTTTGTACCTTTATCAACTCTTTAGAGTAGACTTATAAGACTTATTTTATGTAAAATGAGGTGCTGAATCCACTGGTGAAAACCGCAATGTCCTATCTTTAACCGTTTAAGAGAAAGAGTAAAATGGAGAATAATATATATTTAAAAATGTGATATATAACCATTTTATTCGTTTGTACCTTTATCAACTCTTTAGAGTAGACTTATAAAATTATTTTATGTAAAATGAGGTGCTGAATCCACTAGTGAAAACCGCAATGTCCTATATTTAACCGTTTAGGAGATCGAGTAAAATGGAGAATAATAGATATTTAAAAATGTGATATATTAACATTTTTTTCGTTTGTACCTTTATCAACTCTTTAGAGTAGACTTATAAGACTTATTTTATGTAAAATGAGGTGCTGAATCCACTGGTGAAAACCGCCATGTCCTATCTTTAACCGTTTAGGACATCGAGTAAAATGAAGAATAATTGATATTTAAAAATGTGATATATAAATATTTTATTCGTTTGTACCTTTATTAACTTTTGAGAGTAGACTTATAGGACTTATTTTATGTAAAATGAGGTGCTGAATCTACTGGTGAAAACCGCAATGTCCTATCTTTAACCGTTTAGGAGATCGAGTAAAATATAAAATAATAGATATTTAAAAATGTGATATATTAACATTTTTTTCGTTTGTCCCTTTTCAACTCTTTAGAGTAGAATTATAAGACTTATTTCATGTAAAATGTGGTGCTGAATCCACTAGTGAAAACCGCAATGTCCTATCTTTAACCGTTTAGGAGATCGAGTAAAATGGAGAATAATAGATATTTAAAAATGTGATATATTAACATTTTTTTCGTTTGTACATTTATCAACTCATTAGAGTAGACATAAGACTTATTTTACGTAAAATGAGGTGCTGAATCCACTGGTGAAAACCGCAATGTCTTATCTTTAACCGTTTAGGAGATCGAGTAAAATCGAGAATAATAGATATTTAAAAATGTGATATATTAGCATTTTTTTCGTTTGTACCTTTATCAACTTTTGAGAGTAGACTAATAAGACATATTTAATGTAAAATGAGGTGCTGAATCCACTGGTGAAAACCGCAATGTCCTATCTTTAACCGTTTAGGACATCGAGTAAAATGGAGAATATAAGATACTTAAAAATGTGATATATAAACCTTTTATTCGTTTGTACCTTTATCAACTTTTGAGAGTAGACTTATAAGACTTATTTTATGTGAAATGAGGTGCTGAATTCACTGGTGAAAACCGCAATGTCCTATCTTTAACCGTTTAGGTGATCGAGTAAAATGGAGAATAATAGATATTTAAAAATGTGATATATAAACATTTTATTCGTTTGTACCTTTATCAACTTTTGAGAGTAGACTTATAAGACTTATTTTATGTAAAATGAGGTGCTGAATCCACTGGTGAAAACCGCAATGTCCTATCTATAACCGTTTAGGTGATCGAGTAAAAAGGGGAATATTAGGTATTTAAAAATGTGATATATAAACCTTTTATTCGTTTGTACCTTTATCAACTTTTGAGAGTAGACTTATAAGACTTATTTTTTGAAAAATGAGGTGCTGAATACACTGGTGAAAACCGCAATGTCCTATCTATAACCGTTTAGGTGATCGAGTAAAAAGGGAGAATATTAGATATTTAAAAATGTGATATATAAACCTTTTATTCGTTTGTACCTTTATCACCTTTTGAGAGTAGACTTATAAGACTTATTTTATGTAAAATGAGGTGCTGAATCCACTGGTGAAAACCGCAATGTCCTATCTATAACCGTTTAGGTGATCGAGTAAAAAGGGGAATATTAGGTATTTAAAAATGTGATATATAAACCTTTTAATCGTTTGTACCTTTATCAACTTTTGAGAGTAGACTTATAAGACTTATTTTTTGAAAAATGAGGTGCTGAATACACTGGTGAAAACCGCAATGTCCTATCTTTAACCGTTTAGGACATCGAGTAAAATGAAGAATAATTGATATTTAAAAATGTGATATATAAATATTTTATTCGTTTGTACCTTTATTAACTTTTGAGAGTAGACTTATAGGACTTATTTTATGTAAAATGAGGTGCTGAATCTACTGGTGAAAACCGCAATGTCCTATCTTTAACCGTTTAGGAGATCGAGTAAAATATAAAATAATAGATATTTAAAAATGTGATATATTAACATTTTTTTCGTTTGTCCCTTTTCAACTCTTTAGAGTAGAATTATAAGACTTATTTCATGTAAAATGTGGTGCTGAATCCACTAGTGAAAACCGCAATGTCCTATCTTTAACCGTTTAGGAGATCGAGTAAATTGAAGAATAATAGATATTTAAAAATGTGATATATTTACATTTTTTTCGTTTGTACATTTATCAACTCATTAGAGTAGACATAAGACTTATTTTACGTAAAATGAGGTGCTGAATCCACTGGTGAAAACCGCAATGTCTTATCTTTAACCGTTTAGGAGATCGAGTAAAATCGAGAATAATAGATATTTAAAAATGTGATATATTAGCATTTTTTTCGTTTGTACCTTTATCAACTTTTGAGAGTAGACTTATAAGACTTATTTAATGTAAAATGAGGTGCTGAATCCACTGGTGAAAACCGCAATGTCCTATCTTTAACCGTTTAGGACATCGAGTAAAATGGAGAATATAAGATACTTAAAAATGTGATATATAAACCTTTTATTCGTTTGTACCTTTATCAACTTTTGAGAGTAGACTTATAAGACTTATTTTATGTAAAATGAGGTGCTGAATTCACTGGTGAAAACCGCAATGTCCTATCTTTAACCGTTTAGGTGATCGAGTAAAATGGAGAATAATAGATATTTAAAAATGTGATATATTAACATTTTTTTCGTTTGTACCTTTATCAACTCTTTAGAGTAGACTTATAAGACTTATTTTATGTAAAATGAGGTGCTGAATCCACTGGTGAAAACCGCAATGTCCTATCTATAACCGTTTAGGTGATCGAGTAAAAAGGGAGAATATAAGATATTTAAAAATGTGATATATTAACCTTTTATTCGTTTGTACCTTTATCAACTTTTGAGAGTAGACTTATAAGACTTATTTTATGTAAAATGAGGTGCTGAATCCACTGGTGAAAACCGCAATGTCCTATCTTTAACCGTTTAGGACATCGAGTAAAATGGAGAATATTAGATACTTAAAAATGTGATATATAAACCTTTTATTCGTTTGTACCTTTAACAACTTTTGAGAGTAGACTTATAAGACTTATTTTTTGTAAAATGAGGTGCTGAATCTACTGGTAAAAACCGCAATGTCCTGTCTTTGACCGTTTAGGAGATCGAGTAAAATGGAGAATAATAGATATTTAAAAATGTCATAAATAAACATTTTATTCGTTTGTACCTTTATCAACTTTTAAGAGTAGACTTAGAGCACTTATTTTATGTAAAATGAGGTGCTGAATCCACTGGTAAAAACCGCAATGTCCTATATTTAACCGTTTAAGAGAAAGAGTAAAATGGAGAATAATATATATTTAAAAATGTGATATATAACCATTTTATCCGTTTGTACCTTTATCAACTTTTAAGAGTAGACTTATAGGACTTATTTTATGTAAAATGAGCTGCTGAATCCAGTGGTGAAAACCGCAATGTCCTATCTTTGACCGTTTAGGTCATCGAATAAAATGGAGAATAATAGATATTCAAAAATGTGATATATAACCATTTTATTCGTTTGTACCTTTATCAACTTTTGAGAGTAGACTTATAGAACTTATTTTATGTAAAATGAGGTGCTGAATCCACTGGTGAAAACCGCAAAGTCCTATCTTTAACCGTTTAGGACATCGAGTAAACTGGAGAATAATAGATATTTAAAAATGTGATATATAAACATTTTATTCGGTTGTACCTCTATCAACTCTTGAGAGTAGACTTATAGGACTTATTTTATGTAAAATAAGGTGCTGAATCCACTGGTAAAAACCGCAATGTCCTATCTTTAACCGTTTAGGAGATCGAGTAAAATATAGAATAATAGATATTTAAAAATGTGATATATTAACATTTTTTTCGTTTGTACATTTATCAACTCATTAGAGTAGACATAAGACTTATTTTACGTAAAATGAGGTGCTGAATCCACTGGTGAAAACCGCAATGTCTTATCTTTAACCGTTTAGGAGATCGAGTAAAATCGAGAATAATAGATATTTAAAAATGTGATATATTAACATTTTTTTCGTTTGTACCTTTATCAACTCATCAGAGTAGACATAAGACTTATTTTACGTAAAATGAGGTGCTGAATCCACTGGTGAAAACCGCAATGTCTTATCTTTAACCGTTTAGGAGATCGAGTAAAATCGAGAATAATAGATATTTAAAAATGTGATATAATAACATTTTTTTTTGTTTGTACCTTTATCAACTCATTAGAGAAGACATAAGACTTATTTTACGTAAAATGAGGTGCTGAATCCACTGGTGAAAACCGCAATGTCCTGTCTTTAGCTGTTTAGGAGATCGAGTAAAATGGAAAATAATAGATATTTAAAAATGTGATATATAACCATTATATACGTTTGTACCTTTATCAACTCTTTAGAGTAGACTTATAAGACTTATTTTATGTAAAATGAGGTGCTGAATCCACTGGTGAAAACCGCAATGTCCTATCTTTAACCGTTTAAGAGAAAGAGTAAAATGGAGAATAATATATATTTAAAAATGTGATATATAACCATTTTATTCGTTTGTACCTTTATCAACTCTTTAGAGTAGACTTATAAAATTATTTTATGTAAAATGAGGTGCTGAATCCACTAGTGAAAACCGCAATGTCCTATATTTAACCGTTTAGGAGATCGAGTAAAATGGAGAATAATAGATATTTAAAAATGTGATATATTAACATTTTTTTCGTTTGTACCTTTATCAACTCTTTAGAGTAGACTTATAAGACTTATTTTATGTAAAATGAGGTGCTGAATCCACTGGTGAAAACCGCCATGTCCTATCTTTAACCGTTTAGGACATCGAGTAAAATGAAGAATAATTGATATTTAAAAATGTGATATATAAATATTTTATTCGTTTGTACCTTTATTAACTTTTGAGAGTAGACTTATAGGACTTATTTTATGTAAAATGAGGTGCTGAATCTACTGGTGAAAACCGCAATGTCCTATCTTTAACCGTTTAGGAGATCGAGTAAAATATAAAATAATAGATATTTAAAAATGTGATATATTAACATTTTTTTCGTTTGTCCCTTTTCAACTCTTTAGAGTAGAATTATAAGACTTATTTCATGTAAAATGTGGTGCTGAATCCACTAGTGAAAACCGCAATGTCCTATCTTTAACCGTTTAGGAGATCGAGTAAAATGGAGAATAATAGATATTTAAAAATGTGATATATTAACATTTTTTTCGTTTGTACATTTATCAACTCATTAGAGTAGACATAAGACTTATTTTACGTAAAATGAGGTGCTGAATCCACTGGTGAAAACCGCAATGTCTTATCTTTAACCGTTTAGGAGATCGAGTAAAATCGAGAATAATAGATATTTAAAAATGTGATATATTAGCATTTTTTTCGTTTGTACCTTTATCAACTTTTGAGAGTAGACTTATAAGACATATTTAATGTAAAATGAGGTGCTGAATCCACTGGTGAAAACCGCAATGTCCTATCTTTAACCGTTTAGGACATCGAGTAAAATGGAGAATATAAGATACTTAAAAATGTGATATATAAACCGTTTATTCGTTTGTACCTTTATCAACTTTTGAGAGTAGACTTATAAGACTTATTTTATGTAAAATGAGGTGCTGAATTCACTGGTGAAAACCGCAATGTCCTATCTTTAACCGTTTAGGTGATCGAGTAAAATGGAGAATAATAGATATTTAAAAATGTGATATATAAACATTTTATTCGTTTGTACCTTTATCAACTTTTGAGAGTAGACTTATAAGACTTATTTTATGTAAAATGAGGTGCTGAATCCACTGGTGAAAACCGCAATGTCCTATCTATAACCGTTTAGGTGATCGAGTAAAAAGGGGAATATTAGGTATTTAAAAATGTGATATATAAACCTTTTATTCGTTTGTACCTTTATCAACTTTTGAGAGTAGACTTATAAGACTTATTTTTTGAAAAATGAGGTGCTGAATACACTGGTGAAAACCGCAATGTCCTATCTATAACCGTTTAGGTGATCGAGTAAAAAGGGAGAATATTAGATATTTAAAAATGTGATATATAAACCTTTTATTCGTTTGTACCTTTATCACCTTTTGAGAGTAGACTTATAAGACTTATTTTATGTAAAATGAGGTGCTGAATCCACTGGTGAAAACCGCAATGTCCTATCTATAACCGTTTAGGTGATCGAGTAAAAAGGGGAATATTAGGTATTTAAAAATGTGATATATAAACCTTTTATTCGTTTGTACCTTTATCAACTTTTGAGAGTAGACTTATAAGACTTATTTTTTGAAAAATGAGGTGCTGAATACACTGGTGAAAACCGCAATGTCCTATCTATAACCGTTTAGGTGATCGAGTAAAAAGGGAGAATATTAGATATTTAAAAATGTGATATATAAACCTTTTATTCGTTTGTACCTTTATCACCTTTTGAGAGTAGACTTATAAGACTTATTTTATGTAAAATGAGGTGCTGAATCCACTGGTGAAAACCGCAATGTCCTATCTTTAACCGTTTAGGACATCGAGTAAAATGGAGAATATTAGATACTTAAAAATGTGATATATTAACATTTTTTTCGTTCGTACTTTTATCAACTTTTGAGAGTAGACTTATAGAACTTATTTTATGTAAAATGAGGTGCTGAATCCACTGGTGAAAACCGCAAAGTCCTATCTTTAACCGTTTAGGACATCGAGTAAACTGGAGAATAATAGATATTTAAAAATGTGATATATAAACATTTTATTCGGTTGTACCTCTATCAACTCTTGAGAGTAGACTTATAGGACTTATTTTATGTAAAATAAGGTGCTGAATCCACTGGTAAAAACCGCAATGTCCTATCTTTAACCGTTTAGGAGATCGAGTAAAATATAGAATAATAGATATTTAAAAATGTGATATATTAACATTTTTTTCGTTTGTACATTTATCAACTCATTAGAGTAGACATAAGACTTATTTTACGTAAAATGAGGTGCTGAATCCACTGGTGAAAACCGCAATGTCTTATCTTTAACCGTTTAGGAGATCGAGTAAAATCGAGAATAATAGATATTTAAAAATGTGATATATTAACATTTTTTTCGTTTGTACCTTTATCAACTCATCAGAGTAGACATAAGACTTATTTTACGTAAAATGAGGTGCTGAATCCACTGGTGAGAACCGCAATGTCTTATCTTTAACCGTTTAGGAGATCGAGTAAAATCGAGAATAATAGATATTTAAAAATGTGATATAATAACATTTTTTTTTGTTTGTACCTTTATCAACTCATTAGAGAAGACATAAGACTTATTTTACGTAAAATGAGGTGCTGAATCCACTGGTGAAAACCGCAATGTCCTGTCTTTAGCTGTTTAGGAGATCGAGTAAAATGGAAAATAATAGATATTTAAAAATGTGATATATAACCATTATATACGTTTGTACCTTTATCAACTCTTTAGAGTAGACTTATAAGACTTATTTTATGTAAAATGAGGTGCTGAATCCACTGGTGAAAACCGCAATGTCCTATCTTTAACCGTTTAAGAGAAAGAGTAAAATGGAGAATAATATATATTTAAAAATGTGATATATAACCATTTTATTCGTTTGTACCTTTATCAACTCTTTAGAGTAGACTTATAAAATTATTTTATGTAAAATGAGGTGCTGAATCCACTAGTGAAAACCGCAATGTCCTATATTTAACCGTTTAGGAGATCGAGTAAAATGGAGAATAATAGATATTTAAAAATGTGATATATTAACATTTTTTTCGTTTGTACCTTTATCAACTCTTTAGAGTAGACTTATAAGACTTATTTTATGTAAAATGAGGTGCTGAATCCACTGGTGAAAACCGCCATGTCCTATCTTTAACCGTTTAGGACATCGAGTAAAATGAAGAATAATTGATATTTAAAAATGTGATATATAAATATTTTATTCGTTTGTACCTTTATTAACTTTTGAGAGTAGACTTATAGGACTTATTTTATGTAAAATGAGGTGCTGAATCTACTGGTGAAAACCGCAATGTCCTATCTTTAACCGTTTAGGAGATCGAGTAAAATATAAAATAATAGATATTTAAAAATGTGATATATTAACATTTTTTTCGTTTGTCCCTTTTCAACTCTTTAGAGTAGAATTATAAGACTTATTTCATGTAAAATGTGGTGCTGAATCCACTAGTGAAAACCGCAATGTCCTATCTTTAACCGTTTAGGAGATCGAGTAAAATGGAGAATAATAGATATTTAAAAATGTGATATATTAACATTTTTTTCGTTTGTACATTTATCAACTCATTAGAGTAGACATAAGACTTATTTTACGTAAAATGAGGTGCTGAATCCACTGGTGAAAACCGCAATGTCTTATCTTTAACCGTTTAGGAGATCGAGTAAAATCGAGAATAATAGATATTTAAAAATGTGATATATTAGCATTTTTTTCGTTTGTACCTTTATCAACTTTTGAGAGTAGACTTATAAGACATATTTAATGTAAAATGAGGTGCTGAATCCACTGGTGAAAACCGCAATGTCCTATCTTTAACCGTTTAGGACATCGAGTAAAATGGAGAATATAAGATACTTAAAAATGTGATATATAAACCGTTTATTCGTTTGTACCTTTATCAACTTTTGAGAGTAGACTTATAAGACTTATTTTATGTAAAATGAGGTGCTGAATTCACTGGTGAAAACCGCAATGTCCTATCTTTAACCGTTTAGGTGATCGAGTAAAATGGAGAATAATAGATATTTAAAAATGTGATATATAAACATTTTATTCGTTTGTACCTTTATCAACTTTTGAGAGTAGACTTATAAGACTTATTTTATGTAAAATGAGGTGCTGAATCCACTGGTGAAAACCGCAATGTCCTATCTATAACCGTTTAGGTGATCGAGTAAAAAGGGGAATATTAGGTATTTAAAAATGTGATATATAAACCTTTTATTCGTTTGTACCTTTATCAACTTTTGAGAGTAGACTTATAAGACTTATTTTTTGAAAAATGAGGTGCTGAATACACTGGTGAAAACCGCAATGTCCTATCTATAACCGTTTAGGTGATCGAGTAAAAAGGGAGAATATTAGATATTTAAAAATGTGATATATAAACCTTTTATTCGTTTGTACCTTTATCACCTTTTGAGAGTAGACTTATAAGACTTATTTTATGTAAAATGAGGTGCTGAATCCACTGGTGAAAACCGCAATGTCCTATCTATAACCGTTTAGGTGATCGAGTAAAAAGGGGAATATTAGGTATTTAAAAATGTGATATATAAACCTTTTATTCGTTTGTACCTTTATCAACTTTTGAGAGTAGACTTATAAGACTTATTTTTTGAAAAATGAGGTGCTGAATACACTGGTGAAAACCGCAATGTCCTATCTATAACCGTTTAGGTGATCGAGTAAAAAGGGAGAATATTAGATATTTAAAAATGTGATATATAAACCTTTTATTCGTTTGTACCTTTATCACCTTTTGAGAGTAGACTTATAAGACTTATTTTATGTAAAATGAGGTGCTGAATCCACTGGTGAAAACCGCAATGTCCTATCTTTAACCGTTTAGGACATCGAGTAAAATGGAGAATAATTGATATTTAAAAATGTGATATATAAATATTTTATTCGTTTGTACCTTTATTAACTTTTGAGAGTAGACTTATAGGACTTATTTTATGTAAAATGAGGTGCTGAATCTACTGGTGAAAACCGCAATGTCCTATCTTTAACCGTTTAGGAGATCGAGTAAAATATTGAATAATAGATATTTAAAAATGTGATATATTAACATTTTTTTCGTTTGTACATTTATCAACTCATTAGAGTAGACATAAGACTTATTTTACGTAAAATGAGGTGCTGAATCCACTGGTGAGAACCGCAATGTCTTATCTTTAACCGTTTAGGAGATCGAGTAAAATCGAGAATAATAGATATTTAAAAATGTGATATATTAACATTTTTTTCGTTTGTACCTTTATCAACTCATCAGAGTAGACATAAGACTTATTTTACGTAAAATGAGGTGCTGAATCCACTGGTGAGAACCGCAATGTCTTATCTTTAACCGTTTAGGAGATCGAGTAAAATCGAGAATAATAGATATTTAAAAATGTGATATAATAACATTTTTTTTTGTTTGTACCTTTATCAACTCATTAGAGAAGACATAAGACTTATTTTACGTAAAATGAGGTGCTGAATCCACAGGTGAAAACCGCAATGTCCTGTCTTTAGCTGTTTAGGAGATCGAGTAAAATGGAAAATAATAGATATTTAAAAATGTGATATATAACCATTATATACGTTTGTACCTTTATCAACTCTTTAGAGTAGACTTATAAGACTTATTTTATGTAAAATGAGGTGCTGAATCCACTGGTGAAAACCGCAATGTCCTATCTTTAACCGTTTAAGAGAAAGAGTAAAATGGAGAATAATATATATTTAAAAATGTGATATATAACCATTTTATTCGTTTGTACCTTTATCAACTCTTTAGAGTAGACTTATAAAATTATTTTATGTAAAATGAGGTGCTGAATCCACTAGTGAAAACCGCAATGTCCTATATTTAACCGTTTAGGAGATCGAGTAAAATGGAGAATAATAGATATTTAAAAATGTGATATATTAACATTTTTTTCGTTTGTACCTTTATCAACTCTTTAGAGTAGACTTATAAGACTTATTTTATGTAAAATGAGGTGCTGATTCCACTGGTGAAAACCGCCATGTCCTATCTTTAACCGTTTAGGACATCGAGTAAAATGAAGAATAATTGATATTTAAAAATGTGATATATAAATATTTTATTCGTTTGTACCTTTATTAACTTTTGAGAGTAGACTTATAGGACTTATTTTATGTAAAATGAGGTGCTGAATCTACTGGTGAAAACCGCAATGTCCTATCTTTAACCGTTTAGGAGATCGAGTAAAATATAAAATAATAGATATTTAAAAATGTGATATATTAACATTTTTTTCGTTTGTCCCTTTTCAACTCTTTAGAGTAGAATTATAAGACTTATTTCATGTAAAATGTGGTGCTGAATCCACTAGTGAAAACCGCAATGTCCTATCTTTAACCGTTTAGGAGATCGAGTAAAATGGAGAATAATAGATATTTAAAAATGTGATATATTAACATTTTTTTCGTTTGTACATTTATCAACTCATTAGAGAAGACATAAGACTTATTTTACGTAAAATGAGGTGCTGAATCCACTGGTGAAAACCGCAATGTCTTATCTTTAACCGTTTAGGAGATCGAGTAAAATCGAGAATAATAGATATTTAAAAATGTGATATATTAGCATTTTTTTCGTTTGTACCTTTATCAACTTTTGAGAGTAGACTTATAAGACATATTTAATGTAAAATGAGGTGCTGAATCCACTGGTGAAAACCGCAATGTCCTATCTTTAACCGTTTAGGACATCGAGTAAAATGGAGAATATAAGATACTTAAAAATGTGATATATAAACCTTTTATTCGTTTGTACCTTTATCAACTTTTGAGAGTAGACTTATAAGACTTATTTTATGTGAAATGAGGTGCTGAATTCACTGGTGAAAACCGCAATGTCCTATCTTTAACCGTTTAGGTGATCGAGTAAAATGGAGAATAATAGATATTTAAAAATGTGATATATAAACATTTTATTCGTTTGTACCTTTATCAACTTTTGAGAGTAGACTTATAAGACTTATTTTATGTAAAATGAGGTGCTGAATCCACTGGTGAAAACCGCAATGTCCTATCTATAACCGTTTAGGTGATCGAGTAAAAAGGGGAATATTAGGTATTTAAAAATGTGATATATAAACCTTTTATTCGTTTGTACCTTTATCAACTTTTGAGAGTAGACTTATAAGACTTATTTTTTGAAAAATGAGGTGCTGAATACACTGGTGAAAACCGCAATGTCCTATCTATAACCGTTTAGGTGATCGAGTAAAAAGGGAGAATATTAGATATTTAAAAATGTGATATATAAACCTTTTATTCGTTTGTACCTTTATCACCTTTTGAGAGTAGACTTATAAGACTTATTTTATGTAAAATGAGGTGCTGAATCCACTGGTGAAAACCGCAATGTCCTATCTATAACCGTTTAGGTGATCGAGTAAAAAGGGGAATATTAGGTATTTAAAAATGTGATATATAAACCTTTTAATCGTTTGTACCTTTATCAACTTTTGAGAGTAGACTTATAAGACTTATTTTTTGAAAAATGAGGTGCTGAATACACTGGTGAAAACCGCAATGTCCTATCTTTAACCGTTTAGGACATCGAGTAAAATGAAGAATAATTGATATTTAAAAATGTGATATATAAATATTTTATTCGTTTGTACCTTTATTAACTTTTGAGAGTAGACTTATAGGACTTATTTTATGTAAAATGAGGTGCTGAATCTACTGGTGAAAACCGCAATGTCCTATCTTTAACCGTTTAGGAGATCGAGTAAAATATAAAATAATAGATATTTAAAAATGTGATATATTAACATTTTTTTCGTTTGTCCCTTTTCAACTCTTTAGAGTAGAATTATAAGACTTATTTCATGTAAAATGTGGTGCTGAATCCACTAGTGAAAACCGCAATGTCCTATCTTTAACCGTTTAGGAGATCGAGTAAAATGAAGAATAATAGATATTTAAAAATGTGATATATTAACATTTTTTTCGTTTGTACATTTATCAACTCATTAGAGTAGACATAAGACTTATTTTACGTAAAATGAGGTGCTGAATCCACTGGTGAAAACCGCAATGTCTTATCTTTAACCGTTTAGGAGATCGAGTAAAATCGAGAATAATAGATATTTAAAAATGTGATATATTAGCATTTTTTTCGTTTGTACCTTTATCAACTTTTGAGAGTAGACTTATAAGACTTATTTAATGTAAAATGAGGTGCTGAATCCACTGGTGAAAACCGCAATGTCCTATCTTTAACCGTTTAGGACATCGAGTAAAATGGAGAATATAAGATACTTAAAAATGTGATATATAAACCTTTTATTCGTTTGTACCTTTATCAACTTTTGAGAGTAGACTTATAAGACTTATTTTATGTAAAATGAGGTGCTGAATTCACTGGTGAAAACCGCAATGTCCTATCTTTAACCGTTTAGGTGATCGAGTAAAATGGAGAATAATAGATATTTAAAAATGTGATATATAAACATTTTATTCGTTTGTACCTTTATCAACTTTTGAGAGTAGACTTATAAGACTTATTTTATGTAAAATGAGGTGCTGAATCCACTGGTGAAAACCGCAATGTCCTATCTATAACCGTTTAGGTGATCGAGTAAAAAGGGGAATATTAGGTATTTAAAAATGTGATATATAAACCTTTTATTCGTTTGTACCTTTATCAACTTTTGAGAGTAGACTTATAAGACTTATTTTTTGAAAAATGAGGTGCTGAATACACTGGTGAAAACCGCAATGTCCTATCTATAACCGTTTAGGTGATCGAGTAAAAAGGGAGAATATTAGATATTTAAAAATGTGATATATAAACCTTTTATTCGTTTGTACCTTTATCACCTTTTGAGAGTAGACTTATAAGACTTATTTTATGTAAAATGAGGTGCTGAATCCACTGGTGAAAACCGCAATGTCCTATCTTTAACCGTTTAGGACATCGAGTAAAATGGAGAATATTAGATACTTAAAAATGTGATATATAAACCTTTTATTCGTTTGTATCTTTATCAACTTTTGAGAGTAGACTTATAAGACCTATTTTTTGTAAAATGAGGTGCTGAATCCACTGGTGAAAACCGCAATGTCCTATCTTTAACCGTTTAGGAGATCGAGTAAAATATAGAATAATAGATATTTAAAAATGTGATATATTAACATTTTTTTCGTTTGTCCCTTTTCAACTCTTTAGAGTAGAATTATAAGACTTATTTTATGTGAAATGAGGTGCTGAATCCACTAGTGAAAACCGCAATGTCCTATCTTTAACCGTTTAGGAGATCGAGAAAAATGGAGAATAATAGATATTTAAAAATGTGATATATTAACATTTTTTTCGTTTGTACCTTTATCAACTCATTAGAGTAGACATAAGACTTATTTTACGTTAAATGAGGTGCTGAATCCACTGGTGAAAACCGCAATGTCTTATCTTTAACCGTTTAGGAGTTTGAGTAAAATATAGAATAATAGATATTTAAAAATGTGATATATTAACATTTTTTTCGTTTGTCCCTTTTCAACTCTTTAGATTAGACTAATAAGACTTATTTTATGTAAAATGAGGTGCTGAATCCACTGATGAAAACCGCAATGTCCTATATTTAACCGTTTAGGACATCGAGTAAAATGGAGAATAATTGATATTTAAAAATGTGATATATTAACATTTTTTTCGTTTGTACCTTTATCAACTCTTTAGAGTAGACTTATAAGACTTATTTTATGTAAAATGAGGTGCTGAATCCACTGGTGAAAACCGCAATGTCCTATCTATAACCATTTAGGAGATCGAGTAAAATGGAGAATAATAGATATTTAAAAATGTGATATATAAACATTTTATTCGTTTGTACCTTTATTAACTTTTGAGAGTAGACTTTTAGGACTTATTTTATGTAAAATGAGGTGCTGAATCTACTGGTGAAAACCGCAATGTCCTATCTTTAACCGTTTAAGAGAAAGAGTAAAATGGAGAATAATATATATTTAAAAATGTGATATATAACCATTTTATTCGTTTGTACCTTTATCAACTCTTTAGAGTAGACTTATAAAATTATTTTATGTAAAATGAGGTGCTGAATCCACTAGTGAAAACCGCAATGTCCTATATTTAACCGTTTAGGACATCGAGTAAAATATAGAATAATAGATATTTAAAAATGTGATATATTAACATTTTTTTCGTTTGTCCCTTTATCAACACTTTAGAGTAGACTTATAAGACTTATTTTATGTAAAATGAGGTGCTGAATCCACTGGTGAAAACCGCAATGTCCTATCTTTAACCGTTTAGGACATCGAGTAAAATGAAGAATAATTGATATTTAAAAATGTGATATATAAACATTTTATTCGTTTGTACCTTTATCAACACTTTAGAGTAGACTTATAAGACTTATTTTATGTAAAATGAGGTGCTGAATCCACTGGTGAAAACCGCAATGTCCTATCTATAACCGTTTAGGAGATCGAGTAAAATGGAGAGTAATAGATATTTAAAAATGTGATATATTAACATTTTTTTCGTTTGTACCTTTATCAACTCTTTAGAGTAGACTTATAAGACTTATTTTATGTAAAATGAGGTGCTGAATCCACTGGTGAAAACCGCAATGTCCTATCTATAACCATTTAGGAGATCGAGTAAAATGGAGAATAATAGATATTTAAAAATGTGATATATTAACATTTTTTTCGTTTGTACCTTTATCAACTCTTTAAAGTAGACTTATAAGACTTATTTTATGTAAAATGAGGTGCTGAATCCACTGGTGAAAACCGCAATGTCCTATCTATAACCGTTTAGGTGATCGAGTAAAAAGGGAGAATATAAGATATTTAAAAATGTGATATATTAACCTTTTATTCGTTTGTACCTTTATCAACTTTTGAGAGTAGACTTATAAGACTTATTTTATGTAAAATGAGGTGCTGAATCCACTGGTGAAAACCGCAATGTCCTATCTTTAACCGTTTAGGACATCGAGTAAAATGGAGAATATTAGATACTTAAAAATGTGATATATAAACCTTTTATTCGTTTGTACCTTTATCAACTTTTGAGAGTAGACTTATAAGACTTATTTTTTGTAAAATGAGGTGCTGAATCTACTGGTGAAAACCGCAATGTCCTATCTTTCACCGTTTAGGAGATCGAGTAAAATATAGAATAATAGATATTTAAAAATGTGATATATTAACATTTTTTTCGTTTGTCCCTTTTCAACTCTTTAGATTAGAATTATAAGACTTATTTTATGTAAAATGAGGTGCTGAATCCACTAGTGAAAACCGCAATGTCCTATCTTTAACCGTTTAGGAGATCGAGAAAAATGGAGAATAATAGATATTTAAAAATGTGATATATTAACATTTTTTTCGTTTGTACCTTTATCAACTCATTAGAGTAGACATAAGACTTATTTTACGTTAAATGAGGTGCTGAATCCACTGGTGAAAACCGCAATGTCTTATCTTTAACCGTTTAGGAGTTTGAGTAAAATCGAGAATAATAGATATTTAAAAATGTGATATATTAACATTTTTTTCGTTTGTACCTTTATCAACTCTTTAGAGTAGACTTATAAGACTTATTTTATGTAAAATGAGGTGCTGAATCCACTGGTGAAAACCGCAATGTCCTATCTATAACCGTTTAGGAGATCGAGTAAAATGGAGAATAATAGATATTTAAAAATGTGATATATTAACATTTTTTTCGTTTGTACCTTTATCAACTCTTTAGAGTAGACTTATAAGACTTATTTTATGTAAAATGAGGTGCTGAATCCACTGGTGAAAACCGCAATGTCCCATCTATAACCGTTTAGGTGATCGAGTAAAATGGAGAATAATAGATATTTAAAAATGTGATATATTAACATTTTTTTCGTTTGTACCTTTATCAACTCTTTAGAGTAGACTTATAAGACTTATTTTATGTAAAATGAGGTGCTGAATCCACTGGTGAAAACCGCAATGTCCCATCTATAACCGTTTAGGTGATCGAGTAAAAAGGGAGAATATTAGATATTTAAAAATGTGATATATTAACCTTTTATTCGTTTGTACCTTTATCAACTTTTGAGAGTAGACTTATAAGACTTATTTTTTGTAAAATGAGGTGCTGAATCTACTGGTGAAAACCGCAATGTCCTATCTTTCACCGTTTAGGAGATCGAGTAAAATATAGAATAATAGATATTTAAAAATGTGATATATTAACATTTTTTTCGTTTGTCCCTTTTCAACTCTTTAGATTAGAATTATAAGACTTATTTTATGTAAAATGAGGTGCTGAATCCACTAGTGAAAACCGCAATGTCCTATCTTTAACCGTTTAGGAGATCGAGTAAAATGGAGAATAGTAGATATTTAAAAATGTGATATATTAACATTTTTTTCGTTTGTCCCTTTTCAACTCTTTAGATTAGAATTATAAGACTTATTTTACGTAAAATGAGGTGCTGAATCCACTGGTGAGAACCGCAATGTCTTATCATTAACCGTTTAGGAGATCGAGTAAAATCGAGAATAATAGATATTTAAAAATGTGATATATTAACATTTTTTTCGTTTGTACCTTTATCAACTCATTAGAGTAGACATAAGACTTATTTTACGTAAAATGAGGTGCTGAATCCACTGGTGAAAACCGCAATGTCCTGTCTTTAGCTGTTTAGGAAATCGAGTAAAATGGAAAATAATTGATATTTAAAAATGTGATATATAACCATTATATACGTTTGTACCTTTATCAACTCTTTAGAGTAGACTTATAAGACTTATTTTATGTAAAATGAGGTGCTGAATCCACTGGTGTAAACCGCAATGTCCTATCCTTAACCGTTTAAGAGAAAGAGTAAAATGGAGAATAATATATATTTAAAAATGTGATATATAACCATTTTATTCGTTTGTACCTTTATCAACTCTTTAGAGTAGACTTATAAAATTATTTTATGTAAAATGAGGTGGTGAATCCACTAGTGAAAACCGCAATGTCCTATATTTAACCGTTTAGGACATCGAGTAAAATGGAGAATAATTGATATTTAAAAATGTGATATATTAACATTTTTTTCGTTTGTACCTTTATCAACTCTTTAGAGTAGACTTATAAGACTTATTTTATGTAAAATGAGGTGCTGAATCCACTGATGAAAACCGCAATGTCCTATCTTTAACCGTTTAGGACATCGAGTAAAATGGACAATAATTGATATTTAAAAATGTGATATATAAACATTTTATTCGTTTGTACCTTTATTAACTTTTGAGAGTAGACTTTTAGGACTTATTTTATGTAAAATGAGGTGCTGAATCCACTGGTGAAAACCGCAATGTCCTATCTATAACCGTTTAGGTGATCGAGTAAAAAGGGGAATATTAGGTATTTAAAAATGTGATATATAAACCTTTTATTCGTTTGTACCTTTATCAACTTTTGAGAGTAGACTTATAAGACTTATTTTTTGAAAAATGAGGTGCTGAATACACTGGTGAAAACCGCAATGTCCTATCTATAACCGTTTAGGTGATCGAGTAAAAAGGGAGAATATTAGATATTTAAAAATGTGATATATAAACCTTTTATTCGTTTGTACCTTTATCACCTTTTGAGAGTAGACTTATAAGACTTATTTTATGTAAAATGAGGTGCTGAATCCACTGGTGAAAACCGCAATGTCCTATCTATAACCGTTTAGGTGATCGAGTAAAAAGGGGAATATTAGGTATTTAAAAATGTGATATATAAACCTTTTAATCGTTTGTACCTTTATCAACTTTTGAGAGTAGACTTATAAGACTTATTTTTTGAAAAATGAGGTGCTGAATACACTGGTGAAAACCGCAATGTCCTATCTTTAACCGTTTAGGACATCGAGTAAAATGAAGAATAATTGATATTTAAAAATGTGATATATAAATATTTTATTCGTTTGTACCTTTATTAACTTTTGAGAGTAGACTTATAGGACTTATTTTATGTAAAATGAGGTGCTGAATCTACTGGTGAAAACCGCAATGTCCTATCTTTAACCGTTTAGGAGATCGAGTAAAATATAAAATAATAGATATTTAAAAATGTGATATATTAACATTTTTTTCGTTTGTCCCTTTTCAACTCTTTAGAGTAGAATTATAAGACTTATTTCATGTAAAATGTGGTGCTGAATCCACTAGTGAAAACCGCAATGTCCTATCTTTAACCGTTTAGGAGATCGAGTAAAATGAAGAATAATAGATATTTAAAAATGTGATATATTAACATTTTTTTCGTTTGTACATTTATCAACTCATTAGAGTAGACATAAGACTTATTTTACGTAAAATGAGGTGCTGAATCCACTGGTGAAAACCGCAATGTCTTATCTTTAACCGTTTAGGAGATCGAGTAAAATCGAGAATAATAGATATTTAAAAATGTGATATATTAGCATTTTTTTCGTTTGTACCTTTATCAACTTTTGAGAGTAGACTTATAAGACTTATTTAATGTAAAATGAGGTGCTGAATCCACTGGTGAAAACCGCAATGTCCTATCTTTAACCGTTTAGGACATCGAGTAAAATGGAGAATATAAGATACTTAAAAATGTGATATATAAACCTTTTATTCGTTTGTACCTTTATCAACTTTTGAGAGTAGACTTATAAGACTTATTTTATGTAAAATGAGGTGCTGAATTCACTGGTGAAAACCGCAATGTCCTATCTTTAACCGTTTAGGTGATCGAGTAAAATGGAGAATAATAGATATTTAAAAATGTGATATATTAACATTTTTTTCGTTTGTACCTTTATCAACTCTTTAGAGTAGACTTATAAGACTTATTTTATGTAAAATGAGGTGCTGAATCCACTGGTGAAAACCGCAATGTCCTATCTATAACCGTTTAGGTGATAGAGTAAAAAGGGAGAATATAAGATATTTAAAAATGTGATATATTAACCTTTTATTCGTTTGTACCTTTATCAACTTTTGAGAGTAGACTTATAAGACTTATTTTATGTAAAATGAGGTGCTGAATCCACTGGTGAAAACCGCAATGTCCTATCTTTAACCGTTTAGGACATCGAGTAAAATGGAGAATATTAGATACTTAAAAATGTGATATATAAACCTTTTATTCGTTTGTACCTTTAACAACTTTTGAGAGTAGACTTATAAGACTTATTTTTTGTAAAATGAGGTGCTGAATCTACTGGTGAAAACCGCAATGTCCTATCTTTCACCGTTTAGGAGATCGAGTAAAATATAGAATAATAGATATTTAAAAATGTGATATATTAACATTTTTTTCGTTTGTCCCTTTTCAAGTCTTTAGATTAGAATTATAAGACTTATTTTATGTAAAATGAGGTGCTGAATCCACTAGTGAAAACCGCAATGTCCTATCTTTAACCGTTTAGGAGATCGAGTAAAATGGAGAATAATAGATATTTAAAAATGTGATATATCAACATTTTTTTCGTTTGTACCTTTATCAACTCATTAGAGTAGACATAAGACTTATTTTACGTAAAATGAGGTGCTAAATCCACTGGTGAAAACCGCAATGTCCTGTCTTTAGCTGTTTAGGAGATCGAGTAAAATGGAAAATAATTGATATTTAAAAATGTGATATATAACCATTATATACGTTTGTACCTTTATCAACTCTTTAGAGTAGACTTATAAGACTTATTTTATGTAAAATGAGGTGCTGAATCCACTGGTGTAAACCGCAATGTCCTATCTTTAACCGTTTAAGAGAAAGAGTAAAATGGAGACTAATATATATTTAAAAATGTGATATATAACCATTTTATTCGTTTGTACCTTTATCAACTCTTTAGAGTAGACTTATAAAATTATTTTATGTAAAATGAGGTGCTAAATCCACTAGTGAAAACCGCAATGTCCTATATTTAACCGTTTAGGAGATCGAGTAAAATGGAGAATAATAGATATTTAAAAATGTGATATATTAACATTTTTTTCGTTTGTACCTTTATCAACTCTTTAGAGTAGACTTATAAGACTTATTTTATGTAAAATGAGGTGCTGAATCCACTGGTGAAAACCGCAATGTCCTATCTTTAACCGTTTAGGACATCGAGTAAAATGGAGAATAATTGATATTTAAAAATGTGATATATAAATATTTTATTCGTTTGTACCTTTATTAACTTTTGAGAGTAGACTTATAGGACTTATTTTATGTAAAATGAGGTGCTGAATCAACTGGTGAAAACCGCAATGTCCTATCTTTAACCGTTTAGGAGATCGAGTAAAATATAGAATAATAGATATTTAAAAATGTGATATATTAACATTTTTTTCGTTTGTACATTTATCAACTCATTAGAGTAGACATAAGACTTATTTTACGTAAAATGAGGTGCTGAATCCACTGGTGAAAACCGCAATGTCTTATCTTTAACCGTTTAGGAGATCGAGTAAAATCGAGAATAATAGATATTTAAAAATGTGATATATTAACATTTTTTTCGTTTGTACCTTTATCAACTCATCAGAGTAGACATAAGACTTATTTTACGTAAAATGAGGTGCTGAATCCACTGGTGAGAACCGCAATGTCTTATCTTTAACCGTTTAGGAGATCGAGTAAAATCGAGAATAATAGATATTTAAAAATGTGATATAATAACATTTTTTTTTGTTTGTACCTTTATCAACTCATTAGAGAAGACATAAGACTTATTTTACGTAAAATGAGGTGCTGAATCCACTGGTGAAAACCGCAATGTCCTGTCTTTAGCTGTTTAGGAGATCGAGTAAAATGGAAAATAATAGATATTTAAAAATGTGATATATAACCATTATATACGTTTGTACCTTTATCAACTCTTTAGAGTAGACTTATAAGACTTATTTTATGTAAAATGAGGTGCTGAATCCACTGGTGAAAACCGCAATGTCCTATCTTTAACCGTTTAAGAGAAAGAGTAAAATGGAGAATAATATATATTTAAAAATGTGATATATAACCATTTTATTCGTTTGTACCTTTATCAACTCTTTAGAGTAGACTTATAAAATTATTTTATGTAAAATGAGGTGCTGAATCCACTAGTGAAAACCGCAATGTCCTATATTTAACCGTTTAGGAGATCGAGTAAAATGGAGAATAATAGATATTTAAAAATGTGATATATTAACATTTTTTTCGTTTGTACCTTTATCAACTCTGTAGAGTAGACTTATAAGACTTATTTTATGTAAAATGAGGTGCTGAATCCACTGGTGAAAACCGCCATGTCCTATCTTTAACCGTTTAGGACATCGAGTAAAATGAAGAATAATTGATATTTAAAAATGTGATATATAAATATTTTATTCGTTTGTACCTTTATTAACTTTTGAGAGTAGACTTATAGGACTTATTTTATGTAAAATGAGGTGCTGAATCTACTGGTGAAAACCGCAATGTCCTATCTTTAACCGTTTAGGAGATCGAGTAAAATATAAAATAATAGATATTTAAAAATGTGATATATTAACATTTTTTTCGTTTGTCCCTTTTCAACTCTTTAGAGTAGAATTATAAGACTTATTTCATGTAAAATGTGGTGCTGAATCCACTAGTGAAAACCGCAATGTCCTATCTTTAACCGTTTAGGAGATCGAGTAAAATGAAGAATAATAGACATTTAAAAATGTGATATATTAACATTTTTTTCGTTTGTACATTTATCAACTCATTAGAGTAGACATAAGACTTATTTTACGTAAAATGAGGTGCTGAATCCACTGGTGAAAACCGCAATGTCTTATCTTTAACCGTTTAGGAGATCGAGTAAAATCGAGAATAATAGATATTTAAAAATGTGATATATTAGCATTTTTTTCGTTTGTACCTTTATCAACTTTTGAGAGTAGACTTATAAGACTTATTTAATGTAAAATGAGGTGCTGAATCCACTGGTGAAAACCGCAATGTCCTATCTTTAACCGTTTAGGACATCGAGTAAAATGGAGAATATAAGATACTTAAAAATGTGATATATAAACCTTTTATTCGTTTGTACCTTTATCAACTTTTGAGAGTAGACTTATAAGACTTATTTTATGTAAAATGAGGTGCTGAATTCACTGGTGAAAACCGCAATGTCCTATCTTTAACCGTTTAGGTGATCGAGTAAAATGGAGAATAATAGATATTTAAAAATGTGATATATAAACATTTTATTCGTTTGTACCTTTATCAACTTTTGAGAGTAGACTTATAAGACTTATTTTATGTAAAATGAGGTGCTGAATCCACTGGTGAAAACCGCAATGTCCTATCTATAACCGTTTAGGTGATCGAGTAAAAAGGGGAATATTAGGTATTTAAAAATGTGATATATAAACCTTTTATTCGTTTGTACCTTTATCAACTTTTGAGAGTAGACTTATAAGACTTATTTTTTGAAAAATGAGGTGCTGAATACACTGGTGAAAACCGCAATGTCCTATCTATAACCGTTTAGGTGATCGAGTAAAAAGGGAGAATATTAGATATTTAAAAATGTGATATATAAACCTTTTATTCGTTTGTACCTTTATCACCTTTTGAGAGTAGACTTATAAGACTTATTTTATGTAAAATGAGGTGCTGAATCCACTGGTGAAAACCGCAATGTCCTATCTTTAACCGTTTAGGACATCGAGTAAAATGGAGAATATTAGATACTTAAAAATGTGATATATAAACCTTTTATTCGTTTGTACCTTTATCAACTTTTGAGAGTAGACTTATAAGACCTATTTTTTGTAAAATGAGGTGCTGAATCCACTGGTGAAAACCGCAATGTCCTATCTTTAACCGTTTAGGAGATCGAGTAAAATATAGAATAATAGATATTTAAAAATGTGATATATTAACATTTTTTTCGTTTGTCCCTTTTCAACTCTTTAGAGTAGAATTATAAGACTTATTTTATGTGAAATGAGGTGCTGAATCCACTAGTGAAAACCGCAATGTCCTATCTTTAACCGTTTAGGAGATCGAGAAAAATGGAGAATAATAGATATTTAAAAATGTGATATATTAACATTTTTTTCGTTTGTACCTTTATCAACTCATTAGAGTAGACATAAGACTTATTTTACGTTAAATGAGGTGCTGAATCCACTGGTGAAAACCGCAATGTCTTATCTTTAACCGTTTAGGAGTTTGAGTAAAATCGAGAATAATAGATATTTAAAAATGTGATATATTAACATTTTTTTCGTTTGTACCTTTATCAACTCTTTAGAGTAGACTTATAAGACTTATTTTATGTAAAATGAGGTGCTGAATCCACTGGTGAAAACTGCAATGTCCTATCTATAACCGTTTAGGAGATCGAGTAAAATGGAGAATAATAGATATTTAAAAATGTGATATATTAACATTTTTTTCGTTTGTACCTTTATCAACTCTTTAGAGTAGACTTATAAGACTTATTTTATGTAAAATGAGGTGCTGAATCCACTGGTGAAAACCGCAATGTCCCATCTATAACCGTTTAGGTGATCGAGTAAAATGGAGAATAATAGATATTTAAAAATGTGATATATTAACATTTTTTTCGTTTGTACCTTTATCAACTCTTTAGAGTAGACTTATAAGACTTATTTTATGTAAAATGAGGTGCTGAATCCACTGGTGAAAACCGCAATGTCCCATCTATAACCGTTTAGGTGATCGAGTAAAAAGAGAGAATATTAGATATTTAAAAATGTGATATATTAACCTTTTATTCGTTTGTACCTTTATCAACTTTTGAGAGTAGACTTATAAGACTTATTTTTTGTAAAATGAGGTGCTGAATCTACTGGTGAAAACCGCAATGTCCTATCTTTCACCGTTTAGGAGATCGAGTAAAATATAGAATAATAGATATTTAAAAATGTGATATATTAACATTTTTTTCGTTTGTCCCTTTTCAACTCTTTAGATTAGAATTATAAGACTTATTTTATGTAAAATGAGGTGCTGAATCCACTAGTGAAAACCGCAATGTCCTATCTTTAACCGTTTAGGAGATCGAGTAAAATGGAGAATAGTAGATATTTAAAAATGTGATATATTAACATTTTTTTCGTTTGTACCTTTATCAACTCATTAGAGTAGACATAAGACTTATTTTACGTAAAATGAGGTGCTGAATCCACTGGTGAGAACCGCAATGTCTTATCTTTAACCGTTTAGGAGATCGAGTAAAATCGAGAATAATAGATATTTAAAAATGTGATATATTAACATTTTTTTCGTTTGTACCTTTATCAACTCATTAGAGTAGACATAAGACTTATTTTACGTAAAATGAGGTGCTGAATCCACTGGTGAGAACCGCAATGTCTTATCTTTAACCGTTTAGGAGATCGAGTAAAATCGAGAATAATAGATATTTAAAAATGTGATATATTAACATTTTTTTCGTTTGTACCTTTATCAACTCATTAGAGTAGACATAAGACTTATTTTACGTAAAATGAGGTGCTGAATCCACTGGTGAAAACCGCAATGTCCTGTCTTTAGCTGTTTAGGAGATCGAGTAAAATGGATAATAATTGATATTTAAAAATGTGATATATAACCATTATATACGTTTGTACCTTTATCAACTCTTTAGAGTAGACTTATAAGACTTATTTTATGTAAAATGAGGTGCTGAATCCACTAGTGAAAACCGCAATGTCCTATATTTAACCGTTTAGGACATCGAGTAAAATGGAGAATAATTGATATTTAAAAATGTGATATATAAACATTTTATTCGTTTGTACCTTTATCAACTCTTTAGAGTAGACTTATAAAATTATTTTATGTAAAATGAGGTGCTGAATCCACTAGTGAAAACCGCAATGTCCTATATTTAACCGTTTAGGACATCGAGTAAAATGGAGAATAATTGATATTTAAAAATGTGATATATTAACATTTTTTTCGTTTGTACCTTTATCAACTCTTTTGAGTAGACTTATAAGACTTATTTTATGTAAAATGAGGTGCTGAATCCACTGATGAAAACCGCAATGTCCTATATTTAACCGTTTAGGACATCGAGTAAAATGGAGAATAATTGATATTTAAAAATGTGATATATTAACATTTTTTTCGTTTGTACCTTTATCAACTCTTTAGAGTAGACTTATAAGACTTATTTTATGTAAAATGAGGTGCTGAATCCACTGGTGAAAACCGCAATGTCCTATCTATAACCATTTAGGAGATCGAGTAAAATGGAGAATAATAGATATTTAAAAATGTGATATATAAACATTTTATTCGTTTGTACCTTTATTAACTTTTGAGAGTAGACTTTTAGGACTTATTTTATGTAAAATGAGGTGCTGAATCTACTGGTGAAAACCGCAATGTCCTATCTTTAACCGTTTAAGAGAAAGAGTAAAATGGAGAATAATATATATTTAAAAATGTGATATATAACCATTTTATTCGTTTGTACCTTTATCAACTCTTTAGAGTAGACTTATAAAATTATTTTATGTAAAATGAGGTGCTGAATCCACTAGTGAAAACCGCAATGTCCTATATTTAACCGTTTAGGACATCGAGTAAAATATAGAATAATAGATATTTAAAAATGTGATATATTAACATTTTTTTCGTTTGTCCCTTTATCAACACTTTAGAGTAGACTTATAAGACTTATTTTATGTAAAATGAGGTGCTGAATCCACTGGTGAAAACCGCAATGTCCTATCTTTAACCGTTTAGGACATCGAGTAAAATGAAGAATAATTGATATTTAAAAATGTGATATATAAACATTTTATTCGTTTGTACCTTTATCAACACTTTAGAGTAGACTTATAAGACTTATTTTATGTAAAATGAGGTGCTGAATCCACTGGTGAAAACCGCAATGTCCTATCTATAACCGTTTAGGAGATCGAGTAAAATGGAGAATAATAGATATTTAAAAATGTGATATATTAACATTTTTTTCGTTTGTACCTTTATCAACTCTTTAGAGTAGACTTATAAGACTTATTTTATGTAAAATGAGGTGCTGAATCCACTGGTGAAAACCGCAATGTCCTATCTATAACCATTTAGGAGATCGAGTAAAATGGAGAATAATAGATATTTAAAAATGTGATATATTAACATTTTTTTCGTTTGTACCTTTATCAACTCATTAGAGTAGACATAAGACTTATTTTACGTAAAATGAGGTGCTGAATCCACTGGTGAAAACCGCAATGTCCTATCTATAACCGTTTAGGAGATCGAGTAAAATGGAGAATAATAGATATTTAAAAATGTGATATATTAACATTTTTTTCGTTTGTACCTTTATCAACTCATTAGAGTAGACATAAGACTTATTTTACGTAAAATGAGGTGCTGAATCCACTGGTGAGAACCGCAATGTCTTATCTTTAACCGTTTAGGAGATCGAGTAAAATCGAGAATAATAGATATTTAAAAATGTGATATATTAACATTTTTTTCGTTTGTACCTTTATCAACTCATTAGAGTAGACATAAGACTTATTTTACGTAAAATGAGGTGCTGAATCCACTGGTGAAAACCGCAATGTCCTGTCTTTAGCTGTTTAGGAGATCGAGTAAAATGGATAATAATTGATATTTAAAAATGTGATATATAACCATTATATACGTTTGTACCTTTATCAACTCTTTAGAGTAGACTTATAAGACTTATTTTATGTAAAATGAGGTGCTGAATCCACTAGTGAAAACCGCAATGTCCTATATTTAACCGTTTAGGACATCGAGTAAAATGGAGAATAATTGATATTTAAAAATGTGATATATAAACATTTTATTCGTTTGTACCTTTATCAACTCTTTAGAGTAGACTTATAAAATTATTTTATGTAAAATGAGGTGCTGAATCCACTAGTGAAAACCGCAATGTCCTATATTTAACCGTTTAGGACATCGAGTAAAATGGAGAATAATTGATATTTAAAAATGTGATATATTAACATTTTTTTCGTTTGTACCTTTATCAACTCTTTTGAGTAGACTTATAAGACTTATTTTATGTAAAATGAGGTGCTGAATCCACTGATGAAAACCGCAATGTCCTATATTTAACCGTTTAGGACATCGAGTAAAATGGAGAATAATTGATATTTAAAAATGTGATATATTAACATTTTTTTCGTTTGTACCTTTATCAACTCTTTAGAGTAGACTTATAAGACTTATTTTATGTAAAATGAGGTGCTGAATCCACTGGTGAAAACCGCAATGTCCTATCTATAACCATTTAGGAGATCGAGTAAAATGGAGAATAATAGATATTTAAAAATGTGATATATAAACATTTTATTCGTTTGTACCTTTATTAACTTTTGAGAGTAGACTTTTAGGACTTATTTTATGTAAAATGAGGTGCTGAATCTACTGGTGAAAACCGCAATGTCCTATCTTTAACCGTTTAAGAGAAAGAGTAAAATGGAGAATAATATATATTTAAAAATGTGATATATAACCATTTTATTCGTTTGTACCTTTATCAACTCTTTAGAGTAGACTTATAAAATTATTTTATGTAAAATGAGGTGCTGAATCCACTAGTGAAAACCGCAATGTCCTATATTTAACCGTTTAGGACATCGAGTAAAATATAGAATAATAGATATTTAAAAATGTGATATATTAACATTTTTTTCGTTTGTCCCTTTATCAACACTTTAGAGTAGACTTATAAGACTTATTTTATGTAAAATGAGGTGCTGAATCCACTGGTGAAAACCGCAATGTCCTATCTTTAACCGTTTAGGACATCGAGTAAAATGAAGAATAATTGATATTTAAAAATGTGATATATAAACATTTTATTCGTTTGTACCTTTATCAACACTTTAGAGTAGACTTATAAGACTTATTTTATGTAAAATGAGGTGCTGAATCCACTGGTGAAAACCGCAATGTCCTATCTATAACCGTTTAGGAGATCGAGTAAAATGGAGAATAATAGATATTTAAAAATGTGATATATTAACATTTTTTTCGTTTGTACCTTTATCAACTCTTTAGAGTAGACTTATAAGACTTATTTTATGTAAAATGAGGTGCTGAATCCACTGGTGAAAACCGCAATGTCCTATCTATAACCATTTAGGAGATCGAGTAAATTGGAGAATAATAGATATTTAAAAATGTGATATATTAACATTTTTTTCGTTTGTACCTTTATCAACTCTTTAGAGTAGACTTATAAGACTTATTTTATGTAAAATGAGGTGCTGAATCCACTGGTGAAAACCGCAATGTCCTATCTATAACCGTTTAGGTGATCGAGTAAAAAGGGAGAATATAAGATATTTAAAAATGTGATATATTAACCTTTTATTCGTTTGTACCTTTATCAACTTTTGAGAGTAGACTTATAAGACTTATTTTATGTAAAATGAGGTGCTGAATCCACTGGTGAAAACCGCAATGTCCTATCTTTAACCGTTTAGGACATCGAGTAAAATGGAGAATATTAGATACTTAAAAATGTGATATATAAACCTTTTATTCGTTTGTACCTTTATCAACTTTTGAGAGTAGACTTATAAGACTTATTTTTTGTAAAATGAGGTGCTGAATCTACTGGTGAAAACCGCAATGTCCTATCTTTCACCGTTTAGGAGATCGAGTAAAATATAGAATAATAGATATTTAAAAATGTGATATATTAACATTTTTTTCGTTTGTCCCTTTTCAACTCTTTAGATTAGAATTATAAGACTTATTTTATGTAAAATGAGGTGCTGAATCCACTAGTGAAAACCGCAATGTCCTATCTTTAACCGTTTAGGAGATCGAGAAAAATGGAGAATAATAGATATTTAAAAATGTGATATATTAACATTTTTTTCGTTTGTACCTTTATCAACTCATTAGAGTAGACATAAGACTTATTTTACGTTAAATGAGGTGCTGAATCCACTGGTGAAAACCGCAATGTCTTATCTTTAACCGTTTAGGAGTTTGAGTAAAATCGAGAATAATAGATATTTAAAAATGTGATATATTAACATTTTTTTCGTTTGTACCTTTATCAACTCTTTAGAGTAGACTTATAAGACTTATTTTATGTAAAATAAGGTGCTGAATCCACTGGTGAAAACCGCAATGTCCTATCTATAACCGTTTAGGAGATCGAGTAAAATGGAGAATAATAGATATTTAAAAATGTGATATATTAAAATTTTTTTCGTTTGTACCTTTATCAACTCTTTAGAGTAGACTTATAAGACTTATTTTATGTAAAATGAGGTGCTGAATCCACTGGTGAAAACCGCAATGTCCCATCTATAACCGTTTAGGTGATCGAGTAAAATGGAGAATAATAGATATTTAAAAATGTGATATATTAACATTTTTTTCGTTTGTACCTTTATCAACTCTTTAGAGTAGACTTATAAGACTTATTTTATGTAAAATGAGGTGCTGAATCCACTGGTGAAAACCGCAATGTCCCATCTATAACCGTTTAGGTGATCGAGTAAAAAGGGAGAATATTAGATATTTAAAAATGTGATATATTAACCTTTTATTCGTTTGTACCTTTATCAACTTTTGAGAGTAGACTTATAAGACTTATTTTTTGTAAAATGAGGTGCTGAATCTACTGGTGAAAACCGCAATGTCCTATCTTTCACCGTTTAGGAGATCGAGTAAAATATAGAATAAGAGATATTTAAAAATGTGATATATTAACATTTTTTTCGTTTGTCCCTTTTCAACTCTTTAGATTAGAATTATAAGACTTATTTTATGTAAAATGAGGTGCTGAATCCACTAGTGAAAACCGCAATGTCCTATCTTTAACCGTTTAGGAGATCGAGTAAAATGGAGAATAGTAGATATTTAAAAATGTGATATATTAACATTTTTTTCGTTTGTCCCTTTTCAACTCTTTAGATTAGAATTATAAGACTTATTTTACGTAAAATGAGGTGCTGAATCCACTGGTGAGAACCGCAATGTCTTATCATTAACCGTTTAGGAGATCGAGTAAAATCGAGAATAATAGATATTTAAAAATGTGATATATTAACATTTTTTTCGTTTGTACCTTTATCAACTCATTAGAGTAGACATAAGACTTATTTTACGTAAAATGAGGTGCTGAATCCACTGGTGAAAACCGCAATGTCCTGTCTTTAGCTGTTTAGGAAATCGAGTAAAATGGAAAATAATTGATATTTAAAAATGTGATATATAACCATTATATACGTTTGTACCTTTATCAACTCTTTAGAGTAGACTTATAAGACTTATTTTATGTAAAATGAGGTGCTGAATCCACTGGTGTAAACCGCAATGTCCTATCCTTAACCGTTTAAGAGAAAGAGTAAAATGGAGAATAATATATATTTAAAAATGTGATATATAACCATTTTATTCGTTTGTACCTTTATCAACTCTTTAGAGTAGACTTATAAAATTATTTTATGTAAAATGAGGTGGTGAATCCACTAGTGAAAACCGCAATGTCCTATATTTAACCGTTTAGGACATCGAGTAAAATGGAGAATAATTGATATTTAAAAATGTGATATATTAACATTTTTTTCGTTTGTACCTTTATCAACTCTTTAGAGTAGACTTATAAGACTTATTTTATGTAAAATGAGGTGCTGAATCCACTGATGAAAACCGCAATGTCCTATCTTTAACCGTTTAGGACATCGAGTAAAATGGACAATAATTGATATTTAAAAATGTGATATATAAACATTTTATTCGTTTGTACCTTTATTAACTTTTGAGAGTAGACTTTTAGGACTTATTTTATGTAAAATGAGGTGCTGAATCCACTGGTGAAAACCGCAATGTCCTGTCTTTAGCTGTTTAGGAAATCGAGTAAAATGGAAAATAATTGATATTTAAAAATGTGATATATAACCATTATATACGTTTGTACCTTTATCAACTCTTTAGAGTAGACTTATAAGACTTATTTTATGTAAAATGAGGTGCTGAATCCACTGGTGTAAACCGCAATGTCCTATCCTTAACCGTTTAAGAGAAAGAGTAAAATGGAGAATAATATATATTTAAAAATGTGATATATAACCATTTTATTCGTTTGTACCTTTATCAACTCTTTAGAGTAGACTTATAAAATTATTTTATGTAAAATGAGGTGGTGAATCCACTAGTGAAAACCGCAATGTCCTATATTTAACCGTTTAGGACATCGAGTAAAATGGAGAATAATTGATATTTAAAAATGTGATATATTAACATTTTTTTCGTTTGTACCTTTATCAACTCTTTAGAGTAGACTTATAAGACTTATTTTATGTAAAATGAGGTGCTGAATCCACTGATGAAAACCGCAATGTCCTATCTTTAACCGTTTAGGACATCGAGTAAAATGGACAATAATTGATATTTAAAAATGTGATATATAAACATTTTATTCGTTTGTACCTTTATTAACTTTTGAGAGTAGACTTTTAGGACTTATTTTATGTAAAATGAGGTGCTGAATCTACTGGTGAAAACCGCAATGTCCTATCTTTAACCGTTTAAGAGAAAGAGTAAAATGGAGAATAATATATATTTAAAAATGTGATATATAACCATTTTATTCGTTTGTACCTTTATCAACTCTTTAGAGTAGACTTATAAAATTATTTTATGTAAAATGAGGTGCTAAATCCACTAGTGAAAACCGCAATGTCCTATATTTAACCGTTTAGGACATCGAGTAAAATATAGAATAATAGATATTTAAAAATGTGATATATTAAAATTTTTTTCGTTTGTCCCTTTATCAACACTTTAGAGTAGACTTATAAGACTTATTTTATGTAAAATGAGGTGCTGAATCCACTGGTGAAAACCGCAATGTCCTATCTTTAACCGTTTAGGACATCGAGTAAAATGAAGAATAATTGATATTTAAAAATGTGATATATAAACATTTTATTCGTTTGTACCTTTATCAACACTTTAGAGTAGACTTATAAGACTTATTTTATGTAAAATGAGGTGCTGAATCCACTGGTGAAAACCGCAATGTCCTATCTATAACCGTTTAGGTGATCGAGTAAAAAGGGAGAATATAAGATATTTAAAAATGTGATATATTAACCTTTTATTCGTTTGTACCTTTATCAACTTTTGAGAGTAGACTTATAAGACTTATTTTTTGTAAAATGAGGTGCTGAATCTACTGGTGAAAACCGCAATGTCCTATCTTTCACCGTTTAGGAGATCGAGTAAAATATAGAATAATAGATATTTAAAAATATGATATATTAACATTTTTTTCGTTTGTCCCTTTTCAAGTCTTTAGATTAGAATTATAAGACTTATTTTATGTAAAATGAGGTGCTGAATCCACTAGTGAAAACCGCAATGTCCTATCTTTAACCGTTTAGGAGATCGAGTAAAATGGACAATAATAGATATTTAAAAATGTGATATATCAACATTTTTTTCGTTTGTACCTTTATCAACTCATTAGAGTAGACATAAGACTTATTTTACGTAAAATGAGGTGCTGAATCCACTGGTGAAAACCGCAATGTCCTGTCTTTAGCTGTTTAGGAGATCGAGTAAAATGGAAAATAATTGATATTTAAAAATGTGATATATAACCATTATATACGTTTGTACCTTTATCAACTCTTTAGAGTAGACTTATAAGACTTATTTTATGTAAAATGAGTTGCTGAATCCACTGGTGTAAACCGCAATGTCCTATCTTTAACCGTTTAAGAGAAAGAGTAAAATGGAGAATAATATATATTTAAAAATGTGATATATAACCATTTTATTCGTTTGTACCTTTATCAACTCTTTAGAGTAGACTTATAAAATTATTTTATGTAAAATGAGGTGCTAAATCCACTAGTGAAAACCGCAATGTCCTATCTTTAACCGTTTAGGACATCGAGTAAAATGGAGAATAATTGATATTTAAAAATGTGATATATAAATATTTTATTCGTTTGTACCTTTATTAACTTTTAAGAGTAGACTTATAGGACTTATTTTATGTAAAATGAGGTGCTGAATCTACTGGTGAAAACCGCAATGTCCTATCTTTAACCGTTTAGGAGATCGAGTAAAATATAGAATAATAGATATTTAAAAATGTGATATATTAACATTTTTTTCGTTTGTACATTTATCAACTCATTAGAGTAGACATAAGACTTATTTTTTCGTAAAATGAGGTGCTGAATCCACTGGTGAAAACCGCAATGTCTTATCTTTAACCGTTTAGGAGATCGAGTAAAATCGAGAATAATAGATATTTAAAAATGTGATATATTAACATTTTTTTCGTTTGTACCTTTATCAACTCATTAGAGTAGACATAAGACTTATTTTACGTAAAATGAGGTGCTGAATCCACTGGTGAAAACCGCAATGTCCTGTCTTTAGCTGTTTAGGAGATCGAGTAAAATGGAAAATAATTGATATTTAAAAATGTGATATATAACCATTATATACGTTTGTACCTTTATCAACTCTTTAGAGTAGACTTATAAGACTTATTTTATGTAAAATGAGGTGCTGAATCCACTGGTGTAAACCGCAATGTCCTATCTTTAACCGTTTAAGAGAAAGAGTAAAATGGAGAATAATATATATTTAAAAATGTGATATATAACCATTTTATTCGTTTGTACCTTTATCAACTCTTTAGAGTAGACTTATAAAATTATTTTATGTAAAATGAGGTGCTGAATCCACTAGTGAAAACCGCAATGTCCTATATTTAACCGTTTAGGACATCGAGTAAAATGGAGAATAATTGATATTTAAAAATGTGATATATAAATATTTTATTCGTTTGTACCTTTATTAACTTTTGAGAGTAGACTTATAGGACTTATTTTATGTAAAATGAGGTGCTGAATCTACTGGTGAAAACCGCAATGTCCTATCTTTAACCGTTTAGGAGATCGAGTAAAACATAGAATAATAGATATTTAAAAATGTGATATATTAACATTTTTTTCGTTTGTACATTTATCAACTCATTAGAGTAGACATAAGACTTATTTTACGTAAAATGAGGTGCTGAATCCACTGGTGAAAACCGCAATGTCTTATCTTTAACCGTTTAGGAGATCGAGTAAAATCGAGAATAATAGATATTTAAAAATGTGATATATTAACATTTTTTTCGTTTGTACCTTTATCAACTCATTAGAGTAGACATAAGACTTATTTTACGTAAAATGAGGTGCTGAATCCACTGGTGAAAACCGCAATGTCCTGTCTTTAGCTGTTTAGGAGATCGAGTAAAATGGAAAATAATTGATATTTAAAAATGTGATATATAACCATTATATACGTTTGTACCTTTATCAACTCTTTAGAGTAGACTTATAAGACTTATTTTATGTAAAATAAGGTGCTGAATCCACTGGTGTAAACCGCAATGTCCTATCTTTAACCGTTTAAGAGAAAGAGTAAAATGGAGAATAATATATATTTAAAAATGTGATATATAACCATTTTATTCGTTTGTACCTTTATCATCTCTTTAGAGTAGACTTATAAGACTTATTTTATGTAAAATGAGGTGCTGAATCCACTGGTGAAAACCGCAATGTCCTATATTTAACCGTTTAGGAGAAAGAGTAAAATGGAGAATAATAGATATTTAAAAATGTGATATATTAACATTTTTTTCGTTTGTACATTTATCAACTCATTAGAGTAGACATAAGACTTATTTTACGTAAAATGAGGTGCTGAATCCACTGGTGAAAACCGCAATGTCCTATCTTTAACCGTTTAGGACATCGAGTAAAATGAAGAATAATTGATATTTAAAAATGTGATATATAAATATTTTATTCGTTTGTACCTTTATCAACTTTTGAGAGTAGACTTATAAGACTTATTTTATGTAAAATGAGGTGCTGAATCCACTGGTGAAAACCGCAATGTCCTATCTTTAACCGTTTAGGACATCGAGTAAAATGGAGAATATTAGATACTTAAAAATGTGATATATAAACCTTTTATTCGTTTGTACCTTTATCAACTTTTGAGAGTAGACTTATAAGACTTATTTTTTGTAAAATGAGGTGCTGAATCTACTGGTGAAAACCGCAATGTCCTATCTTTCACCGTTTAGGAGATCGAGTAAAATATAGAATAATAGATATTTAAAAATGTGATATATTAACATTTTTTTCGTTTGTCCCTTTTCAACTCTTTAGATTAGAATTATAAGACTTATTTTATGTAAAATGAGGTGCTGAATCCACTAGTGAAAACCGCAATGTCCTATCTTTAACCGTTTAGGAGATCGAGAAAAATGGAGAATAATAGATATTTAAAAATGTGATATATTAACATTTTTTTCGTTTGTACCTTTATCAACTCATTAGAGTAGACATAAGACTTATTTTACGTTAAATGAGGTGCTGAATCCACTGGTGAAAACCGCAATGTCTTATCTTTAACCGTTTAGGAGTTTGAGTAAAATCGAGAATAATAGATATTTAAAAATGTGATATATTAACATTTTTTTCGTTTGTACCTTTATCAACTCTTTAGAGTAGACTTATAAGACTTATTTTATGTAAAATAAGGTGCTGAATCCACTGGTGAAAACCGCAATGTCCTATCTATAACCGTTTAGGAGATCGAGTAAAATGGAGAATAATAGATATTTAAAAATGTGATATATTAACATTTTTTTCGTTTGTACCTTTATCAACTCTTTAGAGTAGACTTATAAGACTTATTTTATGTAAAATGAGGTGCTGAATCCACTGGTGAAAACCGCAATGTCCCATCTATAACCGTTTAGGTGATCGAGTAAAATGGAGAATAATAGATATTTAAAAATGTGATATATTAACATTTTTTTCGTTTGTACCTTTATCAACTCTTTAGAGTAGACTTATAAGACTTATTTTATGTAAAATGAGGTGCTGAATCCACTGGTGAAAACCGCAATGTCCCATCTATAACCGTTTAGGTGATCGAGTAAAAAGGGAGAATATTAGATATTTAAAAATGTGATATATTAACCTTTTATTCGTTTGTACCTTTATCAACTTTTGAGAGTAGACTTATAAGACTTATTTTTTGTAAAATGAGGTGCTGAATCTACTGGTGAAAACCGCAATGTCCTATCTTTCACCGTTTAGGAGATCGAGTAAAATATAGAATAAGAGATATTTAAAAATGTGATATATTAACATTTTTTTCGTTTGTCCCTTTTCAACTCTTTAGATTAGAATTATAAGACTTATTTTATGTAAAATGAGGTGCTGAATCCACTAGTGAAAACCGCAATGTCCTATCTTTAACCGTTTAGGAGATCGAGTAAAATGGAGAATAGTAGATATTTAAAAATGTGATATATTAACATTTTTTTCGTTTGTCCCTTTTCAACTCTTTAGATTAGAATTATAAGACTTATTTTACGTAAAATGAGGTGCTGAATCCACTGGTGAGAACCGCAATGTCTTATCATTAACCGTTTAGGAGATCGAGTAAAATCGAGAATAATAGATATTTAAAAATGTGATATATTAACATTTTTTTCGTTTGTACCTTTATCAACTCATTAGAGTAGACATAAGACTTATTTTACGTAAAATGTGGTGCTGAATCCACTGGTGAAAACCGCAATGTCCTGTCTTTAGCTGTTTAGGAAATCGAGTAAAATGGAAAATAATTGATATTTAAAAATGTGATATATAACCATTATATACGTTTGTACCTTTATCAACTCTTTAGAGTAGACTTATAAGACTTATTTTATGTAAAATGAGGTGCTGAATCCACTGGTGTAAACCGCAATGTCCTATCCTTAACCGTTTAAGAGAAAGAGTAAAATGGAGAATAATATATATTTAAAAATGTGATATATAACCATTTTATTCGTTTGTACCTTTATCAACTCTTTAGAGTAGACTTATAAAATTATTTTATGTAAAATGAGGTGGTGAATCCACTAGTGAAAACCGCAATGTCCTATATTTAACCGTTTAGGACATCGAGTAAAATGGAGAATAATTGATATTTAAAAATGTGATATATTAACATTTTTTTCGTTTGTACCTTTATCAACTCTTTAGAGTAGACTTATAAGACTTATTTTATGTAAAATGAGGTGCTGAATCCACTGATGAAAACCGCAATGTCCTATCTTTAACCGTTTAGGACATCGAGTAAAATGGACAATAATTGATATTTAAAAATGTGATATATAAACATTTTATTCGTTTGTACCTTTATTAACTTTTGAGAGTAGACTTTTAGGACTTATTTTATGTAAAATGAGGTGCTGAATCTACTGGTGAAAACCGCAATGTCCTATCTTTAACCGTTTAAGAGAAAGAGTAAAATGGAGAATAATATATATTTAAAAATGTGATATATAACCATTTTATTCGTTTGTACCTTTATCAACTCTTTAGAGTAGACTTATAAAATTATTTTATGTAAAATGAGGTGCTAAATCCACTAGTGAAAACCGCAATGTCCTATATTTAACCGTTTAGGACATCGAGTAAAATATAGAATAATAGATATTTAAAAATGTGATATATTAAAATTTTTTTCGTTTGTCCCTTTATCAACACTTTAGAGTAGACTTATAAGACTTATTTTATGTAAAATGAGGTGCTGAATCCACTGGTGAAAACCGCAATGTCCTATCTTTAACCGTTTAGGACATCGAGTAAAATGAAGAATAATTGATATTTAAAAATGTGATATATAAACATTTTATTCGTTTGTACCTTTATCAACACTTTAGAGTAGACTTATAAGACTTATTTTATGTAAAATGAGGTGCTGAATCCACTGGTGAAAACCGCAATGTCCTATCTATAACCGTTTAGGTGATCGAGTAAAAAGGGAGAATATAAGATATTTAAAAATGTGATATATTAACCTTTTATTCGTTTGTACCTTTATCAACTTTTGAGAGTAGACTTATAAGACTTATTTTTTGTAAAATGAGGTGCTGAATCTACTGGTGAAAACCGCAATGTCCTATCTTTCACCGTTTAGGAGATCGAGTAAAATATAGAATAATAGATATTTAAAAATATGATATATTAACATTTTTTTCGTTTGTCCCTTTTCAAGTCTTTAGATTAGAATTATAAGACTTATTTTATGTAAAATGAGGTGCTGAATCCACTAGTGAAAACCGCAATGTCCTATCTTTAACCGTTTAGGAGATCGAGTAAAATGGACAATAATAGATATTTAAAAATGTGATATATCAACATTTTTTTCGTTTGTACCTTTATCAACTCATTAGAGTAGACATAAGACTTATTTTACGTAAAATGAGGTGCTGAATCCACTGGTGAAAACCGCAATGTCCTGTCTTTAGCTGTTTAGGAGATCGAGTAAAATGGAAAATAATTGATATTTAAAAATGTGATATATAACCATTATATACGTTTGTACCTTTATCAACTCTTTAGAGTAGACTTATAAGACTTATTTTATGTAAAATGAGTTGCTGAATCCACTGGTGTAAACCGCAATGTCCTATCTTTAACCGTTTAAGAGAAAGAGTAAAATGGAGAATAATATATATTTAAAAATGTGATATATAACCATTTTATTCGTTTGTACCTTTATCAACTCTTTAGAGTAGACTTATAAAATTATTTTATGTAAAATGAGGTGCTAAATCCACTAGTGAAAACCGCAATGTCCTATCTTTAACCGTTTAGGACATCGAGTAAAATGGAGAATAATTGATATTTAAAAATGTGATATATAAATATTTTATTCGTTTGTACCTTTATTAACTTTTAAGAGTAGACTTATAGGACTTATTTTATGTAAAATGAGGTGCTGAATCTACTGGTGAAAACCGCAATGTCCTATCTTTAACCGTTTAGGAGATCGAGTAAAATATAGAATAATAGATATTTAAAAATGTGATATATTAACATTTTTTTCGTTTGTACATTTATCAACTCATTAGAGTAGACATAAGACTTATTTTTTCGTAAAATGAGGTGCTGAATCCACTGGTGAAAACCGCAATGTCTTATCTTTAACCGTTTAGGAGATCGAGTAAAATCGAGAATAATAGATATTTAAAAATGTGATATATTAACATTTTTTTCGTTTGTACCTTTATCAACTCATTAGAGTAGACATAAGACTTATTTTACGTAAAATGAGGTGCTGAATCCACTGGTGAAAACCGCAATGTCCTGTCTTTAGCTGTTTAGGAGATCGAGTAAAATGGAAAATAATTGATATTTAAAAATGTGATATATAACCATTATATACGTTTGTACCTTTATCAACTCTTTAGAGTAGACTTATAAGACTTATTTTATGTAAAATGAGGTGCTGAATCCACTGGTGTAAACCGCAATGTCCTATCTTTAACCGTTTAAGAGAAAGAGTAAAATGGAGAATAATATATATTTAAAAATGTGATATATAACCATTTTATTCGTTTGTACCTTTATCAACTCTTTAGAGTAGACTTATAAAATTATTTTATGTAAAATGAGGTGCTGAATCCACTAGTGAAAACCGCAATGTCCTATATTTAACCGTTTAGGACATCGAGTAAAATGGAGAATAATTGATATTTAAAAATGTGATATATAAATATTTTATTCGTTTGTACCTTTATTAACTTTTGAGAGTAGACTTATAGGACTTATTTTATGTAAAATGAGGTGCTGAATCTACTGGTGAAAACCGCAATGTCCTATCTTTAACCGTTTAGGAGATCGAGTAAAACATAGAATAATAGATATTTAAAAATGTGATATATTAACATTTTTTTCGTTTGTACATTTATCAACTCATTAGAGTAGACATAAGACTTATTTTACGTAAAATGAGGTGCTGAATCCACTGGTGAAAACCGCAATGTCTTATCTTTAACCGTTTAGGAGATCGAGTAAAATCGAGAATAATAGATATTTAAAAATGTGATATATTAACATTTTTTTCGTTTGTACCTTTATCAACTCATTAGAGTAGACATAAGACTTATTTTACGTAAAATGAGGTGCTGAATCCACTGGTGAAAACCGCAATGTCCTGTCTTTAGCTGTTTAGGAGATCGAGTAAAATGGAAAATAATTGATATTTAAAAATGTGATATATAACCATTATATACGTTTGTACCTTTATCAACTCTTTAGAGTAGACTTATAAGACTTATTTTATGTAAAATAAGGTGCTGAATCCACTGGTGTAAACCGCAATGTCCTATCTTTAACCGTTTAAGAGAAAGAGTAAAATGGAGAATAATATATATTTAAAAATGTGATATATAACCATTTTATTCGTTTGTACCTTTATCATCTCTTTAGAGTAGACTTATAAGACTTATTTTATGTAAAATGAGGTGCTGAATCCACTGGTGAAAACCGCAATGTCCTATATTTAACCGTTTAGGAGAAAGAGTAAAATGGAGAATAATAGATATTTAAAAATGTGATATATTAACATTTTTTTCGTTTGTACATTTATCAACTCATTAGAGTAGACATAAGACTTATTTTACGTAAAATGAGGTGCTGAATCCACTGGTGAAAACCGCAATGTCCTATCTTTAACCGTTTAGGACATCGAGTAAAATGAAGAATAATTGATATTTAAAAATGTGATATATAAATATTTTATTCGTTTGTACCTTTATTAACTTTTGAGGGTAGACTTATAGGACTTATTTTATGTAAAATGAGGTGCTGAATCTACTGGTGAAAACCGCAATGTCCTATCTTTAACCGTTTAGGAGATCGAGTAAAATATAGAATAATAGATATTTAAAAATGTGATATATTAACATTTTTTTCGTTTGTCCCTTTTCAACTCTTTAGAGTAGAATTATAAGACTTATTTTATGTAAAATGAGGTGCTGAATCCACTAGTGAAAACCGCAATGTCCTATCTTTAACCGTTTAGGAGATCGAGTAAAATGGAGAATAATAGATATTTAAAAATGTGATATATTAACATTTTTTTCGTTTGTACATTTATCAACTCATTAGAGTAGACATAAGACTTATTTTACGTAAAATGAGGTGCTGAATCCACTGGTGAAAACCGCAATGTCTAACCGCAATCTTTAACCGTTTAGGAGATCGAGTAAAATCGAGAATAATAGATATTTAAAAATGTGATATATTAGCATTTTTTTCGTTTGTACCTTTATCAACTCCTTAGAGTAGACTTATAAGACTTATTTTATGTAAAATGAGGTGCTGAATCCACTGGTGAAAACCACAATGTCCTATCTTTAACTGTTTAGGAGATCGAGTAAAATGGAGAATAATTGATATTTAAAAATGTGATATATAAACATTTTGTTCGTTTGTACCTTTATTAACTTTTGAGAGTAGACTTATAGGACTTATTTTATGTAAAATTAGGTGCTGAATCCACTGGTGAAAACCGCAATGTCCTATCTTTAACCGTTTAAGAGAAAGTAAAATTTAAATTAATATATATTTAAAAATGTGATATATAACCATTTTATTCGTTTGTACCTTTATCAACTTTTGAGAATCGACTTATAGGACTTATTTAATGTAAAATGAGGTGCTGAAACCACTGGTGAAAGCCGCAATGTCCTATCTTTAACCGTTTAGGACATCGAGTAAAATGGAGAATAATAGATATTTAAAAATGTGATATATAAACCTTCTATTCGTTTGTACCTTTATCAACTTTTGAGAGTAGACTTATAAGACTTATTTTATGTAAAATGAGGTGCTGAATCTACTGGTAAAAACCGCAATGTCCTATCTTTAACCGTTTAGGAGATCGAGTAAAATGGAGAATAATAGATATTTAAAAATGTGATATATAACCATTTTATTCGTTTGTACCTTTATCAACTTTTGAGAGTAGACTTATAGGACTTATTTTATGTAAAATGAGCTGCTGAATCCAGTGGTGAAAACCGCAATGTCCTATCTTTAACTGTTTAGGAGATCGAGTAAAATGGAGAATAATAGATATTTAAAAAGGTGATATATAAACATTTTATTCGTTTGTACCTTTATCAACTCTTTAGAGTAGACTTATAGGTCTAAATTTATGTAAAATAAGGTGCTGAATCCACTGGTGAAAACCGCAATGTCCTATCTTTAACCGTTTAAGAGATAGAGTAAAGTGGAAAATAATAGATATTTAAAAATGTGATATATAACCATTTTATTCGTTTGTACCTTTATCAACTCTTTAGAGTAGACTTATAGGAATTATTTTATGTAAAATAAGGTGCTGAATCCATTGGTGAAAACCGCAATGTCCTATCTTTAACCGTTTAGGACATCGAGTAAAATGGAGAATATTAGATATTTAAAAATGTGATATATAAATCTTTTATTTGTTTGTACCTTTATCAACTTTTGAGAGTAGACTTATGAGACTTATTTTATGTAAAATGAGGTGCTGAATCCACTGGTGAAAACCGCAATGTCCTATCTTTAACCGTTTAGGAAGTAGTGGGGATTTGAGGGTTCTGGCGCAGTAGTACATCAAACGTCCGATAGATGGCGCAAGGTGTTGGTTCCCGGCGGCGGTGGGGTTGAAATGTGGGAGTTGTTGGGATGGGTTAGGGGGAGTGGACAGAGCATAGAAGTGTGTTGATAGGTGTTAATTAGCATTTTTGTGTTGGTGGGTACTGCTAATGAGGCGGAAGAGAGTACTGTGTATGGTGGGGTGGGTGGAGTATTGGATTGGGGGTTGAACTACCACCATCACCGAGCGGTGGCGGTACCGGGCGCTCTCTCTCTTTCTCTCACACACCTGTGAGAGAAGAAACCTACATTTTTTTGTGAAGAAAACACTTTTTCAATAAACATTCTAATTTTACCATGTTGAGTTTCCATTTCTTTTAATATTACATCATCATCGTTCTTATTATGGTTTGACGTATTATTATGATTATTACTTATATCACCTTTGTTGCTGATGGAGCAGTTCTTGGAATTGTGTAAGAAAAATCCATTCCAGTGTGGTGTGTGAAGGTACTTATTTTCATGTGTAAATATTTTCACCTTATAGCGTAATTCATGGAGTGCGAGTTGTGATTCCGTTAAATCCGTCTTCATTACATCCAATTTTCCATTATTTATTGTAATTAATTCCATTCTCTTCCAATTTTGAGGCCAATTGTCACAATTTGTGTGATTTTGAATTGTTGATTGTGTGGTTGTTAAATTTAAGAAACAAATGAATGCATCTTTTGTGTTTTCCAACTGTGAAACGTATAATACGTTTCGTTGCACAAGTGTTAGAAATAGAAATATTGCAATGCTGCTTGTTTCCATTTTTTGTTTTTCTTGTGGACTGAAGGTATTGTGAAAAAATTCCAACTTATATACAGATAATACACAAACACGTGCTGCTGCGCATGCATATTGAGAGATTAATAGAAAAAAAAAAAAACTATTCTATAATATTGTTCTCTCGCAATTCCTCAATAATGGAATTTATTTCATTTACATGAGAATTATTACCAGCCGCCTGGGATGCCATTAATAAACGTAATCGTTGTACAAGTTCATTTGGAGAATCCCAATAAACATATTCAATGGGCTTCTTATTATAAGTCATGAATAAATTGTTATCAGATTTATTATTATTATTATTTATTGTTGTTGCTGCTGTCGCTGCTGATTTACCATAACCCAATCCATGTTTTGAAGAGGAAGCAGTAGGTAAACGTAACTTTGTTAATGTTTCCCGACCCTGTTGCTCTTGCTCCTTCTTCAGAACGTCCACAACAAGCGGTTTTATGGTATAGCGATACTTATCACCACGATTGCCCACAATCTGTTCATCGTTCATGAAATGTTTTTTGTGAGCACTGGTAAACACTACAAGCTCTTTGAAATTTCTCTTATCGTCCGATGTGATCTTATTATCATCAGGTATGGTTTTCATTAGTAATTCAATCATTCCAACAGTGAGGGGAAACTTCATTTCATATCTATCGGGATTAGTTACTGTTATTGCATCATCATTGAAATTTAAACGGCCATTACCAAAATGCATAACATCCGTGGACACATCATGAGTGAAATAATGTGTATCAAAATCATTGTTGGTACTTCGCATTCTGTCCACAATGTATTGTTGAAGGATATCGGGGAACTGATCCAAATATTCCATCAATGTCTCATCGGGAATTCTATGTTGTGTTGCATTCAAATCCTGTATTGAATCATCGAAAAAATAACTTTCTTCTACCGACGGTAGCGGTTGCTGCTGTGGCGGATAGTATACAAAACTCTGTTCAGCATGTGATGTATTAGGAAAAAGTTGTTGAATTATACTGCGTTCTTGTTCTTGTTCATCTGTTTGAGTACCGAAATTAGTACTTTGACGTTTTCTAGTCTTTTTTATGGTCTTTTTTACATCATGATGAATATCTTCTTCATCTGGTAATGGTTTTTCCTCATCCGGCTCCTCCTCCTCCTCCTCCTCTTTTTTCACTTTATTTTTTTTCTGTTCGTTTTTTAGTAATGCTTTGGGTAATATATTCATCAAGGGCAAATAACTTTGTGTAAGGTTTTCTTGTGTGGAGAACTGTTCCGATTTTAAGGTATCCAATTTGGCTTTTACAATTTTTCTAGCCTTAATTAGTTCTTTTACCACCTTTGAATCCATCATCATGTGATGGGTGTGTTTTCTCCCCGAGAACGGTATTTGTAAAACTGATGAAATAAAGTGAATGTATTAAAATTATATATATACATATATGGGGTTTTTGGTTTTTTTTTTTGTTTCATGTTAATAGAAAGTGATCGAATCCCTTTCTGTAGCGTCCCTTTGCTATATCATCATCTTTTGATATAACTAAAAAACCATATTTGTCATTGTTCCAACAAAATCTTCACAATTTAATGAATTTATCATATTCAAAGTCTGTGTTCACGTGATCATTGTAAACATGTCGTAAATTAGTCTCGTCTTGCTTGAAAAGAACGAGAAGATTAACATTGTCACGTATTAATTGTTTGGAAATTCTGCTATAACTTTGCGAGAGATAAAAGGAATCGATTTGATTATGTCTACCCATACTAAAGTACTCTCTTATCACACTCTGCGGTCCACACGCCACATCATCAAATATCATTATAGAATTGGATTTGGCATCATTTGGTGACAGTATTTCATCTGTATCTCTAAATTCATGGTAACCAATTCCCTTGATTGGTTCTAACAGTGCCCTCAAGTACTTGTACATGGGTTGATATAAAGATTTGGAATAAATGTACACATTTTCAAATCGCAAACCATTTTTATCCTCCAATAAATTTAGCATAACACTCGTTTTACCGCAATTTGAAGGTCCCACAATAATGCAACGAATTGTATTTGGAAGTAATTGTCCATGTCTTGATCCCATACAACCACCGCCGCCACCACCACCACCAGTACCTGATGCCGTTAATCCACACGCATTATTCGTTTGTTGAAGCCAATTATAATTCTTTATGTTTAACTTTTGTTTTTGTTCAATTAAACGCATTTTTATTTCGAAAAATAAAAAACACACTTTGTTTTAAAAAATTTTATGGTTTTCACCCTTTTATGTGTGTGTGTTAGTGTGTACGCACGCGGGGGTGGGTCGTTATATATAAATTGAGGAGTTAATCAACACATTTCATTAGTATGCAACCATTTAGAAGACTAAAGGGTGCTATTCAATTTACATCGTTTATATTATTTCATATAAATATAATAAAATGAGGGTAATTTATACGAATGCAATTAGTCGGCGAAAAGTTGCAGAGCGGAAAGGAAGCGGTATCTTAAATAAATTGATAAATAAATTACCAATTGAATTACATATTCCGGGCTATCAATTCTGTGGCCCTGGTACTAAATTGCAAAAACGCCTAGCGAGAGGTGATAAGGGTGTGAATGCATTGGATGCAGCGTGTAGAGTACATGATATAGCATATTCTCAAAGTAACGACTTATCTGAACGACACAAGGCTGATCAAGTGTTGGCACAGAAAGCATTTGAACGGTTAAAAGCGGGAGACGCGGGATTTGGTGAAAAAGCCGCTGCCTTAGCCGTTACTGGTGCCATGAAGGGAAAATTATTAACAGGCATGGGACATCATAGCCGTACGAGTAGGAGGAGAAGGAGGAGAAGGAGGATAAAAATAGGTGGAAGTAGAAGAAAAACAGGTCGTGGATCAAGAATGAAAATGGGAAAAGCAATATCCTTTTCAACGGCCATGAGAATGGCACGAAAGAGAGGCAAGAGAGGAAATCTTCGCAATATATTTGGAAGAGTTAAAAAATCAACTATTCCCCGTGTAATTCCAATACCTACTACTGCTAGGAAATCTGGTGGATTTTTACCACTTCTTCTGGCTGGATTAGGTGCATTGGGATCATTGATTGGTGGCGGTTCGGGTGTCTATTCGGCAATTCAAAAGGCGAAACAAGCACAGAAAAATCTAGAGGAATCGAAACGACTTAATGAAAAAATGGAGGCTATTGCTATTGGAAAAAATGCCCAAGGGCAGGGTCTCTATATGGGACCATATAAACGTGGTTTAGGCCTATACATAAGACCCTATTCAAAAAACTAATTAAAAACTTACCGGCTCGTCCCCTAACCAATTATGACATTATGAAATACTCGAAAAATATTCCACACTTTCGTGGTGTATTTATGCGCGATAAATTACCACATAAGATTAATATAAATGAATCGGGTGTAATAAATACGGGTTCAGATAAAGGACCAGGAGAACATTGGGTTGCTTATGTTAAAAAAGACTCTTTGGTTTACTATTTTGACAGTTATGGAAATCTTAAACCACCACTTGAGTTGGTTCATTATTTTCAAAGTGGACAAACCAAAAAAAACATTAAAACAAAAAAGCCGACGGCTGTTGTGATAAAATACAATCATAAACGTTATCAAAAGAACAATGCAGTAAACTGTGGTCATTTATGTCTTCAATGGACAACTTGCATGAAACGGGGATTTTGAAATAAACCATATGACTCGATAGAGGAGTGAAATTTATTCGACATTTTTTTTTTATTTTCATATTAGCCCACTAATTACGGAGAAAATGAAGATTTTCCAAAGCACTTTTCAAATCTACGGAAAGTTTACTAATCGGCAACGCTTTCGGCTATTGGTCTCTGTCTTACGCGTTAAGATCATTATGTTCATTCACACTCTTTCGCACAAATTAGTTGAGCGCGTAAGTATTTGAAATTCAAATTCAAACAAACCGGGAACTTAAACAAAGTGCGCTCCTCTGTCGAACCTTGTTTAACTCAGGGCTCTTTATAGCCGGGAGGCGTGGTCTATTTGCGAAGTTGCCATATTGCAACTTTCCGTAACCTTGAAAATTTCGACTTTCAAAGTCAATTTTAGGGGCTTTACTGAACTTTAAAAAAAAATTGATGAATAAAACCACCCCCAATTTAGGGTCTATTTTCAGAATCCGTAATAAAAAAAATTCATGCAAGTTGTCCATTCCTATATAAAAGTTATAATATGTAATGAATGTATTTAGTGTACAAAAAAAATTGTAACAGTATAGGTAATAATAATAATAATTATGAGTTTGTTGCTATTTGATAGTAAACAATCGGAAATAACGATTCACCATTATCCACCGATTCAATTGGAAAATTATGATGACTATGTGTTGGGATTAACTAGTTTCAAGGTATTCAATTCAATACCAAACATAGATGACACAAATAATGTGTTCAGTGTGGGTGGACATGATATTAAAATTCCAACAGGTTCATATGAAATCCGCGATATAGTGCAATTTTTACAAAAGTCCATACAAGAATTAAAAATTAAACATCCCACATTTAATTGTTTTCTATCAATTCATGGAAATGTTAATACACTACAAACGGAAATCAAGTGCAGTCACAATATAGACTTTAGAAAACCGAATTCGATATCATCACTATTGGGATTTGAGAATGTACTGTTGTACGCCAACAAAAGACACATTTCCACAAAACCCATAAGTATATTTAATGTGAACACTATACGAGTGCTATGTAGCATTAGTGAGGGATCATATGATAATGGTGTACCAAGTCACATTATCTATGATTTTTTCCCCACAGTACCGCCCGGATTCAAAATCAATGAGACCCCTCAAAATGTTATATATTTACCAATTAATACATCGGAAATTTATAATGTCACTATTCGTATAGTTGATCAGAACGGAAAACTAATCGATTTTCGTGGAGAAGAAATATCAATAAAACTACATTTAAAAAAAAATAAACACAAAATAATTTTAAACAAAAAAAAAACATGGTAATAAAATACAAAGCTTGTGGTATTAGTGGTGACAGGAAGAAAAAATCGAATAATAATAATAATAGAGCATCATATAATAATCAAATCATTAAACAATCTACAGTTATTCCAAGTCAAGAGGTCAAACGATTAACACGAGAAAATATACAATTTTTAAAGTCTTTAGGATTTAAAGTAAAAAAGTGAGAAAAAAAAACTATTGAACTATTAGCCAAAGACAGTCAGAAAAAAAAATGAGTGACATTTTAAATGTTGAAGAAACTGTCTTATTTGACAATTCATTGACCAGTTACGAGAAACACTCTCATCAACCATACATAAATTCATCATTTAAAAATAACGATGAAATACGAATACCAATACAGCAAACCGATGTCTATACACTACCATCTCAAAGTTCCATTTACATTGAAGGCACTTTATTGGATGACAAGGGAGCAGTGTCTAGAACGGCCAAATTGGTAAATAATTTTGCACTGCACCTTTTCGAAGAGATTCGCTATGAAATTGGAGGCAAAGTTGTGGATAGAACAAGAAATCCGGGCATTACATCAACACTCAAATCTTATGTCTCCATAAATGAGAATGAGAGTAAACTATTGGAAAATGCTGGATGGTATACATCGAACAATGAATGCGCCTTCACACCAAGTAATAAGGATGGAAATTTTAATGTTTGCATTCCCCTAAATAGAGTGATCGGCTTTGCTGAGGACTTTAAGAAGATCATAATTAATTTGAGACATGAATTGATTCTATTGAGATCAAACACGGATGATAATGCAATCTATAATACAAACACAACGGAAAAAGTGGTTTTGACCATTTATAAAATTGTATGGAAAATACCATATATTAAAGTTGCCGACGCTGAACGATTGCAACTAATCAAATATATGAACAATTCAATAGAGTTGGAAATAGCGTTTAGATCATGGGAACTGTGTGAAAATCCACAATTGCAAAAAACCCAACAACACTCCTGGACTGTTATGTCAACAAAACAATTGGAAAAACCACGTTATGTAATTGTTGCATTTCAAACAGATCGAAAAAATATAATTAATAAAAATGCAAGTAAATTTGACCATATAAATTTGTCAAACATAAAATTGTATCTAAACTCTGAATCATATCCCTATGAGAATTTGAATATTAATTTTTCCAAGGACCAATATGCCGTGCTTTATGACTTGTATGGAAACTTCCATCAAGCATACTATGAGAAAGACAATGAGCCACTCTTCACACCCGAGCGATTTAAAGAAATCTGTCCGATTGCGGTGATTGATTGCTCACGACAGAATGAAATTTTAAATGCCGGTTCAGTGGACATACGTTTGGAATTTGAATGTGATAAAGATGTGGATGATAAAACCACAGCGTATTGTCTCATTATACATGATCGTATAATAAAATATAATCCACTCACATCAACTATTCGCTTCATTTAGAGAAATCTCTCTGAACTGAAAAGTGTTGATATACTTTTTATTAACTACAGACACACATAAAAAAAAAACAAAACAAAACGTAATCATGAATAATTTATCCAATATGTGTATTATGGACTTTCAAGGATTCCAATACAAAGATAGTGATTTTATATGTAAAGAAATGGCTATAAAACAGTTATTTGATGTGTCAGCGTCGGATAACATAAAAACGTTTTTATTTGAACCGCATATTAAATTTAATCATTTATCAGCTGATTTTAAAAAACACGTTAAATTTATACAAAGTCAAGTTCATGGTCTAATGTGGAATTCATTAAATAGTAGTAAACAAGAGGAAGCAACAATAACAAGTAATGTTTATGGTATTTCTACCCCCACCAATGGCTGGATCAAGCGCAACAACGACACAGAAAAAAACCAAGACACTTTCTCCCACCACCACTACAAGGTGACCCAATTATCGGAAATTTTACATAATGAAGTTATTGAAAAAAAAATTAACATTATAATAATTAGGGGACATCAAAAGGAGAAATTATTAAAAGATATTTTCTGTAATAATAATAATAATAAATTGTATAATGATAAAAAAATTGCTATTGTAAATGTGGAAGGTATAAGAGATTGGCCTTCATTACATGCACTTAAAGATTATTATCATGATTATTTGAAAAATATGTCTACAAAGAAATGTCCAATTCATGGCTATTGGAAACCAAAACACTTGCAGTGCAGTGTAGAAAATGTAATTATTTTAAGTTTATGGTTAAGTGAAGAAAACAATTTGAATAATGTCATGATGAATTTATTGCAAAAAAAAAAAACATATATATATGAATGAATGAATGAATAAAAAGTATTTAAAAAAATAACATTAGAATTTTTTTTCTTATTACCAAAATGACTGTTGATAAGTTCGGTCGTCCTTTAGATAATTACTATTACCGTCAAAATTATGCTGACGATGACGATGACGGCGGCGGTTCCAATATTGGTGGACCATCAGTTATTGTGGGTGCGAGTACACCTTCATCAGGCAAAACCCAACAACAACTACAACAAATACAACTACGACAATTGCAACAATTGGTGGAGACTGAAGTGAAAAAGGTATTTGCCACACTTGCACTTCCAAGTGTACTGGATATTGAACATAAAATTGACTTAAAATTTCTCAATATACAACAACAAATTCCATCTCAACAATATCTTAATAATTTAATCTCCAGTAAAATACAAACTTCAACGGAAATACAAAATTTAATTGACCGAACAATACGTAAACATCATCAAGTTATTCAGACTACAGCAAGCAGCAGCAGCAGCGCTCTCTCAACAGCTGATGTGAATAAATTAATTGATGTAAAATTAAAAAGTATAAAATTTGTCACAGATACAGATGTGGATGCAATTGTTTCTGCAAAAGTATTTCAACAGTGGCAAACATCATCAACAACAACAGGGGCAGCACACAAAACATGGAAAACACAAGATATTGTTGATTTGATTGAAAATTCATTGAAAACCAAACAAATAATTACGGGTGTGGAATGTGATCAACGCATTTCAAATATAATATTGAAGCGAAAATTAGTCGATGAAAAACAAGTGAATGACATGGCATTGGATACCATTAAGAAATTCTTGCCATGGTATATTGCAAGTAATCATATTCCGAATGAGAGTGCCGTTGAGGACCTTATAGAAACAGATGTGAAAAATCTGGTGCCTTGGAGACCGCAGAATGTGACGGAAGTGCAAACGCTTATTGCAAACGAAGTGAATGCCATTATAAGTAAATCACACATCCAAAACTATGATGAAATTAATCAATTTGTGGAAACGAAATTGAAAACTTTATATGGTTATTTTATGTTAAATATTAGCGCCTCAGGACCCGTTCAAGCGAAAACAGGCTATCTTAAAATAAATCTTTCTAATCAATATGAATATGAAATTCATCTGAAAGAATGTCGTCTATTAATTGTGAAGCAATCTAGTAATTTCAATAATATGGAAATTTATTTAAATGGACAACTATTAACGAATATTGAATCTGTAATTTTCCATATGGGAGATAGAATATCAATAAAAGAAATCAATTCAAAAACAAATAAAGTACATGCAGTATTTATGGTTCGATATCCAGTATATGATGTTATTGTTCCATAATCATCATTATGATGAGGAAATATAAGAAAAAAATACCGAATGATGTGGATTTGAAAAGATTAGTTGTCAATGAATTACACAAAACAGCTAGAAAACAATTTGAAAGAAGACATGTCATTGTAAAAGGTTTAAATGATTTATATCAAGCTGATTTGGTGGAAATGATCCCATATGCACGATTAAATAAGGGCTATAAGTATATTTTAACTGTAATCGATGTATTTAGTAAGTTTGCTTGGGCTGTGCCTGTAAAAAATAAATCTGGCAAAGAAGTTGCCAATGCAATGAGGAATATCCTATTAAGTAAAACACAGCGACAACAGCAGCATATACCGAAAAATCTACAAACCGATAATGGTAAAGAGTTTTACAATAAGGAATTTATGGATTTGATGAAAAAATTCGGAATAAATCTCTATTCCACTTTTAGTGCAATGAAAGCTAGCGTAATTGAACGTTTTAATCGCACCCTCAAAAGTAATATGTGGAAAGAGTTTAGTTATCAGGGCAACTATAAATGGCTCTCCATATTACCGGAAATTGTAAAAAATTACAATGAAAAATCCATACATAGTACAATTAAAATGCGTCCTATAGATGCAATTTCTAAGAAAAAAAATGAAAAGCATCTCTTAAATACGGTGTATAATAGAATAAAGATTTCAACACCAATGTCATCAAATAAATTCAAAGTTGGTGATAAGGTGCGTGTTAGTAAATATAGGGAATTATTTGCAAAAGGATATACACCCAATTGGTCAAATGAGGTATTCACAATTAAAACGGTTCAATTGACAAATCCAACAACATACTTACTGCAAGATGAAGAACAACGGGACATCAAGGGAGCATTTTACACTGAAGAAATTCAGAAAACTGCACACCCGCACATTCAATTGATCGAGAAAATTGTTCGACGAAAAGGAGACAAACTGCTCGTTAAGTGGTTGGGATTCGATAACACACACAATAGTTGGATAAGTAAAAAAGACATTGTTAATTAAGTGCATGCACATAATGATTTTATTTTTTCCGTTCAATCATTGATTTGCATAAAAAATTGATTTCTATAAAAGTCAAAAGTTCGTGTAATTTACATACAAAATAGACAATGCACAAAATTATGTGCAATTGATTATAGATAGTTTATATTCAAAAAAAAACAATTCAATAAAAAAATGTCAAGAAAAATATGTGACCTTTTTACACCACCACCGTCACCACCACCGTCACCACCACCACCACCACCGCCAAAACCTAGCTTTCCCCGCAAAATTAAGGTGTATAAATAGTGCACAATCTTGTGGACAAAAGTCAGTTATTGAAAAAGACTGCAAAACAATATGAATTCTAATAATAATAATACTAAAAACTATGGTATGCCAATGCGCATACAGCGAGTGGTAAGAGTGCGTAATTCTAATGCCGCCACCACCTCCAACGCCGCCACCACCTCCGACGCCGCCACCACCTCCAACGCCGCCACCACCTCCAACGCTGCCGCCGCCGCCACCACCACCACCATTTCCAACGCCGCCACCACCTCCTCCCCCAGGGTTGTACGTCGTCGACAGATCCACCGCCCCATGGACACCACCACCACCACCAATCCGGGAACCGCTAGTACCAGCTACCGCAGTCTTCACAACGAATCAACAACAATACACCATGAGCGTGCTGTTGTGGAGGTTGCGATGGATGAAACAGAACACCGGTTGTTCTTTCATCTGGGAGAAGTACTGAGGATGACCTCACCCTATCCGGGGTCCTCTTCGTTACCCTCTTTCATGTTAAATATCAATGCCCACACGATATGTGGGCAAGTAATCCAGCCATTTAATCCAATGGGGATATTTAGCGTTCAGGAAATGCTTACGCATTTCTTTCGGATGCTAGCGGCTACAGCGCCAACACAAGCGGAGACGCAAAACACAGATGAAGAGGATGAGGATATCAAAAATGATCCCAATGAATGATGGCGTCGATTAACACAATGGACGGAAGTGGAGGGGGGCGGTGTTGGTGGTGGTAGTGGTGAGGGTTCTATAAAAATGGGGGAAACAACGCTATGAAGCACACACACACACATACATAAAGTAGTAAGTAATTTGTTCATTGTCTTTATTTTTTTTCATAAAATTTAAAACGGTTTTTTTTTTGGTTTCAGCGGGAAAATGTCATCGGTGGTGCATGAGGCACAGCAGAAGCAGCAGCAGCAGCAGCAAGTAGCTACGGCGGTGGCTGATGAGACAACACAAGCAGCAGCAGCAGAAAATATAGGAAATAAAGAAAATTAAAATTGGTTACAATCCTTCGTTTTTCTCAATAATCGAGTCCAGATTGAACCAAATTTGTGTTTGTATTGGTTCGATTTCTGGGCACGATTATTGAGAAAAACGGGGAATTTGTAAACAATGTTAATTTTCTTTATTAGGAAACCACCACCACAACGAGAACGACAACGGCTGCTGCGATGGTGGACGACGACGACGACGAGATGTTTTGCATAATGGAGAAGGTAATAAAGGAAATTAAAAATATCATCAACTTTTCCACACTTTTTGTATAAATAGTGCACAGTCGTTTGGGGGAAAAAAAACAACCCATGACTGTGTCCTATTTATACAAAAAGTATGGAAAAGTGTGATATTTATAATTTTCTTTATTAAGGACAAGGCAGCGGCATCGACGACGACGACGATAAGAGCAGTGGGCGGCGGGAATGGTGGTTGCAAAAACAATCAGGTAATAAAGGAAAAGAGTGTTCAACCTTTCACGATTTATTGTTTTAATAATTTCCTTATACTACTGTCGAGAATGCACCTTCTATTTTTTGTAGTAGTTGTGTAGTAGCAGTTGATTCTGTCTCTCACTCAAAAAAAGTAGATTGGTGAATTCTCGAAATGGTGTAAGGGAATTATTAAAACAATACATTTTGAATGGTTGCATTCTCTTCTTTTATTAGGAAAACAAAAAAAAAGCAGAAGCAGTGCTGGCAGCCAAGTCATCCATGGAGATGAGCCACAACAACAACAACAGCATCACCGTGGCATCAAGCGAAGGCGGCAAGAACAAGACGACGATGACGATGGAGGCGGTGGCGGCAATGAACACGACAACAATGTTGTTGTTGATGATGAACCATATGGTCAGGACATTATGGAGGATAATTATGGGGAAATCGACCAGGAAACGGGGGAGTTGAAATCCTGGAATCTTCACATGGAATTTTGTCTAACTTGCCACCAATGGGTGGACAGAAAGAAACAGCCCCTTCATGATGTTTACTGTGCTTGCTGTAAGGTATGTTATAATTTTTTTGTTTGAATTTTTTTATATACTTTTATTAATTGTTTTTTTGTTTTTTGTTACAGAGACTATCGGACTTTATAGAGGAACTAGAAAAGGAAGAAGAAGTCCAGCCGGAAGAAGGGAAAAAAGCAGTCCACCAGCCGCCGCCGCCGCCGCCGAAGGAGGGAGAAGAAGACTGAAATGGAATGGAAATGGATTTTTTTCATTGTATTATATATATATATATATTGTTAATGTTTTTTTTTCCATTTTTCGTTCTATTGAATATAAAAAAATAAATACAGTTTTTTCTTTAACAAAAATGTTAATATGTTTTTCATTATATTAAAAAAAATACCCCAAAAAAACCCGCCATTTCCCCCAAATCCCATCTAACTAGTGATTTTTTGTTTTTTTTTCAGAGTTTTCTTAGTGTTTTTTCTATTTGTTGATGTTGTATATCTATTTTAATAAGAAATAAAAAGTCAATTTTTTTACTACTAAAAGTATATGTTTTTTAATTATATAAAAAAAACCCATTATTTCCCCCAAAATCCCATCTAACTAGTGATTTTTTGTTTTTTTTCAGAGTTTTCTTAGTGTTTTTTCTATTTGTTGTTGTTGTATATCTATTTTAATAAGAAATAAAAAGCCAATTTTTTTACTACTAAAAGTATATGTTTTTTAATTATATAAAAAAAACCCGATATTTCCCCCAAAATCCCATCTAACTAGTGATTTTTAATCTTTCAGTTTGTGTGTGTGTATATGTTTTTTTGAAGAGATGATGATACAAAATATAAATCAATTTTAAAATTATAATTTTTTTTTATTACGTAAACCCCTTAACCGTCATTTTCCCCCACCCCCCAGCTAACATTGTTTCTTTTTTCTATTTGCTGTTTTGTTTTTGTAAATGACAAATAAAACTCAAATTTTTCTTGTTAAAACTAGTTGTTTTCATGACGTAAACCCCTTAACCGTCATTTTCCCCCACCCCCCAGCTAACATTGTTTCTTTTTTCTATTTGCTGTTTTGTTTTTGTAAATGACAAATAAAACTCAAATTTTTCTTGTTAAAACTAGTTGTTTTCATGACGTAAACCCCTTAACCGTCATTTTCCCCCACCCCCAGCTAACATAGTGTTTGTTCCGTTACTTTTTTTTAATATGTATATGTATTTTTGGAGAAAAAAGAATATAATAAAAACACAGTTAAAAATTATATACAAGTTTTTTTTTTATTCACCCCCCCCCCACACACATCCAAATACATAATATAATAGTATATATTATTATTAATAATTCTAATAAAAATAAATAACCAGAGAGCCAGTTTTTGTTTGCATTTTTTTTTAAAACTCCATTATGGGTTTAATTAGCTCCATTGTGGCAACGTAATCTTCTGGATTTCCTGATGGCCATAAACCCGAATCAGGTCCACACCTCCATCCCACATCTTCGTTTTTCTCCATTTTTCGCAAATTTTTCAAAAGCCATTTTACTACATCCATATGTGAGTCTCTTGTTAATATCTCCAATTTGAAGTGTAAATTTTTCTCTTCCAAAGTTTTCAACATATTCCCAACAAAGATGGGATTTGCATTAAAAATTCCAGTACACATAATTTTGTTAATATAATAATTACAATTCTTGTAATTGGATAATATATGTAAATACAAATATGATGAGGATGTTGCATCAAAATTGGGTTTATTAATATCCAGTTTTGTTAATTGCATTATTAAATAACATTTGTAGTCATCTGTGAAATCCTTATATGGTACAGTACTGATGATTTCACTTAAATTTTCATATGTAAAATCAATTACATTTAAATTTAACAATTTATTAGCAATTAATACAATAAATTTATCATGTTCCAATTGGGATGAGAGTAACACATTTAACATTTCAACATTGCACAATCGCAATATATCATATGTTAAAATGTGTGTGCTTGGAATTGCGATACGTTTTAAAATCATATTCATTTCACTCACATTTGAACTTTTTATTCTTTCCACCAAGTGATTCTGATATACCACAGAATTACTGTCATGTAAATCATTTACAAGTTTTACTTCACTTTTTGATAACATTTTTTGTTTTGTTTAAGTACTATTTGTCTAGTGTGTGTCTTTGTATAATGGTACCTACTGATGGGGTGGTGGTTCGGCTCCTGTTGCTTCTGCTGCTCTTGCTACTGTTTCTTCCACAAAACCCCACGGCAAACTGTCTAATGAATCATGCAGTGACATTCTTTTATCATCACCAACATTCAAAACAATTTTTCGCTGTTTTATCGAATACATTACATGTTTCTTACTTTGCAATAGAATTTGTTGCCTTACCATTTCCCGTTGATTCAATAAACAATTCTTATAATCATCAAATGTGATTGTTTTCAATGTACTACCAACTACTCCCTTGGACCTTTTTATTTCTCCACCACCACCGTCACCACCCCACATTTTAAATGAATACATTTTCGATCGTAGACCAATAAATTCCAACATAATGCGACCGGCATTTTCATCTTTAAACATACCAAGTTCCTTCCTATTCACACGCGGTATATTAAAAATATTCGCTTCATCATAGTCGCTTGTATCGAAATATTCCCTACAATCACGTCTTATATATTCATAGAAATCAATATTTTTAAATAGATATATAAAACTGTCTGTGTCCGTGTAACATAAATCCACGCTATTTTCATCAAATTGTCTTAATATATAGTCATAATGAAAATTATACATGTGTAATTTACTTAAATCTAAAATTGTAAAACCAATATAAATGGGTTTGTTCATTTCCACCTCATTTCGTTGCATTTCTATAATCACCATATCATTATCATATATTTCCAAACTGTGAAAATTCGGTTTCGATATTAGGGCCCGTGCTCCAGATCTCCCCTCCCAACTCGTCACTAATTTAACATCTTTATATTTCCTTACATTTTCAATGGTCTTTCCAAATGCCGAATTCACCATTAACTTGAAGAAATTTTTTTCGAAATCATTTTTTGATTGTTTTCGCAAATTTATATTCAATTCCACATAACTTTTCATCCAGGCACACTGTTTAAATTTCAATATTCGGTGGATTTTTCGCAAAACCAATCCTCTCTTTAAATAATTCTTTAAATTTCTATAGTGAATAACATAGTTGTGTTTATCGTATAATGTTGTCATTAATTTACTGTGTTTACTGCCCGGTGGTGTTAAATGTTCGGGGGCCAATGGGAAATCTTTGTGTAAATTGTGTAGATGAGATGGATAATGAAGGTCCACCTCCAAAATATAACCATATTCTGCATTGTCTTCAATTGATAATACATCGAAAGAATTACCATCGCTACCGCCGTCGCTGCCATTGTATTCATCTTCTTTTAACCATTCAAAATCTTGGTATGGTAGAAACTCACACATTGTCGTTGAATATAATGCATTTTTATCTATATAAATTAGATAAGTGTCCAATTGGGTGGGGTCATAGTCATCCATCATATATTTATTGTTGGCTTTTGCACACGATTTTATTACAGCAGAATAGCCGCCACGTATTCCCAATTCAATAAACAAAATCATATCAATATCTTGCATTAAATGCAATTTTATGCGTGTATTTTTTAGCATTGCATCAAAACTTAGACCGGGCGATGTGAAATAGTGCAATGGATCCAATTGATAGGTCCTATAACATGTTTTACGGAAATTTTCAAACACATCACTCAATAAAATCACATCTGTTTTAAGGTAAATGTCCGAGTATTCACCTAGTGTGTGCACATTAAATGTTTGCCATACATTCTCAGCATGTCTATAATCTTCCACAGATATTGTCTCGTTTTTCTAATTTTTCCCAACTATCAATGTATGCATAGGGAAAAACACCTGTTCGCAATAACAATTTAAATTCATTGTCATTCGGATAAAACGATCTCATTATGGTCTTTTCTTCGGCACGCAAGTACGAGGATAATTTGTCCAAACTGGATGCCATAAATCTGAAGGAATCAATGAATCTCAAACTGATGTTTGTATTTTCAATTTTCTTTGTGAACGATATATATTTCTCCTTGTTTATGGGTAGAAGAGAAATGGGTCCTTTGATGCCTGTTGCCAGTTCTTCAATTATAAAATGAGAATCGTAGCCGCTTAAATTGTGAAAAACAATTGGAATTACTTTGGATTGTTGAAATTGTAAATTACATTGAGGGTGTGCGGCTCCTCTATATGTTCCAGTCACATGACAATGGTCTTTTACACGTACATCATCATCATCTTCGTCTAATGTGACATTAAATGGTTCTTCACAAATATGACATGTTGTGGCAGTATAGTGTGCTATTTCCTGTTCTAAAGTCAATTCAGCCATTGGAACTATACGATTGAGTATTTCGTTGACTGTTATTGCAATTTTATGCAAATCCATTATAAATAACTTTATACAGTTCTTATCTCTAATTAATTTAAATTGAGAGAGTGAATCATCATAATTGCATTTTAAGTAATAGGCAATACTGTGTGGTATGTGTTTTTGATATCTTTCAATGGAACCACCACCACCACGTTTTTTGTTTTCTTTTTCATCACCATATATAATAATGGGCTCCAAAATACATTCTAAATCGGCATATAATACAAAACAAACTGGTATCTTGTGGGAGAAATTCTTAAATTGTAGAATATGATTCGACGACGACGATGAGGGCACTTTTATGTGACACACTTTTTTATTTTTACAATAATTTAAATGTTTAATTAAAACACACTTTGAAGAAAAATAATTTAAACACCGTTCACAAACATATTTTTGATTTTTATTCGATGATAACTGATTAAATAATAAGCGATTTAAATTTTTAATTAACACATAATGAGAACATCCACCTTCCACATTTTCCAACATTAATAAATTTATACATTTATTATTATTATTCCCATCATCATCTTCATCTTCATAATTGCTTTTTTTTATTGTCAATGGATATATTTGTTTGTTGCTCACATAAAATATATTAATGCTTAAATTGTTAAGTTTCTCAAATTTTTTCAAATCACGCACATTGAATGGAAACTTTATACCATCATATTTTAACACTTCACTAAAGTGTGGATATTTTGTCATTCTTTGTGCATCTTTATCTGTGGGGTGTAAAGCAGCCACAATACACCACAAAAAACAATATTGATCATTGTTTTTTATATTAATCACTGCCTTTTTATTGGCTATAAATTTCGGTACTTCCGTATATGTAGAAGAAGAAGAAGAAGTACCCGCTGCATTTAATGGATTGCATCGGTTAAAAATCACTTTTAATGATATTATTTCCGACAAACTCCATCCTGAATCACGTTCTTGAAATTCACTAAGTCTATTCAAAATTTTATCTTTCACCAACGTGTCATACCATTCCTTTAAATTTGTAGTTGCATCAATTACTTCATTCCTCGTGGTGAATGACTTTAAATCTGTCTCTAGAATCTCGCCACTCTTTTTCGCAAATTCACCAGTAAATGTACAATTGACTTTTATGCAATTATGATTTTCCTGCAATTTCTTCTTCACTTGCAACAGAAAACATTTCTGTGCTTTATCTAGAAACATAACAGGATCTTTTACCGTTAAATTTGTAATTATGCCACTACTGATACTATTCCTAAAACAATTCTCTAAATTTTCCCATTCTACACAATTTTGATATTTCTTTTGCCGCTGTTGTTGCTGTGTCCGACCACGATTACGGTTTGTCTTTGATGTGATGGTATTAGCAGTCGTCAAACCTGCGCCACCAATAATATTTAATTTTTCCTTTTGAATTAAATGTAGTCTTTTTCTACATGTTTTCAATAAACTTAAATTGTTTGTTAGTTTTAGAATGTTATCATTGAGGAACAATATGTTGCTTACATTATCTTGATCATCTTTTTTCTTTAAGCCAATCACTTTCCGTAATGTTTGAATACACTTATTCGTTTGTTTTAAAATAGCAATCACTTCATCTTTTTTTCTTAGCAATGGAAATGTTTTACGGAGTTTTTTCAAAAAATTACCACTAATAGATGTAACAGTTTCTGGATGATGATGATGATGATGATGATGATGATAAGTGTTGGTCTTCTCATCAGTTGACATATTGCCAATTAGAAACTAACTAAGTCATGAATCCTATTGTATTATCCATTTATACATATACACCCTTTTTTTTCGCGCCAAGAGAAACACACACACACAATTAAAAAAATACTCTTCTTATAATTGTGATGAATCATTGAAGAAATTACAGAACAACAAACAACAACAACACTCCCCCACCCCACTAAGAAATTGGTTTGTGCGTGTGCGTGTGTGGAGGGATATGGTTGGATGGGGGATGATGACGTATTTTTCCTTGTTTAAAAGCCGCTGCACATTCATTTCCAATCTCAGTATCAATATTTTATTTTTTTTTATATTAAGATAAAGTATATTTTTTGTAAAGTGAATTTATCAGAAAGAAGAAGAAAAAGAAGACGAAAAATGAATACTGAATTTAATACTGTATCAAGACCCTTCATCAAAATTTCCGAATTAGAGGAGGATGTGACATATAAAATACGCTCTCTAAGAGTCATTCAGACAAAATATGGTCAAGCAGTTCTTATGATAATTGAAGGCCTCGAAAATGATGTCATATTGCCAAAAAGATACAACCGGTTACTGGAAAACGTTCCCGAATATAATGTGAGACTAAAGAATGGAGAAAATCTTTCCTTCATTGTACGAAAGCCCAATCAAACCAACAAATGGTGGCAAGTGGAATTTTTATAAACTAAGAAGAAGAAGAAGAACTATTTTTGTAGAAAAAACGTAAGAAAATTCCTTTCCGTTTTTTTACACATTTTTTGTTTTTTTATTAATAATGTTTTCTTTTCTATTTCAGGGATCATATATATGGACACTTAATTTCCATTTTTTTTCTGAACTTTTTTTTTATATATACATGAAATAGAAAAATAATAAAGATAAAATAAAATGCATTTATTGTTTTATTTCTCTTAAATAAAACTACCTCTATTTTACCCTACATTAATTATTAACCCATATTCAAAAACAATAAAACGATATATGTAAATTACAAAATGTGCATGTGTCAGGAAGTTTGTGCAAAAAACAAGTGAATACAGGTCACTTAATCTTTTAAAAAAATTTGCATACAATATAAGCGCCAATTTTGTTTTTTTGTTAACCGGATGCACTTCCTCACTTTTTTCCCAATCACACAGGTGTGTGAGAGAAAGAGAGAGCGCCCGGTACCGCCACCGCTCGGTGATGGTGGTAGTTCAACCCCCAATCCAATACTCCACCCACCCCACCATACACAGTACTCTCTTCCGCCTCATTAGCAGTACCCACCAACACAAAAATGCTAATTAACACCTATCAACACACTTCTATGCTCTGTCCACTCCCCCTAACCCATCCCAACAACTCCCACATTTCAACCCCACCGCCGCCGGGAACCAACACCTTGCGCCATCTATCGGACGTTTGATGTACTACTGCGCCAGAACCCTCAAATCCCCACTACTTTAGGAGATCGAGTAAAATGGAGAATAATAAATATTTAAAAATGTGATATATAAACATTTTATTCGTTTGTACCTTTATCAACTTTTGAGAGTAGACTTATAAGACTTATTTTATGTAAAATGAGGTGCTGAATTTACTGGTGAAATCCGCAATGTCCTATCTTTAACCGTTTAGGACATCGAGTAAAATGGAGAATAATAGATATTTAAAAAGGTGATATATAAACATTTTATTCGTTTGTACCATTATCAACTCTTTAGAGTAGACTTATAGGACTAAATTTATGTAAAATGAGGTGCTGAATCCACTGGTGAAAACCGCAATGTCCTATCTTTAACCGTTTATGAGAAAGAGTAAAATGGAGAATAATATATATTTAAAAATGTGATATATAACCATTTTATTCGTTTGTACCTTTATCAACTCTTTAGAGTAGACTTATAGGACTTAGTTTAAGTAAAATGTGGCGCAGAATCCACTGGTGAAAACCGCAATGTCCTACCTTTAACCGCTTAGGAGATCGAGTAAAATGGAGAATAATAGATATTTAAAAATGTGATATATAACCATTTTATTCATTTGTACCTTTATCAACTCTTTAGAGTAGACTTATAGGACTTAGTTTAAGTAAAATGAGGCGCAGAATTTACTGGTGAAAACCGCAATGTCCTACCTTTAACCGTTTAGGAGATCGAGTAAAATGGAGAATAATAGATATTTAAAAATGTGATATATAAACATTTTATTCGTTTGTACCTTTATCAACTTTTGAGAGTAGACTTATAGGACATATTTTATGTAAAATGAGGTGCTGGATCCACTGGTGAAAACCGCAATGTCCTATCTTTAACCGTTTAGGAGATCGAGTAAAATTGAGAATAATAGATATTTAAATTGTGATAAATAAAAATTTTAGTCTTTTGTACCTTTATCAACTCTTTAGAGTAGACTTATAGGACTTATTTTATGTAAAATGAATTGCTGAATCCACTGGTGAAAACCGCAATGTCCTATCTTTAACCGTTTAGGAGTTCGAGTGAAATGGAGAATAATAGATATTTAAAAATGTGATATATAAACATTTTATTCGTTTGTACCTTTATTAACTTTTGAGAGTAGACTTATAGGACTTATTTTATGTAAATTAAGGTGCCGAATCCACTGGTGAAAACCGCAATGTCCTATCTTTAACCGTTTAAGAGAAAGAGTAAAATGGAGAATAATATATATTTAAAAATGTGATATATAACCATTTTATTCGTTTGTACCTTTATCAACTCTTTAGAGTAGACTTATAGGACTAAATTTATGTAAAATGAGGTGCTGAATCCACTGGTGAGAACCGCAATGTCCTATCTTTAACCGTTAAGGACATCGAGTAAAATGGAGAATATTAGATATTTAAAAATGTGATATATAAACCTTTTATTCGTTTGTACCTTTATCAACTTTTGAGAGTAGACTTATAAGACTTATTTTATGAAAAATGAGGTGCTGAATCCACTGATGAAAACGGCAATGTCCTATCTTTAACCGTTTAGGAGATCGAGTAAAATGGAGAATATTAGATATTTAAAAATGTGATATATTAATATTTTTTTCGTTTGTACCTTTATCAACTCATTAGAGTAGACATAAGACTTATTTTATGTAAAATGAGGTGCTGAATCCACTAGTGAAAACCGCAATGTCCTATCTTTAACTGTTTAGGAGATCGAGTAAAATGGAAAATAATAGATTATTAAAAATGTGATGTATAAACATTTTATTCGTTTGTACCTTTATCAACTCTTTAGAGTAGACTTATAGGACTTAGTTTAAGTAAAATCAGGCGCAGAATCCACTGGTGAAAACCGCAATGTCCTACCTTTAACCGTTTATGAGATCGAGTAAAATGGAGAATAATAGATATTTAAAAATGTGATATATAAACATTGTTTTCGTTTGTACCTTTATCAACTCTTTAGAGTAGACTTATAAAACTTATTTTATGTAAAATGAGGTGCTGAATCCACTGGTGAAAACCGCAATGTCCTATATTTAACCGTTTAGGAGATCGAGTAAAATGGAGAATAATAGATATTTAAAAATGTGATATATTAACATTTTTTTCGTTTGTACCTTTATCAACTCTTTAGAGTAGACTTATAAGACTTATTTTATGTAAAATGAGGTGCTGAATCCACTGGTGAAAACCGCAATGTCCTATCTTTAATCGTTTATGAGATCGAGTAAAATGGAGAATATTTGATATTTAAAAATGTGATATATAAACCTTTTATTCGTTTGTACCTTTATCAACTTTTGAGAGTAGACTTATAAGACTTATTTTATGTTAAATGAGGTGCTGAATCCACTGGTGAAAACCGCAATGTCCTATCATTAACCGTTTAGGACATCGAGTAAAATGGTGGATATTAGATATTTAAAAATGTGATATATAAACCTTTTATTCGTTTGTACCTTCATCAACTTTTGAGAGTAGACTTATAAGACTTATTTTATGTAAAATGAGGTGCTGAATCCACTGGTGAAAACCGCAATGTCCTATCTTTAACCAATTAGGAGTTCGAGTGAAATGGAGAATAATAGATATTTAAAAATGTGATAAATAATCATTTTATTCGTTTGTACCTTTATCAACTCAATAGAGTAGACTTATAAGACTTATTTTATCTAAAATGAGGTGCTGAATCCACTGGTGAAAACCGCAATGTCCTATCTTTAACCGTTTAAGAGAAAGAGTAAAATGGAAAATAATAGATATTTAAAAATGTGATATATATCCATTTTATTCGTTTGTACCTTTATCAACTCTTTAGAGTAGACATAAGACTTATTTTATGTAAAATGAGGTGCTGAATAAACTGGTGAAAACCGCAATGTCCTATCTTTAACCGTTTAGGAGATAGAGTAAAATGGAGAATAATAGTTATTTAAAAATGTGATATATTAACATTTTTTTCGTTTGTCCCTTTTTCAACTATTTAGAGTAGACTTATAAGACTTATTTTATGTAAAATGAGGTGCTGAATCTACTGGTGAAAACCGCAATGTCTTATCTTTAACCGTTTAGGAGATCGAGTAAAATGGAGAAAAATAGATATTTAAAAATGTGATATATTAACATTTTTTTCGTTTGTACCTTTATCAACTCTTTAGAGTAGACTTATAAGACTTATTTTATGTAAAATAAGGTGCTGAATAAACTGGTGAAAACCGCAATGTCCTATCTTTAACCGTTTAGGAGATAGAGTAAAATAGAGAATAATAGATATTTAAAAATGTGATATATTAACATTTTTTTCGTTTGTACCTTTATCAACTCTTTAGAGTAGACTAATAAGACTTATTTTATGTAAAATGAGGTGCTGAATCCACTGGTGAAAACCGCAATGTCCTATCTATAACCGTTTAGGAGATCGAGTAAAAAGGGAGAATATTAGATATTTAAAAATGTGATATATTAACATTTTTTTCGTTTGTACCTTTATCAACTCATTAGAGTAGACATAAGACTTATTTTACGTAAAATGAGGTGCTGAATCCACTGGTAAAAACCGCAATGTCTTATCTTTAACCGTTTAGGAGATCGAGTAAAATCGAGAATAATAGATATTTAAAAATGTGATATATTAACATTTTTTTCGTTTGTACCTTTATCAACTCATTAGAGTAGACATAAGACTAATTTTATATAAAATGAGGAGCTGAATCCACTGGTGAAAACTGCAATGTCCTATCTATAACCGTTTAGGAGATCGAGTAAAATGGAGAATAATAGATATTTAAAAATGTGATATATAAACCTTTTATTCGTTTGACCTTTATCAACTTTTAAGAGTAGACTTATAAGACTTATTTTATGTAAAATGAGGTGCTGAATCCACTGGTGAAAACCGCAATGTCCTATCTATAACCGTTTAGGAGATCGAGTAAAATGGAGAATAATAGATATTTAAAAATGTGATATATAAACCTTTTATTCGTTTGACCTTTATCAACTTTTAAGAGTAGACTTATAAGACTTATTTTATGTAAAATGAGCTGCTGAATCCAGTGGTGAAAACCGCAATGTCCTATCTTTAACCGTTTAGGACATCGAGTAAAATGGAGAATATTAGGTATTTAAAAATGTGATATATAAACCTTTTATTCGTTTGACCTTTATCAACTTTTGAGAGTAGACTTATAAGACTTATTTTATGTAAAATGAGGTGCTGAATCCACTGGTGAAAACCGCAATGTCCAATCTTTAACTGTTTAGGAGATCGAGTAAAATGAAAAATAATAGATATTTAAAAATGTGATGTATAAACATTTTATTCGTTTGTATCTTTATCAACTCTTTAGAGTAGACTTATAGGACTTAGTTTAAGTAAAATGTGGCGCAGAATCCACTGGTGAAAACCGCAATGTCCTACCTTCAACCGTTTAGGAGATCGAGTAAAATGGAGAATAATAGATATTTAAAAATGTGATATATAAACCATTTATTCGTTTGACCTTTATCAACTTTTGAGAGTAGACTTATAAGACTTATTTTATGTAAAATGAGGTGCTGAATCCACTGGTGAAAACCGCAATGTCCTATCTATAACCGTTTAGGAGATCGAGTAAAGTGGAGAATATTAGATATTTAAAAATGTGATATATAAACCTTTTATTCGTTTGTACCTTTATTAACTCAATAGAGTAGACTTATAAGACTTATTTTATGTAAAATGAGGTGCTGAATCCACGGGTGAAAACCGCAATGTCCTATCTTTAACCGCTTAGGAGATCGTGTAAAATGGAAAATAATAGATATTTAAAAATGTTATATATAAACATTTTATTCGTTAGAACCTTTATCAACTCTTGAAAGTAGACTTATAGAACTTATTATATGTAAAACCAGGTGCTTAATCCACTGGTGAAAACCGCAATGTCCTATCTTTGACCGTTTAGGTGATCGAGTAAAATGGAGAATAATAGGTATTTAAAAATGTGATATATAAACATTTTTTTCGTTTGTACCATTATCAACTCTTTAGAGTAGACTTATAGGACTAAATTTATGTAAAATGAGGTGCTGAATCCACTGGTGAAAACCGCAATGTCCTATCTTTAACCGTTTATGAGAAAGAGTAAAATGGAGAATAATATATATTTAAAAATGTGATATATAACCATTTTATTCGTTTGTACCTTTATCAACTTTTTAGAGTAAACTTATAGGACTGAATTTATGTAAAATGAGGTGCTGAATTCACTGGTGAAAACCGCAATGTCCTATCTTTAACTGTTTAGGAGATCGAGTAAAATGAAAAATAATAGATATTTAAAAATGTGATGTATAAACATTTTATTCGTTTGTATCTTTATCAACTCTTTAGAGTAGACTTATAGGACTTAGTTTAAGTAAAATGTGGCGCAGAATCCACTGGTGAAAACCGCAATGTCCTACCTTTAACCGCTTAGGAGATCGAGTAAAATGGAGAATAATAGATATTTAAAAATGTGATATATAACCATTTTATTCATTTGTACCTTTATCAACTCTTTAGAGTAGACTTATAGGACTTAGTTTAAGTAAAATGAGGCGCAGAATTTACTGGTGAAAACCGCAATGTCCTACCTTTAACCGTTTAGGAGATCGAGTAAAATGGAGAATAATAGATATTTAAAAATGTGATATATAAACATTTTATTCGTTTGTACCTTTATCAACTTTTGAGAGTAGACTTATAGGACTTATTTTATGTAAAATGAGGTGCTGGATCCACTGGTGAAAACCGCAATGTCCTATCTTTAACCGTTTAGGAGATCGAGTAAAATTGAGAATAATAGATATTTAAATTGTGATAAATAAAAATTTTAGTCTTTTGTACCTTTATCAACTCTTTAGAGTAGACTTATAGGACTTATTTTATGTAAAATGAATTGCTGAATCCACTGGTGAAAACCGCAATGTCCTATCTTTAACCGTTTAGGAGTTCGAGTGAAATGGAGAATAATAGATATTTAAAAATGTGATATATAAACATTTTATTCGTTTGTACCTTTATTAACTTTTGAGAGTAGACTTATAGGACTTATTTTATGTAAATTAAGGTGCCGAATCCACTGGTGAAAACCGCAATGTCCTATCTATAACCGTTTAGGAGATCGAGTAAAATGGAGAATAATAGATATTTAAAAATGTGATATATAAACCTTTTATTCGTTTGACCTTTATCAACTTTTAAGAGTAGACTTATAAGACTTATTTTATGTAAAATGAGCTGCTGAATCCAGTGGTGAAAACCGCAATGTCCTATCTTTAACCGTTTAGGACATCGAGTAAAATGGAGAATATTAGGTATTTAAAAATGTGATATATAAACCTTTTATTCGTTTGACCTTTATCAACTTTTGAGAGTAGACTTATAAGACTTATTTTATGTAAAATGAGGTGCTGAATTCACTGTTGAAAACCGCAATGTCCAATCTTTAACTGTTTAGGAGATCGAGTAAAATGAAAAATAATAGATATTTAAAAATGTGATGTATAAACATTTTATTCGTTTGTATCTTTATCAACTCTTTAGAGTAGACTTATAGGACTTAGTTTAAGTAAAATGTGGCGCAGAATCCACTGGTGAAAACCGCAATGTCCTACCTTCAACCGTTTAGGAGATCGAGTAAAATGGAGAATAATAGATATTTAAAAATGTGATATATAAACCATTTATTCGTTTGACCTTTATCAACTTTTGAGAGTAGACTTATAAGACTTATTTTATGTAAAATGAGGTGCTGAATCCACTGGTGAAAACCGCAATGTCCTATCTATAACCGTTTAGGAGATCGAGTAAAGTGGAGAATATTAGATATTTAAAAATGTGATATATAAACCTTTTATTCGTTTGTACCTTTATCAACTTTTGAGAGTAGACTTATAAGACTTATTTTATGTAAAATGAGGTGCTGAATCCACGGGTGAAAACCGCAATGTCCTATCTTTAACCGCTTAGGAGATCGTGTAAAATGGAAAATAATAGATATTTAAAAATGTTATATATAAACATTTTATTCGTTAGAACCTTTATCAACTCTTGAAAGTAGACTTATAGAACTTATTATATGTAAAACCAGGTGCTTAATCCACTGGTGAAAACCGCAATGTCCTATCTTTGACCGTTTAGGTGATCGAGTAAAATGGAGAATAATAGGTATTTAAAAATGTGATATATAAACATTTTTTTCGTTTGTACCATTATCAACTCTTTAGAGTAGACTTATAGGACTAAATTTATGTAAAATGAGGTGCTGAATCCACTGGTGAAAACCGCAATGTCCTATCTTTAACCGTTTATGAGAAAGAGTAAAATGGAGAATAATATATATTTAAAAATGTGATATATAACCATTTTATTCGTTTGTACCTTTATCAACTTTTTAGAGTAAACTTATAGGACTGAATTTATGTAAAATGAGGTGCTGAATTCACTGGTGAAAACCGCAATGTCCTATCTTTAACTGTTTAGGAGATCGAGTAAAATGAAAAATAATAGATATTTAAAAATGTGATGTATAAACATTTTATTCGTTTGTATCTTTATCAACTCTTTAGAGTAGACTTATAGGACTTAGTTTAAGTAAAATGTGGCGCAGAATCCACTGGTGAAAACCGCAATGTCCTACCTTTAACCGCTTAGGAGATCGAGTAAAATGGAGAATAATAGATATTTAAAAATGTGATATATAACCATTTTATTCATTTGTACCTTTATCAACTCTTTAGAGTAGACTTATAGGACTTAGTTTAAGTAAAATGAGGCGCAGAATTTACTGGTGAAAACCGCAATGTCCTACCTTTAACCGTTTAGGAGATCGAGTAAAATGGAGAATAATAGATATTTAAAAATGTGATATATAAACATTTTATTCGTTTGTACCTTTATCAACTTTTGAGAGTAGACTTATAGGACTTATTTTATGTAAAATGAGGTGCTGGATCCACTGGTGAAAACCGCAATGTCCTATCTTTAACCGTTTAGGAGATCGAGTAAAATTGAGAATAATAGATATTTAAATTGTGATAAATAAAAATTTTAGTCTTTTGTACCTTTATCAACTCTTTAGAGTAGTCTTATAGGACTTATTTTATGTAAAATGAATTGCTGAATCCACTGGTGAAAACCGCAATGTCCTATCTTTAACCGTTTAGGAGTTCGAGTGAAATGGAGAATAATAGATATTTAAAAATGTGATATATAAACATTTTATTCGTTTGTACCTTTATTAACTTTTGAGAGTAGACTTATAGGACTTATTTTATGTAAATTAAGGTGCCGAATCCACTGGTGAAAACCGCAATGTCCTATCTTTAACCGTTTAAGAGAAAGAGTAAAATGGAGAATAATATATATTTAAAAATGTGATATATAACCATTTTATTCGTTTGTACCTTTATCAACTCTTTAGAGTAGACTTATAGGACTAAATTTATGTAAAATGAGGTGCTGAATCCACTGGTGAGAACCGCAATGTCCTATCTTTAACCGTTTAGGACATCGAGTAAAATGGAGAATATTAGATATTTAAAAATGTGATATATAAACCTTTTATTCGTTTGTACCTTTATCAACTTTTGAGAGTAGACTTATAAGACTTATTTTTATGAAAAATGAGGTGCTGAATCCACTGATGAAAACCGCAATGTCCTATCTTTAACCGTTTAGGAGATCGAGTAAAATGGGGAATATTAGATATTTAAAAATGTGATATATTAACATTTTTTTCGTTTGTACCTTTATCAACTCTTTAGAGTAGACTTATAAGACTTAGTTTATGTAAAATGAGGTGCTGAATCCACTAGTGAAAACCGCAATGTCCTATCTTTAACCGTTTAGGAGATCGAGTAAAATGGAGAATAGTAGATATTTAAAAATGTGATATATTAACATTTTTTTCGTTTGTACCTTTATCAACTCATTAGAGTAGACATAAGACTTATTTTATGTAAAATGAGGTGCTGAATCCACTAGTGAAAACCGCAATGTCCTATCTTTAACTGTTTAGGAGATCGAGTAAAATGGAAAATAATAGATTATTAAAAATGTGATGTATAAACATTTTATTCGTTTGTACCTTTATCAACTCTTTAGAGTAGACTTATAGGACTTAGTTTAAGTAAAATCAGGCGCAGAATCCACTGGTGAAAACCGCAATGTCCTACCTTTAACCGTTTATGAGATCGAGTAAAATGGAGAATAATAGATATTTAAAAATGTGATATATAAACATTGTTTTCGTTTGTACCTTTATCAACTCTTTAGAGTAGACTTATAAAACTTATTTTATGTAAAATGAGGTGCTGAATCCACTGGTGAAAACCGCAATGTCCTATATTTAACCGTTTAGGAGATCGAGTAAAATGGAGAATAATAGATATTTAAAAATGTGATATATTAACATTTTTTTCGTTTGTACCTTTATCAACTCTTTAGAGTAGACTTATAAGACTTATTTTATGTAAAATGAGGTGCTGAATCCACTGGTGAAAACCGCAATGTCCTATCTTTAATCGTTTAGGACATCGAGTAAAATGGAGAATATTTGATATTTAAAAATGTGATATATAAACCTTTTATTCGTTTGTACCTTTATCAACTTTTGAGAGTAGACTTATAAGACTTATTTTATGTTAAATGAGGTGCTGAATCCACTGGTGAAAACCGCAATGTCCTATCATTAACCGTTTAGGACATCGAGTAAAATGGAGGATATTAGATATTTAAAAATGTGATATATAAACCTTTTATTCGTTTGTACCTTTATCAACTTTTGAGAGTAGACTTATAAGACTTATTTTATGTAAAATGAGGTGCTGAATCCACTGGTGAAAACCGCAATGTCCTATCTTTAACCAATTAGGAGTTCGAGTGAAATGGAGAATAATAGATATTTAAAAATGTGATATATAAACATTTTATTCGTTTGTACCTTTATTAACTTTTGAGAGTAGACTTATAGGACTTATTTTATGTAAAATAAGGTGCTGAATCCACTGGTGAAAACCGCAATATCCTATCTTTAACTGTTTAAGAGAAAGAGTAAAATGGAGAATAATATATATTTAAAAATGTGATAAATAACCATTTTATTCGTTTGTACCTTTATCAACTCAATAGAGTAGACTTATAAGACTTATTTTATCTAAAATGAGGTGCTGAATCTACTGGTGAAAACCGCAATGTCCTATCTTTAACCGTTTAAGAGAAAGAGTAAAATGGAAAATAATAGATATTTAAAAATGTGATATATATCCATTTTATTCGTTTGTACCTTTATCAACTCTTTAGAGTAGACATAAGACTTATTTTATGTAAAATGAGGTGCTGAATAAACTGGTGAAAACCGCAATGTCCTATCTTTAACCGTTTAGGAGATAGAGTAAAATGGAGAATAATAGTTATTTAAAAATGTGATATATTAACATTTTTTTCGTTTGTCCCTTTTTCAACTATTTAGAGTAGACTTATAAGACTTATTTTATGTAAAATGAGGTGCTGAATCTACTGGTAAAAACCGCAATGTCTTATCTTTAACCGTTTAGGAGATCGAGTAAAATGGAGAATAATAGTTATTTAAAAATGTGATATATTAACATTTTTTTCGTTTGTCCCTTTTTCAACTATTTAGAGTAGACTTATAAGACTTATTTTATGTAAAATGAGGTGCTGAATCTACTGGTAAAAACCGCAATGTCTTATCTTTAACCGTTTAGGAGATCGAGTAAAATGGAGAAAAATAGATATTTAAAAATGTGATATATTAACATTTTTTTCGTTTGTACCTTTATCAACTCTTTAGAGTAGACTTATAAGACTTATTTTATGTTAAATGAGGTGCTGAATCCACTGGTGAAAACCGCAATGTCCTATCATTAACCGTTTAGGACATCGAGTAAAATGGAGGATATTAGATATTTAAAAATGTGATATATATCCATTTTATTCGTTTGTACCTTTATCAACTCTTTAGAGTAGACATAAGACTTATTTTATGTAAAATAAGGTGCTGAATAAACTGGTGAAAACCGCAATGTCCTATCTTTAACCGTTTAGGAGATAGAGTAAAATAGAGAATAATAGATATTTAAAAATGTCATATATAAACATTTTATTCGTTTGTACCTTTATCAACTCTTCAGAGTAGACTTATAGGACTTATTTTATGTAAAATGAGGTGCTGAATCCACTGGTGAAAACCGCAATGTCCTATCTTAAACCGTTTAAGAGAAAGAGTAAAATGGAGAATAATAGATATTTAAAAATGTCATATATAAACATTTTATTCGTTTGTACCTTTATCAACTCTTCAGAGTAGACTTATAGGACTTATTTTATGTAAAATGAGGTGCTGAATCCACTGGTGAAAACCGCAATGTCCTATCTATAACCGTTTAGGAGATCGAGTAAAATGGAGAATAATAGATATTTAAAAATGTGATATATTAACATTTTTTTCGTTTGTACCTTTATCAACTCTTTAGAGTAGACTTATAAGACTTATTTTATGTAAAATGAGGTGCTGAATCCACTGGTGAAAACCGCAATGTCCCATCTATAACCGTTTAGGTGATCGAGTAAAAAGGGAGAATATTAGATATTTAAAAATGTGATATATTAACCTTTTATTCGTTTGTACCTTTATCAACTTTTGAGAGTAGACTTATAAGACTTATTTTTTGTAAAATGAGGTGCTGAATCTACTGGTGAAAACCGCAATGTCCTATCTTTCACCGTTTAGGAGATCGAGTAAAATATAGAATAATAGATATTTAAAAATGTGATATATTAACATTTTTTTCGTTTGTCCCTTTTCAACTCTTTAGATTAGAATTATAAGACTTATTTTATGTAAAATGAGGTGCTGAATCCACTAGTGAAAACCGCAATGTCCTATCTTTAACCGTTTAGGAGATCGAGTAAAATGGAGAATAGTAGATATTTAAAAATGTGATATATTAACATTTTTTTCGTTTGTACCTTTATCAACTCATTAGAGTAGACATAAGACTTATTTTACGTAAAATGAGGTGCTGAATCCACTGGTGAGAACCGCAATGTCTTATCTTTAACCGTTTAGGAGATCGAGTAAAATCGAGAATAATAGATATTTAAAAATGTGATATATTAACATTTTTTTCGTTTGTACCTTTATCAACTCATTAGAATAGACATAAGATTTATTTTACGTAAAATGAGGTGCTGAATCCACTGGTGAAAACCGCAATGTCCTGTCTTTAGCTCTTTAGGAGATCGAGTAAAATGGAAAATAATTGATATTTAAAAATGTGATATATAACCATTATATACGTTTGTACCTTTATCAACTCTTTAGAGTAGACTTATAAGACTTATTTTATGTAAAATGAGGTGCCGAATCCACTGATGAAAACCGCAATGTCCTATCTTTAACCGTTTAGGACATCGAGTAAAATGGACAATAATTGATATTTAAAAATGTGATATATAAACATTTTATTCGTTTGTACCTTTATTAACTTTTGAGAGTAGACTTTTAGGACTTATTTTATGTAAAATGAGGTGCTGAATCTACTGGTGAAAACCGCAATGTCCTATCTTTAACCGTTTAAGAGAAAGAGTAAAATGGAGAATAATATATATTTAAAAATGTGATATATAACCATTTTATTCGTTTGTACCTTTATCAACTTTTTAGAGTAGACTTATAAAATTATTTTATGTAAAATGAGGTGCTGAATCCACTAGTGAAAACCGCAATGTCCTATATTTAACCGTTTAGGACATCGAGTAAAATATAGAATAATAGATATTTAAAAATGTGATATATTAACATTTTTTTCGTTTGTCCCTTTATCAACACTTTAGAGTAGACTTATAAGACTTATTTTATGTAAAATGAGGTGCTGAATCCACTGGTGAAAACCGCAATGTCCTATCTATAACCGTTTAGGAGATCGAGTAAAATGGAGAATAATAGATATTTAAAAATGTGATATATTAACATTTTTTTCGTTTGTACCTTTATCAACTCTTTAGAGTAGACTTATAAGACTTATTTTATGTAAAATGAGGTGCTGAATCCACTGGTGAAAACCGCAATGTCCTATCTATAACCATTTAGGAGATCGAGTAAAATGGAGAATAATAGATATTTAAAAATGTGATATATTAACATTTTTTTCGTTTGTACCTTTATCAACTCTTTAGAGTAGACTTATAAGACTTATTTTATGTAAAATGAGGTGCTGAATCCACTGGTGAAAACCGCAATGTCCTATCTATAACCGTTTAGGTGATCGAGTAAAAAGGGAGAATATAAGATATTTAAAAATGTGATATATTAACCTTTTATTCGTTTGTACCTTTATCAACTTTTGAGAGTAGACTTATAAGACTTATTTTATGTAAAATGAGGTGCTGAATCCACTGGTGAAAACCGCAATGTCCTATCTTTAACCGTTTAGGACATCGAGTAAAATGGAGAATATTAGATACTTAAAAATGTGATATATAAACCTTTTATTCGTTTGTACCTTTATCAACTTTTGAGAGTAGACTTATAAGACTTATTTTTTGTAAAATGAGGTGCTGAATCTACTGGTGAAAACCGCAATGTCCTATCTTTCACCGTTTAGGAGATCGAGTAAAATATAGAATAATAGATATTTAAAAATATGATATATTAACATTTTTTTCGTTTGTCCCTTTTCAAGTCTTTAGATTAGAATTATAAGACTTATTTTATGTAAAATGAGGTGCTGAATCCACTAGTGAAAACCGCAATGTCCTATCTTTAACCGTTTAGGAGATCGAGTAAAATGGAGAATAATAGATATTTAAAAATGTGATATATCAACATTTTTTTCGTTTGTACCTTTATCAACTCATTAGAGTAGACATAAGACTTATTTTACGTAAAATGAGGTGCTGAATCCACTCGTGAAAACCGCAATGTCCTGTCTTTAGCTGTTTAGGAGATCGAGTAAAATGGAAAATAATTGATATTTAAAAATGTGATATATAACCATTATAAACGTTTGTACCTTTATCAACTCTTTAGAGTAGACTTATAAGACTTATTTTATGTAAAATGAGGTGCTGAATCCACTGGTGTAAACCGCAATGTCCTATCTTTAACCGTTTAAGAGAAAGAGTAAAATGGAGAATAATATATATTTAAAAATGTGATATATAACCATTTTATTCGTTTGTACCTTTATCAACTCTTTAGAGTAGACTTATAAAATTATTTTATGTAAAATGAGGTGCTAAATCCACTAGTGAAAACCGCAATGTCCTATATTTAACCGTTTAGGAGATCGAGTAAAATGGAGAATAATAGATATTTAAAAATGTGATATATTAACATTTTTTTCGTTTGTACCTTTATCAACTCTTTAGAGTAGACTTATAAGACTTATTTTATGTAAAATGAGGTGCTGAATCCACTGGTGAAAACCGCAATGTCCTATCTTTAACCGTTTAGGACATCAAATAAAATGGAGAATAATTGATATTTAAAAATGTGATATATAAATATTTTATTCGTTTGTACCTTTATTAACTTTTGAGAGTAGACTTATAGGACTTATTTTATGTAAAATGAGGTGCTGAATCTACTGGTGAAAACCGCAATGTCCTATCTTTAACCGTTTAGGAGATCGAGTAAAATATAGAATAACAGATATTTAAAAATGTGATATATTAACATTTTTTTCGTTTGTACATTTATCAACTCATTAGAGTAGACATAAGACTTATTTTACGTAAAATGAGGTGCTGAATCCACTGGTGAAAACCGCAATGTCCTGTCTTTAGCTGTTTAGGAGATCGAGTAAAATGGAAAATAATTGATATTTAAAAATGTGATATATAACCATTTTATTCGTTTGTACCTTTATCAACTCTTTAGAGTAGACTTATAAGACTTATTTTATGTAAAATGAGGTGCTGAATCCACTGGTGAAAACCGCAATGTCCTATATTTAACCGTTTAGGAGAAAGAGTAAAATGGAGAATAATAGATATTTAAAAATGTGATATATTAACATTTTTTTCGTTTGTACATTTATCAACTCATTAGAGTAGACATAAGACTTATTTTACGTAAAATGAGGTGCTGAATCCACTGGTGAAAACCGCAATGTCCTATCTTTAACCGTTTAAGAGATAGAGTAAAGTGGAAAATAATAGATATTTAAAAATGTGATATATAACCATTTTATTCGTTTGTACCTTTATCAACTCTTTAGAGTAGACTTATAGGAATTATTTTATGTAAAATAAGGTGCTGGATCCATTGGTGAAAACCGCAATGTCCTATCTTTAACCGTTTACGACATCGAGTAAAATGGAGAATATTAGATATTTAAAAATGTGATATATAAATCTTTTATTTGTTTGTACCTTTATCAACTTTTGAGAGTAGACTTATGAGACTTATTTTATGTAAAATGAGGTGCTGAATCCACTAGTGAAAACCGCAATGTCCTATATTTAACCGTTTAGGACATCGAGTAAAATATAGAATAATAGATATTTAAAAATGTGATATATTAACATTTTTTTCGTTTGTCCCTTTATCAACACTTTAGAGTAGACTTATAAGACTTATTTTATGTAAAATGAGGTGCTGAATCCACTGGTGAAAACCGCAATGTCCTATCTATAACCGTTTAGGAGATCGAGTAAAATGGAGAATAATAGATATTTAAAAATGTGATATATTAACATTTTTTTCGTTTGTACCTTTATCAACTCTTTAGAGTAGACTTATAAGACTTATTTTATGTAAAATGAGGTGCTGAATCCACTGGTGAAAACCGCAATGTCCTATCTATAACCATTTAGGAGATCGAGTAAAATGGAGAATAATAGATATTTAAAAATGTGATATATTAACATTTTTTTCGTTTGTACCTTTATCAACTCTTTAGAGTAGACTTATAAGACTTATTTTATGTAAAATGAGGTGCTGAATCCACTGGTGAAAACCGCAATGTCCTATCTATAACCGTTTAGGTGATCGAGTAAAAAGGGAGAATATAAGATATTTAAAAATGTGATATATTAACCTTTTATTCGTTTGTACCTTTATCAACTTTTGAGAGTAGACTTATAAGACTTATTTTATGTAAAATGAGGTGCTGAATCCACTGGTGAAAACCGCAATGTCCTATCTTTAACCGTTTAGGACATCGAGTACAATGGAGAATATTAGATACTTAAAAATGTGATATATAAACCTTTTATTCGTTTGTACCTTTATCAACTTTTGAGAGTAGACTTATAAGACTTATTTTTTGTAAAATGAGGTGCTGAATCTACTGGTGAAAACCGCAATGTCCTATCTTTCACCGTTTAGGAGATCGAGTAAAATATAGAATAATAGATATTTAAAAATATGATATATTAACATTTTTTTCGTTTGTCCCTTTTCAAGTCTTTAGATTAGAATTATAAGACTTATTTTATGTAAAATGAGGTGCTGAATCCACTAGTGAAAACCGCAATGTCCTATCTTTAACCGTTTAGGAGATCGAGTAAAATGGAGAATAATAGATATTTAAAAATGTGATATATCAACATTTTTTTCGTTTGTACCTTTATCAACTCATTAGAGTAGACATAAGACTTATTTTACGTAAAATGAGGTGCTGAATCCACTCGTGAAAACCGCAATGTCCTGTCTTTAGCTGTTTAGGAGATCGAGTAAAATGGAAAATAATTGATATTTAAAAATGTGATATATAACCATTATAAACGTTTGTACCTTTATCAACTCTTTAGAGTAGACTTATAAGACTTATTTTATGTAAAATGAGGTGCTGAATCCACTGGTGTAAACCGCAATGTCCTATCTTTAACCGTTTAAGAGAAAGAGTAAAATGGAGAATAATATATATTTAAAAATGTGATATATAACCATTTTATTCGTTTGTACCTTTATCAACTCTTTAGAGTAGACTTATAAAATTATTTTATGTAAAATGAGGTGCTAAATCCACTAGTGAAAACCGCAATGTCCTATATTTAACCGTTTAGGAGATCGAGTAAAATGGAGAATAATAGATATTTAAAAATGTGATATATTAACATTTTTTTCGTTTGTACCTTTATCAACTCTTTAGAGTAGACTTATAAGACTTATTTTATGTAAAATGAGGTGCTGAATCCACTGGTGAAAACCGCAATGTCCTATCTTTAACCGTTTAGGACATCGAGTAAAATGGAGAATAATTGATATTTAAAAATGTGATATATAAATATTTTATTCGTTTGTACCTTTATTAACTTTTGAGAGTAGACTTATAGGACTTATTTTATGTAAAATGAGGTGCTGAATCTACTGGTGAAAACCGCAATGTCCTATCTTTAACCGTTTAGGAGATCGAGTAAAATATAGAATAATAGATATTTAAAAATGTGATATATTAACATTTTTTTCGTTTGTACATTTATCAACTCATTAGAGTAGACATAAGACTTATTTTACGTAAAATGAGGTGCTGAATCCACTGGTGAAAACCGCAATGTCTTATCTTTAACCGTTTAGGAGATCGAGTAAAATCGAGAATAATAGATATTTAAAAATGTGATATATTAACATTTTTTTCGTTTGTACCTTTATCAACTCATTAGAGTAGACATAAGACTTATTTTACGTAAAATGAGGTGCTGAATCCACTGGTGAAAACCGCAATGTCCTGTCTTTAGCTGTTTAGGAGATCGAGTAAAATGGAAAATAATTGATATTTAAAAATGTGATATATAACCATTATATACGTTTGTACCTTTATCAACTCTTTAGAGTAGACTTATAAGACTTATTTTATGTAAAATGAGGTGCTGAATCCACTGGTGTAAACCGCAATGTCCTATCTTTAACCGTTTAAGAGAAAGAGTAAAATGGAGAATAATATATATTTAAAAATGTGATATATAACCATTTTATTCGTTTGTACCTTTATCAACTCTTTAGAGTAGACTTATAAAATTATTTTATGTAAAATGAGGTGCTGAATCCACTAGTGAAAACCGCAATGTCCTATATTTAACCGTTTAGGACATCGAGTAAAATGGAGAATAATTGATATTTAAAAATGTGATATATAAATATTTTATTCGTTTGTACCTTTATTAACTTTTGAGAGTAGACTTATAGGACTTATTTTATGTAAAATGAGGTGCTGAATCTACTGGTGAAAACCGCAATGTCCTATCTTTAACCGTTTAGGAGATCGAGTAAAATATAGAATAACAGATATTTAAAAATGTGATATATTAACATTTTTTTCGTTTGTACATTTATCAACTCATTAGAGTAGACATAAGACTTATTTTACGTAAAATGAGGTGCTGAATCCACTGGTGAAAACCGCAATGTCCTGTCTTTAGCTGTTTAGGAGATCGAGTAAAATGGAAAATAATTGATATTTAAAAATGTGATATATAACCATTTTATTCGTTTGTACCTTTATCAACTCTTTAGAGTAGACTTATAAGACTTATTTTATGTAAAATGAGGTGCTGAATCCACTGGTGAAAACCGCAATGTCCTATATTTAACCGTTTAGGAGAAAGAGTAAAATGGAGAATAATAGATATTTAAAAATGTGATATATTAACATTTTTTTCGTTTGTACATTTATCAACTCATTAGAGTAGACATAAGACTTATTTTACGTAAAATGAGGTGCTGAATCCACTGGTGAAAACCGCAATGTCCTATCTTTAACCGTTTAAGAGATAGAGTAAAGTGGAAAATAATAGATATTTAAAAATGTGATATATAACCATTTTATTCGTTTGTACCTTTATCAACTCTTTAGAGTAGACTTATAGGAATTATTTTATGTAAAATAAGGTGCTGAATCCATTGGTGAAAACCGCAATGTCCTATCTTTAACCGTTTACGACATCGAGTAAAATGGAGAATATTAGATATTTAAAAATGTGATATATAAATCTTTTATTTGTTTGTACCTTTATCAACTTTTGAGAGTAGACTTATGAGACTTATTCTATGTAAAATGAGGTGCTGAATCCACTGGTGAAAACCGCAATGTCCTCTCTTTAACCGTTTAGGAGATCGAGTAAAATGGAGAATAATAAATATTTAAAAATGTGATATATAAACATTTTATTCGTTTGTACCTTTATCAACTTTTGAGAGTAGACTTATAAGACTTATTTTATGTAAAATGAGGTGCTGAATTTACTGGTGAAATCCGCAATGTCCTATCTTTAACCGTTTAGGACATCGAGTAAAATGGAGAATAATATATATTTAAAAAGGTGATATATAAACATTTTATTCGTTTGTACCATTATCAACTCTTTAGAGTAGACTTATAGGACTAAATTTATGTAAAATGAGGTGCTGAATCCACTGGTGAAAACCGCAATGTCCTATCTTTAACCGTTTATGAGAAAGAGTAAAATGGAGAATAATATATATTTAAAAATGTGATATATAACCATTTTATTCGTTTGTACCTTTATCAACTCTTTAGAGTAGACTTATAGGACTTAGTTTAAGTAAAATGTGGCGCAGAATCCACTGGTGAAAACCGCAATGTCCTACCTTTAACCGCTTAGGAGATCGAGTAAAATGGAGAATAATAGATATTTAAAAATGTGATATATAACCATTTTATTCATTTGTACCTTTATCAACTCTTTAGAGTAGACTTATAGGACTTAGTTTAAGTAAAATGAGGCGCAGAATTTACTGGTGAAAACCGCAATGTCCTACCTTTAACCGTTTAGGAGATCGAGTAAAATGGAGAATAATAGATATTTAAAAATGTGATATATAAACATTTTATTCGTTTGTACCTTTATCAACTTTTGAGAGTAGACTTATAGGACTTATTTTATGTAAAATGAGGTGCTGGATCAACTGGTGAAAACCGCAATGTCCTATCTTTAACCGTTTAGGAGATCGAGTAAAATTGAGAATAATAGATATTTAAATTGTGATAAATAAAAATTTTAGTCTTTTGTACCTTTATCAACTCTTTAGAGTAGACTTATAGGACTTATTTTATGTAAAATGAATTGCTGAATCCACTGGTGAAAACCGCAATGTCCTATCTTTAACCGTTTAGGAGTTCGAGTGAAATGGAGAATAATAGATATTTAAAAATGTGATATATAAACATTTTATTCGTTTGTACCTTTATTAACTTTTGAGAGTAGACTTATAGGACTTATTTTATGTAAATTAAGGTGCCGAATCCACTGGTGAAAACCGCAATGTCCTATCTTTAACCGTTTAAGAGAAAGAGTAAAATGGAGAATAATATATATTTAAAAATGTGATATATAACCATTTTATTCGTTTGTACCTTTATCAACTCTTTAGAGTAGACTTATAAGACTTATTTTATGTAAAATGAGGTGCTGAATCCACTGGTGAAAACCGCAATGTCCTATCTTTAATCGTTTATGAGATCGAGTAAAATGGAGATTAATAGTTATTTAAAAATGTGATATATAAACATTGTTTTCGTTTGTACCTTTATCAACTCTTTAGAGTAGACTTATAAAACTTATTTTATGTAAAATGAGGTGCTGAATCCACTGGTGAAAACCGCAATGTCCTATATTTAACCGTTTAGGAGATCGAGTAAAATGGAGAATAATAGATATTTAAAAATGTGATATATTAACATTTTTTTCGTTTGTACCTTTATCAACTCTTTAGAGTAGACTTATAAGACTTATTTTATGTAAAATGAGGTGCTGAATCCACTGGTGAAAACCGCAATGTCCTATCTTTAATCGTTTAGGACATCGAGTAAAATGGAGAATATTTGATATTTAAAAATGTGATATATAAACCTTTTATTCGTTTGTACCTTTATCAACTTTTGAGAGTAGACTTATAAGACTTATTTTATGTTAAATGAGGTGCTGAATCCACTGGTGAAAACCGCAATGTCCTATCATTAACCGTTTAGGACATCGAGTAAAATGGAGGATATTAGATATTTAAAAATGTGATATATAAACCTTTTATTCGTTTGTACCTTTATCAACTTTTGAGAGTAGACTTATAAGACTTACTTTATGTAAAATGAGGTGCTGAATCCACTGGTGAAAACCGCAATGTCCTATCTTTAACCAATTAGGAGTTCGAGTGAAATGGAGAATAATAGATATTTAAAAATGTGATATATAAACATTTTATTCGTTTGTACCTTTATTAACTTTTGAGAGTAGACTTATAGGACTTATTTTATGTAAAATAAGGTGCTGAATCCACTGGCGAAAACCGCAATATCCTATCTTTAACCGTTTAAGAGAAAGAGTAAAATGGAAAATAATAGATATTTAAAAATGTGATAAATAACCATTTTATTCGTTTGTACCTTTATCAACTCAATAGAGTAGACTTATAAGACTTATTTTATCTAAAATGAGGTGCTGAATCCTCTGGTGAAAACCGCAATGTCCCATCTATAACCGTTTAGGTGATCGAGTAAAAAGGGAGAATATTAGATATTTAAAAATGTGATATATTAACCTTTTATTCGTTTGTACCTTTATCAACTTTTGAGAGTAGACTTATAAGACTTATTTTTTGTAAAATGAGGTGCTGAATCTACTGGTGAAAACCGCAATGTCCTATCTTTCACCGTTTAGGAGATCGAGTAAAATATAGAATAATAGATATTTAAAAATGTGATATATTAACATTTTTTTCGTTTGTCCCTTTTCAACTCTTTAGATTAGAATTATAAGACTTATTTTATGTAAAATGAGGTGCTGAATCCACTAGTGAAAACCGCAATGTCCTATCTTTAACCGTTTAGGAGATCGAGTAAAATGGAGAATAGTAGATATTTAAAAATGTGATATATTAACATTTTTTTCGTTTGTACCTTTATCAACTCATTAGAGTAGACATAAGACTTATTTTACGTAAAATGAGGTGCTGAATCCACTGGTGAGAACCGCAATGTCTTATCTTTAACCGTTTAGGAGATCGAGTAAAATCGAGAATAATAGATATTTAAAAATGTGATATATTAACATTTTTTTCGTTTGTACCTTTATCAACTCATTAGAGTAGACATAAGACTTATTTTACGTAAAATGAGGTGCTGAATCCACTGGTGAAAACCGCAATGTCCTGTCTTTAGCTGTTTAGGAGATCGAGTAAAATGGAAAATAATTGATATTTAAAAATGTGATATATAACCATTATATACGTTTGTACCTTTATCAACTCTTTAGAGTAGACTTATAAGACTTATTTTATGTAAAATGAGGTGCTGAATCCACTGGTGTAAACCGCAATGTCCTATCCTTAACCGTTTAAGAGAAAGAGTAAAATGGAGAATAATATATATTTAAAAATGTGATATATAACCATTTTATTCGTTTGTACCTTTATCAACTCTTTAGAGTAGACTTATAAAATTATTTTATGTAAAATGAGGTGGTGAATCCACTAGTGAAAACCGCAATGTCCTATATTTAACCGTTTAGGACATCGAGTAAAATGGAGAATAATTGATATTTAAAAATGTGATATATTAACATTTTTTTCGTTTGTACCCTTATCAACTCTTTAGAGTAGACTTATAAGACTTATTTTATGTAAAATGAGGTGCTGAATCCACTAGTGAAAACCGCAATGTCCTATATTTAACCGTTTAGGACATCGAGTAAAATATAGAATAATAGATATTTAAAAATGTGATATATTAACATTTTTTTCGTTTGTCCCTTTATCAACACTTTAGAGTAGACTTATAAGACTTATTTTATGTAAAATGAGGTGCTGAATCCACTGGTGAAAACCGCAATGTCCTATCTTTAACCGTTTAGGACATCGAGTAAAATGAAGAATAATTGATATTTAAAAATGTGATATATAAACATTTTATTCGTTTGTACCTTTATCAACACTTTAGAGTAGACTTATAAGACTTATTTTATGTAAAATAAGGTGCTGAATCCACTGGTGAAAACCGCAATGTCCTATCTATAACCGTTTAGGAGATCGAGTAAAATGGAGAATAATAGATATTTAAAAATGTGATATATTAACATTTTTTTCGTTTGTACCTTTATCAACTCTTTAGAGTAGACTTATAAGACTTATTTTATGTAAAATGAGGTGCTGAATCCACTGGTGAAAACCGCAATGTCCTATCTATAACCATTTAGGAGATCGAGTAAAATGGAGAATAATAGATATTTAAAAATGTGATATATTAACATTTTTTTCGTTTGTACCTTTATCAACTCTTTAGAGTAGACTTATAAGACTTATTTTATGTAAAATGAGGTGCTGAATCCACTGGTGAAAACCGCAATGTCCTATCTATAACCGTTTAGGTGATCGAGTAAAAAGGGAGAATATAAGATATTTAAAAATGTGATATATTAACCTTTTATTCGTTTGTACCTTTATCAACTTTTGAGAGTAGGCTTATAAGACTTATTTTATGTAAAATGAGGTGCTGAATCCACTGGTGAAAACCGCAATGTCCTATCTTTAACCGTTTAGGACATCGAGTAAAATGGAGAATATTAGATACTTAAAAATGTGATATATAAACCTTTTATTCGTTTGTACCTTTATCAACTTTTGAGAGTAGACTTATAAGACTTATTTTTTGTAAAATGAGGTGCTGAATCTACTGGTGAAAACCGCAATGTCCTATCTTTCACCGTTTAGGAGATCGAGTAAAATATAGAATAATAGATATTTAAAAATGTGATATATTAACATTTTTTTCGTTTGTACCTTTATCAACTCTTTAGAGTAGACTTATAAGACTTATTTTATGTAAAATGAGGTGCTGAATCCACTGGTGAAAACCGCAATGTCCTATATTTAACCGTTTAGGAGAAAGAGTAAAATGGAGAATAATAGATATTTAAAAATGTGATATATTAACATTTTTTTCGTTTGTACATTTATCAACTCATTAGAGTAGACATAAGACTTATTTTACGTAAAATGAGGTGCTGAATCCACTGGTGAAAACCGCAATGTCCTATCTTTAACCGTTTAGGACATCGAGTAAAATGAAGAATAATTGATATTTAAAAATGTGATATATAAATATTTTATTCGTTTGTACCTTTATTAACTTTTGAGAGTAGACTTATAGGACTTATTTTATGTAAAATGAGGTGCTGAATCTACTGGTGAAAACCGCAATGTCCTATCTTTAACCGTTTAGGAGATCGAGTAAAATATAGAATAATAGATATTTAAAAATGTGATATATTAACATTTTTTTCGTTTGTCCCTTTTCAACTCTTTAGAGTAGAATTATAAGACTTATTTTATGTAAAATGAGGTGCTGAATCCACTAGTGAAAACCGCAATGTCCTATCTTTAACCGTTTAGGAGATCGAGTAAAATGAAGAATAATAGATATTTAAAAATGTGATATATTAACATTTTTTTCGTTTGTACATTTATCAACTCATTAGAGTAGACATAAGACTTATTTTACGTAAAATGAGGTGCTGAATCCACTGGTGAAAACCGCAATGTCTAACCGCAATCTTTAACCGTTTAGGAGATCGAGTAAAATCGAGAATAATAGATATTTAAAAATGTGATATATTAGCATTTTTTTCGTTTGTACCTTTATCAACTCCTTAGAGTAGACTTATAAGACTTATTTTATGTAAAATGAGGTGCTGAATCCACTGGTGAAAACCACAATGTCCTATCTTTAACTGTTTAGGAGATCGAGTAAAATGGAGAATAATTGATATTTAAAAATGTGATATATAAACATTTTATTCGTTTGTACCTTTATTAACTTTTGAGAGTAGACTTATAGGACTTATTTTATGTAAAATGAGGTGCTGAATCCACTGGTGAAAACCGCAATGTCCTATCTTTAACCGTTTAAGAGAAAGTAAAATTTAAATTAATATATATTTAAAAATGTGATATATAACCATTTTATTCGTTTGTACCTTTATCAACTTTTGAGAATCGACTTATAGGACTTATTTAATGTAAAATGAGGTGCTGAAACCACTGGTGAAAGCCGCAATGTCCTATCTTTAACCGTTTAGGACATCGAGTAAAATGGAGAATAATAGATATTTAAAAATGTGATATATAAACCTTCTATTCGTTTGTACCTTTATCAACTTTTGAGAGTAGACTTATAAGACTTATTTTATGTAAAATGAGGTGCTGAATCTACTGGTAAAAACCGCAATGTCCTATCTTTAACCGTTTAGGAGATCGAGTAAAATGGAGAATAATAGATATTGAAAAATGTGATATATAACCATTTTATTCGTTTGTACCTTTATCAACTTTTGAGAGTAGACTTATAGGACTTATTTTATGTAAAATGAGCTGCTGAATCCAGTGGTGAAAACCGCAATGTCCTATCTTTAACTGTTTAGGAGATCGAGTAAAATGGAGAATAATAGATATTTAAAAAGGTGATATATAAACATTTTATTCGTTTGTACCTTTATCTACTCTTTAGAGTAGACTTATAGGAATTATTTTATGTAAAATAAGGTGCTGAATCCATTGGTGAAAACCGCAATGTCCTATCTTTAACCGTTTAGGACATCGAGTAAAATGGAGAATATTAGATATTTAAAAATGTGATATATAAACATTTTATTCGTTTGTACCTTTATCAACTTTTGAGAGTAGACTTATAAGACTTATTTTATGTAAAATGAGGTGCTGAATTTACTGGTGAAATCCGCAATGTCCTATCTTTAACCGTTTAGGACATCGAGTAAAATGGAGAATAATAGATATTTAAAAAGGTGATATATAAACATTTTATTCGTTTGTACCATTATTAACTCTTTAGAGTAGACTTATAGGACTAAATTTATGCAAAATGAGGTGCTGAATCCACTGGTGAAAACCGCAATGTCCTATCTTTAACCGTTTATGAGAAAGAGTAAAATGGAGAATAATATATATTTAAAAATGTGATATATAACCATTTTATTCGTTTGTACCTTTATCAACTCTTTAGAGTAGACTTATAAGACTTAGTTTAAGTAAAATGTGGCGCAGAATCCACTGGTGAAAACCGCAATGTCCTACCTTTAACCGCTTAGGAGATCGAGTAAAATGGAGAATAATAGATATTTAAAAATGTGATATATAACCATTTTATTCATTTGTACCTTTATCAACTCTTTAGAGTAGACTTATAGGACTTAGTTTAAGTAAAATGAGGCGCAGAATTTACTGGTGAAAACCGCAATGTCCTACCTTTAACCGTTTAGGAGATCGAGTAAAATGGAGGATATTAGATATTTAAAAATGTGATATATAAACCTTTTATTCGTTTGTACCTTCATCAACTTTTGAGAGTAGACTTATAAGACTTATTTTATGTAAAATGAGGTGCTGAATCTACTGGTGAAAACCGCAATGTCTTATCTTTAACCGTTTAGGAGATCGAGTAAAATGGAGAAAAATAGATATTTAAAAATGTGATATATTAACATTTTTTCGTTTGTACCTTTATCAACTCTTTAGAGTAGACTTATAAGACTTATTTTATGTAAAATAAGGTGCTGAATAAACTGGTGAAAACCGCAATGTCCTATCTTTAACCGTTTAGGAGATAGAGTAAAATAGAGAATAATAGATATTTAAAAATGTGATATATTAACATTTTTTTCGATTGTACCTTTATCAACTCTTTAGAGTAGACTTATAAAACTTATTTGATGTAAAATGAGGTGCTGAATCCACTGGTGAAAACCGCAATGTCCTATCTTAAACCGTTTAAGAGAAAGAGTAAAATGGAGAATAATAGATATTTAAAAATGTCATATATAAACATTTTATTCGTTTGTACCTTTATCAACTCTTCAGAGTAGACTTATAGGACTTATTTTATGTAAAATGAGGTGCTGAATCCACTGTTGAAAACCGCAATGTCCTATCTTTAACCGTTTAGTAGATCGAGTAAAATGGAGAATAATAGATATTTAAATTGTGATATATAAAAATTTTATTCTTTTGTACCTTTATCAACTCTTTAGAGTAGAATTATAGGACTTATTTTATGTAAAATGAATTGCTGAATCCACTGGTGAAAACCGCAATGTCCTATCTTTAACCGTTTAGAAGATCGAGTAAAATGGAAAATAATAGATATTTAAAAATGTCATATATAAACATTTTATTCGTTTGTACCATTATCAACTATTGAGAATAGACTTATGGAACTTATTTTATGTAAAATGAGGTGCTGAATCCACCGGTGAAAACCGCAATGTCCTATCTTTAACCGTTTAGGAGATCGAGTAAAATGGAGAATAATAGATATTTAAAAATGTGATATATTAACATTTTTTTCGTTTGTACCTTTATCAACTCTTTAGAGTAGACTAATAAGACTTATTTTATGTAAAATGAGGTGCTGAATCCACTGGTGAAAACCGCAATGTCCTATCTATAACCGTTTAGGAGATCGAGTAAAAAGGGAAAATATTAGATATTTAAAAATGTGATATATTAACATTTTTTTCGTTTGTACCTTTATCAACTCTTTAGAGTAGACTAATAAGACTTATTTTATGTAAAATGAGGTGCTGAATCCACTGGTGAAAACCGCAATGTCCTATCTTTAACCGTTTAGGAGATCGAGTAAAATGGAGAATAATAGATATTTAAAAATGTGATATATAAACATTTTTTTCGTTTGAACCTTTATCAACTCTTTAGAGTAGACTTATAAGACTTATTTTATGTAAAATAAGGTGCTGAATCCACTGGTGAAAACCGCAATGTCCTATCTATAACCGTTTAGGAGATCGAGTAAAAAGGGAGAATATTAGATATTTAAAAATGTGATAAATAAACCTTTTATTCGTTTGTACCTTTATCACCTTTTGAGAGTAGACTTATAAGACTTATTTTATGTAAAATGAGGTGCTGAATCCACTGGTGAAAACCGCAATGTCCTATCTTTAACCGTTTAGGACATCGAGTAAAATGGAGAATATTAGATACTTAAAAATGTGATATATAAACCTTTTATTCGTTTGTACCTTTATCAACTTTTGAGAGTAGACTTATAAGACTTATTTTTTGTAAAATGAGGTTCTGAATCCACTGGTGAAAACCGCAATGTCCTATATTTAACCGTTTGGGAGATCGAGTAAAATATAGAATAATAGATATTTAAAAATGTGATATATTAACATTTTTTTCGTTTGTCCCTTTTCAACTCTTTAGAGTAGAATTATAAGACTTAGTTTATGTAAAATGAGGTGCTGAATCCACTAGTGAAAACCGCAATGTCCTATCTTTAACCGTTTAGGAGATCGAGTAAAATGGAGAATAATAGATATTTAAAAATGTGATATATTAACATTTTTTTCGTTTGTACCTTTATCAACTCATTAGAGTAGACATAAGACTTATTTTACGTAAAATGAGGTGCTGAATCCACTGGTGAAAACCGCAATGTCTTATCTTTAACCGTTTAGGAGATCCAGTAAAATCGAGAATAATAGATATTTAAAAATGTGATATATTAACATTTTTTTCGTTTGTACCTTTATCAACTCATTAGAGTAGACATAAGACTTATTTTATATAAAATGAGGTGCTGAATCCACTGGTGAAAACCGCAATGTCCTATCTTTGACCGTTTAGGTGATCGAGTAAAATGGAGAATAATAGGTATTTAAAAATGTGATATATAAACATTTTTTTCGTTTGTACCATTATCAACTCTTTAGATTAGACTTATAGGACTAAATTTATGTAAAATGAGGTGCTGAATCCACTGGTGAAAACCGCAATATCCTATCTTTAACCGTTTAAGAGAAAGAGTAAAATGGAGAATAATATATATTTAAAAATGTGATATATAACCATTTTATTCGTTTGTACCTTTATCAACTTTTTAGAGTAAACTTATATGACTAAATTTATGTAAAATGAGGTGCTGAATTCACTGGTGAAAACCGCAATGTCCTATCTTTAACTGTTTAGGAGATCGAGTAAAATGAAAAATAATAGATATTTAAAAATGTGATGTATAAACATTTTATTCGTTTGTATCTTTATCAACTCTTTAGAGTAGACTTATAGGACTTAGTTTAAGTAAAATGTGGCGCAGAATCCACTGGTGAAAACCGCAATGTCCTACCTTTAACCGCTTAGGAGATCGAGTAAAATGGAAAATAATAGATATTTAAAAATGTGATATATAAACATTTTATTCGTTTGACCTTTATCAACTTTTAAGAGTAGACTTATAAGACTTATTTTATGTAAAATGAGCTGCTGAATCCAGTGGTGAAAACCGCAATGTCCTATCTTTAACCGTTTAGGACATCAAGTAAAATGGAGAATATTAGGTATTTAAAAATGTGATATATAAACCTTTTATTCGTTTGACCTTTATCAACTTTTGAGAGTAGACTTATAAGACTTATTTTATGTAAAATGAGGTGCTGAATCCACTGGTGAAAACCGCAATGTCCTATCTTTAGCTGTTTAGGAGATCGAGTAAAATGGAAAATAATAGATATTTAAAAATGTGATATATAAACCTTTTATTCGTTTGACCTTTATCAACTTTTAAGAGTAGACTTATAGGACCTGTTTTATGTAAAATGAGCTGCTGAATCCAGTGGTGAAAACCGCAATGTCCTATCTTTAATCGTTTAGGAAATCGAGTAAAATGGAGAATATTTGGTATTTAAAAATGTGATATATAAACCTTTTATTCGTTTGACCTTTATCAACTTTTGAGAGTAGACTTATAAGACTTATTTTATGTAAAATGAGGTGCTGAATCCACTGGTGAAAACCGCAATGTCCTATCTATAACCGTTTAGGAGATCGAGTAAAATGGAGAATATTAGATATTTAAAAATGTGATATATAAACCTTTTATTCGTTTGTACCTTTATCAACTTTTAAGAGTAGACTTATAAGACTTATTTTATGTAAAATGAGGTGCTGAATCCACTGGTGAAAACCGCAATGTCCTATCTTTAACCGCTTAGGAGATCGTGTAAAATGGAAAATAATAGATATTTAAAAATGTGATATATAAACCTTTTATTCGTTTGTACCTTTATCAACTTTTGAGAGTAGACTTATAAGACTTATTTTATGTAAAATGAGGTGCTGAATCCACTGGTGAAAACCGCAATGTCCTAACTTTAACCGCTTAGGAGATCGTGTAAAATGGAAAATAATAGATATTTAAAAATGTTATATAAAAACATTTTATTCGTTAGAACCTTTATCAACTCTTGAAAGTAGACTTATAGAACTTATTATATGTAAAACCAGGTGCTTAATCCACTGGTGAAAACCGCAATGTCCTATCTTTGACCGTTTAGGTGATCGAGTAAAATGGAGAATAATAGGTATTTAAAAATGTGATATATAACCATTTTATTCGTTTGTACCTTTATCAACTTTTTAGAGTAAACTTATAGGACTAAATTTATGTAAAATGAGGTGCTGAATTCACTGGTGAAAACCGCAATGTCCTATCTTTAACTGTTTAGGAGATCGAGTAAAATGAAAAATAATAGATATTTAAAAATGTGATGTATAAACATTTTATTCGTTTGTACCTTTATCAACTCTTTAGAGTAGACTTATAAAACTTATTTTATGTAAAATGAGGTGCTGAATCCACTGGTGAAAACCGCAATGTCCTATATTTAACCGTTTAGGAGATCGAGTAAAATGGAGAATAATAGATATTTAAAAATGTGATATATTAACATTTTTTTCGTTTGTACCTTTATCAACTCTTTAGAGTAGACTTATAAAACTTATTTTATGTAAAATGAGGTGCTGAATCCACTGGTGAAAACCGCAATGTCCTATATTTAACCGTTTAGGAGATCGAGTAAAATGGAGAATAATAGATATTTAAAAATGTGATATATTAACATTTTTTTCGTTTGTACCTTTATCAACTCTTTAGAGTAGACTTATAAGACTTATTTTATGTAAAATGAGGTGCTGAATCCACTGGTGAAAACCGCAATGTCCTATCTTTAACCAATTAGGAGTTCGAGTGAAATGGAGAATAATAGATATTTAAAAATGTGATATATAAACATTTTATTCGTTTGTACCTTTATTAACTTTTGAGAGTAGACTTATAGGACTTATTTTATGTAAAATAAGGTGCTGAATCCACTGGTGAAAACCGCAATATCCTATCTTTAACTGTTTAAGAGAAAGAGTAAAATGGAGAATAATATATATTTAAAAATGTGATAAATAACCATTTTATTCGTTTGTACCTTTATCAACTCAATAGAGTAGACTTATAAGACTTATTTTATCTAAAATGAGGTGCTGAATCCACTGGTGAAAACCGCAATGTCCTATCTTTAACCGTTTAAGAGAAAGAGTAAAATGGAAAATAATAGATATTTAAAAATGTGATATATATCCATTTTATTCGTTTGTACCTTTATCAACTCTTTAGAGTAGACATAAGACTTATTTTATGTAAAATGAGGTGCTGAATAAACTGGTGAAAACCGCAATGTCCTATCTTTAACCGTTTAGGAGATAGAGTAAAATGGAGAATAATAGTTATTTAAAAATGTGATATATTAACATTTTTTTCGTTTGTCCCTTTTTCAACTATTTAGAGTAGACTTATAAGACTTATTTTATGTAAAATGAGGTGCTGAATCTACTGGTGAAAACCGCAATGTCTTATCTTTAACCGTTTAGGAGATCGAGTAAAATGGAGAAAAATAGATATTTAAAAATGTGATATATTAACATTTTTTTCGTTTGTACCTTTATCAACACTTTAGAGTAGACTTATAAGACTTATTTTATGTAAAATAAGGTGCTGAATAAACTGGTGAAAACCGCAATGTCCTATCTTTAACCGTTTAGGAGATAGAGTAAAATAGAGAATAATAGATATTTAAAAATGTGATATATTAACATTTTTTTCGTTTGTACCTTTATCAACTCTTTAGAGTAGACTTATAAGACTTATTTTATGTAAAATAAGGTGCTGAATAAACTGGTGAAAACCGCAATGTCCTATCTTTAACCGTTTAGGAGATCGAGTAAAATGGAGAATAATAGATATTTAAAAATGTGATATATAAACATTTTTTTCGTTTGAACCTTTATCAACTCTTTAGAGTAGACTTATAAGACTTATTTTATGTAAAATGAGGTGCTGAATCCACTGGTGAAAACCGCAATGTCCTATCTATAACCGTTTAGGAGATCGAGTAAAAAGGGAGAATATTAGATATTTAAAAATGTGATATATAAACCTTTTATTCGTTTGTACCTTTATCACATTTTGAGAGTAGACTTATAAGACTTATTTTATGTAAAATGAGGTGCTGAATCCACTGGTGAAAACCGCAATGTCCTATCTTTAACCGTTTAGGACATCGAGTAAAATGGAGAATATTAGATACTTAAAAATGTGATATATAAACCTTTTATTCGTTTGTACCTTTATCAACTTTTGAGAGTAGACTTATAAGACTTATTTTTTGTAAAATGAGGTGCTGAATTCACTGGTGAAAACCGCAATGTCCTATCTTTAACCGTTTGGGAGATCGAGTAAAATGTAGAATAATAGATATTTAAAAATGTGATATATTAACATTTTTTTCGTTTGTCCCTTTTCAACTCTTTAGAGTAGAATTATAAGACTTAGTTAATGTAAAATGAGGTGCTGAATCCACTAGTGAAAACCGCAATGTCCTATCTTTAACCGTTTAGGAGATCGAGTAAAATGAAGAATAATAGATATTTAAAAATGTGATATATTAACATTTTTTTCGTTTGTACCTTTATCAACTCATTAGAGTAGACATAAGACTTATTTTACGTAAAATGAGGTGCTGAATCCACTGGTGAAAACCGCAATGTCTTATCTTTAACCGTTTAGGAGATCGAGTAAAATCGAGAATAATAGATATTTAAAAATGTGATATATTAACATTTTTTTCGTTTGTACCTTTATCAACTCATTAGAGTAGACATAAGACTTATTTTATATAAAATGAGGTGCTGAATCCACTGGTGAAAACCGCAATGTCCTATCTATAACCGTTTAGGAGATCGAGTAAAATGGAGAATAATAGATATTTAAAAATGTGATATATAAACCTTTTATTCGTTTGACCTTTATCAACTTTTAAGAGTAGACTTATAAGACTTATTTTATGTAAAATGAGGTGCTGAATCCACTGGTGAAAACCGCAATGTCCTATCTATAACCGTTTAGGAGATCGAGTAAAATGGAGAATAATAGATATTTAAAAATGTGATATATAAACCTTTTATTCGTTTGACCTTTATCAACTTTTAAGAGTAGACTTATAAGACTTATTTTATGTAAAATGAGCTGCTGAATCCAGTGGTGAAAACCGCAATGTCCTATCTTTAACCGTTTAGGACATCGAGTAAAATGGAGAATATTAGGTATTTAAAAATGTGATATATAAACCTTTTATTCGTTTGACCTTTATCAACTTTTGAGAGTAGACTTATTAGACTTATTTTATGTAAAATGAGGTGCTGAATCCACTGGTGAAAACCGCAATGTCCTATCTTTAACCAATTAGGAGTTCGAGTGAAATGGAGAATAATAGATATTTAAAAATGTGATATATAAACATTTTATTCGTTTGTACCTTTATTAACTTTTGAGAGTAGACTTATAGGACTTATTTTATGTAAAATAAGGTGCTGAATCCACTGGTGAAAACCGCAATATCCTATCTTTAACTGTTTAAGAGAAAGAGTAAAATGGAGAATAATATATATTTAAAAATGTGATAAATAACCATTTTATTCGTTTGTACCTTTATCAACTCAATAGAGTAGACTTATAAGACTTATTTTATCTAAAATGAGGTGCTGAATCCACTGGTGAAAACCGCAATGTCCTATCTTTAACCGTTTAAGAGAAAGAGTAAAATGGAAAATAATAGATATTTAAAAATGTGATATATATCCATTTTATTCGTTTGTACCTTTATCAACTCTTTAGAGTAGACATAAGACTTATTTTATGTAAAATGAGGTGCTGAATAAACTGGTGAAAACCGCAATGTCCTATCTTTAACCGTTTAGGAGATAGAGTAAAATGGAGAATAATAGTTATTTAAAAATGTGATATATTAACATTTTTTTCGTTTGTCCCTTTTTCAACTATTTAGAGTAGACTTATAAGACTTATTTTATGTAAAATGAGGTGCTGAATCTACTGGTGAAAACCGCAATGTCTTATCTTTAACCGTTTAGGAGATCGAGTAAAATGGAGAAAAATAGATATTTAAAAATGTGATATATTAACATTTTTTTCGTTTGTACCTTTATCAACTCTTTAGAGTAGACTTATAAGACTTATATTATGTAAAATAAGGTGCTGAATAAACTGGTGAAAACCGCAATGTCCTATCTTTAACCGTTTAGGAGATAGAGTAAAATAGAGAATAATAGATATTTAAAAATGTGATATATTAACATTTTTTTCGTTTGTACCTTTATCAACTCTTTAGAGTAGACTAATAAGACTTATTTTATGTAAAATGAGGTGCTGAATCCACTGGTGAAAACCGCAATGTCCTATCTATAACCGTTTAGGAGATCGAGTAAAAAGGGAGAATATTAGATATTTAAAAATGTGATATATTAACATTTTTTTCGTTTGTACCTTTATCAACTCTTTAGAGTAGACTAATAAGACTTATTTTATGTAAAATGAGGTGCTGAATCCACTGGTGAAAACCGCAATGTCCTATCTTTAACCGTTTAGGAGATCGAGTAAAATGGAGAATAATAGATATTTAAAAATGTGATATATTAACATTTTTTTCGTTTGTACCTTTATCAACTCTTTAGAGTAGACTAATAAGACTTATTTTATGTAAAATGAGGTGCTGAATCCACTGGTGAAAACCGCAATGTCCTATCTATAACCGTTTAGGAGATCGAGTAAAAAGGGAGAATATTAGATATTTAAAAATGTGATATATTAACATTTTTTTCGTTTGTACCTTTATCAACTCTTTAGAGTAGACTAATAAGACTTATTTTATATAAAATGAGGTGCTGAATCCACTGGTGAAAACCGCAATGTCCTATCTTTAACCGTTTAGGAGATCGAGTAAAATGGAGAATAATAGATATTTAAAAATGTGATATATAAACATTTTTTTCGTTTGAACCTTTATCAACTCTTTAGAGTAGACTTATAAGACTTATTTTATGTAAAATGAGGTGCTGAATCCACTGGTGAAAACCGCAATGTCCTATCTATAACCGTTTAGGAGATCGAGTAAAAAGGGAGAATATTAGATATTTAAAAATGTGATATATAAACCTTTTATTCGTTTGTACCTTTATCACCTTTTGAGAGTAGACTTATAAGACTTATTTTATGTAAAATGAGGTGCTGAATCCACTGGTGAAAACCGCAATGTCCTATCTTTAACCGTTTAGGACATCGAGTAAAATGGAGAATATTAGATACTTAAAAATGTGATATATAAACCTTTTATTCGTTTGTACCTTTATCAACTTTTGAGAGTAGACTTATAAGACTTATTTTTTGTAAAATGAGGTGCTGAATCCACTGGTGAAAACCGCAATGTCCTATCTTTAACCGTTTGGGAGATCGAGTAAAATATAGAATAATAAATATTTAAAAATGTGATATATTAACATTTTTTTCGTTTGTCCCTTTTCAACTCTTTAGAGTAGAATTATAAGACATAGTTTATGTAAAATGAGGTGCTGAATCCACTAGTGAAAACCGCAATGTCCTATCTTTAACCGTTTAGGAGATCGAGTAAAATGAAGAATAATAGATATTTAAAAATGTGATATATTAACATTTTTTTCGTTTGTACCTTTATCAACTCATTAGAGTAGACATAAGACTTATTTTACGTAAAATGAGGTGCTGAATCCACTGGTGAAAACCGCAATGTCTTATCTTTAACCGTTTAGGAGATCGAGTAAAATCGAGAATAATAGATATTTAAAAATGTGATATATTAACATTTTTTTCGTTTGTACCTTTATCAACTCATTAGAGTAGACATAAGACTTATTTTATATAAAATGAGGTGCTGAATCCACTGGTGAAAACCGCAATGTCCTATCTATAACCGTTTAGGAGATCGAGTAAAATGGAGAATAATAGATATTTAAAAATGTGATATATAAACCTTTTATTCGTTTGACCTTTATCAACTTTTAAGAGTAGACTTATAAGACTTATTTTATGTAAAATGAGGTGCTGAATCCACTGGTGAAAACCGCAATGTCCTATCTATAACCGTTTAGGAGATCGAGTAAAATGGAGAATAATAGATATTTAAAAATGTGATATATAAACTTTTTATTCGTTTGACCTTTATCAACTTTTAAGAGTAGACTTATAAGACTTATTTTATGTAAAATGAGCTGCTGAATCCAGTGGTGAAAACCGCAATGTCCTATCTTTAACCGTTTAGGACATCGAGTAAAATGGAGAATATTAGGTATTTAAAAATGTGATATATAAACCTTTTATTCGTTTGACCTTTATCAACTTTTGAGAGTAGACTTATAAGACTTATTTTATGTAAAATGAGGTGCTGAATCCACTGGTGAAAACCGCAATGTCCTATCTATAACCGTTTAGGAGATCGAGTAAAATGGAGAATATTAGATATTTAAAAATGTGATATATAAACCTTTTATTCGTTTGTACCTTTATCAACTTTTAAGAGTAGACTTATAAGACTTATTTTATGTAAAATGAGGTGCTGAATCCACTGGTGAAAACCGCAATGTCCTATCTTTAACCGCTTAGGAGATCGTGTAAAATGGAAAATAATAGATATTTAAAAATGTTATATATAAACATTTTATTCGTTAGAACCTTTATCAACTCTTGAAAGTAGACTTATAGAACTTATTATATGTAACACCAGGTGCTTAATCCACTGGTGAAAACCGCAATGTCCTATCTTTGACCGTTTAGGTGATCGAGTAAAATGGAGAATAATAGGTATTTAAAAATGTGATATATAAACATTTTTTTCGTTTGTACCATTATCAACTCTTTAGATTAGACTTATAGGACTAAATTTATATAAAATGAGGTGCTGAATCCACTGGTGAAAACCGCAATATCCTATCTTTAACCGTTTAAGAGAAAGAGTAAAATGGAGAATAATATATATTTAAAAATGTGATATATAACCATTTTATTCGTTTGTACCTTTATCAACTTTTTAGAGTAAACTTATAGGACTAAATTTATGTAAAATGAGGTGCTGAATTCACTGGTGAAAACCGCAATGTCCTATCTTTAACTGTTTAGGAGATCGAGTAAAATGAAAAATAATAGATATTTAAAAATGTGATGTATAAACATTTTATTCGTTTGTATCTTTATCAACTCTTTAGAGTAGACTTATAGGACTTAGTTTAAGTAAAATGTGGCGCAGAATCCACTGGTGAAAACCGCAATGTCCTACCTTTAACCGCTTAGGAGATCGAGTAAAATGGAAAATAATAGATATTTAAAAATGTGATATATAAACATTTTATTCGTTTGACCTTTATCAACTTTTAAGAGTAGACTTATAAGACTTATTTTATGTAAAATGAGCTGCTGAATCCAGTGGTGAAAACCGCAATGTCCTATCTTTAACCGTTTAGGACATCGAGTAAAATGGAGAATATTAGGTATTTAAAAATGTGATATATAAACCTTTTATTCGTTTGACCTTTATCAACTTTTGAGAGTAGACTTATAAGACTTATTTTATGTAAAATGAGGTGCTGAATCCACTGGTGAAAACCGCAATGTCCTATCTTTAGCTGTTTAGGAGATCGAGTAAAATGGAAAATAATAGATATTTAAAAATGTGATATATAAACCTTTTATTCGTTTGACCTTTATCAACTTTTAAGAGTAGACTTATAGGACCTGTTTTATATAAAATGAGCTGCTGAATCCAGTGGTGAAAACCGCAATGTCCTATCTTTAACCGTTTAGGAAATCGAGTAAAATGGAGAATATTTGGTATTTAAAAATGTGATATATAAACCTTTTATTCGTTTGACCTTTATCAACTTTTGAGAGTAGACTTATAAGACTTATTTTATGTAAAATGAGGTGCTGAATCCACTGGTGAAAACCGCAATGTCCTATCTATAACCGTTTAGGAGATCGAGTAAAATGGAGAATATTAGATATTTAAAAATGTGATATATAAACCTTTTATTCGTTTGTACCTTTATCAACTTTTAAGAGTAGACTTATAAGACTTATTTTATGTAAAATGAGGTGCTGAATCCACTGGTGAAAACCGCAATGTCCTATCTTTAACCGCTTAGGAGATCGTGTAAAATGGAAAATAATAGATATTTAAAAATGTTATATATAAACATTTTATTCGTTAGAACCTTTATCAACTCTTGAAAGTAGACTTATAGAACTTATTATATGTAACACCAGGTGCTTAATCCACTGGTGAAAACCGCAATGTCCTATCTTTGACCGTTTAGGTGATCGAGTAAAATGGAGAATAATAGGTATTTAAAAATGTGATATATAAACATTTTTTTCGTTTGTACCATTATCAACTCTTTAGATTAGACTTATAGGACTAAATTTATGTAAAATGAGGTGCTGAATCCACTGGTGAAAACCGCAATATCCTATCTTTAACCGTTTAAGAGAAAGGGTAAAATGGAGAATAATATATATTTAAAAATGTGATATATAACCATTTTATTCGTTTGTACCTTTATCAACTTTTTAGAGTAAACTTATAGGACTAAATTTATGTAAAATGAGGTGCTGAATTCACTGGTGAAAACCGCAATGTCCTATCTTTAACTGTTTAGGAGATCGAGTAAAATGAAAAATAATAGATATTTAAAAATGTGATGTATAAACATTTTATTCGTTTGTATCTTTATCAACTCTTTAGAGTAGACTTATAGGACTTAGTTTAAGTAAAATGTGGCGCAGAATCCACTGGTGAAAACCGCAATGTCCTACCTTTAACCGCTTAGGAGATCGAGTAAAATGGAAAATAATAGATATTTAAAAATGTGATATATAAACATTTTATTCGTTTGACATTTATCAACTTTTAAGAGTAGACTTATAAGACTTATTTTATGTAAAATGAGCTGCTGAATCCAGTGGTGAAAACCGCAATGTCCTATCTTTAACCGTTTAGGACATCGAGTAAAATGGAGAATATTAGGTATTTAAAAATGTGATATATAAACCTTTTATTCGTTTGAACTTTATCAACTTTTGAGAGTAGACTTATAAGACTTATTTTATGTAAAATGAGGTGCTGAATCCACTGGTGAAAACCGCAATGTCCTATCTTTAGCTGTTTAGGAGATCGAGTAAAATGGAAAATAATAGATATTTAAAAATGTGATATATAAACCTTTTATTCGTTTGACCTTTATCAACTTTTAAGAGTAGACTTATAGGACCTGTTTTATATAAAATGAGCTGCTGAATCTAGTGGTGAAAACCGCAATGTCCTATCTTTAACCGTTTAGGAAATCGAGTAAAATGGAGAATATTTGGTATTTAAAAATGTGATATATAAACCTTTTATTCGTTTGACCTTTATCAACTTTTGAGAGTAGACTTATAAGACTTATTTTATGTAAAATGAGGTGCTGAATCCACTGGTGAAAACCGCAATGTCCTATCTATATCCGTTTAGGAGATCGAGTAAAATGGAGAATATTAGATATTTAAAAATGTGATATATAAACCTTTTATTCGTTTGTACCTTTATCAACTTTTAAGAGTAGACTTATAAGACTTATTTTATGTAAAATGAGGTGCTGAATCCACTGGTGAAAACCGCAATGTCCTATCTTTAACCGCTTAGGAGATCGTGTAAAATGGAAAATAATAGATATTTAAAAATGTTATATATAAACATTTTATTCGTTAGAACCTTTATCAACTCTTGAAAGTAGACTTATAGAACTTATTATATGTAACACCAGGTGCTTAATCCACTGGTGAAAACCGCAATGTCCTATCTTTGACCGTTTAGGTGATCGAGTAAAATGGAGAATAATAGGTATTTAAAAATGTGATATATAAACATTTTTTTCGTTTGTACCATTATCAACTCTTTAGATTAGACTTATAGGACTAAATTTATGTAAAATGAGGTGCTGAATCCACTGGTGAAAACCGCAATATCCTATCTTTAACCGTTTAAGAGAAAGAGTAAAATGGAGAATAATATATATTTAAAAATGTGATATATAACCATTTTATTCGTTTGTACCTTTATCAACTTTTTAGAGTAAACTTATAGGACTAAATTTATGTAAAATGAGGTGCTGAATTCACTGGTGAAAACCGCAATGTCCTATCTTTAACTGTTTAGGAGATCGAGTAAAATGAAAAATAATAGATATTTAAAAATGTGATGTATAAACATTTTATTCGTTTGTATCTTTATCAACTCTTTAGAGTAGACTTATAGGACTTAGTTTAAGTAAAATGTGGCGCAGAATCCACTGGTGAAAACCGCAATGTCCTACTTTTAACCGCTTAGGAGATCGAGTAAAATGGAAAATAATAGATATTTAAAAATGTGATATATAAACATTTTATTCGTTTGACCTTTATCAACTTTTAAGAGTAGACTTATAGGACCTGTTTTATGTAAAATGAGCTGCTGAATCCAGTGGTGAAAACCGCAATGTCCTATCTTTAACCGTTTAGGACATCGAGTAAAATGGAAAATATTAGGTATTTAAAAATGTGATATATAAACCATTTATTCGTTTGACCTTTATCAACTTTTGAGAGTAGACTTATAAGACTTATTTTATGTAAAATGAGGTGCTGAATCCACTGGTGAAAACCGCAATGTCCTATCTGTAACCGTTTAGGAGATCGAGTAAAATGGAGAATATTAGATATTTAAAAATGTGATATATAAACCTTTTATTCGTTTGTACCTTTATCAACTTTTGAGAGTAGACTTATAAGACTTATTTTATGTAAAATGAGGTGCTGAATCCACTGGTGAAAACCGCAATGTCCTAACTTTAACCGCTTAGGAGATCGTGTAAAATGGAAAATAATAGATATTTAAAAATGTTATATAAAAACATTTTATTCGTTAGAACCTTTATCAACTCTTGAAAGTAGACTTATAGAACTTATTATATGTAAAACCAGGTGCTTAATCCACTGGTGAAAACCGCAATGTCCTATCTTTGACCGTTTAGGTGATCGAGTAAAATGGAGAATAATAGGTATTTAAAAATGTGATATATAACCATTTTATTCGTTTGTACCTTTATCAACTTTTTAGAGTAAACTTATAGGACTAAATTTATGTAAAATGAGGTGCTGAATTCACTGGTGAAAACCGCAATGTCCTATCTTTAACTGTTTAGGAGATCGAGTAAAATGAAAAATAATAGATATTTAAAAATGTGATGTATAAACATTTTATTCGTTTGTACTTTTATCAACTCTTTAGAGTAGACTTATAAGACTTATTTTATGTAAAATATGGTGCTGAATCTACTGGTAAAAACCGCAATGTCCTATCTTTAACCGTTTAGGTGATCGAATAAAATGGAGAATAGTAGATATTTAAAAATGTGATATATAACCATTTTATTCGTTTGTACCTTTATCAACTTTTGAGAGTAGACTTATAGGACCTATTTTATGTAAAATGAGCTGCTGAATACAATGGTGAACACTGCAATGTCCTATCTTTAACCGTTTAGAAGATCGAGTAAAATGGAAAATAATAGATATTTAAAAATGTCATATATAAACATTTTATTCGTTTGTACCATTATCAACTATTGAGAATAGACTTATGGAACTTATTTTATGTAAAATGAGGTGCTGAATCCACCGGTGAAAACCGCAATGTCCTATCTTTAACCGTTTAGGAGATCGAGTAAAATGGAGAATAATATATATTTAAAAATGTGATATATTAACATTTTTTCGTTTGTACCTTTATCAACTCTTTAGAGTAGACTTATAAGACTTATTTTATGTAAAATAAGGTGCTGAATCCACTGGTGAAAACCGCAATGTCCTATCTTTAACCGTTTAAGAGAAAGAGTAAAATGGAGAATAATAGATATTTAAAAAGGTGATATATAAACATTTTATTCGTTTGTACCTTTATCAACTCTTTAGAGTAGACTTATAGGACATATTTTATGTAAACTGAGGTGCAGAATCCACTGGTGAAAACCGCAATGTCCTATCCTTAACCGTTTAGGAGATCGAGAAAAATGGAAAATAATAGATATTTAAAAATGTCATATATAAACATTTTATTCGTTTGTACCTTTATCAACTCTTTAGAGTAGACTTATAGGACTTATTTTATGTAAAATATGGTGCTGAATCCACTGGTAAAAACCGCAATGTCCTCTCTTTGACCGTTTAGGAGATCGAATAAAATGGAGAATAATAGATATTTAAAAATGTCATATATAAACATTTTATTCGTTTGTAGTTTTATCAACTTTTGAGAGTAGACTTATTGGACCTATTTTATGTAAAATGAGCTGCTGAATCCAGTGGTGAAAACCGCAATGTCCTATCTTTGACCGTTAAGGTCATCGAATAAAATGGAGAATAATAGATATGTAAAAATGTGATATATAACCATTTTATTCGTTTGTACCTTTATCAACTCTTTAGAGTAGACTTATAAGACTTATTTTATGTAAAATGAGGTGCTGAATCCACTGGTGAAAACCCCAATGCCCTATCTTTAACTGTTTAGGAGATCGAGTAAAATGGAGAATAATAGATATTTAAAAATGTAATATATAAACATTTTATTCGTTTGTACTTTTATCAACTCTTTAGAGTAGACTTATAAGACTTATTTTATGTAAAATATGGTGCTGAATCTACTGGTAAAAACCGCAATGTCCTATCTTTAACCGTTTAGGTGATCGAGTAAAATGGAGAATAATAGATATTTAAAAATGTGATATATAACCAATTTATTCGTTTGTACCTTTATCAACTTTTGAGAGTAGACTTATAGGACCTATTTTATGTAAAATGAGCTGCTGAATACAATGGTGAAAACTGCAATGTCCAATCTTTAACCGTTTAGAAGATCGAGTAAAATGGAAAATAATAGATATTTAAAAATGTCATATATAAACATTTTATTCGTTTGTACCTTTATCAACTATTGAGAATAGACTTATGGAACTTATTTTATGTAAAATGAGGTGCTGAATCCACCGGTGAAAACCGCAATGTCCTATCTTTAACCGTTTAGGAGATCGAGTAAAATGGAGAATAATAGATATTTAAAAATGTGATATATTAACATTTTTTTCGTTTGTACCATTATCAACTCTTTAGAGTAGACTTATAAGACTTATTTTATGTAAAATAAGGTGCTGAATCCACTGGTGAAAACCGCAATGTCCTATCTTTAACCGTTTAAGAGATAGAGTAAAATGGAGAATAATAGATATTTAAAAAGGTGATATATAAACATTTTATTCGTTTGTACCTTTATCAACTCTTTAGAGTAGACTTATTGGACTTATTTTATGTAAAATAAGGTATTGAATCCACTGGTGAAAACCGCAATGTCCTATCTTTGACCGTTTAGGTGATCGAGTAAAATGGAGAATAGTAGATATTTAAAAATGTGATATATAATCATTTTATTCGATTGTACCTTTATCAACTCTTTAGAGTAGACTTATAGGACTAATTTTATGTAAATTATGGTGCTGAATCCACTGGTGAAAACCTCAATGTCCTATCTTTGACCGTTTAGGTGATCGAATAAAATGGAGAATAATAGATTTTTAAAAATGTGATATATAACCATTTTATCCGTTTGTACCTTTATCAACTTTTGTGAGTAGACTTATAGGACTTATTTTAATGAGCTGCTGAATCCAGTGGTGAAAACCGCAATGTCCTATCTTTAACCGTTTAGGAGATCGAGTTAAATGGAAAATAATAGATATTTAAAAATGTCATATATTAACATTTTATTCGTTTGTACCTTTATCAACACTTCAGAGTAGACTTATAGGACTTATTTTATGTAAAATGAGGTGCTGAATCCACTGGTGAAAACTGCAATGTCCTATCTTTAACCGTTTAGGAGATCGAGTAAAATGGAGAATAGTAGATATTTAAAAATGTGATATATTAACATTTTTTTCGATTGTACCTTTATCAACTCTTTAGAGTAGACTTATAAAACTTATTTGATGTAAAATGAGGTGCTGAATCCACTGGTAAAAACCGCAATGTCCTATCTTTAACCGTTTAGGTGATCGAATAAAATGGAGAATAGTAGATATTTAAAAATGTGATATATAACCAATTTATTCGTTTGTACCTTTATCAACTTTTGAGAGTAGACTTATAGGACCTATTTTATGTAAAATGAGCTGCTGAATACAATGGTGAAAACTGCAATGTCCTATCTTTAACCGTTTAGAAGATCGAGTAAAATGGAAAATAATAGATATTTAAAAATGTCATATATAAACATTTTATTCGTTTGTACCTTTATCAACTATTGAGAATAGACTTATGGAACTTATTTTATGTAAAATGAGGTGCTGAATCCACCGGTGAAAACCGCAATGTCCTATCTTTAACCGTTTAGGAGATCGAGTAAAATGGAGAATAATAGATATTTAAAAAGGTGATATATAAACATTTTATTCGTTTGTACCTTTATCAACTCTTTAGAGTAGACTTATTGGACTTATTTTATGTAAAATAAGGTATTGAATCCACTGGTGAAAACCGCAATGTCCTATCTTTGACCGTTTAGGTGATCGAGTAAAATGGAGAATAGTAGATATTTAAAAATGTGATATATAACCATTTTATTCGATTGTACCTTTATCAACTCTTTAGAGTAGACTTATAGGACTAATTTTATGTAAATTATGGTGCTGAATCTACTGGTGAAAACCTCAATGTCCTATCTTTGACCGTTTAGGTGATCGAATTATATGGAGAATAATAGATTTTTAAAAATGTGATATATAACCATTTTATCCGTTTGTACCTTTATCAACTTTTGTGAGTAGACTTATAGGACTTATTTTAATGAGCTGCTGAATCCAGTGGTGAAAACCGCAATGTCCTATCTTTAACCGTTTAGGAGATCGAGTTAAATGGAAAATAATAGATATTTAAAAATGTCATATATTAACATTTTATTCGTTTGTACCTTTATCAACACTTCAGAGTAGACTTATAGGACTTATTTTATGTAAAATGAGGTGCTGAATCCACTGGTGAAAACTGCAATGTCCTATCTTTAACCGTTTAGGAGATCGAGTAAAATGGAGAATAGTAGATATTTAAAAATGTGATATATTAACATTTTTTTCGATTGTACCTTTATCAACTCTTTAGAGTAGACTTATAAAACTTATTTGATGTAAAATGAGGTGCTGAATCCACTGGTGAAAACCGCAATGTCCTATCTTAAACCGTTTAAGAGAAAGAGTAAAATGGAGAATAATATATATTTAAAAATGTGATATATAAACATTTTTTTCATTTGTACCTTTATCAACTCTTTAGAGTAGACTTATAGGACTTATTTTATGTAAAATGAGGGGCTGAATCCACTGGTGAAAACCGCAATGTCCTATCTATAACCGTTTAGGAGATCGAGTAAAATGGAGAATAATAGATATTTAAAAATGTGATATATAAACCTTTTATTCGTTTGACCTTTATCAACTTTTAAGAGTAGACTTATAAGACTTATTTTATGTAAAATGAGCTGCTGAATCCAGTGGTGAAAACCGCAATGTCCTATCTTTAACCGTTTAGGACATCGAGTAAAATGGAGAATATTAGGTATTTAAATATGTGATATATAAACCTTTTATTCGTTTGACCTTTATCAACTTTTGAGAGTAGACTTATAAGACTTATTTTATGTAAAATGAGGTGCTGAATCCACTGGTGAAAACCGCAATGTCCTATCTTTAGCTGTTTAGGAGATCAAGTAAAATGGAAAATAATAGATATTTAAAAATGTGATATATAAACCTTTTATTCGTTTGACCTTTATCAACTTTTAAGAGTAGACTTATAGGACCTGTTTTATGTAAAATGAGCTGCTGAATCCAGTGGTGAAAACCGCAATGTCCTATCTTTAACCGTTTAGGAAATCGAGTAAAATGGAGAATATTTGGTATTTAAAAATGTGATATATAAACCTTTTATTCGTTTGACCTTTATCAACTTTTGAGAGTAGACTTATAAGACTTATTTTATGTAAAATGAGGTGCTGAATCCACTGGTGAAAACCTCAATGTCCTATCTTTAACCGCTTAGGAGATCGTGTAAAATGGAAAATAATAGATATTTAAAAATGTTATATATAAACATTTTATTCGTTAGAACCTTTATCAACTCTTGAAAGTAGACTTATAGAACTTATTATATGTAACACCAGGTGCTTAATCCACTGGTGAAAACCGCAATGTCCTATCTTTGACCGTTTAGGTGATCGAGTAAAATGGAGAATAGGTATTTAAAAATGTGATATATAAACATTTTTTTCGTTTGTACCATTATCAACTCTTTAGATTAGACTTATAGGACTAAATTTATGTAAAATGAGGTGCTGAATCCACTGGTGAAAACCGCAATATCCTATCTTTAACCGTTTAAGAGAAAGAGTAAAATGGAGAATAATATATATTTAAAAATGTGATATATAACCATTTTATTCGTTTGTACCTTTATCAACTTTTTAGAGTAAACTTATAGGACTAAATTTATGTAAAATGAGGTGCTGAATTCACTGGTGAAAACCGCAATGTCCTATCTTTAACTGTTTAGGAGATCAAGTAAAATGGAAAATAATAGATATTTAAAAATGTGATATATAAACCTTTTATTCGTTTGACCTTTATCAACTTTTAAGAGTAGACTTATAGGACCTGTTTTATGTAAAATGAGCTGCTGAATCCAGTGGTGAAAACCGCAATGTCCTATCTTTAATTGTTTAGGAAATCGAGTAAAATGGAGAATATTTGGTATTTAAAAATGTGATATATAAACCTTTTATTCGTTTGACCTTTATCAACTTTTGAGAGTAGACTTATAAGACTTATTTTATGTAAAATGAGGTGCTGAATCCACTGGTGAAAACCTCAATGTCCTATCTTTAACCGCTTAGGAGATCGTGTAAAATGGAAAATAATAGATATTTAAAAATGTTATATATAAACATTTTATTCGTTAGAACCTTTATCAACTCTTGAAAGTAGACTTATAGAACTTATTATATGTAACACCAGGTGCTTAATCCACTGGTGAAAACCGCAATGTCCTATCTTTGACCGTTTAGGTGATCGAGTAAAATGGAGAATAGGTATTTAAAAATGTGATATATAAACATTTTTTTCGTTTGTACCATTATCAACTCTTTAGATTAGACTTATAGGACTAAATTTATGTAAAATGAGGTGCTGAATCCACTGGTGAAAACCGCAATATCCTATCTTTAACCGTTTAAGAGAAAGAGTAAAATGGAGAATAATATATATTTAAAAATGTGATATATAACCATTTTATTCGTTTGTACCTTTATCAACTTTTTAGAGTAAACTTATAGGACTAAATTTATGTAAAATGAGGTGCTGAATTCACTGGTGAAAACCGCAATGTCCTATCTTTAACTGTTTAGGAGATCGAGTAAAATGAAAAATAATAGATATTTAAAAATGTGATGTATAAACATTTTATTCGTTTGTATCTTTATCAACTCTTTAGAGTAGACTTATAGGACTTAGTTTAAGTAAAATGTGGCGCAGAATCCACTGGTGAAAACCGCAATGTCCTACCTTTAACCGCTTAGGAGATCGAGTAAAATGGAAAATAATAGATATTTAAAAATGTGATATATAAACATTTTATTCGTTTGACATTTATCAACTTTTAAGAGTAGACTTATAAGACTTATTTTATGTAAAATGAGCTGCTGAATCCAGTGGTGAAAACCGCAATGTCCTATCTTTAACCGTTTAGGACATCGAGTAAAATGGAGAATATTAGGTATTTAAAAATGTGATATATAAACCTTTTATTCGTTTGACCTTTATCAACTTTTGAGAGTAGACTTATAAGACTTATTTTATGTAAAATGAGGTGCTGAATCCACTGGTGAAAACCGCAATGTCCTATCTTTAGCTGTTTAGGAGATCGAGTAAAATGGAAAATAATAGATATTTAAAAATGTGATATATAAACCTTTTATTCGTTTGACCTTTATCAACTTTTAAGAGTAGACTTATAGGACCTGTTTTATATAAAATGAGCTGCTGAATCTAGTGGTGAAAACCGCAATGTCCTATCTTTAACCGTTTAGGAAATCGAGTAAAATGGAGAATATTTGGTATTTAAAAATGTGATATATAAACCTTTTATTCGTTTGACCTTTATCAACTTTTGAGAGTAGACTTATAAGACTTATTTTATGTAAAATGAGGTGCTGAATCCACTGGTGAAAACCGCAATGTCCTATCTATAACCGTTTAGGAGATCGAGTAAAATGGAGAATATTAGATATTTAAAAATGTGATATATAAACCTTTTATTCGTTTGTACCTTTATCAACTTTTAAGAGTAGACTTATAAGACTTATTTTATGTAAAATGAGGTGCTGAATCCACTGGTGAAAACCGCAATGTCCTATCTATAACCGTTTAGGAGATCGAGTAAAATGGAGAATAATAGATATTTAAAAAGGTGATATATAAACATTTTATTCGTTTGTACCTTTATCAACTCTTTAGAGTAGACTTATAGGACATATTTTATGTAAACTGAGGTGCAGAATCCACTGGTGAAAACCGCAATGTCCTATCCTTAACCGTTTAGGAGATCGAGAAAAATGGAAAATAATAGATATTTAAAAATGTCATATATAAACATTTTATTCGTTTGTACCTTTATCAACTCTTTAGAGTAGACTTATAGGACTTATTTTATGTAAAATATGGTGCTGAATCCACTGGTAAAAACCGCAATGTCCTCTCTTTGACCGTTTAGGTGATCGAATAAAATGGAGAATAATAGATATTTAAAAATGTCATATATAAACATTTTATTCGTTTGTAGTTTTATCAACTTTTGAGAGTAGACTTATTGGACCTATTTTATGTAAAATGAGCTGCTGAATCCAGTGGTGAAAACCGCAATGTCCTATCTTTGACCGTTAAGGTCATCGAATAAAATGGAGAATAATAGATATATAAAAATGTGATATATAACCATTTTATTCGTTTGTACCTTTATCAACTCTTTAGAGTAGACTTATAAGACTTATTTTATGTAAAATGAGGTGCTGAATCCACTGGTGAAAACCCCAATGCCCTATCTTTAACTGTTTAGGAGATCGAGTAAAATGGAGAATAATAGATATTTAAAAATGTAATATATAAACATTTTATTCGTTTGTACTTTTATCAACTCTTTAGAGTAGACTTATAAGACTTATTTTATGTAAAATATGGTGCTGAATCTACTGGTAAAAACCGCAATGTCCTATCTTTAACCGTTTAGGTGATCGAATAAAATGGAGAATAGTAGATATTTAAAAATGTGATATATAACCAATTTATTCGTTTGTACCTTTATCAACTATTGAGAATAGACTTATGGAACTTATTTTATGTAAAATGAGGTGCTGAATCCACCGGTGAAAACCGCAATGTCCTATCTTTAACCGTTTAGGAGATCGAGTAAAATGGAGAATAATAGATATTTAAAAAGGTGATATATAAACATTTTATTCGTTTGTACCTTTATCAACTCTTTAGAGTAGACTTATTGGACTTATTTTATGTAAAATAAGGTATTGAATCCACTGGTGAAAACCGCAATGTCCTATCTTTGACCGTTTAGGTGATCGAGTAAAATGGAGAATAGTAGATATTTAAAAATGTGATATATAACCATTTTATTCGATTGTACCTTTATTAACTCTTTAGAGTAGACTTATAGGACTAATTTTATGTAAATTATGGTGCTGAATCTACTGGTGAAAACCTCAATGTCCTATCTTTGACCGTTTAGGTGATCGAATAAAATGGAGAATAATAGATTTTTAAAAATGTGATATATAACCATTTTATCCGTTTGTACCTTTATCAACTTTTGTGAGTAGACTTATAGGACTTATTTTAATGAGCTGCTGAATCCAGTGGTGAAAACCGCAATGTCCTATCTTTAACCGATTAGGAGATCGAGTTAAATGGAAAATAATAGATATTTAAAAATGTCATATATTAACATTTTATTCGTTTGTACCTTTATCAACACTTCAGAGTAGACTTATAGGACTTATTTTATGTAAAATGAGGTGCTGAATCCACTGGTGAAAACTGCAATGTCCTATCTTTAACCGTTTAGGAGATCGAGTAAAATGGAGAATAGTAGATATTTAAAAATGTGATATATTAACATTTTTTTCGATTGTACCTTTATCAACTCTTTAGAGTAGACTTATAAAACTTATTTGATGTAAAATGAGGTGCTGAATCCACTGGTGAAAACCGCAATGTCCTATCTTAAACCGTTTAAGAGAAAGAGTAAAATGGAGAATAATATATATTTAAAAATGTGATATATAAACATTTTTTTCATTTGTACCTTTATCAACTCTTTAGAGTAGACTTATAGGACTTATTTTATGTAAAATGAGGGGCTAAATCCACTGGTGAAAACCGCAATGTCCTATCTTTGACCGTTTAGGTCATCGAATAAAATGGAGAATAATAGATATTTAAAAATGTGATATATAACCATTTTATTCGCTTGTACCTTTATCAACTCTTCAGAGTAGACTTATAGGACTTAATTTATGTAAAATGAATTGCTAAATCCACTGGTGAAAACCGCAATGTCCTATCTTTAACCGTTTAGGTGATCGAATAAAATGGAGAATAATAGATTTTTAAAAATGTGATATATAACCATTTTATCCGTTTGTACCTTTATCAACTTTTGTGAGTAGACTTATAGGACTTATTTTAATGAGCTGCTGAATCCAGTGGTGAAAACCGCAATGTCCTATCTTTAACCGTTTAGGAGATCGAGTTAAATGGAAAATAATAGATATTTAAAAATGTCATATATTAACATTTTATTCGTTTGTACCTTTATCAACACTTCAGAGTAGACTTATAGGACTTATTTTATGTAAAATGAGGTGCTGAATCCACTGGTGAAAACTGCAATGTCCTATCTTTAACCGTTTAGGAGATCGAGTAAAATGGAGAATAGTAGATATTTAAAAATGTGATATATTAACATTTTTTTCGATTGTACCTTTATCAACTCTTTAGAGTAGACTTATAAAACTTATTTGATGTAAAATGAGGTGCTGAATCCACTGGTGAAAACCGCAATGTCCTATCTTAAACCGTTTAAGAGAAAGAGTAAAATGGAGAATAATATATATTTAAAAATGTGATATATAAACATTTTTTTCATTTGTACCTTTATCAACTCTTTAGAGTAGACTTATAGGACTTATTTTATGTAAAATGAGGGGCTGAATCCACTGGTGAAAACCGCAATGTCCTATCTTTGACCGTTTAGGTCATCGAATAAAATGGAGAATAATAGATATTTAAAAATGTGATATATAACCATTTTATTCGCTTGTACCTTTATCAACTCTTCAGAGTAGACTTATAGGACTTAATTTATGTAAAATGAATTGCTAAATCCACTGGTGAAAACCGCAATGTCCTATCTTTAACCGTTTAGGAGATCGAGTAAAATGGAGAATAGTAGATATTTAAAAATGTGATATATTAACATTTTTTTCGATTGTACCTTTATCAACTCTTTAGAGTAGACTTATAAAACTTATTTGATGTAAAATGAGGTGCTGAATCCACTGGTGAAAACCACAATGTCCTATCTTAAACCGTTTAAGAGAAAGAGTAAAATGGAGAATAATAGATATTTAAAAATGTCATATATAAACATTTTATTCGTTTGTACCTTTATCAACTCTTCAGAGTAGACTTATAGGACTTATTTTATGTAAAATGAGGTGCTGAATCCACTGGTGAGAACCGCAATGTCCTATCTTTAACTGTTTAGGAGATCGAGTAAAATGGAGAATAATAGATATTTAAAAAGGTGAAATATAAACATTTTATTCGTTTGTACCTTTATCAACTCTTTAGAGTAGACTTATAGGACTTATTTGATGTAAAATAAGGTGCTGAATCAACAAGTGAAAACCGCAATGTCCTATCTTTGACCGTTTAGTTGATCGAGTAAAATGGAGAATAATAGGTATTTAAAAATGTGATATATAAACATTTTTTTCGTTTGTACCTTTATCCACTCTTTAGAGTAGACTTATAAGACTTATTTTATGTAAAATGAGGTGCTGAATCTACTGGTGAAAACCGCAATGTCCTATCTTTAACCGTTTAGTAGATCGAGTAAAATGGAGAATAATAGATATTTAAATTGTGATATATAAAAATTTTATTCTTTTGTACCTTTATCAACTCTTTAGAGTAGAATTATAGGACTTATTTAATGTAAAATGAATTGCTGAATCCACTGGTGAAAACCGCAATGTCCTATCTTTAACCGTTTAGGAGATCGGGTAAAATGGAAAATAATAGATATTTAAAAGTGTCATATATAAAAATTTTAGTCGTTTGTACCTTTATCAACTCTTTAGAGTAGACTTATAGGACTTAATTTATGTAAACTGAGGTGCAGAATCCACTGGTGAAAACCGCAATGTCCTATCCTTAACCGTTTAGGAGATCGAGTAAATTGGAAAATAATACATATTTAAAAGTGTCATATATAAACATTTTATTCGTTTGTACCTTTATCAACTCTTTAGAGTAGACTTATAGGACTAATTTTACGTAAAATATGGTGCTAAATCCACTGGTAAAAACCGCAATGTCCTGTCTTTGACCGTTTAGGAGATCGAGTAAAATGGAGAATAATAGATATTTAAAAATGTCATAAATAAACATTTTATTCGTTTGTACCTTTATCAACTTTTAAGAGTAGACTTATAGCACTTATTTTATGTAAAATGAGGTGCTGAATCCACTGGTAAAAACCGCAATGTCCTATATTTAACCGTTTAAGAGAAAGAGTAAAATGGAGAATAATATATATTTAAAAATGTGATATATAACCATTTTATTCGTTTGAACCTTTATCAACTTTTGAGAGTAGACTTATAGGACTTATTTTATGTAAACTGAGGTGCAGAATCCACTGGTGAAAACCGCAATGTCCTATCATTAACCGTTTAGGAGATCGAGTAAAATGGAGAATAATAGATATTTAAAAATGTGATATATAACCATTTTATTCGTTTGTACCTTTATCAACTCTTCAGAGTAGACTTATAGGACTAATTTTATGTAAAATGAGGTGCTGAATCCACTGGTGAAAACCGCAATGTCCTATCTTTGACCGTTTAGGTCATCGAATAAAATGGAGAATAATAGGTATTTAAAAATGTGATATATAACCATTTTATTCGTTTGTACCTTTATCAACTTTTGAGAGTAGACCCATAGAACCTATTTTATGTAAAATGAGGTGCTGAATCCACTGGTGAAAACCGCAATGTCCTATCTTTGACCGATTAGGTCATCGAATAAAATGGAGAATAATAGATATTTAAAAATGTGATATATAACCATTTTATTCGTTTGTACCTTTATCAACTTTTGAGAGTAGACCCATAGAACCTATTTTATGTAAAATGAGGTGCTGAATCCACTGGTGAAAACCGCAATGTCCTATCTTTGACCGATTAGGTCATCGAATAAAATGGAGAATAATAGATATTTAAAAATGTGATATATAAACCTTTTATTCGTTTGTACCTTTATCAACTTTTGAGAGTAGACTTATAGGACTTATAGTATGTAAAATAAGCTGCTTAATCCACTGGCGAAAACCGCAATGTCCTATCTTTAACCGTTTAGGACATCGAGTAAAATAGAGAATAATAGATATTTAAAAATGTGATATATAAACCTTTTATTCGTTTGTACCTTTATCAACTTTTGAGAGTAGACTTATAAGACTTATTTTATGTAAAATGAGGTGCTGAATCCACTGGTGAAAACCGCAATGTCCTATCTTTAACCGTTTAGGAGATAGAGTGAAATGAAAATAATAGATATTTAAAAATGTGATATATTAACATTTTTTTCGTTTGTACCTTTATCAACTCGTTAGAGTAGACTTATAAGACTTACTTTATGTAAAATAGGGTGCTAAATCCACTGGTAAAAACCGCAATGTCCTATCTTTAACCGTTTAAGAGATCGAGTAAAATGGAGAATAATAGATATTTAAAAATGTGATATATTAACATTTTTTTCTTTTGTACTTTTATCAACTCTTTAGAGTAGACTTATAAGACTTATTTTATGTAAAATGAGGTGCTGAATCCACTGGTGAAAACCGCAATGTCCTATCTTTAACCGTTTAGGACATCGAGTAAAATGGAGAATATTAGATATTTAAAAATGTGATATATAAACCTTTTATTTGTTTGTAACTTTATCAACTTTTGAGAGTAGAATTATAAGACTTATTTTATGTAGAATGAGGTGCTGAATCCACTGGTGAAATCTGCAATGTCCTATCTTTAACCGTTTAGGACATCGAGTAAAATGGAGAATAATAGATATTTAAAAATGTGATATATAAACCTTTTATTCGTTTGTACCTTTATCAACTTTTGAGAGTAGACTTATAAGACCTATTTTATGTAAAATGAGGTGCTGAATCTACTGGTGAAAACCGCAATGTCCTATCTTTAACCGTTTAGGAGATCGAGTAAAATGGAGAATATTAGATATTTAAAAATGTGATATATAAACCTTTTATTCGTTTGTACCTTTATCAACTTTTGAGAGTAGACTTATAGGACTTATTTTATGTAAAATGAGCTGCTGAATCCAGTGGTGAAAACCGCAATGTCCTATCTTTAACTGTTTAGGAGATCGAGTAAAATGGAGAATAATAGATATTTAAAATTGTGATATATAACCATTATATTCGTTTGTACCTTTATCAACTTTTGAGAGTAGACTTATAAGACCTATTTTATGTAAAATGAGGTGCTGAATCTACTGGTGAAAACCGCAATGTCCTATCTTTAACCGTTTAGGACATCGAGTAAATTGGAGAATAATAGATATTTAAAAATGTGATATATAAACATTTTATTCGGTTGTACCTCTATCAACTCTTGAGAGTAGACTTATAAGACTTATTTTATGTAAAATAAGGTGCTGAATCCACTGGTAAAAACCGCAATGTCCTATCTTTAACCGTTTAAGAGAAAGAGTAAAATGGAGAATAATAGATATTTAAAAATGTGATATATAACCATTTTATTCGTTTGTACCTTTATCAACTCTTTAGAGTAGACTTATAGGAATTATTTTATGTAAAATGAGGTGCTGAATCCACTGGTGAAAACCGCAATGTTCTATCGTGAACCGTTTAGGAGATAGAGTGAAATGGAGAATAATAAATATTTAAAAATGTGATATATTAACATTTTTTCCGTTTGTACCTTTATCAACTCGTTAGAGTAGACTTATAAGACTTATTTTATGTAAAATGAGGTGCTGAATCCACTGGTGAAAACCGCAATGTCCTATCTTTAACCGTTTAGGAGATAGAGTGAAATGAAAATAATAGATATTTAAAAATGTGATATATTAACATTTTTTTCGTTTGTACCTTTATCAACTCGTTAGAGTAGACTTATAAGACTTACTTTATGTAAAATAGGGTGCTAAATCCACTGGTAAAAACCGCAATGTCCTATCTTTAACCGTTTAAGAGATCGAGTAAAATGGAGAATAATAGATATTTAAAAATGTGATATATTAACATTTTTTTCTTTTGTACTTTTATCAACTCTTTAGAGTAGACTTATAAGACTTATTTTATGTAAAATGAGGTGCTGAATCCACTGGTGAAAACCGCAATGTCCTATCTTTAACTGTTTAGGACATCGAGTAAAATGGAGAATATTAGATATTTAAAAATGTGATATATAAACCTTTTATTTGTTTGTAACTTTATCAACTTTTGAGAGTAGAATTATAAGACTTATTTTATGTAGAATGAGGTGCTGAATCCACTGGTGAAATCTGCAATGTCCTATCTTTAACCGTTTAGGACATCGAGTAAAATGGAGAATAATAGATATTTAAAAATGTGATATATAAACCTTTTATTCGTTTGTACCTTTATCAACTTTTGAGAGTAGACTTATAAGACCTATTTTATGTAAAATGAGGTGCTGAATCTACTGGTGAAAACCGCAATGTCCTATCTTTAACCGTTTAGGAGATCGAGTAAAATGGAGAATATTAGATATTTAAAAATGTGATATATAAACCTTTTATTCGTTTGTACCTTTATCAACTTTTGAGAGTAGACTTATAGGACTTATTTTATGTAAAATGAGCTGCTGAATCCAGTGGTGAAAACCGCAATGTCCTATCTTTAACTGTTTAGGAGATCGAGTAAAATGGAGAATAATAGATATTTAAAATTGTGATATATAACCATTATATTCGTTTGTACCTTTATCAACTTTTGAGAGTAGACTTATAAGACCTATTTTATGTAAAATGAGGTGCTGAATCTACTGGTGAAAACCGCAATGTCCTATCTTTAACCGTTTAAGAGAAAGAGTAAAATGGAGAATAATAGATATTTAAAAATGTGATATATAACCATTTTATTCGTTTGTACCTTTATCAACTCTTTAGAGTAGACTTATAGGAATTATTTTATGTAAAATGAGGTGCTGAATCCACTGGTGAAAACCGCAATGTTCTATCGTGAACCGTTTAGGAGATAGAGTGAAATGGAGAATAATAAATATTTAAAAATGTGATATATTAACATTTTTTCCGTTTGTACCTTTATCAACTCGTTAGAGTAGACTTATAAGACTTATTTTATGTAAAATGAGGTGCTGAATCCACTGGTGAAAACCGCAATGTCCTATCTTTAACTGTTTAGGAGATCGAGTAAAATGGAGAATAATAGATATTTAAGAATGTGATATATAAACATTTTATTCGTTTGTGCCTTTATCAACTCTTTAGAGTAGACTTATAGGACTTATTTTATGTAAAATAAGGTGCTGAATCCACTGGTGAAAACCGCAATGTCCTATCTTTGACCGTTTAGGTGATCGAATAAAATAGAGAATAATAGACATTTTAAAATGTGAAATATAACCATTTTATTCGTTTGTACCTTTATCAACTTTTGAGAGTAGACTTATGAGACTTATTTTATGTAAAATGAGCTGCTGGGACCAGTGGTGAAAACCGCAATGTCCTATCTATCTTTAACCGATTAGGACATCGAGTAAAATGGAGAATAATAGATATTTATAAATGTGATATATAAACCTTTTATTCGTTTGTACCTTTATCAACTCTTAAAGTAGACTTATAGGACTAAATTTATGTAAAATGAGGTGCTGAATCCACTGGTGAAAACCGCAATGTCCTATCTTTAACCGATTAGGACATCGAGTAAAATGGAGAAAATAGATATTTAAAAATGTGATATATAAACCTTTTATTCGTTTGTACCTTTATCAACTTTTGAGAGTAGACTTATAAGACTTATTTTATGTAAAATAAGGTGCTGAATCCACTGGTGAAAACCGCAATGTCCTATCTATCTTTAACCGATTAGGACATCGAGTAAAATGGAGAATATTAGATATTTAAAAATGTGATATATAAACCTTTTATTCGTTTGTACCTTGAGCAACTTTTGAGAGTAGACTTTTAAGACTTATTTTATGTAAAATGAGGTGCTGAATTCACTGGTGAAAACCGCAATGTCCTATCTTTAACCGTTTAGGAGATCGAGTAAAATGGAGAATAATAGATATTTAAAAATGTGATATATAAACATTTTATTCGGTTGTACCTGTATCAACTCTTGAGAGTAGACTTATAAGACTTATTTTATGTAAAATAAGGTGCTGAATCCACTGGTGAAAACCGCAATGTCCTATCTTTAACCGTTTAGGAGATCGAGTAAAATGGAGAATAATAGATATTTAAAAATGTGATATATTAACATTTTCTTCGTTTGTACCTTTATCAACTCGTTAGAGTAGACTTATAAGACTTATTTTATGTAAAATAAGGTGCTTAACCCACTGGTGAAAACCGCAATGTCCTATCTTTAACCGTTTAGGACATCGAGTAAAATGGAGAATAATAGATATTTAAAAATGTGATATATAAACATTTTATTCGGTTGTACCTTTATCAACTCGTTAGAGTAGACTTATAAGACTTATTTTATGTAAAATAAGGTGCTGAATCCACTGGTGAAAACCGCAATGTCCTATCTTTGACCGTTTAGGTCATCGAATAAAATGGAGAATAATAGATATTTTAAAATGTGAAATATAACCATTTTATTCGTTTGTACCTTTATCAACTTTTGAGAGTAGACTTATAGGACTTACTTTATGTAAAATGAGCTGCTGAATCCAGTGGTGAAAACCGCAATGTCCTATCTTTGACCGTTTAGGTCATCGAATAAAATGGAGAATAATAGATATTCAAAAATGTGATTTATAACCATTTTATTCGTTTGTACCTTTATCAACTTTTGTAAGTAGACTTATAGAACTTATTTAATGTAAAATGAGGTGCTAAATTTACTGGTGAAAACCGCAATGTCCTATCTTTAACCGTTTAGGAGATAGAGTGAAATGGAGAATAATAGATATTTAAAAATGTGATATATAAACATTTTATTCGGTTGTACCTTTATCAACTCGTTAGAGTAGACTTATAAGACTTATTTTATGTAAAATAAGGTGCTTAACCCACTGGTGAAAACCGCAATGTCCTATCTTTAACCGTTTAGGACATCGAGTAAAATGGAGAATAATAGATATTTAAAAATGTGATATATAAACCTTTTATTCGTTTGTACCTTGAGCAACTTTTGAGAGTAGACTTTTAAGACTTATTTTATGTAAAATGAGGTGCTGAATTCACTGGTGAAAACCGCAATGTCCTATCTTTAACCGTTTAGGAGATCGAGTAAAATGGAGAATAATAGATATTTAAAAATGTGATATATAAACATTTTATTCGGTTGTACCTGTATCAACTCTTGAGAGTAGACTTATAAGACTTATTTTATGTAAAATAAGGTGCTGAATCCACTGGTGAAAACCGCAATGTCCTATCTTTAACCGTTTAGGAGATCGAGTAAAATGGAGAATAATAGATATTTAAAAATGTGATATATTAACATTTTCTTCGTTTGTACCTTTATCAACTCGTTAGAGTAGACTTATAAGACTTATTTTATGTAAAATAAGGTGCTTAACCCACTGGTGAAAACCGCAATGTCCTATCTTTAACCGTTTAGGACATCGAGTAAAATGGAGAATAATAGATATTTAAAAATGTGATATATAAACATTTTATTCGGTTGTACCTTTATCAACTCGTTAGAGTAGACTTATAAGACTTATTTTATGTAAAATAAGGTGCTGAATCCACTGGTGAAAACCGCAATGTCCTATCTTTGACCGTTTAGGTCATCGAATAAAATGGAGAATAATAGATACTCAAAAATGTGATATATAACCATTTTATTCGTTTGTACCTTTATCAACTCGTTAGAGCAGACTTATAAGACTTATTTTATGTAAGTAGTTTTATGTATGTAAGTTTGAGTGTACCTTTATCAACTCTTTAGAGTAGACTTATAGGACTTATTTTATGTAAAATGAGGTGCTGAATCCACTAGTGAAAACCGCAATGTCCTATCTTTAACCGTTTAGGACATCGGGTAAAATGGAGAATAATAGATATTTAAAAATGTGATATATAAACATTTTATTCGTTTGTACCTTTATTAACTTTTGAGAGTAGGCTTATAGAACTTATTTTATGTAAAATGAGGTGCTGAATCCACTGGTGAAAACCGCAATGTCCTATCTTTAACCGATTAGGACATCGAGTAAAATGGAGAATAATAGATATTCAAAAATGTGATATATAACCATTTTATTCGTTTGTACCTTTATCAACTTTTGAGAGTAGGCTTATAGAACTTATTTTATGTAAAATGAGATGCTGAATCCACTGGTGAAAACCGCAAGGTGCTATCTTTAACCGATTAGGACATCGAGTAAAATGGAGAATAATAGATATTTAAAAATGTGATATATAAACCTTTTATTCGTTTGTACCTTTATCAACTTTTGAGAGTAGACTTATAGGACTTATAGTATGTAAATTAAGCTGCTTAATCCACTGGTGAAAACCGCAATGTCCTATCTTTAACCGTTTAGGACATCGAGTAAAATAGAGAATAATAGATATTTAAAAATGTGATATATAAACCTTTTATTCGTTTGTACCTTTATCAACTTTTGAGAGTAGACTTATAAGACTTATTTTATGCAAAATGAGGTGCTGAATCTACTGGTGAAAACCGCAATGTCCTATCTTTAATCGTTTAGGGGATCGAGTAAAATGGAGAATATTAGATATTTAAAAATGTGATATATAAACCTTTTATTCGTTTGTACCCTTATCAACTTTTGAGAGTAGACTTATAAGACTTATTTTATGTAAAATGAGGTGCTGAATCCACTGGTGAAAACCGCAATGTTCTATCTTTAACCGTTTAGGAGATCGAGTAAAATGGAGAATAATAGATATTTAAAAATGTGATATATTAACATTTTTTTCGTTTGTACCTTTATCAACTCTTTAGAGTAGACTTATAAGACTTATTTTATGTAAAATGAGGTGCTGAATCCACTGGTGAAAACCGCAATGTCCTATCTTTAACCGTTTAGGAGATAGAGTGAAATGAAAATAATAGATATTTAAAAATGTGATATATTAACATTTTTTTCGTTTGTACCTTTATCAACTCGTTAGAGTAGACTTATAAGACTTATTTTATGTCAAATAGGGTGCTGAATCCACTGGTAAAAACCGCAATGTCCTATCTTTAACCGTTTAGGAGATCGAGTAAAATGGAGAATAATAGATATTTAAAAATGTGATATATTAACATTTTTTTCGTTTGCACTTTTATCAACTCTTTAGAGTAGACTTATAAGACTTATTTTATGTAAAATGAGGTGCTGAATCCACTGGTGAAAACCGCAATGTCCTATCTTTAACCGTTTAGGACATCGAGTAAAATGGAGAATATTAGATATTTAAAAATGTGATATATAAACCTTTTATTTGTTTGTAACTTTATCAACTTTTGAGAGTAGACTTATAAGATTTATTTTATGTAGAATGAGGTGCTGAATCCACTGGTGAAATCTGCAATGTCCTATCTTTAACCGTTTAGGACATCGAGTAAAATGGAGAATAATAGATATTTAAAAATGTGATATATAAACCTTTTATTCGTTTGTACCTTTATCAACTTTTGAGAGTAGACTTATAAGACTTATTTTATGTAAAATGAGGTGCTGAATCTACTGGTGAAAACCGCAATGTCCTATCTTTAACCGTTTAGGAGATCGAGTAAAATGGAGAATATTAGATATTTAAAAATGTGATGATATATAAACCTTTTATTCGTTTGTACCTTTATCAACTTTTGAGAGTAGACTTATAGGACTTATTTTATGTAAAATGAGCTGCTGAATCCAGTGGTGAAAACCGCAATGTCCTATCTTTGACCGTTTAGGTGATCGAGTAAAATGGAGAATAATAGATATTTAAAAATGTGATATATAACCATTATATTCGTTTGTACCTTTATCAACTCTTTAGAGTAGACTTATAGGACTAAATTTATGTAAAATGAGGTGCTGAATCCACTGGTGAAAACCGCAATGTCCTATCTTTGACCGTTTAGGTGATCGAGTAAAATGGAGAATAATAGGTATTTAAAAATGTGATATATATCCATTTTATTCGTTTGTACCTTTATCAACTCTTTAGAGTAGACTTATAGGACTAAATTTATGTAAAATGAGGTGCTGAATCCACTGGTGAAAACTGCAATGTCCTATCTTTGACCGTTTAGGTGATCGAGTAAAATGGAGAATAATAGGTATTTAAAAATGTGATATATAACCATTTTATTCGTTTGTACCTTTATCAACTTTTGAGAGTAGACTTATAGGACTTATTTTATGTAAAATAAGGTGCTGAATCCACTGGTGAAAACCGCAATGTCCTATCTTTAACCGTTTAAGAGAAAGAGTAAAGTGGAAAATAATAGATATTTAAAAATGTGATATATAACCATTTTATTCGTTTGTACCTTTACCAACTCTTTAGAATAGACTTATAGGAATTATTTTATGTAAAATGAGGTGCTGAATCCACTGGTGAAAACCGCAATGTCCTATCTTTAACCGTTTAGGACATCGAGTAAAATGGAGAATATTAGATATTTAAAAATGTGATATATAAACCTTTTATTCGTTTGTACCTTTATCAACTTTTGAGAGTAGACTTATAAGACTTATTTTATGTAAAATGAGGTGCTGAATCCTCTGGTGAAAACCGCAATGTCCTATATTTAACCGTTTAGGAGATCGAGTAAAATGGAGGATAATTGATATTTAAAAATGTGATATATAAACATTTTATTCGTTTGTACCTTTATCAACTCTTTAAAGTAGACTTATAGGACTTATTTTATGTAAAATAAGGTGCTGAATCCACTGGTGAAAACCGCAATGTCCAATCTTTGACCGTTTAGGTGATCGAATAAAATGGAGAATAATAGATATTTTAAAATGTGAAATATAACCATTTTATTCGTTTGTACCTTTATCAACTTTTGAGAGTAGACTTATAGGACTTACTTTATGTAAAATGAGCTGCTGAATCCAGTGGTGAAAACCGCAATGTCCTATCTTTGACCGTTTAGGTCATCGAATAAAATGGAGAATAATAGATATTCAAAAATGTGATTTATAACCATTTTATTCGTTTGTACCTTTATCAACTTTTGTAAGTAGACTTATAGAACTTATTTAATGTAAAATGAGGTGCTAAATTTACTGGTGAAAACCGCAATGTCCTATCATTAACCGTTTAGGAGATAGAGTGAAATGGAGAATAATAGATATTTAAAAATGTGATATATAAACATTTTATTCGGTTGTACCTTTATCAACTCGTTAGAGTAGACTTATAAGACTTATTTTATGTAAAATAAGGTGCTTAACCCACTGGTGAAAACCGCAATGTCCTATCTTTAACCGTTTAGGACATCGAGTAAAATGGAGAATAATAGATATTTAAAAATGTGATATATAAACATTTTATTCGGTTGTACCTTTATCAACTCGTTAGAGTAGACTTATAAGACTTATTTTATGTAAAATAAGGTGCTGAATCCACTGGTGAAAACCGCAATGTCCTATCTTTGACCGTTTAGGTCATCGAATAAAATGGAGAATAATAGATATTCAAAAATGTGATATATAACCATTTTATTCGTTTGTACCTTTATCAACTCGTTAGAGCAGACTTATAAGACTTATTTTATGTAAGTAGTTTTATGTATGTAAGTTTGAGTGTACCTTTATCAACTCTTTAGAGTAGACTTATAGGACTTATTTTATGTAAAATGAGGTGCTGAATCCACTGGTGAAAACCGCAATGTCCTATCTTTAACCGTTTAGGACATCGGGTAAAATGGAGAATAATAGATATTTAAAAATGTGATATATAAACATTTTATTCGTTTGTACCTTTATTAACTTTTGAGAGTAGGCTTATAGAACTTATTTTATGTAAAATGAGGTGCTGAATCCACTGGTGAAAACCGCAATGTCCTATCTTTAACCGATTAGGACATCGAGTAAAATGGAGAATAATAGATATTCAAAAATGTGATATATAACCATTTTATTCGTTTGTACCTTTATCAACTTTTGAGAGTAGGCTTATAGAACTTATTTTATGTAAAATGAGATGCTGAATCCACTGGTGAAAACCGCAAGGTGCTATCTTTAACCGATTAGGACATCGAGTAAAATGGAGAATAATAGATATTTAAAAATGTGATATATAAACCTTTTATTCGTTTGTACCTTTATCAACTTTTGAGAGTAGACTTATAGGACTTATAGTATGTAAATTAAGCTGCTTAATCCACTGGTGAAAACCGCAATGTCCTATCTTTAACCGTTTAGGACATCGAGTAAAATAGAGAATAATAGATATTTAAAAATGTGATATATAAACCTTTTATTCGTTTGTACCTTTATCAACTTTTGAGAGTAGACTTATAAGACTTATTTTATGCAAAATGAGGTGCTGAATCTACTGGTGAAAACCGCAATGTCCTATCTTTAATCGTTTAGGGGATCGAGTAAAATGGAGAATATTAGATATTTAAAAATGTGATATATAAACCTTTTATTCGTTTGTACCCTTATCAACTTTTGAGAGTAGACTTATAAGACTTATTTTATGTAAAATGAGGTGCTGAATCCACTGGTGAAAACCGCAATGTTCTTTCTTTAACCGTTTAGGAGATCGAGTAAAATGGAGAATAATAGATATTTAAAAATGTGATATATTAACATTTTTTTCGTTTGTACCTTTATCAACTCTTTAGAGTAGACTTATAAGACTTATTTTATGTAAAATGAGGTGCTGAATCCACTGGTGAAAACCGCAATGTCCTATCTTTAACCGTTTAGGAGATAGAGTGAAATGAAAATAATAGATATTTAAAAATGTGATATATTAACATTTTTTTCGTTTGTACCTTTATCAACTCGTTAGAGTAGACTTATAAGACTTATTTTATGTCAAATAGGGTGCTGAATCCACTGGTAAAAACCGCAAAGTCCTATCTTTAACCGTTTAGGAGATCGAGTAAAATGGAGAATAATAGATATTTAAAAATGTGATATATTAACATTTTTTTCGTTTGCACTTTTATCAACTCTTTAGAGTAGACTTATAAGACTTATTTTATGTAAAATGAGGTGCTGAATCCACTGGTGAAAACCGCAATGTCCTATCTTTAACCGTTTAGGACATCGAGTAAAATGGAGAATATTAGATATTTAAAAATGTGATATATAAACCTTTTATTTGTTTGTAACTTTATCAACTTTTGAGAGTAGACTTATAAGATTTATTTTATGTAGAATGAGGTGCTGAATCCACTGGTGAAATCTGCAATGTCCTATCTTTAACCGTTTAGGACATCGAGTAAAATGGAGAATAATAGATATTTAAAAATGTGATATATAAACCTTTTATTCGTTTGTACCTTTATCAACTTTTGAGAGTAGACTTATAAGACTTATTTTATGTAAAATGAGGTGCTGAATCTACTGGTGAAAACCGCAATGTCCTATCTTTAACCGTTTAGGAGATCGAGTAAAATGGAGAATATTAGATATTTAAAAATGTGATATATAAACCTTTTATTCGTTTGTACCTTTATCAACTTTTGAGAGTAGACTTATAGGACTTATTTTATGTAAAATGAGCTGCTGAATCCAGTGGTGAAAACCGCAATGTCCTATCTTTAACTGTTTAGGAGATCGAGTAAAATGGAGAATAATAGATATTTAAAAATGTGATATATAACCATTATATTCGTTTGTACCTTTATCAACTTTTGAGAGTAGACTTATAGGACTTATTTTATGTTAAATTAGGTGCTGAATCCACTGGTGAAAACCGCAATGTCCTATCTTTGACCGTTTAGGTGATCGAGTAAAATGGAGAATAATAGGTATTTAAAAATGTGATATATATCCATTTTATTCGTTTGTACCTTTATCAATTCTTTAGAGTAGACTTATAGGACTAAATTTATGTAAAATGAGGTGCTGAATCCACTGGTGAAAACCGCAATGTCCTATCTTTGACCGTTTAGGTGATCGAGTAAAATGGAGAATAATAGGTATTTAAAAATGTGATATATAACCATTTTATTCGTTTGTACTTTTATCAACTTTTGAGAGTAGACTTATAGGACTTATTTTATGTAAAATAAGGTGCTGAATCCACTGGTGAAAACCGCAATGTCCTATCTTTAACCGTTTAAGAGAAAGAGTAAAGTGGAAAATAATAGATATTTAAAAATGTGATATATAACCATTTTATTCGTTTGTACCTTTACCAACTCTTTAGAGTAGACTTATAGGAATTATTTTATGTAAAATGAGGTGCTGAATCCACTGGTGAAAACCGCAATGTCCTATCTTTAACCGTTTAGGACATCGAGTAAAATGGAGAATATTAGATATTTAAAAATGTGATATATAAACCTTTTATTCGTTTGTACCTTTATCAACTTTTGAGAGTAGACTTATAAGACTTATTTTATGTAAATTAAGGTGCTTAATCCACTGGTGAAAACCGCAATGTCCTAACTTTAACCGTTTAGGACATCGAGTAAAATTGAGAATATTAGATATTTAAAAATGTGATATATAAACCTTTTATTCGTTTGTACCTTTATCAACTTTTGAGAGTAAACTTATAAGACTTATTTTATGTAAAATGAGGTGCTGAATCCTCTGGTGAAAACCGCAATGTCCTATATTTAACCGTTTAGGACATCGAGTATAATGGAGAATATTAGATATTTAAAAATGTGATATATAACTATCTTATACGTTTGTACCTTTATCAACTTTTGAGAGTAGACTTATAGGACTTATTCTATGTAAAATGAGGTGCTGCATCCACTGGTAAAAACCGCAATGTCCTATCTTTAACCGTTTAGGAGATCGAGTAAAATGGAGGATAATTGATATTTAAAAATGTGATATATAAACATTTTATTCGTTTGTACCTTTATCAACTCTTTAAAGTAGACTTATAGGACTTATTTTATGTAAAATAAGGTGCTGAATCCACTGGTGAAAACCGCAATGTCCAATCTTTGACCGTTTAGGTGATCGAATAAAATGGAGAATAATAGATATTTTAAAATGTGAAATATAACCATTTTATTCGTTTGTACCTTTATCAACTTTTGAGAGTAGACTTATAGGACTTATTTTATGTAAAATGAGGTGCTGAATCCACTGGTAAAAACCGCAATGTCCTATCTTTAACCGTTTAGGAGATCGAGTAAAATGGAGAAAAATAGATATTTAATTATGTGATATATTTACATTTTTTTCGTTTGTACTTTTATCAACTCTTTAGAGTAATCTTATAAGACTTATTTTATGTAAAATGAGGTGCTGAATCCACTGGTGAAAACCGCAATGTCCTATCTTTAACCGTTTAGGACATCGAGTAAAATGGAGAATATTAAATATTTAAAAATGTGATATATAAACCTTTTATTCGTTTGTACCTTTATCAACTTTTGAGAGTAGACTTATAAGACTTATTTTATGTAAAATGAGGTGCTGAATCCACTGGTGAAAACCGCAATGTCCTATCTTTAACCGTTTAGGACATCGGGTAAAATGGAGAATAATAGATATTTAAAAATGTGATATATAAACATTCTATTCGTTTGTACCTTTATCAACTTTTGAGAGTAGGCTTATAGAACTTATTTTATGTAAAATGAGGTGCTGAATCCACTGGTGAAAACCGCAATGTCCTATCTTTAACCGATTAGGACATCGAGTAAAATGGAGAATAATAGATATTCAAAAATGTGATATATAACCATTTTATTCGTTTGTACCTTTATCAACTCTTTAGAGTAGACTTATAAGACTTATTTTATGTAAAATGAGATGCTGAATCCACTGGTGAAAACCGCAAGGTCCTATCTTTAACCGATTAGGACATCGAGTAAAATGAAGAATAATAGATATTTAAAAATGTGATATATAAACCTTTTATTCGTTTGTACCTTTATCAACTTTTGAGAGTAGACTTATAGGACTTATAGTATGTAAATTAAGCTGCTTAATCCACTGGTGAAAACCGCAATGTCCTATTTTTAACCGTTTAGGACATCGAGTAAAATAGAGAATAATAGATATTTAAAAATGTGATATATAAACCTTTTATTCGTTTGTACCTTTATCAACTTTTGAGAGTAGACTTATAAGACTTATTTTATGTAAAATGAGGTGCTGAATCCACTGGTGAAAACCGCAATGTTCTATCTTTAACCGTTTAGGAGATCGAGTAAAATGGAGAATAATAGATATTTAAAAATGTGATATATTAACATTTTTTTCGTTTGTACCTTTATCAACTCTTTAGAGTAGACTTATAAGACTTATTTTATGTAAAATGAGGTGCTGAATCCACTGGTGAAAACCGCAATCTCCTATCTTTGACCGTTTAGGTCATCGAATAAAATGGAGAATAATAGATATTCAAAAATGTGATATATAACCATTTTATTCGTTTGTACCTTTATCAACTTTTGTGAGTAGGCTTATAGAACTTATTTAATGTAAAATGAGGTGCTAAATTTACTGGTGAAAACCGCAATGTCCTATCTTTTACCGTTTAGGAGATAGAGTGAAATAGAGAATAATAGATATTTAAAAATGTGATATATTAACATTTTCTTCGTTTGTACCTTTATCAACTCGTTAGAGTAGACTTATAAGACTTATTTTATGTAAAATGAGGTGCTGAATCCACTGGTAAAAACCGCAATGTCCTATCTTTAACCGTTTAGGAGATCGAGTAAAATGGAGAAAAATAGATATTTAATTATGTGATATATTTACATTTTTTTCGTTTGTACTTTTATCAACTCTTTAGAGTAATCTTATAAGACTTATTTTATGTAAAATGAGGTGCTGAATCCACTGGTGAAAACCGCAATGTCCTATCTTTAACCGTTTAGGACATCGAGTAAAATGGAGAAAAATAGATATTTAATTATGTGATATATTTACATTTTTTTTGTTTGTACTTTTATCAACTCTTTAGAGTAATCTTATAAGACTTATTTTATGTAAAATGAGGTGCTGAATCCACTGGTGAAAACCGCAATGTTCTATCTTTAACCGTTTAGGAGATCGAGTAAAATGGAGAATAATAGATATTTAAAAATGTGATATATTAACATTTTTTTCGTTTGTACCTTTATCAACTCTTTAGAGTAGACTTATAAGACTTATTTTATGTAAAATGAGCTGCTGAATCCAGTGGTGAAAACCGCAATGTCCTATCTTTAACTGTTTAGGAGATCGAGTAAAATGGAGAATAATAGATATTTAAAAATGTGATATATAACCATTATATTCGTTTGTACCTTTATCAACTTTTGAGAGTAGACTTATAGGACTTATTTTATGTAAAATTAGGTGCTGAATCCACTGGTGAAAACCGCAATGTCCTATCTTTGACCGTTTAGGTGATCGAATAAAATGGAGAATAATAGATATTTTAAAATGTGAAATATAACCATTTTATTCGTTTGTACCTTTATCAACTTTTGAGAGTAGACTTATAGGACTTATTTTATGTAAAATGAGCTGCTGAATCCAGTGGTAAAAACCGCAATGTCCTATCTTTGACCGTTTAGGTCATCGAATAAAATGGAGAATAATAGATATTCAAAAATGTGATATATATCCATTTTATTCGTTTGTACCTTTATCAACTCTTTAGAGTAGACTTATAGGACTAAATTTATGTAAAATGAGGTGCTGAATCCACTGGTGAAAACCGCAATGTCCTATCTTTGACCGTTTAGGTGATCGAGTAAAATGGAGAATAATAGGTATTTAAAAATGTGATATATAACCATTTTATTCGTTTGTACCTTTATCAACTTTTGAGAGTAGACTTATAGGACTTATTTTATGTAAAATAAGGTGCTGAATCCACTGGTGAAAACCGCAATGTCCTATCTTTAACCGTTTAAGAGAAAGAGTAAAGTGGAAAATAATAGATATTTAAAAATGTGATATATAACCATTTTATTCGTTTGTACCTTTATCAACTCTTTAGAGTAGACTTATAAGACTTATTTTATGCAAAATGAGGTGCTGAATCTACTGGTGAAAACCGCAATGTCCTATCTTTAACCGTTTAGGAGATCGAGTAAAATGGAGAATAATAGATATTTAAAAATGTGATATATAACCATTATATTCGTTTGTACCTTTATCAACCTTTGAGAGTAGACTTATAGGAATTATTTTATGTAAAATGAGGTGCTGAATCCACTGGTGAAAACTGCAATGTCCTTTCTTTAACCGTTTAGGAGATCGAGTAAAATGGAGAATAATAGATAATTAAAAATGTGATATATTAACATTTTTTTCGTTTGTAAATTTATCAACTCTTTAGAGTTGGCTTATAAGACTTATTTTATGTAAAATGAGGTGCTGAATCCACTGGTGAAAACCGCAATGTCCTATCTTTAACCGTTTAGGAGATCGAGTAAAATGGAGAATAATAGATATTTAAAAATGTGATATATAAACATTTTATTCGTTTGTACCTTTATCAACTTTTGAGAGTAGACTTATAGGACTTATAGTATGTAAATTAAGCTGTTTAATCCACTGGTGAAAACCGCAAGGTCCTATCTTTAACCGATTAGGACATCGAGTAAAATGAAGAATAATAGATATTTAAAAATGTGATATATAAACCTTTTATTCGTTTGTACCTTTATCAACTTTTGAGAGTAGACTTATAGGACTTATAGTATGTAAATTAAGCTGCTTAATCCACTGGTGAAAACCGCAATGTCCTATCTTTAACCGTTTAGGACATCGAGTAAAATAGAGAATAATAGATATTTAAAAATGTGATATATAAACCTTTTATTCGTTTGTACCTTTATCAACTTTTGAGAGTAGACTTATAAGACTTATTTTATGTAAAATGAGGTGCTGAATCCACTGGTGAAAACCGCAATGTTCTATCTTTAACCGTTTAGGAGATCGAGTAAAATGGAGAATAATAGATATTTAAAAATGTGATATATTAACATTTTTTTCGTTTGTACCTTTATCAACTCTTTAGAGTAGACTTATAAGACTTATTTTATGTAAAATAAGGTGCTGAATCCACTGGTGAAAACCGCAATCTCCTATCTTTGACCGTTTAGGTCATCGAATAAAATGGAGAATAATAGATATTCAAAAATGTGATATATAACCATTTTATTCGTTTGTACCTTTATCAACTTTTGTGAGTAGGCTTATAGAACTTATTTAATGTAAAATGAGGTGCTAAATTTACTGGTGAAAACCGCAATGTCCTATCTTTTACCGTTTAGGAGATAGAGTGAAATGGAGAATAATAGATATTTAAAAATGTGATATATTAACATTTTTTTCGTTTGTACCTTTATCAACTCGTTAGAGTAGACTTATAAGACTTATTTTATGTAAAATGAGGTGCTGAATCCACTGGTAAAAACCGCAATGTCCTATCTTTAACCGTTTAGGAGATCGAGTAAAATGGAGAAAAATAGATATTTAATTATGTGATATATTTACATTTTTTTCGTTTGTACTTTTATCAACTCTTTAGAGTAATCTTATAAGACTTATTTTATGTAAAATGAGGTGCTGAATCCACTGGTGAAAACCGCAATGTCCTATCTTTAACCGTTTAGGACATCGAGTAAAATGGAGAATATTAAATATTTAAAAATGTGATATATAAACCTTTTATTCGTTTGTACCTTTTTCAACTTTTGAGAGTAGACTTATAAGACTTATTTTATGTCCTATCTTTGACCGTTTAGGTCATCGAATAAAATGGAGAATAATAGATATTCAAAAATGTGATATATAACCATTATATTCGTTTGTACCTTTATCAACTTTTGAGAGTAGACTTGTAGGACTTATTTTATGTAAAATATGGTGCTGAATCCACTGGTGAAAACCGCAATGTCCTATCTTTGACCGTTTAGGTGATCGAATAAAATGGAGAATAATAGATATTTTAAAATGTGAAATATAACCATTTTATTCGTTTGTACCTTTATCAACTTTTGAGAGTAGACTTATAGGACTTATTTTATGTAAAATGAGCTGCTGAATCCAGTGGTGAAAACCGCAATGTCCTATCTTTGACCGTTTAGGTCATCGAATAAAATGGAGAATAATAGATATTCAAAAATGTGATATATATCCATTTTATTCGTTCGTACCTTTATCAACTCTTTAGAGTAGACTTATACGACTAAATTTATGTAAAATGAGGTGCTGAATCCACTGGTGAAAACCGCAATGTCCTATCTTTAACCATTTAGGAGATCGAGTAAAATGGAGAATAATAGATAATTAAAAATGTGATATATTAACATTTTTTTCGTTTGTACCTTTATCAACTCTTTAGAGTTGGCTTATAAGACTTATTTTATGTAAAATGAGGTGCTGAATCCACTGGTGAAAACCGCAATGTCCTATCTTTAACCGTTTAGGAGATCGAGTAAAATGGAGAATAATAGATATTTAAAAATGTGATATATAATCATTTTATTCGTTTGTACCTTTATCAACTTTTGAGAGTAGACTTATAGGACTTATAGTATGTAAATTAAGCTGTTTAATCCACTGGTGAAAACCGCAATGTCCTATCTTTAACCGTTTAGGACATCGAGTAAAATAGAGAATAATAGATATTTAAAAATGTGATATATAAACCTTTTATTCGTTTGTACCTTTATCAACTTTTGAGAGTAGACTTATAAGACTTATTTTATGCAAAATGAGGTGCTGAATCTACTGGTGAAAACCGCAATGTCCTATCTTTAACCGTTTAGGAGATCGAGTAAAATGGAGAATAATAGATATTTAAAAATGTGATATATAACCATTATATTCGTTTGTACCTTTATCAACTTTTGAGAGTAGACTTATAAGAATTATATTATGTAAAATGAGGTGCTGAATCCACTGGTAAAAACCGCAATGTCCTATCTTTAACCGTTTAGGAGATCGAGTAAAGTGGAGAATAATAGATATTTAAAAATGTGATATATAACCATTATATTCGTTTGTACCTTTATCAACTTTTGAGAGTAGACTTATAAGAATTATATTATGTAAAATGAGGTGCTGAATCCACTGGTAAAAACCGCAATGTCCTATCTTTAACCGTTTAGGAGATCGAGTAAAATGGAGAATAATAGATATTTAAAAATGTGATATATAACCATTATATTCGTTTGTACCTTTATCAACTTTTGAGAGTAGACTTATAAGAATTATTTTATGCAAAATGAGGTGCTGAATCTACTGGTGAAAACCGCAATGTCCTATCTTTAACCGTTTAGGAGATCGAGTAAAATGGAGAATAATAGATATTTAAAAATGTGATATATAACCATTATATTCGTTTGTACCTTTATCAACTTTTGAGAGTAGACTTATAAGAATTATATTATGTAAAATGAGGTGCTGAATCCACTGGTAAAAACCGCAATGTCCTATCTTTAACCGTTTAGGAGATCGAGTAAAGTGGAGAATAATAGATAATTAAAAATGTGATATATTAACATTTTTTTCGTTTGTAAATTTATCAACTCTTTAGAGTAATCTTATAAGACTTATTTTATGTAAAATGAGGTGCTGAATCCACTGGTGAAAACCGCAATGTCCTATCTTTAACCGTTTAGGACATCGAGTAAAATGGAGAATATTAAATATTTAAAAATGTGATATATAAACCTTTTATTCGTTTGTACCTTTTTCAACTTTTGAGAGTAGACTTATAAGACTTATTTTATGTCCTATCTTTGACCGTTTAGGTCATCGAATAAAATGGAGAATAATAGATATTCAAAAATGTGATATATAACCATTATATTCGTTTGTACCTTTATCAACTTTTGAGAGTAGACTTGTAGGACTTATTTTATGTAAAATATGGTGCTGAATCCACTGGTGAAAACCGCAATGTCCTATCTTTGACCGTTTAGGTGATCGAATAAAATGGAGAATAATAGATATTTTAAAATGTGAAATATAACCATTTTATTCGTTTGTACCTTTATCAACTTTTGAGAGTAGACTTATAGGACTTATTTTATGTAAAATGAGCTGCTGAATCCAGTGGTGAAAACCGCAATGTCCTATCTTTGACCGTTTAGGTCATCGAATAAAATGGAGAATAATAGATATTCAAAAATGTGATATATATCCATTTTATTCGTTCGTACCTTTATCAACTCTTTAGAGTAGACTTATACGACTAAATTTATGTAAAATGAGGTGCTGAATCCACTGGTGAAAACCGCAATGTCCTATCTTTAACCATTTAGGAGATCGAGTAAAATGGAGAATAATAGATAATTAAAAATGTGATATATTAACATTTTTTTCGTTTGTACCTTTATCAACTCTTTAGAGTTGGCTTATAAGACTTATTTTATGTAAAATGAGGTGCTGAATCCACTGGTGAAAACCGCAATGTCCTATCTTTAACCGTTTAGGAGATCGAGTAAAATGGAGAATAATAGATATTTAAAAATGTGATATATAATCATTTTATTCGTTTGTACCTTTATCAACTTTTGAGAGTAGACTTATAGGACTTATAGTATGTAAATTAAGCTGTTTAATCCACTGGTGAAAACCGCAATGTCCTACCTTTGACCGTTTAGGTGATCGAGTAAAATGGAGAATAATAGATAATTAAAAATGTGATATATTAACATTTTTTTCGTTTGTACCTTTATCAACTTTTGAGAGTATTCTTATAAGACTTATTTTATTTAAAATGAGGTGCTGATTCCACTGGTAAAATCTGCAATGTCCTATCTTTAACCGTTTAGGACATCGAGTAAAATGGAGGATAATAGATATTTAAAAATGTGATATATAAACCTTTTATTCGTTTGTACCTTTATCAACTTTTGAGAGTAGACTTTTAAGACTTATTTTATGTAAAATGAGGTGCTTAATCTACTGGTGAAAACCGCAATGTCCTATCTTTAACCGTTTAGGAGATCGAGTAAAATGGAGAATATTAGATATTTAAAAATGTGATATATAAACCTTTTATTCGTTTGTACCTTTATCAACTTTTGAGAGTAGACTTATAAGACTTATTTTATGTAAAATGAGCTGCTGAATCCAGTGGTGAAAACCGCAATGTCCTATCTTTAACTGTTTAGGAGATCGAGTAAAATGGAGAATAATAGATATTTAAAAATGTGATATATAACCATTATATTCGTTTGTACCTTTATCAACTTTTGAGAGTAGACTTATAGGACTTATTTTATGTAAAATAAGGTGCTGAATCCACTGGTGAAAACCGCAATGTCCTATCTTTGACCGTTTAGGTGATCGAGTAAAATGGAGAATAATAGGTATTTAAAAATGTGATATGTATCCATTTTATTCGTTTGTACCTTTATCAACTCTTTAGAGTAGACTTATAGGACTAAATTTATGTAAAATGAGGTGCTGAATCCACTGGTGAAAACCGCAATGTCCTATCTTTGACCGTTTAGGTGATCGAGTAAAATGGAGAATAATAGGTATTTAAAAATGTGATATATAACCATTTTATTCGTTTGTACCTTTATCAACTTTTGAGAGTAGACTTATAGAACTTATTTTATGTAAAATAAGGTGCTGAATCCACTGGTGAAAACCGCAATGTCCTATCTTTAACCGTTTAAGAGAAAGAGTAAAGTGGAAAATAATAGATATTTAAAAATGTGATATATAACCATTTTATTCGTTTGTACCTTTACCAACTCTTTAGAGTAGACTTATAGGAATTATTTTATGTAAAATGAGGTGCTGAATCCACTGGTGAAAACTGCAATGTCCTATCTTTAACCGTTTAGGAGATCGAGTAAAATGGAGAATAATAGATATTTAAAAATGTGATATATTAACATTTTTTTCGTTTGTACCTTTATCAACCCTTTAGAGTAGACTTATAAGACTTATTTTATGTAAAATGAGGTGCTGAATCCACTGGTGAAAACCGCAATGTCCTATCTTTAACCGTTTAGGAGATCGAGTAAAATGGAGAATAATAGATAATTAAAAATGTGATATATTAACATTTCTTTCGTTTGTACCTTTATCAACTCTTTAGAGTTGGCTTACAAGACTTATTTTATGTAAAATGAGGTGCTGAATCCACTGGTGAAAACCGCAATGTCCTATCTTTAACCGTTTAGGAGATCGAGTAAAATGGAGAATAATAGATATTTAAAATTGTGATATATAAACATTTTATTCGTTTGTACCTTTATCAACTTTTGAGAGTAGACTTATAGGACTTATAGTATGTAAATTAAGCTGTTTAATCCTCTGGTGAAAACCGCTATGTCCTATCTTTAACCGTTTAGGACATCGAGTAAAATAGAGAATAATAGATATTTAAAAATGTGATATATAAACCTTTTATTCGTTTGTACCTTTATCAACTTTTGAGAGTAGACTTATAAGACTTATTTTATGCAAAATGAGGTGCTGAATCTACTGGTGAAAACCGCAATGTCCTATCTTTAACCGTTTATGAGATCGAGTAAAATGGAGAATAATAGATATTTAAAAATGTGATATATAACCATTATATTCGTTTGTACCTTTATCAACTTTTGAGAGTAGACTTATAGGACTTATTTTATGTAAAATAAGGTGCTGAATCCACTGGTGAAAACCGCAATGTCCTATCTTTGACCGTTTAGGTGATCGAGTAAAATGGAGAATAATAGGTATTTAAAAATGTGATATATATCCATTCTATTCGTTTGTACCTTTATCAACTCTTTAGAGTAGACTTATAGGACTAAATTTATGTAAAATGAGGTGCTGAATCCACTGGTAAAAACCGCAATGTCCTATCTTTGACCGTTTAGGTGATCGAGTAAAATGGAGAATAATAGGTATTTAAAAATGTGATATATAAACATTTTATTCGTTTGTACCTTTATCAACTTTTGAGAATCGACTTATAGGACTTATTTAATGTAAAATGAGGTGCTGAAACCACTGGTGAAAACCGCAATGTCCTATCTTTAACCGTTTAGGACATCGAGTAAAATGGAGAATAATAGATATTTAAAAATGTGATATATAACCATTTTATTCGTTTGTACCTTTATCAACTTTTGAGAGTAGACTTACAGGACTTATTTTATGTAAAATGAGCTGCTGAATCCAGTGGTGAAAACCGCAATGTCCTATCTTTAACCTTTTAGGAGATAGAGTGAAATGAAAATAATAGATATTTAAAAATGTGATATATTAACATTTTTTTCGTTTGTACCTTTATCAACTCGTTAGAGTAGACTTATCAGACTTATTTTATGTAAAATGAGGTGCTGAATCCACTGGTAAAAACCGCAATGTCCTATCTTTAACCGTTTAGGAGATCGAGTAAAGTGGAGAATAATAGATATTTAAAAATGTGATATATTAACATTTTTTTCGTTTGTACTTTTATCAACTCTTTAGAGTAGACTTATAAGACTTATTTTATGTAAAATAAGGTGCTGAATCCACTGGTGAAAACCGCAATGTCCTATCTTTAACCGTTTAGGACATCGAGTAAAATGGAGAATATTAGATATTTAAAAATGTGATATATAAATCTTTTATTCGTTTGTACCTTTATCAACTTTTGAGAGTAGACTTATGAGACTTATTTTATGTAAAATGAGGTGCTGAATCCACTGGTGAAAACCGCAATGTCCTATCTTTAACCGTTTAGGAGATCGAGTAAAATGGAGAATAATAAATATTTAAAAATGTGATATATAAACATTTTATTCGTTTGTACCTTTATCAACTTTTGAGAGTAGACTTATAAGACTTATTTTATGTAAAATGAGGTGCTGAATCCACTGGTGAAAACCGCAATGTCCTACCTTTGACCGTTTAGGTGATCGAGTAAAATGGAGAATAATAGGTATTTAAAAATGTGATATATAACCATTTTATTCGTTTGTACCTTTATCAACTTTTGAGAGTAGACTTATAGGACTTATTTTATGTAAAATAAGGTGCTGAATCCACTGGCGAAAACCGCTATGTCCTATCTTTAACCGTTTAGGACATCGAGTAAAATGGAGAATAATAGATATTTAAAAACGTGATATATAAACATTTTATTCGTTTGTACCTTTATCAACTTTTGAGAATCGACTTATAGGACTTATTTAATGTAAAATGAGGTGCTGAAACCACTGGTGAAAACCGCAATGTCCTATCTTTAACCGTTTAGGACATCGAGTAAAATGGAGAATAATAGATATTTAAAAATGTGATATATAACCATTTTATTCGTTTGTACCTTTATCAACTTTTGAGAGTAGACTTACAGGACTTATTTTATGTAAAATGAGCTGCTGAATCCAGTGGTATAAACCGCAATGTCCTATCTTTAACTGTTTAGGAGATAGAGTGAAATGAAAATAATAGATATTTAAAAATGTGATATATTAACATTTTTTTCGTTTGTACCTTTATCAACTCGTTAGAGTAGACTTATCAGACTTATTTTATGTAAAATGAGGTGCTGAATCCACTGGTAAAAACCGCAATGTCCTATCTTTAACCGTTTAGGACATCGAGTAAAATGGAGAATAATAGATATTTAAAAACGTGATATATAAACATTTTATTCGTTTGTACCTTTATCAATTCTTGAGAGTAGACTTATAGGACTTGTTTTATGTAAAATAAGGTGCTGAATCCACTGGTGAAAACCGCAATGCCCTATCTTTGACCGTTTAGGTGATCGAGTAAAATGGAGAATAATAGGTATTTAAAAATGTGATATATATCCATTTTATTCGTTTGTAACTTTATCAACTCTTTAGAGTAGACTTATAGGACTAAATTTATGTAAAATGAGGTGCTGAATCCACTGGCGAAAACCGCAATGTCCTATCTTTAACCGTTTAGGAGATCGAGTAAAATGGAGAATAATAGATATTTAAAAATGTGATATATAAACATTTTATTCGTTTGTACCTTTATCAACTTTTGAGAGTAGACTTATAAGACTTATTTTATGTAAAATGAGGTGCTGAATCCACTGGTGAAATCCGCAATGTCCTATTTTTAACTGTTTAGGACATCGAGTAAAATGGAGAATAATAGATATTTAAAAATGTGATATATAACCATTTTATTCGTTTGTACCTTTATCAACTCTTTAGAGTAGACTTATAGGACTAAATTTATGTAAAATGAGGTGCTGAATCCACTGGTAAAAACCGCAATGTCCTATCTTTGACCGTTTAGGTGATCGAGTAAAATGGAGAATAATAGGTATTTAAAAATGTGATATATAAACATTTTATTCGTTTGTACCTTTATCAACTTTTGAGAATCGACTTATAGGACTTATTTAATGTAAAATGAGGTGCTGAAACCACTGGTGAAAACCGCAATGTCCTATCTTTAACCGTTTAGGACATCGAGTAAAATGGAGAATAATAGATATTTAAAAATGTGATATATAACCATTTTATTCGTTTGTACCTTTATCAACTTTTGAGAGTAGACTTACAGGACTTATTTTATGTAAAATGAGCTGCTGAATCCAGTGGTGAAAACCGCAATGTCCTATCTTTAACTGTTTAGGAGATCGAGTAAAATGGAGAATAATAGATATTTAAAAATGTGATATATAACCATTTTATTCGTTTGTACCTTTATCAACTTTTGAGAGTAGACTTATAAGACTTATTTTATGTAAAATGAGGTGCTGAATCCACTGGTGAAAACCGCAATGTCCTATCTTTAACCGTTTAGGAGATAGAGTGAAATGAAAATAATAGATATTTAAAAATGTGATATATTAACATTTTTTCCGTTTGTACCTTTATCAACTCGTTAGAGTAGACTTATCAGACTGATTTTATGTAAAATGAGGTGCTGAATCCACTGGTAAAAACCGCAATGTCCTATCTTTAACCGTTTAGGAGATCGAGTAAAGTGGAGAATAATAGATATTTAAAAATGTGATATATTAACATTTTTTTCGTTTGTACTTTTATCAACTCTTTAGAGTAGACTTATAAGACTTATTTTATGTAAAATAAGGTGCTGAATCCACTGGTGAAAACCGCAATGTCCTATCTTTAACCGTTTAGGACATCGAGTAAAATGGAGAATATTAGATATTTAAAAATGTGATATATAAATCTTTTATTCGTTTGTACCTTTATCAACTTTTGAGAGTAGACTTATGAGACTTATTTTATGTAAAATGAGGTGCTGAATCCACTGGTGAAAACCGCAATGTCCTATCTTTAACCGTTTAGGAGATCGAGTAAAATGGAGAATAATAAATATTTAAAAATGTGATATATAAACATTTTATTCGTTTGTACCTTTATCAACTTTTGAGAGTAGACTTATAAGACTTATTTTATGTAAAATGAGGTGCTGAATCCACTGGTGAAAACCGCAATGTCCTATCTTTGACCGTTTAGGTCATCGAATAAAATGGAGAATAATAGATATTCAAAAATGTGATATATAACCATTATATTCGTTTGTACCTTTATCAACTTTTGAGAGTAGACTTGTAGGACTTATTTTATGTAAAATATGGTGCTGAATCCACTGGTGAAAACCGCAATGTCCTATCTTTGACCGTTTAGGTGATCGAATAAAATGGAGAATAATAGATATTTTAAAATGTGAAATATAACCATTTTATTCGTTTGTACCTTTATCAACTTTTGAGAGTAGACTTATAGGACTTATTTTATGTAAAATGAGCTGCTGAATCCAGTGGTGAAAACCGCAATGTCCTATCTTTGACCGTTTAGGTCATCGAATAAAATGGAGAATAATAGATATTCAAAAATGTGATATATATCCATTTTATTCGTTCGTACCTTTATCAACTCTTTAGAGTAGACTTATACGACTAAATTTATGTAAAATGAGGTGCTGAATCCACTGGTGAAAACCGCAATGTCCTATCTTTAACCATTTAGGAGATCGAGTAAAATGGAGAATAATAGATAATTAAAAATGTGATATATTAACATTTTTTTCGTTTGTACCTTTATCAACTCTTTAGAGTTGGCTTATAAGACTTATTTTATGTAAAATGAGGTGCTGAATCCACTGGTGAAAACCGCAATGTCCTATCTTTAACCGTTTAGGAGATCGAGTAAAATGGAGAATAATAGATATTTAAAAATGTGATATATAATCATTTTATTCGTTTGTACCTTTATCAACTTTTGAGAGTAGACTTATAGGACTTATAGTATGTAAATTAAGCTGTTTAATCCACTGGTGAAAACCGCAATGTCCTACCTTTGACCGTTTAGGTGATCGAGTAAAATGGAGAATAATAGATAATTAAAAATGTGATATATTAACATTTTTTTCGTTTGTACCTTTATCAACTTTTGAGAGTATTCTTATAAGACTTATTTTATTTAAAATGAGGTGCTGATTCCACTGGTAAAATCTGCAATGTCCTATCTTTAACCGTTTAGGACATCGAGTAAAATGGAGGATAATAGATATTTAAAAATGTGATATATAAACCTTTTATTCGTTTGTACCTTTATCAACTTTTGAGAGTAGACTTTTAAGACTTATTTTATGTAAAATGAGGTGCTTAATCTACTGGTGAAAACCGCAATGTCCTATCTTTAACCGTTTAGGAGATCGAGTAAAATGGAGAATATTAGATATTTAAAAATGTGATATATAAACCTTTTATTCGTTTGTACCTTTATCAACTTTTGAGAGTAGACTTATAAGACTTATTTTATGTAAAATGAGCTGCTGAATCCAGTGGTGAAAACCGCAATGTCCTATCTTTAACTGTTTAGGAGATCGAGTAAAATGGAGAATAATAGATATTTAAAAATGTGATATATAACCATTATATTCGTTTGTACCTTTATCAACTTTTGAGAGTAGACTTATAGGACTTATTTTATGTAAAATAAGGTGCTGAATCCACTGGTGAAAACCGCAATGTCCTATCTTTGACCGTTTAGGTGATCGAGTAAAATGGAGAATAATAGGTATTTAAAAATGTGATATGTATCCATTTTATTCGTTTGTACCTTTATCAACTCTTTAGAGTAGACTTATAGGACTAAATTTATGTAAAATGAGGTGCTGAATCCACTGGTGAAAACCGCAATGTCCTATCTTTGACCGTTTAGGTGATCGAGTAAAATGGAGAATAATAGGTATTTAAAAATGTGATATATAACCATTTTATTCGTTTGTACCTTTATCAACTTTTGAGAGTAGACTTATAGAACTTATTTTATGTAAAATAAGGTGCTGAATCCACTGGTGAAAACCGCAATGTCCTATCTTAAACCGTTTAAGAGAAAGAGTAAAGTGGAAAATAATAGATATTTAAAAATGTGATATATAACCATTTTATTCGTTTGTACCTTTACCAACTCTTTAGAGTAGACTTATAGGAATTATTTTATGTAAAATGAGGTGCTGAATCCACTGGTGAAAACTGCAATGTCCTATCTTTAACCGTTTAGGAGATCGAGTAAAATGGAGAATAATAGATATTTAAAAATGTGATATATTAACATTTTTTTCGTTTGTACCTTTATCAACCCTTTAGAGTAGACTTATAAGACTTATTTTATGTAAAATGAGGTGCTGAATCCACTGGTGAAAACCGCAATGTCCTATCTTTAACCGTTTAGGAGATCGAGTAAAATGGAGAATAATAGATAATTAAAAATGTGATATATTAACATTTCTTTCGTTTGTACCTTTATCAACTCTTTAGAGTTGGCTTACAAGACTTATTTTATGTAAAATGAGGTGCTGAATCCACTGGTGAAAACCGCAATGTCCTATCTTTAACCGTTTAGGAGATCGAGTAAAATGGAGAATAATAGATATTTAAAATTGTGATATATAAACATTTTATTCGTTTGTACCTTTATCAACTTTTGAGAGTAGACTTATAGGACTTATAGTATGTAAATTAAGCTGTTTAATCCTCTGGTGAAAACCGCTATGTCCTATCTTTAACCGTTTAGGACATCGAGTAAAATAGAGAATAATAGATATTTAAAAATGTGATATATAAACCTTTTATTCGTTTGTACCTTTATCAACTTTTGAGAGTAGACTTATAAGACTTATTTTATGCAAAATGAGGTGCTGAATCTACTGGTGAAAACCGCAATGTCCTATCTTTAACCGTTTATGAGATCGAGTAAAATGGAGAATAATAGATATTTAAAAATGTGATATATAACCATTATATTCGTTTGTACCTTTATCAACTTTTGAGAGTAGACTTATAGGACTTATTTTATGTAAAATAAGGTGCTGAATCCACTGGTGAAAACCGCAATGTCCTATCTTTGACCGTTTAGGTGATCGAGTAAAATGGAGAATAATAGGTATTTAAAAATGTGATATATATCCATTCTATTCGTTTGTACCTTTATCAACTCTTTAGAGTAGACTTATAGGACTAAATTTATGTAAAATGAGGTGCTGAATCCACTGGTAAAAACCGCAATGTCCTATCTTTGACCGTTTAGGTGATCGAGTAAAATGGAGAATAATAGGTATTTAAAAATGTGATATATAAACATTTTATTCGTTTGTACCTTTATCAACTTTTGAGAATCGACTTATAGGACTTATTTAATGTAAAATGAGGTGCTGAAACCACTGGTGAAAACCGCAATGTCCTATCTTTAACCGTTTAGGACATCGAGTAAAATGGAGAATAATAGATATTTAAAAATGTGATATATAACCATTTTATTCGTTTGTACCTTTATCAACTTTTGAGAGTAGACTTACAGGACTTATTTTATGTAAAATGAGCTGCTGAATCCAGTGGTGAAAACCGCAATGTCCTATCTTTAACCTTTTAGGAGATAGAGTGAAATGAAAATAATAGATATTTAAAAATGTGATATATTAACATTTTTTTCGTTTGTACCTTTATCAACTCGTTAGAGTAGACTTATCAGACTTATTTTATGTAAAATGAGGTGCTGAATCCACTGGTAAAAACCGCAATGTCCTATCTTTAACCGTTTAGGAGATCGAGTAAAGTGGAGAATAATAGATATTTAAAAATGTGATATATTAACATTTTTTTCGTTTGTACTTTTATCAACTCTTTAGAGTAGACTTATAAGACTTATTTTATGTAAAATAAGGTGCTGAATCCACTGGTGAAAACCGCAATGTCCTATCTTTAACCGTTTAGGACATCGAGTAAAATGGAGAATATTAGATATTTAAAAATGTGATATATAAATCTTTTATTCGTTTGTACCTTTATCAACTTTTGAGAGTAGACTTATGAGACTTATTTTATGTAAAATGAGGTGCTGAATCCACTGGTGAAAACCGCAATGTCCTATCTTTAACCGTTTAGGAGATCGAGTAAAATGGAGAATAATAAATATTTAAAAATGTGATATATAAACATTTTATTCGTTTGTACCTTTATCAACTTTTGAGAGTAGACTTATAAGACTTATTTTATGTAAAATGAGGTGCTGAATCCACTGGTGAAAACCGCAATGTCCTACCTTTGACCGTTTAGGTGATCGAGTAAAATGGAGAATAATAGGTATTTAAAAATGTGATATATAACCATTTTATTCGTTTGTACCTTTATCAACTTTTGAGAGTAGACTTATAGGACTTATTTTATGTAAAATAAGGTGCTGAATCCACTGGCGAAAACCGCTATGTCCTATCTTTAACCGTTTAGGACATCGAGTAAAATGGAGAATAATAGATATTTAAAAACGTGATATATAAACATTTTATTCGTTTGTACCTTTATCAACTTTTGAGAATCGACTTATAGGACTTATTTAATGTAAAATGAGGTGCTGAAACCACTGGTGAAAACCGCAATGTCCTATCTTTAACCGTTTAGGACATCGAGTAAAATGGAGAATAATAGATATTTAAAAATGTGATATATAACCATTTTATTCGTTTGTACCTTTATCAACTTTTGAGAGTAGACTTACAGGACTTATTTTATGTAAAATGAGCTGCTGAATCCAGTGGTATAAACCGCAATGTCCTATCTTTAACTGTTTAGGAGATAGAGTGAAATGAAAATAATAGATATTTAAAAATGTGATATATTAACATTTTTTTCGTTTGTACCTTTATCAACTCGTTAGAGTAGACTTATCAGACTTATTTTATGTAAAATGAGGTGCTGAATCCACTGGTAAAAACCGCAATGTCCTATCTTTAACCGTTTAGGACATCGAGTAAAATGGAGAATAATAGATATTTAAAAACGTGATATATAAACATTTTATTCGTTTGTACCTTTATCAATTCTTGAGAGTAGACTTATAGGACTTGTTTTATGTAAAATAAGGTGCTGAATCCACTGGTGAAAACCGCAATGCCCTATCTTTGACCGTTTAGGTGATCGAGTAAAATGGAGAATAATAGGTATTTAAAAATGTGATATATATCCATTTTATTCGTTTGTAACTTTATCAACTCTTTAGAGTAGACTTATAGGACTAAATTTATGTAAAATGAGGTGCTGAATCCACTGGCGAAAACCGCAATGTCCTATCTTTAACCGTTTAGGAGATCGAGTAAAATGGAGAATAATAGATATTTAAAAATGTGATATATAAACATTTTATTCGTTTGTACCTTTATCAACTTTTGAGAGTAGACTTATAAGACTTATTTTATGTAAAATGAGGTGCTGAATCCACTGGTGAAATCCGCAATGTCCTATTTTTAACTGTTTAGGACATCGAGTAAAATGGAGAATAATAGATATTTAAAAATGTGATATATAACCATTTTATTCGTTTGTACCTTTATCAACTCTTTAGAGTAGACTTATAGGACTAAATTTATGTAAAATGAGGTGCTGAATCCACTGGTAAAAACCGCAATGTCCTATCTTTGACCGTTTAGGTGATCGAGTAAAATGGAGAATAATAGGTATTTAAAAATGTGATATATAAACATTTTATTCGTTTGTACCTTTATCAACTTTTGAGAATCGACTTATAGGACTTATTTAATGTAAAATGAGGTGCTGAAACCACTGGTGAAAACCGCAATGTCCTATCTTTAACCGTTTAGGACATCGAGTAAAATGGAGAATAATAGATATTTAAAAATGTGATATATAACCATTTTATTCGTTTGTACCTTTATCAACTTTTGAGAGTAGACTTACAGGACTTATTTTATGTAAAATGAGCTGCTGAATCCAGTGGTGAAAACCGCAATGTCCTATCTTTAACTGTTTAGGAGATCGAGTAAAATGGAGAATAATAGATATTTAAAAATGTGATATATAACCATTTTATTCGTTTGTACCTTTATCAACTTTTGAGAGTAGACTTATAAGACTTATTTTATGTAAAATGAGGTGCTGAATCCACTGGTGAAAACCGCAATGTCCTATCTTTAACCGTTTAGGAGATAGAGTGAAATGAAAATAATAGATATTTAAAAATGTGATATATTAACATTTTTTCCGTTTGTACCTTTATCAACTCGTTAGAGTAGACTTATCAGACTGATTTTATGTAAAATGAGGTGCTGAATCCACTGGTAAAAACCGCAATGTCCTATCTTTAACCGTTTAGGAGATCGAGTAAAGTGGAGAATAATAGATATTTAAAAATGTGATATATTAACATTTTTTTCGTTTGTACTTTTATCAACTCTTTAGAGTAGACTTATAAGACTTATTTTATGTAAAATAAGGTGCTGAATCCACTGGTGAAAACCGCAATGTCCTATCTTTAACCGTTTAGGACATCGAGTAAAATGGAGAATATTAGATATTTAAAAATGTGATATATAAATCTTTTATTCGTTTGTACCTTTATCAACTTTTGAGAGTAGACTTATGAGACTTATTTTATGTAAAATGAGGTGCTGAATCCACTGGTGAAAACCGCAATGTCCTATCTTTAACCGTTTAGGAGATCGAGTAAAATGGAGAATAATAAATATTTAAAAATGTGATATATAAACATTTTATTCGTTTGTACCTTTATCAACTTTTGAGAGTAGACTTATAAGACTTATTTTATGTAAAATGAGGTGCTGAATCCACTGGTGAAAACCGCAATGTCCTACCTTTGACCGTTTAGGTGATCGAGTAAAATGGAGAATAATAGGTATTTAAAAATGTGATATATAACCATTTTATTCGTTTGTACCTTTATCAACTTTTGAGAGTAGACTTATAGGACTTATTTTATGTAAAATAAGGTGCTGAATCCACTGGCGAAAACCGCAATGTCCTATCTTTAACCGTTTAGGACATCGAGTAAAATGGAGAATAATAGATATTTAAAAACGTGATATATAAACATTTTATTCGTTTGTACCTTTATCAACTTTTGAGAGTAGACTTATAGAACTTATTTTATGTAAAATAAGGTGCTGAATCCACTGGTGAAAACCGCAATGTCCTATCTTTAACCGTTTAAGAGAAAGAGTAAAGTGGAAAATAATAGATATTTAAAAATGTGATATATAACCATTTTATTCGTTTGTACCTTTACCAACTCTTTAGAGTAGACTTATAGGAATTATTTTATGTAAAATGAGGTGCTGAATCCACTGGTGAAAACTGCAATGTCCTATCTTTAACCGTTTAGGAGATCGAGTAAAATGGAGAATAATAGATATTTAAAAATGTGATATATAACCATTTTATTCGTTTGTACCTTTACCAACTCTTTAGAGTAGACTTATAAGACTTATTTTATGTAAAATGAGGTGCTGAATCCACTGGTGAAAACCGCAATGTCCTATCTTTAACCGTTTAGGAGATAGAGTGAAATGAAAATAATAGATATTTAAAAATGTGATATATTAACATTTTTTCCGTTTGTACCTTTATCAACTCGTTAGAGTAGACTTATCAGACTGATTTTATGTAAAATGAGGTGCTGAATCCACTGGTAAAAACCGCAATGTCCTATCTTTAACCGTTTAGGAGATCGAGTAAAGTGGAGAATAATAGATATTTAAAAATGTGATATATTAACATTTTTTTCGTTTGTACTTTTATCAACTCTTTAGAGTAGACTTATAAGACTTATTTTATGTAAAATAAGGTGCTGAATCCACTGGTGAAAACCGCAATGTCCTATCTTTAACCGTTTAGGACATCGAGTAAAATGGAGAATATTAGATATTTAAAAATGTGATATATAAATCTTTTATTCGTTTGTACCTTTATCAACTTTTGAGAGTAGACTTATGAGACTTATTTTATGTAAAATGAGGTGCTGAATCCACTGGTGAAAACCGCAATGTCCTATCTTTAACCGTTTAGGAGATCAAGTAAAATGGAGAATAATAAATATTTAAAAATGTGATATATAAACATTTTATTCGTTTGTACCTTTATCAACTTTTGAGAGTAGACTTATAAGACTTATTTTATGTAAAATGAGGTGCTGAATCCACTGGTGAAAACCGCAATGTCCTACCTTTGACCGTTTAGGTGATCGAGTAAAATGGAGAATAATAGGTATTTAAAAATGTGATATATAACCATTTTATTCGTTTGTACCTTTATCAACTTTTGAGAGTAGACTTATAGGACTTATTTTATGTAAAATAAGGTGCTGAATCCACTGGCGAAAACCGCAATGTCCTATCTTTAACCGTTTAGGACATCGAGTAAAATGGAGAATAATAGATATTTAAAAACGTGATATATAAACATTTTATTCGTTTGTACCTTTATGAACTTTTGAGAGTAGACTTATAGAACTTATTTTATGTAAAATAAGGTGCTGAATCCACTGGTGAAAACCGCAATGTCCTATCTTTAACCGTTTAAGAGAAAGAGTAAAGTGGAAAATAATAGATATTTAAAAATGTGATATATAACCATTTTATTCGTTTGTACCTTTACCAACTCTTTAGAGTAGACTTATAGGAATTATTTTATGTAAAATGAGGTGCTGAATCCACTGGTGAAAACTGCAATGTCCTATCTTTAACCGTTTAGGAGATCGAGTAAAATGGAGAATAATAGATATTTAAAAATGTGATATATAACCATTTTATTCGTTTGTACCTTTATCAACTTTTGAGAATCGACTTATAGGACTTATTTAATGTAAAATGAGGTGCTGAAACCACTGGTGAAAACCGCAATGTCCTATCTTTAACCGTTTAGGACATCGAGTAAAATGGAGAATAATAGATATTTAAAAATGTGATATATAACCATTTTATTCGTTTGTACCTTTATCAACTTTTGAGAGTAGACTTACAGGACTTATTTTATGTAAAATGAGCTGCTGAATCCAGTGGTATAAACCGCAATGTCCTATCTTTAACTGTTTAGGAGATAGAGTGAAATGAAAATAATAGATATTTAAAAATGTGATATATTAACATTTTTTTCGTTTGTACCTTTATCAACTCGTTAGAGTAGACTTATCAGACTTATTTTATGTAAAATGAGGTGCTGAATCCACTGGTAAAAATTGCAATGTCCTATCTTTAACCGTTTAGGAGATCGAGTAAAGTGGAGAATAATAGATATTTAAAAATGTGATATATTAACATTTTTTTCGTTTGTACTTTTATCAACTCTTTAGAGTAGACTTATAAGACTTATTTTATGTAAAATAAGGTGCTGAATCCACTGGTGAAAACCGCAATGTCCTATCTTTGACCGTTTAGGTGATCGAGTAAAATGGAGAATAATAGGCATTTAAAAATGTGATATATAACCATTTTATTCGTTTGTACCTTTATCAACTTTTGAGAGTAGACTTATAGGACTTATTTTATGTAAAATAAGGTGCTGAATCCACTGGCAAAAACCGCAATGTCCTATCTTTGACCGTTTAGGTGATCGAGTAAAATGGAGAATAATAGATATTTAAAAATGTGATATATAACCATTTTATTCGTTTGTACCTTTATCAACTCTTTAGAGTAGACTTATAGGAATTATTTTATGTAAAATGAGGTGCTGAATCCACTGGTGAAAACCGCAATGTCCTGTCTTTAACCGTTTAGGAGATCGAGTAAAATGGAGAATAATAGATATTTAAAAATGTGATATATTAACATTTTTTTCGTTTGTACCTTTATCAACTCTTTAGAGTAGACTTATAAGACTTATTTTATGTAAAATGAGGTGCTGAATCCACTGGTGAAAACCGCAATGTCCTATCTTTAACCGTTTAGGAGATAGAGTGACATGAAAATAATAGATATTTAAAAATGTGATATATTAACATTTTTTTCGTTTGTACCTTTATCAACTCGTAAGAGTAGACTTATCAGACTTATTTTATGTAAAATGAGGTGCTGAATCCACTGGTGAAAACCGCAATGTCCTATCTTTAACCGTTTAGGAGATCGAGTAAAATGGAGAATAATAAATATTTAAAAATGTGATATATAAACATTTTATTAGTTTGTACCTTTATCAACTTTTGAGAGTAGACTTATAAGACTTATTTTATGTAAAATGAGGTGCTGAATCCACTGGTGAAATCCGCAATGTCCTATCTTTAACCGTTTAGGACATCGAGTAAAATGGAGAATAATAGATATTTAAAAACGTGATATATAAACATTTTATTCGTTTGTACCTTTATCAATTCTTGAGAGTAGACTTAGAGGACTTATTTTATGTAAAATAAGGTGCTGAATCCACTGGTGAAAACCGCAATGTCCTATCTTTAACCGTTTAAGAGAAAGAGTAAAGTGGAAAATAATAGATATTTAAAAATGTGATATATAACCATTTTATTCGTTTGTACCTTTACCATCTCTTTAGAGTAGACTTATAGAAATTATTTTATGTAAAATGAGGTGCTGAATCCACTGGTGAAAACCGCAATGTCCTATCTTTAACCGTTTAGGAGATCGAGTAAAATGGAGAATAATAGATATTTAAAAATGTGATATATTAACATTTTTTTCGTTTGTACCTTTATCAACTCTTTAGAGTAGACTTATAAGACTTATTTTATGTAAAATGAGGTGCTGAATCCACTGGTGAAAACCGCAATGTCCTATCTTTAACCGTTTAGGAGATAGAGTGAAATGAAAATAAAAGATATTTAAAAATGTGATATATTAACATTTTTTCCGTTTGTACCTTTATCAACTCGTTAGAGTAGACTTATCAGACTTATTTTATGTAAAATGAGCTGCTGAATCCACTGGTGAAAACCGCAATGTCCTATCTTTGACCGTTTAGGTGATCGAGTAAAATGGAGAATAATAGGTATTTAAAAATGTGATATATATCCATTTTATTCATTTGTACCTTTATCAACTCTTTAGAGTAGACTCATAGGACTAAATTTATGTAAAATGAGGTGCTGAATCCACTGGTGAAAACCGCAATGTCCTATCTTTGACCGTTTAGGTGATCGAGTAAAATGGAGAATAATAGGTATTTAAAAATGTGATATATAACCATTTTATTCGTTTGTACCTTTATCAACTTTTGAGAGTAGACATATAGGACTTATTTTATGTAAAATAAGGTGCTGAATCCACTGGCGAAAACCGCAATGTCCTATCTTTAACCGTTTAGGAGATCGAGTAAAATGGAGAATAATAGATATTTAAAAATGTGATATATCAACATTTTATTCGTTTGTAACTTTAACAACTTTTGAGAGTAGACTTATGAGACTTATTTTATGTAAAATGAGGTGCTGAATCCACTGGTGAAAACCGCAATGTCCTATCTTTAACCGTTTAGGAGATCGAGTAAAATGGAGAATAATAAATATTTAAAAATGTGATATATAAACATTTTATTCGTTTGTACCTTTATCAACTTTTGAGAGTAGACTTATAAGACTTATTTTATGTAAAATGAGGTGCTGAATCCACTGGTGAAATCCGCAATGTCCTATCTTTAACCGTTTAGGACATCGAGTAAAATGGAGAATAATAGATATTTAAAAACGTGATATATAAACATTTTATTCGTTTGTACCTTTATCAATTCTTGAGAGTAGACTTATAGGACTTGTTTTATGTAAAATAAGGTGCTGAATCCACTGGTGAAAACCGCAATGTCCTATCTTTGACCGTTTAGGTGATCGAGTAAAATGGAGAATAATAGGTATTTAAAAATGTGATATATTAACATTTTTTTCGTTTGTACCTTTATCAACTCTTTAGAGTAGACTTATAAGACTTATTTTATGTAAAATGAGGTGCTGAATCCACTGGTGAAAACCGCAATGTCCTATCTTTAACCGTTTAGGAGATCGAGTAAAATGGAGAATAATAGATATTTAAAAATGTGATATATAAACATTTTATTCGTTTGTACCTTTATCAACTTTAGAGAGTAGACTTATAAGACTTATTTTATGTATAATAAGGTGCTGAATCCACTGGCGAAAACCGCAATGTCCTATCTTTAACCGTTTAGGAGATCAAGTAAAATGGAGAATAATAAATATTTAAAAATGTGACATATAAACATTTTATTCGTTTGTACCTTTATCAACTTTTGAGAGTAGACTTATAAGACTTATTTTATGTAAAATGAGGTGCTGAATCCACTGGTGAAATCCGCAATGTCCTATCTTTAACCGTTTAGGAGATCGAGTAAAATGGAGAATAATAGATATTTAAAAATGTGATATATTAACATTTTTTTCGTTTGTACCTTTATCAACTCTTTAGAGTAGACTTATAAGACTTATTTTATGTAAAATGAGGTGCTGAATCCACTGGTGAAAACCGCAATGTTCTATCTTTAACCGTTTAGGAGATCGAGTAAAATGGAGAATAATAAATATTTAAAAATGTGACATATAAACATTTTATTCGTTTGTACCTTTATCAACTTTAGAGAGTAGACTTATAAGACTTATTTTATGTAAAATAAGGTGCTGAATCCACTGGCGAAAACCGCAATGTCCTATCTTTAACCGTTTAGGAGATCGAGTAAAATGGAGAATAATAGATATTTAAAAATGTGATATATAAACATTTTATTCGTTTGTACCTTTATCAACTTTTGAGAGTAGACTTATGAGACTTATTTTATGTAAAATGAGGTGCTGAATCCACTGGTGAAAACCGCAATGTCCTATCTTTAACCGTTTAGGAGATCGAGTAAAATGGAGAATAATAAATATTTAAAAATGTGACATATAAACATTTTATTCGTTTGTACCTTTATCAACTTTTGAGAGTAGACTTATAGGAATTATTTTATGTAAAATGAGGTGCTGAATCCACTGGTGAAAACCGCAATGTCCTATCTTTAACCGTTTAGGAGATCGAGTAAAATGGAGAATAATAGATATTTAAAAATGTGATATATAACCATTATATTCGTTTGTACCTTTATCAACTTTTGAGAGTAGACTTATAGGACTTATTTTATGTAAAATAAGGTGCTGAATCCACTGGTGAAAACCGCAATGTCCTATCTTTGACCGTTTAGGAGATCGAGTAAAATGGAGAATAATAAATATTTAAAAATGTGATACATAAACATTTTATTAGTTTGTACCTTTATCAACTTTTGAGAGTAGACTTATAAGACTTATTTTATGTAAAATGAGGTGCTGAATCCACTGGTGAAAACCGCAATGTCCTATCTTTAACCGTTTAGGAGATAGAGTGAAATGAAAATAATAGATATTTAAAAATGTGAATTATTAACATTTTTTTCGTTTGTACCTTTATCAACTCGTTAGAGTAGACTTATCAGACTTATTTTATGTAAAATGAGGTGCTGAATCCACTGGTAAAAACCGCAATGTCCTATCTTTAACCGTTTAGGAGATCGAGTAAAGTGGAGAATAATAGATATTTAAAAATGTGATATATTAACTTTTTTTTCGTTTGTACTTTTAACAACTCTTTAGAGTAGACTTATAAGACTTATTTTATGTAAAATAAGGTGCTGAATTCACTGGTGAATACCGCAATGTCCTATCTTTAACCGTTTAGGACATCGAGCAAAATGGAGAATATTAGATATTTAAAAATGTGATATATAAATCTTTTATTCGTTTGTACCTTTATCAACTTTTGAGAAAAGACTTATAAGACTTATTTTATGTAAAATGAGGTGCTGAATCCACTGGTGAAATCCGCAATGTCCTATCTTTAACCGTTTAGGACATCGAGTAAAATGGAGAATAATAGATATTTAAAAACGTGATATATAAACATTTTATTCGTTTGTACCTTTATCAACTCTTTAGAGTAGACTTATAAGACTTATTTTATGTAAAATGAGGTGCTGAATCCACTGGTGAAAACCGCAATGTCCTATCTTTAACCGTTTAGGAGATAGAGTGAAATGAAAATAATAGATATTTAAAAATGTGATATATTAACATTTTTTTCGTTTGTACCTTTATCAACTCGTAAGAGTAGACTTATCAGACTTATTTTATGTAAAATGAGGTGCTGAATCCACTGGTGAAAACCGCAATGTCCTATCTTCAACCGTTTAGGAGATCGAGTAAAATGGAGAATAATAAATATTTAAAAATGTGATATATAAACATTTTATTAGTTTGTACCTTTATCAACTTTTGAGAGTAGACTTATAAGACTTATTTTATGTAAAATGAGGTGCTGAATCCACTGGTGAAATCCGCAATGTCCTATCTTTAACCGTTTAGGACATCGAGTAAAATGGAGAATAATAGATATTTAAAAACGTGATATATAAACATTTTATTCGTTTGTACCTTTATCAATTCTTGAGAGTAGACTTATAGGACTTATTTTATGTAAAATAAGGTGCTGAATCCACTGGTGAAATCCGCAATGTCCTATCTTTGACCGTTTAGGTGATCGAGTAAAATGGAGAATAATAAATATTTAAAAATGTGATATATAAACATTTTATTCGTTTGTACCTTTATCAACTTTTGAGAGTAGACTTATAAGACTTATTTTATGTAAAATGAGGTGCTGAATCCACTGGTGAAATCCGCAATGTCCTATCTTTAACCATTTAGGACATCGAGTAAAATGGAGAATATTAGATATTTAAAAATGTGATATATAAACCTTTTATTCGTTTGTACCTTTATCAACTTTTGAGAGTAGACTTATAGGACTTATTTTATGTAAAATGAGCTGCTGAATCCAGTGGTAAAAACCGCAATGTCCTATCTTTAACTGTTTAGGAGATCGAGTAAAATGGAGAATAATAGATATTTAAAAATGTGATATATAACCATTATATTCGTTTGTACCTTTATCAACTCTTTAGAGTAGACTTATAGGACTAAATTTATGTAAAATGAGGTGCTGAATCCACTGGTGAAAACCGCAATGTCCTATCTTTGACCGTTTAGGTGATCGAGTAAAATGGAGAATAATAGGTATTTAAAATGTGATATAGAACCATTTTATTCGTTTGTACCTTTATCAACTTTTGAGAGTAGACTTATAGGACTTATTTTATGTAAAATAAGGTGCTGAATCCACTGGTGAAAACCGCAATGTCCTATCTTTAACCGTTTAAGAGAAAGAGTAAAGTGGAAAATATTAGATATTTAAAAATGTGATACATAACCATTTTATTCGTTTGTACCTTTATTAACTCTTTAGAGTAGACTTATAGGAATTATTTTATGTAAAATGAGGTGCTGAATCCACTGGTGAAAACCGCAATGTCCTATCTTTAACCGTTTAGGAGATCGAGTAAAATGGAGAATAATAGATATTTAAAACTGTGATATATTAACATTTTTTTCGTTTGTACCTTTATCAACTCTTTAGAGTAGACTTATAAGACTTATTTTATGTAAAATGAGGTGCTGAATCCACTGGTGAAAACCGCAATGTCCTATCTTTAACCGTTTAGGAGATAGAGTGAAATGAAAATAATAGATATTTAAAAATGTGATATATTTACATTTTTTCGTTTGTACCTTTATCAACTCGTTAGAGTAGACTTATCAGACTTATTTTATGTAAAATGAGCTGCTGAATCCACTGGTGAAAACCGCAATGTCCTATCTTTGACCGTTTAGGTGATCGAGTAAAATGGAGAATAATAGGTATTTAAAAATGTGATATATATCCATTTTATACGTTTGTACCTTTATCAACATTTGAGAGTAGACTTATGAGACTTATTTTATGTAAAATGAGGTGCTGAATCCACTGGTGAAAACCGCAATGTCCTATCTTTAACCGTTTAGGAGATCGAGTAAAATGGAGAATAATAAATATTTAAAAATGTGACATATAAACATTTTATTCGTTTGTACCTTTATCAACTTTTGAGAGTAGACTTATAAGACTTATTTTATGTAAAATGAGGTGCTGAATCCACTGGTGAAATCCGCAATGTCCTATCTTTAACCGTTTAGGAGATCGAGTAAAATGGAGAATAATAGATATTTAAAAATGTGATATATTAACATTTTTTTCGTTTGTACCTTTATCAACTCTTTAGAGTAGACTTATAAGACTTATTTTATGTAAAATGAGGTGCTGAATCCACTGGTGAAAACCGCAATGTCCTATCTTTAACCGTTTAGGAGATAGAGTGAAATGAAAATAATAGATATTTAAAAATGTGATATATTAACATTTTTTTCGTTTGTACCTTTATCAACTCGTAAGAGTAGACTTATCAGACTTATTTTATGTAAAATGAGGTGCTGAATCCACTGGTGAAAACCGCAATGTCCTATCTTTAACCGTTTAGGAGATCGAGTTAAATGGAGAATAATAAATATTTAAAAATGTGATATATAAACATTTTATTAGTTTGTACCTTTATCAACTTTTGAGAGTAGACTTATAAGACTTATTTTATGTAAAATGAGGTGCTGAATCCACTGGTGAAATCCGCAATGTCCTATCTTTAACCGTTTAGGACATCGAGTAAAATGGAGAATAATAGATATTTAAAAACGTGATATATAAACATTTTATTCGTTTGTACCTTTATCAATTCTTGAGAGTAGACTTATAGGACTTATTTTATGTAAAATAAGGTGCTGAATCCACTGGTGAAATCCGCAATGTCCTATCTTTGACCGTTTAGGTGATCGAGTAAAATGGAGAATAATAAATATTTAAAAATGTGATATATAAACATTTTATTCGTTTGTACCTTTATCAACTTTTGAGAGTAGACTTATAAGACTTATTTTATGTAAAATGAGGTGCTGAATCCACTGGTGAAATCCGCAATGTCCTATCTTTAACCATTTAGGACATCGAGTAAAATGGAGAATATTAGATATTTAAAAATGTGATATATAAACCTTTTATTCGTTTGTACCTTTATCAACTTTTGAGAGTAGACTTATAGGACTTATTTTATGTAAAATGAGCTGCTGAATCCAGTGGTAAAAACCGCAATGTCCTATCTTTAACTGTTTAGGAGATCGAGTAAAATGGAGAATAATAGATATTTAAAAATGTGATATAAAACCATTATATTCGTTTGTACCTTTATCAACTCTTTAGAGAAGACTTATAGGACTAAATTTATGTAAAATGAGGTGCTGAATCCACTGGTGAAAACCGCAATGTCCTATCTTTGACCGTTTAGGTGATCGAGTAAAATGGAGAATAATAGGTATTTAAAATGTGATATAGAACCATTTTATTCGTTTGTACCTTTATCAACTTTTGAGAGTAGACTTATAGGACTTATTTTATGTAAAATAAGGTGCTTAATCCACTGGTGAAAACCGCAGTGTCCTATCTTTAACCGTTTAAGAGAAAGAGTAAAGTGGAAAATAATAGATATTTAAAAATGTGATATATAACCATTTTATTCGTTTGTACCTTTATTAACTCTTTAGAGTAGACTTATAGGAATTATTTTATGTAAAATGAGGTGCTGAATCCACTGGTGAAAACCGCAATGTCCTATCTTTAACCGTTTAGGAGATCGAGTAAAATGGAGAATAATAGATATTTAAAACTGTGATATATTAACATTTTTTTCGTTTGTACCTTTATCAACTCTTTAGAGTAGACTTATAAGACTTATTTTATGTAAAATGAGGTGTTGAATTCACTGGTGAAAACCGCAATGTCCTATCTTTAACCGTTTAGGAGATAGAGTGAAATGAAAATAATAGATATTTAAAAATGTGATATATTAACATTTTTTTCGTTTGTACCTTTATCAACTCGATAGAGTAGACTTGTCAGACTTATTTTATGTAAAATGAGCTGCTGAATCCACTGGTGAAAACCGCAATGTCCTATCTTTGACCGTTTAGGTGATCGAGTAAAATGGAGAATAATAGGTATTTAAAAATGTGATATATATCCATTTTATTCGTTTGTACCTTTATTAACTCTTTAGAGTAGACTTATAGGAATTATTTTATGTAAAATGAGGTGCTGAATCCACTGGTGAAAACCGCAATGTCCTATCTTTAACCGTTTAGGAGATCGAGTAAAATGGAGAATAATAGATATTTAAAACTGTGATATATTAACATTTTTTTCGTTTGTACCTTTATCAACTCGTTAGAGTAGACTTATCAGACTTATTTTATGTAAAATGAGGTGCTGAATCCACTGGTAAAAACCGCAATGTCCTATCTTTAATTGTTTAGGAGATCGAGTAAAGTGGAGAATAATAGATATTTAAAAATGTGATATATTAACTTTTTTTTCGTTTGTACTTTTAACAACTCTTTAGAGTAGACTTATAAGACTTATTTTATGTAAAATAAGGTGCTGAACTCACTGGTGAATACCGCAATGTCCTATCTTTAACCGTTTAGGACATCGAGCAAAATGGAGAATATTAGATATTTAAAAATGTGATATATAAATCTTTTATTCGTTTGTACCTTTATCAACTTTTGAGAAAAGACTTATAAGACTTATTTTATGTAAAATGAGGTGCTGAATCCACTGGTGAAATCCGCAATGTCCTATCTTTAACCGTTTAGGACATCGAGTAAAATGGAGAATAATAGATATTTAAAAACGTGATATATAAAGATTTTATTCGTTTGTACCTTTATCAACTCTTTAGAGTAGACTTATAAGACTTATTTTATGTAAAATGAGGTGCTGAATCCACTGGTGAAAACCGCAATGTCCTATCTTTAACCGTTTAGGAGATAGAGTGAAATGAAAATAATAGATATTTAAAAATGTGATATATTAACATTTTTTTCGTTTGTACCTTTATCAACTCGTAAGAGTAGACTTATCAGACTTATTTTATGTAAAATGAGGTGCTGAATCCACTGGTGAAAACCGCAATGTCCTATCTTTAACCGTTTAGGAGATCGAGTAAAATGGAGAATAATAAATATTTAAAAATGTGATATATAAACATTTTATTAGTTTGTACCTTTATCAACTTTTGAGAGTAGACTTATAAGACTTATTTTATGTAAAATGAGGTGCTGAATCCACTGGTGAAATCCGCAATGTCCTATCTTTAACCGTTTAGGACATCGAGTAAAATGGAGAATAATAGATATTTAAAAACGTGATATATAAACATTTTATTCGTTTGTACCTTTATCAATTCTTGAGAGTAGACTTATAGGACTTATTTTATGTAAAATAAGGTGCTGAATCCACTGGTGAAATCCGCAATGTCCTATCTTTGACCGTTTAGGTGATCGAGTAAAATGGAGAATAATAAATATTTAAAAATGTGATATATAAACATTTTATTCGTTTGTACCTTTATCAACTTTTGAGAGTAGACTTATAAGACTTATTTTATGTAAAATGAGGTGCTGAATCCACTGGTGAAATCCGCAATGTCCTATCTTTAACCATTTAGGACATCGAGTAAAATGGAGAATATTAGATATTTAAAAATGTGATATATAAACCTTTTATTCGTTTGTACCTTTATCAACTTTTGAGAGTAGACTTATAGGACTTATTTTATGTAAAATGAGCTGCTGAATCCAGTGGTAAAAACCGCAATGTCCTATCTTTAACTGTTTAGGAGATCGAGTAAAATGGAGAATAATAGATATTTAAAAATGTGATATATAACCATTATATTCGTTTGTACCTTTATCAACTCTTTAGAGTAGACTTATAGGACTAAATTTATGTAAAATGAGGTGCTGAATCCACTGGTGAAAACCGCAATGTCCTATCTTTGACCGTTTAGGTGATCGAGTAAAATGGAGAATAATAGGTATTTAAAATGTGATATAGAACCATTTTATTCGTTTGTACCTTTATCAACTTTTGAGAGTAGACTTATAGGACTTATTTTATGTAAAATAAGGTGCTGAATCCACTGGTGAAAACCGCAATGTCCTATCTTTAACCGTTTAAGAGAAAGAGTAAAGTGGAAAATAATAGATATTTAAAAATGTGATATATAACCATTTTATTCGTTTGTACCTTTATTAACTCTTTAGAGTAGACTTATAGGAATTATTTTATGTAAAATGAGGTGCTGAATCCACTGGTGAAAACCGCAATGTCCTATCTTTAACCGTTTAGGAGATCGAGTAAAATGGAGAATAATAGATATTTAAAACTGTGATATATTAACATTTTTTTCGTTTGTACCTTTATCAACTCTTTAGAGTAGACTTATAAGACTTATTTTATGTAAAATGAGGTGCTGAATCCACTGGTGAAAACCGCAATGTCCTATCTTTAACCGTTTAGGAGATAGAGTGAAATGAAAATAATAGATATTTAAAAATGTGATATATTTACATTTTTTCGTTTGTACCTTTATCAACTCGTTAGAGTAGACTTATCAGACTTATTTTATGTAAAATGAGCTGCTGAATCCACTGGTGAAAACCGCAATGTCCTATCTTTGACCGTTTAGGTGATCGAGTAAAATGGAGAATAATAGGTATTTAAAAATGTGATATATATCCATTTTATTCGTTTGTACCTTTATCAACATTTGAGAGTAGACTTATGAGACTTATTTTATGTAAAATGAGGTGCTGAATCCACTGGTGAAAACCGCAATGTCCTATCTTTAACCGTTTAGGAGATCGAGTAAAATGGAGAATAATAAATATTTAAAAATGTGACATATAAACATTTTATTCGTTTGTACCTTTATCAACTTTTGAGAGTTGACTTATAAGACTTATTTTATGTAAAATGAGGTGCTGAATCCACTGGTGAAATCCGCAATGTCCTATCTTTAACCGTTTAGGAGATCGAGTAAAATGGAGAATAATAGATATTTAAAAATGTGATATATTAACATTTTTTTCGTTTGTACCTTTATCAACTCTTTAGAGTAGACTTATAAGACTTATTTTATGTAAAATGAGGTGCTGAATCCACTGGTGAAAACCGCAATGTCCTATCTTTAACCGTTTAGGAGATAGAGTGAAATGAAAATAATAGATATTTAAAAATGTGATATATTAACATTTTTTTCGTTTGTACCTTTATCAACTCGTAAGAGTAGACTTATCAGACTTATTTTATGTAAAATGAGGTGCTGAATCCACTGGTGAAAACCGCAATATCCTATCTTTAACCGTTTAGGAGATCGAGTTAAATGGAGAATAATAAATATTTAAAAATGTGATATATAAACATTTTATTAGTTTGTACCTTTATCAACTTTTGAGAGTAGACTTATAAGACTTATTTTATGTAAAATGAGGTGCTGAATCCACTGGTGAAATCCGCAATGTCCTATCTTTAACCGTTTAGGACATCGAGTAAAATGGAGAATAATAGATATTTAAAAACGTGATATATAAACATTTTATTCGTTTGTACCTTTATCAATTCTTGAGAGTAGACTTATAGGACTTATTTTATGTAAAATAAGGTGCTGAATCCACTGGTGAAATCCGCAATGTCCTATCTTTGACCGTTTAGGTGATCGAGTAAAATGGAGAATAATAAATATTTAAAAATGTGATATATAAACATTTTATTCGTTTGTACCTTTATCAACTTTTGAGAGTAGACTTATAAGACTTATTTTATGTAAAATGAGGTGCTGAATCCACTGGTGAAATCCGCAATGTCCTATCTTTAACCATTTAGGACATCGAGTAAAATGGAGAATATTAGATATTTAAAAATGTGATATATAAACCTTTTATTCGTTTGTACCTTTATCAACTTTTGAGAGTAGACTTATAGGACTTATTTTATGTAAAATGAGCTGCTGAATCCAGTGGTAAAAACCGCAATGTCCTATCTTTAACTGTTTAGGAGATCGAGTAAAATGGAGAATAATAGATATTTAAAAATGTGATATATAACCATTATATTCGTTTGTACCTTTATCAACTCTTTAGAGAAGACTTATAGGACTAAATTTATGTAAAATGAGGTGCTGAATCCACTGGTGAAAACCGCAATGTCCTATCTTTGACCGTTTAGGTGATCGAGTAAAATGGAGAATAATAGGTATTTAAAATGTGATATAGAACCATTTTATTCGTTTGTACCTTTATCAACTTTTGAGAGTAGACTTATAGGACTTATTTTATGTAAAATAAGGTGCTTAATCCACTGGTGAAAACCGCAGTGTCCTATCTTTAACCGTTTAAGAGAAAGAGTAAAGTGGAAAATAATAGATATTTAAAAATGTGATATATAACCATTTTATTCGTTTGTACCTTTATTAACTCTTTAGAGTAGACTTATAGGAATTATTTTATGTAAAATGAGGTGCTGAATCCACTGGTGAAAACCGCAATGTCCTATCTTTAACCGTTTAGGAGATCGAGTAAAATGGAGAATAATAGATATTTAAAACTGTGATATATTAACATTTTTTTCCTTTGTACCTTTATCAACTCTTTAGAGTAGACTTATAAGACTTATTTTATGTAAAATGAGGTGTTGAATTCACTGGTGAAAACCGCAATGTCCTATCTTTGACCGTTTAGGTGATCGAGTAAAATGGAGAATAATAGGTATTTAAAAATGTGATATATATCCATTTTATTCGTTTGTACCTTTATCAACTCTTTAGAGTAGACTTATAGGACTAAATTTATGTAAAATGAGGTGCTGAATCCACTGGTGAAAACCGCAATGTCCTATCTTTAACCGTTTAGGAGATCGAGTAAAATGGAGAATAATAAATATTTAAAAATGTGACATATAAACATTTTATTCGTTTGTACCTTTATCAACTTTTGAGAGTAGACTTATAAGACTTATTTTATGTAAAATGAGGTGCTGAATCCACTGGTGAAATCCGCAATGTCCTATCTTTAACCGTTTAGGAGATCGAGTAAAATGGAGAATAATAGATATTTAAAAATGTGATATATTAACATTTTCTTCGTTTGTACCTTTATCAACTCTTTAGAGTAGACTTATAAGACTTATTTTATGTAAAATGAGGTGCTGAATCCACTGGTGAAAACCGCAATGTCCTATCTTTAACCGTTTAGGAGATCGAGTAAAATGGAGAATAATAAATATTTAAAAATGTGACATATAAACATTTTATTCGTTTGTACCTTTATCAACTTTAGAGAGTAGACTTATAAGACTTATTTTATGTAAAATAAGGTGCTGAATCCACTGGCGAAAACCGCAATGTCCTATCTTTAACCGTTTAGGAGATCGAGTAAAATGGAGAATAATAGATATTTAAAAATGTGATATATAAACATTTTATTCGTTTGTACCTTTATCAACTTTTGAGAGTAGACTTATGAGACTTATTTTATGTAAAATGAGGTGCTGAATCCACTGGTGAAAACCGCAATGTCCTATCTTTAACCGTTTAGGAGATCGAGTAAAATGGAGAATAATAAATATTTAAAAATGTGACATATAAACATTTTATTCGTTTGTACCTTTATCAACTTTTGAGAGTAGACTTATAGGAATTATTTTATGTAAAATGAGGTGCTGAATCCACTGGTGAAAACCGCAATGTCCTATCTTTAACCGTTTAGGAGATCGAGTAAAATGGAGAATAATAGATATTTAAAAATGTGATATATAACCATTATATTCGTTTGTACCTTTATCAACTTTTGAGAGTAGACTTATAGGACTTATTTTATGTAAAATAAGGTGCTGAATCCACTGGTGAAAACCGCAATGTCCTATCTTTGACCGTTTAGGTGATCGAGTAAAATGGAGAATAATAGGTATTTAAAAATGTGATATATATCAATTTTATTCGTTCGTACCTTTATCAACTCTTTAGAGTAGACTTATAAGACTTATTTTATGTAAAATGAGGTGCTGAATCCACTGGTGAAAACCGCAATGTCCTATCTTTAACTGTTTAGGAGATCGAGTAAAATGGAGAATAATAGATATTTAAAAATGTGATATATAACCATTATATTCGTTTGTACCTTTATCAACTTTTGAGAGTAGACTTATAGGACTTATTTTATGTAAAATAAGGTGCTGAATCCACTGGAGAAAACCGCAATGTCCTATCTTTGACCGTTTAGGTGATCGAGTAAAATGGAGAATAATAGGTATTTAAAAATGTGATATATATCAATTTTATTCGTTTGTACCTTTATCAACTCTTTAGAGTAGACTTATAGGACTAAATTTATGTAAAATGAGGTGCTGAATCCACTGGTGAAAAGCGCAATGTCCTATCTTTGACCGTTTAGGTGATCGAGTAAAATGGAGAATAGTAGGTATTTAAAAATGTGATATATAACCATTTTATTCGTTTGTACCTTTATCAACTTTTGAGAGTAGACTTATAGGACTTGTTTTATGTAAAATAAGGTGCTGAATCCACTGGTGAAAACCGCAATGTCCTATCTTTAACCGTTTAAGAGAAAGAGTAAATTGGAAAATAATAGATATTTAAAAATGTGTTATATAAACATTTTATTCGTTTGTACCTTTATCAACACTTGAGAGTAGACTTATAGGACTTATTTTATGTAAAATGAGGTGCTTAATTTACTGGTGAAAAACGCAATGTCCTATCTTTAACCATTTAGGAGATCGAGTAAAATGGAGAATAATAGATATTTGAAAATGTGATATATAAACATTTTATTCGTTTGTACCTTTATGAACTCTTAAAAGTAGACTTATAGGACTTAATATATGTAAAACAAGGTGCTTAATCCGTTGGTAAAAACCGCAATGTCCTATCTTTAACCGTTTAGGAGATCGAGTAAAATGGAGAATAATAGATATTGGAAAATGTCATATATAAACGTTTTATTCGGTTGTACCTTTATCAACACTTGAGAGTAGACTTATAGGATTTATTTTACTTAAAATGAGGTGCTAAATCCACTGGTGAAAACCGCAATGTCCTATCTTTGACCGTTTAGGTGATCGAATAAAATGGAAAATAATAGATATTTAAAAATGTGATAAATAAACATTTTTTTCGTTTGTACCTTTATCAACTTTTGAGAGTAGACTTATAAGACTTATTTTATGTAAAATGAGCTGCTGAATCCACTGGTGAAAACCGCAATGTCCTATCTTTGACCGTTTAGGTGATCGAGTAAAATGGAGAATAATAGGTATTTAAAAATGTGATATATATCCATTTTATTCATTTGTACCTTTATCAACTCTTTAGAGTAGACTCATAGGACTAAATTTATGTAAAATGAGGTGCTGAATCCACTGGTGAGAACCGCAATGTCCTATCTTTAACCGTTTAGGAGATAGAGTGAAATGAAAATAAAAGATATTTAAAAATGTGATATATTAACATTTTTTCCGTTTGTACCTTTATCAACTCGTTAGAGTAGACTTATCAGACTTATTTTATGTAAAATGAGCTGCTGAATCCACTGGTGAAAACCGCAATGTCCTATCTTTGACCGTTTAGGTGATCGAGTAAAATGGAGAATAATAGGTATTTAAAAATGTGATATATATCCATTTTATTCATTTGTACCTTTATCAACTCTTTAGAGTAGACTCATAGGACTAAATTTATGTAAAATGAGGTGCTGAATCCACTGGTGAAAACCGCAATGTCCTATCTTTGACCGTTTAGGTGATCGAGTAAAATGGAGAATAATAGGTATTTAAAAATGTGATATATAACCATTTTATTCGTTTGTACCTTTATCAACTTTTGAGAGTAGACTTATAGGACTTATTTTATGTAAAATAAGGTGCTGAATCCACTGGCGAAAACCGCAATGTCCTATCTTTAACCGTTTAGGAGATCGAGTAAAATGGAGAATAATAGATATTTAAAAATGTGATATATCAACATTTTATTCGTTTGTAACTTTAACAACTTTTGAGAGTAGACTTATGAGACTTATTTTATGTAAAATGAGGTGCTGAATCCACTGGTGAAAACCGCAATGTCCTATCTTTAACCGTTTAGGAGATCGAGTAAAATGGAGAATAATAAATATTTAAAAATGTGATATATAAACATTTTATTCGTTTGTACCTTTATCAACTTTTGAGAGTAGACTTATAAGACTTATTTTATGTAAAATGAGGTGCTGAATCCACTGGTGAAATCCGCAATGTCCTATCTTTAACCGTTTAGGACATCGAGTAAAATGGAGAATAATAGATATTTAAAAACGTGATATATAAACATTTTATTCGTTTGTACCTTTATCAATTCTTGAGAGTAGACTTATAGGACTTGTTTTATGTAAAATAAGGTGCTGAATATACTGGTGAAAACCGCAATGTCCTATCTTTGACCGTTTAGGTGATCGAGTAAAATGGAGAATAATAGGTATTTAAAAATGTGATATATATCCATTTTATTCGTTTGTACCTTTATCAACTTTTTAGAGTAGACTTATAGGACGAAATTTATGTAAAATGAGGTGCTGAATCCACTGGTGAAAACCGCAATGTCCTATCTTTGACCGTTTAGGTGATCGAGTAAAATGGAGAATAATAGGTATTTAAAATGTGATATAGAACCATTTTATTCGTTTGTACCTTTATCAACTTTTGAGAGTAGACTTATAGGACTTATTTTATGTAAAATAAGGTGCTTAATCCACTGGTGAAAACCGCAATGTCCTATCTTTAACCGTTTAAGAGAAAGAGTAAAGTGGAAAATAATAGATATTTAAAAATGTGATATATTAACTTTTTTTTCGTTTGTACTTTTAACAACTCTTTAGAGTAGACTTATAGGACTAAATTTATGTAAAATGAGGTGCTGAATCCACTGGTGAAAACCGCAATGTCCTATCTTTGACCGTTTAGGTGATCGAGTAAAATGGAGAATAATAGGTATTTAAAATGTGATATAGAACCATTTTATTCGTTTGTACCTTTATCAACTTTTGAGAGTAGACTTATAGGACTTATTTTATGTAAAATAAGGTGCTTAATCCACTGGTGAAAACCGCAATGTCCTATCTTTAACCGTTTAAGAGAAAGAGTAAAGTGGAAAATAATAGATATTTAAAAATGTGATATATATCCATTTTATTCGTTTGTACCTTTATTAACTCTTTAGAGTAGACTTATAGGAATTATTTTATGTAAAATGAGGTGCTGAATCCACTGGTGAAAACCGCAATGTCCTATCTTTAACCGTTTAGGAGATCGAGTAAAATGGAGAATAATAGATATTTAAAACTGTGATATATTAACATTTTTTTCGTTTGTACCTTTATCAACTCTTTAGAGTAGACTTATAAGACTTATTTTATGTAAAATGAGGTGCTGAATCCACTGGTGAAAACCGCAATGTCCTATCTTTAACCGTTTAGGAGATAGAGTGAAATGAAAATAATAGATATTTAAAAATGTGATATATTAACATTTTTTTCGTTTGTACCTTTATCAACTCGATAGAGTAGACTTATCAGACTTATTTTATGTAAAATGAGCTGCTGAATCCACTGGTGAAAACCGCAATGTCCTATCTTTGACCGTTTAGGTGATCGAGTAAAATGGAGAATAATAGGTATTTAAAAATGTGATATATATCCATTTTATTCGTTTGTACCTTTATCAACTCTTTAGAGTAGACTTATAGGACTAAATTTATGTAAAATGAGGTGCTGAATCCACTGGTGAAAATCGCAATGTCCTATCTTTGACCGTTTAGATGATCGAGTAAAATGGAGAATAATAGGTATTTAAAAATGTAATATATTACCATTTTATTCGTTTGTACCTTTATCAACTTTTGAGAGTAGACTTATAGGACTTATTTTATGTAAAATGAGGTGCTGAATCCACTGGTGAAAACCGCAATGTCCTATCTTTAACCGTTTAGGAGATCAAGTAAATTGGAGAATAATAAATATTTAAAAATGTGACATATAAACATTTTATTCGTTTGTACCTTTATCAACTTTTGAGAGTAGACTTATAAGACTTATTTTATGTAAAATGAGGTGCTGAATCCACTGGTGAAATCCGCAATGTCCTATCTTTAACCGTTTAGGAGATCGAGTAAAATGGAGAATAATAGATATTTAAAAATGTGATATATTAACATTTTTTTCGTTTGTACCTTTATCAACTCTTTAGAGTAGACTTATAAGACTTATTTTATGTAAAATGAGGTGCTGAATCCACTGGTGAAAACCGCAATGTCCTATCTTTAACCGTTTAGGAGATCGAGTAAAATGGAGAATAATAGATATTTAAAAATGTGATATATAAACATTTTATTCGTTTGTACCTTTATCAACTTTAGAGAGTAGACTTATAAGACTTATTTTATGTATAATAAGGTGCTGAATCCACTGGCGAAAACCGCAATGTCCTATCTTTAACCGTTTAGGAGATCAAGTAAAATGGAGAATAATAAATATTTAAAAATGTGACATATAAACATTTTATTCGTTTGTACCTTTATCAACTTTTGAGAGTAGACTTATAAGACTTATTTTATGTAAAATGAGGTGCTGAATCCACTGGTGAAATCCGCAATGTCCTATCTTTAACCGTTTAGGAGATCGAGTAAAATGGAGAATAATAGATATTTAAAAATGTGATATATTAACATTTTTTTCGTTTGTACCTTTATCAACTCTTTAGAGTAGACTTATAAGACTTATTTTATGTAAAATGAGGTGCTGAATCCACTGGTGAAAACCGCAATGTTCTATCTTTAACCGTTTAGGAGATCGAGTAAAATGGAGAATAATAAATATTTAAAAATGTGACATATAAACATTTTATTCGTTTGTACCTTTATCAACTTTAGAGAGTAGACTTATAAGACTTATTTTATGTAAAATAAGGTGCTGAATCCACTGGCGAAAACCGCAATGTCCTATCTTTAACCGTTTAGGAGATCGAGTAAAATGGAGAATAATAGATATTTAAAAATGTGATATATAAACATTTTATTCGTTTGTACCTTTATCAACTTTTGAGAGTAGACTTATGAGACTTATTTTATGTAAAATGAGGTGCTGAATCCACTGGTGAAAACCGCAATGTCCTATCTTTAACCGTTTAGGAGATCGAGTAAAATGGAGAATAATAAATATTTAAAAATGTGACATATAAACATTTTATTCGTTTGTACCTTTATCAACTTTTGAGAGTAGACTTATAGGAATTATTTTATGTAAAATGAGGTGCTGAATCCACTGGTGAAAACCGCAATGTCCTATCTTTAACCGTTTAGGAGATCGAGTAAAATGGAGAATAATAGATATTTAAAAATGTGATATATAACCATTATATTCGTTTGTACCTTTATCAACTTTTGAGAGTAGACTTATAGGACTTATTTTATGTAAAATAAGGTGCTGAATCCACTGGTGAAAACCGCAATGTCCTATCTTTGACCGTTTAGGAGATCGAGTAAAATGGAGAATAATAAATATTTAAAAATGTGATACATAAACATTTTATTAGTTTGTACCTTTATCAACTTTTGAGAGTAGACTTATAAGACTTATTTTATGTAAAATGAGGTGCTGAATCCACTGGTGAAAACCGCAATGTCCTATCTTTAACCGTTTAGGAGATAGAGTGAAATGAAAATAATAGATATTTAAAAATGTGAATTATTAACATTTTTTTCGTTTGTACCTTTATCAACTCGTTAGAGTAGACTTATCAGACTTATTTTATGTAAAATGAGGTGCTGAATCCACTGGTAAAAACCGCAATGTCCTATCTTTAACCGTTTAGGAGATCGAGTAAAGTGGAGAATAATAGATATTTAAAAATGTGATATATTAACTTTTTTTTCGTTTGTACTTTTAACAACTCTTTAGAGTAGACTTATAAGACTTATTTTATGTAAAATAAGGTGCTGAATTCACTGGTGAATACCGCAATGTCCTATCTTTAACCGTTTAGGACATCGAGCAAAATGGAGAATATTAGATATTTAAAAATGTGATATATAAATCTTTTATTCGTTTGTACCTTTATCAACTTTTGAGAAAAGACTTATAAGACTTATTTTATGTAAAATGAGGTGCTGAATCCACTGGTGAAATCCGCAATGTCCTATCTTTAACCGTTTAGGACATCGAGTAAAATGGAGAATAATAGATATTTAAAAACGTGATATATAAACATTTTATTCGTTTGTACCTTTATCAACTCTTTAGAGTAGACTTATAAGACTTATTTTATGTAAAATGAGGTGCTGAATCCACTGGTGAAAACCGCAATGTCCTATCTTTAACCGTTTAGGAGATAGAGTGAAATGAAAATAATAGATATTTAAAAATGTGATATATTAACATTTTTTTCGTTTGTACCTTTATCAACTCGTAAGAGTAGACTTATCAGACTTATTTTATGTAAAATGAGGTGCTGAATCCACTGGTGAAAACCGCAATGTCCTATCTTCAACCGTTTAGGAGATCGAGTAAAATGGAGAATAATAAATATTTAAAAATGTGATATATAAACATTTTATTAGTTTGTACCTTTATCAACTTTTGAGAGTAGACTTATAAGACTTATTTTATGTAAAATGAGGTGCTGAATCCACTGGTGAAATCCGCAATGTCCTATCTTTAACCGTTTAGGACATCGAGTAAAATGGAGAATAATAGATATTTAAAAACGTGATATATAAACATTTTATTCGTTTGTACCTTTATCAATTCTTGAGAGTAGACTTATAGGACTTATTTTATGTAAAATAAGGTGCTGAATCCACTGGTGAAATCCGCAATGTCCTATCTTTGACCGTTTAGGTGATCGAGTAAAATGGAGAATAATAAATATTTAAAAATGTGATATATAAACATTTTATTCGTTTGTACCTTTATCAACTTTTGAGAGTAGACTTATAAGACTTATTTTATGTAAAATGAGGTGCTGAATCCACTGGTGAAATCCGCAATGTCCTATCTTTAACCATTTAGGACATCGAGTAAAATGGAGAATATTAGATATTTAAAAATGTGATATATAAACCTTTTATTCGTTTGTACCTTTATCAACTTTTGAGAGTAGACTTATAGGACTTATTTTATGTAAAATGAGCTGCTGAATCCAGTGGTAAAAACCGCAATGTCCTATCTTTAACTGTTTAGGAGATCGAGTAAAATGGAGAATAATAGATATTTAAAAATGTGATATATAACCATTATATTCGTTTGTACCTTTATCAACTCTTTAGAGTAGACTTATAGGACTAAATTTATGTAAAATGAGGTGCTGAATCCACTGGTGAAAACCGCAATGTCCTATCTTTGACCGTTTAGGTGATCGAGTAAAATGGAGAATAATAGGTATTTAAAATGTGATATAGAACCATTTTATTCGTTTGTACCTTTATCAACTTTTGAGAGTAGACTTATAGGACTTATTTTATGTAAAATAAGGTGCTGAATCCACTGGTGAAAACCGCAATGTCCTATCTTTAACCGTTTAAGAGAAAGAGTAAAGTGGAAAATAATAGATATTTAAAAATGTGATACATAACCGTTTTATTCGTTTGTACCTTTATTAACTCTTTAGAGTAGACTTATAGGAATTATTTTATGTAAAATGAGGTGCTGAATCCACTGGTGAAAACCGCAATGTCCTATCTTTAACCGTTTAGGAGATCGAGTAAAATGGAGAATAATAGATATTTAAAACTGTGATATATTAACATTTTTTTCGTTTGTACCTTTATCAACTCTTTAGAGTAGACTTATAAGACTTATTTTATGTAAAATGAGGTGCTGAATCCACTGGTGAAAACCGCAATGTCCTATCTTTAACCGTTTAGGAGATAGAGTGAAATGAAAATAATAGATATTTAAAAATGTGATATATTTACATTTTTTCGTTTGTACCTTTATCAACTCGTTAGAGTAGACTTATCAGACTTATTTTATGTAAAATGAGCTGCTGAATCCACTGGTGAAAACCGCAATGTCCTATCTTTGACCGTTTAGGTGATCGAGTAAAATGGAGAATAATAGGTATTTAAAAATGTGATATATATCCATTTTATACGTTTGTACCTTTATCAACATTTGAGAGTAGACTTATGAGACTTATTTTATGTAAAATGAGGTGCTGAATCCACTGGTGAAAACCGCAATGTCCTATCTTTAATCGTTTAGGAGATCGAGTAAAATGGAGAATAATAAATATTTAAAAATGTGACATATAAACATTTTATTCGTTTGTACCTTTATCAACTTTTGAGAGTAGACTTATAAGACTTATTTTATGTAAAATGAGGTGCTGAATCCACTGGTGAAATCCGCAATGTCCTATCTTTAACCGTTTAGGAGATCGAGTAAAATGGAGAATAATAGATATTTAAAAATGTGATATATTAACATTTTTTTCGTTTGTACCTTTATCAACTCTTTAGAGTAGACTTATAAGACTTATTTTATGTAAAATGAGGTGCTGAATCCACTGGTGAAAACCGCAATGTCCTATCTTTAACCGTTTAGGAGATAGAGTGAAATGAAAATAATAGATATTTAAAAATGTGATATATTAACATTTTTTTCGTTTGTACCTTTATCAACTCGTAAGAGTAGACTTATCAGACTTATTTTATGTAAAATGAGGTGCTGAATCCACTGGTGAAAACCGCAATGTCCTATCTTTAACCGTTTAGGAGATCGAGTTAAATGGAGAATAATAAATATTTAAAAATGTGATATATAAACATTTTATTAGTTTGTACCTTTATCAACTTTTGAGAGTAGACTTATAAGACTTATTTTATGTAAAATGAGGTGCTGAATCCACTGGTGAAATCCGCAATGTCCTATCTTTAACCGTTTAGGACATCGAGTAAAATGGAGAATAATAGATATTTAAAAACGTGATATATAAACATTTTATTCGTTTGTACCTTTATCAATTCTTGAGAGTAGACTTATAGGACTTATTTTATGTAAAATAAGGTGCTGAATCCACTGGTGAAATCCGCAATGTCCTATCTTTGACCGTTTAGGTGATCGAGTAAAATGGAGAATAATAAATATTTAAAAATGTGATATATAAACATTTTATTCGTTTGTACCTTTATCAACTTTTGAGAGTAGACTTATAAGACTTATTTTATGTAAAATGAGGTGCTGAATCCACTGGTGAAATCCGCAATGTCCTATCTTTAACCATTTAGGACATCGAGTAAAATGGAGAATATTAGATATTTAAAAATGTGATATATAAACCTTTTATTCGTTTGTACCTTTATCAACTTTTGAGAGTAGACTTATAGGACTTATTTTATGTAAAATGAGCTGCTGAATCCAGTGGTAAAAACCGCAATGTCCTATCTTTAACTGTTTAGGAGATCGAGTAAAATGGAGAATAATAGATATTTAAAAATGTGATATAAAACCATTATATTCGTTTGTACCTTTATCAACTCTTTAGAGAAGACTTATAGGACTAAATTTATGTAAAATGAGGTGCTGAATCCACTGGTGAAAACCGCAATGTCCTATCTTTGACCGTTTAGGTGATCGAGTAAAATGGAGAATAATAGGTATTTAAAATGTGATATAGAACCATTTTATTCGTTTGTACCTTTATCAACTTTTGAGAGTAGACTTATAGGACTTATTTTATGTAAAATAAGGTGCTTAATCCACTGGTGAAAACCGCAGTGTCCTATCTTTAACCGTTTAAGAGAAAGAGTAAAGTGGAAAATAATAGATATTTAAAAATGTGATATATAACCATTTTATTCGTTTGTACCTTTATTAACTCTTTAGAGTAGACTTATAGGAATTATTTTATGTAAAATGAGGTGCTGAATCCACTGGTGAAAACCGCAATGTCCTATCTTTAACCGTTTAGGAGATCGAGTAAAATGGAGAATAATAGATATTTAAAACTGTGATATATTAACATTTTTTTCGTTTGTACCTTTATCAACTCTTTAGAGTAGACTTATAAGACTTATTTTATGTAAAATGAGGTGTTGAATTCACTGGTGAAAACCGCAATGTCCTATCTTTAACCGTTTAGGAGATAGAGTGAAATGAAAATAATAGATATTTAAAAATGTGATATATTAACATTTTTTTCGTTTGTACCTTTATCAACTCGATAGAGTAGACTTGTCAGACTTATTTTATGTAAAATGAGCTGCTGAATCCACTGGTAAAAACCGCAATGTCCTATCTTTGACCGTTTAGGTGATCGAGTAAAATGGAGAATAATAGGTATTTAAAAATGTGATATATATCCATTTTATTCGTTTGTACCTTTATTAACTCTTTAGAGTAGACTTATAGGAATTATTTTATGTAAAATGAGGTGCTGAATCCACTGGTGAAAACCGCAATGTCCTATCTTTAACCGTTTAGGAGATCGAGTAAAATGGAGAATAATAGATATTTAAAACTGTGATATATTAACATTTTTTTCGTTTGTACCTTTATCAACTCGTTAGAGTAGACTTATCAGACTTATTTTATGTAAAATGAGGTGCTGAATCCACTGGTAAAAACCGCAATGTCCTATCTTTAACCGTTTAGGAGATCGAGTAAAGTGGAGAATAATAGATATTTAAAAATGTGATATATTAACTTTTTTTTCGTTTGTACTTTTAACAACTCTTTAGAGTAGACTTATAAGACTTATTTTATGTAAAATAAGGTGCTGAACTCACTGGTGAATACCGCAATGTCCTATCTTTAACCGTTTAGGACATCGAGCAAAATGGAGAATATTAGATATTTAAAAATGTGATATATAAATCTTTTATTCGTTTGTACCTTTATCAACTTTTGAGAAAAGACTTATAAGACTTATTTTATGTAAAATGAGGTGCTGAATCCACTGGTGAAATCCGCAATGTCCTATCTTTAACCGTTTAGGACATCGAGTAAAATGGAGAATAATAGATATTTAAAAACGTGATATATAAAGATTTTATTCGTTTGTACCTTTATCAACTCTTTAGAGTAGACTTATAAGACTTATTTTATGTAAAATGAGGTGCTGAATCCACTGGTGAAAACCGCAATGTCCTATCTTTAACCGTTTAGGAGATAGAGTGAAATGAAAATAATAGATATTTAAAAATGTGATATATTAACATTTTTTTCGTTTGTACCTTTATCAACTCGTAAGAGTAGACTTATCAGACTTATTTTATGTAAAATGAGGTGCTGAATCCACTGGTGAAAACCGCAATGTCCTATCTTTAACCGTTTAGGAGATCGAGTAAAATGGAGAATAATAAATATTTAAAAATGTGATATATAAACATTTTATTAGTTTGTACCTTTATCAACTTTTGAGAGTAGACTTATAAGACTTATTTTATGTAAAATGAGGTGCTGAATCCACTGGTGAAATCCGCAATGTCCTATCTTTAACCGTTTAGGACATCGAGTAAAATGGAGAATAATAGATATTTAAAAACGTGATATATAAACATTTTATTCGTTTGTACCTTTATCAATTCTTGAGAGTAGACTTATAGGACTTATTTTATGTAAAATAAGGTGCTGAATCCACTGGTGAAATCCGCAATGTCCTATCTTTGACCGTTTAGGTGATCGAGTAAAATGGAGAATAATAAATATTTAAAAATGTGATATATAAACATTTTATTCGTTTGTACCTTTATCAACTTTTGAGAGTAGACTTATAAGACTTATTTTATGTAAAATGAGGTGCTGAATCCACTGGTGAAATCCGCAATGTCCTATCTTTAACCATTTAGGACATCGAGTAAAATGGAGAATATTAGATATTTAAAAATGTGATATATAAACCTTTTATTCGTTTGTACCTTTATCAACTTTTGAGAGTAGACTTATAGGACTTATTTTATGTAAAATGAGCTGCTGAATCCAGTGGTAAAAACCGCAATGTCCTATCTTTAACTGTTTAGGAGATCGAGTAAAATGGAGAATAATAGATATTTAAAAATGTGATATATAACCATTATATTCGTTTGTACCTTTATCAACTCTTTAGAGTAGACTTATAGGACTAAATTTATGTAAAATGAGGTGCTGAATCCACTGGTGAAAACCGCAATGTCCTATCTTTGACCGTTTAGGTGATCGAGTAAAATGGAGAATAATAGGTATTTAAAATGTGATATAGAACCATTTTATTCGTTTGTACCTTTATCAACTTTTGAGAGTAGACTTATAGGACTTATTTTATGTAAAATAAGGTGCTGAATCCACTGGTGAAAACCGCAATGTCCTATCTTTAACCGTTTAAGAGAAAGAGTAAAGTGGAAAATAATAGATATTTAAAAATGTGATATATAACCATTTTATTCGTTTGTACCTTTATTAACTCTTTAGAGTAGACTTATAGGAATTATTTTATGTAAAATGAGGTGCTGAATCCACTGGTGAAAACCGCAATGTCCTATCTTTAACCGTTTAGGAGATCGAGTAAAATGGAGAATAATAGATATTTAAAACTGTGATATATTAACATTTTTTTCGTTTGTACCTTTATCAACTCTTTAGAGTAGACTTATAAGACTTATTTTATGTAAAATGAGGTGCTGAATCCACTGGTGAAAACCGCAATGTCCTATCTTTAACCGTTTAGGAGATAGAGTGAAATGAAAATAATAGATATTTAAAAATGTGATATATTTACATTTTTTCGTTTGTACCTTTATCAACTCGTTAGAGTAGACTTATCAGACTTATTTTATGTAAAATGAGCTGCTGAATCCACTGGTGAAAACCGCAATGTCCTATCTTTGACCGTTTAGGTGATCGAGTAAAATGGAGAATAATAGGTATTTAAAAATGTGATATATATCCATTTTATTCGTTTGTACCTTTATCAACATTTGAGAGTAGACTTATGAGACTTATTTTATGTAAAATGAGGTGCTGAATCCACTGGTGAAAACCGCAATGTCCTATCTTTAACCGTTTAGGAGATCGAGTAAAATGGAGAATAATAAATATTTAAAAATGTGACATATAAACATTTTATTCGTTTGTACCTTTATCAACTTTTGAGAGTTGACTTATAAGACTTATTTTATGTAAAATGAGGTGCTAAATCCACTGGTGAAATCCGCAATGTCCTATCTTTAACCGTTTAGGAGATCGAGTAAAATGGAGAATAATAGATATTTAAAAATGTGATATATTAACATTTTTTTCGTTTGTACCTTTATCAACTCTTTAGAGTAGACTTATAAGACTTATTTTATGTAAAATGAGGTGCTGAATCCACTGGTGAAAACCGCAATGTCCTATCTTTAACCGTTTAGGAGATAGAGTGAAATGAAAATAATAGATATTTAAAAATGTGATATATTAACATTTTTTTCGTTTGTACCTTTATCAACTCGTAAGAGTAGACTTATCAGACTTATTTTATGTAAAATGAGGTGCTGAATCCACTGGTGAAAACCGCAATGTCCTATCTTTAACCGTTTAGGAGATCGAGTTAAATGGAGAATAATAAATATTTAAAAATGTGATATATAAACATTTTATTAGTTTGTACCTTTATCAACTTTTGAGAGTAGACTTATAAGACTTATTTTATGTAAAATGAGGTGCTGAATCCACTGGTGAAATCCGCAATGTCCTATCTTTAACCGTTTAGGACATCGAGTAAAATGGAGAATAATAGATATTTAAAAACGTGATATATAAACATTTTATTCGTTTGTACCTTTATCAATTCTTGAGAGTAGACTTATAGGACTTATTTTATGTAAAATAAGGTGCTGAATCCACTGGTGAAATCCGCAATGTCCTATCTTTGACCGTTTAGGTGATCGAGTAAAATGGAGAATAATAAATATTTAAAAATGTGATATATAAACATTTTATTCGTTTGTACCTTTATCAACTTTTGAGAGTAGACTTATAAGACTTATTTTATGTAAAATGAGGTGCTGAATCCACTGGTGAAATCCGCAATGTCCTATCTTTAACCATTTAGGACATCGAGTAAAATGGAGAATATTAGATATTTAAAAATGTGATATATAAACCTTTTATTCGTTTGTACCTTTATCAACTTTTGAGAGTAGACTTATAGGACTTATTTTATGTAAAATGAGCTGCTGAATCCAGTGGTAAAAACCGCAATGTCCTATCTTTAACTGTTTAGGAGATCGAGTAAAATGGAGAATAATAGATATTTAAAAATGTGATATATAACCATTATATTCGTTTGTACCTTTATCAACTCTTTAGAGAAGACTTATAGGACTAAATTTATGTAAAATGAGGTGCTGAATCCACTGGTGAAAACCGCAATGTCCTATCTTTGACCGTTTAGGTGATCGAGTAAAATGGAGAATAATAGGTATTTAAAATGTGATATAGATCCATTTTATTCGTTTGTACCTTTATCAACTTTTGAGAGTAGACTTATAGGACTTATTTTATGTAAAATAAGGTGCTTAATCCACTGGTGAAAACCGCAGTGTCCTATCTTTAACCGTTTAAGAGAAAGAGTAAAGTGGAAAATAATAGATATTTAAAAATGTGATATATAACCATTTTATTCGTTTGTACCTTTATTAACTCTTTAAAGTAGACTTATAGGAATTATTTTATGTAAAATGAGGTGCTGAATCCACTGGTGAAAACCGCAATGTCCTATCTTTAACCGTTTAGGAGATCGAGTAAAATGGAGAATAATAGATATTTAAAACTGTGATATATTAACATTTTTTTCCTTTGTACCTTTATCAACTCTTTAGAGTAGACTTATAAGACTTATTTTATGTAAAATGAGGTGTTGAATTCACTGGTGAAAACCGCAATGTCCTATCTTTGACCGTTTAGGTGATCGAGTAAAATGGAGAATAATAGGTATTTAAAAATGTGATATATATCCATTTTATTCGTTTGTACCTTTATCAACTCTTTAGAGTAGACTTATAGGACTAAATTTATGTAAAATGAGGTGCTGAATCCACTGGTGAAAACCGCAATGTCCTATCTTTGACCGTTTAGATGATCGAGTAAAATGGAGAATAATAGGTATTTAAAAATGTGATATGTAACCATTTTATTCGTTTGTACCTTTATCAACTTTTGAGAGTAGACTTATAGGACTTATTTTATGTAAAATAAGGTGCTGAATCCACTGGCGAAAACCGCAATGTCCTATCTTTAACCGTTTAGGAGATCGAGTAAAATGGAGAATAATAGATATTTAAAAATGTGATATATAAACATTTTATTCGTTTGTACCTTTATCAACATTTGAGAGTAGACTTATGAGACTTATTTTATGTAAAATGAGGTGCTGAATCCACTGGTGAAAACCGCAATGTCCTATCTTTAACCGTTTAGGAGATCGAGTAAAATGGAGAATAATAAATATTTAAAAATGTGACATATAAACATTTTATTCGTTTGTACCTTTATCAACTTTTGAGAGTAGACTTATAAGACTTATTTTATGTAAAATGAGGTGCTGAATCCACTGGTGAAATCCGCAATGTCCTATCTTTAACCGTTTAGGAGATCGAGTAAAATGGAGAATAATAGATATTTAAAAATGTGATATATTAACATTTTCTTCGTTTGTACCTTTATCAACTCTTTAGAGTAGACTTATAAGACTTATTTTATGTAAAATGAGGTGCTGAATCCACTGGTGAAAACCGCAATGTCCTATCTTTAACCGTTTAGGAGATCGAGTAAAATGGAGAATAATAAATATTTAAAAATGTGACATATAAACATTTTATTCGTTTGTACCTTTATCAACTTTAGAGAGTAGACTTATAAGACTTATTTTATGTAAAATAAGGTGCTGAATCCACTGGCGAAAACCGCAATGTCCTATCTTTAACCGTTTAGGAGATCGAGTAAAATGGAGAATAATAGATATTTAAAAATGTGATATATAAACATTTTATTCGTTTGTACCTTTATCAACTTTTGAGAGTAGACTTATGAGACTTATTTTATGTAAAATGAGGTGCTGAATCCACTGGTGAAAACCGCAATGTCCTATCTTTAACCGTTTAGGAGATCGAGTAAAATGGAGAATAATAAATATTTAAAAATGTGACATATAAACATTTTATTCGTTTGTACCTTTATCAACTTTTGAGAGTAGACTTATAGGAATTATTTTATGTAAAATGAGGTGCTGAATCCACTGGTGAAAACCGCAATGTCCTATCTTTAACCGTTTAGGAGATCGAGTAAAATGGAGAATAATAGATATTTAAAAATGTGATATATAACCATTATATTCGTTTGTACCTTTATCAACTTTTGAGAGTAGACATATAGGACTTATTTTATGTAAAATAAGGTGCTGAATCCACTGGTGAAAACCGCAATGTCCTATCTTTGACCGTTTAGGTGATCGAGTAAAATGGAGAATAATAGGTATTTAAAAATGTGATATATATCAATTTTATTCGTTCGTACCTTTATCAACTCTTTAGAGTAGACTTATAAGACTTATTTTATGTAAAATGAGGTGCTGAATCCACTGGTGAAAACCGCAATGTCCTATCTTTAACTGTTTAGGAGATCGAGTAAAATGGAGAATAATAGATATTTAAAAATGTGATATATAACCATTATATTCGTTTGTACCTTTATCAACTTTTGAGAGTAGACTTATAGGACTTATTTTATGTAAAATAAGGTGCTGAATCCACTGGAGAAAACCGCAATGTCCTATCTTTGACCGTTTAGGTGATCGAGTAAAATGGAGAATAATAGGTATTTAAAAATGTGATATATATCAATTTTATTCGTTTGTACCTTTATCAACTCTTTAGAGTAGACTTATAGGACTAAATTTATGTAAAATGAGGTGCTGAATCCACTGGTGAAAAGCGCAATGTCCTATCTTTGACCGTTTAGGTGATCGAGTAAAATGGAGAATAGTAGGTATTTAAAAATGTGATATATAACCATTTTATTCGTTTGTACCTTTATCAACTTTTGAGAGTAGACTTATAGGACTTGTTTTATGTAAAATAAGGTGCTGAATCCACTGGTGAAAACCGCAATGTCCTATCTTTAACCGTTTAAGAGAAAGAGTAAATTGGAAAATAATAGATATTTAAAAATGTGTTATATAAACATTTTATTCGTTTGTACCTTTATCAACACTTGAGAGTAGACTTATAGGACTTATTTTATGTAAAATGAGGTGCTTAATTTACTGGTGAAAAACGCAATGTCCTATCTTTAACCATTTAGGAGATCGAGTAAAATGGAGAATAATAGATATTTGAAAATGTGATATATAAACATTTTATTCGTTTGTACCTTTATGAACTCTTAAAAGTAGACTTATAGGACTTAATATATGTAAAACAAGGTGCTTAATCCGTTGGTAAAAACCGCAATGTCCTATCTTTAACCGTTTAGGAGATCGAGTAAAATGGAGAATAATAGATATTGGAAAATGTCATATATAAACGTTTTATTCGGTTGTACCTTTATCAACACTTGAGAGTAGACTTATAGGATTTATTTTACTTAAAATGAGGTGCTAAATCCACTGGTGAAAACCGCAATGTCCTATCTTTGACCGTTTAGGTGATCGAATAAAATGGAAAATAATAGATATTTAAAAATGTGATAAATAAACATTTTTTTCGTTTGTACCTTTATCAACTCTTTAGAGTAGACTTATAGGACTTTTTTATGTAAAATGAGCTGCTGAATCCAGTGGTAAAAACCGCAATGTCCTATCTTTGACCGTTTAGGTGATCGAATAAAATGGAAAATATTAGATATTTAAAAATGTGATATATCAACATTTTTTTCGTTTGTACCTTTATCAACTCTTTAGAGTAGACTTATAGGACATATTTTATGTAAAATGAGGTGCTGAATCCACTGGTGAAAACTGCAATGTCCTATCTTTAACCGTTTAGGAGATCGAGTAAAATGGAGAATAATAGATATTTAAAAATGTCATATATAAACATTTTATTCGTTTGCAACTTTATCAACTCTTTAGAGTAGACTTATTGGATTTATTTTATGTAAAATGAGGTGCTGAATCCACTGGTGAAAACTGCAATGTCCTATCTTTAACCGTTTAAGAGATCGAGTAAAATGGAAAATAATAGATATTTAAAAATGTGATATATAAACATTTTTTTCGTTTGTACCTTTATCAACTCTTTAGAGTAGACTTATAGGACATATTTTATGTAAAATGAGGTGCTGAATCCACTGGTGAAAACTGCAATGTCCTATCTTTAACCGTTTAGGAGATCGAGTAAAATGGAGAATAATAGTTATTTAAAAATATGATATATAACCATTTTATTCGTTTGTACCTTTATTAACTTTTGAGAGTAGACTTATAGAACTTATTTTATGTAAAATGGGGTGCTGAATCCACTGGCGAAAACCGCAATGTCCTATCTTTAACCGTTTAGGAGATCGAGTAAAATGGAGAATAATAGATATTCAAAAATGTGATATATAACCATTTTATTCGTTTGTACCTTTATCAACTCTTTAGAGTAGACTTATGAGACTTATTTTATGTAAAATGAGGTGCTGAATCCACTGGTGAAAACTGCAATGTCCTATCTTTAACCGTTTAAAAGATCGAGTAAAATGGAGAATAATAGATAGTTAAAAATGTGATATATAACCATTTTATTCGTTTGTACCTTTATTAACTTTTGAGAGTAGACTTATAGAACTTATCTTATTTAAAATAAAGTGCTGAATCCACTGGTGAAAACCGCAATGTCCTATCTTTAACCCTTTAGGAGATCGAGTAAAATGGAGAATAATAGATATTTAAAAATGTGATATATAAACATTTTATTCGTTTGTACCTTTATCAACTCTTGAGAGTAGACTTATAGGACTTATTTTATTTAAAATGAGGTGCTGAATCCACTGGTGAAAACCGCAATGTCCTATCTTCAACCGTTTAGGAGATCGAGTAAAATGGAGAATAATAGATATTTAAAAATGTGATATATAAACCTTTTATTCGTTTGTACCTTTATCAACTTTTGAGAGTAGACTTATAAGACTTATTTTATGTAAAATGAGGTGCTGAATCCACTGGTGAAAACCGAAATGTCCTATTTTTAACCGTTTAGGAGATCGAGTAAAATGGAGAATAATACATATTTAAAAATGTGATATATAAACATTTTATTCGTTTGTACCTTTATCAACTCTTAAGAGTAGACTTATAGGACTTATTTTATTTAAAATGAGGTGCTGAATCCACTGGTGAAAACCGCAATGTCCTATCTTCAACCGTTTAGGAGATCGAGTAAAATGGAAAATAATAGATATTTAATAATATGATATATAAACATTTTATTTGTTTGTACCTTTATCAACTCTTTAGAGTAGACTTATGGGACTTATTTTATGTATAATGAGGTGCTGAATCCACTGGTGAAAACTGCAATGTCCTATCTTTAACCGTTTAAAAGATCGAGTAAAATGGAGAATAATAGATAGTTAAAAATGTGATATATAAACCTTTTATTCGTTTGTACCTTTATCAACTCTTTAGAGTAGGCTTATAAGACTTATTTTATGTAAAATGAGGTGCTGAATCCACTGGTGAAAACCGAAATGTCCTATTTTTAACCGTTTAGGAGATCGAGTAAAATGGAGAATAATACATATTTAAAAATGTGATATATAAACATTTTATTCGTTTGTACCTTTATCAACTCTTAAGAGTAGACTTATAGGACTTATTTTATTTAAAATGAGGTGCTGAATCCACTGGTGAAAACCGCAATGTCCTATCTTCAACCGTTTAGGAGATCGAGTAAAATGGAAAATAATAGATATTTAATAATATGATATATAAACATTTTATTTGTTTGTACCTTTATCAACTTTTGAGAGTAGACTTATAGGACTTATTTTATTTAAATGAGGTGTTGAATCCACTGGTGAAAACCGCTATGTCCTTCTTTAACCGTTTAGGAGATCGAGTAAAATTGAGAATAATTGATATTTAAAAATGTGATATATGAACATTACATTCGTTTGTACTTTTATCAACTTTTGAGAGTAGACTTATAGGACTTATTTTATGTAAAATGAGGTGCAGAATTCACTGCTGAAAACCGCAATGTCCTACCTTTAACCGATTAGGAGATCGAGTAAATTGGAGAATAAAAGATATATAAAAATGTGATATATAAACATTATATTCATTTGTACCTTTATCTACTCTTGAGAGTAGACTTATAGGACTTATTTTATGTAAAATGAGGTGCAGAATCCACTGCTGAAAACCGCAATGTCCTACCTTTAACCGATTAGGAGATCGAGTAAATTGGAGAATGAAAGATATATAAAAATGTGATATATAAACATTATATTCAATTGTACCTTTATCAACTCTTTAGAGTAGACTTATAGGACTAATTTTATGTAAAATGAGGTGCAGAATCCACTGGTGAAAACCGCAATGTCCTATCCTTAACCGTTTAGGAGATCGAGTAAAATGGAGAATAATAGATATTTAAAAATGTCATATATAAACATTTTATTCGGTTGTACCTTCATCAACTCTTGAGAGTAGACTTATAGGACTTATTTTATGTAAAATCAGGTGCTGAATCCAATATTGAAAACCGCAATGTCCCATCTTTAACCGTTTTGGTGATCGAGTAAAATGGAGAATAATAGATATTTAAAAATGTGATATATAAATATTATATTCGTTTGTACTTTTATCAACTCTTGAGAGTAGACTTTTAGGACTTATTTTATGTAAAATGAGGAGCTGAATCCACTGGTGAAAACCGCAATGTCCTATCTTTGACCGTTTAGGTGATCGAATTAAATGGAGAATAATTGATATTTAAAAATGTGATATATAACCATTTTATTCATTTGTACTTTTATCAACTTTTGAGAGTAGACTTATAGGACTTATTTTAAGTAAAATGAGCTGCTGAATCCAGTGGTGAAAACCGCAATGTCCTATCTTTGACCGTATAGGTCATCGAATAAAATGGAGAATAATAGATATTTAAAAATGTGATATATAACCATTTTATTCGTTTGTACCTTTATCAACTTTTGAGAGTAGACTTATAGAATTTATTTTATGTAAAATGAGGTGCTGAATTCACTGGTGAAAACCGTAATGTCCTAACTTCAACCGTTTAGGAGATCGAGTAAAATGGAGAATAATAGATATTTAATAATATGATATATAAACATTTTATTTGTTTGTACTTTTATCAACTTTTGAGAGTAGACTTATAGGATTTATTTTATTTAAATGAGGTGTTGAATCCACTGGTGAAAACCGCTATGTCCTATCTTTAACCGTTTAGGAGATCGAGTAAAATGGAAAATAATAGATATTTAAAAATGTGATATATAAATATTTTATTCGTTTGTACCATTATCAATTTTTTAGAGTAGACTTATAGGACTTATTTTATGTAAAATGAGGTGCTGAATCCAATTTTGAAAACCGCAATGTCCCATTTTTAACCGTTTTGGTGATCAAGTAAAATGGAGAATAATAGATAGTTAAAAATGTGATATATAACCATTTTATTCGTTTGTACCTTTATCAACTTTTGAGAGTAGACTTATAGAATTTATTTTATGTAAAATGAGGTGCTGAATTCACTGGTGAAAACCGCAATGTCCTATCTTTAATCGTTTTGGTGATCGACTAAAATGGAGATTAATAGATATTTAAAAATGTGATATATAAACATTATATTCGTTTGTACTTTTATCAACTCTTAAGAGTAGACTTATAGGACTTATTTTATGTAAATAGATGTGCAGAATCCACTGGTAATAACCGCAATGTCCTATCTTTAACTGTTTAGGAGATCGAGTAAAATGGAGAATAATAGATATTTAAAAATGTGATATATAAACAATTTGTTCGTTTGTATCTTTATCAACTATCTAGAGTGGACTTATAGGACTTATTTTATGTAAAATATGGTGCTGAATCCACTGGTGAAAACCGCAATGTCCTATCTTTGACCGTATAGGTCATCGAATAAAATGGAGAATAATAGATATTTAAAAATGTGATGTATAACCATTTTATTCGTTTGTACCTTTATCAACTTTTGAGAATAGACTTATAGAATTTATTTTATGTAAAATGAGGTGCTGAATTTACTGGTGAAAACCGCAATGTCCTAACTTCAACCGTTTTGGAGATCGAGTAAAATGGAGAATAATAGATATTTAATAATATGATATATAAACATTTTATTTGTTTGTACCTTTATCAACTTTTGAGAGTAGACTTATAGGATTTATTTTATTTAAATGAGGTGTTGAATCCACTGGTGAAAACCGCTATGTCCTATCTTTATCCGTTTAGGAGATCGAGTAAAATGGAAAATAATAGATATTTAAAAATGTGATACAATCGTTTTTTTCGTTTGTACCTTTATCAACTCTTTAGAGTAGACTTATAGGACTTATTTTATGTAAAATGAGGTGCTGAATCCACTGGTGAAACCCGCAATGTCCTATCTTTAACCGTTTAGGAGATCAAGTAAAATGGAGAATAATAGATATTTAAAAATGTGATATATAAACATTTTTTTCGTTTGTACCTTTATCAACTCTTTAGAGTAAAATTATAAGACTTATTTTATGGAAAATGAGGTGCTGAATTCACTGGTGAAAACCGCAATGTCCTATCTTTAACCGTTTAGGACATCGAGTAAAATGGAGAATAATAGATATTTAAAAATGTGATATATAAACCTTTTATTCGTTTGTACCTTTATCAACTTTTGAGAGTAGACTTATAAGACTTATTTTATGTAAAATGAGGTGCTGAATCCACTGGTGAAAACCGCAATGTCCTATCTTTAATCGTTTTGGTGATCGACTAAAATGGAGATTAATAGATATTTAAAAATGTGATATATAAACATTATATTCGTTTGTACTTTTATCAACTCTTAAGAGTAGACTTAGAAAACTTATTTTATGTAAATAGATGTGCAGAATCCACTGGTAATAACCGCAATGTCCTATCTTTAACTGTTTAGGAGATCGAGTAAAATGGAGAATAATAGATATTTAAAAATGTGATATATAAACAATTTGTTCGTTTGTACCTTTATCAACTATCTAGAGTGGACTTATAGGACTTATTTTATGTAAAATATGGTGCTGAATCCACTGGTGAAAACCGCAATGTCCTATCTTTGACCGTATAGGTCATCGAATAAAATGGAGAATAATAGATATTTAAAAATGTGATGTATAACCATTTTATTCGTTTGTACCTTTATCAACTTTTGAGAATAGACTTATAGAATTTATTTTATGTAAAATGAGGTGCTGAATTTACTGGTGAAAGCCGCAATGTCCTAACTTCAACCGTTTTGGAGATCGAGTAAAATGGAGAATAATAGATATTTAATAATATGATATATAAACATTTTATTTGTTTGTACCTTTATCATCTTTTGAGAGTAGACTTATAGGATTTATTTTATTTAAATGAGGTGTTGAATCCACTGGTGAAAACCGCTATGTCCTATCTTTAACCGTTTAGGAGATCGAGTAAAATGGAATATAATAGATATTTAAAAAAGTGATATATAAATATTTTATTCGTTTGTACCATTATCAATTTTTTAGAGTAGACTTATAGGACTTATTTTATGTAAAATGAGGTGCAGAATCCACTGGTGAAAACCGCAATGTCCTATCTTTGACCGTATAGGTCATCGAATAAAATGGAGAATAATAGTTTTTTAAAAATGTGATATATAAACATTTTTTTCGTTTGTACCTTTATCAACTCTTTAGAGTAAAATTATAAGACTTATTTTATGGAAAATGAGGTGCTGAATCCACTGGTGAAAACCGCAATGTCCTATCTTTGACCGTTTAGGTGATCGAATTAAATGGAGAATAATTGATATTTAAAAATGTGATATATAACCATTTTATTCGTTTGTACCTTTATTAACTTTTGAGAGTAGACTTATAGAACTTATTTTATGTAAAATGAGGTGCTGAATCCACTGGTGAAAACCGCAATGTCCTATCTTTTACCGTTTAGGAGATCGAGTAAAATGGAGAATAATAGATATTTAAAAATGTGATTTACAACCATTTTATTCGTTTGTACCTTTATCAACTTTTGAGAGTAGACTTATAGAATTTATTTTATGTAAAATGAGGTGCTGAATCCACTGGTGAAAACCGCAATGTCCTATCTATAACCGTTTAGGAGATCAAGTAAAATGGAGAATAATAGATATTTAAAAATGTGATATATAAACGTTTTTTTCGTTTGTACCTTTATCAACTCTTTAGAGTAGACTTATAGGACTTATTTTATGTAAAATGAGGTGCTGAATCCACTGGTGAAACCCGCAATGTCCTATCTTTAACCGTTTAGGAGATCAAGTAAAATGGAGAATAATAGATATTTAAAAATGTGATATATAAACATTATATTTGTTTGTACCTTTATCAACTCTTTAGAGTAGACTTATTGGACTAATTTTATGTAAAATAAGGTGCTGAATTCACTGGTGAAAACCGCAATGTCCTATCTTTAACTTCTTAGGAGATCGAGTAAAATGGATAATAATAGATATTTAGATATATGATATATAAACATTTTATTCGTTTGTACCTTTATCAACTCTTGAGTGTAGACTTATAGGAATTATTTTATGTAAAATAAGGTGCTGAATCCACTGGTGAAAACCGCAATGTCCTATCTTTAACTGTTTAGCAGATCGAGTAAAGTGAAGAATAATAGATATTTAAAAATTTGATATATAAACATTTTATTCGTTTGTACCTTTATCAACTCTTGAGAGTAGACTTATATGACTTATTTTATTTAAAATGAGGTGCTGAATCCACTGGTGAAAACCGCAATGTCCTATCTTCAACCGTTTAGGAGATCGAGTAAAATGGAGAATAATAGATATTTAATAATATGATATATAAACATTTTATTTCTTTGTACCTTTATCAACTTTTGAGAGAAGACTTATAGGACTTATTTTGTTTAAATGAGGTGTTGAATCCACTGGTGAAAACCGCTATGTCCTATCTTTAACCGTTTAGGAGATCGAGTAAAATGGAGATTAATAGATATTTAAAAATGTGATATATAAACATTTTGTTCGTTTGTACCTTTATCAACTCTTTAGAGTAGACTTATAGGACTTATTTTATGTAAAATGAGGTGCTGAATCCACTGGTGAAACCCGCAATGTCCTATCTTTAACCGTTTAGGAGATCAAGTAAAATGGAGAATAATAGATATTTAAAAATGTGATATATAAACATTTTTTTCGTTTGTACCTTTATCAACTCTTTAGAGTAAAATTATAAGACTTATTTTATGGAAAATGAGGTGCTGAATTCACTGGTGAAAACCGCAATGTCCTATCTTCAACCGTTTAGGAGATCGAGTAAAATGGAGAATAATAGATATTTAATAATATGATATATAAACATTTTATTTCTTTGTACCTTTATCAAATTTTGAGAGAAGACTTATAGGACTTATTTTGTTTAAATGAGGTGTTGAATCCACTGGTGAAAACCGCTATGTCCTATCTTTAACCGTTTAGGAGATCGAGTAAAATGGAGAATAATAGATATTTAAAAATGTGATTGTTAAATATTTTATTCGTTTGTACCATTATCAACTCTTTAGAGTAGACTTATAGGACTTATTTTATGTAAAATGAGGTGCTGAATCCAATTTTGAAAACCGCAATGTCCCATCTTTAACCGTTTTGGTGATCAAGTAAAATGGAGAAAAATAGATAGTTAAAAATGTGATATATAACCATTTTATTCGTTTGTACCTTTATTAACTTTTGAGAGTAGACTTATAGAACTTATTTTATGTAAAATGAGGTGCTGAATCCACTGGTGAAAACCGCAATGTCCTATCTTTTACCGTTTAGGAGATCGAGTAAAATGGAGAATAATAGATATTTAAAAATGTGATTTACAACCATTTTATTCGTTTGTACCTTTATCAACTTTTGAGAGTAGACTTATAGAATTTATTTTATGTAAAATGAGGTGCTGAATCCACTAATGAAAACCGCAATGTCCTATCTTTAACCGTTTAGGAGATCAAGTAAAATGGAGAATAATAGATATTTAAAAATGTGATATATAAACGTTTTTTTCGTTTGTACCTTTATCAACTCTTTAGAGTAGACTTATAGGACTTATTTTATGTAAAATGAGGTGCTGAATCCACCGGTGAAACCCGCAATGTCCTATCTTTAACCGTTTAGGAGATCAAGTAAAATGGAGAATAATAGATATTTAAAAATGTGATATATAAACATTTTTTTCGTTTGTACCTTTATCAACTCTTTAGAGTAGACTTATAGGACTTATTTTATGTAAAATGAGGTGCTGAATTCACTGGTGAAAACCGCAATGTCCTATCTTTAACCGTTTAGGACATCGAGTAAAATGGAGAATAATAGATATTTAAAAATGTGATATATAAACCTTTTATTCGTTTGTACCTTTATCAACTTTTGAGAGTAGACTTATTTTATGTAAAATGAGGTGCTGAATCCACTGGAAAAAACCGCAATGTCCTATCTTTAATCGTTTTGGTGATCGACTAAAATGGAGATTAATAGATATTTAAAAATGTGATATATAAACATTATATTCGTCTGTACTTTTATCAACTCTTAAGAATAGACTTATAGGACTTATTTTATGTAAATAGATGTGCAGAATCCACTGGTAAAAACCGCAATGTCCTATCTTTAACTGTTTAGGAGATCGAGTAAAATGGAGAATAATAGATATTTAAAAATGTGATATATAAACATTTTGTTCGTTTGTACCTTTATCAACTCTTTAGAGTAAAATTATAAGACTTATTTTATGGAAAATGAGGTGCTGAATTCACTGGTGAAAACCGCAATGTCCTATCTTTAACCGTTTAGGACATCGAGTAAAATGGAGAATAATAGATATTTAAAAATGTGATATATAAACCTTTTATTCGTTTGTACCTTTATCAACTTTTGAGAGTAGACTTATAAGACTTATTTTATGTAAAATGAGCTGCTGAATCCACTGGTGAAAACCGCAATGTCCTATCTTTAATCGTTTTGGTGATCGACTAAAATGGAGATTAATAGATATTTAAAAATGTGATATATAAACATTATATTCGTTTGTACTTTTATCAACTCTTAAGAGTAGACTTATAGGACTTATTTTATGTAAATAGATGTGCAGAATCCACTGGTAAAAACCGCAATGTCCTATCTTTAACTGTTTAGGAGATCGAGTAAAATGGAGAATAATAGATATTTAAAAATGTGATATATAAACATTTTGTTCGTTTGTACCTTTATCAACTCTTTAGAGTAGACTTATAGGACTTATTTTATGTAAAATGAGGTGCTGAATCCACTGGTGAAACCCGCAATGTCCTATCTTTAACCGTTTAGGAGATCAAGTAAAATGGAGAATAATAGATATTTAAAAATGTGATATATAAACATTTTTTTCGTTTGTACCTTTATCAACTCTTTAGAGTAAAATTATAAGACTTATTTTATGGAAAATGAGGTGCTGAATTCACTGGTGAAAACCGCAATGTCCTATCTTTAACCGTTTAGGACATCGAGTAAAATGGAGAATAATAGATATTTAAAAATGTGATATATAAACCTTTTATTCGTTTGTACCTTTATCAACTTTTGAGAGTAGACTTATAAGACTTATTTTATGTAAAATGAGGTGCTGAATCCACTGGTGAAAACCGCAATGTCCTATCTTTAATCGTTTTGGTGATCGACTAAAATGGAGATTAATAGATATTTAAAATTGTGATATATAAACATTATATTCGTTTGTACTTTTATCAACTCTTAAGAGTAGACTTATAGGACTTATTTTATGTAAATAGATGTGCAGAATCCACTGGTAAAAACCGCAATGTCCTATCTTTAACTGTTTAGGAGATCGAGTAAAATGGAGAATAATAGATATTTAAAAATGTGATATATAAACATTTTGTTCGTTTGTACCTTTATCAACTATCTAGAGTGGACTTATAGGACTTATTTTATGTAAAATATGGTGCTGAATCCATTGGTGAAATCCGCATTGTCCTATCTTTGACCGTATAGGTCATCGAATAAAATGGAGAATAATAGATATTTAAAAATGTGATGTATAACCATTTTATTCGTTTGTACCTTTATCAACTTTTGAGAATAGACTTATAGAATTTATTTTATGTAAAATGAGGTGCTGAATTTACTGGTGAAAACCGCAATGTCCTAACTTCAACCGTTTTGGAGATCGAGTAAAATGGAGAATAATAGATATTTAATAATATGATATATAAACATTTTATTTGTTTGTACCTTTATCAACTTTTGAGAGTAGACTTATAGGATTTATTTTATTTAAATGAGGTGTTGAATCCACTGGTGAAAACCGCTATGTCCTATCTTTAACCGTTTAGGAGATCGAGTAAAATGGAAAATAATAGATATTTAAAAATGTGATATATAAATATTTTATTCGTTTGTACCATTATCAATTTTTTAGAGTAGACTTATAGGACTTATTTTATGTAAAATGAGGTGCAGAATCCACTGGTGAAAACCGCAATGTCCTATCTTTGACCGTATAGGTCATCGAATAAAATGGAGAATAATAGATATTTAAAAATGTGATATATAAACATTTTTTTCGTTTGTACCTTTATCAACTCTTTAGAGTAAAATTATAAGACTTATTTTATGGAAAATGAGGTGCTGAATCCAGTGGTGAAAACCGCAATGTCCTATCTTTGACCGTTTAGGTGATCGAATTAAATGGAGAATAATTGATATTTAAAAATGTGATATATAACCATTTTATTCATTTGTACTTTTATCATCTTTTGAGAGTAGACTTATAGGACTTATTTTATGTAAAATGAGCTGCTGAATCCAGTGGTGAAAACCGCAATGTCCTATCTTTGACCGTATAGGTCATCGAATAAAATGGAGAATAATAGATATTTAAAAATGTGATATATAACCATTTTATTCGTTTGTACCTTTATCAACTTTTGAGAATAGACTTATAGAATTTATTTTATGTAAAATGAGGTGCTGAATTTACTGGTGAAAACCGCAATGTCCTAACTTCAACCGTTTAGGAGATCGAGTAAAATGGAGAATAATAGATATTTAATAATATGATATATAAACATTTTATTTGTTTGTACCTTTATCAACTTTTGAGAGTAGACTTATAGGATTTATTTTATTTAAATGAGGTGTTGAATCCACTGGTGAAAACCGCTATGTCCTATCTTTAACTGCTTAGGAGATCGAGTAAAATGGATAATAATAGATATTTAGATATATGATATATAAACATTTTATTCGTTTGTACCTTTATCAACTCTTGAGTGTAGACTTATAGGAATTTTTTTATGTAAAATAAGGTGCTGAATCCACTGGTGAAAACCGCAATGTCCTATCTTTAACTGTTTAGCAGATCGAGTAAAGTGAAGAATAATAGATATTTAAAAATGTAATATATAAACATTTTATTCGTTTGTACCTTTATCAACTCTTGAGAGTAGACTTATATGACTTATTTTATTTAAAATGAGGTGCTGAATCCACTGGTGAAAACCGCAATGTCCTATCTTTAACCGTTTAGGAGATCGAGTAAAATGGAGAATAATAAATATTTAAAAATGTGACATATAAACATTTTATTCGTTTGTACCTTTATCAACTTTAGAGAGTAGACTTATAAGACTTATTTTATGTAAAATAAGGTGCTGAATCCACTGGCGAAAACCGCAATGTCCTATCTTTAACCGTTTAGGAGATCGAGTAAAATGGAGAATAATAGATATTTAAAAATGTGATATATAAACATTTTATTCGTTTGTACCTTTATCAACTTTTGAGAGTAGACTTATGAGACTTATTTTATGTAAAATGAGGTGCTGAATCCACTGGTGAAAACCGCAATGTCCTATCTTTAACCGTTTAGGAGATCGAGTAAAATGGAGAATAATAAATATTTAAAAATGTGACATATAAACATTTTATTCGTTTGTACCTTTATCAACTTTTGAGAGTAGACTTATAGGAATTATTTTATGTAAAATGAGGTGCTGAATCCACTGGTGAAAACCGCAATGTCCTATCTTTAACCGTTTAGGAGATCGAGTAAAATGGAGAATAATAGATATTTAAAAATGTGATATATAACCATTATATTCGTTTGTACCTTTATCAACTTTTGAGAGTAGACTTATAGGACTTATTTTATGTAAAATAAGGTGCTGAATCCACTGGTGAAAACCGCAATGTCCTATCTTTGACCGTTTAGGAGATCGAGTAAAATGGAGAATAATAAATATTTAAAAATGTGATACATAAACATTTTATTAGTTTGTACCTTTATCAACTTTTGAGAGTAGACTTATAAGACTTATTTTATGTAAAATGAGGTGCTGAATCCACTGGTGAAAACCGCAATGTCCTATCTTTAACCGTTTAGGAGATAGAGTGAAATGAAAATAATAGATATTTAAAAATGTGAATTATTAACATTTTTTTCGTTTGTACCTTTATCAACTCGTTAGAGTAGACTTATCAGACTTATTTTATGTAAAATGAGGTGCTGAATCCACTGGTAAAAACCGCAATGTCCTATCTTTAACCGTTTAGGAGATCGAGTAAAGTGGAGAATAATAGATATTTAAAAATGTGATATATTAACTTTTTTTTCGTTTGTACTTTTAACAACTCTTTAGAGTAGACTTATAAGACTTATTTTATGTAAAATAAGGTGCTGAATTCACTGGTGAATACCGCAATGTCCTATCTTTAACCGTTTAGGACATCGAGCAAAATGGAGAATATTAGATATTTAAAAATGTGATATATAAATCTTTTATTCGTTTGTACCTTTATCAACTTTTGAGAAAAGACTTATAAGACTTATTTTATGTAAAATGAGGTGCTGAATCCACTGGTGAAATCCGCAATGTCCTATCTTTAACCGTTTAGGACATCGAGTAAAATGGAGAATAATAGATATTTAAAAACGTGATATATAAACATTTTATTCGTTTGTACCTTTATCAACTCTTTAGAGTAGACTTATAAGACTTATTTTATGTAAAATGAGGTGCTGAATCCACTGGTGAAAACCGCAATGTCCTATCTTTAACCGTTTAGGAGATAGAGTGAAATGAAAATAATAGATATTTAAAAATGTGATATATTAACATTTTTTTCGTTTGTACCTTTATCAACTCGTAAGAGTAGACTTATCAGACTTATTTTATGTAAAATGAGGTGCTGAATCCACTGGTGAAAACCGCAATGTCCTATCTTCAACCGTTTAGGAGATCGAGTAAAATGGAGAATAATAAATATTTAAAAATGTGATATATAAACATTTTATTAGTTTGTACCTTTATCAACTTTTGAGAGTAGACTTATAAGACTTATTTTATGTAAAATGAGGTGCTGAATCCACTGGTGAAATCCGCAATGTCCTATCTTTAACCGTTTAGGACATCGAGTAAAATGGAGAATAATAGATATTTAAAAACGTGATATATAAACATTTTATTCGTTTGTACCTTTATCAATTCTTGAGAGTAGACTTATAGGACTTATTTTATGTAAAATAAGGTGCTGAATCCACTGGTGAAATCCGCAATGTCCTATCTTTGACCGTTTAGGTGATCGAGTAAAATGGAGAATAATAAATATTTAAAAATGTGATATATAAACATTTTATTCGTTTGTACCTTTATCAACTTTTGAGAGTAGACTTATAAGACTTATTTTATGTAAAATGAGGTGCTGAATCCACTGGTGAAATCCGCAATGTCCTATCTTTAACCATTTAGGACATCGAGTAAAATGGAGAATATTAGATATTTAAAAATGTGATATATAAACCTTTTATTCGTTTGTACCTTTATCAACTTTTGAGAGTAGACTTATAGGACTTATTTTATGTAAAATGAGCTGCTGAATCCAGTGGTAAAAACCGCAATGTCCTATCTTTAACTGTTTAGGAGATCGAGTAAAATGGAGAATAATAGATATTTAAAAATGTGATATATAACCATTATATTCGTTTGTACCTTTATCAACTCTTTAGAGTAGACTTATAGGACTAAATTTATGTAAAATGAGGTGCTGAATCCACTGGTAAAAACCGCAATGTCCTATCTTTGACCGTTTAGGTGATCGAGTAAAATGGAGAATAATAGGTATTTAAAATGTGATATAGAACCATTTTATTCGTTTGTACCTTTATCAACTTTTGAGAGTAGACTTATAGGACTTATTTTATGTAAAATAAGGTGCTGAATCCACTGGTGAAAACCGCAATGTCCTATCTTTAACCGTTTAAGAGAAAGAGTAAAGTGGAAAATAATAGATATTTAAAAATGTGATACATAACCATTTTATTCGTTTGTACCTTTATTAACTCTTTAGAGTAGACTTATAGGAATTATTTTATGTAAAATGAGGTGCTGAATCCACTGGTGAAAACCGCAATGTCCTATCTTTAACCGTTTAGGAGATCGAGTAAAATGGAGAATAATAGATATTTAAAACTGTGATATATTAACATTTTTTTCGTTTGTACCTTTATCAACTCTTTAGAGTAGACTTATAAGACTTATTTTATGTAAAATGAGGTGCTGAATCCACTGGTGAAAACCGCAATGTCCTATCTTTAACCGTTTAGGAGATAGAGTGAAATGAAAATAATAGATATTTAAAAATGTGATATATTTACATTTTTTCGTTTGTACCTTTATCAACTCGTTAGAGTAGACTTATCAGACTTATTTTATGTAAAATGAGCTGCTGAATCCACTGGTGAAAACCGCAATGTCCTATCTTTGACCGTTTAGGTGATCGAGTAAAATGGAGAATAATAGGTATTTAAAAATGTGATATATATCCATTTTATACGTTTGTACCTTTATCAACATTTGAGAGTAGACTTATGAGACTTATTTTATGTAAAATGAGGTGCTGAATCCACTGGTGAAAACCGCAATGTCCTATCTTTAACCGTTTAGGAGATCGAGTAAAATGGAGAATAATAAATATTTAAAAATGTGACATATAAACATTTTATTCGTTTGTACCTTTATCAACTTTTGAGAGTAGACTTATAAGACTTATTTTATGTAAAATGAGGTGCTGAATCCACTGGTGAAATCCGCAATGTCCTATCTTTAACCGTTTAGGAGATCGAGTAAAATGGAGAATAATAGATATTTAAAAATGTGATATATTAACATTTTTTTCGTTTGTACCTTTATCAACTCTTTAGAGTAGACTTATAAGACTTATTTTATGTAAAATGAGGTGCTGAATCCACTGGAGAAAACCGCAATGTCCTATCTTTAACCGTTTAGGAGATAGAGTGAAATGAAAATAATAGATATTTAAAAATGTGATATATTAACATTTTTTTCGTTTGTACCTTTATCAACTCGTAAGAGTAGACTTATCAGACTTATTTTATGTAAAATGAGGTGCTGAATCCACTGGTGAAAACCGCAATGTCCTATCTTTAACCGTTTAGGAGATCGAGTTAAATGGAGAATAATAAATATTTAAAAATGTGATATATAAACATTTTATTAGTTTGTACCTTTATCAACTTTTGAGAGTAGACTTATAAGACTTATTTTATGTAAAATGAGGTGCTGAATCCACTGGTGAAATCCGCAATGTCCTATCTTTAACCGTTTAGGACATCGAGTAAAATGGAGAATAATAGATATTTAAAAACGTGATATATAAACATTTTATTCGTTTGTACCTTTATCAATTCTTGAGAGTAGACTTATAGGACTTATTTTATGTAAAATAAGGTGCTGAATCCACTGGTGAAATCCGCAATGTCCTATCTTTGACCGTTTAGGTGATCGAGTAAAATGGAGAATAATAAATATTTAAAAATGTGATATATAAACATTTTATTCGTTTGTACCTTTATCAACTTTTGAGAGTAGACTTATAAGACTTATTTTATGTAAAATGAGGTGCTGAATCCACTGGTGAAATCCGCAATGTCCTATCTTTAACCATTTAGGACATCGAGTAAAATGGAGAATATTAGATATTTAAAAATGTGATATATAAACCTTTTATTCGTTTGTACCTTTATCAACTTTTGAGAGTAGACTTATAGGACTTATTTTATGTAAAATGAGCTGCTGAATCCAGTGGTAAAAACCGCAATGTCCTATCTTTAACTGTTTAGGAGATCGAGTAAAATGGAGAATAATAGATATTTAAAAATGTGATATAAAACCATTATATTCGTTTGTACCTTTATCAACTCTTTAGAGAAGACTTATAGGACTAAATTTATGTAAAATGAGGTGCTGAATCCACTGGTGAAAACCGCAATGTCCTATCTTTGACCGTTTAGGTGATCGAGTAAAATGGAGAATAATAGGTATTTAAAATGTGATATAGAACCATTTTATTCGTTTGTACCTTTATCAACTTTTGAGAGTAGACTTATAGGACTTATTTTATGTAAAATAAGGTGCTTAATCCACTGGTGAAAACCGCAGTGTCCTATCTTTAACCGTTTAAGAGAAAGAGTAAAGTGGAAAATAATAGATATTTAAAAATGTGATATATAACCATTTTATTCGTTTGTACCTTTATTAACTCTTTAGAGTAGACTTATAGGAATTATTTTATGTAAAATGAGGTGCTGAATCCACTGGTGAAAACCGCAATGTCCTATCTTTAACCGTTTAGGAGATCGAGTAAAATGGAGAATAATAGATATTTAAAACTGTGATATATTAACATTTTTTTCGTTTGTACCTTTATCAACTCTTTAGAGTAGACTTATAAGACTTATTTTATGTAAAATGAGGTGTTGAATTCACTGGTGAAAACCGCAATGTCCTATCTTTAACCGTTTAGGAGATAGAGTGAAATGAAAATAATAGATATTTAAAAATGTGATATATTAACATTTTTTTCGTTTGTACCTTTATCAACTCGATAGAGTAGACTTGTCAGACTTATTTTATGTAAAATGAGCTGCTGAATCCACTGGTGAAAACCGCAATGTCCTATCTTTGACCGTTTAGGTGATCGAGTAAAATGGAGAATAATAGGTATTTAAAAATGTGATATATATCCATTTTATTCGTTTGTACCTTTATTAACTCTTTAGAGTAGACTTATAGGAATTATTTTATGTAAAATGAGGTGCTGAATCCACTGGTGAAAACCGCAATGTCCTATCTTTAACCGTTTAGGAGATCGAGTAAAATGGAGAATAATAGATATTTAAAACTGTGATATATTAACATTTTTTTCGTTTGTACCTTTATCAACTCGTTAGAGTAGACTTATCAGACTTATTTTATGTAAAATAAGGTGCTGAACTCACTAGTGAATACCGCAATGTCCTATCTTTAACCGTTTAGGACATCGAGCAAAATGGAGAATATTAGATATTTAAAAATGTGATATATAAATCTTTTATTCGTTTGTACCTTTATCAACTTTTGAGAAAAGACTTATAAGACTTATTTTATGTAAAATGAGGTGCTGAATCCACTGGTGAAATCCGCAATGTCCTATCTTTAACCGTTTAGGACATCGAGTAAAATGGAGAATAATAGATATTTAAAAACGTGATATATAAAGATTTTATTCGTTTGTACCTTTATCAACTCTTTAGAGTAGACTTATAAGACTTATTTTATGTAAAATGAGGTGCTGAATCCACTGGTGAAAACCGCAATGTCCTATCTTTAACCGTTTAGGAGATAGAGTGAAATGAAAATAATAGATATTTAAAAATGTGATATATTAACATTTTTTTCGTTTGTACCTTTATCAACTCGTAAGAGTAGACTTATCAGACTTATTTTATGTAAAATGAGGTGCTGAATCCACTGGTGAAAACCGCAATGTCCTATCTTTAACCGTTTAGGAGATCGAGTAAAATGGAGAATAATAAATATTTAAAAATGTGATATATAAACATTTTATTAGTTTGTACCTTTATCAACTTTTGAGAGTAGACTTATAAGACTTATTTTATGTAAAATGAGGTGCTGAATCCACTGGTGAAATCCGCAATGTCCTATCTTTAACCGTTTAGGACATCGAGTAAAATGGAGAATAATAGATATTTAAAAACGTGATATATAAACATTTTATTCGTTTGTACCTTTATCAATTCTTGAGAGTAGACTTATAGGACTTATTTTATGTAAAATAAGGTGCTGAATCCACTGGTGAAATCCGCAATGTCCTATCTTTGACCGTTTAGGTGATCGAGTAAAATGGAGAATAATAAATATTTAAAAATGTGATATATAAACATTTTATTCGTTTGTACCTTTATCAACTTTTGAGAGTAGACTTATAAGACTTATTTTATGTAAAATGAGGTGCTGAATCCACTGGTGAAATCCGCAATGTCCTATCTTTAACCATTTAGGACATCGAGTAAAATGGAGAATATTAGATATTTAAAAATGTGATATATAAACCTTTTATTCGTTTGTACCTTTATCAACTTTTGAGAGTAGACTTATAGGACTTATTTTATGTAAAATGAGCTGCTGAATCCAGTGGTAAAAACCGCAATGTCCTATCTTTAACTGTTTAGGAGATCGAGTAAAATGGAGAATAATAGATATTTAAAAATGTGATATATAACCATTATATTCGTTTGTACCTTTATCAACTCTTTAGAGTAGACTTATAGGACTAAATTTATGTAAAATGAGGTGCTGAATCCACTGGTGAAAACCGCAATGTCCTATCTTTGACCGTTTAGGTGATCGAGTAAAATGGAGAATAATAGGTATTTAAAATGTGATATAGAACCATTTTATTCGTTTGTACCTTTATCAACTTTTGAGAGTAGACTTATAGGACTTATTTTATGTAAAATAAGGTGCTGAATCCACTGGTGAAAACCGCAATGTCTTATCTTTAACCGTTTAAGAGAAAGAGTAAAGTGGAAAATAATAGATATTTAAAAATGTGATATATAACCATTTTATTCGTTTGTACCTTTATTAACTCTTTAGAGTAGACTTATAGGAATTATTTTATGTAAAATGAGGTGCTGAATCCACTGGTGAAAACCGCAATGTCCTATCTTTAACCGTTTAGGAGATCGAGTAAAATGGAGAATAATAGATATTTAAAACTGTGATATATTAACATTTTTTTCGTTTGTACCTTTATCAACTCTTTAGAGTAGACTTATAAGACTTATTTTATGTAAAATGAGGTGCTGAATCCACTGGTGAAAACCGCAATGTCCTATCTTTAACCGTTTAGGAGATAGAGTGAAATGAAAATAATAGATATTTAAAAATGTGATATATTTACATTTTTTCGTTTGTACCTTTATCAACTCGTTAGAGTAGACTTATCAGACTTATTTTATGTAAAATGAGCTGCTGAATCCACTGGTGAAAACCGCAATGTCCTATCTTTGACCGTTTAGGTGATCGAGTAAAATGGAGAATAATAGGTATTTAAAAATGTGATATATATCCATTTTATTCGTTTGTACCTTTATCAACATTTGAGAGTAGACTTATGAGACTTATTTTATGTAAAATGAGGTGCTGAATCCACTGGTGAAAACCGCAATGTCCTATCTTTAACCGTTTAGGAGATCGAGTAAAATGGAGAATAATAAATATTTAAAAATGTGACATATAAACATTTTATTCGTTTGTACCTTTATCAACTTTTGAGAGTAGACTTATAGGAATTATTTTATGTAAAATGAGGTGCTGAATCCACTGGTGAAAACCGCAATGTCCTATCTTTAACCGTTTAGGAGATCGAGTAAAATGGAGAATAATAGATATTTAAAAATGTGATATATAACCATTATATTCGTTTGTACCTTTATCAACTTTTGAGAGTAGACTTATAGGACTTATTTTATGTAAAATAAGGTGCTGAATCCACTGGTGAAAACCGCAATGTCCTATCTTTGACCGTTTAGGTGATCGAGTAAAATGGAGAATAATAGGTATTTAAAAATGTGATATATATCAATTTTATTCGTTCGTACCTTTATCAACTCTTTAGAGTAGACTTATAAGACTTATTTTATGTAAAATGAGGTGCTGAATCCACTGGTGAAAACCGCAATGTCCTATCTTTAACTGTTTAGGAGATCGAGTAAAATGGAGAATAATAGATATTTAAAAATGTGATATATAACCATTATATTCGTTTGTACCTTTATCAACTTTTGAGAGTAGACTTATAGGACTTATTTTATGTAAAATAAGGTGCTGAATCCACTGGAGAAAACCGCAATGTCCTATCTTTGACCGTTTAGGTGATCGAGTAAAATGGAGAATAATAGGTATTTAAAAATGTGATATATATCAATTTTATTCGTTTGTACCTTTATCAACTCTTTAGAGTAGACTTATAGGACTAAATTTATGTAAAATGAGGTGCTGAATCCACTGGTGAAAAGCGCAATGTCCTATCTTTGACCGTTTAGGTGATCGAGTAAAATGGAGAATAGTAGGTATTTAAAAATGTGATATATAACCATTTTATTCGTTTGTACCTTTATCAACTTTTGAGAGTAGACTTATAGGACTTGTTTTATGTAAAATAAGGTGCTGAATCCACTGGTGAAAACCGCAATGTCCTATCTTTAACCGTTTAAGAGAAAGAGTAAATTGGAAAATAATAGATATTTAAAAATGTGTTATATAAACATTTTATTCGTTTGTACCTTTATCAACACTTGAGAGTAGACTTATAGGACTTATTTTATGTAAAATGAGGTGCTTAATTTACTGGTGAAAAACGCAATGTCCTATCTTTAACCATTTAGGAGATCGAGTAAAATGGAGAATAATAGATATTTGAAAATGTGATATATAAACATTTTATTCGTTTGTACCTTTATGAACTCTTAAAAGTAGACTTATAGGACTTAATATATGTAAAACAAGGTGCTTAATCCGTTGGTAAAAACCGCAATGTCCTATCTTTAACCGTTTAGGAGATCGAGTAAAATGGAGAATAATAGATATTGGAAAATGTCATATATAAACGTTTTATTCGGTTGTACCTTTATCAACACTTGAGAGTAGACTTATAGGATTTATTTTACTTAAAATGAGGTGCTAAATCCACTGGTGAAAACCGCAATGTCCTATCTTTGACCGTTTAGGTGATCGAATAAAATGGAAAATAATAGATATTTAAAAATGTGATAAATAAACATTTTTTTCGTTTGTACCTTTATCAACTCTTTAGAGTAGACTTATAGGACTTTTTTATGTAAAATGAGCTGCTGAATCCAGTGGTAAAAACCGCAATGTCCTATCTTTGACCGTTTAGGTGATCGAATAAAATGGAAAATATTAGATATTTAAAAATGTGATATATCAACATTTTTTTCGTTTGTACCTTTATCAACTCTTTAGAGTAGACTTATAGGACATATTTTATGTAAAATGAGGTGCTGAATCCACTGGTGAAAACTGCAATGTCCTATCTTTAACCGTTTAGGAGATCGAGTAAAATGGAGAATAATAGATATTTAAAAATGTCATATATAAACATTTTATTCGTTTGCAACTTTATCAACTCTTTAGAGTAGACTTATTGGATTTATTTTATGTAAAATGAGGTGCTGAATCCACTGGTGAAAACTGCAATGTCCTATCTTTAACCGTTTAAGAGATCGAGTAAAATGGAAAATAATAGATATTTAAAAATGTGATATATAAACATTTTTTTCGTTTGTACCTTTATCAACTCTTTAGAGTAGACTTATAGGACATATTTTATGTAAAATGAGGTGCTGAATCCACTGGTGAAAACTGCAATGTCCTATCTTTAACCGTTTAGGAGATCGAGTAAAATGGAGAATAATAGTTATTTAAAAATATGATATATAACCATTTTATTCGTTTGTACCTTTATTAACTTTTGAGAGTAGACTTATAGAACTTATTTTATGTAAAATGAGGTGCTGAATCCACTGGCGAAAACCGCAATGTCCTATCTTTAACCGTTTAGGAGATCGAGTAAAATGGAGAATAATAGATATTCAAAAATGTGATATATAACCATTTTATTCGTTTGTACCTTTATCAACTCTTTAGAGTAGACTTATGAGACTTATTTTATGTAAAATGAGGTGCTGAATCCACTGGTGAAAACTGCAATGTCCTATCTTTAACCGTTTAAAAGATCGAGTAAAATGGAGAATAATAGATAGTTAAAAATGTGATATATAACCATTTTATTCGTTTGTACCTTTATTAACTTTTGAGAGTAGACTTATAGAACTTATCTTATTTAAAATAAAGTGCTGAATCCACTGGTGAAAACCGCAATGTCCTATCTTTAACCCTTTAGGAGATCGAGTAAAATGGAGAATAATAGATATTTAAAAATGTGATATATAAACATTTTATTCGTTTGTACCTTTATCAACTCTTGAGAGTAGACTTATAGGACTTATTTTATTTAAAATGAGGTGCTGAATCCACTGGTGAAAACCGCAATGTCCTATCTTCAACCGTTTAGGAGATCGAGTAAAATGGAGAATAATAGATATTTAAAAATGTGATATATAAACCTTTTATTCGTTTGTACCTTTATCAACTTTTGAGAGTAGACTTATAAGACTTATTTTATGTAAAATGAGGTGCTGAATCCACTGGTGAAAACCGAAATGTCCTATTTTTAACCGTTTAGGAGATCGAGTAAAATGGAGAATAATACATATTTAAAAATGTGATATATAAACATTTTATTCGTTTGTACCTTTATCAACTCTTAAGAGTAGACTTATAGGACTTATTTTATTTAAAATGAGGTGCTGAATCCACTGGTGAAAACCGCAATGTCCTATCTTCAACCGTTTAGGAGATCGAGTGAAATGGAAAATAATAGATATTTAATAATATGATATATAAACATTTTATTTGTTTGTACCTCTATCAACTCTTTAGAGTAGACTTATGGGACTTATTTTATGTATAATGAGGTGCTGAATCCACTGGTGAAAACTGCAATGTCCTATCTTTAACCGTTTAAAAGATCGAGTAAAATGGAGAATAATAGATAGTTAAAAATGTGATATATAAACCTTTTATTCGTTTGTACCTTTATCAACTCTTTAGAGTAGGCTTATAAGACTTATTTTATGTAAAATGAGGTGCTGAATCCACTGGTGAAAACCGAAATGTCCTATTTTTAACCGTTTAGGAGATCGAGTAAAATGGAGAATAATACATATTTAAAAATGTGATATATAAACATTTTATTCGTTTGTACCTTTATCAACTCTTAAGAGTAGACTTAAAGGACTTATTTTATTTAAAATGAGGTGCTGAATCCACTGGTGAAAACCGCAATGTCCTATCTTCAACCGTTTAGGAGATCGAGTAAAATGGAAAATAATAGATATTTAATAATATGATATATAAACATTTTATTTGTTTGTACCTTTATCAACTTTTGAGAGTAGACTTATAGGACTTATTTTATTTAAATGAGGTGTTGAATCCACTGGTGAAAACCGCTATGTCCTTCTTTAACCGTTTAGGAGATCGAGTAAAATTGAGAATAATTGATATTTAAAAATGTGATATATGAACATTACATTCGTTTGTACTTTTATCAACTCTTGAGAGTAGACTTATAGGACTTATTTTATGTAAAATGAGGTGCAGAATTCACTGCTGAAAACCGCAATGTCCTACCTTTAACCGATTAGGAGATCGAGTAAATTGGAGAATAAAAGATATATAAAAATGTGATATATAAACATTATATTCATTTGTACCTTTATCTACTCTTGAGAGTAGACTTATAGGACTTATTTTATGTAAAATGAGGTGCAGAATCCACTGCTGAAAACCGCAATGTCCTACCTTTAACCGATTAGGAGATCGAGTAAATTGGAGAATGAAAGATATATAAAAATGTGATATATAAACATTATATTCAATTGTACCTTTATCAACTCTTTAGAGTAGACTTATAGGACTAATTTTATGTAAAATGAGGTGCAGAATCCACTGGTGAAAACCGCAATGTCCTATCCTTAACCGTTTAGGAGATCGAGTAAAATGGAGAATAATAGATATTTAAAAATGTCATATATAAACATTTTATTCGGTTGTACCTTCATCAACTCTTGAGAGTAGACTTATAGGACTTATTTTATGTAAAATCAGGTGCTGAATCCAATATTGAAAACCGCAATGTCCCATCTTTAACCGTTTTGGTGATCGAGTAAAATGGAGAATAATAGATATTTAAAAATGTGATATATAAATATTATATTCGTTTGTACTTTTATCAACTCTTGAGAGTAGACTTTTAGGACTTATTTTATGTAAAATGAGGAGCTGAATCCACTGGTGAAAACCGCAATGTCCTATCTTTGACCGTTTAGGTGATCGAATTAAATGGAGAATAATTGATATTTAAAAATGTGATATATAACCATTTTATTCATTTGTACTTTTATCAACTTTTGAGAGTAGACTTATAGGACTTATTTTAAGTAAAATGAGCTGCTGAATCCAGTGGTGAAAACCGCAATGTCCTATCTTTGACCGTATAGGTCATCGAATAAAATGGAGAATAATAGATATTTAAAAATGTGATATATAACCATTTTATTCGTTTGTACCTTTATCAACTTTTGAGAGTAGACTTATAGAATTTATTTTATGTAAAATGAGGTGCTGAATTCACTGGTGAAAACCGCAATGTCCTAACTTCAACCGTTTAGGAGATCGAGTAAAATGGAGAATAATAGATATTTAATAATATGATATATAAACATTTTATTTGTTTGTACTTTTATCAACTTTTGAGAGTAGACTTATAGGATTTATTTTATTTAAATGAGGTGTTGAATCCACTGGTGAAAACCGCTATGTCCTATCTTTAACCGTTTAGGAGATCGAGTAAAATGGAAAATAATAGATATTTAAAAATGTGATATATAAATATTTTATTCGTTTGTACCATTATCAATTTTTTAGAGTAGACTTATAGGACTTATTTTATGTAAAATGAGGTGCTGAATCCAATTTTGAAAACCGCAATGTCCCATTTTTAACCGTTTTGGTGATAAAGTAAAATGGAGAATAATAGATAGTTAAAAATGTGATATATAACCATTTTATTCGTTTGTACCTTTATCAACTTTTGAGAGTAGACTTATAGAATTTATTTTATGTAAAATGAGGTGCTGAATTCACTGGTGAAAACCGCAATGTCCTATCTTTAATCGTTTTGGTGATCGACTAAAATGGAGATTAATAGATATTTAAAAATGTGATATATAAACATTATATTCGTTTGTACTTTTATCAACTCTTAAGAGTAGACTTATAGGACTTATTTTATGTAAATAGATGTGCAGAATCCACTGGTAATAACCGCAATGTCCTATCTTTAACTGTTTAGGAGATCGAGTAAAATGGAGAATAATAGATATTTAAAAATGTGATATATAAACAATTTGTTCGTTTGTATCTTTATCAACTATCTAGAGTGGACTTATAGGACTTATTTTATGTAAAATATGGTGCTGAATCCACTGGTGAAAACCGCAATGTCCTATCTTTGACCGTATAGGTCATCGAATAAAATGGAGAATAATAGATATTTAAAAATGTGATGTATAACCATTTTATTCGTTTGTACCTTTATCAACTTTTGAGAATAGACTTATAGAATTTATTTTATGTAAAATGAGGTGCTGAATTTACTGGTGAAAACCGCAATGTCCTAACTTCAACCGTTTTGGAGATCGAGTAAAATGGAGAATAATAGATATTTAATAATATGATATATAAACATTTTATTTGTTTGTACCTTTATCAACTTTTGAGAGTAGACTTATAGGATTTATTTTATTTAAATGAGGTGTTGAATCCACTGGTGAAAACCGCTATGTCCTATCTTTAACCGTTTAGGAGATCGAGTAAAATGGAAAATAATAGATATTTAAAAATGTGATACAATCGTTTTTTTCGTTTGTACCTTTATCAACTCTTTAGAGTAGACTTATAGGACTTATTTTATGTAAAATGAGGTGCTGAATCCACTGGTGAAACCCGCAATGTCCTATCTTTAACCGTTTAGGAGATCAAGTAAAATGGAGAATAATAGATATTTAAAAATGTGATATATAAACATTTTTTTCGTTTGTACCTTTATCAACTCTTTAGAGTAAAATTATAAGACTTATTTTATGGAAAATGAGGTGCTGAATTCACTGGTGAAAACCGCAATGTCCTATCTTTAACCGTTTAGGACATCGAGTAAAATGGAGAATAATAGATATTTAAAAATGTGATATATAAACCTTTTATTCGTTTGTACCTTTATCAACTTTTGAGAGTAGACTTATAAGACTTATTTTATGTAAAATGAGGTGCTGAATCCACTGGTGAAAACCGCAATGTCCTATCTTTAATCGTTTTGGTGATCGACTAAAATGGAGATTAATAGATATTTAAAAATGTGATATATAAACATTATATTCGTTTGTACTTTTATCAACTCTTAAGAGTAGACTTAGAAAACTTATTTTATGTAAATAGATGTGCAGAATCCACTGGTAATAACCGCAATGTCCTATCTTTAACTGTTTAGGAGATCGAGTAAAATGGAGAATAATAGATATTTAAAAATGTGATATATAAACAATTTGTTCGTTTGTACCTTTATCAACTATCTAGAGTGGACTTATAGGACTTATTTTATGTAAAATATGGTGCTGAATCCACTGGTGAAAACCGCAATGTCCTATCTTTGACCGTATAGGTCATCGAATAAAATGGAGAATAATAGATATTTAAAAATGTGATGTATAACCATTTTATTCGTTTGTACCTTTATCAACTTTTGAGAATAGACTTATAGAATTTATTTTATGTAAAATGAGGTGCTGAATTTACTGGTGAAAGCCGCAATGTCCTAACTTCAACCGTTTTGGAGATCGAGTAAAATGGAGAATAATAGATATTTAATAATATGATATATAAACATTTTATTTGTTTGTACCTTTATCATCTTTTGAGAGTAGACTTATAGGATTTATTTTATTTAAATGAGGTGTTGAATCCACTGGTGAAAACCGCTATGTCCTATCTTTAACCGTTTAGGAGATCGAGTAAAATGGAAAATAATAGATATTTAAAAAAGTGATATATAAATATTTTATTCGTTTGTACCATTATCAATTTTTTAGAGTAGACTTATAGGACTTATTTTATGTAAAATGAGGTGCAGAATCCACTGGTGAAAACCGCAATGTCCTATCTTTGACCGTATAGGTCATCGAATAAAATGGAGAATAATAGTTTTTTAAAAATGTGATATATAAACATTTTTTTCGTTTGTACCTTTATCAACTCTTTAGAGTAAAATTATAAGACTTATTTTATGGAAAATGAGGTGCTGAATCCACTGGTGAAAACCGCAATGTCCTATCTTTGACCGTTTAGGTGATCGAATTAAATGGAGAATAATTGATATTTAAAAATGTGATATATAACCATTTTATTCGTTTGTACCTTTATTAACTTTTGAGAGTAGACTTATAGAACTTATTTTATGTAAAATGAGGTGCTGAATCCACTGGTGAAAACCGCAATGTCCTATCTTTTACCGTTTAGGAGATCGAGTAAAATGGAGAATAATAGATATTTAAAAATGTGATTTACAACCATTTTATTCGTTTGTACCTTTATCAACTTTTGAGAGTAGACTTATAGAATTTATTTTATGTAAAATGAGGTGCTGAATCCACTGGTGAAAACCGCAATGTCCTATCTATAACCGTTTAGGAGATCAAGTAAAATGGAGAATAATAGATATTTAAAAATGTGATATATAAACGTTTTTTTCGTTTGTACCTTTATCAACTCTTTAGAGTAGACTTATAGGACTTATTTTATGTAAAATGAGGTGCTGAATCCACTGGTGAAACCCGCAATGTCCTATCTTTAACCGTTTAGGAGATCAAGTAAAATGGAGAATAATAGATATTTAAAAATGTGATATATAAACATTATATTTGTTTGTACCTTTATCAACTCTTTAGAGTAGACTTATTGGACTAATTTTATGTAAAATAAGGTGCTGAATTCACTGGTGAAAACCGCAATGTCCTATCTTTAACTTCTTAGGAGATCGAGTAAAATGGATAATAATAGATATTTAGATATATGATATATAAACATTTTATTCGTTTGTACCTTTATCAACTCTTGAGTGTAGACTTATAGGAATTATTTTATGTAAAATAAGGTGCTGAATCCACTGGTGAAAACCGCAATGTCCTATCTTTAACTGTTTAGCAGATCGAGTAAAGTGAAGAATAATAGATATTTAAAAATTTGATATATAAACATTTTATTCGTTTGTACCTTTATCAACTCTTGAGAGTAGACTTATATGACTTATTTTATTTAAAATGAGGTGCTGAATCCACTGGTGAAAACCGCAATGTCCTATCTTCAACCGTTTAGGAGATCGAGTAAAATGGAGAATAATAGATATTTAATAATATTATATATAAACATTTTATTTCTTTGTACCTTTATCAACTTTTGAGAGAAGACTTATAGGACTTATTTTGTTTAAATGAGGTGTTAAATCCACTGGTGAAAACCGCTATGTCCTATCTTTAACCGTTTAGGAGATCGAGTAAAATGGAGATTAATAGATATTTAAAAATGTGATATATAAACATTTTGTTCGTTTGTACCTTTATCAACTCTTTAGAGTAGACTTATAGGACTTATTTTATGTAAAATGAGGTGCTGAATCCACTGGTGAAACCCGCAATGTCCTATCTTTAACCGTTTAGGAGATCAAGTAAAATGGAGAATAATAGATATTTAAAAATGTGATATATAAACATTTTTTTCGTTTGTACCTTTATCAACTCTTTAGAGTAAAATTATAAGACTTATTTTATGGAAAATGAGGTGCTGAATTCACTGGTGAAAACCGCAATGTCCTATCTTCAACCGTTTAGGAGATCGAGTAAAATGGAGAATAATAGATATTTAATAATATGATATATAAACATTTTATTTCTTTGTACCTTTATCAAATTTTGAGAGAAGACTTATAGGACTTATTTTGTTTAAATGAGGTGTTGAATCCACTGGTGAAAACCGCTATGTCCTATCTTTAACCGTTTAGGAGATCGAGTAAAATGGAGAATAATAGATATTTAAAAATGTGATTGTTAAATATTTTATTCGTTTGTACCATTATCAACTCTTTAGAGTAGACTTATAGGACTTATTTTATGTAAAATGAGGTGCTGAATCCAATTTTGAAAACCGCAATGTCCCATCTTTAACCGTTTTGGTGATCAAGTAAAATGGAGAAAAATAGATAGTTAAAAATGTGATATATAACCATTTTATTCGTTTGTACCTTTATTAACTTTTGAGAGTAGACTTATAGAACTTATTTTATGTAAAATGAGGTGCTGAATCCACTGGTGAAAACCGCAATGTCCTATCTTTTACCGTTTAGGAGATCGAGTAAAATGGAGAATAATAGATATTTAAAAATGTGATTTACAACCATTTTATTCGTTTGTACCTTTATCAACTTTTGAGAGTAGACTTATAGAATTTATTTTATGTAAAATGAGGTGCTGAATCCACTAATGAAAACCGCAATGTCCTATCTTTAACCGTTTAGGAGATCAAGTAAAATGGAGAATAATAGATATTTAAAAATGTGATATATAAACGTTTTTTTCGTTTGTACCTTTATCAACTCTTTAGAGTAGACTTAAAGGACTTATTTTATGTAAAATGAGGTGCTGAATCCACCGGTGAAACCCGCAATGTCCTATCTTTAACCGTTTAGGAGATCAAGTAAAATGGAGAATAATAGATATTTAAAAATGTGATATATAAACATTTTTTTCGTTTGTACCTTTATCAACTCTTTAGAGTAGACTTATAGGACTTATTTTATGTAAAATGAGGTGCTGAATTCACTGGTGAAAACCGCAATGTCCTATCTTTAACCGTTTAGGACATCGAGTAAAATGGAGAATAATAGATATTTAAAAATGTGATGTATAACCATTTTATTCGTTTGTACTTTTATCAACTCTTGAGAGTAGACTTTTAGGACTTATTTTATGTAAAATGAGGAGCTGAATCCACTGGTGAAAACCGCAATGTCCTATCTTTGACCGTTTAGGTGATCGAATTAAATGGAGAATAATTGATATTTAAAAATGTGATATATAACCATTTTATTCATTTGTACTTTTATCAACTTTTGAGAGTAGACTTATAGGACTTATTTTAAGTAAAATGAGCTGCTGAATCCAGTGGTGAAAACCGCAATGTCCTATCTTTGACCGTATAGGTCATCGAATAAAATGGAGAATAATAGATATTTAAAAATGTGATATATAACCATTTTATTCGTTTGTACCTTTATCAACTTTTGAGAGTAGACTTATAGAATTTATTTTATGTAAAATGAGGTGCTGAATTCACTGGTGAAAACCGCAATGTCCTAACTTCAACCGTTTAGGAGATCGAGTAAAATGGAGAATAATAGATATTTAATAATATGATATATAAACATTTTATTTGTTTGTACTTTTATCAACTTTTGAGAGTAGACTTATAGGATTTATTTTATTTAAATGAGGTGTTGAATCCACTGGTGAAAACCGCTATGTCCTATCTTTAACCGTTTAGGAGATCGAGTAAAATGGAAAATAATAGATATTTAAAAATGTGATATATAAATATTTTATTCGTTTGTACCATTATCAATTTTTTAGAGTAGACTTATAGGACTTATTTTATGTAAAATGAGGTGCTGAATCCAATTTTGAAAACCGCAATGTCCCATTTTTAACCGTTTTGGTGATCAAGTAAAATGGAGAATAATAGATAGTTAAAAATGTGATATATAACCATTTTATTCGTTTGTACCTTTATCAACTTTTGAGAGTAGACTTATAGAATTTATTTTATGTAAAATGAGGTGCTGAATTCACTGGTGAAAACCGCAATGTCCTATCTTTAATCGTTTTGGTGATCGACTAAAATGGAGATTAATAGATATTTAAAAATGTGATATATAAACATTATATTCGTTTGTACTTTTATCAACTCTTAAGAGTAGACTTATAGGACTTATTTTATGTAAATAGATGTGCAGAATCCACTGGTAATAACCGCAATGTCCTATCTTTAACTGTTTAGGAGATCGAGTAAAATGGAGAATAATAGATATTTAAAAATGTGATATATAAACAATTTGTTCGTTTGTATCTTTATCAACTATCTAGAGTGGACTTATAGGACTTATTTTATGTAAAATATGGTGCTGAATCCACTGGTGAAAACCGCAATGTCCTATCTTTGACCGTATAGGTCATCGAATAAAATGGAGAATAATAGATATTTAAAAATGTGATGTATAACCATTTTATTCGTTTGTACCTTTATCAACTTTTGAGAATAGACTTATAGAATTTATTTTATGTAAAATGAGGTGCTGAATTTACTGGTGAAAACCGCAATGTCCTAACTTCAACCGTTTTGGAGATCGAGTAAAATGGAGAATAATAGATATTTAATAATATGATATATAAACATTTTATTTGTTTGTACCTTTATCAACTTTTGAGAGTAGACTTATAGGATTTATTTTATTTAAATGAGGTGTTGAATCCACTGGTGAAAACCGCTATGTCCTATCTTTAACCGTTTAGGAGATCGAGTAAAATGGAAAATAATAGATATTTAAAAATGTGATACAATCGTTTTTTTCGTTTGTACCTTTATCAACTCTTTAGAGTAGACTTATAGGACTTATTTTATGTAAAATGAGGTGCTGAATCCACTGGTGAAACCCGCAATGTCCTATCTTTAACCGTTTAGGAGATCAAGTAAAATGGAGAATAATAGATATTTAAAAATGTGATATATAAACATTTTTTTCGTTTGTACCTTTATCAACTCTTTAGAGTAAAATTATAAGACTTATTTTATGGAAAATGAGGTGCTGAATTCACTGGTGAAAACCGCAATGTCCTATCTTTAACCGTTTAGGACATCGAGTAAAATGGAGAATAATAGATATTTAAAAATGTGATATATAAACCTTTTATTCGTTTGTACCTTTATCAACTTTTGAGAGTAGACTTATAAGACTTATTTTATGTAAAATGAGGTGCTGAATCCACTGGTGAAAACCGCAATGTCCTATCTTTAATCGTTTTGGTGATCGACTAAAATGGAGATTAATAGATATTTAAAAATGTGATATATAAACATTATATTCGTTTGTACTTTTATCAACTCTTAAGAGTAGACTTAGAAAACTTATTTTATGTAAATAGATGTGCAGAATCCACTGGTAATAACCGCAATGTCCTATCTTTAACTGTTTAGGAGATCGAGTAAAATGGAGAATAATAGATATTTAAAAATGTGATATATAAACAATTTGTTCGTTTGTACCTTTATCAACTATCTAGAGTGGACTTATAGGACTTATTTTATGTAAAATATGGTGCTGAATCCACTGGTGAAAACCGCAATGTCCTATCTTTGACCGTATAGGTCATCGAATAAAATGGAGAATAATAGATATTTAAAAATGTGATGTATAACCATTTTATTCGTTTGTACCTTTATCAACTTTTGAGAATAGACTTATAGAATTTATTTTATGTAAAATGAGGTGCTGAATTTACTGGTGAAAGCCGCAATGTCCTAACTTCAACCGTTTTGGAGATCGAGTAAAATGGAGAATAATAGATATTTAATAATATGATATATAAACATTTTATTTGTTTGTACCTTTATCATCTTTTGAGAGTAGACTTATAGGATTTATTTTATTTAAATGAGGTGTTGAATCCACTGGTGAAAACCGCTATGTCCTATCTTTAACCGTTTAGGAGATCGAGTAAAATGGAAAATAATAGATATTTAAAAAAGTGATATATAAATATTTTATTCGTTTGTACCATTATCAATTTTTTAGAGTAGACTTATAGGACTTATTTTATGGAAAATGAGGTGCTAAATCCACTGGTGAAAACCGCAATGTCCTATCTTTGACCGTTTAGGTGATCGAATTAAATGGAGAATAATTGATATTTAAAAATGTGATATATAACCATTTTATTCGTTTGTACCTTTATTAACTTTTGAGAGTAGACTTATAGAACTTATTTTATGTAAAATGAGGTGCTGAATCCACTGGTGAAAACCGCAATGTCCTATCTTTTACCGTTTAGGAGATCGAGTAAAATGGAGAATAATAGATATTTAAAAATGTGATTTACAACCATTTTATTCGTTTGTACCTTTATCAACTTTTGAGAGTAGACTTATAGAATTTATTTTATGTAAAATGAGGTGCTGAATCCACTGGTGAAAACCGCAATGTCCTATCTATAACCGTTTAGGAGATCAAGTAAAATGGAGAATAATAGATATTTAAAAATGTGATATATAAACGTTTTTTTCGTTTGTACCTTTATCAACTCTTTAGAGTAGACTTATAGGACTTATTTTATGTAAAATGAGGTGCTGAATCCACTGGTGAAACCCGCAATGTCCTATCTTTAACCGTTTAGGAGATCAAGTAAAATGGAGAATAATAGATATTTAAAAATGTGATATATAAACATTATATTTGTTTGTACCTTTATCAACTCTTTAGAGTAGACTTATTGGACTAATTTTATGTAAAATAAGGTGCTGAATTCACTGGTGAAAACCGCAATGTCCTATCTTTAACTTCTTAGGAGATCGAGTAAAATGGATAATAATAGATATTTAGATATATGATATATAAACATTTTATTCGTTTGTACCTTTATCAACTCTTGAGTGTAGACTTATAGGAATTATTTTATGTAAAATAAGGTGCTGAATCCACTGGTGAAAACCGCAATGTCCTATCTTTAACTGTTTAGCAGATCGAGTAAAGTGAAGAATAATAGATATTTAAAAATTTGATATATAAACATTTTATTCGTTTGTACCTTTATCAACTCTTGAGAGTAGACTTATATGACTTATTTTATTTAAAATGAGGTGCTGAATCCACTGGTGAAAACCGCAATGTCCTATCTTCAACCGTTTAGGAGATCGAGTAAAATGGAGAATAATAGATATTTAATAATATGATATATAAACATTTTATTTCTTTGTACCTTTATCAACTTTTGAGAGAAGACTTATAGGACTTATTTTGTTTAAATGAGGTGTTGAATCCACTGGTGAAAACCGCTATGTCCTATCTTTAACCGTTTAGGAGATCGAGTAAAATGGAGATTAATAGATATTTAAAAATGTGATATATAAACATTTTGTTCGTTTGTACCTTTATCAACTCTTTAGAGTAGACTTATAGGACTTATTTTATGTAAAATGAGGTGCTGAATCCACTGGTGAAACCCGCAATGTCCTATCTTTAACCGTTTAGGAGATCAAGTAAAATGGAGAATAATAGATATTTAAAAATGTGATATATAAACATTTTTTTCGTTTGTACCTTTATCAACTCTTTAGAGTAAAATTATAAGACTTATTTTATGGAAAATGAGGTGCTGAATTCACTGGTGAAAACCGCAATGTCCTATCTTCAACCGTTTAGGAGATCGAGTAAAATGGAGAATAATAGATATTTAATAATATGATATATAAACATTTTATTTCTTTGTACCTTTATCAAATTTTGAGAGAAGACTTATAGGACTTATTTTGTTTAAATGAGGTGTTGAATCCACTGGTGAAAACCGCTATGTCCTATCTTTAACCGTTTAGGAGATCGAGTAAAATGGAGAATAATAGATATTTAAAAATGTGATTGTTAAATATTTTATTCGTTTGTACCATTATCAACTCTTTAGAGTAGACTTATAGGACTTATTTTATGTAAAATGAGGTGCTGAATCCAATTTTGAAAACCGCAATGTCCCATCTTTAACCGTTTTGGTGATCAAGTAAAATGGAGAAAAATAGATAGTTAAAAATGTGATATATAACCATTTTATTCGTTTGTACCTTTATTAACTTTTGAGAGTAGACTTATAGAACTTATTTTATGTAAAATGAGGTGCTGAATCCACTGGTGAAAACCGCAATGTCCTATCTTTTACCGTTTAGGAGATCGAGTAAAATGGAGAATAATAGATATTTAAAAATGTGATTTACAACCATTTTATTCGTTTGTACCTTTATCAACTTTTGAGAGTAGACTTATAGAATTTATTTTATGTAAAATGAGGTGCTGAATCCACTAATGAAAACCGCAATGTCCTATCTTTAACCGTTTAGGAGATCAAGTAAAATGGAGAATAATAGATATTTAAAAATGTGATATATAAACGTTTTTTTCGTTTGTACCTTTATCAACTCTTTAGAGTAGACTTAAAGGACTTATTTTATGTAAAATGAGGTGCTGAATCCACCGGTGAAACCCGCAATGTCCTATCTTTAACCGTTTAGGAGATCAAGTAAAATGGAGAATAATAGATATTTAAAAATGTGATATATAAACATTTTTTTCGTTTGTACCTTTATCAACTCTTTAGAGTAGACTTATAGGACTTATTTTATGTAAAATGAGGTGCTGAATTCACTGGTGAAAACCGCAATGTCCTATCTTTAACCGTTTAGGACATCGAGTAAAATGGAGAATAATAGATATTTAAAAATGTGATATATAAACCTTTTATTCGTTTGTACCTTTATCAACTTTTGAGAGTAGACTTATTTTATGTAAAATGAGGTGCTGAATCCACTGGAAAAAACCGCAATGTCCTATCTTTAATCGTTTTGGTGATCGACTAAAATGGAGATTAATAGATATTTAAAAATGTGATATATAAACATTATATTCGTCTGTACTTTTATCAACTCTTAAGAATAGACTTATAGGACTTATTTTATGTAAATAGATGTGCAGAATCCACTGGTAAAAACCGCAATGTCCTATCTTTAACTGTTTAGGAGATCGAGTAAAATGGAGAATAATAGATATTTAAAAATGTGATATATAAACATTTTGTTCGTTTGTACCTTTATCAACTCTTTAGAGTAAAATTATAAGACTTATTTTATGGAAAATGAGGTGCTGAATTCACTGGTGAAAACCGCAATGTCCTATCTTTAACCGTTTAGGACATCGAGTAAAATGGAGAATAATAGATATTTAAAAATGTGATATATAAACCTTTTATTCGTTTGTACCTTTATCAACTTTTGAGAGTAGACTTATAAGACTTATTTTATGTAAAATGAGGTGCTGAATCCACTGGTGAAAACCGCAATGTCCTATCTTTAATCGTTTTGGTGATCGACTAAAATGGAGATTAATAGATATTTAAAAATGTGATATATAAACATTATATTCGTTTGTACTTTTATCAACTCTTAAGAGTAGACTTATAGGACTTATTTTATGTAAATAGATGTGCAGAATCCACTGGTAAAAACCGCAATGTCCTATCTTTAACTGTTTAGGAGATCGAGTAAAATGGAGAATAATAGATATTTAAAAATGTGATATATAAACATTTTGTTCGTTTGTACCTTTATCAACTCTTTAGAGTAGACTTATAGGACTTATTTTATGTAAAATGAGGTGCTGAATCCACTGGTGAAACCCGCAATGTCCTATCTTTAACCGTTTAGGAGATCAAGTAAAATGGAGAATAATAGATATTTAAAAATGTGATATATAAACATTTTTTTCGTTTGTACCTTTATCAACTCTTTAGAGTAAAATTATAAGACTTATTTTATGGAAAATGAGGTGCTGAATTCACTGGTGAAAACCGCAATGTCCTATCTTTAACCGTTTAGGACATCGAGTAAAATGGAGAATAATAGATATTTAAAAATGTGATATATAAACCTTTTATTCGTTTGTACCTTTATCAACTTTTGAGAGTAGACTTATAAGACTTATTTTATGTAAAATGAGGTGCTGAATCCACTGGTGAAAACCGCAATGTCCTATCTTTAATCGTTTTGGTGATCGACTAAAATGGAGATTAATAGATATTTAAAATTGTGATATATAAACATTATATTCGTTTGTACTTTTATCAACTCTTAAGAGTAGACTTATAGGACTTATTTTATGTAAATAGATGTGCAGAATCCACTGGTAAAAACCGCAATGTCCTATCTTTAACTGTTTAGGAGATCGAGTAAAATGGAGAATAATAGATATTTAAAAATGTGATATATAAACATTTTGTTCGTTTGTACCTTTATCAACTATCTAGAGTGGACTTATAGGACTTATTTTATGTAAAATATGGTGCTGAATCCATTGGTGAAATCCGCAATGTCCTATCTTTGACCGTATAGGTCATCGAATAAAATGGAGAATAATAGATATTTAAAAATGTGATGTATAACCATTTTATTCGTTTGTACCTTTATCAACTTTTGAGAATAGACTTATAGAATTTATTTTATGTAAAATGAGGTGCTGAATTTACTGGTGAAAACCGCAATGTCCTAACTTCAACCGTTTTGGAGATCGAGTAAAATGGAGAATAATAGATATTTAATAATATGATATATAACCATTTTATTCGTTTGTACCTTTATCAACTTTTGAGAGTAGACTTATAGGATTTATTTTATTTAAATGAGGTGTTGAATCCACTGGTGAAAACCGCTATGTCCTATCTTTAACCGTTTAGGAGATCGAGTAAAATGGAAAATAATAGATATTTAAAAATGTGATATATAAATATTTTATTCGTTTGTACCATTATCAATTTTTTAGAGTAGACTTATAGGACTTATTTTATGTAAAATGAGGTGCAGAATCCACTGGTGAAAACCGCAATGTCCTATCTTTGACCGTATAGGTCATCGAATAAAATGGAGAATAATAGATATTTAAAAATGTGATATATAAACATTTTTTTCGTTTGTACCTTTATCAACTCTTTAGAGTAAAATTATAAGACTTATTTTATGGAAAATGAGGTGCTGAATCCAGTGGTGAAAACCGCAATGTCCTATCTTTGACCGTTTAGGTGATCGAATTAAATGGAGAATAATTGATATTTAAAAATGTGATATATAACCATTTTATTCATTTGTACTTTTATCAACTTTTGAGAGTAGACTTATAGGACTTATTTTATGTAAAATGAGCTGCTGAATCCAGTGGTGAAAACCGCAATGTCCTATCTTTGACCGTATAGGTCATCGAATAAAATGGAGAATAATAGATATTTAAAAATGTGATATATAACCATTTTATTCGTTTGTACCTTTATCAACTTTTGAGAATAGACTTATAGAATTTATTTTATGTAAAATGAGGTGCTTAATTTACTGGTGAAAACCGCAATGTCCTAACTTCAACCGTTTAGGAGATCGAGTAAAATGGAGAATAATAGATATTTAATAATATGATATATAAACATTTTATTTGTTTGTACCTTTATCAACTTTTGAGAGTAGACTTATAGGATTTATTTTATTTAAATGAGGTGTTGAATCCACTGGTGAAAACCGCTATGTCCTATCTTTAACTGCTTAGGAGATCGAGTAAAATGGATAATAATAGATATTTAGATATATGATATATAAACATTTTATTCGTTTGTACCTTTATCAACTCTTGAGTGTAGACTTATAGGAATTTTTTTATGTAAAATAAGGTGCTGAATCCACTGGTGAAAACCGCAATGTCCTATCTTTAACTGTTTAGCAGATCGAGTAAAGTGAAGAATAATAGATATTTAAAAATGTAATATATAAACATTTTATTCGTTTGTACCTTTATCAACTCTTGAGAGTAGACTTATATGACTTATTTTATTTAAAATGAGGTGCTGAATCCACTGGTGAAAACCGCAATGTCCTATCTTCAACCGTTTAGGAGATCGAGTAAAATGGAGAATAATAGATATTTAATAATATGATATATAAACATTTTATTTGTTTGTACCTTTATCAACTTTTGAGAGAAGACTTATAGGACTTATTTTGTTTAAATGAGGTGTTGAATCCACTGGTGAAAACCGCTATGTCCTATCTTTAACCGTTTAGGAGATCGAGTAAAATGGAGAATAATAGATATTTAAAAATGTGATTGATAAACATTTTATTCGTTTGTTCCATTATCAACTCTTTAGAGTAGACTTATAGGACTTATTTAATGTAAAATGAGGTGCTGAATCCAATTTTGAAAACCGCAATGTCCCATCTTTAACCGTTTTGGTGATCAAGTAAAATGGAGAATAATAGATAGTTAAAAATGTGATATATAACCATTTTATTCGTTTGTACCTTTATTAACTTTTGAGAGTAGACTTATAGAACTTATTTTATGTAAAATGAGGTGCTGAATCCACTGGTGAAAACCGCAATGTCCTATCTTTTACTGTTTAGGAGATCGAGTAAAATGGAGAATAATAGATATTTAAAAATGTGATTTACAACCATTTTATTCGTTTGTACCTTTATCAACTTTTGAGAGTAGACTTATAGAATTTATTTTATGTAAAATGAGGTGCTGAATCCACTGGTGAAAACCGCAATGTCCTATCTTTAACCGTTTAGGAGATCAAGTAAAATGGAGAATAATAGATATTTAAAAATGTGATATATAAACGTTTTTTTCGTTTGTACCTTTATCAACTCTTTAGAGTAGACTTATAGGACTTATTTTATGTAAAATAAGGTGCTGAATTCACTGGTGAAAACCGCAATGTCCTATCTTTAACTGCTTAGGAGATCGAGTAAAATGGATAATAATAGATATTTAGATATATGATATATAAACATTTTATTCGTTTGTACCTTTATCATCTCTTGAGTGTAGACTTATAGGAATTATTTTATGTAAAATAAGGTGCTGAATCCACTGGTGAAAACCGCAATGTCCTATCTTTAACTGTTTAGCAGATCGAGTAAAGTGAAGAATAATAGATATTTAAAAATGTGATATATAAACATTTTATTCGTTTGTACCTTTATCAACTCTTGAGAGTAGACTTATATGACTTATTTTATTTAAAATGAGGTGCTGAATCCACTGGTGAAAACCGCAATGTCCTATCTTCAACCGTTTAGGAGATCGAGTAAAATGGAGAATAATAGATATTTAATAATATGATATATAAACATTTTATTTGTCTGTACCTTTATCAACTTTTGAGAGAAGACTTATAGGACTTATTTTGTTTAAATGAGGTGTTGAATCCACTGGTGAAAACCGCTATGTCCTATCTTTAACCGTTTAGGAGATCGAGTAAAATGGAGAATAATAGATATTTAAAAATGTGATTGATAAATATTTTATTCGTTTGTACCATTATCAACTCTTTAGAGTAGACTTATAGGACTTATTTTATGTAAAATGAGGTGCTGAATCCAATTTTGAAAACCGCAATGTCCCATCTTTAACCGTTTTGGTGATCAAGTAAAATGGAGAATAATAGATAGTTAAAAATGTGATATATAACCATTTTATTCGTTTGTACCTTTATTAACTTTTGAGAGTAGACTTATAGAACTTATTTTATGTAAAATGAGGTGCTGAATCCACTGGTGAAAACCGCAATGTCCTATCTTTTACCGTTTAGGAGATCGAGTAAAATGGAGAATAATAGATATTTAAAAATGTGATTTACAACCATTTTATTCGTTTGTACCTTTATCAACTTTTGAGAGTAGACTTATAAAATTTATTTTATGTAAAATGAGGTGCTGAATCCACTGGTGAAAACCGCAATGTCCTATCTTTAACCGTTTAGGAGATCAAGTAAAATGGAGAATAATAGATATTTAAAAATGTGATATATAAACGTTTTTTTCGTTTGTACCTTTATCAACTCTTTAGAGTAGACTTATAGGACTTATTTTATGTAAAATGAGGTGCTGAATCCACTGGTGAAACCCGCAATGTCCTATCTTTAACCGTTTAGGAGATCAAGTAAAATGGAGAATAATAGATATTTAAAAATGTGATATATAAACATTTTTTTCGTTTGTACCTTTATCAACTCTTTAGAGTAGACTTATAGGACTTATTTTATGTAAAATGAGGTGCTGAATTCACTGGTGAAAACCGCAATGTCCTATCTTTAACCGTTTAGGACATCGAGTAAAATGGAGAATAATAGATATTTAAAAATGTGATATATAAACCTTTTATTCGTTTGTACCTTTATCAACTTTTGAGAGTAGACTTATAAGACTTATTTTATGTATAATGAGGTGCTGAATCCACTGGTGAAAACCGAAATGTCCTATTTTTAACCGTTTAGGAGATCGAGTAAAATGGAGAATAATACATATTTAAAAATGTGATATATAAACATTTTATTCGTTTGTACCTTTATCAACTCTTAAGGGTAGACTTATAGGACTTATTTTATGTAAAATGAGGTGCAGAATCCACTGCTGAAAACCGCTATGTCCTATCTTTAACCGTTTAAGAGATCGAGTAAAATTGAGAACAATTGATATTTAAAAATGTGATATATAAACATTATATTCGTTTGTACTTTTATCAACTCTTGAGAGTAGACTTTTAGGAATTATTTTATGTAAAATATGGTGCTGAATTCACTGGTGAAAACCGCAATGTCCTATCTTTAACTGTTTAGCAGATCGAGTAAAGTGAAGAATAATAGATATTTAAAAATGTGATTTATAAATATTTTATTCGTTTGTACCTTTATCAACTCTTGAGAGTAGACTTATAGGACTTATTTTATGTAAAATGAGGTGCTGAATCCACTGGTGAAAACCGAAATGTCCTATTTTTAACCGTTTAGGAGATCGAGTAAAATGGAGAATAATACATATTTAAAAATGTGATATATAAACATTTTATTCGTTTGTACCTTTATCAACTCTTAAGGGTAGACTTATAGGACTTATTTTATTTAAAATGAGGTGCTGAATCCACTGGTGAAAACCGCAATGTCCTATCTTCAACCGTTTAGGAGATCGAGTAAAATGGAAAATAATAGATATTTAATAATATGATATATAAACATTTTATTTGTTTGTACCTTTATCAACTTTTGAGAGTAGACTTATAGGACTTATTTTATTTAAATGAGGTGTTGAATCCACTGGTGAAAACCGCTATGTCCTATCTTTAACCGTTTAAGAGATCGAGTAAAATTGAGAACAATTGATATTTAAAAATGTGATATATAAACATTATATTCGTTTGTACTTTTATCAACTCTTGAGAGTAGACTTATAGGACTTATTTTATGTAAAATGAGGTGCTAAATCCAATTTTGAAAACCGCAATGTCCTACCTTTAACCGATTAGGAGATCGAGTAAATTGGAAAATAAAAGATATATAAAAATGTGATATATAAACATTATATTCATTTGTACCTTTATCAACTCTTGAGAGTAGACTTATAGGACTTATTTAATGTAAAATGAGGTGCTGAATCCAATTTTGAAAACCGCAATGTCCTACCTTTAACCGATTAGGAGATCGAGTAAATTGGAGAATAAAAGATATATAAAAATGTGATATATAAACATTATATTCATTTGTACCTTTATCTACTCTTGAGAGTAGACTTATAGGACTTATTTTATGTAAAATGAGGTGCAGAATCCACTGCTGAAAACCGCAATGTCCTACCTTTAACCGATTAGGAGATCGAGTAAATTGGAGAATAAAAGATATATAAAAATGTGATATATAAACATTATATTCATTTGTACCTTTATCTACTCTTGAGAGTAGACTTATAGGACTTATTTTATGTAAAATGAGGTGCAGAATCCACTGCTGAAAACCGCAATGTCCCATCTTTAACCGTTTTGGTGATCGAGTAAAATGGAGAATAATAGATATTTAAAAATGTGATATATAAACATTATATTCGTTTGTACTTTTATCAACTCTTGAGTGTAGACTTATAGGAATTATTTTATGTAAAATATGGTGCTGAATTCACTGGTGAAAACCGCAATGTCCTATCTTTAACTGTTTAGCAGATCGAGTAAAGTGAAGAAAAATAGATATTTAAAAATGTGATTTATAAATATTTTATTCGTTTGTACCTTTATCAACTCTTGAGAGTAGACTTATAGGACTTATTTTATTTAAAATGAGGTGCTGAATCCACTGGTGAAAACCGCAATGTCCTATCTTCAACCGTTTAGGAGATCGAGTAAAATGGAAAATAATAGATATTTAATAATATGATATATAAACATTTTATTTGTTTGTACCTTTATCAACTTTTGAGAGTAGACTTATAGGACTTATTTTATGTAAATTAAGGTGCTGAATCCACTGGTGAAAACCGCAATGTCCTATCTTTAACCGTTTAGGAGGTCGAGAAAAATGGAGAATAATAGATTTTTAAAAATGTGATATATAAATATTTTATTCGTTTGTACTTTTATCAACTCTTGAGAGTAGACCTATAGAACTTATTTTATGTAAATTGAGGTGCTGAATCTACTGGAGGAAACCGCAATGTCCTATCTTTAACCGTTTAGGAGATGGAGTAAAATGGAGAATAATAGATATTTAAAAATGTGATATATAAACATTTTATTCGTTTGTACCTTTATCAACTCTTCAGAGTAGACCTATAAAACTTATTTAATGTAAAATGAAGTGCTGAATCCACTGGTGGAAACCACAATGTCCTATCTTTAACCATTTAGGAGATCGACTAAAATGGAGAATGAAAGATATTTAAAAATGTGATGCATAAACATTTTATTCGTTTGTACCTTTATCAACTCTTTAGAGTAGACTTATAGGACTTATTTTATGTAATATGAGGTGCTGAATCCACTGGTGAAAACCGCAAAGTTCTATCTTAAACCGTTTAGGAGATCGAGTAAAATGGAGAATAATAGATATTAAAAAATGTGATATATAAACATTTTATTCGTTTGTACCTTTACCAACTCTTGAGAGTAGACTTTTAGTACTTATTTTATGTAAAATGAGGTGCTGAATCCACTAATGAAAACCGCAATGTCCTATCTTTAACCGTTTAGGAGATCGAGTGAAATGGAGAATAATACATATTTAAAAATGTTATATATAAACCTTTTATTCGTTTGTACCTTTATCAACTTTTGAGAGTAGACTTATAAGACATATTTTATGTAAAATGAGGTGCTGAATCCACTGGTGAAAACCGAAATGTCCTATTTTTAACCGTTTAGGAGATCGAGTAAAATGGAGAATAATACATATTTAAAAATGTGATATATAAACATTTTATTCGTTTGTACCTTTATCAACTCTTAAGGGTAGACTTATAGGACTTATTTTATTTAAAATGAGGTGCTGAATCCACTGGTGAAATCCGCAATGTCCTATCTTCAACCGTTTAGGAGATCGAGTAAAATTGAGAACAATTGATATTTAAAAATGTGATATATAAACATTATATTCGTTTGTACTTTTATCAACTCTTGAGAGTAGACTTATAGGACTTATTTTATGTAAAATGAGGTGCTAAATCCAATTTTGAAAACCGCAATGTCCTACCTTTAACCGATTAGGAGATCGAGTAAATTGGAGAATAAAAGATATATTAAAATGTGATATATAAACATTATATTCATTTGTACCTTTATCAACTCTTGAGAGTAGACTTATAGGACTTATTTAATGTAAAATGAGGTGCTGAATCCAATTTTGAAAACCGCAATGTCCTACCTTTAACCGATTAGGAGATCGAGTAAATTGGAGAATAAAAGATATATAAAAATGTGATATATAAACATTATATTCATTTGTACCTTTATCTACTCTTGAGAGTAGACTTATAGGACTTATTTTATGTAAAATGAGGTGCAGAATCCACTGCTGAAAACCGCAATGTCCTACCTTTAACCGATTAGGAGATCGAGTAAATTGGAGAATAAAAGATATATAAAAATGTGATATATAAACATTATATTCATTTGTACCTTTATCTACTCTTGAGAGTAGACTTATAGGACTTATTTTATGTAAAATGAGGTGCAGAATCCACTGCTGAAAACCGCAATGTCCCATCTTTAACCGTTTAGGAGATGGAGTAAAATGGAGAATAATAGATATTTAAAAATGTGATATATAAACATTTTATTCGTTTGTACCTTTATCAACTCTTCAGAGTAGACCTATAAAACTTATTTAATGTAAAATGAAGTGCTGAATCCACTGGTGGAAACCACAATGTCCTATCTTTAACCATTTAGGAGATCGACTAAAATGGAGAATGAAAGATATTTAAAAATGTGATGCATAAACATTTTATTCGTTTGTGCCTTTATCAACTCTTTAGAGTAGACTTATAGGACTTATTTTATGTAATATGAGGTGCTGAATCCACTGGTGAAAACCGCAAAGTTCTATCTTAAACCGTTTAGGAGATCGAGTAAAATGGAGAATAATAGATATTTAAAAATGTGATATATAAACATTTTATTCGTTTGTACCTTTACCAACTCTTGAGAGTAAACTTTTAGTACTTATTTTATGTAAAATGAGGTGCTGAATCCACTAATGAAAACCGCAATGTCCTATCTTTAACCGTTTAGGAGATCGAGTGAAATGGAGAATAATAGATATTTAAAAATGTTATATATAAACCTTTTATTCGTTTGTACCTTTATCAACTTTTGAGAGTAGACTTATAAGACTTATTTTATGTAAAATGAGGTGCTGAATCCACTGGTGAAAACCGAAATGTCCTATTTTTAACCGTTTAGGAGATCGAGTAAAATGGAGAATAATACATATTTAAAAATGTGATATATAAACATTTTATTCGTTTGTACCTTTATCAACTCTTAAGGGTAGACTTATAGGACTTATTTTATTTAAAATGAGGTGCTGAATCCACTGGTGAAAACCGCAATGTCCTATCTTCAACCGTTTAGGAGATCGAGTAAAATGGAAAATAATAGATATTTAATAATATGATATATAAACATTTTATTTGTTTGTACCTTTATCAACTTTTGAGAGTAGACTTATAGGACTTATTTTATTTAAATGAGGTGTTGAATCCACTGGTGAAAACCGCTATGTCCTATCTTTAACCGTTTAAGAGATCGAGTAAAATTGAGAACAATTGATATTTAAAAATGTGATATATAAACATTATATTCGTTTGTACTTTTATCAACTCTTGAGAGTAGACTTATAGGACTTATTTTATGTAAAATGAGGTGCTAAATCCAATTTTTAAAACCGCAATGTCCTACCTTTAACCGATTAGGAGATCGAGTAAATTGGAGAATAAAAGATATATAAAAATGTGATATATAAACATTATATTCATTTGTACCTTTATCTACTCTTGAGAGTAGACTTATAGGACTTATTTTATGTAAAATGAGGTGCAGAATCCACTGCTGAAAACCGCAATGTCCTACCTTTAACCGATTAGGAGATCGAGTAAATTGGAGAATAAAAGATATATAAAAATGTGATTTATAAACATTATATTCATTTGTACCTTTATCAACTCTTGAGAGTAGACTTATAGGATTTATTTAATGTAAAATGAGGTGCTGAATCCAATTTTGAAAACCGCAATGTCCTACCTTTAACCGATTAGGAGATCGAGTAAATTGGAGAATAAAAGATATATAAAAATGTGATATATAAACATTATATTCATTTGTACCTTTATCTACTCTTGAGAGTAGACTTATAGGACTTATTTTATGTAAAATGAGGTGCAGAATCCACTGCTGAAAACCGCAATGTCCTACCTTTAACCGATTAGGAGATCGAGTAAATTGGAGAATAAAAGATATATAAAAATGTGATATATAAACATTATATTCATTTGTACCTTTATCAACTCTTTAGAGTAGACTTATAGGACTAATTTTATGTAAAATGAGGTGCAGAATCCACTGGTGAAAACCGCAATGTCCTATCCTTAACCGTTTAGGAGATCGAGTAAAATGGAGAATAATAGATATTTAAAAATGTCATATATAAACATTTTATTCGGTTGTACCTTTATCAACTCTTGAGAGTAGACTTATGGGACTTATTTTATGTAAAATGAGGTGCTGAATCCAATTTTGAAAACCGCAATGTCCCATCTTTAACCGTTTTGGTGATCGAGTAAAATGGAGAATAATAGATATTTAAAAATGTGATATATAAACATTATATTCGTTTGTACTTTTATCAACTCTTGAGAGTAGACTTTTAGGACTTATTTTATGTAAAATGAGGAGCTGAATCCACTGGTGAAAACCGCAATGTCCTATCTTTGACCGTTTAGGTGATCGAATTAAATGGAAAATAATTGATATTTAAAAATGTGATATATAACCATTTTATTCATTTGTACTTTTATCAACTTTTGAGAGTTGACTTATAGGACTTATTTTATGTAAAATGAGCTGCTGAATCCAGTGGTGAAAACCGCAATGTCCTATCTTTGACCGTATAGGTCATCGAATAAAATGGAGAATAATAGATATTTAAAAATGTGATATATAACCATTTTATTCGTTTGTACCTTTATCAACTTTTGAGAGTAGACTTATAGAATTTATTTTATGTAAAATGAGGTGCTGAATTTACTGGTGAAAACCGCAATGTCCTAACTTCAACCGTTTAGGAGATCGAGTAAAATGGAGAATAATAGATATTTAATAATATGATATATAAACATTTTATTTGTTTGTACCTTTATCAACTTTTGAGAGTAGACTTATAGGATTTATTTTATTTAAATGAGGTGTTGAATCCACTGGTGAAAACCGCTATGTCCTATCTTTAACCGTTTAGGAGATCGAGTAAATTGGAGAATAAAAGATATATAAAAATGTGATATATAAACATTATATTCATTTGTACCTTTATCTACTCTTGAGAGTAGACTTATAGGACTTATTTTATGTAAAATGAGGTGCAGAATCCACTGCTGAAAACCGCAATGTCCTACCTTTAACCGATTGGGAGATCGAGTAAATTGGAGAATAAAAGATATATAAAAATGTGATATATAAACATTATATTCATTTGTACCTTTATCAACTCTTGAGAGTAGACTTATAGGACTTATTTTATGTAAAATGAGGTGCAGAATCCACTGCTGAAAACCGCAATGTCCTACCTTTAACCGATTAGGAGATCGAGTAAATTGGAGAATAAAAGATATATAAAAATGTGATATATAAACATTATATTCATTTGTACCTTTATCAACTCTTTAGAGTAGACTTATAGGACTAAGTTTATGTAAAATGAGGTGCAGAATCCACTGGTGAAAACCGCAATGTCCTATCCTTAACCGTTTAGGAGATCGAGTAAAATGGAGAATAATAGATATTTAAAAATGTCATATATAAACATTTTATTCGGTTGTACCTTTATCAACTCTTGAGAGTAGACTTATGGGACTTATTTTATGTAAAATGAGGTGCTGAATCCAATTTTGAAAACCGCAATGTCCCATCTTTAACCGTTTTGGTGATCGAGTAAAATGGAGAATAATAGATATTTAAAAATGTGATATATAAACATTATATTCGTTTGTACTTTTATCAACTCTTGAGAGTAGACTTTTAGGACTTATTTTATGTAAAATGAGGAGCTGAATCCACTGGTGAAAACCGCAATGTCCTATCTTTGACCGTTTAGGTGATCGAATTAAATGGAAAATAATTGATATTTAAAAATGTGATATATAACCATTTTATTCATTTGTACTTTTATCAACTTTTGAGAGTTGACTTATAGGACTTATTTTATGTAAAATGAGCTGCTGAATCCAGTGGTGAAAACCGCAATGTCCTATCTTTGACCGTATAGGTCATCGAATAAAATGGAGAATAATAGATATTTAAAAATGTGATATATAACCATTTTATTCGTTTGTACCTTTATCAACTTTTGAGAGTAGACTTATAGAATTTATTTTATGTAAAATGAGGTGCTGAATTTACTGGTGAAAACCGCAATGTCCTAACTTCAACCGTTTAGGAGATCGAGTAAAATGGAGAATAATAGATATTTAATAATATGATATATAAACATTTTATTTGTTTGTACCTTTATCAACTTTTGAGAGTAGACTTATAGGATTTATTTTATTTAAATGAGGTGTTGAATCCACTGGTGAAAACCGCTATGTCCTATCTTTAACCGTTTAGGAGATCGAGTAAATTGGAGAATAAAAGATATATAAAAATGTGATATATAAACATTATATTCATTTGTACCTTTATCTACTCTTGAGAGTAGACTTATAGGACTTATTTTATGTAAAATGAGGTGCAGAATCCACTGCTGAAAACCGCAATGTCCTACCTTTAACCGATTGGGAGATCGAGTAAATTGGAGAATAAAAGATATATAAAAATGTGATATATAAACATTATATTCATTTGTACCTTTATCAACTCTTTAGAGTAGACTTATAGGACTAATTTTATGTAAAATGAGGTGCAGAATCCACTGGTGAAAACCGCAATGTCCTAACTTCAACCGTTTAGGAGATCGAGTAAAATGGAGAATAATAGATATTTAAAAATGTCATATATAAACATTTTATTCGGTTGTACCTTTATCAACTCTTGAGAGTAGACTTATAGGACTTATTTTATGTAAAATAAGGTGCTGAATCCAATTTTGAAAACCGCAATGTCCCATCTTTAACCGTTTTGGTGATCGAGTAAAATGGAGAATAATAGATATTTAAAAATGTGATATATAAACATTATATTCGTTTGTACTTTTATCAACTATTGAGAGTAGACTTTTAGGACTTATTTTATGTAAAATGAGGAGCTGAATCCACTGGTGAAAACCGCAATGTCCTATCTTTGACCGTTTAGGTGATCGAATTAAATGGAGAATAATTGATATTTAAAAATGTGATATATAACCATTTTATTCATTTGTACTTTTATCAACTTTTGAGAGTTGACTTATAGGACTTATTTTATGTAAAATGAGCTGCTAAAATCCAGTGGTGAAAACCGCAATGTCCTATCTTTGACCGTATAGGTCATCGAATAAAATGGAGAATAATAGATATTTAAAAATGTGATATATAACCATTTTATTCGTTTGTACCTTTATCAACTTTTGAGAGTAGACTTATAGAATTTATTTTATGTAAAATGAGGTGCTGAATTTACTGGTGAAAACCGCAATGTCCTAACTTCAACCGTTTAGGAGATCGAGTAAAATGGAGAATAATAGATATTTAATAATATGATATATAAACATTTTATTTGTTTGTACCTTTATCAACTTTTGAGAGAAGACTTATAGGATTTATTTTATTTAAATGAGGTGTTGAATCCACTGGTGAAAACCGCTATGTCCTATCTTTAACCGTTTAAGAGATAGAGTAAAATGGAAAATAATAGATATTTAAAAATGTGATATATAAATATTTTATTCGTTTGTACCATTATCAATTTTTTAGAGTAGACTTATAGGACTTATTTTATGTAAAATGAGGTGCAGAATCCACTGGTGAAAACCGCAATGTCCTATCTTTAACTGTTTAGCAGATCGAGTAAAGTGAAGAATAATAGATATTTAAAAATGTGATATATAAACATTTTATTCGTTTGTACCTTTATCAACTCTTGAGAGTAGACTTATAGGAATTATTTTATGTAAAATATGGTGCTGAATCCACTGGTGAAAACCGCAATGTCCTATCTTTAACTGTTTAGCAGATCGAGTAAAGTGAAAAATAATAGATATTTAAAAATGTGATATATAAACATTTTATTCGTTTGTACCTTTATCAACTCTTGAGAGTAGACTTATAGGACTTATTTTATTTAAAATGAGGTGCTGAATCCATTGGTGAAAACCGCAATGTCCTATCTTCAACCGTTTAGGAGATCGAGTAAAATGGAGAATAATAGATATTTAATAATATGATATATAAACATTTTATTTGTTTGTACCTTTATCAACTTTTGAGAGTAGACTTATAGGACTTATTTTATGTAAATTAAGGTGCTGAATCCACTGGTGAAAACCGCAATGTCCTATCCTTAACCGTTTAGAAGATCGAGTAAAATGGAGGATAATAGATATTTAAAAATGTGATATATAAACATTTTAATCATTTGTACCTTTATCAACTCTTTAGAGTGGGCTTATAGGACTTATTTTATGTAAAATGAGGTGCTGAATCCACTGGTGAAAACCGCAATGTCCTATCCTTAACCGTTTAGGAGATCGAGTAAAACGGAGAATAATAGATATTTAAAAATGTGATATATAAACATTTTTTTCGTTTGTACCTTTATCAACTCTTTAGAGTAGACTTATAGGACTTATTTTATGTAAAATGGGGTGCTGAATCCACTGGTGAAAACCGCAATGTCCTCTCTTTAACCGTTTAGGAGATCGGGAAAAATGGAAAATAATAGATATTTAAAAATGTGATATATAAACTTTTTTTCGTTTGTACCATTATCAACTCTTTAGAGTAGACTTATAGGACTTATTGTATGTAAAATAAAGTGTTGAATCCACTGGTGAAAACCGCAATGTATTATCTATAACCGTTTAGGAGATCGAGTAAAATATAAAATAATAGATATTTAAAAATGTCATATATAAACATTTTATTCGTTTGTACCTTTATCAACTCTTTAGAGTAGACTTATAGGACTTATTTTATGTAAAATAAGGTGCTGAATCCACTGGTAAAAACCGCAATGTCCTATCTTTAACCGTTTAGGAGATCGAGTAAAATGGAGAATAATAAATATTTAAAAATGTGATATATTAACATTTTTTTCGTTTGTACCTTTATCAACTCTTTAGAGTAGACTTATAAGACTTATTTTATGTAAAATGAGGAGCTGAATCCACTGGTGAAAACCGCAATGTCCTATCTTTGACCGTTTAGGTGATCGAATTAAATGGAGAATAATTGATATTTAAAAATGTGATATATAACCATTTTATTCATTTGTACTTTTATCAACTTCTGAGAGTAGACTTATAGGACTTATTTTATGTAAAATGAGCTGCTGAATCCAGTGGTGAAAACCGCAATGTCCTATCTTTGACCGTATAGGTCATCGAATAAAATGGAGAGTAATAGATATTTAAAAATGTGATATATAACCATTTTATTCGTGTGTACCTTTATCAACTTTTGAGAGTAGACTTATAGAATTTATTTTATTGAAAATGAGGTGCTGAATTTACTGGTGAAAACCGCAATGTCCTAACTTCAACCGTTTAGGAGATCGAGTAAAATGGAGAATAATAGATATTTAATATGATATATAAACATTTTATTTGTTTGTACCTTTATCAACTTTTGAGAGTAGACTTATAGGATTTATTTTATTTAAATGAGGTGTTGAATCCACTGGTGAAAACCGCTATGTCCTATCTTTAACCGTTTAGGAGATCGAGTAAAATGGAAAATAATAGATATTTAAAAATGTGATATATAAATATTTTATTCGTTTGTACCATTATCAATTTTTTAGAGTAGACTTATAGGACTTACTTTATGTATAATGTGGTGCAGAATCCACTGGTGAAAACCGCAATGTCCTATCCTTAACCGTTTAGGAGATCGAGTAAAATGGAGAATAATAGATATTTAAAAATGTGATATATAAACATTATATTCGTTTGTACCTTTATCAACTCTTTAGAGTAGACTTATTAGACTAATTTTATGTAAAATAAGGTGCTGAATTCACTGGTGAAAACCGCAATGTCCTATCTTTAACTGCTTAGGAGATCGAGTAAAATGGAGACTAATAGATATTTCAAAATGTGATATATAAACATTTTATTCGTTTGTAATTTTATCAACTCTTCAGAGTAGACCTATAAAACTTATTTTATGTAAAATGAAGTGCTGAATCCACTGGTGGAAACCACAATGACCTATCTTTAACCATTTAGGAGATCGACTAAAATGGAGAATGTAAGATATTTAAAAATGGAGAATAATAGATATTTAAAAATGTGATATATAAATATTTCATTTGTTTGTATCTTTATCAACTCTTGAGAGTAGACTTATAGGACTTATTTTATGTAAAATGAGGTGCTGAATCCACTGGTAAAAACCGCAATGTCCTATCTTTAACTGTTTAGCAGATCGAGTAAAGTGAAGAATAATAGATATTTAAAAATGTGATTTATAAACATTTTATTCGTTTGTACCTTTATCAACTCTTGAGAGTAGACTTATAGGACTTATTTTATGTAAATTAAGGTGCTGAATCCACTGGTGAAAACCGCAATGTCCTATCTTTAACCGTTTAGGAGATCGAGAAAAATGGAGAATAATAGATTTTTAAAAATGTGATATATAAATATTTTATTCGTTTGTACCTTTATCAACTCTTCAGAGTAGACCTATAAAACTTATTTTATGTAAAATGAAGTGCTGAATCCACTGGTGGAAACCACAATGTCCTATCTTTAACCATTTAGGAGATCGACTAAAATGGAGAATGAAAGATATTTAAAAATGTGATGCATAAACATTTTATTCGTTTTTACCTTTATCAACTCTTTAGAGTAGACTTATAGGACTTATTTTATGTAATATGAGGTGCTGAATCCACTGGTGAAAACCGCAAAGTTCTATCTTAAACCGTTTAGGAGATCGAGTAAAATAGAGAATAATAGATATTTAAAAATGTGATATATAAACATTTTATTCGTTTGTACCTTTACCAACTCTTGAGAGTAGACTTTTAGTATTTATTTTATGTAAAATGAGGTGCTGAATCCACTAATGAAAACCGCAATGTCCTATTTTTAACCGTTTAGGAGATCGAGTAAAATGGAGAATAATAGATATTTAAAAATGTGATATATAAACAAATTATTCGTTTGTACCTTTATCAACTCTTTAGAGTAGACTTATAGAACAGATTTTAGGTAAAATGAGGTGCTGAATCCACTGGTGAAAACCGCAATGTCCTATCTTTAACTGTTTAGGAGATCGAGTAAAATGGAGAATAATAGGTATTTAAAAATGTGATATATAACCATTTTATTCGTTTGTACCTTTATCAACTCTTTAGAGTAGACTTATAGGACTAAATTTATGTAAAATGAGGTGCTGAATCCACTGGTGAAAACCGCAATGTCCTATCTTTAACCGTTTAGGTCATCGAGTAAAATGGAGAATAATAGATATTTAAAAATGTGATATATAACCATTTCATTCGTTTGTACCTTTATCAACTATTTAGAGTAGACTTATAGGACTAAATTTATGTAAAATGAGGTGCTGAATCCACTGGTGAGAACCGCAATGTCCTATCTTTAACTGTTTAGGAGATCGAGTAAAATGGAGAATAATAGATATTTAAAAAGGTGATATATAAACATTGTATTCGTTTGTACCTTTATCAACTCTTTAGAGTAGACTTATAAGACTTATTTTATGTAAAATAAGGTGCTGAATTCACTGGTGAAAATCGCAATGTCCTATCTTTGACCGTTTAGGTGATCGAGTAAAATGGAGAATAATAGGTATTTAAAAATGTGATATATAACCATTTTATTCGTTTGTACCTTTATCAACTCTTTAGAGTAGACTTATAGGAATTATTTTATGTAAAATGAGGTGCTGAATCCACTGGTGAAAACCGCAATGTCCTATCTTTAACTGTTTAGGAGATAGAGTGAAATGGAGAATAATCGATATTTAAAAATGTGATATATTAACATTTTTTCCGTTTGTACCTTTATCAACTCGTTAGAGTAGACTTATAAGACTTATTTCATGTAAAATAAGGTGCTGAATCCACTGGTGAAAACCGCAATGTCCTATCTTTAACTGTTTAGGAGATCGAGTAAAATGGAGAATAATAGATATTTAAAAATGTGATATATAAACATTTTATTCGTTTGTACCTTTATCAACTTTTAAGAGTAGACTTATAGGACTTATTTTATGTAAAATAAGGTGCTGAATCCACTGGTGAAAACCACAATGTCCGATCTTTATCTGTTTAGGAGATCGAGTAAAATGGAGAATAATAGATATTTAAAAATGTGATATATTAACATTTTATTCGTGTGTACCTTTATCAACTCTTTAGAGTAGACTTATAAGACTTATTTTATGTAAAATAAGGTGCTGAATCCACTGGTGAAAACCGCAATGTCCTATCTTTGACCGTTTAGGTGATCGAGTAAAATGGAGAATAATAGGTATTTAAAAATGTGATATATATCCATTTTATTCGTTTGTACCTTTATCAACTTTTGAGAGTAGACTTATAAGACTCATTTTATGTAAAATGAGGTGCTGAATCTACTGGTGAAAACCGCAATGTCCTATCTTTTACTGTTTAGGAGATCGAGTGAAATGGAGAATAATAGATATTTAAAAAGGTGATATATAAACATTGTATTCGTTTGTACCTTTATCAACTCTTTAGAGTAGACTTATAAGACTTATTTTATGTAAAATAAGGTGCTGAATCCACTGGTGAAAACCGCAATGTCCTTTCTTTCACCGTTTAGGTAATCGAGTAAAATGGAGAATAATAGGTATTTAAAAATGTGATATATAAACATTTTATTCGGTTGTACCTTTATCAACTTTTGAGAGTAGACTTATAGGACTTATTTAATGTAAAATAAGGTGCTGAATCCACTGGTGAAAACCGCAATGTCCTATCTTTAACTGTTTAGGAGATCGAGTAAAATGGAGAATAGTAGATATTTAAAAAGGTGATATATAAACATTTTATCCGTTTGTACCTTTATCAACTCTTTAGAGTAGACTTATAGGACTAAATTTATGTAAAATGAGGTGCTGAATCCACTGGTGAAAACCGCAATGTCCTATCTTTAACCGTTTAGGACATCGAGTAAAATGGAGAATAATAGATATTTAAAAATGTGATATATAAACATTTTATTCGTTTGTACCTTTATCAACTCTTTAGAGTAGACTTATAGGACTTAGTTTAAGTAAAATGAGGTGCTGAATCCACTGGTGAAAACCGCAATGTCCTATCTTTAACCGTTTAGGACATCGAGTAAAATGGAGAATAATAGATATTTAAAAATGTGATATATAAACATTTTATTCGGTTGAACCTTTATCAACTTTTGAGAGTAGACTTATAGAACTTATTTTATGTTAAATGAGGTGCTGAATCCACTGGTGAAAACCGCAATGTCCTATCTTTAACCGTTTAGGAGATAGAGTGAAATGGAGAATAATAGATATTTAAAAATGTGATATATAAACATTTTATTCGGTTGTACCTTTATCAACTTTTGAGAGTAGACTTATAGAACTTATTTTATGTTAAATGAGGTGCTGAATCCACTAGTGAAAACCGCAATGTCCTATCTTTAACCGTTTAGGAGATAGAGTGAAATGGAGAATAATAGATATTTAAAAATGTGATATATTAACCTTTTTTCCGTTTGTACCTTTATGAGCTCGTTAGAGAAGACTTATAAGACTTATTTTATGTAAAATGAGGTGCTGAATCCACTGGTAAAAACCGCAATGTCCTATCTTTAACCGTTTAGGAGATCGAGTAAAATGGAGAATAATAGATATTTAAAAATGTGATATATTAACATTTTTTTCGTTTGTACCCTTATCAACTTTTAGAGTAGGCTTATAAGACTTATTTTATGTAAAATGAGGTGCTGAATCCACTGGTGAAAACCGCAATGTCCTATCTTTAACCGTTTAGGACATCGAGTAAAATGGAGAATATTAGATATTTAAAAATGTGATATATAAACCTTTTATTCGTTTGTACCTTTATCAACTTTTGAGAGTAGACTTATAAGACTTATTTTATGTAAAATGAGGTGCTGAATCCACTGGTGAAAACCGCAATGTCCTATCTTTAACCGTTTAGGACATCGAGTAAAATGGAGAATATTAGATATTTAAAAATGTGATATATAAACATTTTTTTCGTTTGTACCTTTATCAACTCTTTAGAAGTAGACTTATAGGACTTATTTTATGTAAAATAAGGTGCTGAATCCACTGGTGAAAACCGCAAAGTCCTATCTTTAACCGTTTAGGAGATAGAGTGAAATGGATAATAATAGATATTTAAAAAGGTGATATATAAACATTTTATTCGTTTGTACCTTTATCAACTTTTGAGAGTAGACTTATAGAACTTATTTTATGTAAAATGAGGTGCTGAATCCACTGGTGAAAACCGCAATGTCCTATCTTTAACCGTTTAGGACATCGAGTAAAATGGAGAATAATAGATATTTAAAAATGTGATATTTAAACATTTTATTCGTTTGTACCTTTATCAACTTTTGAGAGTAGACTTATAGAACTTATTTTATGTAAAATGAGGTGCTGAATCCACTGGTGAAAACCGCAATGTCCAATCTTTACCGTTTAGGCGATAGAGTGAAATGGAGAATAATACATATTTAAAAATGTGATATATAAACATTTTATTCGGTTGTACCTTTGTCAACTTTTGAGAGTAGACTTATAGAACTTATTTTATGTTAAATGAGGTGCTGAATCCACTGGTGAACACCGCAATGTCCTATCTTTAACCGTTTAGGAGATAGAGTGAAATGGAGAATAATAGATATTTAAAAATGTGATATATTAACCTTTTTTTCGTTTGTACCTTTATCAGCTCGTTAGAGAAGACTTATAAGACTTATTTTATGTAAAATGAGGTGCTGAATCCACTGGTAAAAACCGCAATGTCCTATCTTTAACCGTTTAGGAGATCGAGTAAAATGGAGAATAATAGATATTTAAAAATGTGATATATTAACATTTTTTTCGTTTGTACCCTTATCAACTCTTTAGAGTAGGCTTATAAGACTTATTTTATGTAAAATGAGGTGCTGAATCCACTGGTGAAAACCACAATGTCCTATCTTTAACCGTTTAGGACATCGAGTAAAATGGAGAATATTAGATATTTAAAAATGTGATATATAAACCTTTTATTCGTTTGTACCTTTATCAACTTTTGAGAGTAGACTTATAAGACTTATTTTATGTAAAATGAGGTGCTGAATCCACTGGTGAAAACCGCAATGTCCTATCTTTAACCGTTTAGGACATCGAGTAAAATGGAGAATATTAGATATTTAAAAATGTGATATATAAACATTTTTTTCGTTTGTACCTTTATCAACTCTTTAGAGTAGACTTATAGGACTTATTTTATGTAAAATAAGGTGCTGAATCCACTGGTGAAAACCGCAATGTCCTATCTTTAACCGTTTAGGACATCGAGTAAAATGGAGAATATTAGATATTTAAAAATGTGATATATAAACCTTTTATTCGTTAGTACCATTATCAACTTTTGAGAGTAGACTTATAAGACTTAGTTTATGTAAAATGAGGTGCTGAATCCACTGGTGAAAACCGCAATGTCCTATCTTTAACCGTTTAGGAGATAGAGTGAAATGGATAATAATAGATATTTAAAAAGGTGATATATAAACATTTTATTCGTTTGTACCCTTATCAACTTTTGAGAGTAGACTTATAGAACTTATTTTATGTAAAATGAGGTGCTGAATCCACTGGTGAAAACCGCAATGTCCTATCTTTAACCGTTGAGGACATCGAGTAAAATGGAGAATAATAGATATTTAAAAATGTGATATATAAACATTTTATTCGGTTGTACCTTTATCAACTTTTGAGAGTAGACTTATAGAACTTATTTTATGTTAAATGAGGTGCTGAATCCACTGGTGAAAACCGCAATGTCCTATCTTTAACCGTTTAGGACATCGAGTAAAATGGAGAATAATAGATATTTAAAAATGTGATATATAAACATTTTATTCGGTTGTACCTTTATCAACTTTTGAGAGTAGACTTATAAGACTTATTTTATGTAAAATAAGGTGCTGAATCCACTGGTGAAAACCGCAATGTCCTATCTTTCACCGTTTAGGTAATCGAGTAAAATGGAGAATAATAGGTATTTAAAAATGTGATATATAAACATTTTATTCGGTTGTACCTTTATCAACTTTTGAGAGTAGACTTATAGGACTTATTTAATGTAAAATAAGGTGCTGAATCCACTGGTGAAAACCGCAATGTCCTATCTTTAACTGTTTAGGAGATCGAGTAAAATGGAGAATAGTAGATATTCAAAAAGGTGATATATAAACATTTTATCCGTTTGTACCTTTATCAACTCTTTAGAGTAGACTTATAGGACTAAATTTATGTAAAATGAGGTGCTGAATCCACTGGTGAAAACCGCAATGTCCTATCTTTAACCGTTTAGGACATCGAGTAAAATGGAGAATAATAGATATTTAAAAATGTGATATATAAACATTTTATTCGGTTGTACCTTTATCAACTTTTGAGAGTAGACTTATAGGACTTATTTAATGTAAAATAAGGTGCTGAATCCACTGGTGAAAACCTCAATGTCCTATCTTTAACCGTTTAGGAGATCGAGTAAAATGGAGAATATTAGATATTTAAAAATGTGATATAAAAACCTTTTATTCATTTGTACCTTTATCAACTATTGAGAGTAGACTTATAAGACTTATTTTATGTAAAATGAGGTGCTAAATTTACTGGTAAAAACCGCAATGTCCTATCTTTAACCGTTTAGGACATCGAGTAAAATGGAGAATTTTAGATATTTAAAAATGTGATATATAAACCTTTTATTCGTTTGTACCTTTATCAACTATTGAGAGTAGACTTATAAGACTTATTTTATGTAAATTGAGGTGCAGAATCCACTGGTGAAAACCGCAATGTCCTATCTTTAACCGTTAAGGACATCGAGTAAAATGGAGAATATTAGATATTTAAAAATGTGATATATAAACCTTTTATTCGTTTGTACCTTCATCAACTATTGAGAGTAGACTTATAAGACTTATTTCATGTAAAATGAGGTGCTGAATCCACTGGTGAAAACCGCAATGTCCTATCTTTAACCGTTTAGGACATCGAGTAAAATGGAGAATATTAGATATTTAAAAATGTGATATATAAACCTTTTATTCGCTTGTACCTTTATCAACTTTTGATAGTAGACTTATACGACTTATTTTATGTAAAATGAGGTGCTGAATCCACTGGTGAAAACCGCAATGTCCTATCTTTGACCGTTTAGGTGATCGAGTAAAATGGAGAATAATAGGTATTTAAAAATGTGATATATAACCATTTTATCCGTTTGTACCATAATCAACTCTTTAGAGTAGACTCATAGGACTAAATTTATGTAAAATGAGGTGCTGAATCCACTGGTGAAAACCGCAATGTCCTATCTTTGACCGTTTAGGTGATCGAGTAAAATGGAGAATAATAGATATTTAAAAATGTGATATATAAACATTTTATTCGTTTGTACCTTTATCAACTCTTTAGAGTAGACTTATAGGACTTAGTTTAAGTAAAATGAGGTGCTGAATCCACTGGTGAAAACCGCAATGTCCTATCTTAAACCATTTAGGAGATCGAGTAAAATGAAGAATAATAGATATTTAAATATGTGATATATAAAATTTTATTTCGTTTGTACCTTTATCAACTCTTTAGAGTAGACGTATGGGACTTATTTTATGTAAAATGAGGTGCCGAATCCACTGGTGAAAACCGCAATGTCCTATTTTTAACCGATTAAGAGAAAGAGTAAAATGGAGAATAATATATATTTAAAAATGTGATATATAACCATTTTATTCGTTTGTACCTTTATCAACTCTTTAGAGTAGACTTATAGGACTAAATTTATGTAAAATAAGGTGCTGAATCCAGTAGTGAAAACCGCAATGTCCTATCTTTAACTGTTTAGAAGATCGAGTAAAATATAGAATAATAGATATTTAAAAATGTGATATATAAACATTTTATTCGTTTGTACCTTTATCAACTCTTTAGAGTAGTTTTATAGAACTAATTTTATGTAAAATAAGGTGCTGAATCCACTGGTGAAAACCGCAATGTCCTATCTTTGACCGTTTAGGTGATCGAGTAAAATGGAGAATAATAGGTATTTAAAAATGTGATATATAACCATTTTAACCGTTTGTACCATAATCAACTCTTTAGAGTAGACTTATAGGACTAAATTTTTGTAAAATGAGGTGCTGAATCCACTTTTGAAAACCGCAATGTCCTATCTTTGACCGTTTAGGTGATCGAGTAAAATGGAGAATAATAGATATTTAAAAATGTGATATATTAACATTTTATTCGTTTGTACCTTTATCAACTCTTTAGAGTAGACTTATAGGTTTTAGTTTAAGTAAAATGAGGTGCTGAATCCACTGGTGAAAACCGCAATGTCCTATCTTTGACCGTTTAGGTGATCGAGTAAAATGGAGAATAATAGGTATTTAAAAATGTGATATATAACCATTTTATCCGTTTGTACTATAATCAACTCTTTAGAGTAGACTTATAGGACTAAATTTATGTAAAATGAGGTGCTGAATCCACTGGTGAAAACCGCAATGTCCTATCTTTGACCGTTTAGGTGATCGAGTAAAATGGAGAATAATAGATATTTAAAAATGTGATATATAAACATTTTATTCGTTTGTACCTTTAACAACTCTTTAGAATAGACTTATAGGACTTAGTTTAAGTAAAATGAGGTGCTGAATCCACTGGTGAAAACCGCAATGTCCTATCTTTAACCGTTTAGGACATCGAGTAAAATGGAGAATAATAGATATTTAAAAATGTGATATATAAACATTTTATTCGGTTGAACCTTTATCAACTTTTGAGAGTAGACTTATAGAACTTATTTTATGTTAAATGAGGTGCTGAATCCACTGGTGAAAACCGCAATGTCCTATCTTTAACCGTTTAGGAGATAGAGTGAAATGGAGAATAATAGATATTTAAAAATGTGATATATAAACATTTTATTCGGTTGTACCTTTATCAACTTTTGAGAGTAGACTTATAGAACTTATTTTATGTTAAATGAGGTGCTGAATCCACTGGTGAAAACCGCAATGTCCTATCTTTAACCGTTTAGGAGATAGAGTGAAATGGAGAATAATAGATATTTAAAAATGTGATATATTAACCTTTTTTTCGTTTGTACCTTTATCAGCTCGTTAGAGAAGACTTATAAGACTTATTTTATGTAAAATGAGGTGCTGAATCCACTGGTAAAAACCGCAATGTCCTATCTTTAACCGTTTAGGAGATCGAGTAAAATGGAGAATAATAGATATTTAAAAATGTGATATATTAACATTTTTTTCGTTTGTACCCTTATCAACTCTTTAGAGTAGGCTTATAAGACTTATTTTATGTAAAATGAGGTGCTGAATCCACTGGTGAAAACCGCAATGTCCTATCTTTAACCGTTTAGGACATCGAGTAAAATGGAGAATATTAGATATTTAAAAATGTGATATATAAACCTTTAATTCGTTTGTACCTTTATCAACTTTTGAGAGTAGACTTATAAGACTTTTTTATGTAAAATGAGGTGCTGAATCCACTGGTGAAAACCGCAATGTCCTATCTTTAACGTTTAGGACATCGAGTAAAATGGAGAATATTAGATATTTAAAAATGTGATATATAAACCTTTTATTCGTTAGTACCATTATCAACTTTTGAGAGTAGACTTATAAGACTTATTTTATGTAAAATGAGGTGCTGAATCCACTGGTGAAAACCGCAATGTCCTATCTTTAACCGTTTAGGACATCGAGTAAAATGGAGAATATTAGATATTTAAAAATGTGATATATAAACATTTTTTTCGTTTGTACCTTTATCAACTCTTTAGAGTAGACTTATAGGACTTATTTTATGTAAAATAAGGTGCTGAATCCACTGGTGAAAACCGCAATGTCCTATCTTTAACCGTTTAGGACATCGAGTAAAATGAAGAATTTTAGATATTTAAAAATGTGATATATAAACCTTTTATTCGTTAGTACCATTATCAACTTTTGAGAGTAGACTTATAAGACTTAGTTTATGTAAAATGAGGTGCTGAATCCACTGGTGAAAACCGCAATGTCCTATCTTTAACCGTTTAGGAGATAGAGTGAAATGGATAATAATAGATATTTAAAAAGGTGATATATAAACATTTTATTCGTTTGTACCTTTATCAACTTTTGAGAGTAGACTTATAGAACTTATTTTATGTAAAATGAGGTGCTGAATCCACTGGTGAAAACCGCAATGTCCTATCTTTAACCGTTTAGGACATCGAGTAAAATGGAGAATAATAGATATTTAAAAATGTGATATATAATCATTTTATTCGGTTGTACCTTAATCAACTTTTGAGAGTAGACTTATAGAACTTATTTTATGTTAAATGAGGTGCTGAATCCACTGGTGAAAACCGCAATGTCCTATCTTTAACCGTTTAGGACATCGAGTAAAATGGAGAATAATAGATATTTAAAAATGTGATATATAAACATTTTATTCGGTTGTACCTTTATCAACTTTTGAGAGTAGACTTATAAGACTTATTTTATGTAAAATAAGGTGCTGAATCCACTGGTGAAAACCGCAATGTCCTATCTTTCACCGTTTAGGTAATCGAGTAAAATGGAGAATAATAGGTATTTAAAAATGTGATATATAAACATTTTATTCGGTTGTACCTTTATCAACTTTTGAGAGTAGACTTATAGGACTTATTTAATGTAAAATAAGGTGCTGAATCCACTGGTGAAAACCGCAATGTCTTATCTTTAACTGTTTAGGAGATCGAGTAAAATGGAGTATAGTAGATATTTAAAAAGGTGATATATAAACATTTTATACGTTTGTACCTTTATCAACTCTTTAGAGTAGACTTATAGGACTAAATTTATGTAAAATGAGGTGCTGAATCCACTGGTGAAAACCGCAATGTCCTATCTTTAACCGTTTAGGACATCGAGTAAAATGGAGAATAATAGATATTTAAAAATGTGATATATAAACATTTTATTCGGTTGTACCTTTATCAACTTTTGAGAGTAGACTTATAGGACTTATTTAATGTAAAATAAGGTGCTGAATAAACTGGTGAAAACCGCAATGTCCTATCTTTAACCGTTTAGGAGATCGAGTAAAATGGAGAATATTAGATATTTAAAAATGTGATATAAAAACCTTTTATTCATTTGTACCTTTATCAACTATTGAGAGTAGACTTATAAGACTTATTTTATGTATAATGAGGTGCTAAATTTACTGGTAAAAACCGCAATGTCCTATCTTTAACCGTTTAGGACATCGAGTAAAATGGAGAATATTAGATATTTAAAAATGTGATATATAAACCTTTTATTCGTTTGTACCTTTATCAACTATTGAGAGTAGACTTATAAGACTTATTTTATGTAAATTGAGGTGCAGAATCCACTGGTGAAAACCGCAATGTCCTATCTTTAACCTTTTAGGACATCGAGTAAAATGGAGAATATTAGATATTTAAAAATGTGATATATAAACCTTTTATTCGTTTGTAATTTCATCAACTATTGAGAGTAGACTTATAAGACTTATTTTATGTAAAATGAGGTGCTGAATCCACTGGTGAAAACCGCAATGTCCTATCTTTAACCGTTTAGGACATCGAGTAAAATGGAGAATATTAGATATTTAAAAATGTGATATATAAACATTTTTTTCGTTTGTACCTTTATCAACTCTTTAGAGTAGACTTATAGGACTTATTTTATGTAAAATAAGGTGCTGAATCCACTGGTGAAAACCGCAATGTCCTACCTTTAACCGTTTAGGAGTTCGAGTAAAATGGAAAATAATAGATATTTAAAAATGTGATATTTAAACATTTTATTCGTTTGTACCTTTATCAACTCTTGAGAGTAGACTTATAGGACTAAATTTATGTAAAATGAGGTTCTGAATCCACTGGTGAAAACCGCAATGTCCTATCTTTGACCGTTTAGGTGATCGAGTAAAATGGAGAATAATAAATATTTAAAAATGTGATATATAAACCTTTTATTCGTTTGTACCTTTATCAACTTTTGATAGTAGACTTATAAGACTTATTTTATGTAAAATGAGGTGCTGAATTCACTGGTAAAAACCGCAATGTCCTATCTCTAACCGTTTAGGAGATCGAGTAAAATGGAAAATAATAGATATTTAAAAATGTGATATTTAAACATTTTATTCGTTTGTACCTTTATCAACTCTTGAGAGTAGACTTATAGGACTAAATTTATGTAAAATGAGGTGCTGAATCCACTGGTGAAAACCGCAATGTCCTATCTTTGACCGTTTAGGTGATCGAGTAAAATGGAGAATAATAAATATTTAAATATGTGATATAAAAACCATTTATTCGTTGGTACCTTTATCAACTATTGAGAGTAGACTTATAAGACTTATTTTATGTAAAATGAGGTGCTGAATCCACTGGTAAAAATCGCAATGTCCTATCTTTAACCGTTTAGGACATCAAGTAAAATGGAGAATATTAGATATTTAAAAATGTGATATATAACCATTTTATTCGTTTGTACGTTTATCAACTCTTGAGAGTAGACTTATGGGACTTATATTATGTAAAATGAGGTGCTGAATCCACTGATGAAAACCGCAATGTCCTATCTTAAACCATTTTGAAGATCGAGTAAAATGAAGAATAATAGATATTTAAAAATGTGATATATAAAATTTTATTTCGTTTGTACCTTTATCAACTCTTTAGAGTAGACTTATAGGACTAAATTTATGTAAAATGAGGTGCTGAATCCACTAGTGAAAACCGCAATGTCCTATCTTTAACTGTTTAGAAGATCGAGTAAAATATAGAATAATAGATATTTAAAAATGTGATATATAAACATTTTATTTGTTTGTACCTTTATCAACTCTTTAGAGTAGTCTTATAGAACTAATTTTATGTAAAATAAGGTGCTGAATCCGCTGGTGAAAACCGCAATGTCCTATCTTTGACCGTTTAGGTGATCGAGTAAAATGGAGAATAATAGGTATTTAAAAATGTGATATATAACCATTTTATCGGTTTGTACCATAATCAACTCTTTAGAGTAGACTTATAGGACTAAATTTATGTAAAATGAGGTGCTGAATCCACTGGTGAATACCGCAATGTCCTATCTTTGACCGTTTAGGTGATTGAGTAAAATGGAGAATAATAGATATTTAAAAATGTGATATATAAACATTTTATTCGTTTGTACCTTTATCAACTCTTTAGAGTAGACTTATAGGACTTAGTTTAAGTAAAATAAGGTGCTGAATCCACTGGTGAAAACCGCAATGTCCTATCTTTGACCGTTTAGGTGATCGAGTAAAATGGGGAATAATAGGTATTTAAAAATGTGATATATAACCATTTTATCCGTTTGTACCATAATCAACTCTTTAGAGTAGACTCATAGGACTAAATTTATGTAAAATGAGGTGCTGAATCCACTGGTGAAAACCGCAATGTCCTATCTTTGACCGTTTAGGTGATCGAGTAAAATGGAGAATAATAGATATTTAAAAATGTGATATATAAACATTTTATTCGTTTGTACCTTTATCAACTCTCTAGAGTAGACTTATAGGACTTAGTTTAAGTAAAATGAGGTGCTGAATCCACTGGTGAAAACCGCAATGTCCTATCTTAAACCATTTAGGAGATCGAGTAAAATGAAGAATAATAGATATTTAAAAATGAGATATATAAAATTTTATTTCGTTTGTACCTTTATCAACTCTTTAGAGTAGACGTATGGGACTTATTTTATGTAAAATGAGGTGCCGAATCCACTGGTGAAAACCGCAATGTCCTATTTTTAACCGATTAAGAGAAAGAGTAAAATGGAGAATAATATATATTTAAAAATGTGATATATAACCATTTTATTCGTTTGTACCTTTATTAACTCTTTAGAGTAGACTTATAGGACTAAATTTATGTAAAATGAGGTGCTGAATCCACTAGTGAAAACCGCAATGTCCTATCTTTAACTGTTTAGAAGATCGAGTAAAATATAGAATAATAGATATTTAAAAATGTGATATATAAACATTTTATTCGTTTGTACCTTTATCAACTCTTTAGAGTAGTTTTATAGAACTAATTTTATGTAAAATAAGGTGCTGAATCCACTGGTGAAAACCGCAATGTCCTATCTTTGACCGTTTAGGTGATCGAGTAAAATGGAGAATAATAGGTATTTAAAAATGTGATATATAACCATTTTAACCGTTTGTACCATAATCAACTCTTTAGAGTAGACTTATAGGACTAAATTTTTGTAAAATGAGGTGCTGAATCCACTTTTGAAAACCGCAATGTCCTATCTTTGACCGTTTAGGTGATCGAGTAAAATGGAGAATAATAGATATTTAAAAATGTGATATATAAACATTTTATTCGTTTGTACCTTTATCAACTCTTTAGAGTAGACTTATAGGTTATAGTTTAAGTAAAATGAGGTGCTGAATCCACTGGTGAAAACCGCAATGTCCTATCTTTGACCGTTTAGGTGATCGAGTAAAAAGGAGAATAATAGGTATTTAAAAATGTGATATATAACCATTTTATCCGTTTGTACCATAATCAACTCTTTAGAGTAGACTTATAGGACTAAATTTATGTAAAATGAGGTGCTGAATCCACTGGTGAAAACCGCAATGTCCTATATTTGACCGTTTAGGTGATCGAGTAAAATGGAGAATAATAGATATTTAAAAATGTGATATATAAACATTTTATTCGTTTGTACCTTTATCAACTCTTTAGAGTAGACTTATAGGACTTAGTTTAAGTAAAATGAGGTGCTGAATCCACTGGTGAAAACCGCAATGTCCTATCTTTAACCGTTTAGGACATCGAGTAAAATGGAGAATATTAGATATTTAAAAATGTGATATATAAACATTTTTTTCGTTTGTACCTTTATCAACTCTTTAGAAGTAGACTTATAGGACTTATTTTATGTAAAATAAGGTGCTGAATCCACTGGTGAAAACCGCAATGTCCTATCTTAAACCGATTAGGACATCGAGTAAAATGGAGAATATTAGATATTTAAAAATGTGATATATAAACCTTTTATTCGTTAGTACCATTATCAACTTTTGAGAGTAGACTTATAAGACTTAGTTTATGTAAAATGAGGTGCTGAATCACTGGTGAAAACCGCAATGTCCTATCTTTAACCGTTTAGGAGATAGAGTGAAATGGATAATAATAGATATTTAAAATGGTGATATATAAACATTTTATTCGTTTGTACCTTTATCAACTTTTGAGAATAGACTTATAGAACTTATTTTATGTAAAATGAGGTGCTGAATCCACTGGTGAAAACCGCAATGTCCTATCTTTAACCGTTTAGGACATCGAGTAAAATGGAGAATAATAGATATTTAAAAATGTGATATATAAACATTTTATTCGTTTGTACCTTTATCAACTTTTGAGAGTAGACTTATAGAACTTATTTTATGTAAAATGAGGTGCTGAATCCACTGGTGAAAACCGCAATGTCCAATCTTTAACCGTTTAGGAGATAGAGTGAAATGGAGAATAATAGATATTTAAAAATGTGATATATAAACATTTTATTCGGTTGTACCTTTATCAACTTTTGAGAGTAGACTTATAGAACTTATTTTATGTTAAATGAGGTGCTGAATCCACTGGTGAAAACCGCAATGTCCTATCTTTAACCGTTTAGGAGATAGAGTGAAATGGAGAATAATAGATATTTAAAAATGTGATATATTAACCTTTTTTTCGTTTGTACCTTTATCAGCTCGTTAGAGAAGACTTATAAGACTTATTTTATGTAAAATGAGGTGCTGAATCCACTGGTAAAAACCGCAATGTCCTATCTTTAACCGTTTAGGAGATCGAGTAAAATGGAGAATAATAGATATTTAAAAATGTGATATATAAACCTTTTATTCGTTTGTACCTTTATCAACTTTTGAGAGTAGACTTATAGAACTTATTTTATGTTAAATGAGGTGCTGAATCCACTGGTGAAAACCGCAATGTCCTATCTTTAACCGTTTAGGAGATAGAGTGAAATGGAGAATAATAGATATTTAAAAATGTGATATATTAACCTTTTTTTCGTTTGTACCTTTATCAGCTCGTTAGAGAAGACTTATAAGACTTATTTTATGTAAAATGAGGTGCTGAATCCACTGGTAAAAACCGCAATGTCCTATCTTTAACCGTTTAGGAGATCGAGTAAAATGGAGAATAATAGATATTTAAAAATGTGATATATAAACCTTTTATTCGTTTGTACCTTTATCAACTTTTGAGAGTAGACTTATAGAACTTATTTTATGTTAAATGAGGTGCTGAATCCACTGGTGAAAACCGCAATGTCCTATCTTTAACCGTTTAGGAGATAGAGTGAAATGGAGAATAATAGATATTTAAAAATGTGATATATTAACCTTTTTTTCGTTTGTACCTTTATCAGCTCGTTAGAGAAGACTTATAAGACTTATTTTATGTAAAATGAGGTGCTGAATCCACTGGTAAAAACCGCAATGTCCTATCTTTAACCGTTTAGGAGATCGAGTAAAATGGAGAATAATAGATATTTAAAAATGTGATATATAAACATTTTATTCGGTTGTACCTTTATCAACTTTTGAGAGTAGACTTATAGAACTTATTTTATGTTAAATGAGGTGCTGAATCCACTGGTGAAAACCGCAATGTCCTATCTTTAACCGTTTAGGAGATAGAGTGAAATGGAGAATAATAGATATTTAAAAATGTGATATATTAACCTTTTTTTCGTTTGTACCTTTATCAGCTCGTTAGAGAAGACTTATAAGACTTATTTTATGTAAAATGAGGTGCTGAATCCACTGGTAAAAACCGCAATGTCCTATCTTTAACCGTTTAGGAGATCGAGTAAAATGGAGAATAATAGATATTTAAAAATGTGATATATAAACCTTTTATTCGTTTGTACCTTTATCAACTTTTGAGAGTAGACTTATAGAACTTTTTTTATGTAAAATGAGGTGCTGAATCCACTGGTGAAAACCGCAATGTCCAATCTTTAACCGTTTAGGAGATAGAGTGAAATGGAGAATAATAGATATTTAAAAATGTGATATATAAACATTTTATTCGGTTGTACCTTTATCAACTTTTGAGAGTAGACTTATAGAACTTATTTTATGTTAAATGAGGTGCTGAATCCACTGGTGAAAACCGCAATGTCCTATCTTTAACCGTTTAGGAGATAGAGTGAAATGGAGAATAATAGATATTTAAAAATGTGATATATTAACCTTTTTTTCGTTTGTACCTTTATCAGCTCGTTAGAGAAGACTTATAAGACTTATTTTATGTAAAATGAGGTGCTGAATCCACTGGTAAAAACCGCAATGTCCTATCTTTAACCGTTTAGGAGATCGAGTAAAATGGAGAATAATAGATATTTAAAAATGTGATATATAAACCTTTTATTCGTTTGTACCTTTATCAACTTTTGAGAGTAGACTTATAAGACTTATTTTATGTAAAATGAGGTGCTGAATCCACTGGTGAAAACCGCAATGTCCTATCTTTAACCGTTTAGGACATCGAGTAAAATGGAGAATATTAGATATTTAAAAATGTGATATATAAACATTTTTTTCGTTTGTACCTTTATCAACTCTTTAGAGTAGACTTATAGGACTTATTTTATGTAAAATAAGGTGCTGAATCCACTGGTGAAAACCGCAATGTCCTATCTTTAACCGTTTAGGACATCGAGTAAAATGGAGAATATTAGATATTTAAAAATGTGATATATAAACCATTTATTCGTTTGTAACATTATCAACTCTTTAGAGTAGACTTATAGGAATTATTTTATGTAAAATGAGGTGCTAAATCCACTGGTGAAAACCGCAATGTCCTATCTTTAACCGTTTAGGAGATTGAGTGAAATGGAGAATAATAGATATTTAAAGAGATGATATATAAACATTTTATTCGTTTGTACCTTTATCAACTTTTGAGAGTAGACTTATAGAACTTATTTTATGTAAAATGAGGTGCTGAATCCACTGGTGAAAACCGCAATGTCCTATCTTTGACCGTTTAGGTGATCGAGTAAAATGGAGAATAATAGATATTTAAAAATGTGATATATAAACATTTTATTCGGTTGTACCTTTATCAACTTTTGAGAGTAGACTTATAGGACTTATTTTATGTAAAATGAGGTGCTGAATCCACTGGTAAAAACCGCAATGTCCTATCTTTAACCGTTTAGGAGATCGAGTAAAATGGAGAATAATAGATATTTAAAAATGTGAAATATTAACATTTTATTCGTGTGTACCTTTATCAACTCTTTAGAGTAGACTTATAAGACTTATTTTATGTAAAATAAGGTGCTGAATCCACTGGTGAAAACCGCAATGTCCTATCTTTGACCGTTTAGGTGATCGAGTAAAATGGAGAATAATAGGTATTTAAAAATGTGATATATATCCATTTTATTCGTTTGTACCTTTATCAACTTTTGAGAGTAGACTTATAAGACTCATTTTATGTAAAATGAGGTGCTGAATCTACTGGTGAAAACCGCAATGTCCTATCTTTAACCGTTTAGGAGATCGAGTAAAATGGAGAATATTAGATATTTAAAAATGTGATATATAAACATTTTATTCGATTGTACCTTTATCAACTTTTGAGAGTAGACTTATAGGACTAAATTTATGTAAAATGAGGTGCTGAATCCACTGGTGAGAACCGCAATGTCCTGTCTTTAACTGTTTAGGAGATCGAGTGAAATGGAGAATAATAGATATTTAAAAAGGTGATATATAAACATTGTATTCGTTTGTACCTTTATCAACTCTTTAGAGTAGACTTATAAGACTTATTTTATGTAAAATAAGGTGCTGAATCCACTGGTGAAAACCGCAATGTCCTATCTTTCACCGTTTAGGTAATCGAGTAAAATGGAGAATAATAGGTATTTAAAAATGTGATATATAAACATTTTATTCGGTTGTACCTTTATCAACTTTTGAGAGTAGACTTATAGGACTTCATTAATGTAAAATAAGGTGCTGAATCCACTGGTGAAAACCGCAATGTCCTATCTTTAACTGTTTAGGAGATCGAGTAAAATGGAGAATAGTAGATATTTAAAAAGGTGATATATAAACATTTTATTCGTTTGTACCTTTATCAACTCTTTAGAGTAGACTTATAGGACTAAATTTATGTAAAATGAGGTGCTGAATCCACTGGTGAAAACCGCAATGTCCTATCTTTAACCGTTTAGGACATCGAGTAAAATGGAGAATAATAGATATTTAAAAATGTGATATATAAACATTTTATTCGGTTGTACCTTTATCAACTTTTGAGAGTAGATTAATAGGACTTATTTAATGTAAAATAAGGTGCTGAATCCACTGGTGAAAACCGCAATGTCCTATCTTTAACTGTTTAGGAGATCGAGTAAAATGGAGAATAGTAGATATTTAAAAAGGTGATATATAAACCTTTTATTCGTTTGTACCTTTATCAACTATTGAGAGTAGACTTATAAGACTTATTTTATGTAAAATGAGGTGCTAAATTTACTGGTAAAAACCGCAATGTCCTACCTTTAACCGTTAAGGAAATCGAGTAAAATGGAAAATAATAGATATTTAAAAATGTGATATATAAATGTTTTATTCGGTTGTACCTTTATCAACTTTTGAGAGTAGACTTATAGGACTAAATTTATGTAAAATGAGGTGCTGAATCCACTGGTGAAAACCGCAATGTCCTATCTTTGACCGTTTAGGTGATCGAGTAAAATGGAGAATAATAAATATTTAAATATGTGATATAAAAACCATTTATTCGTTTGTACCTTTATCAACTATTGAGAGTAGACTTATAAGACTTATTTTATGTAAAATGAGGTGCTGAATCCACTGGTAAAAACCGCAATGTCCTATCTTTAACCGTTTAGGACATCGAGTAAAATGGAGAATATTAGATATTTAAAAATGTGATATATAACCATTTTATTCGTTTGTACGTTTATCAACTCTTGAGAGTAGACTTATGGGACTTATATTATGTAAAATGAGGTGCTGAATCCACTGGTGAAAACCGCAATGGCCTATCTTTAACCGTTCTGGACATCGAGTAAAATGGAGAATATTAGATATTTAAAAATGTGATATATAAACCTTTTATTCGTTTGTACCTTTATCAACTTTTGAGAGTAGACTTATAAGACTTATTTTATGTAAAATGAGGTGCTGAATCCACTGGTGAAAACCGCAATGTCCTATCTTTAACCGTTTAGGACATCGAGTAAAATGGAGAATAATAGATATTTAAAAATGTGATATATAAACATTTTATTCGTTTGTACCTTTATCAACTTTTAAGAGTAGACTTATAGGACTTATTTTATGTAAAATAAGGTGCTGAATCGACTGGTTAAAACCACAATGTCCGATCTTTAACCGTTTATTACATCGAGTAAAATGGAGAATAATAGATATTTAAAAATGTGATATATAAACATTTTATTCGGTTGTAACTTTATCAACTTTTGAGAGTAGACTTAAAGGACTTATTTTATGTAAAATAAGGTGCTGAATCCACTGGTGAAAACCGCAATGTCCTATCTTTAACCGTTTAGGACATCGAGTAAAATGGAGAATAATAGATATTTAAAAATGTGATATATAAACATTTTATTCGTTTGTACCTTTATCAACTTTTAAGAGTAGACTTATAGGACTTATTTTATGTAAAATAAGGTGCTGAATCGACTGGTTAAAACCACAATGTCCGATCTTTAACCGTTTATTACATCGAGTAAAATGGAGAATAATAGATATTTAAAAATGTGATATATAAACATTTTATTCGTTTGTACCTTTATCAACTTTTAAGAGTAGACTTATAGGACTTATTTTATGTAAAATGAGGTGCTGAATCCACTGGTGAAAACCGCAATGTCCTATCTTTAACCGTTTAGGACATCGAGTAAAATGGAGAATAATAGATATTTAAAAATGTGATATATAAACATTTTATTCGTTTGTACCTTTATCAACTTTTGAGAGTAGACTTATAAGACTTATTTTATGTAAAATGAGGTGCTGAATCCACTGGTGAAAACCGCAATGTCCTATCTTTAACCGTTTAGGACATCGAGTAAAATGGAGAATAATAGATATTTAAAAATGTGATATATAAACATTTTATTCGGTTGTAACTTTATCAACTTTTGAGAGTAGACTTAAAGGACTTATTTTATGTAAAATAAGGTGCTGAATCCACTGGTGGAAACCGCAATGTCCTATCTTTATCTGTTTAGGAGATCGAGTAAAATGGAGAATAATAGATATTTAAAAATGTGATATATAACCATTTTATGCGTTTGTACCTTTATCAACTCGTTAGAGTAGACTTATAGGAATTATTTTATGTAAAATGAGGTGCTAAATCCACTGGTAAAAACCGCAATGTCCTATCTTTAACCGTTTAGGAGATCGAGTGAAATGGAGAATAATAGATATTTAAAATGGTGATATATAAACATTTTATTCGTTTGTACCTTTATCAACTTTTGAGAGTAGACTTATAGAACTTTTTTTATGTAAAATGAGGTGCTGAATCCACTGGTGAAAACCGCAATGTCCTATCTTTAACCGTTTAGGACATCGAGTAAAATGGAGAATAATAGATATTTAAAAATGTGATATATAAACATTTTATTCGGTTGTACCTTTATCAACTTTTGAGAGTAGACTTATAGGACTTATTTTATGTAAAATAAGGTGCTGAATCCACTGGTGGAAACCGCAATGTCCTATCTTTATCTGTTTAGGAGATCGAGTAAAATGGAGAATAATAGATATTTAAAAATGTGATATATTAACATTTTTTTCGTTTGTACCTTTATCAGCTCGTTAGAGTAGACTTATAAGACTTATTTTATGTAAAATGAGGTGCTGAATCCACTGGTAAAAACCGCAATGTCCTATCTTTAACCGTTTAGGAGATCGAGTAAAATGGAGAATAATAGATATTTAAAAATGTGATATATTAACATTTTTTTCGTTTGTACCCTTATCAACTCTTTAGAGTAGGCTTATAAGACTTATTTTATGAAAAATGAGGTGCTGAATCCACTGGTGAAAACCGCAATGTCCTATCTTTAACCGTTTAGGACATCGAGTAAAATGGAGAATATTAGATATTTAAAAATGTGATATATAAACCTTTTATTCGTTTGTACCTTTATCAACTTTTGAGAGTAGACTTATAAGACTTATTTTATGTAAAATGAGGTGCTGAATCCACTGGTGAAAACCGCAATGTCCTATCTTTAACCGTTTAGGTCATCGAGTAAAATGGAGAATAATAGATATTTAAAAAGGTGATATATAAACATTTTATTCGTTTGTACCTTTATCAACTTTTGAGAGTAGACTTTTAGAACTTATTTTATGTGAAATGAGGTGCTGAATCCACTGGTGAAAACCGCAATGTCCTATCTTTAACCGTTTAGGACATCGAGTAAAATGGAGAATAATAGATATTAAAAAATGTGATATATAAACATTTTATTCGGTTGTACCTTTATCAACTTTTGAGAGTAGACTTATAAGACTTATTTTATGTAAAATAAGGTGCTGAATCCACTGGTGAAAACCGCAATGTCCTATCTTTATCTGTTTAGGAGATCGAGTAAAATGGAGAATAATAGATATTTAAAAAGGTGATATATAAACATTTTATTCGTGTGTACCTTTATCAACTCTTTAGAGTAGACTTATAAGACTTATTTTATGTAAAATAAGGTGCTGAATCCACTGGTGAAAACCGCAATGTCCTATCTTTATCGGTTTAGGAGATCGAGTAAAATGGAAAATAATAGATATTTAAAAATTTATATATAAACATTTTATTCGTTTGTACCTTTATCAACCCTTTAGAGTAGACTTATAGGACTTATTATATGTAAAACGAGGTGCTAAGTCCACTGGTGAATCTTTAACCGTTTAATAGTTCGAGTAAAATGGAGAATAATAGATATTTAAAAATGTGATATATTAACATTTTTTTCGTTTGTACCTTTATCAACTCTTTAGAGTAGACTTATAAGACTTATTTTATGTAAAATGAGGTGCTGAATCCACTGGTGAAAACCGCAATGTCCTATCTTTGACCGTTTAGGTGATCGAGTAAAATGGAGAATAATAGGTATTTAAAAATGTGATATATAACCATTTTATTCGTTTGTACCTTTATCAACTCTTTAGAGTAGACTTATAGGACTAAATTTGTGTAAAATGAGGTGCTGAATCCACTGGTGAAAACCGCAATGTCCTATCTTTAACCGTTTAGGAGATAGAGTGAAATGGAGAATAATAGATATTTAAGAATGTGATATATTAACCTTTTTTTCGTTTGTACCTTTATCAGCTCGTTAGAGAAGACTTATAAGACTTATTTTATGTAAAATGAGGTGCTGAATCCACTGGTAAAAACCGCAATGTCCTATCTTTAACCGTTTAGGAGATCGAGTAAAATGGAGAATAATAGATATTTAAAAATGTGATATATTAACATTTTTTTCGTTTGTACCTTTATCAGCTCGTTAGAGTAGACTTATAAGACTTATTTTATGTAAAATGAGGTGCTGAATCCACTGGTAAAAACCGCAATGTCCTATCTTTAACCGTTTATTAGATCGAGTAAAATGGAGAATAATAGATATTTAAAAATGTGATATATTAACATTTTTTTCGTTTGTACCTTTATCAACTCTTTAGAGTAGACTTATAGGACTTATTTTATGTAAAATAAGGTGCTAAATCCACTGGTTAAAACCACAATGTCCGATCTTTAACCGTTTATTACATCGAGTAAAATGGAGAATAATAGATATTTAAAAATGTGATATATAACCATTTTATTCGTTTGTACCTTTATCAACTCTTTAGAGTAGACTTATAGGAATTATTTTATGTAAAATGAGGTGCTAAATCCACTGGTGAAAACCGCAATGTCCTATCTTCAACCGTTTAGGAGATAGAGTGAAATGGAGAATAATAGATATTTAAAATGGTGATATATAAACATTTTATTCGTTTGTACCTTTATCAACTTTTGAGAGTAGACTTATAGAACTTTTTTTATGTAAAATGAGGTGCTGAATCCACTGGTGAAAACCGCAATGTCCTATCTTTAACCGTTTAGGACATCGAGTAAAATGGAGAATAATAGATATTTAAAAATGTGATATATAAACATTTTATTCGGTTGTACCTTTATCAACTTTTGAGAGTAGACTTATAGGACTTATTTTATGTAAAATAAGGTGCTGAATCCACTGGTGGAAACCGCAATGTCCTATCTTTATCTGTTTAGGAGATCGAGTAAAATGGAGAATAATAGATAGTAGTGGGGATTTGAGGGTTCTGGCGCAGTAGTACATCAAACGTCCGATAGATGGCGCAAGGTGTTGGTTCCCGGCGGCGGTGGGGTTGAAATGTGGGAGTTGTTGGGATGGGTTAGGGGGAGTGGACAGAGCATAGAAGTGTGTTGATAGGTGTTAATTAGCATTTTTGTGTTGGTGGGTGCTGCTAATGAGGCGGAAGAGAGTACTGTGTATGGTGGGGTGGGTGGAGTATTGGATTGGGGGTTGAACTACCACCATCACCGAGCGGTGGCGGTACCGGGCGCTCTCTCTTTCTCTCACACACCTGTGTGAGTGGGAAAAAAGTGAGGAAGTGCATCCGGTTAACAAAAAAACAAAATTGGCGCTTATATTGTATGCAAATTTTTTTAAAAGATTAAGTGACCTGTATTCACTTGTTTTTTGCACAAACTTCCTGACACATGCACATTTTGTAATTTACATATATCGTTTTATTGTTTTTGAATATGGGTTAATAATTAATGTAGGGTAAAATAGAGGTAGTTTTATTTAAGAGAAATAAAACAATAAATGCATTTTATTTTATCTTTATTATTTTTCTATTTCATGTATATATAAAAAAAAAGTTCAGAAAAAAAAATGGAAATTAAGTGTCCATATATATGATCCCTGAAATAGAAAAGAAAACATTATTAATAAAAAAACAAAAAATGTGTAAAAAAACGGAAAGGAATTTTCTTACGTTTTTTCTACAAAAATAGTTCTTCTTCTTCTTCTTAGTTTATAAAAATTCCACTTGCCACCATTTGTTGGTTTGATTGGGCTTTCGTACAATGAAGGAGAGATTTTCTCCATTCTTTAGTCTCACATTATATTCGGGAACGTTTTCCAGTAGCCGGTTGTATCTTTTTGGCAATATGACATCATTTTCGAGGCCTTCAATTATCATAAGAACTGCTTGACCATATTTTGTCTGAATGACTCTTAGAGAGCGTATTTTATATGTCACATCCTCCTCTAATTCGGAAATTTTGATGAAGGGTCTTGATACAGTATTAAATTCAGTATTCATTTTTCGTCTTCTTTTTCTTCTTCTTTCTGATAAATTCACTTTACAAAAAATATACTTTATCTTAATATAAAAAAAAATAAAATATTGATACTGATATTGGAAATGAATGTGCAGCGGCTTTTAAACAAGGAAAAATACGTCATCATCCCCCATCCAACCATATCCCACCACACACGCACACGCACAAACCAATTTCTTAGTGGGGTGGGGTGGGGGAGTGTTGTTGTTGTTTGTTGTTCTGTAATTTCTTCAATGATTCATCACAATTATAAGAAGAGTATTTTTTTAATTGTGTGTGTGTGTTTCTCTGGGCGCGAAAAAAAGGGGTGTATATGTATAAATGGATAATACAATAGGATTCATGACTTAGTTAGTTTCTAATTGGCAATATGTCAACTGATGAGAAGACCAACACTCATCATCATCATCATCCAGAAACTGTTACATCTATTAGTGATAATTTTTTGAAAAAACTCCGTAAAACATTTCCATTGCTAAGAAAAAAAGATGAAGTGATTGCTATTTTAAAACAAACGAATAAGTGTATTCAAACATTACGGAAAGTGATTGGCTTAAAGAAAAAAGATGATCAAGATAATGTAAGCAACATATTGTTCCTCAATGATAACATTCTAAAACTAACAAACAATTTAAGTTTATTGAAAACATGTAGAAAAAGACTACATTTAATTCAAAAGGAAAAATTAAATATTATTGGTGGCGCAGGTTTGACGACTGCTAATACCATCACATCAAAGACAAACCGTAATCGTGGTCGGACACAGCAACAACAGCGACAAAAGAAATATCAAAATTGTGTAGAATGGGAAAATTTAGAGAATTGTTTTAGGAATAGTATCAGTAGTGGCATAATTACAAATTTAACGGTAAAAGATCCTGTTATGTTTCTAGATAAAGCACAGAAATGTTTTCTGTTGCAAGTGAAGAAGAAATTGCAGGAAAATCATAATTGCATAAAAGTCAATTGTACATTTACTGGTGAATTTGCGAAAAAGAGTGGCGAGATTCTAGAGACAGATTTAAAGTCATTCACCACGAGGAATGAAGTAATTGATGCAACTACAAATTTAAAGGAATGGTATGACACGTTGGTGAAAGATAAAATTTTGAATAGACTTAGTGAATTTCAAGAACGTGATTCAGGATGGAGTTTGTCGGAAATAATATCATTAAAAGTGATTTTTAACCGATGCAATCCATTAAATGCAGCGGGTACTTCTTCTTCTTCTACATATACGGAAGTACCGAAATTTATAGCCAATAAAAAGGCAGTGATTAATATAAAAAACAATGATCAATATTGTTTTTTGTGGTGTATTGTGGCTGCTTTACACCCCACAGATAAAGATGCACAAAGAATGACAAAATATCCACACTTTAGTGAAGTGTTAAAATATGATGGTATAAAGTTTCCATTCAATGTGCGTGATTTGAAAAAATTTGAGAAACTTAACAATTTAAGCATTAATATATTTTATGTGAGCAACAAACAAATATATCCATTGACAATAAAAAAAAGCAATTATGAAGATGAAGATGATGATGGGAATAATAATAATAAATGTATAAATTTATTAATGTTGGAAAATGTGGAAGGTGGATGTTCTCATTATGTGTTAATTAAAAATTTAAATCGCTTATTATTTAATCAGTTATCATCGAATAAAAATCAAAAATATGTTTGTGAACGGTGTTTAAATTATTTTTCTTCAAAGTGTGTTTTAATTAAACATTTAAATTATTGTAAAAATAAAAAAGTGTGTCACATAAAAGTGCCCTCATCGTCGTCGTCGAATCATATTCTACAATTTAAGAATTTCTCCCACAAGATACCAGTTTGTTTTGTATTATATGCCGATTTAGAATGTATTTTGGAGCCCATTATTATATATGGTGATGAAAAAGAAAACAAAAAACGTGGTGGTGGTGGTTCCATTGAAAGATATCAAAAACACATACCACACAGTATTGCCTATTACTTAAAATGCAATTATGATGATTCACTCTCTCAATTTAAATTAATTAGAGATAAGAACTGTATAAAGTTATTTATAATGGATTTGCATAAAATTGCAATAACAGTCAACGAAATACTCAATCGTATAGTTCCAATGGCTGAATTGACTTTAGAACAGGAAATAGCACACTATACTGCCACAACATGTCATATTTGTGAAGAACCATTTAATGTCACATTAGACGAAGATGATGATGATGATGTACGTGTAAAAGACCATTGTCATGTGACTGGAACATATAGAGGAGCCGCACACCCTCAATGTAATTTACAATCTCAACAATCCAAAGTAATTCCAATTGTTTTTCACAATTTAAGCGGCTACGATTCTCATTTTATAATTGAAGAACTGGCAACAGGCATCAAAGGACCCATTTCTCTTCTACCCATAAACAAGGAGAAATATATATCGTTCACAAAGAAAATTGAAAATACAAACATCAGTTTGAGATTCATTGATTCCTTCAGATTTATGGCATCCAGTTTGGACAAATTATCCTCGTACTTGCGTGCTGAAGAAAAGACCATAATGAGATCGTTTTATCCGAATGACAATGAATTTAAATTGTTATTGCGAAAAGGTGTTTTTCCCTATGCATACATTGATAGTTGGGAAAAATTAAATGAAACTCATCTGCCGACAAGAGAGGCTTTCTTCAATGAACTGAAAAACGAGACAATATCTGCGGAAGATTATAGACATGCTGAGAATGTATGGCAAACATTTAATGTGCACACACTAGGTGAATACTCGGACATTTACCTTAAAACAGATGTGATTTTATTGAGTGATGTGTTTGAAAATTTCCGTAAAACATGTTATAGGACCTATCAATTGGATCCATTGCACTATTTCACATCGCCCGGTCTAAGTTTTGATGCAATGCTAAAAAATACACGCATAAAATTGCATTTAATGCAAGATATTGATATGATTTTGTTTATTGAATTGGGAATACGTGGCGGCTATTCTGCTGTGATAAAATCGTGTGCAAAAGCCAACAATAAATATATGATAGATGACTATGACCCCACCCAATTGGACACTTATCTAATTTATATAGATAAAAATGCATTATATTCAACGACAATGTGTGAGTTTCTACCATACCAAGATTTTGAATGGTTAAAAGAGGATGAATACAATGGCAGCGACGGTAGCGACGGCGGTAGCGATGGTAATTCTTTCGATGTATTATCAATTGAAGACAATGCAGAATATGGTTATATTTTGGAGGTGGACCTTCATTATCCATCTCATCTACACAATTTACACAAAGATTTTCCATTGGCCCCCGAACATTTAACACCACCGGGCAGTAAACACAGTAAATTAATGACAACATTATACGATAAACACAACTATGTTATTCACTATAGAAATTTAAAGAATTATTTAAAGAGAGGATTGGTTTTGCGAAAAATCCACCGAATATTGAAATTTAAACAGTGTGCCTGGATGAAAAGTTATGTGGAATTGAATATAAATTTGCGAAAACAATCAAAAAATGATTTCGAAAAAAATTTCTTCAAGTTAATGGTGAATTCGGCATTTGGAAAGACCATTGAAAATGTAAGGAAATATAAAGATGTTAAATTAGTGACGAGTTGGGAGGGAAGATCTGGAGCACGGGCCCTAATATCGAAACCGAATTTTCACAGTTTGGAAATATATGATAATGATATGGTGATTATAGAAATGCAACGAAATGAGGTGGAAATGAACAAACCCATTTATATTGGTTTTACAATTTTAGATTTAAGTAAATTACACATGTATAATTTTCATTATGACTATATATTAAGACAATTTGATGAAAATAGCGTGGATTTATGTTACACGGACACAGACAGTTTTATATATCTATTTAAAAATATTGATTTCTATGAATATATAAGACGTGATTGTAGGGAATATTTCGATACAAGCGACTATGATGAAGCGAATATTTTTAATATACCGCGTGTGAATAGGAAGGAACTTGGTATGTTTAAAGATGAAAATGCCGGTCGCATTATGTTGGAATTTATTGGTCTACGATCGAAAATGTATTCATTTAAAATGTGGGGTGGTGACGGTGGTGTAGAAATAAAAAGGTCCAAGGGAGTAGTTGGTAGTACATTGAAAACAATCACATTTGATGATTATAAGAATTGTTTATTGAATCAACGGGAAATGGTAAGACAACAAATTCTATTGCAAAGTAAGAAACATGTAATGTATTCGATAAAACAGCGAAAAATTGTTTTGAATGTTGGTGATGATAAAAGAATGTCACTGCACGATTCATTAGACAGTTTGCCGTGGGGTTTTGTGGAAGAAACAGTAGCAAGAGCAGCGGAAGCAACAGGAGCCGAACCACCCCATCAGTAGGTACCATTATACAAAGACACACACACACACACTAGACAAATAGTACTTAAACAAAACAAAAAATGTTATCAAAAAGTGAAATAAAACTTGTAAATGATTTACATGACAGTAATTCTGTGGTATATCAGAATCACTTGGTGGAAAGAATAAAAAGTTCAAATGTGAGTGAAATGAATATGATTTTAAAACGTATCGCAATTCCAAGCACACACATTTTAACATATGATATTTTACGATTGTGCAATGTTGAAATGTTAAATGTGTTACTCTCATCCCAATTGGAACATGATAAATTTATTGTATTAATTGCTAATAAATTGTTAAATTTAAATGTAATTGATTTTACATATGAAAATTTAAGTGAAATCATCAGTACTGTACCATATAAGGATTTCACAGATGACTACAAATGTTATTTAATAATGCAATTAACAAAACTGGATATTAATAAACCCAATTTTGATGCAACATCCTCATCATATTTGTATTTACATATATTATCCAATTACAAGAATTGTAATTATTATATTAACAAAATTATGTGTACTGGAATTTTTAATGCAAATCCCATCTTTGTTGGGAATATGTTGAAAACTTTGGAAGAGAAAAATTTACACTTCAAATTGGAGATATTAACAAGAGACTCACATATGGATGTAGTAAAATGGCTTTTGAAAAATTTGCGAAAAATGGAGAAAAACGAAGATGTGGGATGGAGGTGTGGACCTGATTCGGGTTTATGGCCATCAGGAAATCCAGAAGATTATGTCGCCACAATGGAGCTAATTAAACCCATAATGGAGTTTTAAAAAAAAAATGCAAACAAAAACTGGCTCTCTGGTTATTTATTTTTATTAGAATTATTAATAATATATACTATTATATTATGTATTTGGATGTGTGTGTGGGGGGTGAATAAAAAAAAAACTTGTATATAATTTTTAACTGTGTTTTTATTATATTCTTTTTTTTCCAAATATACATATACATATTAAAAAAAAAGTAACGGAAAAAACACTATGTTAGCTGGGGGTGGGGGAAAATGACGGTTAAGGGGTTTACGTCATGAAAACAACTAGTTTTAACAAGAAAAATTTGAGTTTTATTTGTCATTTACAAAAACAAAACAGCAATTAGAAAAAAGAAACAATGTTAGCTGGGGGGTGGGGGAAAATGACGGTTAAGGGGTTTACGTAATAAAAAAAAATTATAATTTTAAAATTGATTTATATTTTGTATCATCATCTCTTCAAAAAAACATATACACACAAACAAACTGAAAGATTAAAAATCACTAGTTAGATGGGATTTTGGGGAAATGGCGGGTTTTTTTTATATAATTAAAAAACATATACTTTTAGTAGTAAAAAAATTGGCTTTTTATTTCTTATTAAAATAGATATACAACATCAACAAATAGAAAAAACACTAAGAAAACTCTGAAAAAAAAACAAAAAATCACTAGTTAGATGGGATTTTGGGGGAAATATTGGGTTTTTTTTATATAATTAAAAAACATATACTTTTAGTAGTAAAAAAATTGGCTTTTTATTTCTTATTAAAATAGATATACAACATCAACAAATAGAAAAAACACTAAGAAAACTCTGAAAAAAAAAAACAAAAAATCACTAGTTAGATGGGATTTTGGGGGAAATGGCGGGTTTTTTTGGGGTATTTTTTTTATATAATGAAAAACATATTAACATTTTTGTTAAAGAAAAAACTGTATTTATTTTTTTATATTCAATAGAACGAAAAATGGAAAAAAAAGCATTAACAAGATATATATATATAATACAATGAAAAAAATCCATTTCCATTCCATTTCAGTCTTCTTCTCCCTCCTTCGGCGGCGGAGGCGGCGGCGGCGGCTGGTGGACTGCTTTTTTCCCTTCTTCCGGCTGGACTTCTTCTTCTTCCTTTTCTAGTTCCTCTATAAAGTCCGATAGTCTCTGTAACAAAAAAACAAAAAAACAATTAATAAAATTATATAAAAAAATTCAAACAAAAAAAATTATAACATACCTTACAGCAAGCACAGTAAACATCATGAAGGGGCTGTTTCTTTCTGTCCACCCATTGGTGGCAAGTTAGACAAAATTCCATGTGAAGATTCCAGGATTTCAACTCCCCCGTTTCCTGGTCGATTTCCCCATAATTATCCTCCATAATGTCCTGACCATATGGTTCATCATCAACAACAACATTGTTGTCGTGTTCATTGCCGCCACCGCCTCCATCGTCATCGTCGTCTTGTTCTTGCCGCCTTCGCTTGATGCCACGGCGATGCTGTTGTTGTTGTTGTGGCTCATCTCCATGGATGACTTGGCTGCCAGCACTGCTTCTGCTTTTTTTTTTTGTTTTCCTAATAAAAGAAGAGAATGCAACCATTCAAAATGTATTGTTTTAATAATTCCCTTACACCATTTCGAGAATTCACCAATCTACTTTTTTGAGTGAGAGACCGAATCAACTGCTACTACAACTACTACAAAAAATAGAAGGTGCATTCTCGACAGTAGTATAAGGAAATTATTAAAACAATAAATCGTGAAAGGTTGAACACTCTTTTCCTTTATTACCTGATTGTTTTTGCAACCACCATTCCCGCCGCCCACTGCTCTTGTCGTCGTCGTCGTCGTCGATGCCGCTGACTTGTCCTTAATAAAGAAAATTATAAATATCACACTTTTCCATACTTTTTGTATAAATAGGACACAGTCATGGGTTGTTTTTTTTTCCCAAACGACTGTGCACTATTTATACAAAAAGTGTGGAAAAGTTGATGATATTTTTAATTTCCTTTATTACCTTCTCCATTATGCAAAACATCTCGTCGTCGTCGTCGTCCACCGTCGCAGCAGCCGTTGTCGTTCTCGTTGTGGTGGTGGTTTCCTAATAAAGAAAATTAACATTGTTTACAAATTCCCCGTTTTTCTCAATAATCGTGCCCAGAAATCGAACCAATACAAACACAATTTTGGTTCAATCTGGATTCGATTATTGAGAAAAACGAAGGATTGTAACCAATTTTAATTTTCTTTATTACCTATATTTTCTGCTGCTGTTGCTGCTTGTGTTGTCTCATCAGCCACCGCCGTAGCTACTTGCTGCTGCTGCTGCTGCTTCTGCTGTGCCTCATGCACCACCGATGACATTTTCCCGCTGAAACCAAAAAAAAACCGTTTTAAATTTTATGAAAAAAAATAAAGACAATGAACAAATTACTTACTACTTTATGTATGTGTGTGTGCTTCATAGCGTTGTTTCCCCCATTTTTATAGAACCCTCACCACTACCACCACCAACACCGCCCCCCACCACTTCCGTCCATTGTGTTAATCGACGCCATCATTCATTGGGATCATTTTTGATATCCTCATCCTCTTCATCTGTGTTTTGCGTCTCCGCTTGTGTTGGCGCTGTAGCCGCTAGCATCCGAAAGAAATGCGTAAGCATTTCCTGAACGCTAAATATCCCCATTGGATTAAATGGCTGGATTACTTGCCCACATATCGTGTGGGCATTGATATTTAACATGAAAGAGGGTAACGAAGAGGACCCCGGATAGGGTGAGGTCATCCTCAGTACTTCTCCCAGATGAAAGAACAACCGGTGTTCTGTTTCATCCATCGCAACCTCCACAACAGCACGCTCATGGTGTATTGTTGTTGATTCGTTGTGAAGACTGCTGTCGACGCGTCTAATGGGGGTATTGGTTGAGGTGGTGGTGTCCATGGGGCGATGGATCTGTCGACGACGTACAACCCTGGGGGAGGAGGTGGTGGCGGTGTTGGAAATGGTGGTGGCGGCGGCGGCGGCAGCGGCAGCGTTGGAGGTGGTGGCGGCGTTGGAGGTGGTTTCGGCGTCGGAGGTGGTGGCGGCGTTGGAGGTGGTGGCGGCATTAGAATTACGCACTCTTACCACTCGCTGTATGCGCATTGGCATACCGTAGTTTTTAGTATTATTATTATTATTAGAATTCATATTGCTTTGAAGTCTTTTTCAATAACTGACTTTTGTCCACAAGATTGTGCACTATTTATACACCTTAATTTTGCGGGGAAAGCTAGGTTTTGGCGGTGGTGGTGGTGGTGGTGACGGTGGTGGTGACGGTGGTGGTGTAAAAAGGTCACATATTTTTCTTGACATTTTTTTATTGAATTGTTTTTTTTTGAATATAAACTATCTATAAACAATTGCACATAATTTTGTGCATTGTCTATTTTGTATGTAAATTACACGAACTTTTGACTTTTATAGAAATCAATTTTTTATGCAAATCAATGACTGAACGGAAAAAATAAAATCATTATGTGCATGCACTTAATTAACAATGTCTTTTTTACTTATCCAACTATTGTGTGTGTTATCGAATCCCAACCACTTAACGAGCAGTTTGTCTCCTTTTCGTCGAACAATTTTCTCGATCAATTGAATGTGCGGGTGTGCAGTTTTCTGAATTTCTTCAGTGTAAAATGCTCCCTTGATGTCCCGTTGTTCTTCATCTTGCAGTAAGTATGTTGTTGGATTTGTCAATTGAACCGTTTTAATTGTGAATACCTCATTTGACCAATTGGGTGTATATCCTTTTGCAAATAATTCCCTATATTTACTAACACGCACCTTATCACCAACTTTGAATTTATTTGATGACATTGGTGTTGAAATCTTTATTCTATTATACACCGTATTTAAGAGATGCTTTTCATTTTTTTTCTTAGAAATTGCATCTATAGGACGCATTTTAATTGTACTATGTATGGATTTTTCATTGTAATTTTTTACAATTTCCGGTAATATGGAGAGCCATTTATAGTTGCCCTGATAACTAAACTCTTTCCACATATTACTTTTGAGGGTGCGATTAAAACGTTCAATTACGCTAGCTTTCATTGCACTAAAAGTGGAATAGAGATTTATTCCGAATTTTTTCATCAAATCCATAAATTCCTTATTGTAAAACTCTTTACCATTATCGGTTTGTAGATTTTTCGGTATATGCTGCTGTTGTTGTCGCTGTGTTTTACTTAATAGGATATTCCTCATTGCATTGGCAACTTCTTTGCCAGATTTATTTTTTACAGGCACAGCCCAAGCAAACTTACTAAATACATCGATTACAGTTAAAATATACTTATAGCCCTTATTTAATCGTGCATATGGGATCATTTCCACCAAATCAGCTTGATATAAATCATTTAAACCTTTTACAATGACATGTCTTCTTTCAAATTGTTTTCTAGCTGTTTTGTGTAATTCATTGACAACTAATCTTTTCAAATCCACATCATTCGGTATTTTTTTCTTATATTTCCTCATCATAATGATGATTATGGAACAATAACATCATATACTGGATATCGAACCATAAATACTGCATGTACTTTATTTGTTTTTGAATTGATTTCTTTTATTGATATTCTATCTCCCATATGGAAAATTACAGATTCAATATTCGTTAATAGTTGTCCATTTAAATAAATTTCCATATTATTGAAATTACTAGATTGCTTCACAATTAATAGACGACATTCTTTCAGATGAATTTCATATTCATATTGATTAGAAAGATTTATTTTAAGATAGCCTGTTTTCGCTTGAACGGGTCCTGAGGCGCTAATATTTAACATAAAATAACCATATAAAGTTTTCAATTTCGTTTCCACAAATTGATTAATTTCATCATAGTTTTGGATGTGTGATTTACTTATAATGGCATTCACTTCGTTTGCAATAAGCGTTTGCACTTCCGTCACATTCTGCGGTCTCCAAGGCACCAGATTTTTCACATCAGTTTCTATAAGGTCCTCAACGGCACTCTCATTCGGAATATGATTACTTGCAATATACCATGGCAAGAATTTCTTAATGGTATCCAATGCCATGTCATTCACTTGTTTTTCATCGACTAATTTTCGCTTCAATATTATATTTGAAATGCGTTGATCACATTCCACACCCGTAATTATTTGTTTGGTTTTCAATGAATTTTCAATCAAATCAACAATATCTTGTGTTTTCCATGTTTTGTGTGCTGCCCCTGTTGTTGTTGATGATGATGTTTGCCACTGATGAAATACTTTTGCAGAAACAATTGCATCCACATCTGTATCTGTGACAAATTTTATACTTTTTAATTTTACATCAATTAATTTATTCACATCAGCTGTTGAGAGAGTGCTGCTGCTGCTGCTTGCTGTAGTCTGAATAACTTGATGATGTTTACGTATTGTTCGGTCAATTAAATTTTGTATTTCCGTTGAAGTTTGTATTTTACTGGAGATTAAATTATTAAGATATTGTTGAGATGGAATTTGTTGTTGTATATTGAGAAATTTTAAGTCAATTTTATGTTCAATATCCAGTACACTTGGAAGTGCAAGTGTGGCAAATACCTTTTTCACTTCAGTCTCCACCAATTGTTGCAATTGTCGTAGTTGTATTTGTTGTAGTTGTTGTTGAGTTTTGCCTGATGATGCCGTCATCGTCATCGTCAGCATAATTTTGACGGTAATAGTAATTATCTAAAGGACGACCGAACTTATCAACAGTCATTTTGGTAATAAGAAAAAAAATTCTAATGTTATTTTTTTAAATACATTTTATTCATTCATTCATTCATATATATATGTTTTTTTTTTGCAATAAATTCATCATGACATTATTCAAATTGTTTTCTTCACTTAACCATAAACTTAAAATAATTACATTTTCTACACTGCACTGCAAGTGTTTTGGTTTCCAATAGCCATGAATTGGACATTTCTTTGTAGACATATTTTTCAAATAATCATGATAATAATCTTTAAGTGCATGTAATGAAGGCCAATCTCTTATACCTTCCACATTTACAATAGCAATTTTTTTATCATTATACAATTTATTATTATTATTACAGAAAATATCTTTTAATAATTTCTCCTTTTGATGTCCCCTAATTATTATAATGTTAATTTTTTTTTCAATAACTTCATTATGTAAAATTTCCGATAATTGGGTCACCTTGTAGTGGTGGTGGGAGAAAGTGTCTTGGTTTTTTTCTGTGTCGTTGTTGCGCTTGATCCAGCCATTGGTGGGGGTAGAAATACCATAAACATTACTTGTTATTGTTGCTTCCTCCTGTTTACTACTATTTAATGAATTCCACATTAGACCATGAACTTGACTTTGTATAAATTTAACGTGTTTTTTAAAATCAGCTGATAAATGATTAAATTTAATATGCGGTTCAAATAAAAACGTTTTTATGTTATCCGACGCTGACACATCAAATAACTGTTTTATAGCCATTTCTTTACATATAAAATCACTATCTTTGTATTGGAATCCTTGAAAGTCCATAATACACATATTGGATAAATTATTCATGATTACGTTTTTTGTTTTGTTTTTTTTTTTATGTGTGTGTCTGTAGTTAATAAAAAGTATATCAACACTTTTCAGTTCAGAGAGATTTCTCTAAATGAAGCGAATAGTTGATGTGAGTGGATTATATTTTATTATACGATCATGTATAATGAGACAATACGCTGTGGTTTTATCATCCACATCTTTATCACATTCAAATTCCAAACGTATGTCCACTGAACCGGCATTTAAAATTTCATTCTGTCGTGAGCAATCAATCACTGCAATCGGACAGATTTCTTTAAATCGCTCGGGTGTGAAGAGTGGCTCATTGTCTTTCTCATAGTATGCTTGATGAAAGTTTCCATACAAGTCATAAAGCACGGCATATTGGTCCTTGGAAAAATTAATATTCAAATTCTCATAGGGATATGATTCAGAGTTTAGATACAATTTTATGTTTGACAAATTTATATGGTCAAATTTACTTGCATTTTTATTAATCATATTTTTTCGATCTGTTTGAAATGCAACAATTACATAACGTGGTTTTTCCAATTGTTTTGTTGACATAACAGTCCAGGAGTGTTGTTGGGTTTTTTGCAATTGTGGATTTTCACACAGTTCCCATGATCTAAACGCTATTTCCAACTCTATTGAATTGTTCATATATTTGATTAGTTGCAATCGTTCAGCGTCGGCAACTTTAATATATGGTATTTTCCATACAATTTTATAAATGGTCAAAACCACTTTTTCCGTTGTGTTTGTATTATAGATTGCATTATCATCCGTGTTTGATCTCAATAGAATCAATTCATGTCTCAAATTAATTATGATCTTCTTAAAGTCCTCAGCAAAGCCGATCACTCTATTTAGGGGAATGCAAACATTAAAATTTCCATCCTTATTACTTGGTGTGAAGGCGCATTCATTGTTCGATGTATACCATCCAGCATTTTCCAATAGTTTACTCTCATTCTCATTTATGGAGACATAAGATTTGAGTGTTGATGTAATGCCCGGATTTCTTGTTCTATCCACAACTTTGCCTCCAATTTCATAGCGAATCTCTTCGAAAAGGTGCAGTGCAAAATTATTTACCAATTTGGCCGTTCTAGACACTGCTCCCTTGTCATCCAATAAAGTGCCCTCAATGTAAATGGAACTTTGAGATGGTAGTGTATAGACATCGGTTTGCTGTATTGGTATTCGTATTTCATCGTTATTTTTAAATGATGAATTTATGTATGGTTGATGAGAGTGTTTCTCGTAACTGGTCAATGAATTGTCAAATAAGACAGTTTCTTCAACATTTAAAATGTCACTCATTTTTTTTTCTGACTGTCTTTGGCTAATAGTTCAATAGTTTTTTTTTCTCACTTTTTTACTTTAAATCCTAAAGACTAAAAATTGTATATTTTCTCGTGTTAATCGTTTGACCTCTTGACTTGGAATAACTGTAGATTGTTTAATGATTTGATTATTATATGATGCTCTATTATTATTATTATTCGATTTTTTCTTCCTGTCACCACTAATACCACAAGCTTTGTATTTTATTAAAATGTTTTTTTTTTTGTTTAAAATTATTTTGTGTTTATTTTTTTTTTTAAATGTAGTTTTATTGATATTTCTTCTCCACGAAAATCGATTAGTTTTCCGTTCTGATCAACTATACGAATAGTGACATTATAAATTTCCGATGTATTAATTGGTAAATATATAACATTTTGAGGGGTCTCATTGATTTTGAATCCGGGCGGTACTGTGGGGAAAAAATCATAGATAATGTGACTTGGTACACCATTATCATATGATCCCTCACTAATGCTACATAGCACTCGTATAGTGTTCACATTAAATATACTTATGGGTTTTGTGGAAATGTGTCTTTTGTTGGCGTACAACAGTACATTCTCAAATCCCAATAGTGATGATATCGAATTCGGTTTTCTAAAGTCTATATTGTGACTGCACTTGATTTCCGTTTGTAGTGTATTAACATTTCCATGAATTGATAGAAAACAATTAAATGTGGGATGTTTAATTTTTAATTCTTGTATGGACTTTTGTAAAAATTGCACTATATCGCGGATTTCATATGAACCTGTTGGAATTTTAATATCATGTCCACCCACACTGAACACATTATTTGTGTCATCTATGTTTGGTATTGAATTGAATACCTTGAAACTAGTTAATCCCAACACATAGTCATCATAATTTTCCAATTGAATCGGTGGATAATGGTGAATCGTTATTTCCGATTGTTTACTATCAAATAGCAACAAACTCATAATTATTATTATTATTACCTATACTGTTACAATTTTTTTTGTACACTAAATACATTCATTACATATTATAACTTTTATATAGGAATTGAAGACATAAATGACCACAGTTTACTGCATTGTTCTTTTGATAACGTTTATGATTGTATTTTATCACAACAGCCGTCGGCTTTTTTGTTTTAATGTTTTTTTTGGTTTGTCCACTTTGAAAATAATGAACCAACTCAAGTGGTGGTTTAAGATTTCCATAACTGTCAAAATAGTAAACCAAAGAGTCTTTTTTAACATAAGCAACCCAATGTTCTCCTGGTCCTTTATCTGAACCCGTATTTATTACACCCGATTCATTTACATTAATCTTATATGGTAATTTATCGCGCATAAATACACCACGAAAGTGTGGAATATTTTTCGAGTATTTCATAATGTCATAATTGGTTAGAGGACGAGCCGGTAAGTTTTTAATTAGTTTTTTGAATAGGGTCTTATGTATAGGCCTAAACCACGTTTATATGGTCCCATATAGAGACCCTGCCCTTGGGCATTTTTTCCAATAGCAATAGCCTCCATTTTTTCATTATGTCGTTTCGATTCCTCTAGATTTTTCTGTGCTTGTTTCGCCTTTTGAATTGCCGAATAGACACCCGAACCGCCACCAATCAATGATCCCAATGCACCTAATCCAGCCAGAAGAAGTGGTAAAAATCCACCAGATTTCCTAGCAGTAGGTATTGGAATTACACGGGGAATAGTTGATTTTTTAACTCTTCCAAATATATTGCGAAGATTTCCTCTCTTGCCTCTCTTTCGTGCCATTCTCATGGCCGTTGAAAAGGATATTGCTTTTCCCATTTTCATTCTTGATCCACGACCTGTTTTTCTTCTACTTCCACCTATTTTCCTTCTCCTCCTTCTCCTCCTACTCGTACGGCTATGATGTCCCATGCCTGTTAATAATTTTCCCTTCATGGCACCTGTAACGGCTAAGGCAGCGGCTTTTTCACCAAATCCCGCGTCTCCCGCTTTTAACCGTTCAAATGCTTTCTGTGCCAACACTTGATCAGCCTTGTGTCGTTCAGATAAGTCGTTACTTTGAGAATATGCTATATCATGTACTCTACACGCTGCATCCAATGCATTCACACCCTTATCACCTCTCGCTAGGCGTTTTTGCAATTTAGTACCAGGGCCACAGAATTGATAGCCCGGAATATGTAATTCAATTGGTAATTTATTTATCAATTTATTTAAGATACCGCTTCCTTTCCGCTCTGCAACTTTTCGTCGACTAATTGCATTCGTATAAATTACCCTCATTTTATTATATTTATATGAAATAATATAAACGATGTAAATTGAATAGCACCCTTTAGTCTTCTAAATGGTTGCATACTAATGAAATGTGTTGATTAACTCCTCAATTTATATATAACGACCCACCCCCGCGTGCGTACACACTAACACACACACATAAAAGGGTGAAAACCATAAAATTTTTTAAAACAAAGTGTGTTTTTTATTTTTCGAAATAAAAATGCGTTTAATTGAACAAAAACAAAAGTTAAACATAAAGAATTATAATTGGCTTCAACAAACGAATAATGCGTGTGGATTAACGGCATCAGGTACTGGTGGTGGTGGTGGCGGCGGCGGTTGTATGGGATCAAGACATGGACAATTACTTCCAAATACAATTCGTTGCATTATTGTGGGACCTTCAAATTGCGGTAAAACGAGTGTTATGCTAAATTTATTGGAGGATAAAAATGGTTTGCGATTTGAAAATGTGTACATTTATTCCAAATCTTTATATCAACCCATGTACAAGTACTTGAGGGCACTGTTAGAACCAATCAAGGGAATTGGTTACCATGAATTTAGAGATACAGATGAAATACTGTCACCAAATGATGCCAAATCCAATTCTATAATGATATTTGATGATGTGGCGTGTGGACCGCAGAGTGTGATAAGAGAGTACTTTAGTATGGGTAGACATAATCAAATCGATTCCTTTTATCTCTCGCAAAGTTATAGCAGAATTTCCAAACAATTAATACGTGACAATGTTAATCTTCTCGTTCTTTTCAAGCAAGACGAGACTAATTTACGACATGTTTACAATGATCACGTGAACACAGACTTTGAATATGATAAATTCATTAAATTGTGTAGATTTTGTTGGAACAATGACAAATATGGTTTTTTAGTTATATCAAAAGATGATGATATAGCAAAGGGACGCTACAGAAAGGGATTCGATCACTTTCTATTAACATGAAACAAAAAAAAAAAAACGAAAAACCCCATATATGTATATATATAATTTTAATACATTCACTTTATTTCATCAGTTTTACAAATACCGTTCTCGGGGAGAAAACACACACACACACCCATCACATGATGATGGATTCAAAGGTGGTAAAAGAACTAATTAAGGCTAGAAAAATTGTAAAAGCCAAATTGGATGCCTTAAAATCGGAACAGTTCTCCACACAAGAAAACCTTGCACAAAGTTATTTGCCCTTGATGAATATATTACCCAAAGCATTACTAAAAACGAACAGAAAAAAAATAAAGTGAAAAAAGAGGAGGAGGAGGAGCCGGATGAGGAAAAACCATTACCAGATGAAGAAGATATTCATCATGATGTAAAAAAGACCATAAAAAAGACTAGAAAACGTCAAAGTACTAATTTCGGTACTCAAACAGATGAACAAGAACGCAGTATAATTCAACAACTTTTTCCTAATACATCACATGCTGAACAGAGTTTTGTATACTATCCGCCACAGCAGCAGCAACCGCTACCGTCGGTAGAAGAAAGTTATTTTTTCGATGATTCAATACAGGATTTGAATGCAACACAACATAGAATTCCCGATGAGACATTGATGGAATATTTGGATCAGTTCCCCGATATCCTTCAACAATACATTGTGGACAGAATGCGAAGTACCAACAATGATTTTGATACACATTATTTCACTCATGATGTGTCCACGGATGTTATGCATTTTGGTAATGGCCGTTTAAATTTCAATGATGATGCAATAACAGTAACTAATCCCGATAGATATGAAATGAAGTTTCCCCTCACTGTTGGAATGATTGAATTACTAATGAAAACCATACCTGATGATAATAAGATCACATCGGACGATAAGAGAAATTTCAAAGAGCTTGTAGTGTTTACTAGTGCTCACAAAAAACATTTCATGAGCGATGAACAGATTGTGGGCAATCGTGGTGATAAGTATCGCTATACCATAAAACCGCTTGTTGTGGACGTTCTGAAGAAGGAGCAAGAGCAACAGGATAGGGAAACATTAACAAAGTTACGTTTACCTACTACTGCTTCCTCTTCAAAACATGGATCGGGTTATGGTAAATCAGCAGCGACAGCAACAACAACAATAAATAATAATAATAATAAATCTGATAACAATTTATTCATGACTTATAATAAGAAGCCCATTGAATATGTTTATTGGGATTCTCCAAATGAACTTGTACAACGATTACGTTTATTAATGGCATCCCAGGCGGCTGGTAATAATTCTCATGTAAATGAAATAAATTCCATTATTGAGGAATTGCGAGAGAACAATATTATAGAATAGTTATTTTTTTTTCTATTAATCTCTCAATATGCATGCGCAGCAGCACGTGTTTGTGTATTATCTGTATTTAAGTTGGAATTTTTTCACAATACCTTCAGTCCACAAGAAAAACAAAAAATGGAAACAAGCAGCATTGCAATATTTCTATTTCTAACACTTGTGCAACGAAACGTATTATACGTTTCACAGTTGGAAAACACAAAAGATGCATTCATTTGTTTCTTAAATTTAACAACAACAACACAATCAACAATTCAAAATCACACAAATTGTGACAATTGGCCTCAAAATTGGAAGAGAATGGAATTAATTACAATAAATAATGGAAAATTGGATGTAATGAAGACGGATTTAACGGAATCACAACTCGCACTCCATGAATTACGCTATAAGGTGAAAATATTTACACATGAAAATAAGTACCTTCACACACCACACTGGAATGGATTTTTCTTACACAATTCCAAGAACAGCTCCATCAGCAACAAAGGTGATATAAGTAATAATCATAATAATACGTCAAACCATAATAAGAACGATGATAATGTAATATTAAAAGAAATGGAAACTCAACATGGTAAAATTAGAATGTTTATTGAAAAAGTGTTTTCTTCACAAAAAAATGTACATTCCCTTGTATTGTTATACTTAAATTTATTATTACAAATTACTGCAATATTTTTAATATATATATTTTCTACTACATGATATGAGTGGTATGGTGAAATAGCCATACTGGCATACAGTATGAATATCTAGGATAAGAAAAAAAAAAGTTGTGGTGGCAATGCCAACAATGCAACTGTCAGCTGATACGTTGTTGGGAGACGATGTGAAATATTGCCATATTCATTTCTGTCCATTTAGGAGTACTTATATTGTACAATAATATTTATATATAACTATAATATAAAAAAATATTAATACAATCTTTTTTGGTTTTTTTTTCTCTCTCTCTCTCTACTAACGGTCACACAGAAACAAAAACAATAAAACGATATATGTAAATTACAAAATGTGCATGTGTCAGGAAGTTTGTGCAAAAAACAAGTGAATACAGGTCACTTAATCTTTTAAAAAAATTTGCATACAATATAAGCGCCAATTTTGTTTTTTTGTTAACCGGATGCACTTCCTCACTTTTTTCCCACTCACACAGGTGTGTGAGAGAAAGAGAGAGCGCCCGGTACCGCCACCGCTCGGTGATGGTGGTAGTTCAACCCTTAATCCAATACTCCACCCACCCCACCATACACAGTACTCTCTTCCGCCTCATTAGCAGTACCCACCAACACAAAAATGCTAATTAACACCTATCAACACACTTCTATGCTCTGTCCACTCCCCCTAACCCATCCCAACTACTCCCACATTTCAACCCCACCGCCGCCGGGAAACAACACCTTGCGCCATCTATCGGACGTTTGATGTACTACTGCGCCAGAACCCTCAAATCCCCACTACTTATCACATTTTTAAATATCTATTATTCTCCATTTTACTCGATCTCCTAAACAGTTAAAGATAGGACATTGCGGTTTTCACCACTGGATTCAGCAGCTCATTTTACATAAAATAAGTCCTATAAGTCTACTCTCAAAAGTTGATAAAGGTACAAACGAATAAAAGGTTTATATATCACATTTTTAAATATCTAATATTCTCCATTTTACTCGATCTCCTAAACGGTTAAAGATAGGACATTGCGGTTTTTACCAAAAGATTCAGCACCTCATTTTACATAAAATAAATATTATAAGTCTACTCTCAAAAGTTGATAAAGGTACAAACGAATAAAAGGTTTATATATCACATTTTTAAATATCTATTATTCTCCATTTTACTCGATGTCCTAAACGGTTAAAGATAGGACATTGCGGTTTTCACCAGTGGTTTCAGCACCTCATTTTACATTAAATAAGTCCTATAAGTCGATTCTCAAAAGTTGATAAAGGTACAAACGAATAAAATGTTTATATATCACGTTTTTAAATATCTATTACTCTCCATTTTACTCGATGTCCTAAACGGTTAAAGATAGGACATTGCGGATTTCACCAGTGGATTCAGCACCTCATTTTACATAAAATAAGTCTTATAAGTCTACTCTTAAAAGTCGATAAAGGTAAAAACGAATAAAAGGTTTATATATCACATTTTTAAATATCTAATATTCTCCATTTTACTCGATCTCCTAAACGGTTAAAGATAGGAGATTGCGGTTTTCACCAGTGGATTCAGCACCTCATTTTACATAAAATAAGTTCTATAAGTCTACTCTCAAAAGTTGATAAAGGTACAAACGAATAAAATGGTTATATATCACATTTTTAAATATCTATTATTCTCCATTTTACTCGATCTCCTAAACGGTTAAAGATAAGACATTGCGGTTTTCACCAGTGGATTTAGCACCTCATTTTACATAAAATAAGTCTTATAAGTCTACTCTAAAGAGATGATAAAGGTACAAACGAAAAGATGTTAATATATCACATTTTTAAATATCTATTATTCTCCATTTTACTCGATCTCCTAAACGGTTAAAGATAAGACATTGCGGTTTTCACCAGTGGATTTAGCACCTCATTTTACATAAAATAAGTCTTATAAGTCTACTCTAAAGAAATGATAAAGGTACAAACGAAAAGATGTTAATATATCACATTTTTAAATATCTATTATTCTCCATTTTACTCGATCTCCTAAACGGTTAAAGATAGGACATTGCGGTTTTCACCAGTGGATTCAGCACCTCATTTTACGTAAAATAAGTCTTATAAGTCCACTCGAAAGAGTTGATAAAGGTACAAACGAAAAAAATGTTAATATATCACATTTTTAAATATCTATTATTCTCCATTTTACTCGATCTCCTAAACGGTTAAAGATAGGACATTGCGGTTTTCACCAGTGGATTCAGCACCTCATTTTACATAAAATAAGTCTTATAAGTCTACTCTAAAGAGTTGATAAAGGTACAAACGAAAAAAATGTTAATATATCACATTTTTAAATATCTATTATTCTCCATATTACTCGATCTCCTAAACAGTTAAAGATAGGACATTGTGGTTTTCACCACTGGATTCAGCAGCTCATTTTACATAAAATAAGTCCTATAAGTCTACTCTCAAAAGTTGATAAAGGTACAAACGTATAAAATGGTTTTATTTCTCATTTTAAAATATCTATTATTTTCCATTTTATTCGATCACCTAAACGGTCAAAGATAGGACATTGCGGTTTTCACCAGTGGATTCAGCACCTTATATTACATAAAATAAGTCCTATAAGTCTTCTCTAAAGAGTTGATAAAGGTACAAACGAATAAAATGTTTATATATCACATTTTTAAATATCTATTGTTCTCCATTTTACTCGATCTCCTAAACAGTTAAAGATAGGACATTGCGGTTTTTACCAGTGGATTCAGCACCTCATTTTACATAAATTTAGTCCTATAAGTCTACTCTAAAGAGTTGATAAAGGTACAAACGAATAAAATGGTTATATATCACATTATTAAATATATATATTTTTCCATTTTACTCTTTCTCTTAAACGGTTAAAGAGAGGACATTGCGGTTTTTACCAGTGGATTCAGCACCTCATTTTACATAAAATAAGTCCTATAAGTCTACTCTCAAAAGTTGATGAAGGTACAAACGAATAAAATGTTTATATATCACATTTTTAAATATTTAATATTCTACATTTTACTCGATGTCCTAAACGGTTAAAGATAGGACATTGCGGTTTTCACCAGTGGATTCAGCACCTCATTTTACATAAAATAAGTCTTATAAGTCTACTCTAAAAAGTTGATAAAGGTACAGACGAATAAAATGTTTATATATCACATTTTTAAATATTTAATATTCTCCATTTTACTCGATGTCCTAAACGGTTAAAGATAGGACATTGCAGTTTTCACCAGTGGATTTAGCACCTCATTTTACATAAAATAAGTCTTATAAGTCTACTCTCAAAAGTTGATAAAGGTACAAACGAATAAAATGTTTATATATCACATTTTTAAATATTTAATATTCTACATTTTACTCGATGTCCTAAACGGTTAAAGATAGGACATTGCGGTTTTCACCAGTGGATTCAGCACCTCATTTTACATAAAATAAGTCTTATAAGTCTACTCTCAAAAGTTGGTATAGGTACAAACGAATAAAAGGTTTATATATCATATTTTTAAATATCTATTATTCTCCATTTTACTCGATCTCCTAAACGGTTAAAGATAGGACATTGCGGTTTTCACCAGTGGATTCAGCACCTTATTTTACATAAAATAAGTCATATAAGTCTACTCTAAAGAGTTGATAAAGGTACAAACGAATACAATGTTTATATATCACCTTTTTAAATATCTATTATTCTCCATTTACTCGATCTCCTAAACAGTTAAAGATAGGACATTGCGGTTTTCACCAGTGGATTCAGCACCTCATTTTACATAAATTTAGTCCTATAAGTCTACTCTAAAGTGTTGATTAAGGTACAAACGAATAAAATGGTTATATATCATATTTTTAAATATCTATTATTCTCCATTTTACTCGATGTCCTAAACGGTTAAAGATAGGACATTGCGGTTTTCACCAGTGGATTCAGCACCTCATTTTACATAAAATAAGTCTTATAAGTCCACTCGAAAGAGTTGATAAAGGTACAAACGAAAAAAATGTTAATATATCACATTTTTAAATATCTATTATTCTCCATTTTACTCGATCTCCTAAACGGTTAAAGATAGGACATTGCGGTTTTCACCAGTGGTTTCAGCACGTCATTTTACATTAAATAAGTTTTATAAGTCGATTCTCAAAAGTTGATAAAGGTACAAACGAATAAAATGTTTATATATCACGTTTTTAAATATCTATTACTCTCCATTTTACTCGATCTCCTAAACGGTTAAAGATAGGACATTGCGGTTTTCACCAGTGGATTCAGCACCACATTTTACATAAAATAAGTCTTATAAGTCCACTCGAAAGAGTTGATAAAGGTACAAACGAAAAAAATGTTAATATATCACATTTTTAAATATCTATTATTCTCCATTTTACTCGATCTCCTAAACGGTTAAAGATAGGACATTGCGGTTTTTACCAGTAGATTCAGCACCTCATTTTACATAAAATAAATATTATAAGTCTACTCTCAAAAGTTGATAAAGGTACAAACGAATAAAAGGTTTATATATCACATTTTTAAATATCTATTATTCTCCATTTTACTCGATGTCCTAAACGGTTAAAGATAGGACATTGCGGATTTCACCAGTGGATTCAGCACCTCATTTTACATAAAATAAGTCTTATAAGTCTACCCTTAAAAGTCGATAAAGGTAAAAACGAATAAAAGGTTTATATATCACATTTTTAAATATCTAATATTCTCCATTTTACTCGATCTCCTAAACGGTTAAAGATAGGACATTGCGGTTTTCACCAGTGGATTCAGCACCTCATTTTACATAAAATAAGTTCTATAAGTCTACTCTCAAAAGTTGATAAAGGTACAAACGAATAAAATGGTTATATATCACATTTTTAAATATCTATTATTCTCCATTTTACTCGATCTCCTAAACGGTTAAAGATAAGACATTGCGGTTTTCACCAGTGGATTTAGCACCTCATTTTACATAAAATAAGTCTTATAAGTCTACTCTAAAGAGATGATAAAGGTACAAACGAAAAGATGTTAATATATCACATTTTTAAATATCTATTATTCTCCATTTTACTCGATCTCCTAAACGGTTAAAGATAGGACATTGCGGTTTTCACCAGTGGATTCAGCACCACATTTTACATAAAATAAGTCTTATAAGTCCACTCGAAAGAGTTGATAAAGGTACAAACGAAAAAAATGTTAATATATCACATTTTTAAATATCTATTATTCTCCATTTTACTCGATCTCCTAAACGGTTAAAGATAGGACATTGCGGTTTTCACCAGTGGATTCAGCACCTCATTTCACATAAAATAAGTCTTATAAGTCTACTCTAAAGAGATGATAAAGGTACAAACGAAAAGATGTTAATATATCACATTTTTAAATATCTATTATTCTCCATTTTACTCGATCTCCTAAACGGTTAAAGATAGGACATTGCGGTTTTTACCAGTGGATTCAGCACCTCATTTTACATAAAATAAGTCCTATAAGTCTACTCTCAAAAGTTGATGAAGGTACAAACGAATAAAATGTTTATATATCACATTTTTAAATATTTAATATTCTACATTTTACTCGATGTCCTAAACGGTTAAAGATAGGACATTGCGGTTTTCACCAGTGGATTCAGCACCTCATTTTACATAAAATAAGTCTTATAAGTCTACTCTAAAAAGTTGATAAAGGTACAGACGAATAAAATGTTTATATATCACATTTTTAAATATTTAATATTCTCCATTTTACTCGATGTCCTAAACGGTTAAAGATAGGACATTGCAGTTTTCACCAGTGGATTTAGCACCTCATTTTACATAAAATAAGTCTTATAAGTCTACTCTCAAAAGTTGATAAAGGTACAAACGAATAAAATGTTTATATATCACATTTTTAAATATTTAATATTCTACATTTTACTCGATGTCCTAAACGGTTAAAGATAGGACATTGCGGTTTTCACCAGTGGATTCAGCACCTCATTTTACATAAAATAAGTCTTATAAGTCTACTCTCAAAAGTTGGTATAGGTACAAACGAATAAAAGGTTTATATATCACATTTTTAAATATCTAATATTCTTCATTTTACTCGATCTCCTAAACGGTTAAAGATAGGACATTGCGGTTTTTACCAGTAGATTCAGCACCTCATTTTACATAAAATAAATATTATAAGTCTACTCTCAAAAGTTGATAAAGGTACAAACGAATAAAAGGTTTATATATCACATTTTTAAATATCTATTATTCTCCATTTTACTCGATGTCCTAAACGGTTAAAGATAGGACATTGCGGTTTTCACCAGTGGATTCAGCACCTTATTTTACATAAAATAAGTCCTATAAGTCTACTCTCAAAAGTTGATAAAGGTACAAACGAATAAAATGGTTATATATCACATTTTTAAATATCTATTATTCTCCATTTTACTCGATCTCCTAAACAGTTAAAGATAGGACATTGCGGTTTTCACCACTGGATTCAGCAGCTCATTTTACATAAAATAAGTCCTATAAGTCTACTCTCAAAAGTTGATAAAGGTACAAACGAATAAAATGGTTATATATCACATTTTTAAATATCTATTATTCTCCATATTACTCGATCTCCTAAACAGTTAAAGATAGGACATTGCGGTTTTCACCACTGGATTCAGCAGCTCATTTTACATAAAATAAGTCCTATAAGTCTACTCTCAAAAGTTGATAAAGGTACAAACGTATAAAATGGTTTCATTTCTCATTTTAAAATATCTATTATTTTCCATTTTATTCGATCACCTAAACGGTCAAAGATAGGACATTGCGGTTTTCACCAGTGGATTCAGCACCTTATATTACATAAAATAAGTCCTCTAAGTCTTCTCTAAAGAGTTGATAAAGGTACAAACGAATAAAATGTTTATATATCACATTTTTAAATATCTATTGTTCTCCATTTTACTCGATCTCCTAAACAGTTAAAGATAGGACATTGCGGTTTTTACCAGTGGATTCAGCACCTCATTTTACATAAATTTAGTCCTATAAGTCTACTCTAAAGGGTTGATAAAGGTACAAACGAATAAAATGGTTATATATCACATTTTTAAATATTTAATATTCTCCATTTTACTCGATGTCCTAAACGGTTAAAGATAGGACATTGCGGTTTTCACCAGTGGATTCAGCACCTAATTTTACATAAAATAAGTCTTATAAGTCTACTCTCAAAAGTTGATAAAGGTACAGACGAATAAAATGTTTATATATCACATTTTTAAATATTTAATATTCTCCATTTTACTCGATGTCCTAAACGGTTAAAGATAGGACATTGCAGTTTTCACCAGTGGATTTAGCACCTCATTTTACATAAAATAAGTCTTATAAGTCTACTCTCAAAAGTTGATAAAGGTACAAACGAATAAAATGTTTATATATCACATTTTTAATTATTTAATATTCTCCATTTTACTCGATGTCCTAAACGGTTAAAGATAGGACATTGCGGTTTTCACCAGTGGATTCAGCACCTCATTTTACATAAAATAAGTCTTATAAGTCTACTCTCAAAAGTTGATAAAGGTACAAACGAATAAAATGTTTATATATCACATTTTTAAATATTTAATATTCTCCATTTTACTCGATGTCCTAAACGGTTAAAGATAGGACATTGCGGTTTTCACCAGTGGATTCAGCACCTCATTTTACATAAAATAAGTCTTATAAGTCTACTCTCAAAAGTTGATATAGGTACAAACGAATAAAATGGTTATATATCACATTTTTAAATATCTATTATTCTCCATTTTACTCGATGTCCTAAACGGTTAAAGATAGGACATTGCGGTTTTCACCAGTGGTTTCAGCACCTCATTTTACATTAAATAAGTCCTATAAGTCGATTCTCAAAAGTTGATAAAGGTACAAACGAATAAAAGGTTTATATATCACATTTTTAAATATCTATTATTCTCCATTTTACTCGATGTCCTAAACGGTTAAAGATAGGACATTGCGGATTTCACCAGTTTATTCAGCACCTCATTTTACATAAAATAAGTTCTATTAGTCTACTCTCAAAAGTTGATAAAGGTACAAACGAATAAAATGGTTATATATCACATTTTTATATATCTAATATTCTTCATTTTACTCGATCTCCTAAACAGTTAAAGATAGGATATTGCGGTTTTCACCAGTGGATTCAGCACCTTATTTTACATAAAATAAGTCATATAAGTCTACTCTAAAGAGTTGATAAAGGTACAAACGAATACAATGTTTATATATCACCTTTTTAAATATCTATTATTCTCCATTTACTCGATCTCCTAAACAGTTAAAGATAGGACATTGCGGTTTTCACCAGTGGATTCAGCACCTTATTTTACATAAAATAAGTCATATAAGTTTACTCTCAAAAGTTGATAAAGGTACAAACGAATAAAATGGTTATATATCACATTTTTAAATACCTATTATTCTCCATTTTACTCGATCACCTAAACGGTCAAAGATAGGACATTGCGGTTTTCACCAGTGGATTCAGCACCTCATTTTACATAAAACAAGTCATATAAGTCTACTCTCAAAAGTTGATAAAGGTACAGACGAATAAAATGTTTATATATCACATTTTTAAATATTTAATATTCTCCATTTTACTCGATGTCCTAAACGGTTAAAGATAGGACATTGCGGTTTTCACCAGTGGATTAAGCACCTCATTTTACATAAAATAAGTCTTATAAGTCTACTCTCAAAAGTTGATAAAGGTACAAACGAATAAAATGTTTATATATCACATTTTTAAATATTTAATATTCTCCATTTTACTCGATGTCCTAAACGGTTAAAGATAGGACATTGCGGTTTTCACCAGTGGATTCAGCACCTCATTTTACATAAAATAAGTCTTATAAGTCTACTCTCAAAAGTTGATATAGGTACAAACGAATAAATGGTTTATATATCACATTTTTAAATATCTAATATTCTCCATTTTACTCGATGTCCTAAACGGTTAAAGATAGGACATTGCGGTTTTCACCAGTGGATTCAGCACCTCATTTTACATAAAATAAGTTTTATAAGTCTACTCTAAAGAGTTGATAAAGGTACAAACGAAAAAAATGTTAATATATAACATTTTTAAATATCTATTATTCTCCATATTACTCGATCTCCTAAACAGTTAAAGATAGGACATTGCGGTTTTCACCACTGGATTCAGCAGCTCATTTTACATAAAATAAGTCCTATAAGTCTACTCTCAAAAGTTGATAAAGGTACAAACGTATAAAATGGTTTCATTTCTCATTTTAAAATATCTATTATTTTCCATTTTATTCGATCACCTAAACGGTCAAAGATAGGACATTGCGGTTTTCACCAGTGGATTCAGCACCTTATATTACATAAAATAAGTCCTCTAAGTCTTCTCTAAAGAGTTGATAAAGGTACAAACGAATAAAATGTTTATATATCACATTTTTAAATATCTATTGTTCTCCATTTTACTCGATCTCCTAAACAGTTAAAGATAGGACATTGCGGTTTTTACCAGTGGATTCAGCACCTCATTTTACATAAATTTAGTCCTATAAGTCTACTCTAAAGGGTTGATAAAGGTACAAACGAATAAAATGGTTATATATCACATTATTAAATATATATATTTTTCCATTTTACTCTTTCTCTTAAACGGTTAAAGAGAGGACATTGCGGTTTTTACCAGTGGATTCAGCACCTCATTTTACATAAAATAAGTCCTATAAGTCTACTCTCAAAAGTTGATGAAGGTACAAACGAATAAAATGTTTATATATCACATTTTTAAATATTTAATATTCTCCATTTTACTCGATGTCCTAAACGGTTAAAGATAGGACATTGCGGTTTTCACCAGTGGATTCAGCACCTAATTTTACATAAAATAAGTCTTATAAGTCTACTCTCAAAAGTTGATAAAGGTACAGACGAATAAAATGTTTATATATCACATTTTTAAATATTTAATATTCTCCATTTTACTCGATGTCCTAAACGGTTAAAGATAGGACATTGCAGTTTTCACCAGTGGATTTAGCACCTCATTTTACATAAAATAAGTCTTATAAGTCTACTCTCAAAAGTTGATAAAGGTACAAACGAATAAAATGTTTATATATCACATTTTTAATTATTTAATATTCTCCATTTTACTCGATGTCCTAAACGGTTAAAGATAGGACATTGCGGTTTTCACCAGTGGATTCAGCACCTCATTTTACATAAAATAAGTCTTATAAGTCTACTCTCAAAAGTTGATAAAGGTACAAACGAATAAAATGTTTATATATCACATTTTTAAATATTTAATATTCTCCATTTTACTCGATGTCCTAAACGGTTAAAGATAGGACATTGCGGTTTTCACCAGTGGATTCAGCACCTCATTTTACATAAAATAAGTCTTATAAGTCTACTCTCAAAAGTTGATATAGGTACAAACGAATAAAATGGTTATATATCACATTTTTAAATATCTATTATTCTCCATTTTACTCGATGTCCTAAACGGTTAAAGATAGGACATTGCGGTTTTCACCAGTGGTTTCAGCACCTCATTTTACATTAAATAAGTCCTATAAGTCGATTCTCAAAAGTTGATAAAGGAACAAACGAATAAAAGGTTTATATATCACATTTTTAAATATCTATTATTCTCCATTTTACTCGATGTCCTAAACGGTTAAAGATAGGACATTGCGGATTTCACCAGTTTATTCAGCACCTCATTTTACATAAAATAAGTTCTATTAGTCTACTCTCAAAAGTTGATAAAGGTACAAACGAATAAAATGGTTATATATCACATTTTTATATATCTAATATTCTTCATTTTACTCGATCTCCTAAACAGTTAAAGATAGGATATTGCGGTTTTCACCAGTGGATTCAGCACCTTATTTTACATAAAATAAGTCATATAAGTCTACTCTAAAGAGTTGATAAAGGTACAAACGAATACAATGTTTATATATCACCTTTTTAAATATCTATTGTTCTCCATTTACTCGATCTCCTAAACAGTTAAAGATAGGACATTGCGGTTTTCACCAGTGGATTCAGCACCTTATTTTACATAAAATAAGTCATATAAGTTTACTCTCAAAAGTTGATAAAGGTACAAACGAATAAAATGGTTATATATCACATTTTTAAATACCTATTATTCTCCATTTTACTCGATCACCTAAACGGTCAAAGATAGGACATTGCGGTTTTTACCAGTGGATTCAGCACCTCATTTTACATAAATCTAGTCCTATAAGTCTACTCTAAAGTGTTGATAAAGGTACAAACGAATAAAATGGTTATATATCACATTTTTAAATATCTATTATTCTCCATTTTACTCGATGTCCTAAACGGTAAAAGATAGGACAATGCGGTTTTCACCAGTAAATTCAGCACCTCATTTTACATAAATTTAGTCTTATAAGTCTACTCTAAAGAGATGATAAAGGTACAAACGAATAAAATGGTTATATATCACATTTTTAAATATCTATTATTCTCCATTTTACTCGATGTCCTAAACGGTTAAAGATAGGACATTGCGGATTTCACCAGTGGATTCAGCACCTCATTTTACATAAAATAAGTTCTATTAGTCTACTCTCAAAAGTTGATAAAGGTACAAACGAATAAAATGGTTATATATCACATTTTTAAATATCTATTATTCTCCATTTTACTCGATCACCTAAACGGTCAAAGATAGGACATTGCGGTTTTCACCAGTGAATTCAGCACCTCATTTTACATAAAATTAGTCCTATAAGTCTACTCTAAAGAGTTGATAAAGGTACAAACGAATAAAATGGTTATATATCACATTTTTAAATATTTAATATTCTCCATTTTATTCGATCACCTAAACGGTCAAAGATAGGACATTGCGGTTTTCACCAGTGAATTCAGCACCTCATTTTACATAAAATTAGTCCTATAAGTCTACTCTAAAGAGTTGATAAAGGTACAAACGAATAAAATGGTTATATATCACATTTTTAAATATCTATTATTCTCCATTTTACTCGATGTCCTAAACGGTTAAAGATAGGACATTGCGGATTTCACCAGTGGATTCAGCACCTCATTTTACATAAAATAAGTCCTATAAGTCTACTCTCAAAAGTTGATAAAGGTACAAACGTATAAAATGGTTTCATTTCTCATTTTAAAATATCTATTATTTTCCATTTTATTCGATCACCTAAACGGTCAAAGATAGGACATTGCGGTTTTCACCAGTGGATTCAGCACCTTATATTACATAAAATAAGTCCTCTAAGTCTTCTCTAAAGAGTTGATAAAGGTACAAACGAATAAAATGTTTATATATCACATTTTTAAATATCTATTGTTCTCCATTTTACTCGATCTCCTAAACAGTTAAAGATAGGACATTGCGGTTTTTACCAGTGGATTCAGCACCTCATTTTACATAAATTTAGTCCTATAAGTCTACTCTAAAGGGTTGATAAAGGTACAAACGAATAAAATGGTTATATATCACATTATTAAATATATATATTTTTCCATTTTACTCTTTCTCTTAAACGGTTAAAGATAGGACATTGCGGATTTCACCAGTGGATTCAGCACCTCATTTTACATAAAATAAGTCCTATAAGTCTACTCTCAAAAGTTGATGAAGGTACAAACGAATAAAATGTTTATATATCACATTTTTAAATATTTAATATTCTCCATTTTACTCGATGTCCTAAACGGTTAAAGATAGGACATTGCGGTTTTCACCAGTGGATTCAGCACCTCATTTTACATAAAATAAGTCTTATAAGTCTACTCTCAAAAGTTGATAAAGGTACAGACGAATAAAATGTTTATATATCACATTTTTAAATATTTAATATTCTCCATTTTACTCGATGTCCTAAACGGTTAAAGATAGGACATTGCAGTTTTCACCAGTGGATTTAGCACCTCATTTTACATAAAATAAGTCTTATAAGTCTACTCTCAAAAGTTGATAAAGGTACAAACGAATAAAATGTTTATATATCACATTTTTAAATATTTAATATTCTCCATTTTACTCGATGTCCTAAACGGTTAAAGATAGGACATTGCGGTTTTCACCAGTGGATTCAGCACCTCATTTTACATAAAATAAGTCTTATAAGTCTACTCTCAAAAGTTGATATAGGTACAAACGAATAAAATGGTTATATATCACATTTTTAAATATCTATTATTCTCCATTTTACTCGATGTCCTAAACGGTTAAAGATAGGACATTGCGGTTTTCACCAGTGGTTTCAGCACCTCATTTTACATTAAATAAGTCCTATAAGTCGATTCTCAAAAGTTGATAAAGGTACAAACGAATAAAAGGTTTATATATCACATTTTTAAATATCTATTATTCTCCATTTTACTCGATGTCCTAAACGGTTAAAGATAGGACATTGCGGATTTCACCAGTTTATTCAGCACCTCATTTTACATAAAATAAGTTCTATTAGTCTACTCTCAAAAGTTGATAAAGGTACAAACGAATAAAATGGTTATATATCACATTTTTAAATATCTATTATTCTCCATTTTACTCGATCACCTAAACGGTCAAAGATAGGACATTGCGGTTTTCACCAGTGGATTCAGCACCTCATTTTACATAAAATAAGTGTTATTATTCTACTCTCAAAAGTTGATATAGGTACAAACGAATAAAAGGTTTATATATCACATTTTTAAATATCTAATATTCTCCATTTTACTCAATGTCCTAAACGGTTAAAGATAGGACAATGCGGTTTTCACCAGTGGATTCAGCACCTCATTTTACATAAAATAAGTCCTATAAGTCTACTCTAAAGAGTTGATAAAGTTACAAACGAAAAAAAATGTTTATATATCACATTTTTATATATCTAATATTCTTCATTTTACTCGATCTCCTAAACAGTTAAAGATAGGATATTGCGGTTTTCACCAGTGGATTCAGCACCTTATTTTACATAAAATAAGTCATATAAGTCTACTCTAAAGAGTTGATAAAGGTACAAACGAATACAATGTTTATATATCACCTTTTTAAATATCTATTATTCTCCATTTACTCGATCTCCTAAACAGTTAAAGATAGGACATTGCGGTTTTCACCAGTGGATTCAGCACCTTATTTTACATAAAATAAGTCATATAAGTTTACTCTCAAAAGTTGATAAAGGTACAAACGAATAAAATGGTTATATATCACATTTTTAAATACCTATTATTCTCCATTTTACTCGATCACCTAAACGGTCAAAGATAGGACATTGCGGTTTTCACCAGTGGATTCAGCACCTCATTTTACATAAATCTAGTCCTATAAGTCTACTCTAAAGTGTTGATAAAGGTACAAACGAATAAAATGGTTATATATCACATTTTTAAATATCTATTATTCTCCATTTTACTCGATGTCCTAAACGGTAAAAGATAGGACAATGCGGTTTTCACCAGTAAATTCAGCACCTCATTTTACATAAATTTAGTCTTATAAGTCTACTCTAAAGAGATGATAAAGGTACAAACGAATAAAATGGTTATATATCACATTTTTAAATATCTATTATTCTCCATTTTACTCGATGTCCTAAACGGTTAAAGATAGGACATTGCGGATTTCACCAGTGGATTCAGCACCTCATTTTATATAAAATAAGTTCTATTAGTCTACTCTCAAAAGTTGATAAAGGTACAAACGAATAAAATGGTTATATATCACATTTTTAAATATCTATTATTCTCCATTTTACTCGATCACCTAAACGGTCAAAGATAGGACATTGCGGTTTTCACCAGTGAATTCAGCACCTCATTTTACATAAAATTAGTCCTATAAGTCTACTCTAAAGAGTTGATAAAGGTACAAACGAATAAAATGGTTATATATCACATTTTTAAATATTTAATATTCTCCATTTTATTCGATCACCTAAACGGTCAAAGATAGGACATTGCGGTTTTCACCAGTGAATTCAGCACCTCATTTTACATAAAATTAGTCCTATAAGTCTACTCTAAAGAGTTGATAAAGGTACAAACGAATAAAATGGTTATATATCACATTTTTAAATATCTATTATTCTCCATTTTACTCGATGTCCTAAACGGTTAAAGATAGGACATTGCGGATTTCACCAGTGGATTCAGCACCTCATTTTACATAAAATAAGTCCTATAAGTCTACTCTCAAAAGTTGATAAAGGTACAAACGTATAAAATGGTTTCATTTCTCATTTTAAAATATCTATTATTTTCCATTTTATTCGATCACCTAAACGGTCAAAGATAGGACATTGCGGTTTTCACCAGTGGATTCAGCACCTTATATTACATAAAATAAGTCCTCTAAGTCTTCTCTAAAGAGTTGATAAAGGTACAAACGAATAAAATGTTTATATATCACATTTTTAAATATCTATTGTTCTCCATTTTACTCGATCTCCTAAACAGTTAAAGATAGGACATTGCGGTTTTTACCAGTGGATTCAGCACCTCATTTTACATAAATTTAGTCCTATAAGTCTACTCTAAAGGGTTGATAAAGGTACAAACGAATAAAATGGTTATATATCACATTATTAAATATATATATTTTTCCATTTTACTCTTTCTCTTAAACGGTTAAAGAGAGGACATTGCGGTTTTTACCAGTGGATTCAGCACCTCATTTTACATAAAATAAGTCCTATAAGTCTACTCTCAAAAGTTGATGAAGGTACAAACGAATAAAATGTTTATATATCACATTTTTAAATATTTAATATTCTCCATTTTACTCGATGTCCTAAACGGTTAAAGATAGGACATTGCGGTTTTCACCAGTGGATTCAGCACCTCATTTTACATAAAATAAGTCTTATAAGTCTACTCTCAAAAGTTGATAAAGGTACAGACGAATAAAATGTTTATATATCACATTTTTAAATATTTAATATTCTCCATTTTACTCGATGTCCTAAACGGTTAAAGATAGGACAATGCAGTTTTCACCAGTGGATTTAGCACCTCATTTTACATAAAATAAGTCTTATAAGTCTACTCTCAAAAGTTGATAAAGGTACAAACGAATAAAATGTTTATATATCACATTTTTAAATATTTAATATTCTCCATTTTACTCGATGTCCTAAACGGTTAAAGATAGGACATTGCGGTTTTCACCAGTGGATTCAGCACCTCATTTTACATAAAATAAGTCTTATAAGTCTACTCTCAAAAGTTGATATAGGTACAAACGAATAAAATGGTTATATATCACATTTTTAAATATCTATTATTCTCCATTTTACTCGATGTCCTAAACGGTTAAAGATAGGACATTGCGGTTTTCACCAGTGGTTTCAGCACCTCATTTTACATTAAATAAGTCCTATAAGTCGATTCTCAAAAGTTGATAAAGGTACAAACGAATAAAAGGTTTATATATCACATTTTTAAATATCTATTATTCTCCATTTTACTCGATGTCCTAAACGGTTAAAGATAGGACATTGCGGATTTCACCAGTTTATTCAGCACCTCATTTTACATAAAATAAGTTCTATTAGTCTACTCTCAAAAGTTGATAAAGGTACAAACGAATAAAATGGTTATATATCACATTTTTAAATATCTATTATTCTCCATTTTACTCGATCACCTAAACGGTCAAAGATAGGACATTGCGGTTTTCACCAGTGGATTCAGCACCTCATTTTACATAAAATAAGTGTTATTATTCTACTCTCAAAAGTTGATATAGGTACAAACGAATAAAAGGTTTATATATCACATTTTTAAATATCTAATATTCTCCATTTTACTCAATGTCCTAAACGGTTAAAGATAGGACAATGCGGTTTTCACCAGTAGATTCAGCACCTCATTTTACATAAAATAAGTCCTATAAGTCTACTCTAAAGAGTTGATAAAGTTCCAAACGAAAAAAAATGTTTATATATCACATTTTTATATATCTATTATTCTTCATTTTACTCGATCTCCTAAACAGTTAAAGATAGGATATTGCGGTTTTCACCAGTGGATTCAGCACCTTATTTTACATAAAATAAGTCATATAAGTCTACTCTAAAGAGTTGATAAAGGTACAAACGAATACAATGTTTATATATCACCTTTTTAAATATCTATTATTCTCCATTTACTCGATCTCCTAAACAGTTAAAGATAGGACATTGCGGTTTTCACCAGTGGATTCAGCACCTTATTTTACATAAAATAAGTCATATAAGTTTACTCTCAAAAGTTGATAAAGGTACAAACGAATAAAATGGTTATATATCACATTTTTAAATACCTATTATTCTCCATTTTACTCGATCACCTAAACGGTCAAAGATAGGACATTGCGGTTTTCACCAGTGGATTCAGCACCTCATTTTACATAAATCTAGTCCTATAAGTCTACTCTAAAGTGTTGATAAAGGTACAAACGAATAAAATGGTTATATATCACATTTTTAAATATCTATTATTCTCCATTTTACTCGATGTCCTAAACGGTAAAAGATAGGACAATGCGGTTTTCACCAGTAAATTCAGCACCTCATTTTACATAAATTTAGTCTTATAAGTCTACTCTAAAGAGATGATAAAGGTACAAACGAATAAAATGGTTATATATCACATTTTTAAATATCTATTATTCTCCATTTTACTCGATGTCCTAAACGGTTAAAGATAGGACATTGCGGATTTCACCAGTGGATTCAGCACCTCATTTTACATAAAATAAGTTCTATTAGTCTACTCTCAAAAGTTGATAAAGGTACAAACGAATAAAATGGTTATATATCACATTTTTAAATATCTATTATTCTCCATTTTACTCGATCACCTAAACGGTCAAAGATAGGACATTGCGGTTTTCACCAGTGAATTCAGCACCTCATTTTACATAAAATTAGTCCTATAAGTCTACTCTAAAGAGTTGATAAAGGTACAAACGAATAAAATGGATATATATCACATTTTTAAATACCTATTATTCTCCATTTTACTCGATCACCTAAACGGTCACAGATAGGACATTGCGGATTTCACCAGTGGATTCAGCACCTTATTTTACATAAAATAAGTCTTATAAGTCTACTCTAAAGAGTTGATAAAGGTACAAACGAATAAAATGTTTATATATCACCTTTTTAAATATTTATTATTCTCCATTTTACTCGATCTCCTAAACAGTTAAAGATAGGACATTGCGGTTTTCACCAGTGGATTCAGCACCTTATTTTACATAAAATAAGTCCTATAAGTCTACTCTCAAAAGTTGATAAAGGTACAAACGAATAAAATGGATATATTTCACATTTTTAAATACCTATTATTCTCCATTTTACTCGATCCCCTAAACGGTCACAGATAGGACATTGCGGATTTCACCAGTGGATTCAGCACCTTATTTTACATAAAATAAGTCCTATAAGTCGATTCTCAAAAGTTGATAAAGGTACAAACGAATAAAAGATTTATATATCACATTTTTAAATATCTAATATTCTCCATTTTACTCGATCTCCTAAACGGTTAAAGATAGGACATTGCGGTTTTCACCAGTGGATTCAGCACCTTATTTTACTTAAAATAAGTCTCTTGTCTACTCTCAAAAGTTGATAAAGGTACAAACGAATAAAAGATTTATATATCACATTTTTAAATATCTAATATTCTCCATTTTACTCGATCTCCTAAACGGTTAAAGATAGGACATTGCGGTTTTCACCGGTGGATTCAGCACCCCATTTTACATAAAATAAGTCTCATAAGTCTACTCTCAAAAGTTGATAAAGGTACAAACGAATAAAATGGTTATATATCACATTATTAAATATATATATTTTTCCATTTTACTCTTTCTCTTAAACGGTTAAAGAGAGGACATTGCGGTTTTTACCAGTGGATTCAGCACCTCATTTTACATAAAATAAGTCCTATAAGTCTACTCTCAAAAGTTGATGAAGGTACAAACGAATAAAATGTTTATATATCACATTTTTAAATATTTAATATTCTCCATTTTACTCGATGTCCTAAACGGTTAAAGATAGGACATTGCGGTTTTCACCAGTGGATTCAGCACCTCATTTTACATAAAATAAGTCTTATAAGTCTACTCTCAAAAGTTGATAAAGGTACAGACGAATAAAATGTTTATATATCACATTTTTAAATATTTAATATTCTCCATTTTACTCGATGTCCTAAACGGTTAAAGATAGGACATTGCAGTTTTCACCAGTGGATTTAGCACCTCATTTTACATAAAATAAGTCTTATAAGTCTACTCTCAAAAGTTGATAAAGGTACAAACGAATAAAATGTTTATATATCACATTTTTAAATATTTAATATACTCCATTTTACTCGATGTCCTAAACGGTTAAAGATAGGACATTGCGGTTTTCACCAGTGGATTCAGCACCTCATTTTACATAAAATAAGTCTTATAAGTCTACTCTCAAAAGTTGATAAAGGTACAGACGATTAAAATGTTTATATATCACATTTTTAAATATTTAATATTCTCCATTTTACTCGATCACCTAAACGGTCAAAGATAGGACATTGCGGTTTTCACCAGTGGATTCAGCACCTCATTTTACATAAAATTAGTCCTATAAGTCTACTCTAAAGAGTTGATAAAGGTACAAACGAATAAAATGGTTATATATCACATTTTTAAATATCTATTATTCAACATTTTACTCGATGTCCTAAACGGTTAAAGATAGGACATTGCGGTTTTCACCAGTGGTTTCAGCACCTCATTTTACATTAAATAAGTCCTATAAGTCGATTCTCAAAAGTTGATAAAGGTACAAACGAATAAAATGTTTATATATCATGTTTTTAAATATCTATTACTCTAAATTTTACTCGATGTCCTAAACGGTTAAAGGTAGGACATTGCGGTTTTCACCAGTGGATTCAGCACCTCATTTTACATAAAATAAGTCTTATAAGTCTACTCTCAAAAGTTGATATAGGTACAAACGAATAAAAGGTTTATATATCACATTTTTAATTATCTAATATTCTTCATTTTACTCGAAGTCCTAAACGGTTAAAGATAGGACATTGCGGTTTTCACCAGTGGATTCAGCACCTCATTTTACATAAAATAAGTCTTATAAGTCTACTCTAAAGAGTTGATAAAGGTACAAACGAAAAAAATGTTAATATATCACATTTTTAAATATCTATTATTCTCCATTTTACTCGATGTCCTAAACGGTTAAAGATAGGACATTGCGGTTTTCACCAGTGGTTTCAGCACCTCATTTTACATTAAATAAGTCCTATAAGTCGATTCTCAAAAGTTGATAAAGGTACAAACGAATAAAAGGTTTATATATCACATTTTTAAATATCTATTATTCTCCATTTTACTCGATGTCCTAAACGGTTAAAGATAGGACATTGCGGATTTCACCAGTGGATTCAGCACCTCATTTTACATAAAATAAGTTTTATTAGTCTACTCTCAAAAGTTGATAAAGGTACAAACGAATAAAATGGTTATATATCACATTTTTAAATATCTATTATTCTCCATTTTACTCGATCACCTAAACGGTCAAAGATAGGACATTGCGGTTTTCACCAGTGGATTCAGCACCTCATTTTACATAAAATAAGTCTTATTATTCTACTCTCAAAAGTTGATATAGGTACAAACGAATAAAAGGTTTATATATCACATTTTTAAATATCTAATATTCTCCATTTTACTCAATGTCCTAAACGGTTAAAGATAGGACAATGCGGTTTTCACCAGTGGATTCAGCACCTTATTTTACATAAAATAAGTCCTATAAGTCTACTCTAAAGAGTTGATAAAGTTACAAACGAAAAAAAATGTTTATATATCACATTTTTATATATCTATTATTCTTCATTTTACTCGATCTCCTAAACAGTTAAAGATAGGATATTGCGGTTTTCACCAGTGGATTCAGCATCTTATTTTACATAAAATATGTCTTATAAGTCTACTCTAAAGAGTTGATAATTGTACAAACGAATAAAATGGTTATATATCACATTTTTAAATACATATTATTCTCCATTTTACTCGATCACCTAAACGGTCAAAGATAGGACATTGCGGTTTTCACCATTGGATTCAGCACCTCATTTTACATAAAATAAGTCTTATAAGTCTACTCTCAAATGTTGATAAAGGTAAAAACGAATAAAAGGTTTATATATCACATTTTTTAATATCTAATATTCTCCATTTTACTCGATCACCTAAACGGTCAAAGATAGAACATTGCGGTTTTCACCAGTGGATTCAGCACCTTATTTTACATAAAATAAGTCATATAAGTCTACTCTAAAGAGTTGATAAAGGTACAAACGAATACAATGTTTATATATCACCTTTTTAAATATCTATTATTCTCCATTTACTCGATCTCCTAAACAGTTAAAGATAGGACATTGCGGTTTTCACCAGTGGATTCAGCACCTTATTTTACATAAAATAAGTCATATAAGTCTACTCTCAAAAGTTGATAAAGGTACAAACGAATAAAATGGTTATATATCACATTTTTAAATACCATTATTCTCCATTTTACTCGATCACCTAAACGGTCAAAGATAGGACATTGCGGTTTTCACCAGTGGATTCAGCACCTCATTTTACATAAATTTAGTCCTATAAGTCTACTCTAAAGTGTTGATAAAGGTACAAACGAATAAAATTGTTATATATCACATTTTTAAATATCTATTATTCTCCATTTTACTCGATGTCCTAAACGGTTAAAGATAGGACAATGCGGTTTTCACCAGTAAATTCAGCACCTCATTTTACATAAATTTAGTCTTATAAGTCTACTCTAAAGAGATGATAAAGGTACAAACGAATAAAATGGTTATATATCACATTTTTAAATATCTATTATTCTCCATTTTACTCGATGTCCTAAACGGTTAAAGATAGGACATTGCGGTTTTCACCAGTGGTTTCAGCACCTCATTTTACATTAAATAAGTCCTATAAGTCGATTCTCAAAAGTTGATAAAGGTACAAACGAATAAAAGGTTTATATATCACATTTTTAAATATCTATTATTCTCCATTTTACTCGATGTCCTAAACGGTTAAAGATAGGACATTGCGGATTTCACCAGTGGATTCAGCACCTCATTTTACATAAAATAAGTTCTATTAGTCTACTCTCAAAAGTTGATAAAGGTACAAACGAATAAAATGGTTATATATCACATTTTTAAATATCTATTATTCTCCATTTTACTCGATCACCTAAACGGTCAAAGATAGGACATTGCGGTTTTCACCAGTGGATTCAGCACCTCATTTTACATAAAATTAGTCCTATAAGTATACTCTAAAGAGTTGATAAAGGTACAAACGAATAAAATGGATATATATCACATTTTTAAATACCTATTATTCTCCATTTTACTCGATCACCTAAACGGTCACAGATAGGACATTGCGGATTTCACCAGTGGATTCAGCACCTTATTTTACATAAAATAAGTCTTATAAGTCTACTCTAAAGAGTTGATAAAGGTACAAACGAATAAAATGTTTATATATCACCTTTTTAAATATCTATTATTCTCCATTTTACTCGATCTCCTAAACAGTTAAAGATATTACATTGCGGTTTTCACCAGTGGATTCAGCACCTTATTTTACATAAAATAAGTCCTATAAGTCTACTCTCAAAAGTTGATAAAGGTACAAACGAATAAAATGGATATTTTTCACATTTTTAAATACCTATTATTCTCCATTTTACTCGATCACCTAAACGGTCACAGATAGGACATTGCGGATTTCACCAGTGGATTCAGCACCTTATTTTACATAAAATAAGTCCTATAAGTCGATTCTCAAAAGTTGATAAAGGTACAAACGAATAAAATGTTTATATATCACGTTTTTAAATATCAATTATTCTCCATTTTACTCGATGTCCTAAACGGTTAAAGATAGGACATTGCGGATTTCACCAGTGGATTCAGCACCTCATTTTACATAAAATAAGTCTCATAAGTCTACTCTCAAAAGTTGATAATGGTACAAACGAATAAAAGATTTATATATCACATTTTTAAATATCTAATATTCTCCATTTTACTCGATGTCCTAAACGGATAAAGATAGGACATTGCGGTTTTTACCAGTGGATTCAGCACCTTATTTTACTTAAAATAAGTCTCTTGTCTACTCTCAAAAGTTGATAAAGGTACAAACGAATAAAAGATTTATATATCACATTTTTAAATATCTAATATTCTCCATTTTACTCGATCTCCTAAACGGTTAAAGATAGAACATTGCGGTTTTCACCAGTGGATTCAGCACCTTATTTTACATAAAAAAAGTCATATAAGTCTACTCTAAAGAGTTGATAAAGGTACAAACGAATACAATGTTTATATATCACCTTTTTAAATATCTATTATTCTCCATTTACTCGATCTCCTAAACAGTTAAAGATAGGACATTGCGGTTTTCACCAGTGGATTCAGCACCTTATTTTACATAAAATAAGTCATATAAGTTTACTCTCAAAAGTTGATAAAGGTACAAACGAATAAAATGGTTATATATCACATTTTTAAATACCTATTATTCTCCATTTTACTCGATCACCTAAACGGTCAAAGATAGGACATTGCGGTTTTCACCAGTGGATTCAGCACCTCATTTTACATAAATTTAGTCCTATAAGTCTACTCTAAAGTGTTGATAAAGGTACAAACGAATAAAATGGTTATATATCACATTTTTAAATATCTATTATTCTCCATTTTACTCGATGTCCTAAACGGTAAAAGATAGGACAATGCGGTTTTCACCAGTAAATTCAGCACCTCATTTTACATAAATTTAGTCTTATAAGTCTACTCTAAAGAGATGATAAAGGTACAAACGAATAAAATGGTTATATATCACATTTTTAAATATCTATTATTCTCCATTTTACTCGATGTCCTAAACGGTTAAAGATAGGACATTGCGGATTTCACCAGTGGATTCAGCACCTCATTTTACATAAAATAAGTTCTATTAGTCTACTCTCAAAAGTTGATAAAGGTACAAACGAATAAAATGGTTATATATCACATTTTTAAATATCTATTATTCTCCATTTTACTCGATCACCTAAACGGTCAAAGATAGGACATTGCGGTTTTCACCAGTGAATTCAGCACCTCATTTTACATAAAATTAGTCCTATAAGTCTACTCTAAAGAGTTGATAAAGGTACAAACGAATAAAATGGATATATATCACATTTTTAAATACCTATTATTCTCCATTTTACTCGATCACCTAAACGGTCACAGATAGGACATTGCGGATTTCACCAGTGGATTCAGCACCTTATTTTACATAAAATAAGTCTTATAAGTCTACTCTAAAGAGTTGATAAAGGTACAAACGAATAAAATGTTTATATATCACCTTTTTAAATATTTATTATTCTCCATTTTACTCGATCTCCTAAACAGTTAAAGATAGGACATTGCGGTTTTCACCAGTGGATTCAGCACCTTATTTTACATAAAATAAGTCCTATAAGTCTACTCTCAAAAGTTGATAAAGGTACAAACGAATAAAATGGATATATTTCACATTTTTAAATACCTATTATTCTCCATTTTACTCGATCCCCTAAACGGTCACAGATAGGACATTGCGGATTTCACCAGTGGATTCAGCACCTTATTTTACATAAAATAAGTCCTATAAGTCGATTCTCAAAAGTTGATAAAGGTACAAACGAATAAAAGATTTATATATCACATTTTTAAATATCTAATATTCTCCATTTTACTCGATCTCCTAAACGGTTAAAGATAGGACATTGCGGTTTTCACCAGTGGATTCAGCACCTTATTTTACTTAAAATAAGTCTCTTGTCTACTCTCAAAAGTTGATAAAGGTACAAACGAATAAAAGATTTATATATCACATTTTTTAATATCTAATATTCTCCATTTTACTCGATCTCCTAAACGGTTAAAGATAGGACATTGCGGTTTTCACCGGTGGATTCAGCACCATATTTTACATAAAATAAGTCTCATAAGTCTACTCTCAAAAGTTGATAAAGGTACAAACGAATAAAAGATTTATATATCACATTTTTAAATATCTAATATTCTCCATTTTACTCGATCTCCTAAACGGTTAAAGATAGGACATTGCGGTTTTCACCAGTGGATTCAGCACCTCATTTTACATAAAATAAGTCCTATAAGTCTACTCTCAAAAGTTGATAAAGGTACAAACGAATAAAATGGTTATATATCACATTTTTAAATACCTATTATTCTCCATTTTACTCGATCAACTAAACGGTCAAAGATAGAACATTGCGGTTTTCACCAGTGGATTCAGCACCTTATTTTACATAAAATAAGTCATATAAGTCTACTCTAAAGAGTTGATAAAGATACAAACGAATACAATGTTTATATATCACCTTTTTAAATATCTATTATTCTCCATTTACTCGATCTCCTAAACAGTTAAAGATAGGACATTGCGGTTTTCACCAGTGGATTCAGCACCTCATTTTACATAAATTTAGTCCTATAAGTCTACTCTAAAGTGTTGATAAAGGTACAAACGAATAAAATGGTTATATATCACATTTTTAAATATCTAATATTCTCCATTTTACTCGATGTCCTAAACGGTTAAAGATAGGACATTGCGGTTTTCACCAGTGGATTCAGCACCTCATTTTACATAAATAAGTCCTATAAGTCTACTCTCAAAAGTTGATAAAGGTACAAACGAATAAAATGGTTATATATCACATTTTTAAATACCTATTATTCTCCATTTTACTCGATCACCTAAACGGTCAAAGATAGAACATTGCGGTTTTCACCAGTGGATTCAGCACCTCATTTTACATAAATTTAGACCTATAAGTCTACTCTCAAAAGTTGATAAAGATACAAACGAATAAAATGGTTATATATCACATTTTTAAATATCTAATATTCTCCATTTTACTCGATCTCCTAAACAGTTAAAGATAGGACATTGCGGTTTTTACCAGTAGATTCAGCACCTCATTTTACATAAAATAAGTCTTATAAGTCTACTCTCAAAAGTTGATAAAGGTACAAACGAATAAAAGATTTATATATCACATTTTTAAATATCTAATATTCTCCATTTTACTCGATCTCCTAAACGGTTAAAGATAGGACATTGCGGTTTTCACCAGTGGATTCAGCACCTCATTTTACATAAAATAAGTCTTATAAGTCTACTCTCAAAAGTTGATAAAGGTACAGACGAATAAAATGTTTATATATCACATTTTTAAATATTTAATATTCTCCATTTTACTCGATGTCCTAAACGGTTAAAGATAGGACATTGCAGTTTTCACCAGTGGACTTAGCACCTCATTTTACATAAAATAAGTCTTATTATTCTACTCTCAAAAGTTGATAAAGGTACAAACGAATAAAAGGTTTATATATCACATTTTTAAATATTTAATATTCTCCATTTTACTCGATGTCCTAAACGGTTAAAGATAGGACATTGCGGTTTTCACCACTGGATTCAGCACCTCATTTTACATAAAATAAGTCTTATAAGTCTACTCTCAAAAGTTGATAAAGGTACAAACGTATAAAATGGTTTTATTTCTCATTTTAAAATATCAATTATTCTCCATTTTATTCGATCACCTAAACGGTCAAAGATAGGATATTGCGGATTTCACCAGTGGATTCAGCACCTTATATTACATAAAATAAGTCCTATAAGTCTTCTCTAAAGAGTTGATAAAGGTACAAACGAATAAAATGTTTATATATCACATTTTTAAATATCTATTGTTCTCCATTTTACTCGATCTCCTAAACAGTTAAAGATAGGACATTGCGGTTTTTACCAGTGGATTCAGCACCTCATTTTACATAAATTTAGTCCTATAAGTCTACTCTCAAAAGTTGATGAAGGTACAAACGAATAAAATGTTTATATATCACATTTTTAAATATTTATTATTCTCCATTTTACTCGATGTCCTAAACGGTTAAAGATAGGACATTGCGGTTTTCACCAGTGGATTCAGCACCTCATTTTACATAAAATAAGTCTTATAAGTCTACTCTCAAAAGTTGATAAAGGTACAGACGAATAAAATGTTTATATATCACATTTTTAAATATTTAATATTCTCCATTTTACTCGATGTCCTAAACGGTTAAAGATAGGACATTGCAGTTTTCACCAGTGGATTTAGCACCTCATTTTACATAAAATAAGTCTTATTATTCTACTCTCAAAAGTTGATAAAGGTACAAACGAATAAAATGTTTATATATCACATTTTTAAATATTTAATATTCTCCATTTTACTCGATGTCCTAAACGGTTAAAGATAGGACATTGCGGTTTTCACCAGTGGATTCAGCACCTCATTTTACATAAAATAAGTCTTATAAGTCTACTCTCAAAAGTTGATATAGGTACAAACGAATAAAAGGTTTATATATCACATTTTTAAATATCTAATATTCTTCATTTTACTCGAAGTCCTAAACGGTTAAAGATAGGACATTGCGGTTTTCACCAGTGAAATCAGCACCTCATTTTACATAAAATAAGTCTTATAAGTCTACTCTAAAGAGTTGATAAAGGTACAAACGAAAAAAATGTTAATATATCACATTTTTAAATATCTATTATTCTCCATTTTACTCGATCTCCTAAACGGTTAAAGGTAGGACATTGCGGTTTTCACCAGTGGATTCAGCACCTCATTTTACATAAAATAAGTCTTATAAGTCTACTCTTTAAAGTTGATAAAGGTACAAACGAATAAAATGTTTATATATCACATTTTTAAATATTTAATATTCTCCATTTTACTCGATGTCCTAAACGGTTAAAGATAGGACATTGCGGTTTTCACCAGTGGATTCAGCACCTCATTTAACATAAAATAAGTCTTATAAGTCTACTCTCAAAAGTTGATAAAGGTACAGACGAATAAAATGTTTATATATCACATTTTTAAATATTTAATATTCTCCATTTTACTCGATGTCCTAAACGGTTAAAGATAGGACATTGCAGTTTTCACCAGTGGATTTAGCACCTCATTTTACATAAAATAAGTCTTATTATTCTACTCTCAAAAGTTGATAAAGGTACAAACGAATAAAATGTTTATATATCACATTTTTAAATATTTAATATTCTCCATTTTACTCGATGTCCTAAACGGTTAAAGATAGGACATTGCGGTTTTCACCAGTGGATTCAGCACCTCATTTTACATAAAATAAGTCTTATAAGTCTACTCTCAAAAGTTGATATAGGTACAAACGAATAAAAGGTTTATATATCACATTTTTAAATATCTAATATTCTTCATTTTACTCGAAGTCCTAAACGGTTAAAGATAGGACATTGCGGTTTTCACCAGTGAAATCAGCACCTCATTTAACATAAAATAAGTCTTATAAGTCTACTCTCAAAAGTTGATATAGGTACAAACGAATAAAAGGTTTATATATCACATTTTTAAATATCTAATATTCTCCATTTTACTCGATGTCCTAAACGGTTAAAGATAGGACAATGCGGTTTTCACCAGTGGATTCAGCACCTCATTTTACATAAAATAAGTCCTATAAGTCTACTCTAAAGAGTTGATAAAGTTACAAACGAAAAAAAATGTTTATATATCACATTTTTATATATCTATTATTCTTCATTTTACTCGATCTCCTAAACAGTTAAAGATAGGATATTGCGGTTTTCACCAGTGGATTCAGCACCTTATTTTACATAAAATAAGTCTTATAAGTCTACTCTCAAAAGTTGATAAAGATACAAACGAATAAAATGGTTATATATCACATTTTTAAATATCTAATATTCTCCATTTTACTCGATCTCCTAAACGGTTAAAGATAGGACATTGCGGTTTTTACCAGTAGATTCAGCACCTCATTTTACATAAAATAAGTCTTATAAGTCTACTCTCAAAAGTTGATAAAGGTACAAACGAACAAAAGGTTTATATATCACATTTTTAAATATCTATTATTCTCCATTTTACTCGATCTCCTAAACAGCTAAAGACAGGACATTGCGGTTTTCACCAGTGGATTCAGCACCTCATTTTACGTAAAATAAGTCTTATGTCTACTCTAATGAGTTGATAAAGGTACAAACGAAAAAAATGTTAATGTATCACATTTTTAAATATCTATTATTCTCGATTTTACTCGATCTCCTAAACGGTTAAAGATAAGACATTGCGGTTCTCACCAGTGGATTCAGCACCTCATTTTACGTAAAATAAGTCTTATGTCTACTCTAATGAGTTGATAAAGGTACAAACGAAAAAAATGTTAATATATCACATTTTTAAATATCTATTTTTCTCCATTTTACTCGATCTCCTAAACGGTTAAAGATAGGTCATTGCGGTTTTCACTAGTGCATTCAGCACCTCATTTTACATAAAATATGTCTTATAATTCTAATCTAAAGAGTTGAAAAGGGACAAACGAAAAAAATGTTAATATATCACATTTTTAAATATCTATTATTCCATATTTTACTCGATCTCCTAAACGGTGAAAGATAGGACATTGCGGTTTTCACCAGTAGATTCAGCACCTTATTTTACATAAAATAAGTCTTATAAGTCTACTCTATAGAGTTGATAAAGGTACAAACGAATAAAATGTTTATATATCACCTTTTTAAGTATCTATTATTCTCGATTTTACTCGATCTCCTAAACGGTTAAAGATAAGACATTGCGGTTCTCACCAGTGGATTCAGCACCTCATTTTACGTAAAATAAGTCTTATGTCTACTCTAATGAGTTGATAAAGGTACAAACGAAAAAAATGTTAATATATCACATTTTTAAATATCTATTATTCTCCATTTTACTCGATCTCCTAAACGGTTAAAGATAGGTCATTGCGGTTTTCACTAGTGCATTCAGCACCTCATTTTACATAAAATATGTCTTATAATTCTAATCTAAAGAGTTGAAAAGGGACAAACGAAAAAAATGTTAATATATCACATTTTTAAATATCTATTATTCCATATTTTACTCGATCTCCTAAACGGTGAAAGATAGGACATTGCGGTTTTCACCAGTAGATTCAGCACCTTATTTTACATAAAATAAGTCTTATAAGTCTACTCTATAGAGTTGATAAAGGTACAAACGAATAAAATGTTTATATATCACCTTTTTAAATATCTATTATTCTCCATTTTACTCGATCTCCTAAACAGTTAAAGATAGGACATTGCGGTTTTCACCAGTGGATTCAGCACCTTATTTTACATAAAATAAGTCCTATAAGTCTACTCTCAAAAGTTGATAAAGGTACAAACGAATAAAATGGTTATATATCACATTTTTAAATATCTATTATTCTCCATTTTACTCGATCACCTAAACGGTCAAAGATAGGACATTGCGGTTTTCACCAGTGGATTCAGCACCTCATTTTACATAAAATTAGTCCTATAAGTCTACTCTAAAGAGTTGATAAAGGTACAAACGAATAAAATGGATATATATCACATTTTTAAATACCTATTATTCTCCATTTTACTCGATCACCTAAACGGTCACAGATAGGACATTGCGGATTTCACCAGTGGATTCAGCACCTTATTTTACATAAAATAAGTCCTATAAGTCGATTCTCAAAAGTTGATAAAGGTACAAACGAATAAAATGTTTATATATCACGTTTTTAAATATCAATTATTCTCCATTTTACTCGATGTCCTAAACGGTTAAAGATAGGACATTGCGGATTTCACCAGTGGATTCAGCACCTCATTTTACATAAAATAAGTCTCATAAGTCTACTCTCAAAAGTTGATAAAGGTACAAACGAATAAAAGATTTATTTACCACATTTTTAAATATCTAATATTCTCCATTTTACTCGATCTCCTAAACGGTTAAAGAAAGGACATTGCGGTTTTCACCAGTGGATTCAGCACCTCATTTTACATAAAATAAGTCCTATAAGTCTACTCTCAAAAGTTGATAAAGGTACAAACGAATAAAATGGTTATATATCACATTTTTAAATACCTATTATTCTCCATTTTACTCGATCACCTAAACGGTCAAAGATAGAACATTGCGGTTTTCACCAGTGGATTCAGCACCTTATTTTACATAAAATAAGTCATATAAGTCTACTCTAAAGAGTTGATAAAGATACAAACGAATACAATGTTTATATATCACCTTTTTAAATATCTATTATTCTCCATTTTACTCGATGTCCTAAACGGTTAAAGATAGGACATTGCGGTTTTCACCAGTGGATTCAGCACCTTATTTTACATAAAATAAGTCTCATAAGTCTACTCTCAAAAGTTGATAAAGGTACAAACGAATAAAAGATTTATTTACCACATTTTTAAATATCTAATATTCTCCATTTTACTCGATCTCCTAAACGGTTAAAGATAGGACATTGCGGTTTTCACCAGTGGATTCAGCACCTCATTTTACATAAAATAAGTGCTATAAGTCTACTCTCAAAAGTTGATAAAGGTACAAACGAATAAAATGGTTATATATCACATTTTTAAATACCTATTATTCTCCATTTTACTCGATCACCTAAACGGTCAAAGATAGAACATTGCGGTTTTCACCAGTGGATTCAGCACCTTATTTTACATAAAATAAGTCATATAAGTCTACTCTAAAGAGTTGATAAAGATACAAACGAATACAATGTTTATATATCACCTTTTTAAATATCTATTATTCTCCATTTACTCGATCTCCTAAACAGTTAAAGATAGGACATTGCGGTTTTCACCAGTGGATTCAGCACCTCATTTTACATAAATTTAGTCCTTTAAGTCTACTCTAAAGTGTTGATAAAGGTACAAACGAATAAAATGGTTATATATCACATTTTTAAATATCTAATATTCTCCATTTTACTCGATGTCCTAAACGGTTAAAGATAGGACATTGCGGTTTTCACCAGTGGATTCAGCACCTCATTTTACATAAATAAGTCCTATAAGTCTACTCTCAAAAGTTGATAAAGGTACAAACGAATAAAATGGTTATATATCACGTTTTTAAATATCAATTATTCTCCATTTTACTCGATGTCCTAAACGGTTAAAGATAGGACATTGCGGTTTTCACCAGTGGATTCAGCACCTCATTTTACATAAAATAAGTCTCATAAGTCTACTCTCAAAAGTTCATAAAGGTACAAACGAATAAAAGATTTATATATCACATTTTTAAATATCTAATATTCTCCATTTTACTCGATCTCCTAAACGGTTAAAGATAGGACATTGCGGTTTTCACCAGTGGATTCAGCACCTCATTTTACATAAAATAAGTCTCATAAGTCTACTCTCAAAAGTTGATAAAGGTACAAACGAATAAAAGATTTATTTACCACATTTTTAAATATCTAATATTCTCCATTTTACTCGATCTCCTAAACGGTTAAAGATAGGACATTGCGGTTTTCACCAGTGGATTCAGCACCTCAATTTACATAAAATAAGTCCTATAAGTCTACTCTCAAAAGTTGATAAAGGTACAAACGAATAAAATGGTTATATATCACATTTTTAAATACCTATTATTCTCCATTTTACTCGATCACCTAAACGGTCACAGATAGGACATTGCGGATTTCACCAGTGGATTCAGCACCTTATTTTACATAAAATAAGTCTTATAAGTCTACTCTAAAGAGTTGATAAAGGTACAAACGAATAAAATGGTTATATATCACGTTTTTAAATATCAATTATTCTCCATTTTACTCGATGTCCTAAACGGTTAAAGATAGGACATTGCGGTTTTCACCAGTGGATTCAGCACCTCATTTTACATAAAATAAGTCTCATAAGTCTACTCTCAAAAGTTCATAAAGGTACAAACGAATAAAAGATTTATATATCACATTTTTAAATAACTAATATTCTCCATTTTACTCGATCTCCTAAACGGTTAAAGATAGGACATTGCGGTTTTCACCAGTGGATTCAGCACCTCATTTTACATAAAATAAGTCTCATAAGTCTACTCTCAAAAGTTGATAAAGGTACAAACGAATAAAAGATTTATTTACCACATTTTTAAATATCTAATATTCTCCATTTTACTCGATCTCCTAAACGGTTAAAGATAGGACATTGCGGTTTTCACCAGTGGATTCAGCACCTCAATTTACATAAAATAAGTCCTATAAGTCTACTCTCAAAAGTTGATAAAGGTACAAACGAATAAAATGGTTATATATCACATTTTTAAATACCTATTATTCTCCATTTTACTCGATCACCTAAACGGTCAAAGATAGAACATTGCGGTTTTCACCAGTGGATTCAGCACCTTATTTTACCTAAAATAAGTCATATAAGTCTACTCTAAAGAGTTGATAAAGATACAAACGAATACAATGTTTATATATCACCTTTTTAAATATCTATTATTCTCCATTTACTCGATCTCCTAAACAGTTAAAGATAGGACATTGCGGTTTTCACCAGTGGATTCAGCACCTCATTTTACATAAATTTAGTCCTATAAGTCTACTCTAAAGTGTTGATAAAGGTACAAACGAATAAAATGGTTATATATCACATTTTTAAATATCTAATATTCTCCATTTTACTCGATGTCCTAAACGGTTAAAGATAGGACATTGCGGTTTTCACCAGTAAATTCAGCACCTCATTTTACATAAATTTAGTCTTATAAGTCTACTCTAAAGAGTTGATAAAGGTACAAACGAATAAAATGGTTATATATCACATTTTTAAATATCTATTATTTTCCATTTTACTCGATGTCCTAAACGGTTAAAGATAGGACATTGCAGTTTTCACCAGTGGTTTCAGCACCTCATTTTACATAAAATATGTCCTATAAGTCTACTCTAAAGAGTTGATAAAGTTACAAACGAAAAAAAATGTTTATATATCACATTTTTATATATCTATTATTCTTCATTTTACTCGATCACCTAAACGGTCAAAGATAGGACATTGCGGTTTTCACCGTTGGATTCAGCACATCATTTTACATAAAATAAGTCTTATAAGTCTACTCTCAAAAATTGATAAAGGTAAAAACGAATAAAAGGTTTATATATCACATTTTTAAATATCTAATATTCTCCATTTTACTCGATCTCCTAAACGGTTAAAGATAAGACATTGCGGTTTTCACCAGTGGATTCAGCACCTCATTTTACGTAAAATAAGTCTTATGTCTACTCTAATGAGTTGATAAAGGTACAAACGAAAAAAATGTTAATATATCACATTTTTAAATATCTATTATTCTCCATTTTACTCGATCTCCTAAACGGTTAAAGATAGGTCATTGCGGTTTTCACTAGTGGATTCAGCACCTCATTTTACATAAAATAAGTCTTATAATTCTAATCTAAAGAGTTGAAAAGGGACAAACGAAAAAAATGTTAATATATCACATTTTTAAATATCTATTATTCTATATTTTACTCGATCTCCTAAACGGTGAAAGATAGGACATTGCGGTTTTCACCAGTAGATTCAGCACCTTATTTCACATAAAATAAGTCTTATAAGTCTACTCTAAAGAGTTGATAAAGGTACAAACGAATAAAATGTTTATATATCACCTTTTTAAATATCTATTATTCTCCATTTTACTCGATCTCCTAAACAGTTAAAGATAGGACATTGCGGTTTTCACCAGTGGATTCAGCACCTTATTTTACATAAAATAAGTCCTATAAGTCTACTCTCAAAAGTTGATAAAGGTACAAACGAATAAAATGGTTATATATCACATTTTTAAATATCTATTATTCTCCATTTTACTCGATCACCTAAACGGTCAAAGATAGGACATTGCGGTTTTCACCAGTGGATTCAGCACCTCATTTTACATAAAATTAGTCCTATAAGTCTACTCTAAAGAGTTGATAAAGGTACAAACGAATAAAATGGATATATATCACATTTTTAAATACCTATTATTCTCCATTTTACTCGATCACCTAAACGGTCACAGATAGGACATTGCGGATTTCACCAGTGGATTCAGCACCTTATTTTACATAAAATAAGTCCTATAAGTCGATTCTCAAAAGTTGATAAAGGTACAAACGAATAAAATGTTTATATATCACGTTTTTAAATATCAATTATTCTCCATTTTACTCGATGTCCTAAACGGTTAAAGATAGGACATTGCGGATTTCACCAGTGGATTCAGCACCTCATTTTACATAAAATAAGTCTCATAAGTCTACTCTCAAAAGTTGATAAAGGTACAAACGAATAAAAGATTTATATATCACATTTTTAAATATCTAATATTCTCCATTTTACTCGATGTCCTAAACGGTTAAAGATAGGACATTGCGGTTTTCACCAGTGGATTCAGCACCTTATTTTACATAAAATAAGTCTCATAAGTCTACTCTCAAAAGTTGATAAAGGTACAAACGAATAAAAGATTTATTTACCACATTTTTAAATATCTAATATTCTCCATTTTACTCGATCTCCTAAACGGTTAAAGATAGGACATTGCGGTTTTCACCAGTGGATTCAGCACCTCATTTTACATAAAATAAGTCCTATAAGTCTACTCTCAAAAGTTGATAAAGGTACAAACGAATAAAATGGTTATATATCACATTTTTAAATACCTATTATTCTCCATTTTACTCGATCACCTAAACGGTCAAAGATAGAACATTGCGGTTTTCACCAGTGGATTCAGCACCTTATTTTACATAAAATTAGTCATATAAGTCTACTCTAAAGAGTTGATAAAGGTACAAACGAATAAAATGGTTATATATCACATTTTTAAACATCTATTATTCTCCATTTTACTCGATGTCTTAACGGTTAAAGATAGGACATTGCGGTTTTCACCAGTGGATTCAGCACCTCATTTTACATAAATTTAGACCTATAAGTCTACTCTCAAAAGTTGATAAAGATACAAACGAATAAAATGGTTATATATCACATTTTTAAATATCTAATATTCTCCATTTTACTCGATCTCCTAAACGGTTAAAGATAGGACATTGCGGTTTTTACCAGTAGATTCAGCACCTCATTTTACATAAAATAAGTCTTATAAGTCTACTCTCAAAAGTTGATAAAGGTACAAACGAACAAAAGGTTTATATATCACATTTTTAAATATCTATTATTCTCCATTTTACTCGATCTCCTAAACAGTTAAAGATAGGACATTGCGGTTTTCACCAGTAGATTCAGCACCTTATTTTACATAAAATAAGTCTTATAAGTCTACTCTAAAGAGTTGATAAAGGTACAAACGAATAAAATGTTTATATATCACCTTTTTAAATATCTATTATTCTCCATTTTACTCGATCTCCTAAACAGTTAAAGATAGGACATTGCGGTTTTCACCAGTGGATTCAGCACCTTATTTTACATAAAATAAGTCCTATAAGTCTACTCTCAAAAGTTGATAAAGGTACAAACGAATAAAATGGTTATATATCACATTTTTAAATATCTATTATTCTCCATTTTACTCGATCACCTAAACGGTCAAAGATAGGACATTGCGGTTTTCACCAGTGGATTCAGCACCTTATTTTACATAAAACAAGTCCTATAAGTCGATTCTCAAAAGTTGATAAAGGTACAAACGAATAAAATGTTTATATATCACGTTTTTAAATATCAATTATTCTCCATTTTACTCGATGTCCTAAACGGTTAAAGATAGGACATTGCGGTTTTCACCAGTGGATTCAGCACCTCATTTTACATAAAATAAGTCTCATAAGTCTACTCTCAAAAGTTGATAAAGGTACAAACGAATAAAAGATTTATATATCACATTTTTAAATATCTAATATTCTCCATTTTACTCGATCTCCTAAACGGTTAAAGAAAGGACATTGCGGTTTTCACCAGTGGATTCAGCACCTCATTTTACATAAAATAAGTCTTATAAGTCTACTCTCAAAAGTTGATAAAGATACAAACGAATAAAATGGTTATATATCACATTTTTAAATATCTAATATTCTCCATTTTACTCGATCTCCTAAACCGTTAAAGATAGGACATTGCGGTTTTTACCAGTAGATTCAGCACCTCATTTTACATAAAATAAGTCTTATAAGTCTACTCTCAAAAGTTGATAAAGGTACAAACGAACAAAAGGTTTATATATCACATTTTTAAATATCTATTATTCTCCATTTTACTCGATCTCCTAAACAGCTAAAGACAGGACATTGCGGTTTTCACCAGTGGATTCAGCACCTCATTTTACGTAAAATAAGTCTTATGTCTACTCTAATGAGTTGATAAAGGTACAAACGAAAAAAATGTTAATGTATCACATTTTTAAATATCTATTATTCTCGATTTTACTCGATCTCCTAAACGGTTAAAGATAAGACATTGCGGTTCTCACCAGTGGATTCAGCACCTCATTTTACGTAAAATAAGTCTTATGTCTACTCTAATGAGTTGATAAAGGTACAAACGAAAAAAATGTTAATATATCACATTTTTAAATATCTATTATTCTCCATTTTACTCGATCTCCTAAACGGTTAAAGATAGGTCATTGCGGTTTTCACTAGTGGATTCAGCACCTCATTTTACATAAAATAAGTCTTATAATTCTAATCTAAAGAGTTGAAAAGGGACAAACGAAAAAAATGTTAATATATCACATTTTTAAATATCTATTATTCTATATTTTACTCGATCTCCTAAACGGTGAAAGATAGGACATTGCGGTTTTCACCAGTAGATTCAGCACCTTATTTCACATAAAATAAGTCTTATAAGTCTACTCTAAAGAGTTGATAAAGGTACAAACGAATAAAATGTTTATATATCACCTTTTTAAATATCTATTATTCTCCATTTTACTCGATCTCCTAAACAGTTAAAGATAGGACATTGCGGTTTTCACCAGTGGATTCAGCACCTTATTTTACATAAAATAAGTCCTATAAGTCTACTCTCAAAAGTTGATAAAGGTACAAACGAATAAAATGGTTATATATCACATTTTTAAATATCTATTATTCTCCATTTTACTCGATCACCTAAACGGTCAAAGATAGGACATTGCGGTTTTCACCAGTGGATTCAGCACCTCATTTTACATAAAATTAGTCCTATAAGTCTACTCTAAAGAGTTGATAAAGGTACAAACGAATAAAATGGATATATATCACATTTTTAAATACCTATTATTCTCCATTTTACTCGATCACCTAAACGGTCACAGATAGGACATTGCGGATTTCACCAGTGGATTCAGCACCTTATTTTACATAAAATAAGTCCTATAAGTCGATTCTCAAAAGTTGATAAAGGTACAAACGAATAAAATGTTTATATATCACGTTTTTAAATATCAATTATTCTCCATTTTACTCGATGTCCTAAACGGTTAAAGATAGGACATTGCGGATTTCACCAGTGGATTCAGCACCTCATTTTACATAAAATAAGTCTCATAAGTCTACTCTCAAAAGTTGATAAAATTACAAACGAATAAAAGATTTATATATCACATTTTTAAATATCTAATATTCTCCATTTTACTCGATGTCCTAAACGGTTAAAGATAGGACATTGCGGTTTTCACCAGTGGATTCAGCACCTTATTTTACATAAAATAAGTCTCATAAGTCTACTCTCAAAAGTTGATAAAGGTACAAACGAATAAAAGATTTATTTACCACATTTTTAAATATCTAATATTCTCCATTTTACTCGATCTCCTAAACGGTTAAAGATAGGACATTGCGGTTTTCACCAGTGGATTCAGCACCTCATTTTACATAAAATAAGTCCTATAAGTCTACTCTCAAAAGTTGATAAAGGTACAAACGAATAAAATGGTTATATATCACATTTTTAAATACCTATTATTCTCCATTTTACTCGATCACCTAAACGGTCAAAGATAGAACATTGCGGTTTTCACCAGTGGATTCAGCACCTTATTTTACATAAAATTAGTCATATAAGTCTACTCTAAAGAGTTGATAAAGGTACAAACGAATAAAATGGTTATATATCACATTTTTAAACATCTATTATTCTCCATTTTACTCGATGTCTTAACGGTTAAAGATAGGACATTGCGGTTTTCACCAGTGGATTCAGCACCTCATTTTACATAAATTTAGACCTATAAGTCTACTCTCAAAAGTTGATAAAGATACAAACGAATAAAATGGTTATATATCACATTTTTAAATATCTAATATTCTCCATTTTACTCGATCTCCTAAACGGTTAAAGATAGGACATTGCGGTTTTTACCAGTAGATTCAGCACCTCATTTTACATAAAATAAGTCTTATAAGTCTACTCTCAAAAGTTGATAAAGGTACAAACGAACAAAAGGTTTATATATCACATTTTTAAATATCTATTATTCTCCATTTTACTCGATCTCCTAAACAGTTAAAGATAGGACATTGCGGTTTTCACCAGTAGATTCAGCACCTTATTTTACATAAAATAAGTCTTATAAGTCTACTCTAAAGAGTTGATAAAGGTACAAACGAATAAAATGTTTATATATCACCTTTTTAAATATCTATTATTCTCCATTTTACTCGATCACCTAAACGGTCAAAGATAGAACATTGCGGTTTTCACCAGTGGATTCAGCACCTTATTTTACCTAAAATAAGTCATATAAGTCTACTCTAAAGAGTTGATAAAGATACAAACGAATACAATGTTTATATATCACCTTTTTAAATATCTATTATTCTCCATTTACTCGATCTCCTAAACAGTTAAAGATAGGACATTGCGGTTTTCACCAGTGGATTCAGCACCTCATTTTACATAAATTTAGTCCTATAAGTCTACTCTAAAGTGTTGATAAAGGTACAAACGAATAAAATGGTTATATATCACATTTTTAAATATCTAATATTCTCCATTTTACTCGATGTCCTAAACGGTTAAAGATAGGACATTGCGGTTTTCACCAGTAAATTCAGCACCTCATTTTACATAAATTTAGTCTTATAAGTCTACTCTAAAGAGTTGATAAAGGTACAAACGAATAAAATGGTTATATATCACATTTTTAAATATCTATTATTTTCCATTTTACTCGATGTCCTAAACGGTTAAAGATAGGACATTGCAGTTTTCACCAGTGGTTTCAGCACCTCATTTTACATAAAATATGTCCTATAAGTCTACTCTAAAGAGTTGATAAAGTTACAAACGAAAAAAAATGTTTATATATCACATTTTTATATATCTATTATTCTTCATTTTACTCGATCACCTAAACGGTCAAAGATAGGACATTGCGGTTTTCACCGTTGGATTCAGCACATCATTTTACATAAAATAAGTCTTATAAGTCTACTCTCAAAAATTGATAAAGGTAAAAACGAATAAAAGGTTTATATATCACATTTTTAAATATCTAATATTCTCCATTTTACTCGATCTCCTAAACGGTTAAAGATAAGACATTGCGGTTTTCACCAGTGGATTCAGCACCTCATTTTACATAAAATTAGTCATATAAGTCTACTCTAAAGAGTTGATAAAGGTACAAACGAATAAAATGGTTATATATCACATTTTTAAACATCTATTATTCTCCATTTTACTCGATGTCTTAACGGTTAAAGATAGGACATTGCGGTTTTCACCAGTGGATTCAGCACCTCATTTTACATAAATTTAGACCTATAAGTCTACTCTCAAAAGTTGATAAAGATACAAACGAATAAAATGGTTATATATCACATTTTTAAATATCTAATATTCTCCATTTTACTCGATCTCCTAAACGGTTAAAGATAGGACATTGCGGTTTTTACCAGTAGATTCAGCACCTCATTTTACATAAAATAAGTCTTATAAGTCTACTCTCAAAAGTTGATAAAGGTACAAACGAACAAAAGGTTTATATATCACATTTTTAAATATCTATTATTCTCCATTTTACTCGATCTCCTAAACAGCTAAAGACAGGACATTGCGGTTTTCACCAGTGGATTCAGCACCTCATTTTACGTAAAATAAGTCTTATGTCTACTCTAATGAGTTGATAAAGGTACAAACGAAAAAAATGTTAATGTATCACATTTTTAAATATCTATTATTCTCGATTTTACTCGATCTCCTAAACGGTTAAAGATAAGACATTGCGGTTCTCACCAGTGGATTCAGCACCTCATTTTACGTAAAATAAGTCTTATGTCTACTCTAATGAGTTGATAAAGGTACAAACGAAAAAAATGTTAATATATCACATTTTTAAATATCTATTATTCTCCATTTTACTCGATCTCCTAAACGGTTAAAGATAGGTCATTGCGGTTTTCACTAGTGGATTCAGCACCTCATTTTACATAAAATAAGTCTTATAATTCTAATCTAAAGAGTTGAAAAGGGACAAACGAAAAAAATGTTAATATATCACATTTTTAAATATCTATTATTCTATATTTTACTCGATCTCCTAAACGGTGAAAGATAGGACATTGCGGTTTTCACCAGTAGATTCAGCACCTTATTTCACATAAAATAAGTCTTATAAGTCTACTCTAAAGAGTTGATAAAGGTACAAACGAATAAAATGTTTATATATCACCTTTTTAAATATCTATTATTCTCCATTTTACTCGATCTCCTAAACAGTTAAAGATAGGACATTGCGGTTTTCACCAGTGGATTCAGCACCTTATTTTACATAAAATAAGTCCTATAAGTCTACTCTCAAAAGTTGATAAAGGTACAAACGAATAAAATGGTTATATATCACATTTTTAAATATCTATTATTCTCCATTTTACTCGATCACCTAAACGGTCAAAGATAGGACATTGCGGTTTTCACCAGTGGATTCAGCACCTCATTTTACATAAAACTAGTCCTATAAGTCTACTCTAAAGAGTTGATAAAGGTACAAACGAATAAAATGGATATATATCACATTTTTAAATACCTATTATTCTCCATTTTACTCGATCACCTAAACGGTCACAGATAGGACATTGCGGATTTCACCAGTGGATTCAGCACCTTATTTTACATAAAATAAGTCCTATAAGTCGATTCTCAAAAGTTGATAAAGGTACAAACGAATAAAATGTTTATATATCACGTTTTTAAATATCAATTATTCTCCATTTTACTCGATGTCCTAAACGGTTAAAGATAGGACATTGCGGATTTCACCAGTGGATTCAGCACCTCATTTTACATAAAATAAGTCTCATAAGTCTACTCTCAAAAGTTGATAAAGGTACAAACGAATAAAAGATTTATATATCACATTTTTAAATATCTAATATTCTCCATTTTACTCGATGTCCTAAACGGTTAAAGATAGGACATTGCGGTTTTCACCAGTGGATTCAGCACCTTATTTTACATAAAATAAGTCTCATAAGTCTACTCTCAAAAGTTGATAAAGGTACAAACGAATAAAAGATTTATTTACCACATTTTTAAATATCTAATATTCTCCATTTTACTCGATCTCCTAAACGGTTAAAGATAGGACATTGCGGTTTTCACCAGTGGATTCAGCACCTCATTTTACATAAAATAAGTCCTATAAGTCTACTCTCAAAAGTTGATAAAGGTACAAACGAATAAAATGGTTATATATCACATTTTTAAATACCTATTATTCTCCATTTTACTCGATCACCTAAACGGTCAAAGATAGAACATTGCGGTTTTCACCAGTGGATTCAGCACCTTATTTTACATAAAATTAGTCATATAAGTCTACTCTAAAGAGTTGATAAAGGTACAAACGAATAAAATGGTTATATATCACATTTTTAAACATCTATTATTCTCCATTTTACTCGATGTCTTAACGGTTAAAGATAGGACATTGCGGTTTTCACCAGTGGATTCAGCACCTCATTTTACATAAATTTAGACCTATAAGTCTACTCTCAAAAGTTGATAAAGATACAAACGAATAAAATGGTTATATATCACATTTTTAAATATCTAATATTCTCCATTTTACTCGATCTCCTAAACGGTTAAAGATAGGACATTGCGGTTTTTACCAGTAGATTCAGCACCTCATTTTACATAAAATAAGTCTTATAAGTCTACTCTCAAAAGTTGATAAAGGTACAAACGAACAAAAGGTTTATATATCACATTTTTAAATATCTATTATTCTCCATTTTACTCGATCTCCTAAACAGTTAAAGATAGGACATTGCGGTTTTCACTAGTAGATTCAGCACCTTATTTTACATAAAATAAGTCTTATAAGTCTACTCTAAAGAGTTGATAAAGGTACAAACGAATAAAATGTTTATATATCACCTTTTTAAATATCTATTATTCTCCATTTTACTCGATCTCCTAAACAGTTAAAGATAGGACATTGCGGTTTTCACCAGTGGATTCAGCACCTTATTTTACATAAAATAAGTCCTATAAGTCTACTCTCAAAAGTTGATAAAGGTACAAACGAATAAAATGGTTATATATCACATTTTTAAATATCTATTATTCTCCATTTTACTCGATCACCTAAACGGTCAAAGATAGGACATTGCGGTTTTCACCAGTGGATTCAGCACCTTATTTTACATAAAACAAGTCCTATAAGTCGATTCTCAAAAGTTGATAAAGGTACAAACGAATAAAATGTTTATATATCACGTTTTTAAATATCAATTATTCTCCATTTTACTCGATGTCCTAAACGGTTAAAGATAGGACATTGCGGTTTTCACCAGTGGATTCAGCACCTCATTTTACATAAAATAAGTCTCATAAGTCTACTCTCAAAAGTTGATAAAGGTACAAACGAATAAAAGATTTATATATCACATTTTTAAATATCTAATATTCTCCATTTTACTCGATCTCCTAAACGGTTAAAGAAAGGACATTGCGGTTTTCACCAGTGGATTCAGCACCTCATTTTACATAAAATAAGTCTTATAAGTCTACTCTCAAAAGTTGATAAAGATACAAACGAATAAAATGGTTATATATCACATTTTTAAATATCTAATATTCTCCATTTTACTCGATCTCCTAAACGGTTAAAAATAGGACATTGCGGTTTTTACCAGTAGATTCAGCACCTCATTTTACATAAAATAAGTCTTATAAGTCTACTCTCAAAAGTTGATAAAGGTACAAACGAACAAAAGGTTTATATATCACATTTTTAAATATCTATTATTCTCCATTTTACTCGATCTCCTAAACAGCTAAAGACAGGACATTGCGGTTTTCACCAGTGGATTCAGCACCTCATTTTACGTAAAATAAGTCTTATGTCTACTCTAATGAGTTGATAAAGGTACAAACGAAAAAAATGTTAATGTATCACATTTTTAAATATCTATTATTCTCGATTTTACTCGATCTCCTAAACGGTTAAAGATAAGACATTGCGGTTCTCACCAGTGGATTCAGCACCTCATTTTACGTAAAATAAGTCTTATGTCTACTCTAATGAGTTGATAAAGGTACAAACGAAAAAAATGTTAATATATCACATTTTTAAATATCTATTATTCTCCATTTTACTCGATCTCCTAAACGGTTAAAGATAGGTCATTGCGGTTTTCACTAGTGGATTCAGCACCTCATTTTACATAAAATAAGTCTTATAATTCTAATCTAAAGAGTTGAAAAGGGACAAACGAAAAAAATGTTAATATATCACATTTTTAAATATCTATTATTCTATATTTTACTCGATCTCCTAAACGGTGAAAGATAGGACATTGCGGTTTTCACCAGTAGATTCAGCACCTTATTTCACATAAAATAAGTCTTATAAGTCTACTCTAAAGAGTTGATAAAGGTACAAACGAATAAAATGTTTATATATCACCTTTTTAAATATCTATTATTCTCCATTTTACTCGATCTCCTAAACAGTTAAAGATAGGACATTGCGGTTTTCACCAGTGGATTCAGCACCTTATTTTACATAAAATAAGTCCTATAAGTCTACTCTCAAAAGTTGATAAAGGTACAAACGAATAAAATGGTTATATATCACATTTTTAAATATCTATTATTCTCCATTTTACTCGATCACCTAAACGGTCAAAGATAGGACATTGCGGTTTTCACCAGTGGATTCAGCACCTCATTTTACATAAAATTAGTCCTATAAGTCTACTCTAAAGAGTTGATAAAGGTACAAACGAATAAAATGGATATATATCACATTTTTAAATACCTATTATTCTCCATTTTACTCGATCACCTAAACGGTCACAGATAGGACATTGCGGATTTCACCAGTGGATTCAGCACCTTATTTTACATAAAATAAGTCCTATAAGTCGATTCTCAAAAGTTGATAAAGGTACAAACGAATAAAATGTTTATATATCACGTTTTTAAATATCAATTATTCTCCATTTTACTCGATGTCCTAAACGGTTAAAGATAGGACATTGCGGATTTCACCAGTGGATTCAGCACCTCATTTTACATAAAATAAGTCTCATAAGTCTACTCTCAAAAGTTGATAAAGGTACAAACGAATAAAAGATTTATATATCACATTTTTAAATATCTAATATTCTCCATTTTACTCGATGTCCTAAACGGTTAAAGATAGGACATTGCGGTTTTCACCAGTGGATTCAGCACCTTATTTTACATAAAATAAGTCTCATAAGTCTACTCTCAAAAGTTGATAAAGGTACAAACGAATAAAAGATTTATTTACCACATTTTTAAATATCTAATATTCTCCATTTTACTCGATCTCCTAAACAGTTAAAGATAGGACATTGCGGTTTTCACCAGTGGATTCAGCACCTCATTTTACATAAAATAAGTCCTATAAGTCTACTCTCAAAAGTTGATAAAGGTACAAACGAATAAAATGGTTATATATCACATTTTTAAATACCTATTATTCTCCATTTTACTCGATCACCTAAACGGTCAAAGATAGAACATTGCGGTTTTCACCAGTGGATTCAGCACCTTATTTTACATAAAATTAGTCATATAAGTCTACTCTAAAGAGTTGATAAAGGTACAAACGAATAAAATGGTTATATATCACATTTTTAAACATCTATTATTCTCCATTTTACTCGATGTCTTAACGGTTAAAGATAGGACATTGCGGTTTTCACCAGTGGATTCAGCACCTCATTTTACATAAATTTAGACCTATAAGTCTACTCTCAAAAGTTGATAAAGATACAAACGAATAAAATGGTTATATATCACATTTTTAAATATCTAATATTCTCCATTTTACTCGATCTCCTAAACGGTTAAAGATAGGACATTGCGGTTTTTACCAGTAGATTCAGCACCTCATTTTACATAAAATAAGTCTTATAAGTCTACTCTCAAAAGTTGATAAAGGTACAAACGAACAAAAGGTTTATATATCACATTTTTAAATATCTATTATTCTCCATTTTACTCGATCTCCTAAACAGTTAAAGATAGGACATTGCGGTTTTCACCAGTAGATTCAGCACCTTATTTTACATAAAATAAGTCTTATAAGTCTACTCTAAAGAGTTGATAAAGGTACAAACGAATAAAATGTTTATATATCACCTTTTTAAATATCTATTATTCTCCATTTTACTCGATCTCCTAAACAGTTAAAGATAGGACATTGCGGTTTTCACCAGTGGATTCAGCACCTTATTTTACATAAAATAAGTCCTATAAGTCTACTCTCAAAAGTTGATAAAGGTACAAACGAATAAAATGGTTATATATCACATTTTTAAATATCTATTATTCTCCATTTTACTCGATCACCTAAACGGTCAAAGATAGGACATTGCGGTTTTCACCAGTGGATTCAGCACCTTATTTTACATAAAACAAGTCCTATAAGTCGATTCTCAAAAGTTGATAAAGGTACAAACGAATAAAATGTTTATATATCACGTTTTTAAATATCAATTATTCTCCATTTTACTCGATGTCCTAAACGGTTAAAGATAGGACATTGCGGTTTTCACCAGTGGATTCAGCACCTCATTTTACATAAAATAAGTCTCATAAGTCTACTCTCAAAAGTTGATAAAGGTACAAACGAATAAAAGATTTATATATCACATTTTTAAATATCTAATATTCTCCATTTTACTCGATCTCCTAAACGGTTAAAGAAAGGACATTGCGGTTTTCACCAGTGGATTCAGCACCTCATTTTACATAAAATAAGTCTCATAAGTCTACTCTCAAAAGTTGATAAAGGTACAAACGAATAAAAGATTTATTTACCACATTTTTAAATATCTAATATTCTCCATTTTACTCGATCTCCTAAACGGTTAAAGATAGGACATTGCGGTTTTCACCAGTGGATTCAGCACCTCATTTTACATAAAATAAGTCCTATAAGTCTACTCTCAAAAGTTGATAAAGGTACAAACGAATAAAATGGTTATATATCACATTTTTAAATACCTATTATTCTCCATTTTACTCGATCACCTAAACGGTCAAAGATAGAACATTGCGGTTTTCACCAGTGGATTCAGCACCTTATTTTACATAAAATTAGTCATATAAGTCTACTCTAAAGAGTTGATAAAGGTACAAACGAATAAAATGGTTATATATCACATTTTTAAATATCTATTATTCTCCATTTTACTCGATGTCCTAAACGGTTAAAGATAGGACATTGCGGTTTTCACCAGTGGATTCAGCACCTCATTTTACATAAATTTAGACCTATAAGTCTACTCTCAAAAGTTGATAAAGATACAAACGAATAAAATGGTTATATATCACATTTTTAAATATCTAATATTCTCCATTTTACTCGATCTCCTAAACGGTTAAAGATAGGACATTGCGGTTTTTACCAGTAGATTCAGCACCTCATTTTACATAAAATAAGTCTTATAAGTCTACTCTCAAAAGTTGATAAAGGTACAAACGAATAAAAGGTTTATATATCACATTTTTAAATATCTATTATTCTCCATTTTACTCGATCTCCTAAACAGCTAAAGACAGGACATTGCGGTTTTCACCAGTGGATTCAGCACCTCATTTTACGTAAAATAAGTCTTATGTCTACTCTAATGAGTTGATAAAGGTACAAACGAAAAAAATGTTAATATATCACATTTTTAAATATCTATTATTCTCGATTTTACTCGATCTCCTAAACGGTTAAAGATAAGACATTGCGGTTCTCACCAGTGGATTCAGCACCTCATTTTACGTAAAATAAGTCTTATGTCTACTCTAATGAGTTGATAAAGGTACAAACGAAAAAAATGTTAATATATCACATTTTTAAATATCAATTATTCTCCATTTTACTCGATCTCCTAAACGGTTAAAGATAGGTCATTGCGGTTTTCACTAGTGGATTCAGCACCTCATTTTACATAAAATAAGTCTTATAATTCTAATCTAAAGAGTTGAAAAGGGACAAACGAAAAAAATGTTAATATATCACATTTTTAAATATCTAATATTCTATATTTTACTCGATCTCCTAAACGGTGAAAGATAGGACATTGCGGTTTCCACCAGTAGATTCAGCACCTCATTTTACAAAAAATAAGTCTTATAAGTCAACTCTCAAAAGTTGATAAAGGTACAAACGAATAAAAGGTTTATATATCACATTTTTAAGTATCTAATATTCTCCATTTTACTCGATGTCCTAAACGGTTAAAGATAGGACATTGCGGTTTTCACCAGTGGATTCAGCACCTCATTTTACATAAAATAAGTCTTATAAGTCTACTCTCAAAAGTTGATAAAGGTACAAACGAAAAAAAGGTTAATATATCACATTTTTAAATATCTAATATTCTCCCTTTTTACTCGATCACCTAAACGGTTATAGATAGGACATTGCGGTTTTCACCAGTGGATTCAGCACCTCATTTTACATAAAATAAGTCTTATAAGTCTACTCTAAAGAGTTGATAAAGGTACAAACGAATAAAATGTTTATATATCACATTTTTAAATATCAATTATTCTCCATTTTACTCGATGTCCTAAACGGTTAAAGATAGGACATTGCGGTTTTCACCAGTGGTTTCAGCACCTCATTTTACATAAAATAAGTCTTATAAGTCTACTCTAAAGAGTTGATAAAGGTACAAACGAAAAAAATGTTAATATATCACATTTTTAAAGATCTATTATTCTCCATTTTACTCGATCTCCTAAACGGTTAAATATAGGACATTGCGGTTTTCACTAGTGGATTCAGCACCTCATTTTACATAAAATAATTTTATAAGTCTACTCTAAAGAGTTGATAAAGGTACAAACGAATAAAAGGTTTATATATCACATTTTTAAATATCTATTATTCTCGATTTTACTCGATCTCCTAAACGGCTAAAGATAAGACATTGCTGTTCTCACCAGTGGATTCAGCACCTCATTTTACGTAAAATAAGTCTTATGTCTACTCTAATGAGTTGATAAAGGTACAAACGAAAAAAATGTTAATATATCACATTTTTAAATATCTAATATTCTCCATTTTACTCGATCTCCTAAACGGTTATAGATAGGACATTGCGGTTTTCACCAGTGGATTTAGCACCTCATTTTACATAAAATAAGTCTTATAAGTCTACTCTCAAAAGTTGATAAAGGTACAAACGAATAAAAGATTTATATATCACATTTTTAAATATCTAATATTCTCCATTTTACCCGATGTCCTAAACGGTTAAAGATAGGACATTGCGGTTTTCACCAGTGGATTCAGCACCTTATTTTACATAAAATAAGTCTCTTAAGTCTACTCTCAAAAGTTGATAAAGGTACAAACGAATAAAAGATTTATATATCACATTTTTAAATATCTAATATTCTCCATTTTACTCGATCTCCTAAACGGTTAAAGATAGGACATTGCGGTTTTCACCAGTGGATTCAGCACCTCATTTTACATAAAATAAGTCCTATAAGTCTACTCTCAAAAGTTGATAAAGGTACAAACGAATAAAATGGTTATATATCACATTTTTAAATACCTATTATTCTCCATTTTACTCGATCACCTAAACGGTCAAAGATAGAACATTGCGGTTTTCACCAGTGGATTCAGCACCTTATTTTACATAAAATTAGTCATATAAGTCTACTCTAAAGAGTTGATAAAGGTACAAACGAATAAAATGGTTATATATCACATTTTTAAATATCTATTATTCTCCATTTTACTCGATGTCCTAAACGGTTAAAGATAGGACATTGCGGTTTTCACCAGTGGATTCAGCACCTCATTTTACATAAATTTAGACCTATAAGTCTACTCTCAAAAGTTGATAACGATACAAACGAATAAAATGGTTATATATCACATTTTTAAATATCTAATATTCTCCATTTTACTCGATCTCCTAAACGGTTAAAGATAGGACATTGCGGTTTTTACCAGTAGATTCAGCACCTCATTTTACATAAAATAAGTCTTATAAGTCTACTCTCAAAAGTTGATAAAGGTACAAACGAATAAAAGGTTTATATATCACATTTTTAAATATCTATTATTCTCCATTTTACTCGATCTCCTAAACAGCTAAAGACAGGACATTGCGCTTTTCACCAGTGGATTCAGCACATCATTTTACGTAAAATAAGTCTTATGTCTACTCTAATGAGTTGATAAAGGTACAAACGAAAAAAATGTTAATATATCACATTTTTAAATATCTATTATTCTCGATTTTACTCGATCTCCTAAACGGTTAAAGATAAGACATTGCGGTTCTCACCAGTGGATTCAGCACCTCATTTTACGTAAAATAAGTCTTATGTCTACTCTAATGAGTTGATAAAGGTACAAACGAAAAAAATGTTAATATATCACATTTTTAAATATCTATTATTCTCCATTTTACTCGATCTCCTAAACGGTTAAAGATAGGTCATTGCGGTTTTCACTAGTGGATTCAGCACCTCATTTTACATAAAATAAGTCTTATAATTCTAATCTAAAGAGTTGAAAAGGGACAAACGAAAAAAATGTTAATATATCACATTTTTAAATATCTATTATTCTATATTTTACTCGATCTCCTAAACGGTGAAAGATAGGACATTGCGGTTTTCACCAGTGGACTCAGCACCTCATTTTACATAAAATAAGTCTTATAAGTCTACTCTAAAGAGTTGATAAAGGTACAAACGAATAAAATGTTTATATATCACATTTTTAAATATCAATTATTCTCCATTTTACTCGATGTCCTAAACGGTTAAAGATAGAACATTGCGGTTTTCACCAGTGGTTTCAGCACCTCATTTTACATAAAATAAGTCTTATAAGTCTACTTTAAAGAGTTGATAAAGGTAGAAACGAAAAAAATGTTAATATATCACATTTTTAAATATCTATTATTCTCGATTTTACTCGATCTCCTAAACGGCTAAAGATAAGACATTGCTGTTCTCATAAGTGGATTCAGCACCTCATTTTACGTAAAATAAGTCTTATGTCTACTCTAATGAGTTGATAAAGGTACAAACGAAAAAAATGTTAATATATCACATTTTTAAATATCTATTATTTTCCATTTTACTCGATCTCCTAAACGGTTAAAGATAGGACATTGCGGTTTTCACTAGTGGATTCAGCACCTCATTTTACATAAAATAAGTCTTATAATTCTACTCTAAAGAGTTGAAATGGGACAAACGAAAAAAATGTTAATATATCACATTTTTAAATATCTATTATTCTATATTTTACTCGATCTCCTAAACGGTCAAAGATAGGACATTGCGGTTTTCACCAGTGGATTCAGCACCTCATTTTACAAAAAATAAGTCTTATAAGTCTACTCTCAAAAGTTGATAAAGGTACAAACGAATAAAAGGTTTATATATCACACTTTTAAGTATCTAATATTCTCCATTTTACTCGATGTTCTAAACGGTTAAAGATAGGACATTGCGGTTTTCACCAGTGGATTCAGCACCTCATTTTACATAAAATAAGTCTTATAAGTCTACTCTCAAAAGGTGATAAAGGTACAAACGAATAAAAGGTTTATATATCACATTTTTAAATATCTATTATTCTCGATTTTACTCGATCTTCTAAACGGTTAAAGATAAAACATTCCGGTTTTCACCAGTGGATTCAGCACCTCATTTTACATAAAATAAGTCTTATAAGTCTACTCTAAAGGGTTGATAAAGGTACAAACGAAAAAAATGTTAATATATCACATTTTTAAATATCTATTATTCTCGATTTTACTCGAACTCCTAAACGGTTAAAGATAAGACATTGCGGTTTTCACCAGTGGATTCAGCACCTCATTTAACGTAAAATAAGTCTTATGTCTACTCTAATGAGTTGATAAAGGTACAAACGAAAAAAATGTTAATATATCACATTTTTAAATATCTATTATTCTCCATTTTCCTCGATCTCCTAAACGGTTAAAGATAGGACATTGCGGTTTTAACTAGTGGATTCAGCACCTCATTTTACATAAAATAAGTCTTATAATTCTACTCTAAAGAGTTGAAAAGGGACAAACGAAAAAAATGTTAATATATCACATTTTTAAATATCTATTATCCTATATTTTACTCGATCTCCTAAACGGTTAAAGATAGGACATTGCGGTTTTCACCAGTGGATTCAGCACCTCATTTTACAAAAAATAAGTCTTATAAGTCTACTCTCAAAAGTTGATAAAGGTACAAACGAATAAAAGGTTTATATATCACATTTTTAAGTATCTAATATTCTCCATTTTACTCGATGTCCTAAACGGTTAAAGATAGGACATTGCGGTTTTCACCAGTGGATTCAGCACCCCATTTTACATAAAATTAATCTTATAAGTCTACTCTCAAAAGGTGATAAAGGTACAAACGAATAAAAGGTTTAAATATCACATTTTTAAATATCTAATATTCTCCCTTTTTACTCGATCACCTAAACGGTTATAGATAGGACATTGCGGTTTTCACCAGTGGATTCAGCACCTCATTTTACAAAAAATAAGTCTTATAAGTCTACTCTCAAAAGTTGATAAAGGTACAAACGAATAAAAGGTTTATATATCACACTTTTAAGTATCTAATATTCTCCATTTTACTCGATGTCCTAAACGGTTAAAGATAGGACATTGCGGTTTTCACCAGTGGATTCAGCACCTCATTTTACATAAAATAAGTCTTATAAGTCTACTCTCAAAAGGTGATAAAGGTACAAACGAATAAAAGGTTTATATATCACATTTTTAAATATCTATTATTCTCGATTTTACTCGATCTCCTAAACGGTTAAAGATAAGACATTGCGGTTTTCACCAGTGGATTCAGCACCTCATTTTACATAAAATAAGTCTTAAAAGTCTACTCTAAAGGGTTGATAAAGGTACAAACGAAAAAAATGTTAATATATCACATTTTTAAATATCTATTATTTTCGATTTTACCCGAACTCCTAAACGGTTAAAGATAAGACATTGCGGTTTTCACCAGTGGATTCAGCACCTCATTTAACGTAAAATAAGTCTTATAAGTCTACTCTCAAAAGTTGATAAAGGTACAAACGAATAAAAGGTTTATATATCACATTTTTAAATATCTATTATTCTCCATTTTACTCGATCTCCTAAACAGCTAAAGACAGGACATTGCGCTTTTCACCAGTGGATTCAGCACATCATTTTACGTAAAATAAGTCTTATGTCTACTCTAATGAGTTGATAAAGGTACAAACGAAAAAAATGTTAATATATCACATTTTTAAATATCTATTATTCTCGATTTTACTCGATCTCCTAAACGGTTAAAGATAAGACATTGCGGTTCTCACCAGTGGATTCAGCACCTCATTTTACGTAAAATAAGTCTTATGTCTACTCTAATGAGTTGATAAAGGTACAAACGAAAAAAATGTTAATATATCACATTTTTAAATATCTATTATTCTCCATTTTACTCGATCTCCTAAACGGTTAAAGATAGGTCATTGCGGTTTTCACTAGTGGATTCAGCACCTCATTTTACATAAAATAAGTCTTATAATTCTAATCTAAAGAGTTGAAAAGGGACAAACGAAAAAAATGTTAATATATCACATTTTTAAATATCTATTATTCTATATTTTACTCGATCTCCTAAACGGTGAAAGATAGGACATTGCGGTTTTAACCAGTGGATTCAGCACCTCATTTTACATAAAATAAGTCTTATATGTCTACTCTAAAGAGTTGATAAAGGTACAAACGAATAAAATGTTTATATATCACATTTTTAAATATCAATTATTCTCCATTTTACTCGATGTCCTAAACGGTTAAAGATAGAACATTGCGGTTTTCACCAGTGGTTTCAGCACCTCATTTTACATTAAATAAGTCTTATAAGTCTACTCTAAAGAGTTGATAAAGGTACAAACGAAAAAAATGTTAATATATCACATTTTTAAATATCTATTATTCTCCATTTTCCTCGATCTCCTAAACGGTTAAAGATAGGACATTGCGGTTTTCACTAGTGGATTCAGCACCTCATTTTACATAAAATAAGTCTTATAATTCTACTCTAAAGAGTTGAAAAGGGACAAACGAAAAAAATGTTAATATATCACATTTTTAAATATCTATTATTCTATATTTTACTCGATCTCCTAAACGGTCAAAGATAGGACATTGCGGTTTTCACCAGTGGATTCAGCACCTCATTTTACAAAAAATAAGTCTTATAAGTCTACTCTCAATAGTTGATAAAGGTACAAACGAATAAAAGGTTAATATATCACACTTTTAAGTATCTAATATTCTCCATTTTACTCGATGTCCTAAACGGTTAAAGATAGGACATTGCGGTTTTCACCAGTGGATTCAGCACCTCATTTTACATAAAATAAGTCTTATAAGTCTACTCTCAAAAGGTGATAAAGGTACAAACGAATAAAAGGTTTATATATCACATTTTTAAATATCTATTATTCTCGATTTTACTCGATCTCCTAAACGGTTAAAGATAAGACATTGCGGTTTTCACCAGTGGATTCAGCACCTCATTTTACATAAAATAAGTCTTATAAGTCTACTCTAAAGGGTTGATAAAGGTACAAACGAAAAAAATGTTAATATATCACATTTTTAAATATCTATTATTCTCGATTTTACTCGAACTCCTAAACGGTTAAAGATAAGACATTGCGGTTTTCACCAGTGGATTCAGCACCTCATTTAACGTAAAATAAGTCTTATGTCTACTCTAATGAGTTGATAAAGGTACAAACGAAAAAAATGTTAATATATCACATTTTTAAATATCTATTATTCTCCATTTTCCTCGATCTCCTAAACGGTTAAAGATAGGACATTGCGGTTTTAACTAGTGGATTTAGCACCTCATTTTACATAAAATAAGTCTTATAATTCTACTCTAAAGAGTTGAAAAGGGACAAACGAAAAAAATGTTAATATATCACATTTTTAAATATCTATTATTTTATATTTTACTCGATCTCCTAAACGGTCAAAGATAGGACATTGCGGTTTTCACCAGTGGATTCAGCACCTCATTTTACAAAAAATAAGTCTTATAAGTCTACTCTCAAAAGTTGATAAAGGTACAAACGAATAAAAGGTTTATATATCACACTTTTAAGTATCTAATATTCTCCATTTTACTCGATGTTCTAAACGGTTAAAGATAGGACATTGCGGTTTTCACCAGTGGATTCAGCACCTCATTTTACATAAAATAAGTCTTATAAGTCTACTCTCAAAAGGTGATAAAGGTACAAACGAATAAAAGGTTTATATATCACATTTTTAAATATCTATTATTCTCGATTTTACTCGATCTCCTAAACGGTTAAAGATAAGACATTGCGGTTTTCACCAGTGGATTCAGCACCTCATTTTACATAAAATAAGTCTTAAAAGTCTACTCTAAAGGGTTGATAAAGGTACAAACGAAAAAAATGTTAATATATCACATTTTTAAATATCTATTATTTTCGATTTTACCCGAACTCCTAAACGGTTAAAGATAAGACATTGCGGTTTTCACCAGTGGATTCAGCACCTCATTTAACGTAAAATAAGTCTTATAAGTCTACTCTCAAAAGTTGATAAAGGTACAAACGAATAAAAGGTTTATATATCACATTTTTAAATATCTATTATTCTCCATTTTACTCGATCTCCTAAACAGCTAAAGACAGGACATTGCGCTTTTCACCAGTGGATTCAGCACATCATTTTACGTAAAATAAGTCTTATGTCTACTCTAATGAGTTGATAAAGGTACAAACGAAAAAAATGTTAATATATCACATTTTTAAATATCTATTATTCTCCATTTTACTCGATCTCCTAAACGGTTAAAGATAGGTCATTGCGGTTTTCACTAGTGGATTCAGCACCTCATTTTACATAAAATAAGTCTTATATGTCTACTCTAAAGAGTTGATAAAGGTACAAACGAATAAAATGTTTATATATCACATTTTTAAATATCAATTATTCTCCATTTTACTCGATGTCCTAAACGGTTAAAGATAGAACATTGCGGTTTTCACCAGTGGTTTCAGCACCTCATTTTACATTAAATAAGTCTTATAAGTCTACTCTAAAGAGTTGATAAAGGTACAAACGAAAAAAATGTTAATATATCACATTTTTAAATATCTATTATTCTCGATTTTACTCGATCTCCTAAACGGCTAAAGATAAGACATTGCTGTTCTCACCAGTGGATTCAGCACCTCATTTTACGTAAAATAAGTCTTATGTCTACTCTAATGAATTGATAAAGGTACAACCGAAAAAAATGTTAATATATCACATTTTTAAATATCGATTATTTTCCATTTTACTCGATCTCCTAAACGGTTAAAGATAGGACATTGCGGTTTTCACTAGTGGATTCAGCACCTCATTTTACATAAAATAAGTCTTATAATTCTACTCTAAAGAGTTGAAAAGGGACAAACGAAAAAAATGTTAATATATCACATTTTTAAATATCTATTATTCTATATTTTACTCGATCTCCTAAACGGTCAAAGATAGGACATTGCGGTTTTCACCAGTGGATTCAGCACCTCATTTTACAAAAAATAAGTCTTATAAGTCTACTCTCAATAGTTGATAAAGGTACAAACGAATAAAAGGTTAATATATCACACTTTTAAGTATCTAATATTCTCCATTTTACTCGATGTCCTAAACGGTTAAAGATAGGACATTGCGGTTTTCACCAGTGGATTCAGCACCTCATTTTACATAAAATAAGTCTTATAAGTCTACTCTCAAAAGGTGATAAAGGTACAAACGAATAAAAGGTTTATATATCACATTTTTAAATATCTATTATTCTCGATTTTACTCGATCTCCTAAACGGTTAAAGATAAGACATTGCGGTTTTCACCAGTGGATTCAGCACCTCATTTTACATAAAATAAGTCTTATAAGTCTACTCTAAAGGGTTGATAAAGGTACAAACGAAAAAAATGTTAATATATCACATTTTTAAATATCTATTATTCTCGATTTTACTCGAACTCCTAAACGGTTAAAGATAAGACATTGCGGTTTTCACCAGTGGATTCAGCACCTCATTTAACGTAAAATAAGTCTTATGTCTACTCTAATGAGTTGATAAAGGTACAAACGAAAAAAATGTTAATATATCACATTTTTAAATATCTATTATTCTCCATTTTCCTCGATCTCCTAAACGGTTAAAGATAGGACATTGCGGTTTTAACTAGTGGATTTAGCACCTCATTTTACATAAAATAAGTCTTATAATTCTACTCTAAAGAGTTGAAAAGGGACAAACGAAAAAAATGTTAATATATCACATTTTTAAATATCTATTATTCTATATTTTACTCGATCTCCTAAACGGTCAAAGATAGGACATTGCGGTTTTCACCAGTGGATTCAGCACCTCATTTTACAAAAAATAAGTCTTATAAGTCTACTCTCAAAAGTTGATAAAGGTACAAACGAATAAAAGGTTTATATATCACACTTTTAAGTATCTAATATTCTCCATTTTACTCGATGTTCTAAACGGTTAAAGATAGGACATTGCGGTTTTCACCAGTGGATTCAGCACCTCATTTTACATAAAATAAGTCTTATAAGTCTACTCTCAAAAGGTGATAAAGGTACAAACGAATAAAAGGTTTATATATCACATTTTTAAATATCTATTATTCTCGATTTTACTCGATCTTCTAAACGGTTAAAGATAAGACATTCCGGTTTTCACCAGTGGATTCAGCACCTCATTTTACATAAAATAAGTCTTATAAGTCTACTCTAAAGGGTTGATAAAGGTACAAACGAAAAAAATGTTAATATATCACATTTTTAAATATCTATTATTCTCGATTTTACTCGAACTCCTAAACGGTTAAAGATAAGACATTGCGGTTTTCACCAGTGGATTCAGCACCTCATTTAACGTAAAATAAGTCTTATGTCTACTCTAATGAGTTGATAAAGGTACAAACGAAAAAAATGTTAATATATCACATTTTTAAATATCTATTATTCTCCATTTTCCTCGATCTCCTAAACGGTTAAAGATAGGACATTGCGGTTTTAACTAGTGGATTCAGCACCTCATTTTACATAAAATAAGTCTTATAATTCTACTCTAAAGAGTTGAAAAGGGACAAACGAAAAAAATGTTAATATATCACATTTTTAAATATCTATTATCCTATATTTTACTCGATCTCCTAAACGGTTAAAGATAGGACATTGCGGTTTTCACCAGTGGATTCAGCACCTCATTTTACAAAAAATAAGTCTTATAAGTCTACTCTCAAAAGTTGATAAAGGTACAAACGAATAAAAGGTTTATATATCACATTTTTAAGTATCTAATATTCTCCATTTTACTCGATGTCCTAAACGGTTAAAGATAGGACATTGCGGTTTTCACCAGTGGATTCAGCACCCCATTTTACATAAAATTAATCTTATAAGTCTACTCTCAAAAGGTGATAAAGGTACAAACGAATAAAAGGTTTATATATCACATTTTTAAATATCTAATATTCTCCCTTTTTACTCGATCACCTAAACGGTTATAGATAGGACATTGCGGTTTTCACCAGTGGATTCAGCACCTCATTTTACAAAAAATAAGTCTTATAAGTCTACTCTCAAAAGTTGATAAAGGTACAAACGAATAAAAGGTTTATATATCACACTTTTAAGTATCTAATATTCTCCATTTTACTCGATGTCCTAAACGGTTAAAGATAGGACATTGCGGTTTTCACCAGTGGATTCAGCACCTCATTTTACATAAAATAAGTCTTATAAGTCTACTCTCAAAAGGTGATAAAGGTACAAACGAATAAAAGGTTTATATATCACATTTTTAAATATCTATTATTCTCGATTTTACTCGATCTCCTAAACGGTTAAAGATAAGACATTGCGGTTTTCACCAGTGGATTCAGCACCTCATTTTACATAAAATAAGTCTTAAAAGTCTACTCTAAAGGGTTGATAAAGGTACAAACGAAAAAAATGTTAATATATCACATTTTTAAATATCTATTATTTTCGATTTTACCCGAACTCCTAAACGGTTAAAGATAAGACATTGCGGTTTTCACCAGTGGATTCAGCACCTCATTTAACGTAAAATAAGTCTTATGTCTACTCTAATGAGTTGATAAAGGTACAAACGAAAAAAATGTTAATATATCACATTTTTAAATATCTATTATTCTCCATTTTCCTCGATCTCCTAAACGGTTAAAGATAGGACATTGCGGTTTTAACTAGTGGATTTAGCACCTCATTTTACATAAAATAAGTCTTATAATTCTACTCTAAAGAGTTGAAAAGGGACAAACGAAAAAAATGTTAATATATCACATTTTTAAATATCTATTATTCTATATTTTACTCGATCTCCTAAACGGTCAAAGATAGGACATTGCGGTTTTCACCAGTGGATTCAGCACCTCATTTTACAAAAAATAAGTCTTATAAGTCTACTCTCAAAAGTTGATAAAGGTACAAACGAATAAAAGGTTTATATATCACACTTTTAAGTATCTAATATTCTCCATTTTACTCGATGTTCTAAACGGTTAAAGATAGGACATTGCGGTTTTCACCAGTGGATTCAGCACCTCATTTTACATAAAATAAGTCTTATAAGTCTACTCTCAAAAGGTGATAAAGGTACAAACGAATAAAAGGTTTATATATCACATTTTTAAATATCTATTATTCTCGATTTTACTCGATCTTCTAAACGGTTAAAGATAAGACATTCCGGTTTTCACCAGTGGATTCAGCACCTCATTTTACATAAAATAAGTCTTATAAGTCTACTCTAAAGGGTTGATAAAGGTACAAACGAAAAAAATGTTAATATATCACATTTTTAAATATCTATTATTCTCGATTTTACTCGAACTCCTAAACGGTTAAAGATAAGACATTGCGGTTTTCACCAGTGGATTCAGCACCTCATTTAACGTAAAATAAGTCTTATGTCTACTCTAATGAGTTGATAAAGGTACAAACGAAAAAAATGTTAATATATCACATTTTTAAATATCTATTATTCTCCATTTTCCTCGATCTCCTAAACGGTTAAAGATAGGACATTGCGGTTTTAACTAGTGGATTCAGCACCTCATTTTACATAAAATAAGTCTTATAATTCTACTCTAAAGAGTTGAAAAGGCACAAACGAAAAAAATGTTAATATATCACATTTTTAAATATCTATTATCCTATATTTTACTCGATCTCCTAAACGGTTAAAGATAGGACATTGCGGTTTTCACCAGTGGATTCAGCACCTCATTTTACAAAAAATAAGTCTTATAAGTCTACTCTCAAAAGTTGATAAAGGTACAAACGAATAAAAGGTTTATATATCACATTTTTAAGTATCTAATATTCTCCATTTTACTCGATGTCCTAAACGGTTAAAGATAGGACATTGCGGTTTTCACCAGTGGATTCAGCACCCCATTTTACATAAAATTAATCTTATAAGTCTACTCTCAAAAGGTGATAAAGGTACAAACGAATAAAAGGTTTATATATCACATTTTTAAATATCTAATATTCTCCCTTTTTACTCGATCACCTAAACGGTTATAGATAGGACATTGCGGTTTTCACCAGTGGATTCAGCACCTCATTTTACAAAAAATAAGTCTTATAAGTCTACTCTCAAAAGTTGATAAAGGTACAAACGAATAAAAGGTTTATATATCACACTTTTAAGTATCTAATATTCTCCATTTTACTCGATGTCCTAAACGGTTAAAGATAGGACATTGCGGTTTTCACCAGTGGATTCAGCACCTCATTTTACATAAAATAAGTCTTATAAGTCTACTCTCAAAAGGTGATAAAGGTACAAACGAATAAAAGGTTTATATATCACATTTTTAAATATCTATTATTCTCGATTTTACTCGATCTCCTAAACGGTTAAAGATAAGACATTGCGGTTTTCACCAGTGGATTCAGCACCTCATTTTACATAAAATAAGTCTTAAAAGTCTACTCTAAAGGGTTGATAAAGGTACAAACGAAAAAAATGTTAATATATCACATTTTTAAATATCTATTATTTTCGATTTTACCCGAACTCCTAAACGGTTAAAGATAAGACATTGCGGTTTTCACCAGTGGATTCAGCACCTCATTTAACGTAAAATAAGTCTTATAAGTCTACTCTCAAAAGTTGATAAAGGTACAAACGAATAAAAGGTTTATATATCACATTTTTAAATATCTATTATTCTCCATTTTACTCGATCTCCTAAACAGCTAAAGACAGGACATTGCGCTTTTCACCAGTGGATTCAGCACATCATTTTACGTAAAATAAGTCTTATGTCTACTCTAATGAGTTGATAAAGGTACAAACGAAAAAAATGTTAATATATCACATTTTTAAATATCTATTATTCTCGATTTTACTCGATCTCCTAAACGGTTAAAGATAAGACATTGCGGTTCTCACCAGTGGATTCAGCACCTCATTTTACGTAAAATAAGTCTTATGTCTACTCTAATGAGTTGATAAAGGTACAAACGAAAAAAATGTTAATATATCACATTTTTAAATATCTATTATTCTCCATTTTACTCGATCTCCTAAACGGTTAAAGATAGGACATTGCGGTTTTCACCAGTGGATTCAGCACCCCATTTTACATAAAATTAATCTTATAAGTCTACTCTCAAAAGGTGATAAAGGTACAAACGAATAAAAGGTTTATATATCACATTTTTAAATATCTAATATTCTCCCTTTTTACTCGATCACCTAAACGGTTTTAGATAGGACATTGCGGTTTTCACCAGTGGATTCAGCACCTCATTTTACAAAAAATAAGTCTTATAAGTCTACTCTCAAAAGTTGATAAAGGTACAAACGAATAAAAGGTTTATATATCACACTTTTAAGTATCTAATATTCTCCATTTTACTCGATGACCTAAACGGTTAAAGATAGGACATTGCGGTTTTCACCAGTGGATTCAGCACCTCATTTTACATAAAATAAGTCTTATAAGTCTACTCTCAAAAGGTGATAAAGGTACAAACGAATAAAAGGTTTATATATCACATTTTTAAATATCTATTATTCTCGATTTTACTCGATCTCCTAAACGGTTAAAGATAAGACATTGCGGTTTTCACCAGTGGATTCAGCACCTCATTTTACATAAAATAAGTCTTATAAGTCTACTCTAAAGGGTTGATAAAGGTACAAACGAAAAAAATGTTAATATATCACATTTTTAAATATCTATTATTCTCGATTTTACCCGAACTCCTAAACGGTTAAAGATAAGACATTGCGGTTTTCACCAGTGGATTCAGCACCTCATTTTACATAAAATAAGTCTTATAAGTCTACTCTAAAAGGTTGATAAAGGTACAAACGAAAAAAATGTTAATATATCACATTTTTAAATATCTATTATTCTCGATTTTACCCGAACTCCTAAACGGTTAAAGATAAGACATTGCGGTTTTCACCAGTGGATTCAGCACCTCATTTTACATAAAATAAGTCTTATAAGTCTACTCTAAAAGGATGATAAAGGTACAAACGAAAAAAATGTTAATATATCACATTTTTAAATATCTATTATTCTCTATTTCACTCTATCTCCTAAACGGTTAAAGATAGGATATTGCGGTTTTCACCAGAGGATTCAGCACCTCATTTTACATAAAATAAGACTTATAAGTCTACTCTAAAGAGTTGATAAAGGTACAAACGAAAAAAATGTTAATATATCACATTTATAAATATCTAATATTCTCCATTTTACTCGATATCCTAAACGGTTAAAGATAGGACATTGCGGTTTTCACCAGTGGATTCAGCACCTCATTTTACATAAATTTAGTCCTATAAGTCTACTCTAAAGAGTTGATAAAGATACAAACGAAAAAAATGTTAATATATCACATTTTTAAATATATATTATTCTCCATTTTACTCTTTCTCTTAAACGGTTAAAGAGAGGACATTGCGGTTTTTACCAGTGGATTCAGCACCTCATTTTACATAAAATAAGTACTATAAGTCTACTCTCAAAAGTTGATGAAGGTACAAACGAATAAAATGTTTATATATCACAATTTTAAATATTTAATATTCTCCATTTTACTCGATGTCCTAAACGGTTAAAGATAGGACATTGCGGTTTTCACCAGTGGATTCAGCACCTCATTTTACATAAAATAAGTCTTATAAGTCTACTCTCAAAAGTTGATATAGGTACAAACGAATAAAAGGTTTATATATCACATTTTTAAATATCTAATATTCTCCATTTTACTCGATGTCCTAAACGGTTAAAGATAGGACATTGCGGTTTTCACCAGTGGATTCAGCACCTCATTTTACATAATATAAGTCCTATAAGTCTACTCTCAAAAGTTGATGAAGGTACAAACGAATAAAATGTTTATATATCACAATTTTAAATATTTAATATTCTCCATTTTACTCGATGTCCTAAACGGTTAAAGATAGGACATTGCGGTTTTCACCACTGGATTCAGCAGCTCATTTTACATAAAATAAGTCTACTCTCAAAAGTTGATAAAGGTACAAACGTATAAAATGGTTTTATTTCTCATTTTAAAATATCTATTATTCTCCATTTTATTCGATCACCTAAACGGTCAAAGATAGGACATTGCGGTTTTCACCAGTGGATTCAGCACCTTATATTACATAAAATAAGTCCTATAAGTCTTCTCTAAAGAGTTGATAAAGGTACAAACGAATAAAATGTTTATATATCACATTTTTAAATATCTATTGTTCTCCATTTTACTCGATCTCCTAAACAGTTAAAGATAGGACATTGCGGTTTTTACCAGTGGATTCAGCACCTCATTTTACATAAATTTAGTCCTATAAGTCTACTCTAAAGAGTTGATAAAGGTACAAACGAATAAAATGGTTATATATCACATTATTAAATATATATATTTTTCCATTTTACTCTTTCTCTTAAACGGTTAAAGAGAGGACATTGCGGTTTTTACCAGTGGATTCAGCACCTCATTTTACATAAAATAAGTCCTATAAGTCTACTCTCAAAAGTTGATGAAGGTACAAACGAATAAAATGTTTATATATCACATTTTTAAATATTTAATATTCTCCATTTTACTCGATGTCCTAAACGGTTAAAGATAGGACATTGCAGTTTTCACCAGTGGATTTAGCACCTCATTTTACATAAAATAAGTCTTATAAGTCTACTCTCAAAAGTTGATAAAGGTACAAAAGAATAAAATGTTTATATATCACATTTTTAAATATTTAATATTCTCCATTTTACTCGATGTCCTAAACGGTTAAAGATAGGACATTGCGGTTTTCACCAGTAGATTCAGCACCTCATTTTACATAAAATAAGTCATATAAGTCTACTCTAAAGAGTTGATAAAGGTACAAACGAATACAATTTTTATTTATCACCTTTTTAAATATCTATTATTCTCCATTTACTCGATCTCCTAAACAGTTAAAGATAGGACATTGCGGTTTTCACCAGTGGATTCAGCACCTCATTTTACATAAATTTAGTCCTATAAGTCTACTCTAAAGTGTTGATAAAGGTACAAACGAATAAAATGGTTATATATCACATTTTTAAATATCTATTATTCTCCATTTTACTCGGTGTCCTAAACGGTTAAAGATAGGACATTGCGGTTTTCACCAGTAAATTCAGCACCTCATTTTACATAAATTTAGTCTTATAAGTCTACCCTAAAGAGTTGATAAAGGTACAAACGAATAAAATGGTTATATATCACATTTTTAAATATCTATTATTCTCCATTTTACTCGATGTCCTAAACGGTTAAAGATAGGACATTGCGGTTTTCACCAGTGGATTCAGCACCTCATTTTACATAAAATAAGTCTTATAAGTCGATAAAGGTAAAAACGAATAAAAGGTTTATATATCACATTTTTAAATATCTAATATTCTCCATTTTACTCGATCTCCTAAACGGTTAAAGATAGGACATTGCGGTTTTCACCAGTGGATTCAGCACCTCATTTTACATAAAATAAGTTCTATAAGTCTACTCTCAAAAGTTGATAAAGGTACAAACGAATAAAATGGTTATATATCACATTTTTAAATACCTATTATTCTCCATTTTACTCGATCACCTAAACCGTCAAAGATAGAACATTGCGGTTTTCACCAGTGGATTCAGCACCTTATTTTACATAAAATAAGTCATATAAGTCTACTCTAAAGAGTTGATAAAGGTACAAACGAATACCATGTTTATATATCACCTTTTTAAATATCTATTATTCTCCATTTACTCGATCTCCTAAACAGTTAAAGATAGGACATTGCGGTTTTCACCAGTGGATTCAGCACCTCATTTTACATAAATTTAGCCCTATAAGTCTACTCTAAAGTGTTGATAAAGGTACAAACGAATAAAATGGTTATATATCACATTTTTAAATATCTATTATTCTCCATTTTACTCGATGTCCTAAACGGTTAAAGATAGGACATTGCGGTTTTCACCAGTGGATTCAGCACCTCATTTTACATAAATTTAGTCTTATAAGTCTACTCTAAAGAGTTGATAAAGGTAGAAACGAATAAAATGGTTATATATCACATTTTCAAATATCTATTATTCTCCATTTTACTCGATGTCCTAAACGGTTAAAGATAGGACATTGCGGTTTTTACCAGTGGATTCAGCACCTCATTTTACATAAATTTAGACCTATAAGCCTACTCTAAAGAGTTGATAAAGGTACAAACCAATAAAATGGTTATATATCACATTTTTAAATACCTATTATTCTCCATTTTACTCGATCACCTAAACGGTCAAAGATAGAACATTGCGGTTTTCACCAGTGGATTCAGCACCTTATTTTACATAAAATAAGTCTTATAAGTCTACTCTAAAGAGTTGATAAAGGTACAAACGAATAAAATGTTTATATATCACCTTTTTAAATATCTATTATTCTCCATTTTACTCGATCTCCTAAACAGTTAAAGATAGGACATTGCGGTTTTCACCAGTGGATTCAGCACCTTATTTTACATAAAATAAGTCCAATAAGTCTACCCTCAAAAGTTGATAAAGGTACAAACGAATAAAATGGTTATATATCAAATTTTTAAATATCTATTATTCTCCATTTTACTCGATGTCCTAAACGGTTAAAGATAGGACATTGCGGTTTTCACCAGTAAATTCAGCACCTCATTTTACATAAATTTAGTCTTATAAGTCTACTCTAAAGAGTTGATAAAGGTACAAACGAATAAAATGGTTATATATCACATTTTTAAATATCTATTATTCTCCATTTACTCGATCTCCTAAACAGTTAAAGATAGGACATTGCGGTTTTCACCAGTGGATTCAGCACCTCATTTTACATAAATTTAGCCCTATAAGTCTACTCTAAAGTGTTGATAAAGGTACAAACGAATAAAATGGTTATATATCACATTTTTAAATATCTATTATTCTCCATTTTACTCGATGTCCTAAACGGTTAAAGATAGGACATTGCGGTTTTCACCAGTGGATTCAGCACCTCATTTTACATAAATTTAGTCTTATAAGTCTACTCTAAAGAGTTGATAAAGGTACAAACGAATAAAATGGTTATATATCACATTTTCAAATATCTATTATTCTCCATTTTACTCGATGTCCTAAACGGTTAAAGATAGGACATTGCGGTTTTTACCAGTGGATTCAGCACCTCATTTTACATAAATTTAGACCTATAAGCCTACTCTAAAGAGTTGATAAAGGTACAAACCAATAAAATGGTTATATATCACATTTTTAAATACCTATTATTCTCCATTTTACTCGATCACCTAAACGGTCAAAGATAGAACATTGCGGTTTTCACCAGTGGATTCAGCACCTTATTTTACATAAAATAAGTCTTATAAGTCTACTCTAAAGAGTTGATAAAGGTACAAACGAATAAAATGTTTATATATCACCTTTTTAAATATCTATTATTCTCCATTTTACTCGATCTCCTAAACAGTTAAAGATAGGACATTGCGGTTTTCACCAGTGGATTCAGCACCTTATTTTACATAAAATAAGTCCAATAAGTCTACTCTCAAAAGTTGATAAAGGTACAAACGAATAAAATGGTTATATATCAAATTTTTAAATATCTATTATTCTCCATTTTACTCGATGTCCTAAACGGTTAAAGATAGGACATTGCGGTTTTCACCAGTGGATTCAGCACCTCATTTTACATAAATTTAGACCTATAAGTCTACTCTCAAAAGTTGATAAAGGTACAAACGAATAAAAGGGTTATATATCACATTTTTAAATATCTATTATTCTCCATTTTACTCGGTGTCCTAAACGGTTAAAGATAGGACATTGCGGTTTTCACCAGTAAATTCAGCACCTCATTTTACATAAATTTAGTCTTATAAGTCTACTCTAAAGAGTTGATAAAGGTACAAACGAATAAAATGGTTATATGTCACATTTTTAAATATCTATTATTCTCCATTTTACTCGATGTCCTAAACGGTTAAAGATAGGACATTGCGGTTTTCACCAGTGGATTCAGCACCTCATTTTACATAAATTTAGACCTATAAGTCAACTCTAAAGATTTGATAAAGGTACAAACGAATAAAATGTTTATATATCACATTTTTAAATACCTATTATTCTCCATTTTACTCGATCACCTAAACGATCACAGATAGGACATTGCGGATTTCACCAGTGGATTCAGCACCTTATTTTACATAAAATAAGTCCTATAAGTCGATTCTCAAAAGTTGATAAAGGTACAAACGAATAAAATGTTTATATATCACGTTTTTAAATATCAATTATTCTCCATTTTACTCGATGTCCTAAACGGTTAAAGATAGGACATTGCGGATTTCACCAGTGGATTCAGCACCTCATTTTACATAAAATAAGTCTTATAAGTCTACTCTCAAAAGTTGATAAAGGTACAAACGAATAAAATGTTTATATATCACATTTTTAAATATTTATTATTCTCCATTTTACTCGATCTCCTAAACGGTTAAAGATAGGACATTGCGGTTTTCAGCAGTGGATTCAACACCTCATTTTACATAAAATAAGTCTCATAAGTCTACTCTCAAAAGTTGATAAAGGTACAAACGAATAAAAGATTTATATATCACATTTTTAAATATTTAATATTCTCCATTTTACTCGATGTCCTAAACGGTTAAAGATTGGACATTGCGGTTTTCACCAGTGGATTCAGCACCTTATTTTACATAAAATAAGTCTCATAAGTCTACTCTCAAAAGTTGATAAATGTACAAACGAATAAAAGATTTATATATCACATTTTTAAATATCTAATATTCTCCATTTTACTCGATCTCCTAAACGGTTAAAGATAGGACATTGCGGTTTTCACCAGTGGATTCAGCACCTCATTTTACATAAAATAAGTCCTATAAGTCTACTCTCAAAAGTTGATAAAGGTACAAACGAATAAAATGGTTATATATCACATTTTTAAATACCTATTATTCTCCATTTTACTCGATCACCTAAACGGTCAAAGATAGAACATTGCGGTTTTCACCAGTGGATTCAGCACCTCATTTTACATAAATTTAGTCTTATAAGTCTACTCTAAAGAGTTGATAAAGGTACAAACGAATAAAATGGTTATATATCACATTTTTAAATATCTATTATTCTCCATTTTACTCGATGTCCTAAACGGTTAAAGATAGGACATTGCGGTTTTCACCAGTGGATTCAGCACCTCATTTTACATAAATTTAGACCTATAAGTCTACTCTCAAAAGTTGATAAAGGTACAAACGAATAAAATGGTTATATATCACATTTTTAAATATCTATTATTCTCCATTTTACTCGATCTCCTAAACAGTTAAAGATAGGACATTGTGGTTTTCTCCACTGGATTCAGCAGCTCATTTTACATAAAATAAGTATTATAAGTCTACTCTCAAAAGTTGATAAAGGTACAAACGAATAAAAGGTTTATATATCTTTTTTAAATATCTAATATTCTCCATTTTACTCGATCTCCTAAACGATTAAAGATAGGACATTGCGGTTTTCACCAGTGGATTCAGCACCTCATTTTACATAAAATAAGTCCTATAAGTCTACTCTCAAAAGTTGATAAAGGTACAAACGAATAAAATGGTTATATATCACATTTTTAAATACCTATTATTCTCCATTTTACTCGATCACCTAAACGGTCAAAGATAGAACATTGCGGTTTTCACCAGTGGATTCAGCACCTTATTTTACATAAAATAAGTCATATAAGTCTACTCTAAAGAGTTGATAAAGGTACAAACGAATACAATGTTTATATATCACCTTTTTAAATATCTATTATTCTCCATTTTACTCGATGTCCTAAACGGTTAAAGATAGGACATTGCGGTTTTCACCACTATTCAGCACCTCATTTTACATAAATTTAGTCTTATAAGTCTACTCTAAAGAGTTGATAAAGGTACAAACGAATAAAATGGTTATATATCACATTTTTAAATATCTATTATTCTCCATTTTACTCGATGTCCTAAACGGTTAAAGATAGGACATTGCGGTTTTCACCAGTGGATTCAGCACCTCATTTTACATAAATTTAGACCTATAAGTCTACTCTCAAAAGTTGATAAAGGTACAAACGAATAAAAGGGTTATATATCACATTTTTAAATATCTATTATTCTCCATTTTACTCGATCTCCTAAACAGTTAAAGATAGGACATTGTGGTTTTCACCACTGGATTCAGCAGCTCATTTTACATAAAATAAGTATTATAAGTCTACTCTCAAAAGTTGATAAAGGTACAAACGAATAAAAGGTTTATATATCTTTTTTAAATATCTAATATTCTCCATTTTACTCGATCTCCTAAACGGTTAAAGATAGGACATTGCGGTTTTCACCAGTGGATTCAGCACCTCATTTTACATAAAATAAGTCCTATAAGTCTACTCTCAAAAGTTGATAAAGGTACAAACGAATAAAATGGTTATATATCACATTTTTAAATACCTATTATTCTCCATTTTACTCGATCTCCTAAACGGTTAAAGATAGGACATTGCGGATTTCACCAGTGGATTCAGCACCTCATTTTACATAAAATAAGTCTTATAAGTCTACTCTCAAAAGTTGATAAAGGTACAAACGAATAAAATGTTTATATATCACGTTTTTAAATATCTATTATTCTCCATTTTACTCGATGTCCTAAACGGTTAAAGATAGGACATTGCGGTTTTCACCAGTGGATTCAGCACCTCATTTTACATAAAATAAGTCTCATAAGTCTACTCTCAAAAGTTGATAAAGGTACAAACGAACAAAAGATTTATATATCACATTTTTAAATATCTATTATTCTCCATTTTACTCGATCTCCTAAACAGTTAAAGATAGGACATTGCGGTTTTCACCACTAGATTCAGCAGCTCATTTTACATAAAATAAGTCCTATAAGTCTACTCTCAAAAGTTGATAAAGGTACAAACGAATAAAATGGTTATATATCACATTTTTAAATACCTATTATTCTCCATTTTACTCGATCACCTAAACGGTCAAAGATAGGACATTGCGGTTTTCACCAGTGGATTCAGCACCTCATTTTACATAAAATTAGTCCTATAAGTCTACTCTCAAAAGTTGATAAAGGTACAAACGAATAAAATGGATATATATCACATTTTTAAATACCTATTATTCTCCATTTTACTCGATCACCTAAACGGTCAAACATAGGACATTGCGGTTTTCTCCAGTGGATTCAGCACCTTATTTTACATAAAATAAGTCCTATTAGTCTACTCTCAAAAGTTGATAAAAGTACAAACGAATAAAATGGTTATATATCACATTTTTAAATATCTATTATTCTCCATTTTACTCGATCTCCTAAACAGTTAAAGATAGGACATTGCGGTTTTCACCACTGGATTCAGCAGCTCATTTTACATAAAATTAGTCCTATAAGTCTACTCTCAAAAGTTGATAAAGGTACAAACGAATAAAAGGTTTATATATCACATTTTTAAATATCTAATATTCTCCATTTTACTCGATCTCCTAAACGGTTTGAGATAGGACATTGCGGTTTTCACCAGTGGATTCAGCACCATATTTTACATAAAGTAAGTCATATAAGTCTACTCTAAAGAGTTGATAAAGGTACAAACGAATACAATGTTTATATATCACCTTTTTAAATATCTATTATTCTCCATTTACTCGATCTCCTAAACAGTTAAAGATAGGACATTGCGGTTTTCACCAGTGGATTCAGCACCTCATTTTACATAAAATAAGTCTTATAAGTCTACTCTCAAAAGTTGATAAAGGTACAAACGAATAAAATGTTTATATATCACGTTTTTAAATATCTATTATTCTCCATTTTACTCGATGTCCTAAACGGTTAAAGATAGGACATTGCGGTTTTCACCAGTGGATTCAGCACCTCATTTTACATAAAATAAGTCTCATAAGTCTACTCTCAAAAGTTGATAAAGGTACAAACGAACAAAAGATTTATATATCACATTTTTAAATATCTATTATTCTCCATTTTACTCGATCTCCTAAACAGTTAAAGATAGGACATTGCGGTTTTCACCACTAGATTCAGCAGCTCATTTTACATAAAATAAGTCCTATAAGTCTACTCTCAAAAGTTGATAAAGGTACAAACGAATAAAATGGTTATATATCACATTTTTAAATACCTATTATTCTCCATTTTACTCGATCACCTAAACGGTCAAAGATAGGACATTGCGGTTTTCACCAGTGGATTCAGCACCTCATTTTACATAAAATTAGTCCTATAAGTCTACTCTCAAAAGTTGATAAAGGTACAAACGAATAAAATGGATATATATCACATTTTTAAATACCTATTATTCTCCATTTTACTCGATCACCTAAACGGTCAAACATAGGACATTGCGGTTTTCTCCAGTGGATTCAGCACCTTATTTTACATAAAATAAGTCCTATTAGTCTACTCTCAAAAGTTGATAAAAGTACAAACGAATAAAATGGTTATATATCACATTTTTAAATATCTATTATTCTCCATTTTACTCGATCTCCTAAACAGTTAAAGATAGGACATTGCGGTTTTCACCACTGGATTCAGCAGCTCATTTTACATAAAATTAGTCCTATAAGTCTACTCTCAAAAGTTGATAAAGGTACAAACGAATAAAAGGTTTATATATCACATTTTTAAATATCTAATATTCTCCATTTTACTCGATCTCCTAAACGGTTTGAGATAGGACATTGCGGTTTTCACCAGTGGATTCAGCACCATATTTTACATAAAGTAAGTCATATAAGTCTACTCTAAAGAGTTGATAAAGGTACAAACGAATACAATGTTTATATATCACCTTTTTAAATATCTATTATTCTCCATTTACTCGATCTCCTAAACAGTTAAAGATAGGACATTGCGGTTTTCACCAGTGGATTCAGCACCTCATTTTACATAAATTTAGTCCTATAAGTCTACTCTAAAGTGTTGATAAAGGTACAAACGAATAAAATGGTTATATATCACATTTTTAAATATCTATTATTCTCCATTTTACTCGATGTCCTAAACGGTTAAAGATAGAACATTGCGGTTTTCACCAGTAAATTCAGCACCTCATTTTACATAAATTTAGTCTTATAAGTCTACTCTAAAGAGTTGATAAAGGTACAAACGAATAAAATGGTTATATATCACATTTTTAAATATCTATTATTCTCCATTTTATATATCACATTTTTAAATATCTAATATTCTCCATTTTACTCGATGTCCTAAACGGTCACAGATAGGACATTGCGGTTTTCACCAGTGGATTCAGCACCTTATTTTACATAAAATAAGTCTCATAAGTCTACTCTCAAAAGTTGATAAAGGTACAAACGAATAAAAGATTTATATATCACATTTTTAAATTCCTATTATTCTTCATTTTACTCGATCACCTAAACGGTCAAAGATAGGACATTGCGGTTTTCACCAGTGGATTCAGCACCTTATTTTACATAAAATAAGTCTTATAAGTCTACTCTAAAGAGTTGATAAAGGTACAAACGAATAAAATGTTTATATATCACCTTTTTAAATATCTATTATTCTCCATTTTACTCGATCTCCTAAACGGTCACAGATAGGACATTGCGGATTTCACCAGTGGATTCAGCACCTTATTTTACATAAAATAAGTCCTATAAGTCGATTCTCAAAAGTTGATAAAGGTACAAACGAATAAAATGTTTATATATCACATTTTTAAATATTTATTATTCTCCATTTTACTCGATCTCCTAAACGGTTAAAGATAGGACATTGCGGTTTTCACCAGTGGATTCAGCACCTCATTTTACATAAAATAAGTCTCATAAGTCTACTCTCAAAAGTTGATAAAGGTACAAACGAACAAAATATTTATATATCACATTTTAAAATATCTAATATTCTCCATTTTACTCGATGTCCTAAACGGTTAAAGATAGGACATTGCGGATTTCACCAGTGGATTCAGCACCTCATTTTACATAAAATAAGTCTTATAAGTCTACTCTTAAAAGTTGATAAAGGTACAAACGAATAAAATGTTTATATATCACATTTTTAAATATTTATTATTCTCCATTTTACTCGATCTCCTAAACGGTTAAAGATAGGACATTGCGGTTTTCACCAGTGGATTCAGCACCTCATTTTACATAAAATAAGTCTCATAAGTCTACTCTCAAAAGTTGATAAAGGTACAAACGAACAAAATATTTATATATCACATTTTTAAATATCTAATATTCTCCATTTTACTCGATGTCCTAAACGGTTAAAGATAGGACATTGCGGTTTTCACCAGTGGATTCAGCACTTTATTTTACATAAAATAAGTCTCATAAGTCTACTCTAAAGAGTTGATAAAGGTACAAACGAATAAAATGGTTATATATCACATTTTTAAATATCTATTATTCTCCATTTTACTCGATGTCCTAAACGGTTAAAGATAGGATATTGCGGTTTTCACCAGTGGTTTCAGCACCTCATTTTACTTAAAATAAGTCTTATAAGTCTACTCTCAAAAGTTGATATAGGTTCAAACGAATAAAAGGTTTATATATCACATTTTTAAATATCTAATATTCTCCACTTTACTCGATGTCCTAAACGGTTAAAGATAGGACATTGCGGTTTTCACCAGTGGATTCAGCACCTCATTTTACATAAAATAAGTCTCATAAGTCTACTCTCAAAAGTTGATAAAGGTACAAACGAACAAAATATTTATATATCACATTTTTAAATATCTAATATTCTCCATTTTACTCGATGTCCTAAACGGTTAAAGATAGGACATTGCGGTTTTCACCAGTGGATTCAGCACCTTATTTTACATAAAATAAGTCTCATAAGTCTACTCTCAAAAGTTGATAAAGGTACAAACGAATAAAAGATTTATATATCACATTTTTAAATATCTAATATTCTCCATTTTACTCGATCTCCTAAACGGTTAAAGATAGGACATTGCGGTTTTCACCAGTGGATTCAGCACCTCATTTTACATAAAATAAGTCTCATAAGTCTACTCTCAAAAGTTGATAAAGGTACAAACGAACAAAATATTTATATATCACATTTTTAAATATCTAATATTCTCCATTTTACTCGATCTCCTAAACGGTCACAGATAGGACATTGCGGATTTCACCAGTGGATTCAGCACCTTATTTTACATAAAATAAGTCCTATAAGTCGATTCTCAAAAGTTGATAAAGGTACAAACGAATAAAATGTTTATATATCACATTTTTAAATATTTATTATTCTCCATTTTACTCGATCTCCTAAACGGTTAAAGATAGGACATTGCGGTTTTCACCAGTGGATTCAGCACCTCATTTTACATAAAATAAGTCTCATAAGTCTACTCTCAAAAGTTGATAAAGGTACAAACGAACAAAATATTTATATATCACATTTTTAAATATCTAATATTCTCCATTTTACTCGATGTCCTAAACGGTTAAAGATAGGACATTGCGGATTTCACCAGTGGATTCAGCACCTCATTTTACATAAAATAAGTCTTATAAGTCTACTCTTAAAAGTTGATAAAGGTACAAACGAATAAAATGTTTATATATCACATTTTTAAATATTTATTATTCTCCATTTTACTCGATCTCCTAAACGGTTAAAGATAGGACATTGCGGTTTTCACCAGTGGATTCAGCACCTCATTTTACATAAAATAAGTCTCATAAGTCTACTCTCAAAAGTTGATAAAGGTACAAACGAACAAAATATTTATATATCACATTTTTAAATATCTAATATTCTCCATTTTACTCGATGTCCTAAACGGTTAAAGATAGGACATTGCGGTTTTCACCAGTGGATTCAGCACTTTATTTTACATAAAATAAGTCTCATAAGTCTACTCTAAAGAGTTGATAAAGGTACAAACGAATAAAATGGTTATATATCACATTTTTAAATATCTATTATTCTCCATTTTACTCGATGTCCTAAACGGTTAAAGATAGGATATTGCGGTTTTCACCAGTGGTTTCAGCACCTCATTTTACTTAAAATAAGTCTTATAAGTCTACTCTCAAAAGTTGATATAGGTTCAAACGAATAAAAGGTTTATATATCACATTTTTAAATATCTAATATTCTCCACTTTACTCGATGTCCTAAACGGTTAAAGATAGGACATTGCGGTTTTCACCAGTGGATTCAGCACCTCATTTTACATAAAATAAGTCTCATAAGTCTACTCTCAAAAGTTGATAAAGGTACAAACGAACAAAATATTTATATATCACATTTTTAAATATCTAATATTCTCCATTTTACTCGATGTCCTAAACGGTTAAAGATAGGACATTGCGGTTTTCACCAGTGGATTCAGCACCTTATTTTACATAAAATAAGTCTCATAAGTCTACTCTCAAAAGTTGATAAAGGTACAAACGAATAAAAGATTTATATATCACATTTTTAAATATCTAATATTCTCCATTTTACTCGATCTCCTAAACGGTTAAAGATAGGACATTGCGGTTTTCACCAGTGGATTCAGCACCTCATTTTACATAAAATAAGCCTCATAAGTCTACTCTCAAAAGTTGATAAAGGTACAAACGAATAAAAGATTTATATATCACATTTTTAAATATCTAATATTCTCCATTTTACTCGATCTCCTAAACGGTTAAAGATAGGACATTGCGGTTTTCACCAGTGGATTCAGCACCTCATTTTACATAAATTTAGTCTTATAAGTCTACTCTAAAGAGTTGATAAAGGTACAAACGAATAAAATGGTTATATATCACATTTTTAAATACCTATTATTCTCCATTTTACTCGATCACCTAAACGGTCAAAGATAGGACATTGCGGTTTTCACCAGTGGATTCAGCACCTTATTTTACATAAAGTAAGTCATATAAGTCTACTCTAAAGAGTTGATAAAGGTACAAACGAATACAATGTTTATATATCACCTTTTTAAATATCTATTATTCTCCATTTACTCGATCTCCTAAACAGTTAAAGATAGGACATTGCGGTTTTCACCAGTGGATTCAGCACCTCATTTTACATAAATTTAGTCCTATAAGTCTACTCTAAAGTGTTGATAAAGGTACAAACGAATAAAATGGTTATATATCACATTTTTAAATATCTATTATTCTCCATTTTACTCGATGTCCTAAACGGTTAAAAATAGGACATTGCGGTTTTCACCAGTAAATTCAGCACCTCATTTTACATAAATTTAGTCTTATAAGTCTACTCTAAAGAGTTGATAAAGGTACAAACGAATAAAATGGTTATATATCACATTTTTATATATCTTTTATTCTCCATTTTACTCGATGTCCTAAACGGTTAAAGATAGGACATTGCGGTTTTCACCAGTGGATTCAGCACCTCATTTTACATAAAATAAGTCTCATTAGTCTACTCTCAAAAGTTGATAAAGGTACAAACGAATAAAATGTTTATATATCACCTTTTTAAATATCTATTATTCTCCATTTTACTCGATCTCCTAAACGGTCACAGATAGGACATTGCGGATTTCACCAGTGGATTCAGCACCTTATTTTACATAAAATAAGTCCTATAAGTCGATTCTCAAAAGTTGATAAAGGTACAAACGAATAAAATGTTTATATATCACATTTTTAAATATTTATTATTCTCCATTTTACTCGATCTCCTAAACGGTTAAAGATAGGACATTGCGGTTTTCACCAGTGGATTCAGCACCTCATTTTACATAAAATAAGTCTCATAAGTCTACTCTCAATAGTTGATAAAGGTACAAACGAACAAAATATTTATATATCACATTTTTAAATATCTAATATTCTCCATTTTACTCGATGTCCTAAACGGTTAAAGATAGGACATTGCGGATTTCACCAGTGGATTCAGCACCTCATTTTACATAAAATAAGTTTTATAAGTCTACTCTTAAAAGTTGATAAAGGTACAAACGAATAAAATGTTTATATATCACATTTTTAAATATTTATTATTCTCCATTTTACTCGATCTCCTAAACGGTTATAGATAGGACATTGCGGTTTTCACCAGTGGATTCAGCACCTCATTTTACATAAAATAAGTCTCATAAGTCTACTCTCAAAAGTTGATAAAGGTACAAACGAATAAAATGGATATATATCACATTTTTAAATACCTATTATTCTCCATTTTACTCGATCACCTAAACGGTCAAACATAGGACATTGCGGTTTTCTCCAGTGGATTCAGCACCTTATTTTACATAAAATAAGTCCTATTAGTCTACTCTCAAAAGTTGATAAAAGTACAAACGAATAAAATGGTTATATATCACATTTTTAAATATCTATTATTCTCCATTTTACTCGATCTCCTAAACAGTTAAAGATAGGACATTGCGGTTTTCACCACTGGATTCAGCAGCTCATTTTACATAAAATTAGTCCTATAAGTCTACTCTCAAAAGTTGATAAAGGTACAAACGAATAAAAGGTTTATATATCACATTTTTAAATATCTAATATTCTCCATTTTACTCGATCTCCTAAACGGTTAAAGATAGGACGTTGCGGTTTTCACCAGTGGATTCAGCACCTTATTTTACATAAAGTAAGTCATATAAGTCTACTCTAAAGAGTTGATAAAGGTACAAACGAATACAATGTTTATATATCACCTTTTTAAATATCTATTATTCTCCATTTACTCGATCTCCTAAACAGTTAAAGATAGGACATTGCGGTTTTCACCAGTGGATTCAGCACCTCATTTTACATAAATTTAGTCCTATAAGTCTACTCTAAAGTGTTGATAAAGGTACAAACGAATAAAATGGTTATATATCACATTTTTAAATATCTATTATTCTCCATTTTACTCGATGTCCTAAACGGTTAAAGATAGAACATTGCGGTTTTCACCAGTAAATTCAGCACCTCATTTTACATAAATTTAGTCTTATAAGTCTACTCTAAAGAGTTGATAAAGGTACAAACGAATAAAATGGTTATATATCACATTTTTAAATATCTAATATTCTCCATTTTACTCGATGTCCTAAACGGTCACAGATAGGACATTGCGGTTTTCACCAGTGGATTCAGCACCTTATTTTACATAAAATAAGTCTCATAAGTCTACTCTCAAAAGTTGATAAAGGTACAAACGAATAAAAGATTTATATATCACATTTTTAAATACCTATTATTCTCCATTTTACTCGATCACCTAAACGGTCAAAGATAGGACATTGCGGTTTTCACCAGTGGATTCAGCACCTTATTTTACATACAATAAGTCTTATAAGTCTACTCTAAAGAGTTGATAAAGGTACAAACGAATAAAATGTTTATATATCACCTTTTTAAATATCTATTATTCTCCATTTTACTCGATCTCCTAAACGGTCACAGATAGGACATTGCGGATTTCACCAGTGGATTCAGCACCTTATTTTACATAAAATAAGTCCTATAAGTCGATTCTCAAAAGTTGATAAAGGTACAAACGAATAAAATGTTTATATATCACATTTTTAAATATTTATTATTCTCCATTTTACTCGATCTCCTAAACGGTTAAAGATAGGACATTGCGGTTTTCACCAGTGGATTCAGCACCTCATTTTACATAAAATAAGTCTCATAAGTCTACTCTCAAAAGTTGATAAAGGTACAAACGAACAAAATATTTATATATCACATTTTTAAATATCTAATATTCTCCATTTTACTCGATGTCCTAAACGGTTAAAGATAGGACATTGCGGATTTCACCAGTGGATTCAGCACCTCATTTTACATAAAATAAGTCTTATAAGTCTACTCTTAAAAGTTGATAAAGGTACAAACGAATAAAATGTTTATATATCACATTTTTAAATATTTATTATTCTCCATTTTACTCGATCTCCTAAACGGTTAAAGATAGGACATTGCGGTTTTCACCAGTGGATTCAGCACCTCATTTTACATAAAATAAGTCTCATAAGTCTACTCTCAAAAGTTGATAAAGGTACAAACGAACAAAATATTTATATATCACATTTTTAAATATCTAATATTCTCCATTTTACTCGATGTCCTAAACGGTTAAAGATAGGACATTGCGGTTTTCACCAGTGGATTCAGCACTTTATTTTACATAAAATAAGTCTCATAAGTCTACTCTAAAGAGTTGATAAAGGTACAAACGAATAAAATGGTTATATATCACATTTTTAAATATCTATTATTCTCCATTTTACTCGATGTCCTAAACGGTTAAAGATAGGATATTGCGGTTTTCACCAGTGGTTTCAGCACCTCATTTTACATAAAATAAGTCTTATAAGTCTACTCTCAAAAGTTGATAAAGGTACAAACGAATAAAAGATTTATATATCACATTTTTAAATATCTAATATTCTCTATTTTACTCGATCTCCTAAACGGTTAAAGATAGGACATTGCGGTTTTCACCAGTGGATTCAGCACCTCATTTTACATAAATTTAGTCTTATAAGTCTACTCTAAAGAGTTGATAAAGGTACAAACGAATAAAATGGTTATATATCACATTTTTAAATATCTAATATTCTCCATTTTACTCGATGTCCTAAACGGTCACAGATAGGACATTGCGGTTTTCACCAGTGGATTCAGCACCTTATTTTACATAAAATAAGTCTCATAAGTCTACTCTCAAAAGTTGATAAAGGTACAAACGAATAAAAGATTTATATATCACATTTTTAAATACCTATTATTCTCCATTTTACTCGATCACCTAAACGGTCAAAGATAGGACATTGCGGTTTTCACCAGTGGATTCAGCACCTTATTTTACATAAAATAAGTCTTATAAGTCTACTCTAAAGAGTTGATAAAGGTACAAACGAATAAAATGTTTATATATCACCTTTTTAAATATCTATTATTCTCCATTTTACTCGATCTCCTAAACGGTCACAGATAGGACATTGCGGATTTCACCAGTGGATTCAGCACCTTATTTTACATAAAATAAGTCCTATAAGTCGATTCTCAAAAGTTGATAAAGGTACAAACGAATAAAATGTTTATATATCACATTTTTAAATATTTATTATTCTCCTAAACGGTTAAAGATAGGACATTGCGGTTTTCACCAGTGGATTCAGCACCTCATTTTACATAAAATAAGTCTCATAAGTCTACTCTCAAAAGTTGATAAAGGTACAAACGAACAAAATATTTATATATCACATTTTTAAATATCTAATATTCTCCATTTTACTCGATGTCCTAAACGGTTAAAGATAGGACATTGCGGATTTCACCAGTGGATTCAGCACCTCATTTTACATAAAATAAGTCTTATAAGTCTACTCTTAAAAGTTGATAAAGGTACAAACGAATAAAATGTTTATATATCACATTTTTAAATATTTATTATTCTCCATTTTACTCGATCTCCTAAACGGTTAAAGATAGGACATTGCGGTTTTCACCAGTGATTTCAGCACCTCATTTTACATAAAATAAGTCGCATAAGTCTACTCTCAAAAGTTGATAAAGGTACAAACGAACAAAATATTTATATATCACATTTTTAAATATCTAATATTCTCCATTTTACTCGATGTCCTAAACGGTTAAAGATAGGACATTGCGGTTTTCACCAGTGGATTCAGCACTTTATTTTACATAAAATAAGTCTCATAAGTCTACTCTAAAGAGTTGATAAAGGTACAAACGAATAAAATGGTTATATATCACATTTTTAAATATCTATTATTCTCCATTTTACTCGATGTCCTAAACGGTTAAAGATAGGACATTGCGGTTTTCACCAGTGGTTTCAGCACCTCATTTTACATAAAATAAGTCGCATAAGTCTACTCTCAAAAGTTGATAAAGGTACAAACGAACAAAATATTTATATATCACATTTTTAAATATCTAATATTCTCCATTTTACTCGATGTCCTAAGCGGTTAAAGATAGGACATTGCGGTTTTCACCAGTGGTTTCAGCACCTCATTTTACATAAAATAAGTCTTACAAGTCTACTCTCAAAAGTTGATATAGGTACAAACGAATAAAAGGTTTATATATCACATTTTTAAATACCTATTATTCTCCATTTTACTCGATCACCTAAACGGTCAAAGATAGAACATTGCGGTTTTCACCAGTGGATTCAGCACCTTATTTTACATAAAATAAGTCTTATAAGTCTACTCTAAAGAGTTGATAAAGGTACAAACGAATAAAATGTTTATATATCACCTTTTTAAATATCTATTATTCTCCATTTTACTCGATCTCCTAAACAGTTAAAGATAGGACATTGCGGTTTTCAGCAGTGGATTCAGCACCTTATTTTACATAAAATAAGTCATATAAGTCTACTCTAAAGAGTTGATAAAGGTACAAACGAATACAATGTTTATATATCACCTTTTTAAATATCTATTATTCTCCATGTACTCGATCTCATAAACAGTTAAAGATAGGACATTGCGGTTTTCACCAGTGGATTCAGCACCTCATTTTACATAAATTTAGTCCTATAAGTCTACTCTAAAGAGTTGATAAAGGTACAAAATAATAAAATGGTTATATATCACATTTTTAAATACCTATTATTCTCCATTTTACTCGATCACCTAAACGGTCAAAGATAGAACATTGCGGTTTTCACCAGTGGATTCAGCACCTTATTTTACATAAAATAAGTCATATAAGTCTACTCTAAAGAGTTGATAAAGGTACAAACGAATACAATGTTTATATATCACCTTTTTAAATATCTATTATTCTCCATTTACTCGATCTCCTAAACAGTTAAAGATAGGACATTGCGGTTTTCACCAGTGGATTCAGCACCTCATTTTACATAAATTTAGTCCTATAAATCTACTCTAAAGTGTTGATAAAGGTACAAACGAATAAAATGGTTATATATCACATTTTTATATATCTATTATTCTCCATTTTACTCGATGTCCTAAACGGTTAAAGATAGGACATTGCGGTTTTCACCAGTAAATGCAGCACCTCATTTTACATAAATTTAGTCTTATAAGTCTACTCTAAAGAGTTGATAAAGGTACAAACGAATAAAATGGTTATATATCACATTTTTAAATATCTATTATTCTCCATTTTACTCGATGTCCTAAACGGTTAAAGATAGGACATTGCAGTTTTCACCAGTGAATTCAGCACCTCATTTTACATAAAATAAGTCTCATAAGTCTACTCTCAAAAGTTGATAAAGGTACAAACGAACAAAAGATTTATATATCACATTTTTAAATATCTATTATTCTCCATTTTACTCGATCTCCTAAACGGTTAAAGATAGGACATTGCGGTTTTTACCAGTGAATTCAGCACCTCATTTTACATAAAATGAGTCCTATAAGTCTACTCTCAAGAGCTGATAAAGGTACACACGAATAAAATGTTTATATATCACATTTTTAAATATCTATTATTCTACATTTTACTCGATCTCATAAACGGTTAAAGATGGGACATTGCGGTTTCCACCAGTAGATTCAGCACCTTATTTTTCATAAAATAAGTCCTATAAATCTACTCTCAAGAGTTGATAAAGGTACAAACGAATAAAATGTTTATATATCACAATTTTAAATATCTATTATTTTCCATTTTACTCGATCTCCTAAACGGTTAAAGATGGGACATTGCGGTTTCCACCAGTAGATTCAGCGCCTCATTTTACATAAAATAAGTCTTATAAATCTTCTCTCAAGAGTTGATAAAGGTACAAACGAATAAAATGTTTATATAACATATTTTTAAATATCTATTATTTTCCATTTTACTCGATCTCCTTAACGGTTAAAGATAGGACATTGTGGTTTCCACCAGTGTATTCAGCACCTTATTTTACCTAAAATAAGTTCTATAAGTCTACTCTCAAGAGTTGATAAAGGTACACACGAATAAAATGTTTATATATCACATTTTTAAATATCCATTATTTTCCATTTTACTCGATCTCCTAAACGGTTAAAGATGGGACATTGCGGTTTCCAGCAGTAGATTCAGCACCTCATTTTACATTATATAAGTCCTATAAGTCTACTCTCAAGAGTTGGTAAAGGTACAAACGAATAAAATGTTTATATATCACATTTTTAAATATCTATTATTTTCCATTTTACTCGATCTCCTAAACGGGTAAAGATGGGACATTGCGGTTTCCACCAGTAGATTCAGCACCTCATTTTACATAAAATAAGTCTTATAAATCTACTCTCAAGAGTTGATAAAGGTACAAACGAATAAAATGTTTATATATCACATTTTTAAATATCTATGACTCTCCATTTTACTCGATCTCCTAAACGGTTAAAGATAGAACATTAAGGTTTCCACCAGTGGATTCAGCACCTTATTTTACCTAAAATAAGTTTTATTAGTCTACTCTCAAGAGTTGATAAAGGTACATACGAATAAAATGTTTATATGTCACATTTTTAAATATCTATTTTTCTCCATTTTACTCGATCTCCTAAACAGTTAAAGATAGGACATTGTGGTTTCCACCAGTGGATTCAGCACCTTATTTTACCTAAAATAAGTTCTATAAGTCTACTCTCAAGAGTTGATAAAGTTACACACGAATAAAATGTTTATATATCACATTTTTAAATATCTATTATTTTCCATTTTACTCGATCTCCTAAACGGTTAAAGATAGGACATTGCGGTTTTCACCAGTGGATTCAGCACCTCATTTTACATAAAATGAGTTTTATAAGTCTACTCTCAAGAGCTGATATAGGTACACACGAATAAAATGTTTATATATCGCATTTTTAAATATCTATTATTCTCCATTTCACTTGATCTCCTAAACGGTTAAAGATGGGACATTGCGGTTTCCACCAGTAGATTCAGCACCTCATTTTACATAAAATAAGTCCTATAAATCTACTCTCAAGAGTTGATAAAGTTACAAACGAATAAAATGTTTATATGTCACATTTTTAAATATCTATTATTCTCCATTTTACTTGATCTCCTAAACGGTTAAAGATAGAACATTGCGGTTTTCACCAGTGGATTCAGCACCTCATTTTACATAAAATAAGTCTTATAAGTCTACTCTCAAAAGTTAATAAAGGTACAAACGAATAAAATGTTTATATATCACATTTTTAAATATCTATTATTCTCCATTTTACTCGATCTCCTAAACAGTTAAAGATAGGACATTGCGGTTTTCACCAGTGGATTCAGCACCTTATTTTACATAAAATAAGTCATATAAGTCTACTCTAAAGAGTTGATAAAGGTACAAACGATTACAATGTTTATATATCACCTTTTTAAATATCTATTATTCTCCATGTACTCGATCTCCTAAACAGTTAAAGATAGGACATTGCGGTTTTCACCAGTGGATTCAGCACCTCATTTTACATAAAATAAGTCTTATGCCTACCCTAATGAGTTGATAAAGGTACTAACGAAAAAAATGTTAATATATCACATTTTTAAATATCTAATATTCTCCATTTTACTCGATCTCCTAAACGGTTAAAGATAGGACATTGCGGTTTTCACCAGTGGATTCAGCACCTCATTTTACATAAAATAAGTCTTATAAGTCTACTCTCAAAAGTTAATAAAGGTACAAACGAATAAAATGTTTATATATCACATTTTTAAATATCTATTATTCTCCATTTCACTCGAACTCCTAAACGGTTAAAGATAGGACATTGCGGTTTTTACCAGATTATTCAGCACCTCATTTTACATAAAATAAGTCTTATAAGTCTAATCTAAAGAGTTGATAAAGGTACAAACGAAAAAAATGTTAATATATCACATTTTTAAATATCTATTATTCTCCATTTTACTCGATCTCCTAAACGGTTAAAGATAGGACATTGCGGTTTTCACCAGTGGATTCAGCACCTCATTTTACATAAAATAAGTCTCATAAGTCTACTCTCAAAAGTTGATAAAGGTACAAACGAACAAAAGATTTATATATCACATTTTTAAATATCTAATATTCTCCATTTTACTCGATGTCCTAAACGGTTAAAGATAGGACATTGCGGTTTTCACCAGTGGATTCAGCACCTTATTTTACATAAAATAAGTCTCATAAGTCTACTCTCAAAAGTTGATAAAGGTACAAACGAATAAAAGATTTATATATCACATTTTTAAATATCTAATATTCTCCATTTTACTCGATCTCCTAAACGGTTAAAGATAGGACATTGCGGTTTTCATTAGTGGATTCAGCACCTCATTTTACATAAAATGAGTCTCATAAGTCTACTCTCAAAAGTTGATAAAGGTACAAACGATTAAAAGATTTATATATCACATTTTTAAATATCTATTATTCTCCATTTTACTCGATCACCTAAACGGTCAAAGATAGAACATTGCGGTTTTCACCAGTGGATTCAGCACCTTATTTTACATAAAATAAGTCATATAAGTCTACTCTAAAGAGTTGATAAAGGTACAAACGAATACAATGTTTATATATCACCTTTTTAAATATCTATTATTCTCCATTTTACTCGATCTCCTAAACTGTTAAAGATAGGACATTGCGGTTTTCACCAGTGGATTCAGCACCTCATTTTACATAAATTTAGTCTTATAAGTCTACTCTAAAGAGTTGATATAGGTACAAAATAATAAAATGGTTATATATCACATTTTTAAATACCTATTATTCTCCATTTTACTCGATCACCTAAACGGTCAAAGATAGAACATTGCGGTTTTCACCAGTGGATTCAGCACCTTATTTTACATAAAATAAGTCTTATAAGTCTACTCTAAAGAGTTGATAAAGGTACAAACGAATAAAATGTTTATATATCACCTTTTTAAATATCTATTATTCTCCATTTTACTCGATCTCCTAAACAGTTAAAGATAGGACATTGCGGTTTTCACCAGTGGATTCAGCACCTTATTTTACATAAAATAAGTCATATAAGTCTACTCTAAAGAGTTGATAAAGGTACAAACGAATACAATGTTTATATATCACCTTTTTAAATATCTATTATTCTCCATGTACTCGATCTCCTAAACAGTTAAAGATAGGACATTGCGGTTTTCACCAGTGGATTCAGCACCTCATTTTACATAAATTTAGTCTTATAAGTCTACTCTAAAGAGTTGATAAAGGTACAAAATAATAAAATGGTTATATATCACATTTTTAAATACCTATTATTCTCCATTTTACTCGATCACCTAAACGGTCAAAGATAGAACATTGCGGTTTTCACCAGTTGATTCAGCACCTTATTTTACATAAAATAAGTCATATAAGTCTACTCTAAAGAGTTGATAAAGGTACAAACGAATACAATGTTTATATATCACCTTTTTAAATATCTATTATTCTCCGTTTTACTCGATCTCCTAAACGGTTAAAGATAGGACATTGCGGTTTTTACCAGTAGATTCAGCACCTCATTTTACATAAAATAAGTCTTATAAGTCTACTCTCAAAAGTTGATAAAGGTACAAACGAATAAAAGGTTTATATATCACATTTTTAAATATCTAATATTCTCCACTTTACTCGATGTCCTAAACGGTTAAAGATAGGACATTGCGGTTTTCACCAGTGGATTCAGCACCTCATTTTACATAAATTTAGTCTTATAAGTCTACTCTAAAGAGTTGATAAAGGTACAAAATAATAAAATGGTTATATATCACATTTTTAAATACCTATTATTCTCCATTTTACTCGATCACCTAAACGGTCAAAGATAGAACATTGCGGTTTTCACCAGTGGATTCAGCACCTTATTTTACATAAAATAAGTCTTATAAGTCTACTCTAAAGAGTTGATAAAGGTACAAACGAATAAAATGTTTATATATCACCTTTTTAAATATCTATTATTCTCCATTTTACTCGATCTCCTAAACAGTTAAAGATAGGACATTGCGGTTTTCACCAGTGGATTCAGCACCTTATTTTACATAAAATAAGTCATATAAGTCTACTCTAAAGAGTTGATAAAGGTACAAACGAATACAATGTTTATATATCACCTTTTTAAATATCTATTATTCTCCATGTACTCGATCTCCTAAACAGTTAAAGATAGGACATTGCGGTTTTCACCAGTGGATTCAGCACCTCATTTTACATAAATTTAGTCTTATAAGTCTACTCTAAAGAGTTGATAAAGGTACAAAATAATAAAATGGTTATATATCACATTTTTAAATACCTATTATTCTCCGTTTTACTCGATCACCTAAACGGTCAAAGATAGAACATTGCGGTTTTCACCAGTGGATTCAGCACCTTATTTTACATAAAATAAGTCATATAAGTCTACTCTAAAGAGTTGATAAAGGTACAAACGAATACAATGTTTATATATCACCTTTTTAATTATCTATTATTCTCCATTTACTCGATCTTCTAAACAGTTAAAGATAGGACATTGCGGTTTTCACCAGTTTATTCAGCACCTCATTTTACATAAATTTAGTCCTATAAGTCTACTCTAAAGTGTTGATAAAGGTACAAACGAATAAAATGGTTATATATCACATTTTTAAATATCTATTATTCTCCATTTTACTCGATGTCCTAAACGGTTAAAGATAGGACATTGCGGTTTTCACCAGTAAATTCAGCACCTCATTTTACATAAATTTAGTCTTATAAGTCTACTCTAAAGAGTTGATAAAGGTACAAACGAATAAAATGGTTATATATCACATTTTTAAATATCTATTATTCACCATTTTACTCGATGTCCTAAACGGTTAAAGATAGGACATTGCGGTTTTCACCAGTGGATTCAGCACCTCATTTTACATAAATTTAGACCTATAAGTCTACTCTCAAAAGTTGATAAAGGTACAAACAAATAAAATGGTTATATATCACATTTTTAAATACCTATTATTCTCCATTTTACTCGATCACCTAAACGGTCAAAGATAGAACATTGCGGTTTTCACCAGTGGATTCAGCACCTTATTTTACATAAAATAAGTCTTATAAGTCTACTCTAAAGAGTTGATAAAGGTACAAACGAATAAAATGTTTATATATCACCTTTTTAAATATCTATTATTCTCCATTTTACTCGATCTCCTAAACAGTTAAAGATAGGACATTGCGGTTTTCACCAGTGGATTCAGCACCTTATTTTACATAAAATAAGTCCTATAAGTCTACTCTCAAAAGTTGATAAAGGTACAAACGAATAAAATGGTTATATATCACATTTTTAAATATCTATTATTCTCCATTTTACTCGATCTCCTAAACAGTTAAAGATAGGACATTGCGGTTTTCACCACTGGATTCAGCAGCTCATTTTACATAAAATAAGTCCTATAAGTCTACTCTCAAAAGTTGATAAAGGTACAAACGAATAAAATGGTTATATATCACATTTTTAAATACCTATTATTCTCCATTTTACTCGATCACCTAAACGGTCAAAGATAGGACATTGCGGTTTTCACCAGTGGATTTAGCACCTCATTTTACATAAAATTAGTCCTATAAGTCTACTCTAAAGAGTTGATAAAGGTACAAACGAATAAAATGGATATATATCACATTTTTAAATACCTATTATTCTCCATTTTACTCGATCACCTAAACGGTCAAAGATAGGACATTGCGGTTTTCTCCAGTGGATTCAGCACCTTATTTTACATAAAATAAGTCCTATAAGTCTACTCTCAAATGTTGATAAAGGTACAAACGAATAAAATGGTTATATATCACATTTTTAAATATCAATTATTCTCCATTTTACTCGATCTCCTAAACAGTTAAAGATAGGACATTGCGGTTTTCACTACTGGATTCAGCAACTCATTTTACATAAAATAAGTCCTATAAGTCTACTCTCAAAAGTTGATAAAGGTACAAACGAATAAAAGGTTTATATATCACATTTTTAAATATCTAATATTCTCCATTTTACTGGATCTCCTAAACGGTTAAAGATAGGACATTGCGGTTTTCACCAGTGGATTCAACACCTTATTTTACATAAATTAAGTCCTATGAGTCTACTCTCAAAAGTTGATAAAGGTACAAACGAATAAAATGGTTATATATCACATTTTTAAATACCTATTATTCTCTATTTTACTTGATCACCTAAACGGTCAAAGATAGAACATTGCGGTTTTCACCAGTGGATTCAGCACCTTATTTTACATAAAATAAGTCATATAAGTCTACTCTAAAGAGTTGAGAAAGGTACAAACGAATACAATGTTTATATATCACCTTTTTAAATATCTATTATCCTCCAATTACTCGATCTCCTAAACGGTTAAAGATAGGACATTGCGGTTTTCACCAGTGGATTCAGCACCTTATTTTACATAAAATAAGTCTCATAAGTCTACTCTCAAAAGTTGATAAAGGTACAAACGAATAAAAGATTTATATATCACATTTTTAAATATCTAATATTCTCCATTTTACTCGATCTCCTAAACGGTTAAAGATAGGACATTGCAGTTTTCACCAGTGGATTCAGCACCTCATTTTACATAAAATAGGTCCTATAAGTCTACTCTCAAAATTTGATAAAGGTACAAACGAATAAAATGGTTATATATCACATTTTTAAATACCTATTATTCTCCATTTTACTCGATCACCTAAACGGTCAAAGATAGAACATTGCGGTTTTCACCAGTGGATTCAGCACCTTATTTTACATAAAATAAGTCTCATAAGTCTACTCTCAAAAGTTGATAAAGGTACAAACGAATAAAAGATTTATATATCACATTTTTAAATATCTATTTTTCTCCATTTTACTCGATCTCCTAAACGGTTAAAGATAGGACACTGCGGTTTTCACCAGTGGATTCAGCACCTTATTTTACATAAAATAAGTCATATAAGTCTACTCTAAAGAGTTGATAAAGGTACAAACGAATACAATGTTTATATATCACCTTTTTAAATATCTATTATTCTCCATTTACTCGATCTCCTAAACAGTTAAAGATAGGACATTGCGGTTTTCACCTGTGGATTCAGCACCTCATTTTACATAAATTTAGTCCTATAAGTCTACTCTAAAGAGTTGATAAAGGTACAAACGAATAAAATGGATATATATCACATTTTTAAATACCTATTATTCTCCATTTTACTCGATCACCTAAACGGTCAAAGATAGGACATTGCGGTTTTCACCAGTGGATTCAGCACCTTATTTTACATAAAATAAGTCTCATAAGTCTACTCTCAAAAGTTGATAAAGGTACAAACGAACAAAAGATTTATATATCACATTTTTAAATATCTAATATTCTCCATTTTACTCGATGTCCTAAACGGTTAAAGATAGGACATTGCGGTTTTCACCAGTGGATTCAGCACCTTATTTTACATAAAATAAGTCTCATAAGTCTACTCTCAAAAGTTGATAAAGGTACAAACGAATAAAAGATTTATATATCACATTTTTAAATATCTAATATTCTCCATTTTACTCGATCTCCTAAACGGTTAAAGATAGGACATTGCGGTTTTCACCAGTGGATTCAGCACCTCATTTTACATAAAATAAGTCTCATAAGTCTACTCTCAAAAGTTTATAAAGGTACAAACGAATTAAAGATTTATATATCACATTTTTAAATATCTAATATTCTCCATTTTACTCGATCTCCTAAACGGTTAAAGATAGGACATTGCGGTTTTCACCAGTGGATTCAGCACCTCATTTTACATAAAATAAGTCCTATAAGTCTACTTTCAAAATTTGATAAAGGTACAAACGAATAAAATGGTTATATATCACATTTTTAAATACCTATTATTCTCCATTTTACTCGATCACCTAAACGGTCAAAGATAGAACATTACGGTTTTCACCAGTGGATTCAGCACCTTATTTTATATAAAATAAGTCATATAAGTCTACTCTAAAGAGTTGATAAAGGTTCAAACAAATACAATGTTTATATATCACCTTTTTAAATATCTATTATTCTCCATTTACTCGATCTCCTAAACAGTTAAAGATAGGACATTGCGGTTTTCACCAGTGGATTCAGCACCTCATTTTACATAAATTTAGTCCTATAAGTCTACTCTAAAGTGTTGATAAAGGTACAAACGAATAAAAGATTTATATATCACATTTTTAAATATCGAATATTCTCCATTTTACTCGATCTCCTAAACGGTTAAAGATAGGACATTGCGGTTTTCACCAGTGGATTCAGCACCTTATTTTACATAAAATAAGTCATATAAGTCTACTCTAAAGAGTTGATAAAGGTACAAACGAATACAATGTTTATATATCACCTTTTTAAATATCTATTATTCTCCATTTACTCGATCTCCTAAACAGTTAAAGATAGGACATTGCGGTTTTCACCAGTGGATTCAGCACCTCATTTTACATAAATTTAGTCCTATAAGTCTACTCTAAAGTGTTGATAAAGGTACAAACGAATAAAATGGTTATATATCACATTTTTAAATATCTATTATTCTCCATTTTACTCGATGTCCTAAACGGTTAAAGATAGGACATTGCGGTTTTCACCAGTAAATTCAGCACCTCATTTTACATAAATTTAGTCATATAAGTCTACTCTAAAGAGTTGATAAAGGTACAAACGAATAAAATGGTTATATATCACATTTTTAAATATCTATTATTCTCCATTTTACTCGATGTCCTAAACGGTTAAAGATAGGACATTGCGGTTTTCACCAGTGGATTCAGCACCTCATTTTACATAAATTTAGACCTATAAGTCTACTCTCAAAAGTTGATAAAGGTACAAACGAATAAAATGGTTATATATCACATTTTTAAATATCTATTATTCTCCATTTTACTCGATCTCCTAAACAGTTAAAGATAGGACATTGCGGTTTTCACTACTGGATTCAGCAGCTCATTTTACATAAAATAAGTCCTATAAGTCTACTCTCAAAAGTTGATAAAGGTACAAACGAATAAAAGGTTTATATATCACATTTTTAAATATCTAATATTCTCCATTTTACTCGATCTCCTAAACGGTTAAAGATAGGACATTGCGGTTTTTACCAGTAGATTCAGCACCTCATTTTACATAAATTTAGTCCGATAAGTCTACTCTCAAAAGTTGATAAAGGTACAAACGAATACAATGTTTATATATCACCTTTTTAAATATCTATTATTCTCCATTTACTCGATCTCCTAAACAGTTAAAGATAGGACATTGCGGTTTTCACCAGTGGATTCAGCACCTCATTTTACATAAATTTAGACCTATAAGTCTACTCTAAAGAGTTGATAAAGGTACAAACCAATAAAATGGTTATATATCACATTTTTAAATACCTATTATTCTCCATTTTACTCGATCACCTAAACGGTCAAAGATAGAACATTGCGGTTTTCACCAGTGGATTCAGCACCTTATTTTACATAAAATAAGTCTTATAAGTCTACTCTAAAGAGTTGATAAAGGTACAAACGAATAAAATGTTTATATATCACCTTTTTAAATATCTATTATTCTCCATTTTACTCGATCTCCTAAACAGTTAAAGATAAGACATTGCGGTTTTCACCACTGGATTCAGCAGCTCATTTTACATAAAATAAGTCCTATATGTCTACTCTCAAAAGTTGATAAAGGTACAAACGAATAAAATGGTTATATATCACATTTTTAAATGCCTATTATTCTCCATTTTACTCGATCACCTAAACGGTCAAAGATAGGACATTGCGGTTTTCACCAGTGGATTCAGCACCTCATTTTACATAAATTTAGTCCTATAAGTCTACTCTAAAGAGTTGATAAAGGTACAAACGAATAAAATGGATATATATCACATTTTTAAATACCTATTATTCTCCATTTTACTCGATCACCTAAACGGTCAAAGATAGGACATTGCGGTTTTCACCAGTGGATTCAGCACCTTATTTTACATAAAACAAGTCCTGTAAGTCTACTCTCAAGAATTGATAAAGGTACAAACGAATAAAATGTTTATATATCACGTTTTTAAATATCTATTATTATCTATTTTACTCGATGTCCTAAACGGTTAAAGATAGGACATTGCGGTTTTCACCAGTGGTTTCAGCACCTCATTTTACATTAAATAAGTCATATAAGTCGATTCTCAAAAGTTGATAAAGGTACAAACGAATAAAATGTTTATATATCACGTTTTTAAATATCTATTATTCTCCATTTTACTCGATGTCCTAAACGGTTAAAGATAGGACATTGCGGATTTCACCAGTGGATTCAGCACCTCATTTTACATAAAAATAAGTCTTATAAGTCTACTCTCAAAAGTTAATAAAGGTACAAACGAATAAAATGTTTATATATCACATTTTTAAATATCTATTATTCTCCATTTTACTCGATCTCCTAAACGGTTAAAGATAGGACATTGCGGTTTTCGCCAGTGGATTCAGCACCTTATTTTACATAAAATAAGTCCTATAAGTCTACTCTCAAAAGTTGATAAAGGTACAAACGAATAAAATGGTTATATATCACATTTTTAAATACCTATTATTCTCCATTTTACTCGATCACCTAAACGGTCAAAGATAGGACATTGCGGTTTTCACCAGTGGATTCAGCACCTCATTTTACATAAATTTAGTCCTATAAGTCTACTCTAAAGAGTTGATAAAGGTACAAACGAATAAAATGGATATATATCACATTTTTAAATACCTATTATTCTCCATTTTACTCGATCACCTAAACGGTCAAAGATAGGACATTGCAGTTTTCACCAGTGGATTCAGCACCTCATTTTACATAAATTTAGTCCTATAAGTCTACTCTAAAGAGTTGATAAAGGTACAAACGAATATAATGGTCATATATCACATTTTTAAATATCTATTATTCTCCATTTTACTCGATCTCCTAAACAGTTAAAGATAGGACATTGCGGTTTTTACCACTGGATTCAGCAGCTCATTTTACATAAAATAAGTCCTATAAGTCTACTCTCAAAAGTTGATAAAGGTACAAACGAATAAAAGGTTTATATATCACATTTTTAAATATCTAATATTCTCCATTTTACTCGATGTCCTAAATGGTTAAAGATAGGACATTGCGGATTTCACTAGTGGATTCAGCACCTCATTTTACATAAAATAAGTCTTATAAGTCTACTCTCAAAAGTTGATAAAGGTACAAACGAATAAAATGTTTATATATCACATTTTTAAATATTTATTATTCTCCATTTTACTCGATCACCTAAACGGTCAAAGATAGGACATTGCGGATTTCACCAGTGGATTCAGCACCTTATTTTACATAAAATAAGTCCTATAAGTCTACTCTCAAGAATTGATAAAGGTACAAACGAATAAAATGTTTATATATCACGTTTTTAAATATCTATTATTCTCCATTTTACTCGATGTCCTAAACGGTTAAAGATAGGACATTGCGGATTTCACCAGTGGATTCAGCACCTCATTTTACATAAAATAAGTCTTATAAGTCTACTCTCAAAAGTTGATAAAGGTACAAACTAATAAAATGTTTATATATCACATTTTTAAATATTTATTATTCTCCATTTTACTCGATCTCCTAAACGGTTAAAGATAGGACATTGCGGTTTTCACCAGTGGATTCAGCACCTCATTTTACATAAAATAAGTCTGATAAGTCTACTCTTACGAGTTGATAAAGGTACAAACGAAAAAAATGTTAATATATCACATTTTTAAATATCTATTATTTTCATTTCACTCTATCTCCTAAACGGTTAAAGATAGGACATTGCGGTTTTCACCAGTGGATTCAGCACCTCATTTTACATAAAATAAGTCTTATAAGTCTACTCTAAAGAGTTGATAAAGGTACAAACGAATAAAATGTTTATATATCACGTTTTTAAATATCTATTATTCTCCATTTTACTCGATGTCCTAAACGGTTAAAGATAGGACATTGCGGATTTCACCAGTGGATTCAGCACCTCATTTTACATAAAATAAGTCTTATAAGTCTATTCTCAAAAGTTGATAAAGGTACAAACGAATAAAAGATTTATATATCACATTTTTAAATATCTAATATTCTCCATTTTGCTCGATGTCCTAAACGGTTAAAGATAGGACATTGCGGTATTCACCAGTGAATTCAGCACCTTATTTTACATAAAATAAGTCTTATAAGTCTACTCTAAAGAGTTGTTAAAAGTACAAACGAAAAAAAAGTTAATATATCACATTTTTAAATATCTATTATTCTCCACTTTACTCGATCTCCTAATCGGTTAAAGATAGGACATTGCGGTTTTTACCAGTGGATTCAGCACCTCATTTTACATAAAATAAGTCTGATAAGTCTACTCTAACGAGTTGATAAAGGTACAAACGAAAAAAATGTTAATAATTCACATTTTTAAATATCTATTATTTTCATTTCACTCTATCTCCTAAACGGTTAAAGATAGGACATTGCGGTTTTCACCAGTGGATTCAGCACCTCATTTTACATAAAATAAGACTTATAAGTCTACTCTAAAGAGTTGATAAAGGTACAAACGAAAAAAATGTTAATATATCACATTTTTAAATATCTATTATTCTCCATTTTACTCGATCTCCTAAACGGTTAAAGATAGGACATTGCGGTTTTCACCAGTGGATTCAGCACCTCATTTTACATAAAATAATTCCTATAAGTCTACTCTAAAGAGTTGATAAAGGTACAAACGAATAAAATGGTTATATATCACATTTTTAAATATCTATTATTTTCCACTTTACTCTTTCTCTTAAACGGTTAAAGATAGGACATTGCGGATTTCGCCAGTGGATTCAGCACCTTATTTTACATAAAATAAGTCCTATAAGTCTACTCTCAAGAGTTGATAAAGGTACAAACGAATAAAATGGTTATATATCACATTTTTAAATGCCTATTATTCTCCATTTTACTCGATCACCTAAACGGTCAAAGATAGGACATTGCGGATTTCACCAGTGGATTCAGAACCTTATTTTACATTAAATAAGTCCTATAAGTCTACTCTCAAGAATTGATAAAGGTACAAACGAATAAAATGTTTATATATCACGTTTTTAAATATCTATTATTCTCCATTTTACTCGATGTCCTAAACGGTTAAAGATAGGACATTGCGGATTTCACCAGTGGATTCAGCACCTCATTTTACATAAAATAAGTCTTATAAGTCTACTCTCAAAAGTTGATAAAGGTACAAACTAATAAAATGTTTATATATCACATTTTTAAATATTTATTATTCTCCATTTTACTCGATCTCCTAAACGGTCAAAGATAGGACATTGCGGTTTTCACCAGTGGATTCAGCACCTTATTTTACATAAAATAAGTCCTATAAGTCTACTCTCAAAAGTTGATAAAGGTACAAACGAATATAATGGTTATATATCACATTTTTAAATACCTATTATTCTCCATTTTACTCGATCATCTAAACGGTCAAAGATAGGACATTGCGGTTTTCACCAGTGGATTCAGCACCTCATTTTACATAAATTTAGTCCTATAAGTCTACTCTAAAGAGTTGATAAAGGTACAAACGAATAAAATGGATATATATCACATTTTTAAATACCTATTATTCTCCATTTTACTCGATCACCTAAACGGTCAAAGATAGGACATTGCGGTTTTCACCAGTGGATTCAGCAGCTCATTTTACATAAAATAAGTCTGATAAGTCTACTCTAACGAGTTGATAAAGGTACAAACGAAAAAAATGTAAATATATCACATTTTTAAATATCTATTATTTTCATTTCACTCTATCTCCTAAACGGTTAAAGATAGGACATTGCGGTTTTCACCAGTGGATTCAGCACCTCATTTTACATAACATAATTCCTATAAGTCTACTCTAAAGAGTTAATAAAGGTACAAACGAATAAAATGGTTATATATCACATTTTTAAATATCTATTATTTTCCACTTTACTCTTTCTCTTAAACGGTTAAAGATAGGACATTGCGGTTTTCACCAGTGGATTAAGCACCTTATTTTACATAAAATAAGTCCTATAAGTCTACTCTCAAAAGTTGATAAAGGTACAAACGAATAAAATGGTTCTATATCACATTTTAAATACCTATTATTCTCCATTTTACTCGATCACCTAAACGGTCAAAGATAGGACATTGCGGTTTTCACCAGTGGATTCAGCACCTCATTTTACATAAATTTAGTCCTATAAGTCTTCTCTAAAAAGTTGATAAAGGTACAAACGAATATAATGGTTATATATCACATTTTTAAATATCTATTATTCTCCATTTTACTCGATCTTCTAAACAGTTAAAGATAGGACATTGCGGTTTTTACCACTGGATTCAGCAGCTCATTTTACATAAAATAAGTCCTATAAGTCTACTCTCAAAAGTTGATAAAGGTACAAACGAATAAAAGGTTTATATATCACATTTTTAAATATCTAATATTCTCCATTTTACTCGATGTCCTAAATGGTTAAAGATAGGACATTGCGGATTTCACCAGTGGATTCAGCACCTCATTTTACATAAAATAAGTCTTATAAGTCTACTCTCAAAAGTTGATAAAGGTACAAACGAATAAAATGTTTATATATCACATTTTTAAATATTTATTATTCTCCATTTTACTCGATCACCTAAACGGTCAAAGATAGGACATTGCGGATTTCACCAGTGGATTCAGCACCTCATTTTACATAAAATAAGTCTTATAAGTCTACTCTCAAAAGTTGATAAAGGTACAAACTAATAAAATGTTTATATATCACATTTTTAAATATTTATTATTCTCCATTTTACTCGATCTCCTAAACGGTTAAAGATAGGACATTGCGGTTTTCACCAGTGGATTCAGCACCTCATTTTACATAAAATAAGTCTGATAAGTCTACTCTTACGAGTTGATAAAGGTACAAACTAATAAAATGTTTATATATCACATTTTTAAATATTTATTATTCTCCATTTTACTCGATCTCCTAAACGGTTAAAGATAGGACATTGCGGTTTTCACCAGTGGATTCAGCACCTCATTTTACATAAAATAAGTCTGATAAGTCTACTCTTACGAGTTGATAAAGGTACAAACGAAAAAAATGTTAATATATCACATTTTTAAATATCTATTATTTTCATTTCACTCTATCTCCTAAACGGTTAAAGATAGGACATTGCGGTTTTCACCAGTGGATTCAGCACCTCATTTTACATAAAATAAGTCTGATAAGTCTACTCTTACGAGTTGATAAAGGTACAAACGAAAAAAATGTTAATATATCACATTTTTAAATATCTATTATTTTCATTTCACTCTATCTCCTAAACGGTTAAAGATAGGACATTGCGGTTTTCACCAGTGGATTCAGCACCTCATTTTACATAAAATAAGTCTGATAAGTCTACTCTTACGAGTTGATAAAGGTACAAACTAATAAAATGTTTATATATCACATTTTTAAATATTTATTATTCTCCATTTTACTCGATCTCCTAAACTGTTAAAGATAGGACATTGCGGTTTTCACCAGTGGATTCAGCACCTCATTTTACATAAAATAAGTCTGATAAGTCTACTCTTACGAGTTGATAAAGGTACAAACGAAAAAAATGTTTATATGTCACATTTTTAAATATTTATTATTCTCCATTTTACTCGATCTCTTAAACGGTTAAAGATAGGACATTGCGGTTTTCACCAGTGGATTCAGCACCTCATTTTACATAAAATAAGTCTTATAAGTCTACTCTCAAATGTTGATAAAGGTACAAACGAATAAAATGTTTATATATCACATTTTTAAATATCTATTATTCTCCATTTTACTCGATCTCCTAAACGGTTAAAGATAGGACATTGCGGTTTTCGCCAGTGGATTCAGCACCTTATTTTACATAAAATAAGTCCTATAAGTCTACTCTCAAAAGTTGATAAAGGTACAAACGAATAAAATGGTTATATATCACATTTTTAAATACCTATTATTCTCCATTTTACTCGATCATCTAAACGGTCAAAGATAGGACATTGCGGTTTTCACCAGTGGATTCAGCACCTCATTTTACATAAATTTAGTCCTATAAGTCTACTCTAAAGAGTTGATAAAGGTACAAACGAATAAAATGGATATATATCACATTTTTAAATACCTATTATTCTCCATTTTACTCGATCACCTAAACGGTCAAAGATAGGACATTGCGGTTTTCACCAGTGGATTCAGCAGTTCATTTTACATAAAATAAGTCTGATAAGTCTACTCTAACGAGTTGATAAAGGTACAAACGAAAAAAATGTAAATATATCACATTTTTAAATATCTATTATTTTCATTTCACTCTATCTCCTAAACGGTTAAAGATAGGACATTGCGGTTTTCACCAGTGGATTCAGCACCTCATTTTACATAAATTTAGTCCTATAAGTCTACTCTAAAGAGTTGATAAAGGTACAAACGAATAAAATGGATATATATCACATTTTTAAATACCTATTATTCTCCATTTTACTCGATCACCTAAACGGTCAAAGATAGGACATTGCGGTTTTCACCAGTGGATTCAGCACCTCATTTTACATAAATTTAGTCCTATAAGTCTACTCTAAAGAGTTGATAAAGGTACAAACGAATAAAATGGATATATATCACATTTTTAAATACCTATTATTCTCCATTTTACTCGATCTCCTAAACGGTTAAAGATAGGACATTGCGGTTTGCGCCAGTGGATTCAGCACCTTATTTTTCATAAAATAAGTCCTATAAGTCTACTCTCAAAAGTTGATAAAGGTACAAACGAATAAAATGGTTATATATCACATTTTTAAATACCTATTATTCTCCATTTTACTCGATCATCTAAACGGTCAAAGATAGGACATTGCGGTTTTCACCAGTGGATTCAGCACCTCATTTTACATAAATTTAGTCCTATAAGTCTACTCTAAAGAGTTGATAAAGGTACAAACGAATAAAATGGATATATATCACATTTTTAAATACCTATTATTCTCCATTTTACTCGATCACCTAAACGGTCAAAGATAGGACATTGCGGTTTTCACCAGTGGATTAAGCACCTTATTTTACATAAAATAAGTCCTATAAGTCTACTCTCAAAAGTTGATAAAGGTACAAACGAATAAAATGGTTCTATATCACATTTTAAATACCTATTATTCTCCATTTTACTCGATCACCTAAACGGTCAAAGATAGGACATTGCGGTTTTCACCAGTGGATTCAGCACCTCATTTTACATAAATTTAGTCCTATAAGTCTACTCTAAAGAGTTAATAAAGGTACAAACGAATAAAATGGTTATATATCACATTTTTAAATATCTATTATTTTCCACTTTACTCTTTCTCTTAAACGGTTAAAGATAGGACATTGCGGTTTTCACCAGTGGATTAAGCACCTTATTTTACATAAAATAAGTCCTATAAGTCTACTCTCAAAAGTTGATAAAGGTACAAACGAATAAAATGGTTCTATATCACATTTTAAATACCTATTATTCTCCATTTTACTCGATCACCTAAACGGTCAAAGATAGGACATTGCGGTTTTCACCAGTGGATTCAGCACCTCATTTTACATAAATTTAGTCCTATAAGTCTTCTCTAAAAAGTTGATAAAGGTACAAACGAATATAATGGTTATATATCACATTTTTAAATATCTATTATTCTTCATTTTACTCGATCTCCTAAACAGTTAAAGATAGGACATTGCGGTTTTTACCACTGGATTCAGCAGCTCATTTTACATAAAATAAGTCCTATAAGTCTACTCTCAAAAGTTGATAAAGGTACAAACGAATAAAAGGTTTATATATCACATTTTTAAATATCTAATATTCTCCATTTTACTCGATGTCCTAAATGGTTAAAGATAGGACATTGCGGATTTCACCAGTGGATTCAGCACCTCATTTTACATAAAATAAGTCTTATAAGTCTACTCTCAAAAGTTGATAAAGGTACAAACGAATAAAATGTTTATATATCACATTTTTAAATATTTATTATTCTCCATTTTACTCGATCACCTAAACGGTCAAAGATAGGACATTGCGGATTTCACCAGTGGATTCAGCACCTCATTTTACATAAAATAAGTCTTATAAGTCTACTCTCAAAAGTTGATAAAGGTACAAACTAATAAAATGTTTATATATCACATTTTTAAATATTTATTATTCTCCATTTTACTCGATCTCCTAAACGGTTAAAGATAGGACATTGCGGTTTTCACCAGTGGATTCAGCACCTCATTTTACATAAAATAAGTCTGATAAGTCTACTCTTACGAGTTGATAAAGGTACAAACGAAAAAAATGTTAATATATCACATTTTTAAATATCTATTATTTTCATTTCACTCTATCTCCTAAACGGTTAAAGATAGGACATTGCGGTTTTCACCAGTGGATTCAGCACCTCATTTTACATAAAATAAGTCTGATAAGTCTACTCTTACGAGTTGATAAAGGTACAAACGAAAAAAATGTTAATATATCACATTTTTAAATATCTATTATTTTCATTTCACTCTATCTCCTAAACGGTTAAAGATAGGACATTGCGGTTTTCACCAGTGGATTCAGCACCTCATTTTACATAAAATAAGTCTGATAAGTCTACTCTTACGAGTTGATAAAGGTACAAACTAATAAAATGTTTATATATCACATTTTTAAATATTTATTATTCTCCATTTTACTCGATCTCCTAAACGGTTAAAGATAGGACATTGCGGTTTTCACCAGTGGATTCAGCACCTCATTTTACATAAAATAAGTCTGATAAGTCTACTCTTACGAGTTGATAAAGGTACAAACGAAAAAAATGTTTATATGTCACATTTTTAAATATTTATTATTCTCCATTTTACTCGATCTCTTAAACGGTTAAAGATAGGACATTGCGGTTTTCACCAGTGGATTCAGCACCTCATTTTACATAAAATAAGTTTTATAAGTCTACTCTCAAATGTTGATAAAGGTACAAACGAATAAAATGTTTATATATCACATTTTTAAATATCTATTATTCTCCATTTTACTCGATCTCCTAAACGGTTAAAGATAGGACATTGCGGTTTTCGCCAGTGGATTCAGCACCTTATTTTACATAAAATAAGTCCTATAAGTCTACTCTAAAGAGTTGATAAAGGTACAAACGAATAAAATGGATATATATCACATTTTTAAATACCTATTATTCTCCATTTTACTCGATCACCTAAACGGTCAAAGATAGGACATTGCGGTTTTCACCAGTGGATTCAGCACCTCATTTTACATAAATTTAGTCCTATAAGTCTACTCTAAAGAGTTGATAAAGGTACAAACGAATAAAATGGATATATATCACATTTTTAAATACCTATTATTCTCCATTTTACTCGATCACCTAAACGGTCAAAGATAGGACATTGCGGTTTTCACCAGTGGATTCAGCACCTCATTTTACATAAATTTAGTCCTATAAGTCTACTCTAAAGAGTTGATAAAGGTACAAACGAATAAAATGGATATATATCACATTTTTAAATACCTATTATTCTCCATTTTACTCGATCACCTAAACGGTCAAAGATAGGACATTGCGGTTTTCACCAGTGGATTCAGCAGCTCATATAACATAAAATAAGTCTGATAAGTCTACTCTAACGAGTTGATAAAGGTACAAACGAAAAAAATGTAAATATATCACATTTTTAAATATCTATTATTTTCATTTCACTCTATCTCCTAAACGGTTAAAGATAGGACATTGCGGTTTTCACCAGTGGATTCAGCACCTCATTTTACATAACATAATTCCTATAAGTCTACTCTAAAGAGTTAATAAAGGTACAAACGAATAAAATGGTTATATATCACATTTTTAAATATCTATTATTTTCCACTTTACTCTTTCTCTTAAACGGTTAAAGATAGGACATTGCGGTTTTCACCAGTGGATTAAGCACCTTATTTTACATAAAATAAGTCCTATAAGTCTACTCTCAAAAGTTGATAAAGGTACAAACGAATAAAATGGTTCTATATCACATTTTAAATACCTATTATTCTCCATTTTACTCGATCACCTAAACGGTCAAAGATAGGACATTGCGGTTTTCACCAGTGGATTCAGCACCTCATTTTACATAAATTTAGTCCTATAAGTCTTCTCTAAAAAGTTGATAAAGGTACAAACGAATATAATGGTTATATATCACATTTTTAAATATCTATTATTCTCCATTTTACTCGATCTCCTAAACAGTTAAAGATAGGACATTGCGGTTTTTACCACTGGATTCAGCAGCTCATTTTACATAAAATAAGTCTGATAAGTCTACTCTTACGAGTTGATAAAGGTACAAACTAATAAAATGTTTATATATCACATTTTTAAATATTTATTATTCTCCATTTTACTTGATCTCCTAAACGGTTAAAGATAGGACATTGCGGTTTTCACCAGTGGATTCAGCACCTCATTTTACATAAAATAAGTCTGATAAGTCTACTCTTACGAGTTGATAAAGGTACAAACGAAAAAAATGTTAATATATCACATTTTTAAATATCTGTTATTTTCATTTCACTCTATCTCCTAAACGGTTAAAGATAGGACATTGCGGTTTTCACCAGTGGATTCAGCACCTCATTTTACATAAAATAAGTCTCATAAGTCTACTCTTAAGAGTTGATAAAGGTACAAACGAATAAAATGTTTATATATCACGTTTTTAAATATCTATTATTCTCCATTTTACTCGATGTCCTAAACGGTTAAAGATAGGACATTGCGGATTTCACCAGTGGATTCAGCACCTCATTTTACATAAAATAAGTCTTATAAGTCTATTCTCAAAAGTTGATAAAGGTACAAACGAATAAAGGATTTATATATCACATTTTGAAATATCTAATATTCTCCATTTTGCTCGATGTCCTAAACGGTTAAAGATAGGACATTGCGGTATTCACCAGTGAATTCAGCACCTTATTTTACATAAAATAAGTCTTATAAGTCTACTCTAAAGAGTTGTTAAAAGTACAAACGAAAAAAAAGTTAATATATCACATTTTTAAATATCTATTATTCTCCACTTTACTCGATCTCCTAAACGGTTAAAGATAGGACATTGCGGTTTTTACCAGTGGATTCAGCACCTCATTTTACATAAAATAAGTCTGATAAGTCTACTCTAACGAGTTGATAAAGGTACAAACGAAAAAAATGTTAATAATTCACATTTTTAAATATCTATTATTTTCATTTCACTCTATCTCCTAAACGGTTAAAGATAGGACATTGCGGTTTTCACCAGTGGATTCAGCACCTCATTTTACATAAAATAAGTCTTATAAGTCTACTCTAAAGAGTTGATAAAGGTACAAACGAAAAAAATGTTAATATATCACATTTTTAAATATCTATTATTCTCCATTTTACTCGATCTCCTAAACGGTTAAAGATAGGACATTGCGGTTTTCACCTATGGATTCAGCACCTCATTTTACATAAAATAATTCCTATAAGTCTACTCTAAAGAGTTGATAAAGGTACAAACGAATAAAATGGTTATATATCACATTTTTAAATATCTATTATTTTCCACTTTACTCTTTCTCTTAAACGGTTAAAGATAGGACATTGCGGTTTTCGCCAGTGGATTCAGCACCTTATTTTACATAAAATAAGTCCTATAAGTCTACTCTCAAGAGTTGATAAAGGTACAAACGAATAAAATGGTTATATATCACATTTTTAAATGCCTATTATTCTCCATTTTACTCGATCACCTAAACGGTCAAAGATAGGACATTGCGGTTTTCACCAGTGGATTCAGCACCTCATTTTACATAAATTTCGTCCTATAAGTCTACTCTAAAGAGTTGATAAAGGTACAAACGAATAAAATGGATATATATCACATTTTTAAATACCTATTATTCTCCATTTTACTCGATCACCTAAACGGTCAAAGATAGGACATTGCGGTTTTCACCAGTGGATTCAGCACCTTATTTTACATAAAACAAGTCCTATAAGTCTACTCTCAAGAATTGATAAAGGTACAAACGAATAAAATGTTAATATATCACGTTTTTAAATATCTGTTATTCTCCATTTTACTCGATGTCCTAAACGGTTAAAGATAGGACATTGCGGATTTCACCAGTGGATTCAGCACCTCATTTTACATAAAATAAGTCTTATAAGTCTACTCTCAAAAGTTGATAAAGGTACAAACGAATAAAATGTTTATATATCAAATTTTTAAATATTTATTATTCTCCATTTTACTCGATCTCCTAAACGGTTAAAGATAGGACATTGCGGTTTTCACCAGTGGATTCAGCACCTCATTTTACATAAAATAAGTCTCATAAGTCTACTCTCAAAAGTTGTTAAAGTTACAAACGAATAAAATGTTGATATATCACATTTTTAAATATCTATTATTCTCCATTTTACTCGATCTCCTAAACGGTTAAAGATAGGACATTGCGGTTTTCGCCAGTGGATTCAGCACCTTATTTTACATAAAATAAGTCCTATAAGTCTACTCTCAAAAGTTGATAAAGGTACAAACGAATAAAATGGTTATATATCACATTTTTAAATACCTATTATTCTCCATTTTACTCGATCACCTAAACGGTCAAAGATAGGACATTGCGGTTTTCACCAGTGGATTCAGCACCTCATTTTACATAAATTTAGTCCTATGAGTCTACTCTAAAGAGTTGATAAAGGTACAAACGAATAAAATGGATATATATCACATTTTTAAATACCTATTATTCTCCATTTTACTCGATCACCTAAACTGTCAAAGATAGGACATTGCGGTTTTCACCAGTGGATTCAGCAGCTCATTTTACATAAAATAAGTCTGATAAGTCTACTCTAACGAGTTGATAAAGGTACAAATGAAAAAAATGTTAATATATCACATTTTTAAATATCTTTTATTTTCATTTCACTCTATCTCCTAAACGGTTAAAGATAGGACATTGCGGTTTTCACCAGTGGATTCAGCACCTCATTTTACATAAAATAAGTCTTATAAGTCTACTCTAAAGAGTTGATAAAGGTACAAACGAAAAAAATGTTAATAAATCACATTTTTAAATATCTATTATTCTCCATTTTACTCGATCTCCTAAACGGTTAAAGATAGGACATTGCGGTTTTCACCAGTGGATTCAGCACCTCATTTTACATAAAATAATTTCTATAAGTCTACTCTAAAGAGATGGTAAAGGTACAAACGAATAAAATGGTTATATATCACATTTTTAAATATCTATTATTTTCCACTTTACTCTTTCTCTTAAACGGTTAAAGATAGGACATTGCGGTTTTCACCAGTGGATTCAGCACCTTATTTTACATAAAATAAGTCCTATAAGTCTACTCTCAAAAGTTGATAAAGGTACAAACGAATAAAATGGTTCTATATCACATTTTAAATACCTATTATTCTCCATTTTACTCGATCACCTAAACGGTCAAAGATAGGACATTGCGGTTTTCACCAGTGGATTCAGCACCTCATTTTACATAAATTTAGTCCTATAAGTCTACTCTAAAGAGTTGATAAAGGTACAAACGAATAAAATTGATATATATCACATTTTTAAATACCTATTATTCTCCATTTTACTCGATCACCTAAACGGTCAAAGATAGGACATTGCGGTTTTCACCAGTGAATTCAGCACCTTATTTTACATAAAATAAGTCCTATAAGTCTACTCTCAAAAGTTGATAAAGGTACAAACGAATATAATGGTTATATATCACATTTTTAAATATCTATTATTCTCCATTTTACTCGATCTCCTAAACAGTTAAAGATAGGACATTGCGGTTTTTACCACTGGATTCAGCAGCTCATTTTACATAAAATAAGTCCTATAAGTCTACTCTCAAAAGTTGATAAAGGTACAAACGAATAAAAGGTTTATATATCACATTTTTAAATATCTAATATTCTCCATTTTACTCGATGTCCTAAATGGTTAAAGATAGGACATTGCGGATTTCACCAGTGGATTCAGCACCTCATTTTACATAAAATAAGTCTTATAAGTCTACTCTCAAAAGTTGATAAAGGTACAAACGAATAAAATGTTTATATATCACATTTTTAAATATTTATAATTCTCCATTTTACTCGATCACCTAAACGGTCAAAGATAGGACATTGCGGATTTCACCAGTGGATTCAGAACCTTATTTTACATAAAATAAGTCCTATAAGTCTACTCTCAAGAATTGATAAAGGTACAAACGAATAAAATGTTTATATATCACGTTTTTAAATATCTATTATTCTCCATTTTACTCGATGTCCTAAACGGTTAAAGATAGGACATTGCGGATTTCACCAGTGGATTCAGCACCTCATTTTACATAAAATAAGTCTTATAAGTCTACTCTCAAAAGTTGATAAAGGTACAAACTAATAAAATGTTTATATATCACATTTTTAAATATTTATTATTCTCCATTTTACTCGATCTCCTAAACGGTTAAAGATAGGACATTGCGGTTTTCACCAGTGGATTTAGCACCTCATTTTACATAAAATAAGTCTTATAAGTCTACTCTAAAGAGTTGATAAAGGTACAAACGAAAAAAATGTTAATATATCACATTTTTAAATATCTATTATTCTCCATTTTACTCGATCTCCTAAACGGTTAAAGATAGGACATTGCGGTTTTCACCAGTGGATTCAGCACCTCATTTTACATAAAATAATTTCTATAAGTCTACTCTAAAGAGTTGGTAAAGGTACAAACGAATAAAATGGTTATATATCACATTTTTAAATATCTATTATTTTCCACTTTACTCTTTCTCTTAAACGGTTAAAGATAGGACATTGCGGTTTTCACCAGTGGATTCAGCACCTTATTTTACATAAAATAAGTCCTATAAGTCTACTCTCAAAAGTTGATAAAGGTACAAACGAATAAAATGGTTCTATATCACATTTTAAATACCTATTATTCTCCATTTTACTCGATCACCTAAACGGTCAAAGATAGGACATTGCGGTTTTCACCAGTGGATTCAGCACCTCATTTTACATAAATTTAGTCCTATAAGTCTACTCTAAAGAGTTGATAAAGGTACAAACGAATAAAATTGATATATATCACATTTTTAAATACCTATTATTCTCCATTTTACTCGATCACCTAAACGGTCAAAGATAGGACATTGCGGTTTTCACCAGTGAATTCAGCACCTTATTTTACATAAAATAAGTCCTATAAGTCTACTCTCAAAAGTTGATAAAGGTACAAACGAATATAATGGTTATATATCACATTTTTAAATATCTATTATTCTCCATTTTACTCGATCTCCTAAACAGTTAAAGATAGGACATTGCGGTTTTTACCACTGGATTCAGCAGCTCATTTTACATAAAATAAGTCCTATAAGTCTACTCTCAAAAGTTGATAAAGGTACAAACGAATAAAAGGTTTATATATCACATTTTTAAATATCTAATATTCTCCATTTTACTCGATGTCCTAAATGGTTAAAGATAGGACATTGCGGATTTCACCAGTGGATTCAGCACCTTATTTTACATAAAATAAGTCTTATAAGTCTACTCTCAAAAGTTGATAAAGGTACAAACGAATAAAAGGTTTATATATCACATTTTTAAATATCTAATATTCTCCATTTTACTCGATGTCCTAAATGGTTAAAGATAGGACATTGCGGATTTCACCAGTGGATTCAGCACCTCATTTTACATAAAATAAGTCTTATAAGTCTACTCTCAAAAGTTGATAAAGGTACAAACGAATAAAATGTTTATATATCACATTTTTAAATATTTATAATTCTCCATTTTACTCGATCACCTAAACGGTCAAAGATAGGACATTGCGGATTTCACCAGTGGATTCAGAACCTTATTTTACATAAAATAAGTCCTATAAGTCTACTCTCAAGAATTGATAAAGGTACAAACGAATAAAATGTTTATATATCACGTTTTTAAATATCTATTATTCTCCATTTTACTCGATGTCCTAAACGGTTAAAGATAGGACATTGCGGATTTCACCAGTGGATTCAGCACCTCATTTTACATAAAATAAGTCTTATAAGTCTACTCTCAAAAGTTGATAAAGGTACAAACTAATAAAATGTTTATATATCACATTTTTAAATATTTATTATTCTCCATTTTACTCGATCTCCTAAACGGTTAAAGATAGGACATTGCGGTTTTCACCAGTGGATTTAGCACCTCATTTTACATAAAATAAGTCTTATAAGTCTACTCTAAAGAGTTGATAAAGGTACAAACGAAAAAAATGTTAATATATCACATTTTTTAAATATCTATTATTCTCCATTTTACTCGATCTCCTAAACGGTTAAAGATAGGACATTGCGGTTTTCACCAGTGGTTTCAGCACCTCATTTTACATTAAATAAGTCCTATAAGTCGATTCTCAAAAGTTGATAAAGGTACAAACGAATAAAATGTTTATATATCACGTTTTTAAATATCTATTATTCTCCATTTTACTCGATGTCCTAAACGGTTAAAGATAGGACATTGCGGTTTTCGCCAGTGGATTCAGCACCTCATTTTACATAAAATAAGTCTTATAAGTCTACTCTCAAAAGTTGATAAAGGTACAAACGAATAAAATGTTTATATATCACATTTTTAAATATCTAATATTCTCCATTTTACTCGATCACCTAAACGGTCAAAGATAGGACATTGCGGTTTTCACCAGTGAATTCAGCACCTTATTTTACATAAAATAAGTCCTATAAGTCTACTCTCAAAAGTTGATAAAGGTACAAACGAATATAATGGTTATATATCACATTTTTAAATATCTATTATTCTCCATTTTACTCGATCTCCTAAACAGTTAAAGATAGGACATTGCGGTTTTTACCACTGGATTCAGCAGCTCATTTTACATAAAATAAGTCCTATAAGTCTACTCTCAAAAGTTGATAAAGGTACAAACGAATAAAAGGTTTATATATCACATTTTTAAATATCTAATATTCTCCATTTTACTCGATGTCCTAAATGGTTAAAGATAGGACATTGCGGATTTCACCAGTGGATTCAGCACCTCATTTTACATAAAATAAGTCTTATAAGTCTACTCTCAAAAGTTGATAAAGGTACAAACGAATAAAAGGTTTATATATCACATTTTTAAATATCTAATATTCTCCATTTTACTCGATGTCCTAAATGGTTAAAGATAGGACATTGCGGATTTCACCAGTGGATTCAGCACCTCATTTTACATAAAATAAGTCTTATAAGTCTACTCTCAAAAGTTGATAAAGGTACAAACGAATAAAATGTTTATATATCACATTTTTAAATATTTATAATTCTCCATTTTACTCGATCACCTAAACGGTCAAAGATAGGACATTGCGGATTTCACCAGTGGATTCAGAACCTTATTTTACATAAAATAAGTCCTATAAGTCTACTCTCAAGAATTGATAAAGGTACAAACGAATAAAATGTTTATATATCACGTTTTTAAATATCTATTATTCTCCATTTTACTCGATGTCCTAAACGGTTAAAGATAGGACATTGCGGATTTCACCAGTGGATTCAGCACCTCATTTTACATAAAATAAGTCTTATAAGTCTACTCTCAAAAGTTGATAAAGGTACAAACTAATAAAATGTTTATATATCACATTTTTAAATATTTATTATTCTCCATTTTACTCGATCTCCTAAACGGTTAAAGATAGGACATTGCGGTTTTCACCAGTGGATTTAGCACCTCATTTTACATAAAATAAGTCTTATAAGTCTACTCTAAAGAGTTGATAAAGGTACAAACGAAAAAAATGTTAATATATCACATTTTTTAAATATCTATTATTCTCCATTTTACTCGATCTCCTAAACGGTTAAAGATAGGACATTGCGGTTTTCACCAGTGGATTCAGCACCTCATTTTACATAAAATAATTTCTATAAGTCTACTCTAAAGAGTTGGTAAAGGTACAAACGAATAAAATGGTTATATATCACATTTTTAAATATCTATTATTTTCCACTTTACTCTTTCTCTTAAACGGTTAAAGATAGGACATTGCGGTTTTCACCAGTGGATTCAGCACCTTATTTTACATAAAATAAGTCCTATAAGTCTACTCTCAAAAGTTGATAAAGGTACAAACGAATAAAATGGTTCTATATCACATTTTAAATACCTATTATTCTCCATTTTACTCGATCACCTAAACGGTCAAAGATAGGACATTGCGGTTTTCACCAGTGGATTCAGCACCTCATTTTACATAAATTTAGTCCTATAAGTCTACTCTAAAGAGTTGATAAAGGTACAAACGAATAAAATGGTTATATATCACATTTTTTAATATCTATTATTCTCCATTTTACTCGATGTCCTAAACGGTTAATGATAGGACATTGCGGTTTTCACCAGTGGTTTCAGCACCTCATTTTACATTAAATAAGTCCTATAAGTCGATTCTCAAAAGTTGATAAAGGTACAAACGAATAAAATGTTTATATATCACGTTTTTAAATATCTATTATTCTCCATTTTACTCGATGTCCTAAACGGTTAAAGATAGGACATTGCGGTTTTCGCCAGTGGATTCAGCACCTCATTTTACATAAAATAAGTCTTATAAGTCTACTCTCAAAAGTTGATAAAGGTACAAACGAATAAAATGTTTATATATCACATTTTTAAATATTTATTATTCTCCATTTTACTCGATCTCCTAAACGGTAAAAGATAGGACATTGCGGTTTTCACCAGTGGATTCAGCACCTCATTTTACATAAAATAAGTCTCATAAGTCTACTCTCAAAAGTTGATAAAGGTACAAACGAATAAAAGATTTATATATCACATTTTTAAATATCTAATATTCTCCATTTTACTCGATGTCCTAAATGGTTAAAGATAGGACATTGCGGATTTCACCAGTGGATTCAGCACCTCATTTTACATAAAATAAGTCTTATAAGTCTACTCTCAAAAGTTGATAAAGGTACAAACGAATAAAATGTTTATATATCACATTTTTAAATATTTATAATTCTCCATTTTACTCGATCACCTAAACGGTCAAAGATAGGACATTGCGGATTTCACCAGTGGATTCAGAACCTTATTTTACATAAAATAAGTCCTATAAGTCTACTCTCAAGAATTGATAAAGGTACAAACGAATAAAATGTTTATATATCACGTTTTTAAATATCTATTATTCTCCATTTTACTCGATGTCCTAAACGGTTAAAGATAGGACATTGCGGATTTCACCAGTGGATTCAGCACCTCATTTTACATAAAATAAGTCTTATAAGTCTACTCTCAAAAGTTGATAAAGGTACAAACTAATAAAATGTTTATATATCACATTTTTAAATATTTATTATTCTCCATTTTACTCGATCTCCTAAACGGTTAAAGATAGGACATTGCGGTTTTCACCAGTGGATTTAGCACCTCATTTTACATAAAATAAGTCTTATAAGTCTACTCTAAAGAGTTGATAAAGGTACAAACGAAAAAAATGTTAATATATCACATTTTTTAAATATCTATTATTCTCCATTTTACTCGATCTCCTAAACGGTTAAAGATAGGACATTGCGGTTTTCACCAGTGGATTCAGCACCTCATTTTACATAAAATAATTTCTATAAGTCTACTCTAAAGAGTTGGTAAAGGTACAAACGAATAAAATGGTTATATATCACATTTTTAAATATCTATTATTTTCCACTTTACTCTTTCTCTTAAACGGTTAAAGATAGGACATTGCGGTTTTCACCAGTGGATTCAGCACCTTATTTTACATAAAATAAGTCCTATAAGTCTACTCTCAAAGGTTGATAAAGGTACAAACGAATAAAATGGTTCTATATCACATTTTAAATACCTATTATTCTCCATTTTACTCGATCACCTAAACGGTCAAAGATAGGACATTGCGGTTTTCACCAGTGGATTCAGCACCTCATTTTACATAAATTTAGTCCTATAAGTCTACTCTAAAGAGTTGATAAAGGTACAAACGAATAAAATGGTTATATATCACATTTTTAAATATCTATTATTCTCCATTTTACTCGATGTCCTAAACGGTTAAAGATAGGACATTGCGGTTTTCACCAGTGGTTTCAGCACCTCATTTTACATTAAATAAGTCCTATAAGTCGATTCTCAAAAGTTGATAAAGGTACAAACGAATAAAATATTTATATATCACGTTTTTAAATATCTATTATTCTCCATTTTACTCGATGTCCTAAACGGTTAAAGATAGGACATTGCGGTTTTCGCCAGTGGATTCAGCACCTCATTTTACATAAAATAAGTCTTATAAGTCTACTCTCAAAAGTTGATAAAGGTACAAACGAATAAAATGTTTATATATCACATTTTTAAATATTTATTATTCTCCATTTTACTCGATCTCCTAAACGGTAAAAGATAGGACATTGCGGTTTTCACCAGTGGATTCAGCACCTCATTTTACATAAAATAAGTCTCATAAGTCTACTCTCAAAAGTTGATAAAGGTACAAACGAATAAAAGATTTATATATCACATTTTTAAATATCTAATATTCTCCATTTTACTCGATGTCCTAACCGGTTAAAGATAGGACATTGCGGTTTTCACCAGTGGATTCAGCACCTTATTTTACATAAAATAAGTCTTATAAGTCTTCTCTAAAGAGTTGATAAAAGTACAAACGAAAAAAATGTTAATATATCACATTTTTAAATATCTATTATTCTCCACTTTACTCGATCTCCTAAACGGTTAAAGATAGGACATTGCGGTTTTTACCAGTGGATTCAGCACCTCATTTTACATAAAATAAGTCTGATAAGTCTACTCTAAAGAGTTGATAAAAGTACAAACGAAAAAAATGTTAATATATCACATTTTTAAATATCTATTATTCTCCACTTTACTCGATCTCCTAAACGGTTAAAGATAGGACATTGCGGTTTTTACCAGTGGATTCAGCACCTCATTTTACATAAAATAAGTCTGATAAGTCTACTCTAACGAGTTGATAAAGGTACAAACGAAAAAAATGTTAATATATCACATTTTTAAATATCTATTATTTTCATTTCACTCTATCTCCTAAACGGTTAAAGATAGGACATTGCGGTTTTCACCAGTGGATTCAGCACCTCATTTTACATAAAATAAGTCTTATAAGTCTACTCTCAAAAGTTGATAAAGGTACAAACGAATAAAATGGTTATATATCACATTTTTAAATATCTATTATTTTCCATTTTACTCGATCTCCTAAACAGTTAAAGATAGGACATTGCGGTTTTCACCACTGGATTCAGCAGCTCATTTTACATAAAATAAGTCCTGTAAGTCTACTCTCAAAAGTTGATAAAGGTACAAACGAATAAAATGGTTATATATCACATTTTTAAATATCTATTATTCTCCATTTTACTCGATGTCCTAAACGGTTAAAGATAGGACATTGCGGTTTTCACCAGTGGTTTCAGCACCTCATTTTACATTAAATAAGTCCTATAAGTCGATTCTCAAAAGTTGATAAAGGTACAAACGAATAAAATGTTTATATATCACGTTTTTAAATATCTATTATTCTCCATTTTACTCGATGTCCTAAACGGTTAAAAATAGGACATTGCGGATTTCACCAGTGGATTCAGCACCTCATTTTACATAAAATAAGTCTTATAAGTCTACTCTCAAAAGTTGATAAAGGTACAAACGAATAAAATGTTTATATATCACATTTTTAAATATCTATTATTCTCCATTTTACTCGATCTCCTAAACGGTTAAAGATAGGACATTGCGGTTTTCGCCAGTGGATTCAGCACCTTATTTTACATAAAATAAGTCCTATAAGTCTACTCTCAAAAGTTGATAAAGGTACAAACGAATAAAATGGTTATATATCACATTTTTAAATACCTATTATTCTCCATTTTACTCGATCACCTAAACGGTCAAAGATAGGACATTGCGGTTTTCACCAGTGGATTCAGCACCTCATTTTACATAAATTTAGTCCTATAAGTCTACTCTAAAGAGTTGATAAAGGTACAAACGAAAAAAATGTTAATATATCACATTTTTAAATATCTATTATTCTCCATTTTACTCGATCTCCTAAACAGTTAAAGATAGGACATTGCGGTTTTTACCACTGGATTCAGCAGCTTATTTTACATTAAATAAGTCCTATAAGTCTACTCTCAAAAGTTGATAAAGGTACAAACGAATAAAAGGTTTATATATCACATTTTTAAATATTTATTATTCTCCATTTTACTCGATCACCTAAACGGTCAAAGATAGGACATTGCGGATTTCACCAGTGGATTCAGAACCTTATTTTACATAAAATAAGTCCTCTAAGTCCACTCTCAAAAGTTGATAAAGGTACAAACGAATATAATGGTTATATATCACATTTTTAAATATCTATTATTCTCCATTTTACTCGATCTCCTAAACAGTTAAAGATAGGACATTGCGGTTTTTACCACTGGATTCAGCAGCTCATTTTACATAAAATAAGTCCTATAAGTCTACTCTCAAAAGTTGATAAAGGTTCAAACGAATAAAAGGTTTATATATCACATTTTTAAATATCTAATATTCTCCATTTTACTCGATGTCCTAAATGGTTAAAGATAGGACATTGCAATTTTTACCAGTGGATTCAGCACCTCATTTTACATAAAATAAGTCTGATAAGTCTACTCTAACGAGTTGATAAAGGTACAAACGAAAAAAATGTTAATATATCACATTTTTAAATATCTATTATTTTCATTTCACTCTATCTCCTAAACAGTTAAAGATAGGACATTGCGGTTTATACCACTGGATTCAGCAGCTCATTTTACATAAAATAAGTCCTGTAAGTCTACTCTCAAAAGTTAATAAAGGTACAAACGAATAAAATGGTTATATATCACATTTTTAAATATCTATTATTCTCCATTTTACTCGATGTCCTAAACGGTTAAAGATAGGACATTGCGGTTTTCACCAGTGGATTCAGCACCTCATTTTACATAAATTTAGTCCTATAAGTCTACTCTAAAGAGTTGATAAAGGGACAAACGAAAAAAATGTTAATATATCACATTTTTAAATATCTATTTTTCTCCATTTCACTCGATCTCCTAAACAGTTAAAGATAGGACATTGCGGTTTTTTTAACTGGATTCAGCAGCTTATTTTACATAAAATAAGTCCTATAAGTCTACTCTCAAAAGTTGATAAAGGTACAAACGAATAAAAGGTTTATATATCACATTTTTAAATATTTATTATTCTCCATTTTACTCGATCACCTAAACGGTCAAAGATAGGACATTGCGGATTTCACCAGTGGATTCAGAACCTTATTTTACATAAAATAAGTCCTCTAAGTCTACTCTCAAAAGTTGATAAAGGTACAAACGAATATAATGGTTATATATCACATTTTTAAATATCTATTATTCTCCATTTTACTCGATCTCCTAAACAGTTAAAGATAGGACATTGCGGTTTTTACCACTGGATTCAGCAGCTTATTTTACATAAAATAAGTCCTATAAGTCTACTCTCAAAAGTTGATAAAGGTACAAACGAATAAAAGGTTTATATATCACATTTTTAAATATTTATTATTCTCCATTTTACTCGATCACCTAAACGGTCAAAGATAGGACATTGCGGATTTCACCAGTGGATTCAGAACCTTATTTTACATAAAATAAGTCCTCTAAGTCTACTCTCAAAAGTTGATAAAGGTACAAACGAATATAATGGTTATATATCACATTTTTAAATATCTATTATTCTCCATTTTACTCGATCTCCTAAACAGTTAAAGATAGGACATTGCGGTTTTCACCAGTGAATTCAGCACCTTATTTTACATAAAATAAGTCCTATAAGTCTACTCTCAAAAGTTGATAAAGGTACAAACGAATATAATGGTTATATATCACATTTTTAAATATCTATTATTCTCCATTTTACTCGATCTCCTAAACAGTTAAAGATAGGACATTGCGGTTTTTACCACTGGATTCAGCAGCTCATTTTACATAAAATAAGTCCTATAAGTCTACTCTCAAAAGTTGATAAAGGTACAAACGAATAAAAGGTTTATATATCACATTTTTAAATATCTAATATTCTCCATTTTACTCGATGTCCTAAATGGTTAAAGATAGGACATTGCGGATTTCACCAGTGGATTCAGCACCTCATTTTACATAAAATAAGTCTTATAAGTCTACTCTCAAAAGTTGATAAAGGTACAAACGAATAAAAGGTTTATATATCACATTTTTAAATATCTAATATTCTCCATTTTACTCGATGTCCTAAATGGTTAAAGATAGGACATTGCGGATTTCACCAGTGGATTCAGCACCTCATTTAACATAAAATAAGTCTTATAAGTCTACTCTCAAAAGTTGATAAAGGTACAAACGAATAAAATGTTTATATATCACATTTTTAAATATTTATAATTCTCCATTTTACTCGATCACCTAAACGGTCAAAGATAGGACATTGCGGATTTCACCAGTGGATTCAGAACCTTATTTTACATAAAATAAGTCCTATAAGTCTACTCTCAAGAATTGATAAAGGTACAAACGAATAAAATGTTTATATATCACGTTTTTAAATATCTATTATTCTCCATTTTACTCGATGTCCTAAACGGTTAAAGATAGGACATTGCGGATTTCACCAGTGGATTCAGCACCTCATTTTACATAAAATAAGTCTTATAAGTCTACTCTCAAAAGTTGATAAAGGTACAAACTAATAAAATGTTTATATATCACATTTTTAAATATTTATTATTCTCCATTTTACTCGATCTCCTAAACGGTTAAAGATAGGACATTGCGGTTTTCACCAGTGGATTTAGCACCTCATTTTACATAAAATAAGTCTTATAAGTCTACTCTAAAGAGTTGATAAAGGTACAAACGAAAAAAATGTTAATATATCACATTTTTAAATATCTATTATTCTTCATTTTACTCGATCTCCTAAACGGTTAAAGATAGGACATTGCGGTTTTCACCAGTGGATTCAGCACCTCATTTTACATAAAATAATTTCTATAAGTCTACTCTAAAGAGTTGGTAAAGGTACAAACGAATAAAATGGTTATATATCACATTTTTAAATATCTATTATTTTCCACTTTACTCTTTCTCTTAAACGGTTAAAGATAGGACATTGCGGTTTTCACCAGTGGATTCAGCACCTTATTTTACATAAAATAAGTCCTATAAGTCTACTCTCAAAAGTTGATAAAGGTACAAACGAATAAAATGGTTCTATATCACATTTTAAATACCTATTATTCTCCATTTTACTCGATCACCTAAACGGTCAAAGATAGGACATTGCGGTTTTCACCAGTGGATTCAGCACCTCATTTTACATAAATTTAGTCCTATAAGTCTACTCTAAAGAGTTGATAAAGGTACAAACGAATAAAATTGATATATATCACATTTTTAAATACCTATTATTCTCCATTTTACTCGATCACCTAAACGGTCAAAGATAGGACATTGCGGTTTTCACCAGTGAATTCAGCACCTTATTTTACATAAAATAAGTCCTATAAGTCTACTCTCAAAAGTTGATAAAGGTACAAACGAATAAAATGGTTATATATCACATTTTTAAATATCTATTATTCTCCATTTTACTCGATGTCCTAAACGGTTAAAGATAGGACATTGCGGTTTTCACCAGTGGTTTCAGCACCTCATTTTACATTAAATAAGTCCTATAAGTCGATTCTCAAAAGTTGATAAAGGTACAAACGAATAAAATGTTTATATATCACGTTTTTAAATATCTATTATTCTCCATTTTACTCGATGTCCTAAACGGTTAAAGATAGGACATTGCGGTTTTCGCCAGTGGATTCAGCACCTCATTTTACATAAAATAAGTCTTATAAGTCTACTCTCAAAAGTTGATAAAGGTACAAACGAATAAAATGTTTATATATCACATTTTTAAATATTTATTATTCTCCATTTTACTCGATCTCCTACACGGTAAAAGATAGGACATTGCGGTTTTCACCAGTGGATTCAGCACCTCATTTTACATAAAATAAGTCTCATAAGTCTACTCTCAAAAGTTGATAAAGGTACAAACGAATAAAAGATTTATATATCACATTTTTAAATATCTAATATTCTCCATTTTACTCGATGTCCTAAACGGTTAAAGATAGGACATTGCGGTTTTCACCAGTGGATTCAGCACCTTATTTTACATAAAATAAGTCTTATAAGTCTTCTCTAAAGAGTTGATAAAAGTACAAACGAAAAAAATGTTAATATATCACATTTTTAAATATCTATTATTCTCCACTTTACTCGATCTCCTAAACGGTTAAAGATAGGACATTGCGGTTTTTACCAGTGGATTCAGCACCTCATTTTACATAAAATAAGTCTGATAAGTCTACTCTAACGAGTTGATAAAGGTACAAACGAAAAAAATGTTAATATATCACATTTTTAAATATCTATTATTTTCATTTCACTCTATCTCCTAAACGGTTAAAGATAGGACATTGCGGTTTTCACCAGTGGATTCAGCACCTCATTTTACATAAAATAAGTCTTATAAGTCTACTCTCAAAAGTTGATAAAGGTACAAACGAATAAAATGGTTATATATCACATTTTTAAATATCTATTATTCTCCATTTTACTCGATCTCCTAAACGGTAAAAGATAGGACATTGCGGTTTTCACCAGTGGATTCAGCACCTCATTTTACATAAAATAAGTCTCATAAGTCTACTCTCAAAAGTTGATAAAGGTACAAACGAATAAAAGATTTATATATCACATTTTTAAATATCTAATATTCTCCATTTTACTCGATGTCCTAAACGGTTAAAGATAGGACATTGCGGTTTTCACCAGTGGATTCAGCACCTTATTTTACATAAAATAAGTCTTATAAGTCTTCTCTAAAGAGTTGATAAAAGTACAAACGAAAAAAATGTTAATATATCACATTTTTAAATATCTATTATTCTCCACTTTACTCGATCTCCTAAACGGTTAAAGATAGGACATTGCGGTTTTTACCAGTGGATTCAGCACCTCATTTTACATAAAATAAGTCTGATAAGTCTACTCTAAAGAGTTGATAAAAGTACAAACGAAAAAAATGTTAATATATCACATTTTTAAATATCTATTATTCTCCACTTTACTCGATCTCCTAAACGGTTAAAGATAGGACATTGCGGTTTTTACCAGTGGATTCAGCACCTCATTTTACATAAAATAAGTCTGATAAGTCTACTCTAACGAGTTGATAAAGGTACAAACGAAAAAAATGTTAATATATCACATTTTTAAATATCTATTATTTTCATTTCACTCTATCTCCTAAACGGTTAAAGATAGGACATTGCGGTTTTCACCAGTGGATTCAGCACCTCATTTTACATAAAATAGGTCTTATAAGTCTACTCTCAAAAGTTGATAAAGGTACAAACGAATAAAATGGTTATATATCACATTTTTAAATATCTATTATTCTCCATTTTACTCGATCTCCTAAACAGTTAAAGATAGGACATTGCGGTTTTCACCACTGGATTCAGCAGCTCATTTTACATAAAATAAGTCCTGTAAGTCTACTCTCAAAAGTTGATAAAGGTACAAACGAATAAAATGGTTATATATCACATTTTTAAATATCTATTATTCTCCATTTTACTCGATCACCTAAACGGTTAAAGATAGGACATTGCGGTTTTTACCAGTGGATTCAGCACCTCATTTTACATAAAATAAGTCTGATAAGTCTACTCTAACGAGTTGATAAAGGTACAAACGAAAAAAATGTTAATATATCACATTCTTAAATATCTATTATTTTCATTTCACTCTATCTCCTAAACAGTTAAAGATAGGACATTGCGGTTTATACCACTGGATTCAGCAGCTCATTTTACATAAAATAAGTCCTGTAAGTCTACTCTCAAAAGTTAATAAAGGTACAAACGAATAAAATGGTTATATATCACATTTTTAAATATCAATTATTCTCCATTTTACTCGATGTCCTAAACGGTTAAAGATAGGACATTGCAGTTTTCACCAGTGGTTTCAGCACCTCATTTTACATTAAATAAGTCCTATAAGTCGATTCTCAAAAGTTGATAAAGGTACAAACGAATAAAATGTTTATATATCACGTTTTTAAATATCTATTATTCTCCATTTTACTCGATGTCCTAAACGGTTAAAGATAGGACATTGCGGTTTTCGCCAGTGGATTCAGCACCTTATTTTACATAAAATAAGTCCTATAAGTCTACTCTCAAAAGTTGATAAAGGTACAAACGAATAAAATGGTTATATATCACATTTTTAAATACCTATTATTCTCCATTTTACTCGATCACCTAAACGGTCAAAGGTAGGACATTGCGGTTTTCACCAGTGGATTCAGCACCTCATTTTACATAAAATAAGTCTTATAAGTCTACTCTCAAAAGTTGATAAAGGTACAAACGAATAAAATGTTTATATATCACATTTTTAAATATTTATTATTCTCCATTTTACTCGATCTCCTAAACGGTTAAAGATAGGACATTGCGGTTTTCACCAGTGGATTCAGCACCTCATTTTACATAAAATAAGTCTCATAAGTCTACTCTCAAAAGTTGATAAAGGTACAAACGAATAAAAGATTTATATATCACATTTTTAAATATTTATTATTCTCCATTTTACTCGATCTCCTAAACGGTTAAAGATAGGACATTGCGGTTTTCACCAGTGGATTTAGCACCTCATTTTACATAAAATAAGTCTTATAAGTCTACTCTCAAAAGTTGATAAAGGTACAAACTAATAAAATGTTTATATATCACATTTTTAAATATTTATTATTCTCCATTTTACTCGATCTCCTAAACGGTTAAAGATAGGACATTGCGGTTTTCACCAGTGGATTTAGCACCTCATTTTACATAAAATAAGTCTTATAAGTCTACTCTAAAGAGTTGATAAAGGTACAAACGAAAAAAATGTTAATATATCACATTTTTAAATATCTATTATTCTTCATTTTACTCGATGTCCTAAACGGTTAAAGATAGGACATTGCGGTTTTCACCAGTGGATTCAGCACCTTACTTTACATAAAATAAGTCTTATAAGTCTACTCTAAAGAGTTGATAAAAGTACAAACGAAAAAAATGTTAATATATCACATTTTTAAATATCTATTATTCTCCACTTTACTCGATCTCCTAAACGGTTAAAGATAGGACATTGCGGTTTTTACCAGTGGATTCAGCACCTCATTTTACATAAAATCAGTCTGATAAGTCTACTCTAACGAGTTGATAAAGGTACAAACGGAAAAAATGTTAATATATCACATTTTTAAATATCTATTATTTTCATTTCACTCTATCTCCAAAACGGTTAAAGATAGGACATTGCAATTTTCACCAGTGGATTCAGCACCTCATTTTACATAAAATAAGTCTTATAAGTCTACTCTCAAAAGTTGATAAAGGTACAAACGAATAAAATGGTTATATATCACATTTTTAAATATCTATTATTCTCCATTTTACTCGATCTCCTAAACAGTTAAAGATAGGACATTGCGGTTTTCACCACTGGATTCAGCAGCTCATTTTACATAAAATAAGTCCTGTAAGTCTACTCTCAAAAGTTGATAAAGGTACAAACGAATAAAATGGTTATATATCACATTTTTAAATATCTATTATTTTCCATTTTACTCGATGTCCTAAACGGTTAAAGATAGGACATTGCGGTTTTCACCAGTGGTTTCAGCACCTCATTTTACATTAAATAAGTCCTATAAGTCGATTCTCAAAAGTTGATAAAGGTACAAACGAATAAAATGTTTATATATCACGTTTTTAAATATCTATTATTCTCCATTTTACTCGATGTCCTAAACGGTTAAAAATAGGACATTGCGGTTTTCGCCAGTGGATTCAGCACCTTATTTTACATAAAATAAGTCCTATAAGTCTACTCTCAAAAGTTGATAAAGGTACAAACGAATAAAATGGTTATATATCACATTTTTAAATACCTATTATTCTCCATTTTACTCGATCACCTAAACGGTCAAAGATAGGACATTGCGGTTTTCACCAGTGGATTCAGCACCTCATTTTACATAAATTTAGTCCTATAAGTCTACTCTAAAGAGTTGATAAAGGTACAAACGAATAAAATGGATATATATCACATTTTTAAATACCTATTATTCTCCATTTTACTCGATCACCTAAACGGTCAAAGATAGGGCATTGCGGTTTTCACCAGTGGATTCAGCACCTTATTTTACATAAAACAAGTCCTATAAGTCTACTCTCAAGAATTGATAAAGGTACAAACGAATAAAATGTTTATATATCACGTTTTTAAATATCTATTATTCTCCATTTTACTCGATGTCCTAAACGGTTAAAGATAGGACATGCGGATTTCACCAAAATAAGTCTTATAAGTCTACTCTCATAAGTTGATAAAGGTACAAACGAATAAAATGTTTATATATCACATTTTTAAATATTTATTATTCTCCATTTTACTCGATCTCCTAAACGGTTAAAGATAGGACATTGCGGTTTTCACCAGTGGATTCAGCACCTCATTTTACATAAAATAAGTCTGATAAGTCTACTCTTACGAGTTGATAAAGGTACAAACGAAAAAAATGTTAATATATCACATTTTTAAATATCTATTATTTTCATGTCACTCTATCTCCTAAACGGTTAAAGATAGGACATTGCGGTTTTCACCAGTGGATTCAGCACCTCATTTTACATAAAATAAGTCTTATAAGTCTACTCTAAAGAGTTGATAAAGGTACAAACGAAAAAAATGTTAATATATCACATTTTTAAATATCTATTATTCTCCATTTTACTCGATCTCCTAAACGGTTAAAGATAGGACATTGCGGTTTTCACCAGTGGATTCAGCACCTCATTTTACATAAAATAATTCCTATAAGTCTACTCTAAAGAGTTGATAAAGGTACAAACGAATAAAATGGTTATATATCACATTTTTAAATATCTATTATTCTCCATTTTACTCGATCACCTAAACGGTCAAAGATAGGACATTGCGGTTTTCACCAGTGGATTCAGCACCTTATTTTACATAAAATAAGTCTTATAAGTCTACTCTAAAGAGTTGATAAAAGTACAAACGAAAAAAATGTTAATATATCACATTTTTAAATATCTATTATTCTCCACTTTACTCGATCTCCTAAACGGTTAAAGATAGGACATTGCAATTTTTACCAGTGGATTCAGCACCTCATTTTACATAAAATAAGTCTGATAAGTCTACTCTAACGAGTTGATAAAGGTACAAACGAAAAAAATGTTAATATATCACATTTTTAAATATCTATTATTTTCATTTCACTCTATCTCCTAAACAGTTAAAGATAGGACATTGCGGTTTATACCACTGGATTCAGCAGCTCATTTTACATAAAATAAGTCCTGTAAGTCTACTCTCAAAAGTTAATAAAGGTACAAACGAATAAAATGGTTATATATCACATTTTTAAATATCTATTATTCTCCATTTTACTCGATGTCCTAAACGGTTAAAGATAGGACATTGCGGTTTTCACCAGTGGTTTCAGCACCTCATTTTACATTAAATAAGTCCTATAAGTCGATTCTCAAAAGTTGATAAAGGTACAAACGAATAAAATGTTTATATATCACGTTTTTAAATATCTATTATTCTCCATTTTACTCGATGTCCTAAACGGTTAAAGATAGGACATTGCGGTTTTCGCCAGTGGATTCAGCACCTTATTTTACATAAAATAAGTCCTATAAGTCTACTCTCAAAAGTTGATAAAGGTACAAACGAATAAAATGGTTATATATCACATTTTTAAATACCTATTATTCTCCATTTTACTCGATCACCTAAACGGTCAAATGTAGGACATTGCGGTTTTCACCAGTGGATTCAGCACCTCATTTTACATAAAATAAGTCTTATAAGTCTACTCTCAAAAGTTGATAAAGGTACAAACGAATAAAATGTTTATATATCACATTTTTAAATATTTATTATTCTCCATTTTACTCGATCTCCTAAACGGTTAAAGATAGGACATTGCGGTTTTCACCAGTGGATTCAGCACCTCATTTTACATAAAATAAGTCTGATAAGTCTACTCTTACGAGTTGATAAAGGTACAAACGAAAAAAATGTTAATATATCACATTTTTAAATATCTATTATTTTCATGTCACTCTATCTCCTAAACGGTTAAAGATAGGACATTGCGGTTTTCACCAGTGGATTCAGCACCTCATTTTACATAAAATAAGTCTTATAAGTCTACTCTAAAGAGTTGATAAAGGTACAAACAAAAAAAATGTTAATATATCACATTTTTAAATATCTATTATTCTCCATTTTACTCGATCTCCTAAACGGTTAAAGATAGGACATTGCGGTTTTCACCAGTGGATTCAGCACCTCATTTTACATAAAATAATTCCTATAAGTCTACTCTAAAGAGTTGATAAAGGTACAAACGAATAAAATGGTTATATATCACATTTTTAAATATCTATTATTCTCCATTTTACTCGATCACCTAAACGGTCAAAGATAGGACATTGCGGTTTTCACCAGTGGATTCAGCACCTTATTTTACATAAAATAAGTCTTATAAGTCTACTCTAAAGAGTTGATAAAAGTACAAACGAAAAAAATGTTAATATATCACATTTTTAAATATCTATTATTCTCCACTTTACTCGATCTCCTAAACGGTTAAAGATAGGACATTGCAATTTTTACCAGTGGATTCAGCACCTCATTTTACATAAAATAAGTCTGATAAGTCTACTCTAACGAGTTGATAAAGGTACAAACGAAAAAAATGTTAATATATCACATTTTTAAATATCTATTATTTTCATTTCACTCTATCTCCTAAACAGTTAAAGATAGGACATTGCGGTTTATACCACTGGATTCAGCAGCTCATTTTACATAAAGTAAGTCCTGTAAGTCTACTCTCAAAAGTTAATAAAGGTACAAACGAATAAAATGGTTATATATCACATTTTTAAATATCTATTATTCTCCATTTTACTCGATGTCCTAAACGGTTAAAGATAGGACATTGCGGTTTTCACCAGTGGTTTCAGCACCTCATTTTACATTAAATAAGTCCTATAAGTCGATTCTCAAAAGTTGATAAAGGTACAAACGAATAAAATGTTTATATATCACGTTTTTAAATATCTATTATTCTCCATTTTACTCGATGTCCTAAACGGTTAAAGATAGGACATTGCGGTTTTCGCCAGTGGATTCAGCACCTTATTTTACATAAAATAAGTCCTATAAGTCTACTCTCAAAAGTTGATAAAGGTACAAACGGATAAAATGGTTATATATCACATTTTTAAAAGGGCACATGAGTCGGTAAAAAAACTGTAAAAATTTGCTCCGTTAATACTAGTTGCAGCGAAATGAATAAATTCAGGGAGATAGAGGAAGAAATTCTAAGAAAAATGTTAGCTTCCGTTTTTTGATTATTTCTTTTAAAGAGAAGAAAGAAAAGAAATAAACTTACCAATCAAGTAAAATTTTTTTTAACACAAAAAATCAAAAATCCAAATCTAACATTCTTTTTATCGGTGTTTTTTCTTCCTTATTGTGAAAAATGAGCCATGTAGGTCAATTGCTGTTCTTAAAATCACTTTTTTATCAGTGAAATCTGACACTTTTTATTATATAAACATTCTGGCGAGAAACCTTGAATTTTTGTACTTTGCGCAACATTTTAAGAGAGTGCGCCTGCGTCTACTTCAGAATTCAGAGAGCGCATATGTCTAATTGTGCAAATTCAGCATTTTTTTGAAAACAATTCAAAATTTAAATATAAAATGGGTTTTTTTAATTCATCGTGAAAAGATAAGTATAAACTGAAATGGTCAACCAAACGACGATCATTGTCATATATGCCCAAATATGCAGAACACACATTAATTAATATTGACAAATGAATAATGACAAATAAATCGCAAAACGTCGCAAAACAGCAAAAAAAATTTTGAAAAACTGCAACAGCTTTAGGAAAATTCCTCCAGAGGGCGCTACTGTTTGTTTTTTTTGAAAATTTAGTTCCCGCCATTTTCACTAGAGAACCATGTGCCCTTTTAAATACCTATTATTCTCCATTTTACTCGATCACCTAAACGGTCAAAGGTAGGACATTGCGGTTTTCACCAGTGGATTCAGCACCTCATTTTACATAAAATAAGTCTTATAAGTCTACTCTCAAAAGTTGATAAAGGTACAAACGAATAAAATGTTTATATATCACATTTTTAAATATTTATTATTCTCCATTTTACTCGATCTCCTAAACGGTTAAAGATAGGACATTGCGGTTTTCACCAGTGGATTCAGCACCTCATTTTACATAAAATAAGTCTGATAAGTCTACTCTTACGAGTTGATAAAGGTACAAACGAAAAAAATGTTAATATATCACATTTTTAAATATCTATTATTTTCATGTCACTCTATCTCCTAAACGGTTAAAGATAGGACATTGCGGTTTTCACCAGTGGATTCAGCACCTCATTTTACATAAAATAAGTCTTATAAGTCTACTCTAAAGAGTTGATAAAGGTACAAACGAAAAAAATGTTAATATATCACATTTTTAAATATCTATTATTCTCCATTTTACTCGATCTCCTAAACGGTTAAAGATAGGACATTGCGGTTTTCACCAGTGGATTCAGCACCTCATTTTACATAAAATAATTCCTATAAGTCTACTCTAAAGAGTTGATAAAGGTACAAACGAATAAAATGGTTATATATCACATTTTTAAATATCTATTATTCTCCATTTTACTCGATCACCTAAACGGTCAAAGATAGGACATTGCGGTTTTCACCAGTGGATTCAGCACCTTATTTTACATAAAATAAGTCTTATAAGTCTACTCTAAAGAGTTGATAAAAGTACAAACGAAAAAAATGTTAATATATCACATTTTTAAATATCTATTATTCTCCACTTTACTCGATCTCCTAAACGGTTAAAGATAGGACATTGCAATTTTTACCAGTGGATTCAGCACCTCATTTTACATAAAATAAGTCTGATAAGTCTACTCTAACGAGTTGATAAAGGTACAAACGAAAAAAATGTTAATATATCACATTTTTAAATATCTATTATTTTCATTTCACTCTATCTCCTAAACAGTTAAAGATAGGACATTGCGGTTTATACCACTGGATTCAGCAGCTCATTTTACATAAAATAAGTCCTGTAAGTCTACTCTCAAAAGTTAATAAAGGTACAAACGAATAAAATGGTTATATATCACATTTTTAAATATCTATTATTCTCCATTTTACTCGATGTCCTAAACGGTTAAAGATAGGACATTGCGGTTTTCACCAGTGGTTTCAGCACCTCATTTTACATTAAATAAGTCCTATAAGTCGATTCTCAAAAGTTGATAAAGGTACAAACGAATAAAATGTTTATATATCACGTTTTTAAATATCTATTATTCTCCATTTTACTCGATGTCCTAAACGGTTAAAGATAGGACATTGCGGTTTTCGCCAGTGGATTCAGCACCTTATTTTACATAAAATAAGTCCTATAAGTCTACTCTCAAAAGTTGATAAAGGTACAAACGAATAAAATGGTTATATATCACATTTTTAAATACCTATTATTCTCCATTTTACTCGATCACCTAAACGGTCAAAGGTAGGACATTGCGGTTTTCACCAGTGGATTCAGCACCTCATTTTACATAAAATAAGTCTTATAAGTCTACTCTCAAAAGTTGATAAAGGTACAAACGAATAAAATGTTTATATATCACATTTTTAAATATTTATTATTCTCCATTTTACTCGATCTCCTAAACGGTTAAAGATAGGACATTGCGGTTTTCACCAGTGGATTCAGCACCTCATTTTACATAAAATAAGTCTGATAAGTCTACTCTTACGAGTTGATAAAGGTACAAACGAAAAAAATGTTAATATATCACATTTTTAAATATCTATTATTTTCATGTCACTCTATCTCCTAAACGGTTAAAGATAGGACATTGCGGTTTTCACCAGTGGATTCAGCAACTCATTTTACATAAAATAAGTCTTATAAGTCTACTCTAAAGAGTTGATAAAGGTACAAACAAAAAAAATGTTAATATATCACATTTTTAAATATCTATTATTCTCCATTTTACTCGATCTCCTAAACGGTTAAAGATAGGACATTGCGGTTTTCACCAGTGGATTCAGCACCTCATTTTACATAAAATAATTCCTATAAGTCTACTCTAAAGAGTTGATAAAGGTACAAACGAATAAAATGGTTATATATCACATTTTTAAATATCTATTATTCTCCATTTTACTCGATCACCTAAACGGTCAAAGATAGGACATTGCGGTTTTCACCAGTGGATTCAGCACCTTATTTTACATAAAATAAGTCTTATAAGTCTACTCTAAAGAGTTGATAAAAGTACAAACGAAAAAAATGTTAATATATCACATTTTTAAATATCTATTATTCTCCACTTTACTCGATCTCCTAAACGGTTAAAGATAGGACATTGCAATTTTTACCAGTGGATTCAGCACCTCATTTTACATAAAATAAGTCTGATAAGTCTACTCTAACGAGTTGATAAAGGTACAAACGAAAAAAATGTTAATATATCACATTTTTAAATATCTATTATTTTCATTTCACTCTATCTCCTAAACAGTTAAAGATAGGACATTGCGGTTTATACCACTGGATTCAGCAGCTCATTTTACATAAAGTAAGTCCTGTAAGTCTACTCTCAAAAGTTAATAAAGGTACAAACGAATAAAATGGTTATATATCACATTTTTAAATATCTATTATTCTCCATTTTACTCGATGTCCTAAACGGTTAAAGATAGGACATTGCGGTTTTCACCAGTGGTTTCAGCACCTCATTTTACATTAAATAAGTCCTATAAGTCGATTCTCAAAAGTTGATAAAGGTACAAACGAATAAAATGTTTATATATCACGTTTTTAAATATCTATTATTCTCCATTTTACTCGATGTCCTAAACGGTTAAAGATAGGACATTGCGGTTTTCGCCAGTGGATTCAGCACCTTATTTTACATAAAATAAGTCCTATAAGTCTACTCTCAAAAGTTGATAAAGGTACAAACGGATAAAATGGTTATATATCACATTTTTAAAAGGGCACATGAGTCGGTAAAAAAACTGTAAAAATTTGCTCCGTTAATACTAGTTGCAGCGAAATGAATAAATTCAGGGAGATAGAGGAAGAAATTCTAAGAAAAATGTTAGCTTCCGTTTTTTGATTATTTCTTTTAAAGAGAAGAAAGAAAAGAAATAAACTTACCAATCAAGTAAAATTTTTTTTAACACAAAAAATCAAAAATCCAAATCTAACATTCTTTTTATCGGTGTTTTTTCTTCCTTATTGTGAAAAATGAGCCATGTAGGTCAATTGCTGTTCTTAAAATCACTTTTTTATCAGTGAAATCTGACACTTTTTATTATATAAACATTCTGGCGAGAAACCTTGAATTTTTGTACTTTGCGCAACATTTTAAGAGAGTGCGCCTGCGTCTACTTCAGAATTCAGAGAGCGCATATGTCTAATTGTGCAAATTCAGCATTTTTTTGAAAACAATTCAAAATTTAAATATAAAATGGGTTTTTTTAATTCATCGTGAAAAGATAAGTATAAACTGAAATGGTCAACCAAACGACGATCATTGTCATATATGCCCAAATATGCAGAACACACATTAATTAATATTGACAAATGAATAATGACAAATAAATCGCAAAACGTCGCAAAACAGCAAAAAAAATTTTGAAAAACTGCAACAGCTTTAGGAAAATTCCTCCAGAGGGCGCTACTGTTTGTTTTTTTTGAAAATTTAGTTCCCGCCATTTTCACTAGAGAACCATGTGCCCTTTTAAATACCTATTATTCTCCATTTTACTCGATCACCTAAACGGTCAAAGGTAGGACATTGCGGTTTTCACCAGTGGATTCAGCACCTCATTTTACATAAAATAAGTCTTATAAGTCTACTCTCAAAAGTTGATAAAGGTACAAACGAATAAAATGTTTATATATCACATTTTTAAATATTTATTATTCTCCATTTTACTCGATCTCCTAAACGGTTAAAGATAGGACATTGCGGTTTTCACCAGTGGATTCAGCACCTCATTTTACATAAAATAAGTCTCATAAGTCTATTCTCAAAAGTTGATAAAGGTACAAACGAATAAAAGATTTATATATCACATTTTTAAATATCTAATATTCTCCATTTTACTCGATGTCCTAAACGGTTAAAGATAGGACATTGCGGTTTTCACCAGTTGATTCAGCACCTTACTTTACATAAAATAAGTCTTATAAGTCTACTCTAAAGAGTTGATAAAAGTACAAACGAAAAAAATGTTAATATATCACATTTTTAAATATCTATTATTCTCCACTTTACTCGATCTCCTAAACGGTTAAAGATAGGACATTGCGGTTTTTACCAGTGGATTCAGCACCTCATTTTACATAAAATCAGTCTGATAAGTCTACTCTAACGAGTTGATAAAGGTACAAACGGAAAAAATGTTAATATATCACATTTTTAAATATCTATTATTTTCATTTCACTCTATCTCCTAAACGGTTAAAGATAGGACATTGCGGTTTTCACCAGTGGATTCAGCACCTCATTTTACATAAAATAAGTCTTATAAGTCTACTCTCAAAAGTTGATAAAGGTACAAACGGATAAAATGGTTATATATCACATTTTTAAATATCTATTATTCTCCATTTTACTCGATCTCCTAAACAGTTAAAGATAGGACATTGCGGTTTTCACCACTGGATTCAGCAGCTCATTTTACATAAAATAAGTCCTGTAAGTCTACTCTCAAAAGTTGATAAAAGTACAAACGAATAAAATGGTTATATATCACATTTTTAAATATCTATTATTCTCCATTTTACTCGATGTCCTAAACGGTTAAAGATAGGACATTGCGGTTTTCACCAGTGGTTTCAGCACCTCATTTTACATTAAATAAGTCCTATAAGTCGATTCTCAAAAGTTGATAAAGGTACAAACGAATAAAATGTTTATATATCACGTTTTTAGATATCTATTATTCTCCATTTTACTCGATGTCCTAAACGGTTAAAAATAGGACATTGCGGTTTTCGCCAATGGATTCAGCACCTTATTTTACATAAAATAAGTCCTATAAGTCTACTCTCAAAAGTTGATAAAGGTACAAACGAATAAAATGGTTATATATCACATTTTTAAATACCTATTATTCTCCATTTTACTCGATCACCTAAACGGTCAAAGATAGGACATTGCGGTTTTCACCAGTGGATTCAGCACCTCATTTTATATAAATTTAGTCCTATAAGTCTACTCTAAAGAGTTGATAAAGGTACAAACGAATAAAATGGATATATATCACATTTTTAAATACCTATTATTCTCCATTTTACTCGATCACCTAAACGGTCAAAGATAGGGCATTGCGGTTTTCACCAGTGGATTCAGCACCTTATTTTACATAAAACAAGTCCTATAAGTCTACTCTCAAGAATTGATAAAGGTACAAACGAATAAAATGTTTTTATATCACGTTTTTAAATATCTATTATTCTCCATTTTACTCGATGTCCTAAACGGTTAAAGATAGGACATTGCGGATTTCACCAAAATAAGTCTTATAAGTCTACTCTCAAAAGTTGATAAAGGTACAAACGAATAAAATGTTTATATATCACATTTTTAAATATTTATTATTCTCCATTTTACTCGATCTCCTAAACGGTTAAAGATAGGACATTGCGGTTTTCACCAGTGGATTCAGCACCTCATTTTACATAAAATAAGTCTCATAAGTCTACTCTCAAAAGTTGATAAAGGTACAAACGAATAAAAGATTTATATATCACATTTTTAAATATCAAATATTCTCCATTTTACTCGATGTCCTAAACGGTTAAAGATATTACATTGCGGTTTTCACCAGTGGATTCAGCACCTTATTTTACATAAAATAAGTCTTATAAGTCTACTCTAAAGAGTTGATAAAAGTACAAACGAAAAAAAAGTTAATATATCACATTTTTAAATATCTATTATTCTCCACTTTACTCGATCTCCTAAACGGTTAAAGATAGGACATTGCGGTTTTTACCAGTGGATTCAGCACCTCATTTTACATAAAATAAGTCTGATAAGTCTACTCTAACGAGTTGATAAAGGTACAAACGAAAAAAATGTTAATATATCACATTTTTAAATATCTATTATTTTCATTTCACTCTATCTCCTAAACGGTTAAAGATAGGACATTGCGGTTTTCACCACTGGATTCAGCAGCTCATTTTACATAAAATAAGTCCTGTAAGTCTACTCTCAAAAGTTGATAAAGGTACAAACGAATAAAATGGTTATATATCACATTTTTAAATATCTATTATTCTCCATTTTACTCGATGTCCTAAACGGTTAAAGATAGGACATTGCGGTTTTCACCAGTGGTTTCAGCACCTCATTTTACATTAAATAAGTCCTATAAGTCGATTCTCAAAAGTTGATAAAGGTACAAACGAATAAAATGTATATATATCACATTTTTAAATACCTATTATTCTCCATTTTACTCGATCACCTAAACGGTCAAAGATAGGACATTGCGGTTTTAACCAGTGGATTCAGCACCTCATTTTACATAAAATAAGTCTTGTAAGCCAACTCTAAAGAGTTGATAAAGGTACAAACGAAAGAAATGTTAATATATCACATTTTTAATTATCTATTATTCTCCATTTTACTCGATCTCTTAAACGGTTAAAGATAGGACATTGCGGTTTTCACCAGTGGATTCAGCACCTCATTTTACATAAAATAAGTCTTATAAGTCTACTCTAAAGGGTTGATAAAGGTACAAACGAAAAAAATGTTAATATATCACATTTTTAAATATCTATTATTCTCCATTTTACTCGATCTCCTAAACGGTTAAAGATAGGACATTGCAGTTTTCACCAGTGGATTCAGCACCTCATTTTACATAAAATAATTCCTATAAGTCTACTCTAAAGAGTTGGTAAAGGTACAAACGAATAAAATGGTTATATATCACATTTTTAAATATCTATTATTTTCCACTTTACTCTTTCTCTTAAACGGTTAAAGATAGGACATTGCGGTTTTCACCAGTGGATTCAGCACCTTATTTTACATAAAATAAGTCCTATAAGTCTACTCTCAAAAGTTGATAAAGGTACAAACGAATAAAATGGTTATATATCACATTTTTAAATACCTATTATTCTCCATTTTACTCGATCACCTAAACGGTCAAAGATAGGACATTGCGGTTTTCACCAGTGGATTCAGCACCTCATTTTACATAAATTTAGTCCTATAAGTCTACTCTAAAGAGTTGATAAAGGTACAAACGAATAAAATGGATACATATCACATTTTTAAATACCTATTATTCTCCATTTTACTCGATCACCTAAACGGTCAAAGATAGGACATTGCAGTTTTCACCAGTGGATTCAGCACCTTATTTTACATAAAATAAGTCCTATAAGTCTACTCTCAAAAGTTGATAAAGGTACAAACGAATATAATGGTTATATATCACATTTTTAAATATCTATTATTCTCCATTTTACTCGATCTCCTAAACAGTTAAAGATGGACATTGCGGTTTTCACCACTGGATTCAGCAGCTCATTTTACATAAAATAAGTCTTATAAGTCTACTCTCAAAAGTTGATAAAGGTACAAACGAATAAAAGGTTTATATATCACATTTTTAAATATCTAATATTCTCCATTTTACTCGATCTCCTAAACGGTTAAAGATAGGACATTGCGGTTTTCACCAGTAGATTAAGCACCTCATTTTACATAAAATAAGTCTTAAAAGTCTACTCTCAAAAGTTGATAAAGGTACAAACGAATAAAAGGTTTATATATCACATTTTTAAATATCTATTATCCTCCATTTTACTCGATGTCCTAAACGGTTAAAGATAGGACATTGCAGATTTTACCAGTGGAATCAGCACCTCATTTTAAATAAAATAAGTCTTATAAGAATACTCTCAAAAGTTGATAAAGGTACAAACGAAAAAAATGTTAATATATCACATTTTTAATTATCTATTATTCTCCATTTTACTCGATCTCCTAAACGGTTAAAGATAGGACATTGCGGTTTTCACCAGTGGATTCAGCACCTCATTTTACATAAAATAAGTCTTATAAGCCAACTCTAAAGAGTTGATAAAGGTACAAACGAAAAAAATGTTAATATATCACATTTTTATTTATCTATTATTCTCCATTTTACTCGATCTCCTAAACGGTTAAAGATAGGACATTGCGGTTTTCATCAGTGGATTCAGCACCTCATTTTACATAAAATAATTCCTATAAGTCTACTCTAAAGAGTTGGTAAAGGTACAAACGAATAAAATGGTTATATATCACATTTTTAAATATCTATTATTTTCCACTTTACTCTTTCTCTTAAACGGTTAAAGATAGGACATTGCGGTTTTCACCAGTGGATTCAGCACCTTATTTTACATAAAATAAGTCCTATTAGTCTACTCTCAAAAGTTGATAAAGGTACAAACGAATAAAATGGTTATATATCACATTTTTAAATACCTATTATTCTCCATTTTACTCGATCACCTAAACGGTCAAAGATAGGACATTGCGGTTTTCACCAGTGGATTCAGCACCTCATTTTACATAAATTTAGTCCTATAAGTCTACTCTAAAGAGTTGATAAAGGTACAAACGAATAAAATGGATATATATCACATTTTTAAATACCTATTATTCTCCATTTTACTCGATCACCTAAACAGTCAAAGATAGGACATTGCGGCTTTCACCAGTGGATTCAGCACCTTATTTTACATAAAATAAGTCCTATAAGTCTACTCTCAAAAGTTGATAAAGGTACAAACGAATATAATGGTTATATATCACATTTTTAAATATCTATTATTCTCCATTTTACTCGATCTCCTAAACGGTTAAAGATAGGACATTGCGGTTTTCACCAGTAGATTCAGCACCTCATTTTGCATAAAATAAGTCTTATAAGTCTACTCTCAAAAGTTGATAAAGGTACAAACGAATAAAAGGTTTATATATCACATTTTCAAATATCTATTATTCTCTATTTTACTCGATGTCCTAAACGGTTAAAGATAGGACATTGCGGTTTTCACCAGTGGATTAAACAGCTTAATTTACATACTATAAGTCCTATAAGTCTACTCTCAAAAGTTGATAAAGGTACAAACGAATTAAATGTTTATATATCACATTTTTAAATATCTATTATTCTCCATTTTACTCGATCTCCTAAACGGTTAAAGATAGGACATTGCGGTTTTCACCAGTGGATTCAGCACCTCATTTTACATAAAATAAGTCTTATAAGCCAACTCTAAAGAGTTGATAAAGGTACAAACGAAAAAAATGTTAATATATCACATTTTTAATTATCTATTATTCTCCATTTTACTCGATCTCCTAAATGGTTAAAGATAGGACATTGCGGTTTTCACCAGTGGATTCAGCACCTCATTTTACATAAATTTAGTCCTATAAGTCTACTCTAAGGAGTTGATAAAGGTACAAACGAATAAAATGGATATATATCACATTTTTGAATATCTATTATTCTCCATTTTATTCGATGACCTAAACGGTCAAAGATAGGACATTGCGGTTTTCACCACTGGATTCAGCAGCTCATTTTACATAAAATAAGTCCTATAAGTCTACTCTCAAAAGTTGATAAAGGTACAAACAAATAAAATGGTTATATTTCACATTTTAAAATATCTATTATTCTCCATTTTATTCGATCACCTAAACGGTCAAAGATAGGACATTGCGGTTTTCACCAGTGGATTCAGCACCTTATTTTACATAAAATAAGTCCTATAAGTCTACTCTCAAAAGTTGATAAAGGTACAAACGAATATAATGGTTATATATCACATTTTTGAATATCTATTATTCTCCATTTTATTCGATGACCTAAACGGTCAAAGATAGGACAGAAAATAAGTCTTATAAGTCTACTCTCAAAAGTTGAAAAAGGTACAAACGAATAAAAGGTTTATATATCACATTTTTAAATATTTAATATTCTCCATTTTACTCGATGTCCTAAACGGTTAAAGATAGGACATTGCGGTTTTCACCAGTGGATTCAGCACCTCATTTTACATAAAATAAGTCTTATAAGATTACTCTAAAGAGTTGATAAAAGTACAAACGAAAAAAATGTAAATATATCACATAATTAAATATCTATTTTTCTCCATTTTACTCGATCTCCTAAACGGTTAAAGATAGGACATTGCGGTTTTTACCAGTGGATTCAGCACCTCATTTTACATAAAATAAGTCTTATAAGTCTACTCTAACGAGTTGATAAAGGTACAAACGAAAAAAATGTTAATATATCACATTTTTAAATATCTATTATTCTCCATTTCACTCTATCTCCTAAACGGTAAAAGATAGGACATTGCGGTTTTCACCAGTAAATTTAGCACCTCATTTTACATTAAATAAGTTCTATAAGCCTACTCACAAAAGTTGATAAAGGTACAAACGAATAAAATGGTTATATATCACATTTTTGAATATCTATTATTCTCCATTTTATTCGATGACCTAAACGGTCAAAGATAGGAGATTGCGGTTTTCACCAGTTAATTCAGCACCTCATTTTACATAAAATAAGTCTTATAAGTCTACTCTAAAGAGTTGATAAAGGTACAAACGAAAAAAATGTTAATATATCACATTTTTAAATATCTATTATTCTCCATTTTACTCGATCTCCTAAACGGTTAAAGATAGGACATTGCAGTTTTCACCAGTGGATTCAGCACCTCATTTTACATAAAATAAGTCTTATAAGTCTACTCTAAAGGGTTGATAAAGGTACAAACGAAAAAAATGTTAATATATCACATTTTTAAATATCTATTATTCTCCATTTTACTCGATCTCCTAAACGGTTAAAGATAGGACATTGCAGTTTTCACCAGTGGATTCAGCACCTCATTTTACATAAAATAATTCCTATAAGTCTACTCTAAAGAGTTGGTAAAGGTACAAACGAATAAAATGGTTATATATCACATTTTTAAATATCTATTATTTTCCACTTTACTCTTTCTCTTAAACGGTTAAAGATAGGACATTGCGGTTTTCACCAGTGGATTCAGCACCTCATTTTACATAAAATAAGTCTTATAAGATTACTCTAAAGAGTTGATAAAAGTACAAACGAAAAAAATGTAAATATATCACATAATTAAATATCTATTTTTCTCCATTTTACTCGATCTCCTAAACGGTTAAAGATAGGACATTGCGGTTTTTACCAGTGGATTCAGCACCTCATTTTACATAAAATAAGTCTTATAAGTCTACTCTAACGAGTTGATAAAGGTACAAACGAAAAAAATGTTAATATATCACATTTTTAAATATCTATTATTTTCATTTCACTCTATCTCCTAAACGGTTAAAGATAGGACATTGCGGTTTTCACCACTGGATTCAGCAGCTCATTTTACATAAAATAAGTCCTGTAAGTCTACTCTCAAAAGTTGATAAAGGTACAAACGAATAAAATGGTTATATATCACATTTTTAAATATCTATTATTCTCCATTTTACTCGATGTCCTAAACGGTTAAAGATAGGACATTGCGGTTTTCACCAGTGATTTCAGCACCTCATTTTACATTAAATAAGTCCTATAAGTCGATTCTCAAAAGTTGATAAAGGTACAAACGAATAAAATGTTTATATATCACATTTTTAAATACCTATTATTCTCCATTTTACTCGATCACCTAAACGGTCAAAGATAGGACATTGCGGTTTTAACCAGTGGATTCAGCACCTCATTTTACATAAAATAAGTCTTGTAAGCCAACTCTAAAGAGTTGATAAAGGTACAAACGAAAGAAATGTTAATATATCACATTTTTAATTATCTATTATTCTCCATTTTACTCGATCTCTTAAACGGTTAAAGATAGGACATTGCGGTTTTCACCAGTGGATTCAGCACCTCATTTTACATAAAATAAGTCTTATAAGTCTACTCTAAAGGGTTGATAAAGGTACAAACAAAAAAAATGTTAATATATCACATTTTTAAATATCTATTATTCTCCATTTTACTCGATCTCCTAAACGGTTAAAGATAGGACATTGCAGTTTTCACCAGTGGATTCAGCACCTCATTTTACATAAAATAATTCCTATAAGTCTACTCTAAAGAGTTATTAAAGGTACAAACGAATAAAATGGTTATATATCACATTTTTAAATATCTATTATTTTCCACTTTACTCTTTCTCTTAAACGGTTAAAGATAGGACATTGCGGTTTTCACCAGTGGATTCAGCACCTTATTTTACATAAAATAAGTCCTATAAGTCTACTCTCAAAAGTTGATAAAGGTACAAACGAATAAAATGGTTATATATCACATTTTTAAATACCTATTATTCTCCATTTTACTCGATCACCTAAACGGTCAAAGATAGGACATTGCGGTTTTCACCAGTGGATTCAGCACCTCATTTTACATAAATTTAGTCCTATAAGTCTACTCTAAAGAGTTGATAAAGGTACAAACGAATAAAATGGATACATATCACATTTTTAAATACCTATTATTCTCCATTTTACTCGATCACCTAAACGGTCAAAGATAGGACATTGCAGTTTTCACCAGTGGATTCAGCACCTTATTTTACATAAAATAAGTCCTATAAGTCTACTCTCAAAAGTTGATAAAGGTACAAACGAATATAATGGTTATATATCACATTTTTAAATATCTATTATTCTCCATTTTACTCGATCTCCTAAACAGTTAAAGATAGGACATTGCGGTTTTCACCACTGGATTCAGCAGCTCATTTTACATAAAATAAGTCTTATAAGTCTACTCTCAAAAGTTGATAAAGGTACAAACGAATAAAAGGTTTATATATCACATTTTTAAATATCTAATATTCTCCATTTTACTCGATCTCCTAAACGGTTAAAGATAGGACATTGCGGTTTTCACCAGTAGATTAAGCACCTCATTTTACATAAAATAAGTCTTAAAAGTCTACTCTCAAAAGTTGATAAAGGTACAAACGAATAAAAGGTTTATATATCACATTTTTAAATATCTATTATCCTCCATTTTACTCGATGTCCTAAACGGTTAAAGATAGGACATTGCAGATTTTACCAGTGGAATCAGCACCTCATTTTAAATAAAATAAGTCTTATAAGAATACTCTCAAAAGTTGATAAAGGTACAAACGAAAAAAATGTTAATATATCACATTTTTAATTATCTATTATTCTCCATTTTACTCGATCTCCTAAACGGTTAAAGATAGGACATTGCGGTTTTCACCAGTGGATTCAGCACCTCATTTTACATAAAATAAGTCTTATAAGCCAACTCTAAAGAGTTGATAAAGGTACAAACGAAAAAAATGTTATTATATCACATTTTTAATTATCTATTATTCTCCATTTTACTCGATCTCCTAAACGGTTAAAGATAGGACATTGCGGTTTTCACCAGTGGATTCAGCACCTCATTTTACATAAAATAATTCCTATAAGTCTACTCTAAAGAGTTGGTAAAGGTACAAACGAATAAAATGGTTATATATCACATTTTTAAATATCTATTATTTTCCACTTTACTCTTTCTCTTAAACGGTTAAAGATAGGACATTGCGGTTTTCACCAGTGGATTCAGCACCTTATTTTACATAAAATAAGTCCTATTAGTCTACTCTCAAAAGTTGATAAAGGTACAAACGAATAAAATGGTTATATATCACATTTTTAAATACCTATTATTCTCCATTTTACTCGATCACCTAAACGGTCAAAGATAGGACATTGCGGTTTTCACCAGTGGATTCAGCACCTCATTTTACATAAATTTAGTCCTATAAGTCTACTCTAAAGAGTTGATAAAGGTACAAACAAATAAAATGGATATATATCACATTTTTAAATACCTATTATTCTCCATTTTACTCGATCACCTAAACAGTCAAAGATAGGACATTGCGGCTTTCACCAGTGGATTCAGCACCTTATTTTACATAAAATAAGTCCTATAAGTCTACTCTCAAAAGTTGATAAAGGTACAAACGAATATAATGGTTATATATCACATTTTTAAATATCTATTATTCTCCATTTTACTCGATCTCCTAAACGGTTAAAGATAGGACATTGCGGTTTTCACCAGTGGATTCAGCACCTCATTTTACATAAAATAAGTCTTATAAGCCAACTCTAAAGAGTTGATAAAGGTACAAACGAAAAAAATGTTAATATATCACATTTTTAATTATCTATTATTCTCCATTTTACTCGATCTCCTAAATGGTTAAAGATAGGACATTGCGGTTTTCACCAGTGGATTCAGCACCTCATTTTACATAAATTTAGTCCTATAAGTCTACTCTAAGGAGTTGATAAAGGTACAAACGAATAAAATGGATATATATCACATTTTTGAATATCTATTATTCTCCATTTTATTCGATGACCTAAACGGTCAAAGATAGGACATTGCGGTTTTCACCACTGGATTCAGCAGCTCATTTTACATAAAATAAGTCCTATAAGTCTACTCTCAAAAGTTGATAAAGGTACAAACAAATAAAATGGTTATATTTCACATTTTAAAATATCTATTATTCTCCATTTTATTCGATCACCTAAACGGTCAAAGATAGGACATTGCGGTTTTCACCAGTGGATTCAGCACCTTATTTTACATAAAATAAGTCCTATAAGTCTACTCTCAAAAGTTGATAAAGGTACAAACGAATATAATGGTTATATATCACATTTTTGAATATCTATTATTCTCCATTTTATTCGATGACCTAAACGGTCAAAGATAGGACAGAAAATAAGTCTTATAAGTCTACTCTCAAAAGTTGAAAAAGGTACAAACGAATAAAAGGTTTATATATCACATTTTTAAATATTTAATATTCTCCATTTTACTCGATGTCCTAAACGGTTAAAGATAGGACATTGCGGTTTTCACCAGTGGATTCAGCACCTCATTTTACATAAAATAAGTCTTATAAGATTACTCTAAAGAGTTGATAAAAGTACAAACGAAAAAAATGTAAATATATCACATAATTAAATATCTATTTTTCTCCATTTTACTCGATCTCCTAAACGGTTAAAGATAGGACATTGCGGTTTTTACCAGTGGATTCAGCACCTCATTTTACATAAAATAAGTCTTATAAGTCTACTCTAACGAGTTGATAAAGGTACAAACGAAAAAAATGTTAATATATCACATTTTTAAATATCTATTATTCTCCATTTCACTCTATCTCCTAAACGGTAAAAGATAGGACATTGCGGTTTTCACCAGTAAATTTAGCACCTCATTTTACATTAAATAAGTTCTATAAGCCTACTCACAAAAGTTGATAAAGGTACAAACGAATAAAATGGTTATATATCACATTTTTGAATATCTATTATTCTCCATTTTATTCGATGACCTAAACGGTCAAAGATAGGAGATTGCGGTTTTCACCAGTTAATTCAGCACCTCATTTTACATAAAATAAGTCTTATAAGTCTACTCTAAACAGTTGATAAAGGTACAAACGAAAAAAATGTTAATATATCACATTTTTAAATATCTATTATTCTCCATTTTACTCGATCTCCTAAACGGTTAAAGATAGAACATTGCGGTTTTCACCAGTTGATTCAGCACCTCATTTTACATAAAATAAGTCTTATAAGTCTACTCTCAAAAGTTGATAAAGGTACAAACGAATAAAAGGTTTATATATCTCATTTTTAAATATCTATTATTCTCTATTTTACTCGATGTCCTAAACGGTTAAAGATAGGACATTGCGGTTTTCACCAGTGGATTAAGCAGCTTAATTTACATACTATAAGTCCTATAAGTCTACTCTCAAAAGTTGATAAAGGTACAAACGAATAAAAGGTTTATATATCACATTTTTAAATATCTATTATTCTTCATTTTACTCGATGTCCTAATCGGTTAAAGATAGGACCTTGCGGTTTTCACCAGTGGATTCAGCATCTCATTTTACATAAAATAAGTCTTATAAGTCTACTCTAAAGAGTTGATAAAGGTACAAACGAATAAAATGGTTATATATCACATTTTTGAATATCTATTATTCTCCATTTTACTCGATGTCCTAATCGGTTAAAGATAGGACATTGCGGTTTTCACCAGTGGATTCAGCACCTCATTTTACATAAAATAAGTTCTATAAGCCTACTCTCAAAAGTTGATAAAGGTACAAACGAATAAAATGTTTATATATCACATTTTTAAATATCTATTATTCTCCATTTTACCCGATGTCCTAAACGGTTAAAGATAGGACATTGCGGTTTTCACCAGTGGATTCAGCACCTCATTTTACATAAAATAAGTCTTATAAGTCTACTCTCAAAAGTTGATAAAGGTACAAACGAATAAAAGGTTTATATATCACATTTTTAAATATTTAATATTCTCCATTTTACTCGATGTCCTAAACGGTTAAAGATAGGACATTGCGGTTTTCACCAGTAGATTCAGCACCTCATTTTACATAAAATAAGTCTTATAAGATTACTCTAAAGAGTTGATAAAAGTACAAACGAAAAAAATGTAAATATATCACACAATTAAATATCTATTTTTCTCCATTTTACTCGATCTCCTAAACGGTTAAAGATAGGACATTGCGGTTTTTACCAGTGGATTCAGCACCTCATTTTACATAAAATAAGTCCTATAAGTCTACTCTCAAAAGTTGATAAAGGTACAAACGAATAAAATGGTTATATTTCACATTTTAAAATATCTATTATTCTCCATTTTATTCGATCACCTAAACGGTCAAAGATTGGACATTGCGGTTTTCACCAGTGAATTCAGCACCTTATTTTACATAAAATAAGTCCTATAAGTCTACTTTAAAGAGTTGATAAAGGTACAAACGAATAAAATGTTTATATATCACATTTTTAAATATCAATTATCCTCCATTTTACTCGATCTCCTAAACGGTTAAAGATAGGACATTGCGGTTTTTACCAGTGGATGCAGCACCTCATTTTACATAGAATAAGTCCTATAAGTCTACTCTCAAAAGTTGATAAAAGTACAAACGTATAAGATAGTTATATATCACATTTTTAAATATCTAATATTCTCCATTATACTCGATGTCCTAAACGGTTAAATATAGGACATTGCGGTTTTCACCAGAGGATTCAGCACCTCATTTTACATAAAATAAGTCTTATAAGTTTACTCTCAAAAGTTGATAAAGGTACAAACGAATAAAAGGTTTATATATCACATTTTTAAATATCTAATATTCTCCATTTTACTCCATGTCCTAAACGGTTAAAGATAGGACATTGCGGTTTTCACCAGTGGATTAAGCACCTTAATTTACATAAAATAAGTCTTATAAGTCTACTCTCAAAAGTTGATAAAGGTACAAACGAATAAAAGGTTTATATATCACATTTTTAAATATCTAATATTCTCCATTTTACTCGATGTCCTAAACGGTTAAAGATAGGACATTGCGGTTTTCACCAGTGGATTCAGCACCTCATTTTACATAAAATAATTCCTATAAGTCTACTCTAAAGAGTTGGTAAAGGTACAAACGAATAAAATGGTTATATATCACATTTTTAAATATCTATTATTTTCCACTTTACTCTTTCTCTTAAACGGTTAAAGATAGGACATTGCGGTTTTCACCAGTGGATTCAGCACCTTATTTTACATAAAATAAGTCCTATAAGTCTACTCTCAAAAGTTGATAAAGGTACAAACGAATAAAATGGTTATATATCACATTTTTAAATACCTATTATTCTCCATTTTACTCGATCACCTAAACGGTCAAAGATAGGACATTGCGGTTTTCACCAGTGGATTCAGCACCTCATTTTACATAAATTTAGTCCTATAAGTCTACTCTAAAGAGTTGATAAAGGTACAAACGAATAAAATGGATATATATATATCACATTTTTAAATACCTATTATTCTCCATTTTACTCGATCACCTAAACGGTCAAAGATAGGACATTGCGGTTTTCACCAGTGGATTCAGCACCTAATTTTACATAAAATAAGTCCTATAAGTCTACTCTCAAAAGTTGATAAAGGTACAAACGAATATAATGGTTATATATCACATTTTTAAATATCTATTATTCTCCATTTTACTCGATCTCCTAAACAGTTAAAGATAGGACATTGCGGTTTTCACCACTGGATTCAGCAGCTCATTTTACATAAAATAAGTCTTATAAGTCTACTCTAAAGAGTTGATAAAGGTACAAACGAAAAAAATGTTAATATATCACATTTTTAAATATCTATTATTCTCCATTTTACTCGATCTCCTAAACGGTTAAAGATAGAACATTGCGGTTTTCACCAGTGGATTCAGCACCTCATTTTACATAAAATAAGTCTTATAAGATTACTCTAAAGAGTTGATAAAAGTACAAACAAAAAAAAATGTAAATATATCACATAATTAAATATCTATTTTTCTCCATTTTACTCGATGTCCTAAACGGTTAAAGATAGGACATTGCGGTTTTCACCAGTGGATTCAGCACCTCATTTTACATAAAATAAGTCTTATAAGATTACTCTAAAGAGTTGATAAAAGTACAAACGAAAAAAATGTAAATATATCACATAATTAAATATCTATTTTTCTCCATTTTACTCGATCTCCTAAACGGTTAAAGATAGGACATTGCGGTTTTCACCAGTGGATTAAGCAGCTTAATTTACATACTATAAGTCCTATAAGTCTACTCTCAAAAGTTGATAAAGGTACAAACGAATAAAAGGTTTATATATCACATTTTTAAATATCTATTATTCTTCATTTTACTCGATCTCCTAAACGGTTAAAGATAGGACATTGCGGTTTTTACCAGTGGATTCAGCACCCTAATTTACATAAAATAAGTCTTATAAGTCTACTCTAACGAGTTGATAAAGGTACAAACGAAAAAAATGTTAATATATCACATTTTTAAATATCTATTATTTTCATTTCACTCTATCTCCTAAACGGTTAAAGATAGGACATTGCGGTTTTCACCAGTGGATTCAGCACCTCATTTTACATAAAATAAGTCTTATAACTCTACTCTAAAGAGTTGATAAAGGTACAAACGAAAAAAATGTTAATATATCACATTTTTAAATATCTATTATTCTCCATTTTACTCGATCTCCTAAACGGTTAAAGATAGAACATTGCGGTTTTCACCAGTGGATTCAGCACCTCATTTTACATAAAATAAGTCTTATAAGTCTACTCTCAAGAGTTGATAAGGGTACAAACGAATAAAAGGTTTATATATCACATTTTTAAATATCTAATATTCTCCATTTTACTCGATCCCCTAAACTATTAAAGATAGGACATTGCGGTTTTCACCAGTAGATTCAGCACCTCATTTTGCATAAAATAAGTCTTATAAGTCTACTCTCAAAAGTTGATAAAGGTACAAACGAATAAAAGGTTTATATATCACATTTTTAAATATCTATTATTCTCTATTTTACTCGATGTCCTAAACGGTTAAAGATAAGACATTGCGGTTTTCACCAGTGGATTAAGCAGCTTAATTTACATACTATAAGTCCTATAAGTCTACTCTCAAAAGTTGATAAAGGTACAAACGAATAAAATGTTTATATATCACATTTTTAAATATCTATTATTCTCCATTTTACTCGATGTCCTAATCGGTTAAAGATAGCACCTTGCGGTTTTCACCAGTGGATTCAGCATTTCATTTTACATAAAACAAGTTCTATAAGCCTACTCTCAAAAGTTGATAAAGGTACAAACGAATAAAATGGTTATATATCACATTTTTGAATATCTATTATTCTCCATTTTACTCGATGTCCTAATCGGTTAAAGATAGGACATTGCGGTTTTCACCAGTGGATTCAGCACCTTATTTTACATAGAATAAGTTCTATAAGCCTACTCTCAATAGTTGATAAAGGTACAAACGAATAAAATGTTTATATATCACATTTTTAAATATCTATTATTCTCCATTTCACTCTATCTCCTAAACGGTTAAAGATAGGACATTGCGGTTTTCACCAGTAAATTTAGCACCTCATTTTACATTAAATAAGTTCTATAAGTCTACTTACAAAAGTTGATATAGGTACAAACGAATAAAATGGTTATAAATCACATTTTTGAATATCTATTATTCTCCATTTTATTCGATGACCTAAACGGTCAAAGATAGGACATTGCGGTTTTCACCACTGGATTCATCAGCCCATTTTACATAAAGTAAGTCCTATAAGTCTACTCTCAAAAGTTGATAAAGGTACAAACGAATAAAATGGTTATATTTCACATTTTAAATTATCTATTATTCTCCATTTTATTCGATCACCTAAACGGTCAAAGATTGGACATTGCGGTTTTCACCAGTGGATTCAGCACCTTATTTTACATAAAATAAGTCCTATAAGTCTACTTTAAAGAGTTGATAAAGGTACAAACGAATAAAATGTTTATATATCACATTTTTAAATATCAATTATCCTCCATTTTACTCGATCTCCTAAACGGTTAAATATAGGACATTGCGGTTTTCACCAGAGGATTCAGCACCTCATTTTACATAAAATAAGTCTTAGAAGTCTACTCTCAAAAGTTGATAAAGGTACAAACGAATAAAAGGTTTATATATCACATTTTTAAATATCTAATATTCTCCATTTTACTCGATGTCCTAAACGGTTAAAGATAGGACATTGCGGTTTTCACCAGTGGATTAAGCACCTTAATTTACATAAAATAAGTCTTATAAGTCTACTCTCAAAAGTTGATAAAGGTACAAACGAATAAAAGGTTTATATATCACATTTTTAAATATCTAATATTCTCCATTTTACTCGATGTCCTAAACGGTTAAAGATAGGACATTGCGGTTTTCACCAGTGGATTCAGCACCTCATTTTACATAAATTTAGTCCTATAAGTCTACTTTAAGAGTTGATAAAGGTACAAACGAATAAAAGGTTTATATATCACATTTTTAAATATCTATTATTCTCCATTTTACTCGATGTCCTAATCGGTTAAAGATAGATAGGACATTGCGGTTTTCACCACTGGACCCAGCAGCTCATTTTACATAAAATAAGTCCCATAAGTCTACTCTCAAAAGTTGATAAAGGTACAAACGAATAAAATGGTTATATTTCACATTTTAAAATATCTATTATTCTCTATTTTATTCGATCACCTAAACGGTCAAAGATAGGACATTGCGGTTTTCACCAGTGGATTCAGCACCTTATTTTACATAAAATAAGTCCTATAAGTCTACTCGAAAGAGTTGATAAAGGCACAAACGAATAAAATGTTTATATATCACATTCTTAAATATCTATTATTCTCCATTTTACTCGATCTCCTAAACAGTTAAAGATAGGACATTGCGGTTTTCACCAGTGGATTCAGCACCTCATTTTACATAAAATAAGTTCTATAAGCCTACTCTCAAAAGTTGATAAAGGTACAAACGAATAAAATGTTTATATATCACATTTTTAAATATCTATTATTCTCCATTTTACCCGATGTCCTAAACGGTTAAAGATAGGACATTGCGGTTTTCACCAGTGGATTCAGCACCTCATTTTACATAAAATAAGTCCTATAAGTCTACTCTAAAGAGTTGATAAAGGTACACTCAAACTTACATACATAAAACTACTTACATAAAATAAGTCTTATAAGTCTACTCTAACGAGTTGATAAAGGTACAAACGAATAAAATGGTTATATATCACATTTTTGAATATCTATTATTCTCCATTTTATTCGATGACCTAAACGGTCAAAGATAGGACATTGCGGTTTTCACCAGTGGATTCAGCACCTTATTTTACATAAAATAAGTCTTATAAGTCTACTCTCAAGAGTTGATAGAGGTACAACCGAATAAAATGTTTATATATCACATTTTTAAATATCTATTATTCTCCATTTTACTCGATGTCCTAAACGGTTAAAGATAGGACATTGCGGTTTTCACCAGTGGGTTAAGCACCTTATTTTACATAAAATAAGTCTTATAAGTCTACTCTAACGAGTTGATAAAGGTACAAACGAAGAAAATGTTAATATATCACATTTTTAAATATCTATTATTTTCCATTTTACTCGATCTCCTAAACGGTTAAAGATAGGACATTGCGGTTTTCACCAGTGGATTCAGCACCTCATTTTACATAAAATAAGTCTTATAAGTCTACTCTCAAAAGTTGATAAAGGTACAAACGAATAAAAGGTTTATATATCACATTTTTAAATATCTAATATTTTCCATTTTACTCGATCTCCTAAACGGTTAAAGATAGGACATTGCGGTTTTCACCAGTGAATTCAGCACCTCATTTTACATAAAATAAGTCTTAAAAGTCTACTCTCAAAAGTTGCTCAAGGTACAAACGAATAAAAGGTTTATATATCACATTTTTAAATATCTAATATTCTCCATTTTACTCGATGTCCTAAACGGTTAAAGATAGGACATTGCGGTTTTCACCAGTGGATTCAGCACCTCATTTTATATAAAATAAGTCTTATAAGTCTACTCTCAAAAGTTAATAAAGGTACAAACGAATAAAAGGTTTATATATCACATTTTTAAATATCTATTTTCTCCATTTTACTCGATGTCCTAATCGGTTAAAGATAGGACATTGCGGTTTTCACCAGTGGATTCAGCACCTCATTTTACATAAATTTAGTCCTATAAGTCTACTTTAAGAGTTGATAAAGGTACAAACGAATAAAAGGTTTATATATCACATTTTTAAATATCTATTATTCTCCATTTTACTCGATGTCCTAATCGGTTAAAGATAGATAGGACATTGCGGTTTTCACCACTGGACCCAGCAGCTCATTTTACATAAAATAAGTCCCATAAGTCTACTCTCAAAAGTTGATAAAGGTACAAACGAATAAAATGGTTATATTTCACATTTTAAAATATCTATTATTCTCTATTTTATTCGATCACCTAAACGGTCAAAGATAGGACATTGCGGTTTTCACCAGTGGATTAAGCAGCTTAATTTACATACTATAAGTCCTATAAGTCTACTCTCAAAAGTTGATAAAGGTACAAACGAATAAAAGGTTTATATATCACATTTTTAAATATCTATTATTCTCCATTTTACTCGATGTCCTAAACGGTTAAAGATAGGACATTGCGGTTTTCACCAGTGGATTAAGCAGCTTAATTTACATACTATAAGTCCTATAAGTCTACTCTCAAAAGTTGATAAAGGTACAAACGAATAAAAGGTTTATATATCACATTTTTAAATATCTATTATTCTCCATTTTACTCGATCTCCTAAACGGTTAAAGATAGGACATTGCGGTTTTTGCCAGTGGATTCAGCACCCTAATTTACATAAAATAAGTCTTATAAGTCTACTCTAACGAGATGATAAAGGTACAAACGAATAAAAGGTTTATATATCACATTTTTAAATATCTATTATTCTTTATTTTACTCGATGTCCTAAACGGTTAAAGATAGGACATTGCGGTTTTCACCAGTGGATTAAGCAGCTTAATTTACATACTATAAGTCCTATAAGTCTACTCTCAAAAGTTGATAAAGGTACAAACGAATAAAAGGTTTATATATCACATTTTTAAATATCTATTATTCTCCATTTTACTCGATCTCCTAAACGGTTAAAGATAGGACATTGCGGTTTTTACCAGTGGATTCAGCACCCTAATTTACATAAAATAAGTCTTATAAGTCTACTCTAACGAGTTGATAAAGGTACAAACGAAAAAAATGTTAATATATCACATTTTTAAATATCTATTATTTTCATTTCACTCTATCTCCTAAACGGTTAAAGATAGGACATTGCGGTTTTCACCAGTGGATTCAGCACCTCATTTTACATAAAATAAGTCTTATAACTCTACTCTAAAGAGTTGATAAAGGTACAAACGAAAAAAATGTTAATATATCACATTTTTAAATATCTATTATTCTCCATTTTACTCGATCTCCTAAACGGTTAAAGATAGAACATTGCGGTTTTCACCAGTGGATTCAGCACCTCATTTTACATAAAATAAGTCTTATAAGTCTACTCTCAAAAGTTGATAAGGGTACAAACGAATAAAAGGTTTATATATCACATTTTTAAATATCTAATATTCTCCATTTTACTCGATCCCCTAAACTATTAAAGATAGGACATTGCGGTTTTCACCAGTAGATTCAGCACCTCATTTTGCATAAAATAAGTCTTATAAGTCTACTCTCAAAAGTTGATAAAGGTACAAACGAATAAAAGGTTTATATATCACATTTTTAAATATCTATTATTCTCTATTTTACTCGATGTCCTAAACGGTTAAAGATAAGACATTGCGGTTTTCACCAGTGGATTAAGCAGCTTAATTTACATACTATAAGTTCTATAAGTCTACTCTCAAAAGTTGATAAAGGTACAAACGAATAAAATGTTTATATATCACATTTTTAAATATCTATTATTCTCCATTTTACTCGATGTCCTAATCGGTTAAAGATAGCACCTTGCGGTTTTCACCAGTGGATTCAGCATTTCATTTTACATAAAACAAGTTCTATAAGCCTACTCTCAAAAGTTGATAAAGGTACAAACGAATAAAATGGTTATATATCACATTTTTGAATATCTATTATTCTCCATTTTACTCGATGTCCTAATCGGTTAAAGATAGGACATTGCGGTTTTCACCAGTGGATTCAGCACCTTATTTTACATAGAATAAGTTCTATAAGCCTACTCTCAATAGTTGATAAAGGTACAAACGAATAAAATGTTTATATATCACATTTTTAAATATCTATTATTCTCCATTTCACTCTATCTCCTAAACGGTTAAAGATAGGACATTGCGGTTTTCACCAGTAAATTTAGCACCTCATTTTACATTAAATAAGTTCTATAAGTCTACTTACAAAAGTTGATATAGGTACAAACGAATAAAATGGTTATAAATCACATTTTTGAATATCTATTATTCTCCATTTTATTCGATGACCTAAACGGTCAAAGATAGGACATTGCGGTTTTCACCACTGGATTCATCAGCTCATTTTACATAAAGTAAGTCCTATAAGTCTACTCTCAAAAGTTGATAAAGGTACAAACGAATAAAATGGTTATATTTCACATTTTAAATTATCTATTATTCTCCATTTTATTCGATCACCTAAACGGTCAAAGATTGGACATTGCGGTTTTCACCAGTGGATTCAGCACCTTATTTTACATAAAATAAGTCCTATAAGTCTACTTTAAAGAGTTGATAAAGGTACAAACGAATAAAATGTTTATATATCACATTTTTAAATATCTAATATTCTCCATTTTACTCGATGTCCTAAACGGTTAAAGATAGGACATTGCGGTTTTCACCAGTGGATTCAGCACCTCATTTTACATAAATTTAGTCCTATAAGTCTACTTTAAGAGTTGATAAAGGTACAAACGAATAAAAGGTTTATATATCACATTTTTAAATATCTATTATTCTCCATTTTACTCGATGTCCTAATCGGTTAAAGATAGATAGGACATTGCGGTTTTCACCACTGGACCCAGCAGCTCATTTTACATAAAATAAGTCCCATAAGTCTACTCTCAAAAGTTGATAAAGGTACAAACGAATAAAATGGTTATATTTCACATTTTAAAATATCTATTATTCTCTATTTTATTCGATCACCTAAACGGTCAAAGATAGGACATTGCGGTTTTCACCAGTGGATTCAGCACCTTATTTTACATAAAATAAGTCCTATAAGTCTACTCTCAAAAGTTGATAAAGGTACAAACGAATAAAAGGTTTATATATCACATTTTTAAATATCTATTATTCTCCATTTTACTCGATGTCCTAAACGGTTAAAGATAGGACATTGCGGTTTTCACCAGTGGATTAAGCAGCTTAATTTACATACTATAAGTCCTATAAGTCTACTCTCAAAAGTTGATAAAGGTACAAACGAATAAAAGGTTTATATATCACATTTTTAAATATCTATTATTCTCCATTTTACTCGATCTCCTAAACGGTTAAAGATAGGACATTGCGGTTTTTACCAGTGGATTCAGCACCCTAATTTACATAAAATAAGTCTTATAAGTCTACTCTAACGAGTTGATAAAGGTACAAACGAATAAAAGGTTTATATATCACATTTTTAAATATCTATTATTCTTTATTTTACTCGATGTCCTAAACGGTTAAAGATAGGACATTGCGGTTTTCACCAGTGGATTAAGCAGCTTAATTTACATACTATAAGTCCTATAAGTCTACTCTCAAAAGTTGATAAAGGTACAAACGAATAAAAGGTTTATATATCACATTTTTAAATATCTATTATTCTCCATTTTACTCGATCTCCTAAACGGTTAAAGATAGGACATTGCGGTTTTTACCAGTGGATTCAGCACCCTAATTTACATAAAATAAGTCTTATAAGTCTACTCTAACGAGTTGATAAAGGTACAAACGAAAAAAATGTTAATATATCACATTTTTAAATATCTATTATTTTCATTTCACTCTATCTCCTAAACGGTTAAAGATAGGACATTGCGGTTTTCACCAGTGGATTCAGCACCTCATTTTACATAAAATAAGTCTTATAACTCTACTCTAAAGAGTTGATAAAGGTACAAACGAAAAAAATGTTAATATATCACATTTTTAAATATCTATTATTCTCCATTTTACTCGATCTCCTAAACGGTTAAAGATAGAACATTGCGGTTTTCACCAGTGGATTCAGCACCTCATTTTACATAAAATAAGTCTTATAAGTCTACTCTCAAAAGTTGATAAGGGTACAAACGAATAAAAGGTTTATATATCACATTTTTAAATATCTAATATTCTCCATTTTACTCGATCCCCTAAACTATTAAAGATAGGACATTGCGGTTTTCACCAGTAGATTCAGCACCTCATTTTGCATAAAATAAGTCTTATAAGTCTACTCTCAAAAGTTGATAAAGGTACAAACGAATAAAAGGTTTATATATCACATTTTTAAATATCTATTATTCTCTATTTTACTCGATGTCCTAAACGGTTAAAGATAAGACATTGCGGTTTTCACCAGTGGATTAAGCAGCTTAATTTACATACTATAAGTCCTATAAGTCTACTCTCAAAAGTTGATAAAGGTACAAACGAATAAAAGGTTTATATATCACATTTTTAAATATCTATTATTCTCCATTTTACTCGATGTCCTAATCGGTTAAAGATAGCACCTTGCGGTTTTCACCAGTGGATTCAGCATTTCATTTTACATAAAACAAGTTCTATAAGCCTACTCTCAAAAGTTGATAAAGGTACAAACGAATAAAATGGTTATATATCACATTTTTGAATATCTATTATTCTCCATTTTACTCGATGTCCTAATCGGTTAAAGATAGGACATTGCGGTTTTCACCAGTGGATTCAGCACCTTATTTTACATAGAATAAGTTCTATAAGCCTACTCTCAATAGTTGATAAAGGTACAAACGAATAAAATGTTTATATATCACATTTTTAAATATCTATTATTCTCCATTTCACTCTATCTCCTAAACGGTTAAAGATAGGACATTGCGGTTTTCACCAGTAAATTTAGCACCTCATTTTACATTAAATAAGTTCTATAAGTCTACTTACAAAAGTTGATATAGGTACAAACGAATAAAATGGTTATAAATCACATTTTTGAATATCTATTATTCTCCATTTTATTCGATGACCTAAACGGTCAAAGATAGGACATTGCGGTTTTCACCACTGGATTCATCAGCTCATTTTACATAAAGTAAGTCCTATAAGTCTACTCTCAAAAGTTGATAAAGGTACAAACGAATAAAATGGTTATATTTCACATTTTAAATTATCTATTATTCTCCATTTTATTCGATCACCTAAACGGTCAAAGATTGGACATTGCGGTTTTCACCAGTGGATTCAGCACCTTATTTTACATAAAATAAGTCCTATAAGTCTACTTTAAAGAGTTGATAAAGGTACAAACGAATAAAATGTTTATATATCACATTTTTAAATATCAATTATCCTCCATTTTACTCGATCTCCTAAACGGTTAAATATAGGACATTGCGGTTTTCACCAGAGGATTCAGCACCTCATTTTACATAAAATAAGTCTTAGAAGTCTACTCTTAAAAGTTGATAAAGGTACAAACGAATAAAAGGTTTATATATCACATTTTTAAATATCTAATATTCTCCATTTTACTCGATGTCCTAAACGGTTAAAGATAGGACATTGCGGTTTTCACCAGTGGATTAAGCACCTTAATTTACATAAAATAAGTCTTATAAGTCTACTCTCAAAAGTTGATAAAGGTACAAACGAATAAAAGGTTTATATATCACATTTTTAAATATCTAATATTCTCCATTTTACTCGATGTCCTAAACGGTTAAAGATAGGACATTGCGGTTTTCACCAGTGGATTCAGCACCTCATTTTACATAAATTTAGTCCTATAAGTCTACTTTAAGAGTTGATAAAGGTACAAACGAATAAAAGGTTTATATATCACATTTTTAAATATCTATTATTCTCCATTTTACTCGATGTCCTAATCGGTTAAAGATAGATAGGACATTGCGGTTTTCACCACTGGACCCAGCAGCTCATTTTACATAAAATAAGTCCCATAAGTCTACTCTCAAAAGTTGATAAAGGTACAAACGAATAAAATGGTTATATTTCACATTTTAAAATATCTATTATTCTCTATTTTATTCGATCACCTAAACGGTCAAAGATAGGACATTGCGGTTTTCACCAGTGGATTCAGCACCTTATTTTACATAAAATAAGTCCTATAAGTCTACTCGAAAGAGTTGATAAAGGCACAAACGAATAAAATGTTTATATATCACATTCTTAAATATCTATTATTCTCCATTTTACTCGATCTCCTAAACAGTTAAAGATAGGACATTGCGGTTTTCACCAGTGGATTCAGCACCTCATTTTACATAAAATAAGTTCTATAAGCCTACTCTCAAAAGTTGATAAAGGTACAAACGAATAAAATGTTTATATATCACATTTTTAAATATCTATTATTCTCCATTTTACCCGATGTCCTAAACGGTTAAAGATAGGACATTGCGGTTTTCACCAGTGGATTCAGCACCTCATTTTACATAAAATAAGTCCTATAAGTCTACTCTAAAGAGTTGATAAAGGTACACTCAAACTTACATACATAAAACTACTTACATAAAATAAGTCTTATAAGTCTACTCTAACGAGTTGATAAAGGTACAAACGAATAAAATGGTTATATATCACATTTTTGAATATCTATTATTCTCCATTTTATTCGATGACCTAAACGGTCAAAGATAGGACATTGCGGTTTTCACCAGTGGATTCAGCACCTTATTTTACATAAAATAAGTCTTATAAGTCTACTCTCAAGAGTTGATAGAGGTACAACCGAATAAAATGTTTATATATCACATTTTTAAATATCTATTATTCTCCATTTTACTCGATGTCCTAAACGGTTAAAGATAGGACATTGCGGTTTTCACCAGTGGGTTAAGCACCTTATTTTACATAAAATAAGTCTTATAAGTCTACTCTAACGAGTTGATAAAGGTACAAACGAAGAAAATGTTAATATATCACATTTTTAAATATCTATTATTTTCCATTTTACTCGATCTCCTAAACGGTTAAAGATAGGACATTGCGGTTTTCACCAGTGGATTCAGCACCTCATTTTACATAAAATAAGTCTTATAAGTCTACTCTCAAAAGTTGATAAAGGTACAAACGAATAAAAGGTTTATATATCACATTTTTAAATATCTAATATTCTCCATTTTACTCGATCTCCTAAACGGTTAAAGATAGGACATTGCGGTTTTCACCAGTGAATTCAGCACCTCATTTTACATAAAATAAGTCTTAAAAGTCTACTCTCAAAAGTTGCTCAAGGTACAAATGAATAAAAGGTTTATATATCACATTTTTAAATATCTAATATTCTCCATTTTACTCGATGTCCTAAACGGTTAAAGATAGGACATTGCGGTTTTCACCAGTGGATTCAGCACCTCATTTTATATAAAATAAGTCTTATAAGTCTACTCTCAAAAGTTAATAAAGGTACAAACGAATAAAAGGTTTATATATCACATTTTTAAATATCTATTTTCTCCATTTTACTCGATGTCCTAATCGGTTAAAGATAGGACATTGCGGTTTTCACCAGTGGATTCAGCACCTCATTTTACATAAATTTAGTCCTATAAGTCTACTTTAAGAGTTGATAAAGGTACAAACGAATAAAAGGTTTATATATCACATTTTTAAATATCTATTATTCTCCATTTTACTCGATGTCCTAATCGGTTAAAGATAGATAGGACATTGCGGTTTTCACCACTGGACCCAGCAGCTCATTTTACATAAAATAAGTCCCATAAGTCTACTCTCAAAAGTTGATAAAGGTACAAACGAATAAAATGGTTATATTTCACATTTTAAAATATCTATTATTCTCTATTTTATTCGATCACCTAAACGGTCAAAGATAGGACATTGCGGTTTTCACCAGTGGATTCAGCACCTTATTTTACATAAAATAAGTCCTATAAGTCTACTCGAAAGAGTTGATAAAGGCACAAACGAATAAAATGTTTATATATCACATTCTTAAATATCTATTATTCTCCATTTTACTCGATCTCCTAAACAGTTAAAGATAGGACATTGCGGTTTTCACCAGTGGATTCAGCACCTCATTTTACATAAAATAAGTTCTATAAGCCTACTCTCAAAAGTTGATAAAGGTACAAACGAATAAAATGTTTATATATCACATTTTTAAATATCTATTATTCTCCATTTTACCCGATGTCCTAAACGGTTAAAGATAGGACATTGCGGTTTTCACCAGTGGATTCAGCACCTCATTTTACATAAAATAAGTCCTATAAGTCTACTCTAAAGAGTTGATAAAGGTACACTCAAACTTACATACATAAAACTACTTACATAAAATAAGTCTTATAAGTCTACTCTAACGAGTTGATAAAGGTACAAACGAAAAAAATGGTTATATATCACATTTTTGAATATCTATTATTCTCCATTTTATTCGATGACCTAAACGGTCAAAGATAGGACATTGCGGTTTTCACCAGTGGATTCAGCACCTTATTTTACGTTAAATAAGTCTTATAAGTCTACTCTCAAGAGTTGATAGAGGTACAACCGAATAAAATGTTTATATATCACATTTTTAAATATCTATTATTCTCCATTTTACTCGATGTCCTAAACGGTTAAAGATAGGACATTGCGGATTTCACCAGTGGGTTAAGCACCTTATTTTACATAAAATAAGTCTTATAAGTCTACTCTAACGAGTTGATAAAGGTACAAACGAAGAAAATGTTAATATATCACATTTTTAAATATCTATTATTTTCCATTTTACTCGATCTCCTAAACAATTAAAGATAGGACATTGCGGTTTTCACCAGTGGATTCAGCACCTCATTTTACATAAAATAAGTCTTATAAGTCTACTCTCAAAAGTTGATAAAGGTACAAACGAATAAAAGGTTTATATATCACATTTTTAAATATCTAATATTCTCCATTTTACTCGATCTCCTAAACGGTTAAAGATAGGACATTGCGGTTTTCACCAGTGAATTCAGCACCTCATTTTACATAAAATAAGTCTTAAAAGTCTACTCTCAAAAGTTGCTCAAGGTACAAACGAATAAAAGGTTTATATATCACATTTTTAAATATCTAATATTCTCCATTTTACTCGATGTCCTAAACGGTTAAAGATAGGACATTGCGGTTTTCACCAGTGGATTCAGCACCTCATTTTATATAAAATAAGTCTTATAAGTCTACTCTCAAAAGTTAATAAAGGTACAAACGAATAAAAGGTTTATATATCACATTTTTAAATATCTATTTTCTCCATTTTACTCGATGTCCTAATCGGTTAAAGATAGGACATTGCGGTTTTCACCAGTGGATTCAGCACCTCATTTTACATAAATTTAGTCCTATAAGTCTACTTTAAGAGTTGATAAAGGTACAAACGAATAAAAGGTTTATATATCACATTTTTAAATATCTATTATTCTTCATTTTACTCGATGTCCTAATCGGTTAAAGATAGATAGGACATTGCGGTTTTCACCACTGGACCCAGCAGCTCATTTTACATAAAATAAGTCCCATAAGTCTACTCTCAAAAGTTAATAAAGGTACAAACGAATAAAATGGTTATATTTCACATTTTAAAATATCTATTATTCTCTATTTTATTCGATCACCTAAACGGTCAAAGATAGGACATTGCGGTTTTCACCAGTGGATTCAGCACCTTATTTTACATAAAATAAGTCCTATAAGTCTACTCGAAAGAGTTGATAAAGGCACAAACGAATAAAATGTTTATATATCACATTCTTAAATATCTATTATTCTCCATTTTACTCGATCTCCTAAACAGTTAAAGATAGGACATTGCGGTTTTCACCAGTGGATTCAGCACCTCATTTTACATAAAATAAGTTCTATAAGCCTACTCTCAAAAGTTGATAAAGGTACAAACGAATAAAATGTTTATATATCACATTTTTAAATATCTATTATTCTCCATTTTACCCGATGTCCTAAACGGTTAAAGATAGGACATTGCGGTTTTCACCAGTGGATTCAGCACCTCATTTTACATAAAATAAGTCCTATAAGTCTACTCTAAAGAGTTAATAAAGGTACACTCAAACTTACATACATAAAACTACTTACATAAAATAAGTCTTATAAGTCTACTCTAACGAGTTGATAAAGGTACAAACGAATAAAATGGTTATATATCACATTTTTGAATATCTATTATTCTCCATTTTATTCGATGACCTAAACGGTCAAAGATAGGACATTGCGGTTTTCACCAGTGGATTCAGCACCTTATTTTACATAAAATAAGTCTTATAAGTCTACTCTCAAGAGTTGATAGAGGTACAACCGAATAAAATGTTTATATATCACATTTTTAAATATCTATTATTCTCCATTTTACTCGATGTCCTAAACGGTTAAAGATAGGACATTGCGGTTTTCACCAGTGGGTTAAGCACCTTATTTTACATAAAATAAGTCTTATAAGTCTACTCTAACGAGTTGATAAAGGTACAAACGAAGAAAATGTTAATATATCACATTTTTAAATATCTATTATTTTCCATTTTACTCGATCTCCTAAACGGTTAAAGATAGGACATTGCGGTTTTCACCAGTGGATTCAGCACCTCAATTTACATAAAATAAGTCTTATAAGTCTACTCTCAAAAGTTGATAAAGGTACAAACGAATAAAAGGTTTATATATCACATTTTTAAATATCTAATATTCTCCATTTTACTCGATCTCCTAAACGGTTAAAGATAGGACATTGCGGTTTTCACCAGTGAATTCAGCACCTCATTTTACATAAAATAAGTCTTAAAAGTCTACTCTCAAAAGTTGCTCAAGGTACAAACGAATAAAAGGTTTATATATCACATTTTTAAATATCTAATATTCTCCATTTACTCGATGTCCTAAACGGTTAAAGATAGGACATTGCGGTTTTCACCAGTGGATTCAGCACCTCATTTTATATAAAATAAGTCTTATAAGTCTACTCTCAAAAGTTAATAAAGGTACAAACGTATAAAAGGTTTATATATCACATTTTTAAATATCTATTTTCTCCATTTTACTCGATGTCCTAATCGGTTAAAGATAGGACATTGCGGTTTTCACCAGTGGATTCAGCACCTCATTTTACATAAATTTAGTCCTATAAGTCTACTTTAAGAGTTGATAAAGGTACAAGCGAATAAAAGGTTTATATATCACATTTTTAAATATCTATTATTCTCCATTTTACTCGATGTCCTAATCGGTTAAAGATAGATAGGACATTGCGGTTTTCACCACTGGACCCAGCAGCTCATTTTACATAAAATAAGTCCCATAAGTCTACTCTCAAAAGTTGATAAAGGTACAAACGAATAAAATGGTTATATTTCACATTTTAAAATATCTATTATTCTCTATTTTATTCGATCACCGAAACGGTCAAAGATAGGACATTGCGGTTTTCACCAGTGGATTCAGCGCCTTATTTTACATAAAATAAGTCCTATAAGTCTACTCGAAAGAGTTGATAAAGGCACAAACGAATAAAATGTTTATATATCACATTCTTAAATATCTATTATTCTCCATTTTACTCGATCTCCTAAACAGTTAAAGATAGGACATTGCGGTTTTCACCAGTGGATTCAGCACCTCATTTTACATAAAATAAGTTCTATAAGCCTACTCTCAAAAGTTGATAAAGGTACAAACGAATAAAATGTTTATATATCACATTTTTAAATATCTATTATTCTCCATTTTACCCGATGTCCTAAACGGTTAAAGATAGGACATTGCGGTTTTCACCAGTGGATTCAGCACCTCATTTTACATAAAATAAGTCCTATAAGTCTACTCTAAAGAGTTAATAAAGGTACACTCAAACTTACATACATAAAACTACTTACATAAAATAAGTCTTATAAGTCTACTCTAACGAGATGATAAAGGTACAAACGAATAAAATGGTTATATATCACATTTTTGAATATCTATTATTCTCCATTTTATTCGATGACCTAAACGGTCAAAGATAGGACATTGCGGTTTTCACCAGTGGATTCAGCACCTTATTTTACATAAAATAAGTCTTATAAGTCTACTCTCAAGACTTGATAGAGGTACAACCGAATAAAATGTTTATATATCACATTTTTAAATATCTATTATTCTCCATTTTACTCGATGTCCTAAACGGTTAAAGATAGGACATTGCGGTTTTCACCAGTGGGTTAAGCACCTTATTTTACATAAAATAAGTCTTATAAGTCTACTCTAACGAGTTGATAAAGGTACAAACGAAGAAAATGTTAATATATCACATTTTTAAATATCTATTATTTTCCATTTTACTCGATCTCCTAAACGGTTAAAGATAGGACATTGCGGTTTTCACCAGTGGATTCAGCACCTCATTTTACATAAAATAAGTCTTATAAGTCTACTCTCAAAAGTTGATAAAGGTACAAACGAATAAAAGGTTTATATATCACATTTTTAAATATCTAATATTCTCCATTTTACTCGATCTCCTAAACGGTTAAAGATAGGACATTGCGGTTTTCACCAGTGAATTCAGCACCTCATTTTACATAAAATAAGTCTTAAAAGTCTACTCTCAAAAGTTGCTCAAGGTACAAACGAATAAAAGGTTTATATATCACATTTTTAAATATCTAATATTCTCCATTTTACTCGATGTCCTAAACGGTTAAAGATAGGACATTGCGGTTTTCACCAGTGGATTCAGCACCTCATTTTATATAAAATAAGTCTTATAAGTCTACTCTCAAAAGTTGATAAAGGTACAAACGAATAAAATGGTTATATTTCACATTTTAAAATATCTATTATTCTCTATTTTATTCGATCACCTAAACGGTCAAAGATAGGACATTGCGGTTTTCACCAGTGGATTCAGCACCTTATTTTACATAAAATAAGTCCTATAAGTCTACTCTCAAAAGTTGATAAAGGTACAAACGAATAAAAGGTTTATATATCACATTTTTAAATATCTATTATTCTCCATTTTACTCGATGTCCTAAACGGTTAAAGATAGGACATTGCGGTTTTCACCAGTGGATTCAGCACCTTATTTTACATAAAATAAGTCTTATAAGTCTACTCTCAAAAGTTAATAAAGGTACAAACGAATAAAAGGTTTATATATCACATTTTTAAATATCTATTTTCTCCATTTTACTCGATGTCCTAATCGGTTAAAGATAGGACATTGCGGTTTTCACCAGTGGATTCAGCACCTCATTTTACATAAATTTAGTCCTATAAGTCTACTTTAAGAGTTGATAAAGGTACAAACGAATAAAAGGTTTATATATCACATTTTTAAATATCTATTATTCTCCATTTTACTCGATGTCCTAATCGGTTAAAGATAGATAGGACATTGCGGTTTTCACCACTGGACCCAGCAGCTCATTTTACATAAAATAAGTCCCATAAGTCTACTCTCAAAAGTTGATAAAGGTACAAACGAATAAAATGGTTATATTTCACATTTTAAAATATCTATTATTCTCTATTTTATTCGATCACCTAAACGGTCAAAGATAGGACATTGCGGTTTTCACCAGTGGATTCAGCACCTTATTTTACATAAAATAAGTCCTATAAGTCTACTCGAAAGAGATGATAAAGGCACAAACGAATAAAATGTTTATATATCACATTCTTAAATATCTATTATTCTTTATTTTACTCGATCTCCTAAACAGTTAAAGATAGGACATTGCGGTTTTCACCAGTGGATTCAGCACCTCATTTTACATAAAATAAGTTCTATAAGCCTACTCTCAAAAGTTGATAAAGGTACAAACGAATAAAATGTTTATATATCACATTTTTAAATATCTATTATTCTCCATTTTACCCGATGTCCTAAACGGTTAAAGATAGGACATTGCGGTTTTCACCAGTGGATTCAGCACCTCATTTTACATAAAATAAGTCCTATAAGTCTACTCTAAAGAGTTGATAAAGGTACACTCAAACTTACATACATAAAACTACTTACATAAAATAAGTCTTATAAGTCTACTCTAACGAGTTGATAAAGGTACAAACGAATAAAATGGTTATATATCACATTTTTGAATATCTATTATTCTCCATTTTATTCGATGACCTAAACGGTCAAAGATAGGACATTGCGGTTTTCACCAGTGGATTCAGCACCTTATTTTACGTTAAATAAGTCTTATAAGTCTACTCTCAAGAGTTGATAGAGGTACAACCGAATAAAATGTTTATATATCACATTTTTAAATATCTATTATTCTCCATTTTACTCGATGTCCTAAACGGTTAAAGATAGGACATTGCGGATTTCACCAGTGGGTTAAGCACCTTATTTTACATAAAATAAGTCTTATAAGTCTACTCTAACGAGTTGATAAAGGTACAGACGAAGAAAATGTTAATATATCACATTTTTAAATATCTATTATTTTCCATTTTACTCGATCTCCTAAACAATTAAAGATAGGACATTGCGGTTTTCACCAGTGGATTCAGCACCTCATTTTACATAAAATAAGTCTTATAAGTCTACTCTCAAAAGTTGATAAAGGTACAAACGAATAAAAGGTTTATATATCACATTTTTAAATATCTAATATTCTCCATTTTACTCGATCTCCTAAACGGTTAAAGATAGGACATTGCGGTTTTCACCAGTGAATTCAGCACCTCATTTTACATAAAATAAGTCTTAAAAGTCTACTCTCAAAAGTTGCTCAAGGTACAAACGAATAAAAGGTTTATATATCACATTTTTAAATATCTAATATTCTCCATTTTACTCGATGTCCTAAACGGTTAAAGATAGGACATTGCGGTTTTCACCAGTGGATTCAGCACCTCATTTTATATAAAATAAGTCTTATAAGTCTACTCTCAAAAGTTAATAAAGGTACAAACGAATAAAAGGTTTATATATCACATTTTTAAATATCTATTTTCTCCATTTTACTCGATGTCCTAATCGGTTAAAGATAGGACATTGCGGTTTTCACCAGTGGATTCAGCACCTCATTTTACATAAATTTAGTCCTATAAGTCTACTTTAAGAGTTGATAAAGGTACAAACGAATAAAATGTTTATATATCACATTTTTAAATATCTATTATTCTCCATTTTACCCGATGTCCTAAACGGTTAAAGATAGGACATTGCGGTTTTCACCAGTGGATTCAGCACCTCATTTTACATAAAATAAGTCCTATAAGTCTACTCTAAAGAGTTGATAAAGGTACACTCAAACTTACATACATAAAACTACTTACATAAAATAAGTCTTATAAGTCTACTCTAACGAGTTGATAAAGGTACAAACGAATAAAATGGTTATATATCACATTTTTGAATATCTATTATTCTCCATTTTATTCGATGACCTAAACGGTCAAAGATAGGACATTGCGGTTTTCACCAGTGGATTCAGCACCTTATTTTACGTTAAATAAGTCTTATAAGTCTACTCTCAAGAGTTGATAGAGGTACAACCGAATAAAATGTTTATATATCACATTTTTAAATATCTATTATTCTCCATTTTACTCGATGTCCTAAACGGTTAAAGATAGGACATTGCGGATTTCACCAGTGGGTTAAGCACCTTATTTTACATAAAATAAGTCTTATAAGTCTACTCTAACGAGTTGATAAAGGTACAGACGAAGAAAATGTTAATATATCACATTTTTAAATATCTATTATTTTCCATTTTACTCGATCTCCTAAACAATTAAAGATAGGACATTGCGGTTTTCACCAGTGGATTCAGCACCTCATTTTACATAAAATAAGTCTTATAAGTCTACTCTCAAAAGTTGATAAAGGTACAAACGAATAAAAGGTTTATATATCACATTTTTAAATATCTAATATTCTCCATTTTACTCGATCTCCTAAACGGTTAAAGATAGGACATTGCGGTTTTCACCAGTGAATTCAGCACCTCATTTTACATAAAATAAGTCTTAAAAGTCTACTCTCAAAAGTTGCTCAAGGTACAAACGAATAAAAGGTTTATATATCACATTTTTAAATATCTAATATTCTCCATTTTACTCGATGTCCTAAACGGTTAAAGATAGGACATTGCGGTTTTCACCAGTGGATTCAGCACCTCATTTTATATAAAATAAGTCTTATAAGTCTACTCTCAAAAGTTAATAAAGGTACAAACGAATAAAAGGTTTATATATCACATTTTTAAATATCTATTTTCTCCATTTTACTCGATGTCCTAATCGGTTAAAGATAGGACATTGCGGTTTTCACCAGTGGATTCAGCACCTCATTTTACATAAATTTAGTCCTATAAGTCTACTTTAAGAGTTGATAAAGGTACAAACGAATAAAAGGTTTATATATCACATTTTTAAATATCTATTATTCTTCATTTTACTCGATGTCCTAATCGGTTAAAGATAGATAGGACATTGCGGTTTTCACCACTGGACCCAGCAGCTCATTTTACATAAAATAAGTCCCATAAGTCTACTCTCAAAAGTTGATAAAGGTACAAACGAATAAAATGGTTATATTTCACATTTTAAAATATCTATTATTCTCTATTTTATTCGATCACCTAAACGGTCAAAGATAGGACATTGCGGTTTTCACCAGTGGATTCAGCACCTTATTTTACATAAAATAAGTCCTATAAGTCTACTCGAAAGAGTTGATAAAGGCACAAACGAATAAAATGTTTATATATCACATTCTTAAATATCTATTATTCTCCATTTTACTCGATCTCCTAAACAGTTAAAGATAGGACATTGCGGTTTTCACCAGTGGATTCAGCACCTCATTTTACATAAAATAAGTTCTATAAGCCTACTCTCAAAAGTTGATAAAGGTACAAACGAATAAAATGTTTATATATCACATTTTTAAATATCTATTATTCTCCATTTTACCCGATGTCCTAAACGGTTAAAGATAGGACATTGCGGTTTTCACCAGTGGATTCAGCACCTCATTTTACATAAAATAAGTCCTATAAGTCTACTCTAAAGAGTTAATAAAGGTACACTCAAACTTACATACATAAAACTACTTACATAAAATAAGTCTTATAAGTCTACTCTAACGAGTTGATAAAGGTACAAACGAATAAAATGGTTATATATCACATTTTTGAATATCTATTATTCTCCATTTTATTCGATGACCTAAACGGTCAAAGATAGGACATTGCGGTTTTCACCAGTGGATTCAGCACCTTATTTTACATAAAATAAGTCTTATAAGTCTACTCTCAAGAGTTGATAGAGGTACAACCGAATAAAATGTTTATATATCACATTTTTAAATATCTATTATTCTCCATTTTACTCGATGTCCTAAACGGTTAAAGATAGGACATTGCGGTTTTCACCAGTGGGTTAAGCACCTTATTTTACATAAAATAAGTCTTATAAGTCTACTCTAACGAGTTGATAAAGGTACAAACGAAGAAAATGTTAATATATCACATTTTTAAATATCTATTATTTTCCATTTTACTCGATCTCCTAAACGGTTAAAGATAGGACATTGCGGTTTTCACCAGTGGATTCAGCACCTCAATTTACATAAAATAAGTCTTATAAGTCTACTCTCAAAAGTTGATAAAGGTACAAACGAATAAAAGGTTTATATATCACATTTTTAAATATCTAATATTCTCCATTTTACTCGATCTCCTAAACGGTTAAAGATAGGACATTGCGGTTTTCACCAGTGAATTCAGCACCTCATTTTACATAAAATAAGTCTTAAAAGTCTACTCTCAAAAGTTGCTCAAGGTACAAACGAATAAAAGGTTTATATATCACATTTTTAAATATCTAATATTCTCCATTTACTCGATGTCCTAAACGGTTAAAGATAGGACATTGCGGTTTTCACCAGTGGATTCAGCACCTCATTTTATATAAAATAAGTCTTATAAGTCTACTCTCAAAAGTTAATAAAGGTACAAACGAATAAAAGGTTTATATATCACATTTTTAAATATCTATTTTCTCCATTTTACTCGATGTCCTAATCGGTTAAAGATAGGACATTGCGGTTTTCACCAGTGGATTCAGCACCTCATTTTACATAAATTTAGTCCTATAAGTCTACTTTAAGAGTTGATAAAGGTACAAACGAATAAAAGGTTTATATATCACATTTTTAAATATCTATTATTCTCCATTTTACTCGATGTCCTAATCGGTTAAAGATAGATAGGACATTGCGGTTTTCACCACTGGACCCAGCAGCTCATTTTACATAAAATAAGTCCCATAAGTCTACTCTCAAAAGTTGATAAAGGTACAAACGAATAAAATGGTTATATTTCACATTTTAAAATATCTATTATTCTCTATTTTATTCGATCACCGAAACGGTCAAAGATAGGACATTGCGGTTTTCACCAGTGGATTCAGCGCCTTATTTTACATAAAATAAGTCCTATAAGTCTACTCGAAAGAGTTGATAAAGGCACAAACGAATAAAATGTTTATATATCACATTCTTAAATATCTATTATTCTCCATTTTACTCGATCTCCTAAACAGTTAAAGATAGGACATTGCGGTTTTCACCAGTGGATTCAGCACCTCATTTTACATAAAATAAGTTCTATAAGCCTACTCTCAAAAGTTGATAAAGGTACAAACGAATAAAATGTTTATATATCACATTTTTAAATATCTATTATTCTCCATTTTACCCGATGTCCTAAACGGTTAAAGATAGGACATTGCGGTTTTCACCAGTGGATTCAGCACCTCATTTTACATAAAATAAGTCCTATAAGTCTACTCTAAAGAGTTAATAAAGGTACACTCAAACTTACATACATAAAACTACTTACATAAAATAAGTCTTATAAGTCTACTCTAACGAGATGATAAAGGTACAAACGAATAAAATGGTTATATATCACATTTTTGAATATCTATTATTCTCCATTTTATTCGATGACCTAAACGGTCAAAGATAGGACATTGCGGTTTTCACCAGTGGATTCAGCACCTTATTTTACATAAAATAAGTCTTATAAGTCTACTCTCAAGACTTGATAGAGGTACAACCGAATAAAATGTTTATATATCACATTTTTAAATATCTATTATTCTCCATTTTACTCGATGTCCTAAACGGTTAAAGATAGGACATTGCGGTTTTCACCAGTGGGTTAAGCACCTTATTTTACATAAAATAAGTCTTATAAGTCTACTCTAACGAGTTGATAAAGGTACAAACGAAGAAAATGTTAATATATCACATTTTTAAATATCTATTATTTTCCATTTTACTCGATCTCCTAAACGGTTAAAGATAGGACATTGCGGTTTTCACCAGTGGATTCAGCACCTCATTTTACATAAAATAAGTCTTATAAGTCTACTCTCAAAAGTTGATAAAGGTACAAACGAATAAAAGGTTTATATATCACATTTTTAAATATCTAATATTCTCCATTTTACTCGATCTCCTAAACGGTTAAAGATAGGACATTGCGGTTTTCACCAGTGAATTCAGCACCTCATTTTACATAAATTTAGTCCTATAAGTCTACTTTAAGAGTTGATAAAGGTACAAACGAATAAAAGGTTTATATATCACATTTTTAAATATCTATTATTCTCCATTTTACTCGATGTCCTAATCGGTTAAAGATAGATAGGACATTGCGGTTTTCACCACTGGACCCAGCAGCTCATTTTACATAAAATAAGTCCCATAAGTCTACTCTCAAAAGTTGATAAAGGTACAAACGAATAAAATGGTTATATTTCACATTTTAAAATATCTATTATTCTCTATTTTATTCGATCACCTAAACGGTCAATGATAGGACATTGCGGTTTTCACCAGTGGATTCAGCACCTTATTTTACATAAAATAAGTCCTATAAGTCTACTCTCAAAAGTTGATAAAGGTACAAACGAATAAAAGGTTTATATATCACATTTTTAAATATCTATTATTCTCCATTTTACTCGATGTCCTAAACGGTTAAAGATAGGACATTGCGGTTTTCACCAGTGGATTAAGCAGCTTAATTTACATACTATAAGTCCTATAAGTCTACTCTCAAAAGTTGATAAAGGTACAAACGAATAAAAGGTTTATATATCACATTTTTAAATATCTATTATTCTCCATTTTACTCGATCTCCTAAACGGTTAAAGATAGGACATTGCGGTTTTTACCAGTGGATTCAGCACCCTAATTTACATAAAATAAGTCTTATAAGTCTACTCTAACGAGTTGATAAAGGTACAAACGAATAAAAGGTTTATATATCACATTTTTAAATATCTATTATTTTTTATTTTACTCGATGTCCTAAACGGTTAAAGATAGGACATTGCGGTTTTCACCAGTGGATTAAGCAGCTTAATTTACATACTATAAGTCCTATAAGTCTACTCTCAAAAGTTGATAAAGGTACAAACGAATAAAAGGTTTATATATCACATTTTTAAATATCTATTATTCTCCATTTTACTCGATCTCCTAAACGGTTAAAGATAGGACATTGCGGTTTTTACCAGTGGATTCAGCACCCTAATTTACATAAAATAAGTCTTATAAGTCTACTCTAACGAGTTGATAAAGGTACAAACGAAAAAAATGTTAATATATCACATTTTTAAATATCTATTATTTTCATTTCACTCTATCTCCTAAACGGTTAAAGATAGGACATTGCGGTTTTCACCAGTGGATTCAGCACCTCATTTTACATAAAATAAGTCTTATAACTCTACTCTAAAGAGTTGATAAAGGTACAAACGAAAAAAATGTTAATATATCACATTTTTAAATATCTATTATTCTCCATTTTACTCGATCTCCTAAACGGTTAAAGATAGAACATTGCGGTTTTCACCAGTGGATTCAGCACCTCATTTTACATAAAATAAGTCTTATAAGTCTACTCTCAAAAGTTGATAAGGGTACAAACGAATAAAAGGTTTATATATCACATTTTTAAATATCTAATATTCTCCATTTTACTCGATCCCCTAAACTATTAAAGATAGGACATTGCGGTTTTCACCAGTAGATTCAGCACCTCATTTTGCATAAAATAAGTCTTATAAGTCTACTCTCAAAAGTTGATAAAGGTACAAACGAATAAAAGGTTTATATATCACATTTTTAAATATCTATTATTCTCTATTTTACTCGATGTCCTAAACGGTTAAAGATAAGACATTGCGGTTTTCACCAGTGGATTAAGCAGCTTAATTTACATACTATAAGTCCTATAAGTCTACTCTCAAAAGTTGATAAAGGTACAAACGAATAAAAGGTTTATATATCACATTTTTAAATATCTATTATTCTCCATTTTACTCGATGTCCTAATCGGTTAAAGATAGCACCTTGCGGTTTTCACCAGTGGATTCAGCATTTCATTTTACATAAAACAAGTTCTATAAGCCTACTCTCAAAAGTTGATAAAGGTACAAACGAATAAAATGGTTATATATCACATTTTTGAATATCTATTATTCTCCATTTTACTCGATGTCCTAATCGGTTAAAGATAGGACATTGCGGTTTTCACCAGTGGATTCAGCACCTTATTTTACATAGAATAAGTTCTATAAGCCTACTCTCAATAGTTGATAAAGGTACAAACGAATAAAATGTTTATATATCACATTTTTAAATATCTATTATTCTCCATTTCACTCTATCTCCTAAACGGTTAAAGATAGGACATTGCGGTTTTCACCAGTAAATTTAGCACCTCATTTTACATTAAATAAGTTCTATAAGTCTACTTACAAAAGTTGATATAGGTACAAACGAATAAAATGGTTATAAATCACATTTTTGAATATCTATTATTCTCCATTTTATTCGATGACCTAAACGGTCAAAGATAGGACATTGCGGTTTTCACCACTGGATTCATCAGCTCATTTTACATAAAGTAAGTCCTATAAGTCTACTCTCAAAAGTTGATAAAGGTACAAACGAATAAAATGGTTATATTTCACATTTTAAATTATTTATTATTCTCCATTTTATTCGATCACCTAAACGGTCAAAGATTGGACATTGCGGTTTTCACCAGTGGATTCAGCACCTTATTTTACATAAAATAAGTCCTATAAGTCTACTTTAAAGAGTTGATAAAGGTACAAACGAATAAAATGTTTATATATCACATTTTTAAATATCAATTATCCTCCATTTTACTCGATCTCCTAAACGGTTAAATATAGGACATTGCGGTTTTCACCAGAGGATTCAGCACCTCATTTTACATAAAATAAGTCTTAGAAGTCTACTCTTAAAAGTTGATAAAGGTACAAACGAATAAAAGGTTTATATATCACATTTTTAAATATCTAATATTCTCCATTTTACTCGATGTCCTAAACGGTTAAAGATAGGACATTGCGGTTTTCACCAGTGGATTAAGCACCTTAATTTACATAAAATAAGTCTTATAAGTCTACTCTCAAAAGTTGATAAAGGTACAAACGAATAAAAGGTTTATATATCACATTTTTAAATATCTAATATTCTCCATTTTACTCGATGTCCTAAACGGTTAAAGATAGGACATTGCGGTTTTCACCAGTGGATTCAGCACCTCATTTTACATAAATTTAGTCCTATAAGTCTACTTTAAGAGTTGATAAAGGTACAAACGAATAAAAGGTTTATATATCACATTTTTAAATATCTATTATTCTCCATTTTACTCGATGTCCTAATCGGTTAAAGATAGATAGGACATTGCGGTTTTCACCACTGGACCCAGCAGCTCATTTTACATAAAATAAGTCCCATAAGTCTACTCTCAAAAGTTGATAAAGGTACAAACGAATAAAATGGTTATATTTCACATTTTAAAATATCTATTATTCTCTATTTTATTCGATCACCTAAACGGTCAAAGATAGGACATTGCGGCTTTCACCAGTGGATTCAGCACCTTATTTTACATAAAATAAGTCCTATAAGTCTACTCGAAAGAGTTGATAAAGGCACAAACGAATAAAATGTTTATATATCACATTCTTAAATATCTATTATTCTCCATTTTACTCGATCTCCTAAACAGTTAAAGATAGGACATTGCGGTTTTCACCAGTGGATTCAGCACCTCATTTTACATAAAATAAGTTCTATAAGCCTACTCTCAAAAGTTGATAAAGGTACAAACGAATAAAATGTTTATATATCACATTTTTAAATATCTATTATTCTCCATTTTACCCGATGTCCTAAACGGTTAAAGATAGGACATTGCGGTTTTCACCAGTGGATTCAGCACCTCATTTTACATAAAATAAGTCCTATAAGTCTACTCTAAAGAGTTGATAAAGGTACACTCAAACTTACATACATAAAACTACTTACATAAAATAAGTCTTATAAGTCTACTCTAACGAGTTGATAAAGGTACAAACGAATAAAATGGTTATATATCACATTTTTGAATATCTATTATTCTCCATTTTATTCGATGACCTAAACGGTCAAAGATAGGACATTGCGGTTTTCACCAGTGGATTCAGCACCTTATTTTACATAAAATAAGTCTTATAAGTCTACTCTCAAGAGTTGATAGAGGTACAACCGAATAAAATGTTTATATATCACATTTTTAAATATCTATTATTCTCCATTTTACTCGATGTCCTAAACGGTTAAAGATAGGACATTGCGGTTTTCACCAGTGGGTTAAGCACCTTATTTTACATAAAATAAGTCTTATAAGTCTACTCTAACGAGTTGATAAAGGTACAAACGAAGAAAATGTTAATATATCACATTTTTAAATATCTATTATTTTCCATTTTACTCGATCTCCTAAACGGTTAAAGATAGGACATTGCGGTTTTCACCAGTGGATTCAGCACCTCATTTTACATAAAATAAGTCTTATAAGTCTACTCTCAAAAGTTGATAAAGGTACAAACGAATAAAAGGTTTATATATCACATTTTTAAATATCTAATATTCTCCATTTTACTCGATCTCCTAAACGGTTAAAGATAGGACATTGCGGTTTTCACCAGTGAATTCAGCACCTCATTTTACATAAAATAAGTCTTAAAAGTCTACTCTCAAAAGTTGCTCAAGGTACAAATGAATAAAAGGTTTATATATCACATTTTTAAATATCTAATATTCTCCATTTTACTCGATGTCCTAAACGGTTAAAGATAGGACATTGCGGTTTTCACCAGTGGATTCAGCACCTCATTTTATATAAAATAAGTCTTATAAGTCTACTCTCAAAAGTTAATAAAGGTACAAACGAATAAAAGGTTTATATATCACATTTTTAAATATCTATTTTCTCCATTTTACTCGATGTCCTAATCGGTTAAAGATAGGACATTGCGGTTTTCACCAGTGGATTCAGCACCTCATTTTACATAAATTTAGTCCTATAAGTCTACTTTAAGAGTTGATAAAGGTACAAACGAATAAAAGGTTTATATATCACATTTTTAAATATCTATTATTCTCCATTTTACTCGATGTCCTAATCGGTTAAAGATAGATAGGACATTGCGGTTTTCACCACTGGACCCAGCAGCTCATTTTACATAAAATAAGTCCCATAAGTCTACTCTCAAAAGTTGATAAAGGTACAAACGAATAAAATGGTTATATTTCACATTTTAAAATATCTATTATTCTCTATTTTATTCGATCACCTAAACGGTCAAAGATAGGACATTGCGGTTTTCACCAGTGGATTCAGCACCTTATTTTACATAAAATAAGTCCTATAAGTCTACTCGAAAGAGTTGATAAAGGCACAAACGAATAAAATGTTTATATATCACATTCTTAAATATCTATTATTCTCCATTTTACTCGATCTCCTAAACAGTTAAAGATAGGACATTGCGGTTTTCACCAGTGGATTCAGCACCTCATTTTACATAAAATAAGTTCTATAAGCCTACTCTCAAAAGTTGATAAAGGTACAACCGAATAAAATGTTTATATATCACATTTTTAAATATCTATTATTCTCCATTTTACCCGATGTCCTAAACGGTTAAAGATAGGACATTGCGGTTTTCACCAGTGGATTCAGCACCTCATTTTACATAAAATAAGTCCTATAAGTCTACTCTAAAGAGTTGATAAAGGTACACTCAAACTTACATACATAAAACTACTTACATAAAATAAGTCTTATAAGTCTACTCTAACGAGTTGATAAAGGTACAAACGAAAAAAATGGTTATATATCACATTTTTGAATATCTATTATTCTCCATTTTATTCGATGACCTAAACGGTCAAAGATAGGACATTGCGGTTTTCACCAGTGGATTCAGCACCTTATTTTACGTTAAATAAGTCTTATAAGTCTACTCTCAAGAGTTGATAGAGGTACAACCGAATAAAATGTTTATATATCACATTTTTAAATATCTATTATTCTCCATTTTACTCGATGTCCTAAACGGTTAAAGATAGGACATTGCGGATTTCACCAGTGGGTTAAGCACCTTATTTTACATAAAATAAGTCTTATAAGTCTACTCTAACGAGTTGATAAAGGTACAAACGAAGAAAATGTTAATATATCACATTTTTAAATATCTATTATTTTCCATTTTACTCGATCTCCTAAACAATTAAAGATAGGACATTGCGATTTTCACCAGTGGATTCAGCACCTCATTTTACATAAAATAAGTCTTATAAGTCTACTCTCAAAAGTTGATAAAGGTACAAACGAATAAAAGGTTTATATATCACATTTTTAAATATCTAATATTCTCCATTTTACTCGATCTCCTAAACGGTTAAAGATAGGACATTGCGGTTTTCACCAGTGAATTCAGCACCTCATTTTACATAAAATAAGTCTTAAAAGTCTACTCTCAAAAGTTGCTCAAGGTACAAACGAATAAAAGGTTTATATATCACATTTTTAAATATCTAATATTCTCCATTTTACTCGATGTCCTAAACGGTTAAAGATAGGACATTGCGGTTTTCACCAGTGGATTCAGCACCTCATTTTATATAAAATAAGTCTTATAAGTCTACTCTCAAAAGTTAATAAAGGTACAAACGAATAAAAGGTTTATATATCACATTTTTAAATATCTATTTTCTCCATTTTACTCGATGTCCTAATCGGTTAAAGATAGGACATTGCGGTTTTCACCAGTGGATTCAGCACCTCATTTTACATAAATTTAGTCCTATAAGTCTACTTTAAGAGTTGATAAAGGTACAAACGAATAAAAGGTTTATATATCACATTTTTAAATATCTATTATTCTCCATTTTACTCGATGTCCTAATCGGTTAAAGATAGATAGGACATTGCGGTTTTCACCACTGGACCCAGCAGCTCATTTTACATAAAATAAGTCCCATAAGTCTACTCTCAAAAGTTGATAAAGGTACAAACGAATAAAATGGTTATATTTCACATTTTAAAATATCTATTATTCTCTATTTTATTCGATCACCTAAACGGTCAAAGATAGGACATTGCGGTTTTCACCAGTGGATTCAGCACCTTATTTTACATAAAATAAGTCCTATAAGTCTACTCGAAAGAGTTGATAAAGGCACAAACGAATAAAATGTTTATATATCACATTCTTAAATATCTATTATTCTCCATTTTACTCGATCTCCTAAACAGTTAAAGATAGGACATTGCGGTTTTCACCAGTGGATTCAGCACCTCATTTTACATAAAATAAGTTCTATAAGCCTACTCTCAAAAGTTGATAAAGGTACAAACGAATAAAATGTTTATATATCACATTTTTAAATATCTATTATTCTCCATTTTACCCGATGTCCTAAACGGTTAAAGATAGGACATTGCGGTTTTCACCAGTGGATTCAGCACCTCATTTTACATAAAATAAGTCCTATAAGTCTACTCTAAAGAGTTGATAAAGGTACACTCAAACTTACATACATAAAACTACTTACATAAAATAAGTCTTATAAGTCTACTCTAACGAGTTGATAAAGGTACAAACGAAAAAAATGGTTATATATCACATTTTTGAATATCTATTATTCTCCATTTTATTCGATGACCTAAACGGTCAAAGATAGGACATTGCGGTTTTCACCAGTGGATTCAGCACCTTATTTTACGTTAAATAAGTCTTATAAGTCTACTCTCAAGAGTTGATAGAGGTACAACCGAATAAAATGTTTATATATCACATTTTTAAATATCTATTATTCTCCATTTTACTCGATGTCCTAAACGGTTAAAGATAGGACATTGCGGATTTCACCAGTGGGTTAAGCACCTTATTTTACATAAAATAAGTCTTATAAGTCTACTCTAACGAGTTGATAAAGGTACAAACGAAGAAAATGTTAATATATCACATTTTTAAATATCTATTATTTTCCATTTTACTCGATCTCCTAAACAATTAAAGATAGGACATTGCGATTTTCACCAGTGGATTCAGCACCTCATTTTACATAAAATAAGTCTTATAAGTCTACTCTCAAAAGTTGATAAAGGTACAAACGAATAAAAGGTTTATATATCACATTTTTAAATATCTAATATTCTCCATTTTACTCGATCTCCTAAACGGTTAAAGATAGGACATTGCGGTTTTCACCAGTGAATTCAGCACCTCATTTTACATAAAATAAGTCTTAAAAGTCTACTCTCAAAAGTTGCTCAAGGTACAAACGAATAAAAGGTTTATATATCACATTTTTAAATATCTAATATTCTCCATTTTACTCGATGTCCTAAACGGTTAAAGATAGGACATTGCGGTTTTCACCAGTGGATTCAGCACCTCATTTTATATAAAATAAGTCTTATAAGTCTACTCTCAAAAGTTAATAAAGGTACAAACGAATAAAAGGTTTATATATCACATTTTTAAATATCTATTTTCTCCATTTTACTCGATGTCCTAATCGGTTAAAGATAGGACATTGCGGTTTTCACCAGTGGATTCAGCACCTCATTTTACATAAATTTAGTCCTATAAGTCTACTTTAAGAGTTGATAAAGGTACAAACGAATAAAAGGTTTATATATCACATTTTTAAATATCTATTATTCTTCATTTTACTCGATGTCCTAATCGGTTAAAGATAGATAGGACATTGCGGTTTTCACCACTGGACCCAGCAGCTCATTTTACATAAAATAAGTCCCATAAGTCTACTCTCAAAAGTTGATAAAGGTACAAACGAATAAAATGGTTATATTTCACATTTTAAAATATCTATTATTCTCTATTTTATTCGATCACCTAAACGGTCAAAGATAGGACATTGCGGTTTTCACCAGTGGATTCAGCACCTTATTTTACATAAAATAAGTCCTATAAGTCTACTCGAAAGAGTTGATAAAGGCACAAACGAATAAAATGTTTATATATCACATTCTTAAATATCTATTATTCTCCATTTTACTCGATCTCCTAAACAGTTAAAGATAGGACATTGCGGTTTTCACCAGTGGATTCAGCACCTCATTTTACATAAAATAAGTTCTATAAGCCTACTCTCAAAAGTTGATAAAGGTACAAACGAATAAAATGTTTATATATCACATTTTTAAATATCTATTATTCTCCATTTTACCCGATGTCCTAAACGGTTAAAGATAGGACATTGCGGTTTTCACCAGTGGATTCAGCACCTCATTTTACATAAAATAAGTCCTATAAGTCTACTCTAAAGAGTTAATAAAGGTACACTCAAACTTACATACATAAAACTACTTACATAAAATAAGTCTTATAAGTCTACTCTAACGAGTTGATAAAGGTACAAACGAATAAAATGGTTATATATCACATTTTTGAATATCTATTATTCTCCATTTTATTCGATGACCTAAACGGTCAAAGATAGGACATTGCGGTTTTCACCAGTGGATTCAGCACCTTATTTTACATAAAATAAGTCATATAAGTCTACTCTCAAGAGTTGATAGAGGTACAACCGAATAAAATGTTTATATATCACATTTTTAAATATCTATTATTCTCCATTTTACTCGATGTCCTAAACGGTTAAAGATAGGACATTGCGGTTTTCACCAGTGGGTTAAGCACCTTATTTTACATAAAATAAGTCTTATAAGTCTACTCTAACGAGTTGATAAAGGTACAAACGAAGAAAATGTTAATATATCACATTTTTAAATATCTATTATTTTCCATTTTACTCGATCTCCTAAACGGTTAAAGATAGGACATTGCGGTTTTCACCAGTGGATTCAGCACCTCAATTTACATAAAATAAGTCTTATAAGTCTACTCTCAAAAGTTGATAAAGGTACAAACGAATAAAAGGTTTATATATCACATTTTTAAATATCTAATATTCTCCATTTTACTCGATCTCCTAAACGGTTAAAGATAGGACATTGCGGTTTTCACCAGTGAATTCAGCACCTCATTTTACATAAAATAAGTCTTAAAAGTCTACTCTCAAAAGTTGCTCAAGGTACAAACGAATAAAAGGTTTATATATCACATTTTTAAATATCTAATATTCTCCATTTACTCGATGTCCTAAACGGTTAAAGATAGGACATTGCGGTTTTCACCAGTGGATTCAGCACCTCATTTTATATAAAATAAGTCTTATAAGTCTACTCTCAAAAGTTAATAAAGGTACAAACGAATAAAAGGTTTATATATCACATTTTTAAATATCTATTTTCTCCATTTTACTCGATGTCCTAATCGGTTAAAGATAGGACATTGCGGTTTTCACCAGTGGATTCAGCACCTCATTTTACATAAAATAAGTCTTAAAAGTCTACTCTCAAAAGTTGCTCAAGGTACAAATGAATAAAAGGTTTATATATCACATTTTTAAATATCTAATATTCTCCATTTTACTCGATGTCCTAAACGGTTAAAGATAGGACATTGCGGTTTTCACCAGTGGATTCAGCACCTCATTTTATATAAAATAAGTCTTATAAGTCTACTCTCAAAAGTTAATAAAGGTACAAACGAATAAAAGGTTTATATATCACATTTTTAAATATCTATTTTCTCCATTTTACTCGATGTCCTAATCGGTTAAAGATAGGACATTGCGGTTTTCACCAGTGGATTCAGCACCTCATTTTACATAAATTTAGTCCTATAAGTCTACTTTAAGAGTTGATAAAGGTACAAACGAATAAAAGGTTTATATATCACATTTTTAAATATCTATTATTCTCCATTTTACTCGATGTCCTAATCGGTTAAAGATAGATAGGACATTGCGGTTTTCACCACTGGACCCAGCAGCTCATTTTACATAAAATAAGTCCCATAAGTCTACTCTCAAAAGTTGATAAAGGTACAAACGAATAAAATGGTTATATTTCACATTTTAAAATATCTATTATTCTCTATTTTATTCGATCACCTAAACGGTCAAAGATAGGACATTGCGGTTTTCACCAGTGGATTCAGCACCTTATTTTACATAAAATAAGTCCTATAAGTCTACTCGAAAGAGTTGATAAAGGCACAAACGAATAAAATGTTTATATATCACATTCTTAAATATCTATTATTCTCCATTTTACTCGATCTCCTAAACAGTTAAAGATAGGACATTGCGGTTTTCACCAGTGGATTCAGCACCTCATTTTACATAAAATAAGTTCTATAAGCCTACTCTCAAAAGTTGATAAAGGTACAAACGAATAAAATGTTTATATATCACATTTTTAAATATCTATTATTCTCCATTTTACCCGATGTCCTAAACGGTTAAAGATAGGACATTGCGGTTTTCACCAGTGGATTCAGCACCTCATTTTACATAAAATAAGTCCTATAAGTCTACTCTAAAGAGTTGATAAAGGTACACTCAAACTTACATACATAAAACTACTTACATAAAATAAGTCTTATAAGTCTACTCTAACGAGTTGATAAAGGTACAAACGAAAAAAATGGTTATATATCACATTTTTGAATATCTATTATTCTCCATTTTATTCGATGACCTAAACGGTCAAAGATAGGACATTGCGGTTTTCACCAGTGGATTCAGCACCTTATTTTACGTTAAATAAGTCTTATAAGTCTACTCTCAAGAGTTGATAGAGGTACAACCGAATAAAATGTTTATATATCACATTTTTAAATATCTATTATTCTCCATTTTACTCGATGTCCTAAACGGTTAAAGATAGGACATTGCGGATTTCACCAGTGGGTTAAGCACCTTATTTTACATAAAATAAGTCTTATAAGTCTACTCTAACGAGTTGATAAAGGTACAAACGAAGAAAATGTTAATATATCACATTTTTAAATATCTATTATTTTCCATTTTACTCGATCTCCTAAACAATTAAAGATAGGACATTGCGGTTTTCACCAGTGGATTCAGCACCTCATTTTACATAAAATAAGTCTTATAAGTCTACTCTCAAAAGTTGATAAAGGTACAAACGAATAAAAGGTTTATATATCACATTTTTAAATATCTAATATTCTCCATTTTACTCGATCTCCTAAACGGTTAAAGATAGGACATTGCGGTTTTCACCAGTGAATTCAGCACCTCATTTTACATAAAATAAGTCTTAAAAGTCTACTCTCAAAAGTTGCTCAAGGTACAAACGAATAAAAGGTTTATATATCACATTTTTAAATATCTAATATTCTCCATTTTACTCGATGTCCTAAACGGTTAAAGATAGGACATTGCGGTTTTCACCAGTGGATTCAGCACCTCATTTTATATAAAATAAGTCTTATAAGTCTACTCTCAAAAGTTAATAAAGGTACAAACGAATAAAAGGTTTATATATCACATTTTTAAATATCTATTTTCTCCATTTTACTCGATGTCCTAATCGGTTAAAGATAGGACATTGCGGTTTTCACCAGTGGATTCAGCACCTCATTTTACATAAATTTAGTCCTATAAGTCTACTTTAAGAGTTGATAAAGGTACAAACGAATAAAAGGTTTATATATCACATTTTTAAATATCTATTATTCTTCATTTTACTCGATGTCCTAATCGGTTAAAGATAGATAGGACATTGCGGTTTTCACCACTGGACCCAGCAGCTCATTTTACATAAAATAAGTCCCATAAGTCTACTCTCAAAAGTTGATAAAGGTACAAACGAATAAAATGGTTATATTTCACATTTTAAAATATCTATTATTCTCTATTTTATTCGATCACCTAAACGGTCAAAGATAGGACATTGCGGTTTTCACCAGTGGATTCAGCACCTTATTTTACATAAAATAAGTCCTATAAGTCTACTCGAAAGAGTTGATAAAGGCACAAACGAATAAAATGTTTATATATCACATTCTTAAATATCTATTATTCTCCATTTTACTCGATCTCCTAAACAGTTAAAGATAGGACATTGCGGTTTTCACCAGTGGATTCAGCACCTCATTTTACATAAAATAAGTTCTATAAGCCTACTCTCAAAAGTTGATAAAGGTACAAACGAATAAAATGTTTATATATCACATTTTTAAATATCTATTATTCTCCATTTTACCCGATGTCCTAAACGGTTAAAGATAGGACATTGCGGTTTTCACCAGTGGATTCAGCACCTCATTTTACATAAAATAAGTCCTATAAGTCTACTCTAAAGAGTTAATAAAGGTACACTCAAACTTACATACATAAAACTACTTACATAAAATAAGTCTTATAAGTCTACTCTAACGAGTTGATAAAGGTACAAACGAATAAAATGGTTATATATCACATTTTTGAATATCTATTATTCTCCATTTTATTCGATGACCTAAACGGTCAAAGATAGGACATTGCGGTTTTCACCAGTGGATTCAGCACCTTATTTTACATAAAATAAGTCATATAAGTCTACTCTCAAGAGTTGATAGAGGTACAACCGAATAAAATGTTTATATATCACATTTTTAAATATCTATTATTCTCCATTTTACTCGATGTCCTAAACGGTTAAAGATAGGACATTGCGGTTTTCACCAGTGGGTTAAGCACCTTATTTTACATAAAATAAGTCTTATAAGTCTACTCTAACGAGTTGATAAAGGTACAAACGAAGAAAATGTTAATATATCACATTTTTAAATATCTATTATTTTCCATTTTACTCGATCTCTTAAACGGTTAAAGATAGGACATTGCGGTTTTCACCAGTGGATTCAGCACCTCAATTTACATAAAATAAGTCTTATAAGTCTACTCTCAAAAGTTGATAAAGGTACAAACGAATAAAAGGTTTATATATCACATTTTTAAATATCTAATATTCTCCATTTTACTCGATCTCCTAAACGGTTAAAGATAGGACATTGCGGTTTTCACCAGTGAATTCAGCACCTCATTTTACATAAAATAAGTCTTAAAAGTCTACTCTCAAAAGTTGCTCAAGGTACAAACGAATAAAAGGTTTATATATCACATTTTTAAATATCTAATATTCTCCATTTACTCGATGTCCTAAACGGTTAAAGATAGGACATTGCGGTTTTCACCAGTGGATTCAGCACCTCATTTTATATAAAATAAGTCTTATAAGTCTACTCTCAAAAGTTAATAAAGGTACAAACGAATAAAAGGTTTATATATCACATTTTTAAATATCTATTTTCTCCATTTTACTCGATGTCCTAATCGGTTAAAGATAGGACATTGCGGTTTTCACCAGTGGATTCAGCACCTCATTTTACATAAATTTAGTCCTATAAGTCTACTTTAAGAGTTGATAAAGGTACAAACGAATAAAAGGTTTATATATCACATTTTTAAATATCTATTATTCTCCATTTTACTCGATGTCCTAATCGGTTAAAGATAGATAGGACATTGCGGTTTTCACCACTGGACCCAGCAGCTCATTTTACATAAAATAAGTCCCATAAGTCTACTCTCAAAAGTTGATAAAGGTACAAACGAATAAAATGGTTATATTTCACATTTTAAAATATCTATTATTCTCTATTTTATTCGATCACCGAAACGGTCAAAGATAGGACATTGCGGTTTTCACCAGTGGATTCAGCGCCTTATTTTACATAAAATAAGTCCTATAAGTCTACTCGAAAGAGTTGATAAAGGTACAAACGAATAAAAGGTTTATATATCACATTTTTAAATATCTAATATTCTCCATTTTACTCGATCTCCTAAACGGTTAAAGATAGGACATTGCGGTTTTCACCAGTGGATTCAGCACCTCATTTTACATAAAATAAGTCTTATAAGTCTACTCTCAAAAGTTGATAAAGGTACAAACGAATAAAAGGTTTATATATCACATTTTTAAATATCTAATATTCTCCATTTTACTCGATCTCCTAAACGGTTAAAGATAGGACATTGCGGTTTTCACCAGTGAATTCAGCACCTCATTTTACATAAAATAAGTCTTATAAGTCTACTCTCAAGAGTTGATAGAGGTACAACCGAATAAAATGTTTATATATCACATTTTTAAATATCTATTATTCTCCATTTTACTCGAACTATTAAACGGTTAAAGATAGGACATCGCGGTTTTCACCAGTGGATTTAGCACCTCGTTTTACATATAATAAAACCTATAAGTCTACTCTAAAGGGTTGATAAAGGTACAAACGAATAAAATGTTTATATATAAATTTTTAAATATCTATTATTTTCCATTTTACTCGATCTCCTAAACCGATAAAGATAGGACATTGCGGTTTTCACCAGTGGATTCAGCACCTTATTTTACATAAAATAAGTCTTATAAGTCTACTCTAAAGAGTTGATAAAGGTACACACGAATAAAATGTTTATATATCACCTTTTTAAATATCTATTATTCTCCATTTTACTCGATCTCCTAAACAGATAAAGATAGGACATTGCGGTTTTCACCAGTGGATTCAGCACCTTATTTTACATAAAATAAGTCCTATAAGTCTACTCTCAAAAGTTGATAAAGGTACAACCGAATAAAATGTTTATATATCACATTTTTAAATATCTATTATTCTCCATTTTACTCGATGTCCTAAACGGTTAAAGATAGGACATTGCGGTTTTCACCAGTGGATTCAGCACCTTATTTTACATAAAATAAGTCCTATAAGTCTACTCTCAAAAGTTGATAAAGGTACAACCGAATAAAATGTTTATATATCACATTTTTAAATATCTATTATTCTCCATTTTACTCGATCTCCTAAACAGATAAAGATAGGACATTGCGGTTTTCACCAGTGGATTCAGCACCTTATTTTACATAAAATAAGTCCTATAAGTCTACTCTCAAAAGTTGATAAAGGTACAACCGAATAAAATGTTTATATATCACATTTTTAAATATCTATTATTCTCCATTTTACTCGATGTCCTAAACGGTTAAAGATAGGACATTGCGGTTTTCACCAGTGGATTCAGCACCTCATTTTACATAAATTTAGTCCTATAAGTCTACTCTAAAGAGTTGATAAAGGTACAAACGAATAAAATGGTTATATATCACATTTTTAAATATCTATTATTCTCCATTTTACTCGATGTCCTAAATGGTTAAAGATAGGACATTGCGGTTTTCACCAGTGGATTCAGCACCTCATTTTACATAAAATAAGTCTTATAAGTCTACTCTCAAAAGTTGATAAAGGTACAAACGAATAAAAGGTTTATATATCACATTTTTAAATATCTAATATTCTCCATTTTACTCGATGTCCTAAACGGTTAAAGATAGGACATTGCGGTTTTCACCAGTGGATTCAGCACCTCATTTTTCATAAAATAAGTCTTATAAGCCTACTCTAAAGAGTTGATAAGGGTACAAACGAAAAAAATGTTAATATATCACATTTTTAAATATCTATTATTCTCCATTTTACTCGATCTCCTAAACGGTTAAAGATAGGACATTGCGGTTTTTACCAGTGGATTCAGCACCTCATTTTACATAAAATAAGTCTTATAAGTCTACTCTAACGAGCTGATAAATTTACAAACGAAAAAAATGTTAATATATCACATTTTTAAATATCTATAGTAGTGGGGATTTGAGGGTTCTGGCGCAGTAGTACATCAAACGTCCGATAGATGGCGCAAGGTGTTGGTTCCCGGCGGCGGTGGGGTTGAAATGTGGGAGTTGTTGGGATGGGTTAGGGGGAGTGGACAGAGCATAGAAGTGTGTTGATAGGTGTTAATTAGCATTTTTGTGTTGGTGGGTACTGCTAATGAGGCGGAAGAGAGTACTGTGTATGGTGGGGTGGGTGGAGTATTGGATTGGGGGTTGAACTACCACCATCACCGAGCGGTGGCGGTACCGGGCGCTCTCTCTTTCTCTCACACACCTGTGTGAGTGGGAAAAAAGTGAGGAAGTGCATCCGGTTAACAAAAAAACAAAATTGGCGCTTATATTGTATGCAAATTTTTTTAAAAGATTAAGTGACCTGTATTCACTTGTTTTTTGCACAAACTTCCTGACACATGCACATTTTGTAATTTACATATATCGTTCTATTGTTTTTGTTTCTGTGTGACCGTTAGTAGAGAGAGAGAGAAAAAAAACCAAAAAAGAATGTATTAATATTTTTTTATATTATAGTTATATATAAATATTATTGTACAATATAAGTACTCCTAAATGGACAGAAATGAATATGGCAATATTTCACATCGTCTCCCAACAACGTATCAGCTGACAGTTGCATTGTTGGCATTGCCACCACAACTTTTTTTTTCTTATCCTAGATATTCATACTGTATGCCAGTATGGCTATTTCACCATACCACTCATATCATGTAGTAGAAAATATATATATTAAAAATATTGCAGTAATTTGTAATAATAAATTTAAGTATAACAATACAAGGGAATGTACATTTTTTTGTGAAGAAAACACTTTTTCAATAAACATTCTAATTTTACCATGTTGAGTTTCCATTTCTTTTAATATTACATCATCATCGTTCTTATTATGGTTTGACGTATTATTATGATTTTTACTTATATCACCTTTGTTGCTGATGGAGCAGTTCTTGGAATTGTGTAAGAAAAATCCATTCCAGTGTGGTGTGTGAAGGTACTTATTTTCATGTGTAAATATTTTCACCTTATAGCGTAATTCATGGAGTGCGAGTTGTGATTCCGTTAAATCCGTCTTCATTACATCCAATTTTCCATTATTTATTGTAATTAATTCCATTCTCTTCCAATTTTGAGGCCAATTGTCACAATTTGTGTGATTTTGAATTGTTGATTGTATTGTTGTTGTTAAATTTAAGAAACAAATGAATGCATCTTTTGTGTTTTCCAACTGTGAAACGTATAATACGTTTCGTTGCACAAGTGTTAGAAATAGAAATATTGCAATGCTGCTTGTTTCCATTTTTTGTTTTTCTTGTGGACTGAAGGTATTGTGAAAAAATTCCAACTTATATACAGATAATACACAAACACGTGCTGCTGCGCATGCATATTGAGAGATTAATAGAAAAAAAAATAACTATTCTATAATATTGTTCTCTCGCAATTCCTCAATAATGGAATTTATTTCATTTACATGAGAATTATTACCAGCCGCCTGGGATGCCATTAATAAACGTAATCGTTGTACAAGTTCATTTGGAGAATCCCAATAAACATATTCAATGGGCTTCTTATTATAAGTCATGAATAAATTGTTATCAGATTTATTATTATTATTATTTATTGTTGTTGCTGTCGCTGCTGATTTACCATAACCCGATCCATGTTTTGAAGAGGAAGCAGTAGGTAAACGTAACTTTGTTAATGTTTCCCTATCCTGTTGCTCTTGCTCCTTCTTCAGAACGTCCACAACAAGCGGTTTTATGGTATAGCGATACTTATCACCACGATTGCCCACAATCTGTTCATCGCCCATGAAATGTTTTTTGTGAGCACTAGTAAACACTACAAGCTCTTTGAAATTTCTCTTATCGTCCGATGTGATCTTATTATCATCAGGTATGGTTTTCATTAGTAATTCAATCATTCCAACAGTGAGGGGAAACTTCATTTCATATCTATCGGGATTAGTTACTGTTATTGCATCATCATTGAAATTTAAACGGCCATTACCAAAATGCATAACATCCGTGGACACATCATGAGTGAAATAATGTGTATCAAAATCATTGTTGGTACTTCGCATTCTGTCCACAATGTATTGTTGAAGGATATCGGGGAACTGATCCAAATATTCCATCAATGTCTCATCGGGAATTCTATGTTGTGTTGCATTCAAATCCTGTATTGAATCATCGAAAAAATAACTTTCTTCTACCGACGGTAGCGGTTGCTGCTGTGGCGGATAGTATACAAAACTCTGTTCAGCATGTGATGTATTAGGAAAAAGTTGTTGAATTATACTGCGTTCTTGTTCTTGTTCATCTGTTTGAGTACCGAAATTAGTACTTTGACGTTTTCTAGTCTTTTTTATGGTCTTTTTTACATCATGATGAATATCTTCTTCATCTGGTAATGGTTTTTCCTCATCCGTCTCCTCCTCCTCTTTTTTCACTTTATTTTTTTTCTGTTCGTTTTTTAGTAATGCTTTGGGTAATATATTCATCAAGGGCAAATAACTTTGTGCAAGGTTTTCTTGTGTGGAGAACTGTTCCGATTTTAAGGCATCCAATTTGGCTTTTACAATTTTTCTAGCCTTAATTAGTTCTTTTACCACCTTTGAATCCATCATCATGTGATGGGTGTGTTTTCTCCCCGAGAACGGTATTTGTAAAACTGATGAAATAAAGTGAATGTATTAAAATTATATATATACATATATGGGGATTTTCGTTTTTTTTTTGTTTCATGTTAATAGAAAGTGATCGAATCCCTTTCTGTAGCGTCCCTTTGCTATATCATCATCTTTTGATATAACTAAAAATCCATATTTGTCACTGTTCCAACAAAATCTACAAAATTTAATGAATTTATCATATTCAAAGTCTGTGTTCACGTGATCATTGTAAACATGTCGTAAATTAGTCTCGTCTTGCTTGAAAAGAACGAGAAGATTAACATTGTCACGTATTAATTGTTTGGAAATTCTGCTATAACTTTGCGAGAGATAAAAGGAATCGATTTGATTATGTCTACCCATACTAAAGTACTCTCTTATCACACTCTGCGGTCCACACGCCACATCATCAAATATCATTATAGAATTGGATTTGGCATCATTTGGTGACAGTATTTCATCTGTATCTCTAAATTCATGGTAACCAATTCCCTTGATTGGTTCTAACAGTGCCCTCAAGTACTTGTACATGGGTTGATATAAAGATTTGGAATAAATGTACACATTTTCAAATCGCAAACCATTTTTATCCTCCAATAAATTTAGCATAACACTCGTTTTACCGCAATTTGAAGGTCCCACAATAATGCAACGAATTGTATTTGGAAGTAATTGTCCATGTCTTGATCCCATACAACCGCCGCCGCCACCACCACCACCAGTACCTGATGCCGTTAATCCACACGCATTATTCGTTTGTTGAAGCCAATTATAATTCTTTATGTTTAACTTTTGTTTTTGTTCAATTAAACGCATTTTTATTTCGAAAAATAAAAAACACACTTTGTTTTAAAAAATTTTATGGTTTTCACCCTTTTATGTGTGTGTGTGTTAGTGTGTACGCACGCGGGGGTGGGTCGTTATATATAAATTGAGGAGTTAATCAACACATTGCATTAGTATGCAACCATTTAGAAGACTAAAGGGTGCTATTCAATTTACATCGTTTATATTATTTCATATAAATATAATAAAATGAGGGTAATTTATACGAATGCAATTAGTCGACGAAAAGTTGCAGAGCGGAAAGGAAGCGGTATCTTAAATAAATTGATAAATAAATTACCAATTGAATTACATATTCCGGGCTATCAATTCTGTGGCCCTGGTACTAAATTGCAAAAACGCCTAGCGAGAGGTGATAAGGGTGTGAATGCATTGGATGCAGCGTGTAGAGTACATGATATAGCATATTCTCAAAGTAACGACTTATCTGAACGACACAAGGCTGATCAAGTGTTGGCACAGAAAGCATTTGAACGGTTAAAAGCGGGAGACGCGGGATTTGGTGAAAAAGCCGCTGCCTTAGCCGTTACTGGTGCCATGAAGGGAAAATTATTAACAGGCATGGGACATCATAGCCGTACGAGTAGGAGGAGAAGGAGGAGGAGGAGGAGGATAAAAATAGGTGGAAGTAGAAGAAAAACAGGTCGTGGATCAAGAATGAAAATGGGAAAAGCAATATCCTTTTCAACGGCCATGAGAATGGCACGAAAGAGAGGCAAGAGAGGAAATCTTCGCAATATATTTGGAAGAGTTAAAAAATCAACTATTCCCCGTGTAATTCCAATACCTACTACTACTGCTGCTAGGAAATCTGGTGGATTTTTACCACTTCTTCTGGCTGGATTAGGTGCATTGGGGTCATTGATTGGTGGCGGTTCGGGTGTCTATTCGGCAATTCAAAAGGCGAAACAAGCACAGAAAAATCTAGAGGAATCGAAACGACATAATGAAAAAATGGAGGCTATTGCTATTGGAAAAAATGCCCAAGGGCAGGGTCTCTATATGGGACCATATAAACGTGGTTTAGGCCTATACATAAGACCCTATTCAAAAAACTAATTAAAAACTTACCGGCTCGTCCCCTAACCAATTATGACATTATGAAATACTCGAAAAATATTCCACACTTTCGTGGTGTATTTATGCGCGATAAATTACCACATAAGATTAATATAAATGAATCGGGTGTAATAAATACGGGTTCAGATAAAGGACCAGGAGAACATTGGGTTGCTTATGTTAAAAAAGACTCTTTGGTTTACTATTTTGACAGTTATGGAAATCTTAAACCACCACTTGAGTTGGTTCATTATTTTCAAAGTGGACAAACAAACAAAAAAACAAAAAAGCCGACGGCTGTTGTGATAAAATACAATCATAAACGTTATCAAAAGAACAATGCAGTAAACTGTGGTCATTTATGTCTTCAATTCCTATATAAAAGTTATAATATGTAATGAATGTGTTTAGTGTACAAAAAAAATTGTAACAGTATAGGTAATAATAATAATAATTATGAGTTTGTTGCTATTTGATAGTAAACAATCGGAAATAACGATTCACCATTATCCACCGATTCAATTGGAAAATTATGATGACTATGTGTTGGGATTAATTAGTTTCAAGGTATTCAATTCAATACCAAACATAGATGACACAAATAATGTGTTCAGTGTGGGTGGACATGATATTAAAATTCCAACAGGTTCATATGAAATCCGCGATATAGTGCAATTTTTACAAAAGTCCATACAAGAATTAAAAATTAAACATCCCACATTTAATTGTTTTCTATCAATTCATGGAAATGTTAATACACTACAAACGGAAATCAAGTGCAGTCACAATATAGACTTTAGAAAACCGAATTCGATATCATCACTATTGGGATTTGAGAATGTACTGTTGTACGCCAACAAAAGACACATTTCCACAAAACCCATAAGTATATTTAATGTGAACACTATACGAGTGCTATGTAGCATTAGTGAGGGATCATATGATAATGGTGTACCAAGTCACATTATCTATGATTTTTTCCCCACAGTACCGCCCGGATTCAAAATCAATGAGACCCCTCAAAATGTTATATATTTACCAATTAATACATCGGAAATTTATAATGTCACTATTCGTATAGTTGATCAGAACGGAAAACTAATCGATTTTCGTGGAGAAGAAATATCAATAAAACTACATTTAAAAAAAAATAAACACAAAATAATTTTAAACAAAAAAAAAACATGGTAATAAAATACAAAGCTTGTGGTATTAGTGGTGACAGGAAGAAAAAATCGAATAATAATAGAGCATCATATAATAATCAAATCATTAAACAATCTACAGTTATTCCAAGTCAAGAGGTCAAACGATTAACACGAGAAAATATACAATTTTTAAAGTCTTTAGGATTTAAAGTAAAAAAGTGAGAAAAAAAAACTATTGAACTATTAGCCAAAGACAGTCAGAAAAAAAAATGAGTGACATTTTAAATGTTGAAGAAACTGTCTTATTTGACAATTCATTGACCAGTTACGAGAAACACTCTCATCAACCATACATAAATTCATCATTTAAAAATAACGATGAAATACGAATACCAATACAGCAAACCGATGTCTATACACTACCATCTCAAAGTTCCATTTACATTGAGGGCACTTTATTGGATGACAAGGGAGCAGTGTCTAGAACGGCCAAATTGGTAAATAATTTTGCACTGCACCTTTTCGAAGAGATTCGCTATGAAATTGGAGGCAAAGTTGTGGATAGAACAAGAAATCCGGGCATTACATCAACACTCAAATCTTATCTCTCCATAAATGAGAATGAGAGTAAACTATTGGAAAATGCTGGATGGTATACATCGAACAATGAATGCGCCTTCACACCAAGTAATAAGGATGGAAATTTTAATGTTTGCATTCCCCTAAATAGAGTGATCGGCTTTGCTGAGGACTTTAAGAAGATCATAATTAATTTGAGACATGAATTGATTCTATTGAGATCAAACACGGATGATAATGCAATCTATAATACAAACACAACGGAAAAAGTGGTTTTGACCATTTATAAAATTGTATGGAAAATACCATATATTAAAGTTGCCGACGCTGAACGATTGCAACTAATCAAATATATGAACAATTCAATAGAGTTGGAAATAGCGTTTAGATCATGGGAACTGTGTGAAAATCCACAATTGCAAAAAACCCAACAACACTCCTGGACTGTTATGTCAACAAAACAATTGGAAAAACCACGTTATGTAATTGTTGCATTTCAAACAGATCGAAAAAATATAATTAATAAAAATGCAAGTAAATTTGACCATATAAATTTGTCAAACATAAAATTGTATCTAAACTCTGAATCATATCCCTATGAGAATTTGAATATTAATTTTTCCAAGGACCAATATGCCGTGCTTTATGACTTGTATGGAAACTTCCATCAAGCATACTATGAGAAAGACAATGAGCCACTCTTCACACCCGAGCGATTTAAAGAAATCTGTCCGATTGCGGTGATTGATTGCTCACGACAGAATGAAATTTTAAATGCCGGTTCAGTGGACATACGTTTGGAATTTGAATGTGATAAAGATGTGGATGATAAAACCACAGCGTATTGTCTCATTATACATGATCGTATAATAAAATATAATCCACTCACATCAACTATTCGCTTCATTTAGAGAAATCTCTCTGAACTGAAAAGTGTTGATATACTTTTTATTAACTACAGACACACACATAAAAAAAAACAAAACAAAAAACGTAATCATGAATAATTTATCCAATATGTGTATTATGGACTTTCAAGGATTCCAATACAAAGATAGTGATTTTATATGTAAAGAAATGGCTATAAAACAGTTATTTGATGTGTCATCAGCATCATCGGATAACATAAAAACGTTTTTATTTGAACCGCATATTAAATTTAATCATTTATCAGCTGATTTTAAAAAACACGTTAAATTTATACAAAGTCAAGTTCATGGTCTAATGTGGAATTCATTAAATAGTAGTAAACAAGAGGAAGCAACAATAACAAGTAATGTTTATGGTATTTCTACCCCCACCAATGGCTGGATCAAGCGCAACAACGACACAGAAAAAAACCAAGACACTTTCTCCCACCACCACCACTACAAGGTGACCCAATTATCGGAAATTTTACATAATGAAGTTATTGAAAAAAAAATTAACATTATAATAATTAGGGGGCATCAAAAGGAGAAATTATTAAAAGATATTTTCTGTAATAATAATAATAAATTGTATAATGATAAAAAAATTGCTATTGTAAATGTGGAAGGTATAAGAGATTGGCCTTCATTACATGCACTTAAAGATTATTATCATGATTATTTGAAAAATATGTCTACAAAGAAATGTCCAATTCATGGCTATTGGAAACCAAAACACTTGCAGTGCAGTGTAGAAAATGTAATTATTTTAAGTTTATGGTTAAGTGAAGAAAACAATTTGAATAATGTCATGATGAATTTATTGCAAAAAAAAACATATATCTATGAATGAATGAATGAATAAAATGTATTTAAAAAAATAACATTAGAATTTTTTTTCTTATTACCAAAATGACTGTTGATAAGTTCGGTCGTCCTTTAGATAATTACTATTATCGTCAAAATTATGCTGACGATGACGATGACGGCGGCGGTTCCAATATTGGTGGACCATCAGTTATTGTGGGTGCGAGTACACCTTCATCAGGCAAAACCCAACAACAACTACAACAAATACAACTACGACAATTGCAACAATTGGTGGAGACTGAAGTGAAAAAGGTATTTGCCACACTTGCACTTCCAAGTGTACTGGATATTGAACATAAAATTGACTTAAAATTTCTCAATATACAACAACAAATTCCATCTCAACAATATCTTAATAATTTAATCTCCAGTAAAATACAAACTTCAACGGAAATACAAAATTTAATTGACCGAACAATACGTAAACATCATCAAGTTATTCAGACTACAGCAAGCAGCAGCAGCAGCGCTCTCTCAACAGCTGATGTGAATAAATTAATTGATGTAAAATTAAAAAGTATAAAATTTGTCACAGATACAGATGTGGATGCAATTGTTTCTGCAAAAGTATTTCAACAGTGGCAAACATCATCAACAACAACAGGGGCAGCACACAAAACATGGAAAACACAAGATATTGTTGATTTGATTGAAAATTCATTGAAAACCAAACAAATAATTACGGGTGTGGAATGTGATCAACGCATTTCAAATATAATATTGAAGCGAAAATTAGTCGATGAAAAACAAGTGAATGACATGGCATTGGATACCATTAAGAAATTCTTGCCATGGTATATTGCAAGTAATCATATTCCGAATGAGAGTGCCGTTGAGGACCTTATAGAAACAGATGTGAAAAATCTGGTGCCTTGGAGACCGCAGAATGTGACGGAAGTGCAAACGCTTATTGCAAACGAAGTGAATGCCATTATAAGTAAATCACACATCCAAAACTATGATGAAATTAATCAATTTGTGGAAACGAAATTGAAAACTTTATATGGTTATTTTATGTTAAATATTAGCGCCTCAGGACCCGTTCAAGCGAAAACAGGCTATCTTAAAATAAATCTTTCTAATCAATATGAATATGAAATTCATCTGAAAGAATGTCGTCTATTAATTGTGAAGCAATCTAGTAATTTCAATAATATGGAAATTTATTTAAATGGACAACTATTAACGAATATTGAATCTGTAATTTTCCATATGGGAGATAGAATATCAATAAAAGAAATCAATTCAAAAACAAATAAAGTACATGCAGTATTTATGGTTCGATATCCAGTATATGATGTTATTGTTCCATAATCATCATTATGATGAGGAAATATAAGAAAAAAATACCGAATGATGTGGATTTGAAAAGATTAGTTGTCAATGAATTACACAAAACAGCTAGAAAACAATTTGAAAGAAGACATGTCATTGTAAAAGGTTTAAATGATTTATATCAAGCTGATTTGGTGGAAATGATCCCATATGCACGATTAAATAAGGGCTATAAGTATATTTTAACTGTAATCGATGTATTTAGTAAGTTTGCTTGGGCTGTGCCTGTAAAAAATAAATCTGGCAAAGAAGTTGCCAATGCAATGAGGAATATCCTATTAAGTAAAACACAGCGACAACAGCAGCATATACCGAAAAATCTACAAACCGATAATGGTAAAGAGTTTTACAATAAGGAATTTATGGATTTGATGAAAAAATTCGGAATAAATCTCTATTCCACTTTTAGTGCAATGAAAGCTAGCGTAATTGAACGTTTTAATCGCACCCTCAAAAGTAATATGTGGAAAGAGTTTAGTTATCAGGGCAACTATAAATGGCTCTCCATATTACCGGAAATTGTAAAAAATTACAATGAAAAATCCATACATAGTACAATTAAAATGCGTCCTATAGATGCAATTTCTAAGAAAAAAAATGAAAAGCATCTCTTAAATACGGTGTATAATAGAATAAAGATTTCAACACCAATGTCATCAAATAAATTCAAAGTTGGTGATAAGGTGCGTGTTAGTAAATATAGGGAATTATTTGCAAAAGGATATACACCCAATTGGTCAAATGAGGTATTCACAATTAAAACGGTTCAATTGACAAATCCAACAACATACTTACTGCAAGATGAAGAACAACGGGACATCAAGGGAGCATTTTACACTGAAGAAATTCAGAAAACTGCACACCCGCACATTCAATTGATCGAGAAAATTGTTCGACGAAAAGGAGACAAACTGCTCGTTAAGTGGTTGGGATTCGATAACACACACAATAGTTGGATAAGTAAAAAAGACATTGTTAATTAAGTGCATGCACATAATGATTTTATTTTTTCCGTTCAGACATTGATTTGCATAAAAAATTGATTTCTATAAAAGTCAAAAGTTCGTGTAATTTACATACAAAATAGACAATGCACAAAATTATGTGCAATTGATTATAGATAGTTTATATTCAAAAAAACAATTCAATAAAAAAATGTCAAGAAAAATATGTGACCTTTTTACACCACCACCGTCACCACCACCGTCACCACCGCCAAAACCTAGCTTTCCCCACAAAATTAAGGTGTATAAATAGTGCACAATCTTGTGGACAAAAGTCAGTTATTGAAAAAGACTTCAAAACAATATGAATTCTAATAATAATAATACTAAAAACTACGGTATGCCAATGCGCATACAGCGAGTGGTAAGAGTGCGTAATTCTAATGCCGCCACCACCTCCAACGCCGCCACCACCTCCAACGCTGCCGCCGCCGCCGCCACCACCACCATTTCCAACGCCGCCACCACCTCCTCCCCCAGGGTTGTACGTCGTCGACAGATCCACCGCCCCATGGACACCACCACCACCACCAATCCGGGAACCGCTAGTACCAGCTACCGCAGTCTTCACAACGAATCAACAACAATACACCATGAGCGTGCTGTTGTGGAGGTTGCGATGGATGAAACAGAACACCGGTTGTTCTTTCATCTGGGAGAAGTACTGAGGATGACCTCACCCTATCCGGGGTCCTCTTCGTTACCCTCTTTCATGTTAAATATCAATGCCCACACGATATGTGGGCAAGTAATCCAGCCATTTAATCCAATGGGGATATTTAGCGTTCAGGAAATGCTTACGCATTTCTTTCGGATGCTAGCGGCTACAGCGCCAACACAAGCGGAGACACAAAACACAGATGAAGAGGATGAGGATATCAAAAATGATCCCAATGAATGATGGCGTCGATTAACACAATGGACGGAAGTGGAGGGGGGCGGTGTTGGTGGTGGTAGTGGTGAGGGTTCTATAAAAATGGGGGAAACAACGCTATGAAGCACACACACACACATACATAAAGTAGTAAGTAATTTGTTCATTGTCTTTATTTTTTTTCATAAAATTTAAAACGGTTTTTTTTTGGTTTCAGCGGGAAAATGTCATCGGTGGTGCATGAGGCACAGCAGAAGCAGCAGCAGCAGCAGCAAGTAGCTACGGCGGTGGCTGATGAGACAACACAAGCAGCAGCAGCAGCAGCAGAAAATATAGGTAATAAAGAAAATTAAAATTGGTTACGATCCTTCGTTTTTCTCAATAATCGAGTCCAGATTGAACCAAATTTGTGTTTGTATTGGTTCGATTTCTGGGCACGATTATTGAGAAAAACGGGGAATTTGTAAACAATGTTAATTTTCTTTATTAGGAAACCACCACCACAACGAGAACGACAACGGCTGCTGCGACGGTGGACGACGACGACGAGATGTTTTGCATAATGGAGAAGGTAATAAAGGAAATTAAAAATATCATCAACTTTTCCACACTTTTTGTATAAATAGTGCACAGTCGTTTGGGGGAAAAAAACAACCCATGACTGTGTCCTATTTATACAAAAAGTATGGAAAAGTGTGATATTTATAATTTTCTTTATTAAGGACAAGGCAGCGGCATCGACGACGACGACGACAAGAGCAGTGGGCGGCGGGAATGGTGGTTGCAAAAACAATCAGGTAATAAAGGAAAAGAGTGTTCAACCTTTCACGATTTATTGTTTTAATAATTTCCTTATACTACTGTCGAGAATGCACCTTCTATTTTTTGTAGTAGTTGTAGTAGCAGTTGATTCTGTCTCTCACTCAAAAAAAGTAGATTGGTGAATTCTCGAAATGGTGTAAGGGAATTATTAAAACAATACATTTTGAATGGTTGCACTCTCTTCTTTTATTAGGAAAACAAAAAAAAAGCAGAAGCAGTGCTGGCAGCCAAGTCATCCATGGAGATGAGCCACAACAACAACAACAGCATCGCCGTGGCATCAAGCGAAGGCGGCAAGAACAAGACGACGATGGAGGCGGTGGCGGCAATGAACACGACAACAATGTTGTTGTTGTTGATGATGAACCATATGGTCAGGACATTATGGAGGATAATTATGGGGAAATCGACCAGGAAACGGGGGAGTTGAAATCCTGGAATCTCCACATGGAATTTTGTCTAACTTGCCACCAATGGGTGGACAGAAAGAAACAGCCCCTTCATGATGTTTACTGTGCTTGCTGTAAGGTATGTTATAATTTTTTTTGTTTGCATTTTTTTATATAATTTTATTAATTGTTTTTTTGTTTTTTGTTACAGAGACTATCGGACTTTATAGAGGAACTAGAAAAGGAAGAAGAAGTCCAGCCGGAAGAAGGGAAAAAAGCAGTCCACCAGCCGCCGCCGCCGCCTCCGCCGCCGAAGGAGGGAGAAGAAGACTGAAATGGAATGGAAATGGATTTTTTTCATTGTATTATATATATATATATTGTTATTGTTTTTTTTTCCATTTTTCATTCTATTGAATATAAAAAAATAAATACAGTTTTTTCTTTAACAAAAATGTTAATATGTTTTTCATTATATAAAAAAAATACCCCAAAAAAACCCGCCATTTCCCCCTAAATCCCATCTAACTAGTGATTTTTTGTTTTTTTTTCAGAGTTTTCTTAGTGTTTTTTCTATTTGTTGTTGTTGTTGATGTTGTATATCTATTTTAATAAGAAATAAAAAGCCAATTTTTTTACTACTAAAAGTATATGTTTTTTAATTAAATAAAAAAAAACCCGCCATTTCCCCAAAATCCCATCTAACTAGTGATTTTTAATCTTTCAGTTTGTGTGTGTGTATATGTTTTTTTGAAGAGATGATGATACAAAATATAAATCAATTTTAAAATTATAATTTTTTTTTATTACGTAAACCCCTTAACCGTCATTTTCCCCCACCACCACCCCCCCAGCTAACATTGTGTTATTTTCTTTCAGAGATTTATTCTATTGTTTCTTTTTTCTATTTGCTGTTTTGTTTTCTTAAATGACAAATAAAAATCGATTTTTTCTTGTTAAAACTAGTTGTTTTCATGACGTAAACCCCTTAACCGTCATTTTCCCCCACCCCCAGCTAACATAGTGTTTTTTCCGTTACTTTTTTTTAATATGTATATGTATATTTGGAGAAAAAAGAATATAATAAAAACACAGTTAAAAATTATATACAAGTTTTTTTTTTATTCACCCCCCCACACACATCCAAATACATAATATAATAGTATATATTATTATTAATAATTCTAATAAAAATAAATAACCAGAGAGCCAGTTTTTGTTTGCATTTTTTTTTTAAACTCCATTATGGGTTTAATTAGCTCCATTGTGGCAACGTAATCTTCTGGATTTCCGGATGGCCATAAACCCGAATCAGGTCCACACCTCCATCCCACATCTTCGTTTTTCTCCATTTTTCGCAAATTTTTCAAAAGCCATTTTACTACATCCATATGTGAGTCTCTTGTTAATATCGCCAATTTGAAGTGTAAATTTTTCTCTTCCAAAGTTTTCAACATATTCCCAACAAAGATGGGATTTGCATTAAAAATTCCAGTACACATAATTTTGTTAATATAATAATTACAATTCTTGTAATTGGATAATATATGTAAATACAAATATGATGAGGATGTTGCATCAAAATTGGGTTTATTAATATCCAGTTTTGTTAATTGCATTATTAAATAACATTTGTAGTCATCTGTGAAATCCTTATATGGTACAGTACTGATGATTTCACTTAAATTTTCATATGTAAAATCAATTACATTTAAATTTAACAATTTATTAGCAATTAATACAATAAATTTATCATGTTCCAATTGGGATGAGAGTAACACATTTAACATTTCAACATTGCACAATCGTAATATATCATATGTTAAAATGTGTGTGCTTGGAATTGCGATACGTTTTAAAATCATATTCATTTCACTCACATTTGAACTTTTTATTCTTTCCACCAAGTGATTCTGATATACCACAGAATTACTGTCATGTAAATCATTTACAAGTTTTATTTCACTTTTTGATAACATTTTTTGTTTTGTTTAAGTACTATTTGTCTAGTGTGTGTGTGTGTGTGTCTTTGTATAATGGTACCTACTGATGGGGTGGTTCGGCTCCTGTTGCTTCCGCTGCTCTTGCTACTGTTTCTTCCACAAAACCCCACGGCAAACTGTCTAATGAATCATGCAGTGACATTCTTTTATCATCACCAACATTCAAAACAATTTTTCGCTGTTTTATAGAATACATTACATGTTTCTTACTTTGCAATAGAATTTGTTGTCTTACCATTTCCCGTTGATTCAATAAACAATTCTTATAATCATCAAATGTGATTGTTTTCAATGTACTACCAACTACTCCCTTGGACCTTTTTATTTCTACACCACCGTCACCACCCCACATTTTAAATGAATACATTTTCGATCGTAGACCAATAAATTCCAACATAATGCGACCGGCATTTTCATCTTTAAACATACCAAGTTCCTTCCTATTCACACGCGGTATATTAAAAATATTCGCTTCATCATAGTCGCTTGTATCGAAATATTCCCTACAATCACGTCTTATATATTCATAGAAATCAATATTTTTAAATAGATATATAAAACTGTCTGTGTCCGTGTAACATAAATCCACGCTATTTTCATCAAATTGTCTTATTATATAGTCATAATGAAAATTATACATGTGTAATTTACTTAAATCTAAAATTGTAAAACCAATATAAATGGGTTTGTTCATTTCCACCTCATTTCGTTGCATTTCTATAATCACCATATCATTATCATATATTTCCAAACTGTGAAAATTCGGTTTCGATATTAGGGCCCGTGCTCCAGATCTTCCCCCCCAACTCGTCACTAATTTAACATCTTTATATTTCCTTACATTTTCAATGGTCTTTCCAAATGCCGAATTCACCATTAACTTGAAGAAATTTTTTTCGAAATCATTTTTTGATTGTTTTCGCAAATTTATATTCAATTCCACATAACTTTTCATCCAGGCACACTGTTTAAATTTCAATATTCGGTGGATTTTTCGCAAAACCAATCCTCTCTTTAAATAATTCTTTAAATTTCTATAGTGAATAACATAGTTGTGTTTATCGTATAATGTTGTCATTAATTTACTGTGCTTACTGCCCGGTGGTGTTAAATGTTCGGGGGCCAATGGAAAATCTTTGTGTAAATTGTGTAGATGAGATGGATAATGAAGGTCCACCTCCAAAATATAACCATATTCTGCATTGTCTTCAATTGATAATACATCGAAAGAATTACCATCGCTACCGCCGTCGCTACCGTCGCTGCCATTGTATTCATCCTCTTTTAACCATTCAAAATCTTGGTATGGTAGAAACTCACACATTGTCGTTGAATATAATGCATTTTTATCTATATAAATTAGATAAGTGTCCAATTGGGTGGGGTCATAGTCATCCATCATATATTTATTGTTGGCTTTTGCACACGATTTTATCACAGCAGAATAGCCGCCACGTATTCCCAATTCAATAAACAAAATCATATCAATATCTTGCATTAAATGCAATTTTATGCGTGTATTTTTTAGCATTGCATCAAAACTTAGACCGGGCGATGTGAAATAGTGCAATGGATCCAATTGATAGGTCCTATAACATGTTTTACGGAAATTTTCAAATACATCACTCAATAAAATCACATCTGTTTTAAGGTATATGTCCGAGTATTCACCTAGTGTGTGCACATTAAATGTTTGCCATACATTCTCAGCATGTCTATAATCTTCCGCAGATATTGTCTCGTTTTTCAGTTCATTGAAGAAAGCCTCTCTTGTCGGCAGATGAGTTTCATTTAATTTTTCCCAACTATCAATGTATGCATAGGGAAAAACACCTTTTCGCAATAACAATTTAAATTCATTGTCATTCGGATAAAACGATCTCATTATGGTCTTTTCTTCAGCACGCAAGTACGAGGATAATTTGTCCAAACTGGATGCCATAAATCTGAAGGAATCAATGAATCTCAAACTGATGTTTGTATTTTCAATTTTCTTTGTGAACGATATATATTTCTCCTTGTTTATGGGTAGAAGAGAAATGGGTCCTTTGATGCCTGTTGCCAGTTCTTCAATTATAAAATGAGAATCGTAGCCGCTTAAATTGTGAAAAACAATTGGAATTACTTTGGATTGTTGAGATTGTAAATTACATTGAGGGTGTGCGGCTCCTCTATATGTTCCAGTCACATGACAATGGTCTTTTACACGTACATCATCATCATCATCTTCGTCTAATGTGACATTAAATGGTTCTTCACAAATATGACATGTTGTGGCAGTATAGTGTGCTATTTCCTGTTCTAAAGTCAATTCAGCCATTGGAACTATACGATTGAGTATTTCGTTGACTGTTATTGCAATTTTATGCAAATCCATTATAAATAACTTTATACAGTTCTTATCTCTAATTAATTTAAATTGAGAGAGTGAATCATCATAATTGCATTTTAAGTAATAGGCAATACTGTGTGGTATGTGTTTTTGATATCTTTCAATGGAACCACCACCACCACGTTTTTTGTTTTCTTTTTCATCACCATATATAATAATGGGCTCCAAAATACATTCTAAATCGGCATATAATACAAAACAAACTGGTATCTTGTGGGAGAAATTCTTAAATTGTAGAATATGATTCGACGACGACGATGAGGGCACTTTTATGTGACACACTTTTTTATTTTTACAATAATTTAAATGTTTAATTAAAACACACTTTGAAGAAAAATAATTTAAACACCGTTCACAAACATATTTTTGATTTTTATTCGATGATAACTGATTAAATAATAAGCGATTTAAATTTTTAATTAACACATAATGAGAACATCCACCTTCCACATTTTCCAACATTAATAAATTTATACATTTATTATTATTATTCCCATCATCATCTTCATCTTCATAATTGCTTTTTTTTATTGTCAATGGATATATTTGTTTGTTGCTCACATAAAATATATTAATGCTTAAATTGTTAAGTTTCTCAAATTTTTTCAAATCACGCACATTGAATGGAAACTTTATACCATCATATTTTAACACTTCACTAAAGTGTGGATATTTTGTCATTCTTTGTGCATCTTTATCTGTGGGGTGTAAAGCAGCCACAATACACCACAAAAAACAATATTGATCATTGTTTTTTATATTAATCACTGCCTTTTTATTGGCTATAAATTTCGGTACTTCCGTATATGTAGAAGAAGAAGAAGAAGTACCCGCTGCATTTAATGGATTGCATCGGTTAAAAATCACTTTTAATGATATTATTTCCGACAAACTCCATCCTGAATCACGTTCTTGAAATTCACTAAGTCTATTCAAAATTTTATCTTTCACCAACGTGTCATACCATTCCTTTAAATTTGTAGTTGCATCAATTACTTCATTCCTCGTGGTGAATGACTTTAAATCTGTCTCTAGAATCTCGCCACTCTTTTTCGCAAATTCACCAGTAAATGTACAATTGACTTTTATGCAATTATGATTTTCCTGCAATTTCTTCTTCACTTGCAACAGAAAACATTTCTGTGCTTTATCTAGAAACATAACAGGATCTTTTACCGTTAAATTTGTAATTATGCCACTACTGATACTATTCCTAAAACAATTCTCTAAATTTTCCCATTCTACACAATTTTGATATTTCTTTTGCCGCTGTTGTTGCTGTGTCCGACCACGATTACGGTTTGTCTTTGATGTGATGGTATTAGCAGTCGTCAAACCTGCGCCACCAATAATATTTAATTTTTCCTTTTGAATTAAATGTAGTCTTTTTCTACATGTTTTCAATAAACTTAAATTGTTTGTTAGTTTTAGAATGTTATCATTGAGGAACAATATGTTGCTTACATTATCTTGATCATCTTTTTTCTTTAAGCCAATCACTTTCCGTAATGTTTGAATACACTTATTCGTTTGTTTTAAAATAGCAATCACTTCATCTTTTTTTCTTAGCAATGGAAATGTTTTACGGAGTTTTTTCAAAAAATTACCACTAATAGATGTAACAGTTTCTGGATGATGATGATGATGATGATGATGATGATGAGTGTTGGTCTTCTCATCAGTTGACATATTGCCAATTAGAAACTAACTAAGTCATGAATCCTATTGTATTATCCATTTATACATATACACCCTTTTTTTTCGCGCCAAGAGAAACACACACACACAATTAAAAAAATACTCTTCTTATAATTGTGATGAATCATTGAAGAAATTACAGAACAACAAACAACAACAACACTCCCCCACCCCACCCCACTAAGAAATTGGTTTGTGCGTGTGCGTGTGTGGTGGGATATGGTTGGATGGGGGATGATGACGTATTTTTCCTTGTTTAAAAGCCGCTGCACATTCATTTCCAATCTCAGTATCAATATTTTATTTTTTTTTATATTAAGATAAAGTATATTTTTTGTAAAGTGAATTTATCAGAAAGAAGAAGAAAAAGAAGACGAAAAATGAATACTGAATTTAATACTGTATCAAGACCCTTCATCAAAATTTCCGAATTAGAGGAGGATGTGACATATAAAATACGCTCTCTAAGAGTCATTCAGACAAAATATGGTCAAGCAGTTCTTATGATAATTGAAGGCCTCGAAAATGATGTCATATTGCCAAAAAGATACAACCGGTTACTGGAAAACGTTCCCGAATATAATGTGAGACTAAAGAATGGAGAAAATCTTTCCTTCATTGTACGAAAGCCCAATCAAACCAACAAATGGTGGCAAGTGGAATTTTTATAAACTAAGAAGAAGAAGAAGAACTATTTTTGTAGAAAAAACGTAAGAAAATTCCTTTCCGTTTTTTTACACATTTTTTGTTTTTTTATTAATAATGTTTTCTTTTCTATTTCAGGGATCATATATATGGACACTTAATTTCCATTTTTTTTCTGAACTTTTTTTTTATATATACATGAAATAGAAAAATAATAAAGATAAAATAAAATGCATTTATTGTTTTATTTCTCTTAAATAAAACTACCTCTATTTTACCCTACATTAATTATTAACCCATATTCAAAAACAATAAAACGATATATGTAAATTACAAAATGTGCATGTGTCAGGAAGTTTGTGCAAAAAACAAGTGAATACAGGTCACTTAATCTTTTAAAAAAATTTGCATACAATATAAGCGCCAATTTTGTTTTTTTGTTAACCGGATGCACTTCCTCACTTTTTTCCCAATCACACAGGTGTGTGAGAGAAAGAGAGAGCGCCCGGTACCGCCACCGCTCGGTGATGGTGGTAGTTCAACCCCCAATCCAATACTCCACCCACCCCACCATACACAGTACTCTCTTCCGCCTCATTAGCAGTACCCACCAACACAAAAATGCTAATTAACACCTATCAACACACTTCTATGCTCTGTCCACTCCCCCTAACCCATCCCAACAACTCCCACATTTCAACCCCACCGCCGCCGGGAACCAACACCTTGCGCCATCTATCGGACGTTTGATGTACTACTGCGCCAGAACCCTCAAATCCCCACTACTTTAGGAGATCGAGTAAAATGGAGAATAATAAATATTTAAAAATGTGATATATAAACATTTTATTCGTTTGTACCTTTATCAACTTTTGAGAGTAGACTTATAAGACTTATTTTATGTAAAATGAGGTGCTGAATTTACTGGTGAAATCCGCAATGTCCTATCTTTAACCGTTTAGGACATCGAGTAAAATGGAGAATAATAGATATTTAAAAAGGTGATATATAAACATTTTATTCGTTTGTACCATTATCAACTCTTTAGAGTAGACTTATAGGACTAAATTTATGTAAAATGAGGTGCTGAATCCACAGGTGAAAACCGCAATGTCCTATCTTTAACCGTTTATGAGAAAGAGTAAAATGGAGAATAATATATATTTAAAAATGTGATATATAACCATTTTATTCGTTTGTACCTTTATCAACTCTTTAGAGTAGACTTATAGGACTTAGTTTAAGTAAAATGTGGCGCAGAATCCACTGGTGAAAACCGCAATGTCCTACCTTTAACCGCTTAGGAGATCGAGTAAAATGGAGAATAATAGATATTTAAAAATGTGATATATAACCATTTTATTCATTTGTACCTTTATCAACTCTTTAGAGTAGACTTATAGGACTTAGTTTAAGTAAAATGAGGCGCAGAATTTACTGGTGAAAACCGCAATGTCCTACCTTTAACCGTTTAGGAGATCGAGTAAAATGGAGAATAATAGATATTTAAAAATGTGATATATAAACATTTTATTCGTTTGTACCTTTATCAACTTTTGAGAGTAGACTTATAGGACTTATTTTATGTAAAATGAGGTGCTGGATCCACTGGTGAAAACCGCAATGTCCTATCTTTAACCGTTTAGGAGATCGAGTAAAATTGAGAATAATAGATATTTAAATTGTGATAAATAAAAATTTTAGTCTTTTGTACCTTTATCAACTCTTTAGAGTAGACTTATAGGACTTATTTTATGTAAAATGAATTGCTGAATCCACTGGTGAAAACCGCAATGTCCTATCTTTAACCGTTTAGGAGTTCGAGTGAAATGGAGAATAATAGATATTTAAAAATGTGATATATAAACATTTTATTCGTTTGTACCTTTATTAACTTTTGAGAGTAGACTTATAGGACTTATTTTATGTAAATTAAGGTGCCGAATCCACTGGTGAAAACCGCAATGTCCTATCTTTAACCGTTTAAGAGAAAGAGTAAAATGGAGAATAATATATATTTAAAAATGTGATATATAACCATTTTATTCGTTTGTACCTTTATCAACTCTTTAGAGTAGACTTATAGGACTAAATTTATGTAAAATGAGGTGCTGAATCCACTGGTGAGAACCGCAATGTCCTATCTTTAACCGTTTAGGACATCGAGTAAAATGGAGAATATTAGATATTTAAAAATGTGATATATAAACCTTTTATTCGTTTGTACCTTTATCAACTTTTGAGAGTAGACTTATAAGACTTATTTTATGAAAAATGAGGTGCTGAATCCACTGATGAAAACGGCAATGTCCTATCTTTAACCGTTTAGGAGATCGAGTAAAATGGAGAATATTAGATATTTAAAAATGTGATATATTAATATTTTTTTCGTTTGTACCTTTATCAACTCATTAGAGTAGACATAAGACTTATTTTATGTAAAATGAGGTGCTGAATCCACTAGTGAAAACCGCAATGTCCTATCTTTAACTGTTTAGGAGATCGAGTAAAATGGAAAATAATAGATTATTAAAAATGTGATGTATAAACATTTTATTCGTTTGTACCTTTATCAACTCTTTAGAGTAGACTTATAGGACTTAGTTTAAGTAAAATCAGGCGCAGAATCCACTGGTGAAAACCGCAATGTCCTACCTTTAACCGTTTATGAGATCGAGTAAAATGGAGAATAATAGATATTTAAAAATGTGATATATAAACATTGTTTTCGTTTGTACCTTTATCAACTCTTTAGAGTAGACTTATAAGACTTATTTTATGTAAAATGAGGTGCTGAATCCACTGGTGAAAACCGCAATGTCCTATATTTAACCGTTTAGGAGATCGAGTAAAATGGAGAATAATAGATATTTAAAAATGTGATATATTAACATTTTTTTCGTTTGTACCTTTATCAACTCTTTAGAGTAGACTTATAAGACTTATTTTATGTAAAATGAGGTGCTGAATCCACTGGTGAAAACCGTAATGTCCTATCTTTAATCGTTTATGAGATCGAGTAAAATGGAGAATATTTGATATTTAAAAATGTGATATATAAACCTTTTATTCGTTTGTACCTTTATCAACTTTTGAGAGTAGACTTATAAGACTTATTTTATGTTAAATGAGGTGCTGAATCCACTGGTGAAAACCGCAATGTCCTATCATTAACCGTTTAGGACATCGAGTAAAATGGAGGATATTAGATATTTAAAAATGTGATATATAAACCTTTTATTCGTTTGTACCTTTATCAACTTTTGAGAGTAGACTTATAAGACTTATTTTATGTAAAATGAGGTGCTGAATCCACTGGTGAAAACCGCAATGTCCTATCTTTAACCAATTAGGAGTTCGAGTGAAATGGAGAATAATAGATATTTAAAAATGTGATAAATAACCATTTTATTCGTTTGTACCTTTATCAACTCAATAGAGTAGACTTATAAGACTTATTTTATCTAAAATGAGGTGCTGAATCCACTGGTGAAAACCGCAATGTCCTATCTTTAACCGTTTAAGAGAAAGAGTAAAATGGAAAATAATAGATATTTAAAAATGTGATATATATCCATTTTATTCGTTTGTACCTTTATCAACTCTTTAGAGTAGACATAAGACTTATTTTATGTAAAATGAGGTGCTGAATCTACTGGTGAAAACCGCAATGTCTTATCTTTAACCGTTTAGGAGATCGAGTAAAATGGAGAAAAATAGATATTTAAAAATGTGATATATTAACATTTTTTTCGTTTGTACCTTTATCAACTCTTTAGAGTAGACTTATAAGACTTATTTTATGTAAAATAAGGTGCTGAATAAACTGGTGAAAACCGCAATGTCCTATCTTTAACCGTTTAGGAGATAGAGTAAAATAGAGAATAATAGATATTTAAAAATGTGATATATTAACATTTTTTTCGTTTGTACCTTTATCAACTCTTTAGAGTAGACTAATAAGACTTATTTTATGTAAAATGAGGTGCTGAATCCACTGGTGAAAACCGCAATGTCCTATCTATAACCGTTTAGGAGATCGAGTAAAAAGGGAGAATATTAGATATTTAAAAATGTGATATATTAACATTTTTTTCGTTTGTACCTTTATCAACTCATTAGAGTAGACATAAGACTTATTTTACGTAAAATGAGGTGCTGAATCCACTGGTGAAAACCGCAATGTCTTATCTTTAACCGTTTAGGAGATCGAGTAAAATCGAGAATAATAGATATTTAAAAATGTGATATATTAACATTTTTTTCGTTTGTACCTTTATCAACTCATTAGAGTAGACATAAGACTTATTTTATATAAAATGAGGTGCTGAATCCACTGGTGAAAACCGCAATGTCCTATCTATAACCGTTTAGGAGATCGAGTAAAATGGAGAATAATAGATATTTAAAAATGTGATATATAAACCTTTTATTCGTTTGACCTTTATCAACTTTTAAGAGTAGACTTATAAGACTTATTTTATGTAAAATGAGGTGCTGAATCCACTGGTGAAAACCGCAATGTCCTATCTATAACCGTTTAGGAGATCGAGTAAAATGGAGAATAATAGATATTTAAAAATGTGATATATAAACCTTTTATTCGTTTGACCTTTATCAACTTTTAAGAGTAGACTTATAAGACTTATTTTATGTAAAATGAGCTGCTGAATCCAGTGGTGAAAACCGCAATGTCCTATCTTTAACCGTTTAGGACATCGAGTAAAATGGAGAATATTAGGTATTTAAAAATGTGATATATTAATATTTTTTTCGTTTGTACCTTTATCAACTCATTAGAGTAGACATAAGACTTATTTTATGAAAAATGAGGTGCTGAATCCACTGATGAAAACGGCAATGTCCTATCTTTAACCGTTTAGGAGATCGAGTAAAATGGAGAATATTAGATATTTAAAAATGTGATATATTAATATTTTTTTCGTTTGTACCTTTATCAACTCATTAGAGTAGACATAAGACTTATTTTATGTAAAATGAGGTGCTGAATCCACTAGTGAAAACCGCAATGTCCTATCTTTAACTGTTTAGGAGATCGAGTAAAATGGAAAATAATAGATTATTAAAAATGTGATGTATAAACATTTTATTCGTTTGTACCTTTATCAACTCTTTAGAGTAGACTTATAGGACTTAGTTTAAGTAAAATCAGGCGCAGAATCCACTGGTGAAAACCGCAATGTCCTACCTTTAACCGTTTATGAGATCGAGTAAAATGGAGAATAATAGATATTTAAAAATGTGATATATAAACATTGTTTTCGTTTGTACCTTTATCAACTCTTTAGAGTAGACTTATAAAACTTATTTTATGTAAAATGAGGTGCTGAATCCACTGGTGAAAACCGCAATGTCCTATATTTAACCGTTTAGGAGATCGAGTAAAATGGAGAATAATAGATATTTAAAAATGTGATATATTAACATTTTTTTCGTTTGTACCTTTATCAACTCTTTAGAGTAGACTTATAAGACTTATTTTATGTAAAATGAGGTGCTGAATCCACTGGTGAAAACCGCAATGTCCTATCTTTAATCGTTTATGAGATCGAGTAAAATGGAGAATATTTGATATTTAAAAATGTGATATATAAACCTTTTATTCGTTTGTACCTTTATCAACTTTTGAGAGTAGACTTATAAGACTTATTTTATGTAAAATGAGGTGCTGAATCCACTGGTGAAAACCGCAATGTCCTATCATTAACCGTTTAGGACATCGAGTAAAATGGAGGATATTAGTTATTTAAAAATGTGATATATAAACCTTTTATTCGTTTGTACCTTTATCAACTTTTGAGAGTAGACTTATAAGACTTATTTTATGTAAAATGAGGTGCTGAATCCACTGGTGAAAACCGCAATGTCCTATCATTAACCGTTTAGGACATCGAGTAAAATGGAGGATATTAGTTATTTAAAAATGTGATATATAAACCTTTTATTCGTTTGTACCTTCATCAACTTTTGAGAGTAGACTTATAAGACTTATTTTATGTAAAATGAGGTGCTGAATCCACTGGTGAAAACCGCAATGTCCTATCTTTAACCAATTAGGAGTTCGAGTGAAATGGAGAATAATAGATATTTAAAAATGTGATAAATAACCATTTTATTCGTTTGTACCTTTATCAACTCAATAGAGTAGACTTATAAGACTTATTTTATCTAAAATGAGGTGCTGAATCCACTGGTGAAAACCGCAATGTCCTATCTTTAACCGTTTAAGAGAAAGAGTAAAATGGAAAATAATAGATATTTAAAAATGTGATATATATCCATTTTATTCGTTTGTACCTTTATCAACTCTTTAGAGTAGACATAAGACTTATTTTATGTAAAATGAGGTGCTGAATAAACTGGTGAAAACCGCAATGTCCTATCTTTAACCGTTTAGGAGATAGAGTAAAATGGAGAATAATAGTTATTTAAAAATGTGATATATTAACATTTTTTTCGTTTGTCCCTTTTTCAACTATTTAGAGTAGACTTATAAGACTTATTTTATGTAAAATGAGGTGCTGAATCTACTGGTGAAAACCGCAATGTCTTATCTTTAACCGTTTAGGAGATCGAGTAAAATGGAGAAAAATAGATATTTAAAAATGTGATATATTAACATTTTTTTCGTTTGTACCTTTATCAACTCTTTAGAGTAGACTTATAAGACTTATTTTATGTAAAATAAGGTGCTGAATAAACTGGTGAAAATCGCAATGTCCTATCTTTAACCGTTTAGGAGATAGAGTAAAATAGAGAATAATAGATATTTAAAAATGTGATATATTAACATTTTTTTCGTTTGTACCTTTATCAACTCTTTAGAGTAGACTAATAAGACTTAATTTATGTAAAATGAGGTGCTGAATCCACTGGTGAAAACCGCAATGTCCTATCTATAACCGTTTAGGAGATCGAGTAAAAAGGGAGAATATTAGATATTTAAAAATGTGATATATTAACATTTTTTTCGTTTGTACCTTTATCAACTCATTAGAGTAGACATAAGACTTATTTTACGTAAAATGAGGTGCTGAATCCACTGGTGAAAACCGCAATGTCTTATCTTTAACCGTTTAGGAGATCGAGTAAAATCGAGAATAATAGATATTTAAAAATGTGATATATTAACATTTTTTTCGTTTGTACCTTTATCAACTCATTAGAGTAGACATAAGACTTATTTTATATAAAATGAGGTGCTGAATCCACTGGTGAAAACCGCAATGTCCTATCTATAACCGTTTAGGAGATCGAGTAAAATGGAGAATAATAGATATTTAAAAATGTGATATATAAACCTTTTATTCGTTTGACCTTTATCAACTTTTAAGAGTAGACTTATAAGACTTATTTTATGTAAAATGAGGTGCTGAATCCACTGGTGAAAACCGCAATGTCCTATCTATAACCGTTTAGGAGATCGAGTAAAATGGAGAATAATAGATATTTAAAAATGTGATATATAAACCTTTTATTCGTTTGACCTTTATCAACTTTTAAGAGTAGACTTATAAGACTTATTTTATGTAAAATGAGCTGCTGAATCCAGTGGTGAAAACCGCAATGTCCTATCTTTAACCGTTTAGGACATCGAGTAAAATGGAGAATATTAGGTATTTAAAAATGTGATATATAAACCTTTTATTCGTTTGACCTTTATCAACTTTTGAGAGTAGACTTATAAGACTTATTTTATGTAAAATGAGGTGCTGAATTCACTGTTGAAAACCGCAATGTCCAATCTTTAACTGTTTAGGAGATCGAGTAAAATGAAAAATAATAGATATTTAAAAATGTGATGTATAAACATTTTATTCGTTTGTATCTTTATCAACTCTTTAGAGTAGACTTATAGGACTTAGTTTAAGTAAAATGTGGCGCAGAATCCACTGGTGAAAACCGCAATGTCCTACCTTCAACCGTTTAGGAGATCGAGTAAAATGGAGAATAATAGATATTTAAAAATGTGATATATAAACCATTTATTCGTTTGACCTTTATCAACTTTTGAGAGTAGACTTATAAGACTTATTTTATGTAAAATGAGGTGCTGAATCCACTGGTGAAAACCGCAATGTCCTATCTATAACCGTTTAGGAGATCGAGTAAAATGGAGAATATTAGATATTTAAAAATGTGATATATAAACCTTTTATTCGTTTGTACCTTTATCAACTTTTGAGAGTAGACTTATAAGACTTATTTTATGTAAAATGAGGTGCTGAATCCACGGGTGAAAACCGCAATGTCCTATCTTTAACCGCTTAGGAGATCGTGTAAAATGGAAAATAATAGATATTTAAAAATGTTATATATAAACTTTTTATTCGTTAGAACCTTTATCAACTCTTGAAAGTAGACTTATAGAACTTATTATATGTAAAACCAGGTGCTTAATCCACTGGTGAAAACCGCAATGTCCTATCTTTGACCGTTTAGGTGATCGAGTAAAATGGAGAATAATAGGTATATAAAAATGTGATATATAAACATTTTTTTCGTTTGTACCATTATCAACTCTTTAGAGTAGACTTATAGGACTAAATTTATGTAAAATGAGGTGCTGAATCCACTGGTGAAAACCGCAATGTCCTATCTTTGACCGTTTAGGTGATCGAGTAAAATGGAGAATAATAGTTATTTAAAAATGTGATATATTAACATTTTTTTCGTTTGTCCCTTTTTCAACTATTTAGAGTAGACTTATAAGACTTATTTTATGTAAAATAAGGTGCTGAATCTACTGGTGAAAACCGCAATGTCTTATCTTTAACCGTTTAGGAGATCGAGTAAAATGGAGAAAAATAGATATTTAAAAATGTGATATATTAACATTTTTTTCGTTTGTACCTTTATCAACTCTTTAGAGTAGACTTATAAGACTTATTTTATGTAAAATAAGGTGCTGAATAAACTGGTGAAAATCGCAATGTCCTATCTTTAACCGTTTAGGAGATAGAGTAAAATAGAGAATAATAGATATTTAAAAATGTGATATATTAACATTTTTTTCGTTTGTACCTTTATCAACTCTTTAGAGTAGACTAATAAGACTTAATTTATGTAAAATGAGGTGCTGAATCCACTGGTGAAAACCGCAATGTCCTATCTATAACCGTTTAGGAGATCGAGTAAAAAGGGAGAATATTAGATATTTAAAAATGTGATATATTAACATTTTTTTCGTTTGTACCTTTATCAACTCATTAGAGTAGACATAAGACTTATTTTACGTAAAATGAGGTGCTGAATCCACTGGTGAAAACCGCAATGTCTTATCTTTAACCGTTTAGGAGATCGAGTAAAATCGAGAATAATAGATATTTAAAAATGTGATATATTAACATTTTTTTCGTTTGTACCTTTATCAACTCATTAGAGTAGACATAAGACTTATTTTATATAAAATGAGGTGCTGAATCCACTGGTGAAAACCGCAATGTCCTATCTATAACCGTTTAGGAGATCGAGTAAAATGGAGAATAATAGATATTTAAAAATGTGATATATAAACCTTTTATTCGTTTGACCTTTATCAACTTTTAAGAGTAGACTTATAAGACTTATTTTATGTAAAATGAGGTGCTGAATCCACTGGTGAAAACCGCAATGTCCTATCTATAACCGTTTAGGAGATCGAGTAAAATGGAGAATAATAGATATTTAAAAATGTGATATATAAACCTTTTATTCGTTTGACCTTTATCAACTTTTAAGAGTAGACTTATAAGACTTATTTTATGTAAAATGAGCTGCTGAATCCAGTGGTGAAAACCGCAATGTCCTATCTTTAACCGTTTAGGACATCGAGTAAAATGGAGAATATTAGGTATTTAAAAATGTGATATATAAACCTTTTATTCGTTTGACCTTTATCAACTTTTGAGAGTAGACTTATAAGACTTATTTTATGTAAAATGAGGTGCTGAATTCACTGTTGAAAACCGCAATGTCCAATCTTTAACTGTTTAGGAGATCGAGTAAAATGAAAAATAATAGATATTTAAAAATGTGATGTATAAACATTTTATTCGTTTGTATCTTTATCAACTCTTTAGAGTAGACTTATAGGACTTAGTTTAAGTAAAATGTGGCGCAGAATCCACTGGTGAAAACCGCAATGTCCTACCTTCAACCGTTTAGGAGATCGAGTAAAATGGAGAATAATAGATATTTAAAAATGTGATATATAAACCATTTATTCGTTTGACCTTTATCAACTTTTGAGAGTAGACTTATAAGACTTATTTTATGTAAAATGAGGTGCTGAATCCACTGGTGAAAACCGCAATGTCCTATCTATAACCGTTTAGGAGATCGAGTAAAATGGAGAATATTAGATATTTAAAAATGTGATATATAAACCTTTTATTCGTTTGTACCTTTATCAACTTTTGAGAGTAGACTTATAAGACTTATTTTATGTAAAATGAGGTGCTGAATCCACGGGTGAAAACCGCAATGTCCTATCTTTAACCGCTTAGGAGATCGTGTAAAATGGAAAATAATAGATATTTAAAAATGTTATATATAAACTTTTTATTCGTTAGAACCTTTATCAACTCTTGAAAGTAGACTTATAGAACTTATTATATGTAAAACCAGGTGCTTAATCCACTGGTGAAAACCGCAATGTCCTATCTTTGACCGTTTAGGTGATCGAGTAAAATGGAGAATAATAGGTATATAAAAATGTGATATATAAACATTTTTTTCGTTTGTACCATTATCAACTCTTTAGAGTAGACTTATAGGACTAAATTTATGTAAAATGAGGTGCTGAATCCACTGGTGAAAACCGCAATGTCCTATCTTTAACCGTTTATGAGAAAGAGTAAAATGGAGAATAATATATATTTAAAAATGTGATATATAACCATTTTATTCGTTTGTACCTTTATCAACTTTTTAGAGTAAACTTATAGGACTGAATTTATGTAAAATGAGGTGCTGAATTCACTGGTGAAAACCGCAATGTCCTATCTTTAACTGTTTAGGAGATCGAGTAAAATGAAAAATAATAGATATTTAAAAATGTGATGTATAAACATTTTATTCGTTTGTATCTTTATCAACTCTTTAGAGTAGACTTATAGGACTTAGTTTAAGTAAAATGTGGCGCAGAATCCACTGGTGAAAACCGCAATGTCCTACCTTTAACCGCTTAGGAGATCGAGTAAAATGGAGAATAATAGATATTTAAAAATGTGATATATAACCATTTTATTCATTTGTACCTTTATCAACTCTTTAGAGTAGACTTATAGGACTTAGTTTAAGTAAAATGAGGCGCAGAATTTACTGGTGAAAACCGCAATGTCCTACCTTTAACCGTTTAGGAGATCGAGTAAAATGGAGAATAATAGATATTTAAAAATGTGATATATAAACATTTTATTCGTTTGTACCTTTATCAACTTTTGAGAGTAGACTTATAGGACTTATTTTATGTAAAATGAGGTGCTGGATCCACTGGTGAAAACCGCAATGTATAATCTTTAACCGTTTAGGAGATCGAGTAAAATTGAGAATAATAGATATTTAAATTGTGATAAATAAAAATTTTAGTCTTTTGTACCTTTATCAACTCTTTAGAGTAGACTTATAGGACTTATTTTATGTAAAATGAATTGCTGAATCCACTGGTGAAAACCGCAATGTCCTATCTTTAACCGTTTAGGAGTTCGAGTGAAATGGAGAATAATAGATATTTAAAAATGTGATATATAAACATTTTATTCGTTTGTACCTTTATTAACTTTTGAGAGTAGACTTATAGGACTTATTTTATGTAAATTAAGGTGCCTAATCCACTGGTGAAAACCGCAATGTCCTATCTTTAACCGTTTAAGAGAAAGAGTAAAATGGAGAATAATATATATTTAAAAATGTGATATATAACCATTTTATTCGTTTGTACCTTTATTAACTCTTTAGAGTAGACTTATAGGACTAAATTTATGTAAAATGAGGTGCTGAATCCACTGGTGAGAACCGCAATGTCCTATCTTTAACCGTTTAGGACATCGAGTAAAATGGAGAATATTAGATATTTAAAAATGTGATATATATACCTTTTATTCGTTTGTACCTTTATCAACTTTTGAGAGTAGACTTATAAGACTTATTTTATGAAAAATGAGGTGCTGAATCCACTGATGAAAACCGCAATGTCCTATCTTTAACCGTTTAGGAGATCGAGTAAAATGGAGAATATTAGATATTTAAAAATGTGATATATTAATATTTTTTTCGTTTGTACCTTTATCAACTCATTAGAGTAGACATAAGACTTATTTTATGTAAAATGAGGTGCTGAATCCACTAGTGAAAACCGCAATGTCCTATCTTTAACTGTTTAGGAGATCGAGTAAAATGGAAAATAATAGATTATTAAAAATGTGATGTATAAACATTTTATTCGTTTGTACCTTTATCATTTTTTTTAGAGTAGACTTATAGGACTTAAATTAAGTAAAATCAGGCGCAGAATCCACTGGTGAAAACCGCAATGTCCTACCTTTAACCGTTTATGAGATCGAGTAAAATGGAGAATAATAGATATTTAAAAATGTGATATATAAACATTGTTTTCGTTTGTACCTTTATCAACTCTTTAGAGTAGACTTATAAAACTTATTTTATGTAAAATGAGGTGCTGAATCCACTGGTGAAAACCGCAATGTCCTATATTTAACCGTTTAGGAGATCGAGTAAAATGGAGAATAATAGATATTTAAAAATGTGATATATTAACATTTTTTTCGTTTGTACCTTTATCAACTCTTTAGAGTAGACTTATAAGACTTATTTTATGTAAAATGAGGTGCTGAATCCACTGGTGAAAACCGCAATGTCCTATCTTTAATCGTTTATGAGATCGAGTAAAATGGAGATTAATAGTTATTTAAAAATGTGATATATAAACATTGTTTTCGTTTGTACCTTTATCAACTCTTTAGAGTAGACTTATAAAACTTATTTTATGTAAAATGAGGTGCTGAATCCACTGATGAAAACCGCAATGTCCTATCTTTAACCGTTTAGGAGATCGAGTAAAATGGAGAATATTAGATATTTAAAAATGTGATATATTAATATTTTTTTCGTTTGTACCTTTATCAACTCATTAGAGTAGACATAAGACTTATTTTATGTAAAATGAGGTGCTGAATCCACTAGTGAAAACCGCAATGTCCTATCTTTAACTGTTTAGGAGATCGAGTAAAATGGAAAATAATAGATTATTAAAAATGTGATGTATAAACATTTTATTCGTTTGTACCTTTATCATTTTTTTTAGAGTAGACTTATAGGACTTAAATTAAGTAAAATCAGGCGCAGAATCCACTGGTGAAAACCGCAATGTCCTACCTTTAACCGTTTATGAGATCGAGTAAAATGGAGAATAATAGATATTTAAAAATGTGATATATAAACATTGTTTTCGTTTGTACCTTTATCAACTCTTTAGAGTAGACTTATAAAACTTATTTTATGTAAAATGAGGTGCTGAATCCACTGGTGAAAACCGCAATGTCCTATATTTAACCGTTTAGGAGATCGAGTAAAATGGAGAATAATAGATATTTAAAAATGTGATATATTAACATTTTTTTCGTTTGTACCTTTATCAACTCTTTAGAGTAGACTTATAAGACTTATTTTATGTAAAATGAGGTGCTGAATCCACTGGTGAAAACCGCAATGTCCTATCTTTAATCGTTTATGAGATCGAGTAAAATGGAGATTAATAGTTATTTAAAAATGTGATATATAAACATTGTTTTCGTTTGTACCTTTATCAACTCTTTAGAGTAGACTTATAAAACTTATTTTATGTAAAATGAGGTGCTGAATCCACTGGTGAAAACCGCAATGTCCTATATTTAACCGTTTAGGAGATCGAGTAAAATGGAGAATAATAGATATTTAAAAATGTGATATATTAACATTTTTTTCGTTTGTACCTTTATCAACTCTTTAGAGTAGACTTATAAGACTTATTTTATGTAAAATGAGGTGCTGAATCCACTATTGAAAAATGCAATGTCCTATCTTTAATCGTTTAGGACATCGAGTAAAATGGAGAATATTTGATATTTAAAAATGTGATATATAAACCTTTTATTCGTTTGTACCTTTATCAACTTTTGAGAGTAGACTTATAAGACTTATTTTATGTTAAATGAGGTGCTGAATCCACTGGTGAAAACCGCAATGTCCTATCATTAACCGTTTAGGACATCGAGTAAAATGGAGGATATTAGATATTTAAAAATGTGATATATAAACCTTTTATTCGTTTGTACCTTTATCAACTTTTGAGAGTAGACTTATAAGACTTATTTTATGTAAAATGAGGTGCTGAATCCACTGGTGAAAACCGCAATGTCCTATCTTTAACCAATTAGGAGTTCGAGTGAAATGGAGAATAATAGATATTTAAAAATGTGATATATAAACATTTTATTCGTTTGTACCTTTATTAACTTTTGAGAGTAGACTTATAGGACTTATTTTATGTAAAATAAGGTGCTGAATCCACTGGCGAAAACCGCAATATCCTATCTTTAACTGTTTAAGAGAAAGAGTAAAATGGAGAATAATATATATTTAAAAATGTGATAAATAACCATTTTATTCGTTTGTACCTTTATCAACTCAATAGAGTAGACTTATAAGACTTATTTTATCTAAAATGAGGTGCTGAATCCTCTGGTGAAAACCGCAATGTCCTATCTTTAACCGTTTAAGAGAAAGAGTAAAATGGAAAGTAATAGATATTTAAAAATGTGATATATATCCATTTTATTCGTTTGTACCTTTATCAACTCTTTAGAGTAGACATAAGACTTATTTTATGTAAAATGAGGTGCTGAATCCACTAGTGAAAACCGCAATGTCTTATCTTTAACCGTTTAGGAGATCGAGTAAAATGGAGAAAAATAGATATTTAAAAATGTGATATATTAACATTTTTTTCGTTTGTACCTTTATCAACTCTTTAGAGTAGACTTATAAGACTTATTTTATGTAAAATAAGGTGCTGAATAAACTGGTGAAAACCGCAATGTCCTATCTTTAACCGTTTAAGAGAAAGAGTAAAATGGAGAATAATAGATATTTAAAAATGTCATATATAAACATTTTATTCGTTTGTACCTTTATCAACTCTTCAGAGTAGACTTATAGGACTTATTTTATGTAAAATGAGGTGCTGAATCCACTGGTGTAAACCGCAATGTCCTATCTTTAACCGTTTAAGAGAAAGAGTAAAATGGAGAATAATATATATTTAAAAATGTGATATATAACCATTTTATTCGTTTGTACCTTTATCAACTCTTTAGAGTAGACTTATAAGACTTATTTTATGTAAAATGAGGTGCTGAATCCACTGGTGAAAACCGCAATGTCCTATCTATAACCGTTTAGGAGATCGAGTAAAATGGAGAATAATAGATTTTTAAAAATGTGATATATTAACATTTTTTTCGTTTGTACCTTTATCAACTCTTTAGAGTAGACTTATAAGACTTATTTTATGTAAAATGAGGTGCTGAATCCACTGGTGAAAACTGCAATGTCCCATCTATAACCGTTTAGGTGATCGAGTAAAAAGGGAGAATATTAGATATTTAAAAATGTGATATATTAACCTTTTATTCGTTTGTACCTTTATCAACTTTTGAGAGTAGACTTATAAGACTTATTTTTTGTAAAATGAGGTGCTGAATCTACTGGTGAAAACCGCAATGTCCTATCTTTCACCGTTTAGGAGATCGAGTAAAATATAGAATAATAGATATTTAAAAATGTGATATATTAACATTTTTTTCGTTTGTCCCTTTTCAACTCTTTAGATTAGAATTATAAGACTTATTTTATGTAAAATGAGGTGCTGAATCCACTAGTGAAAACCGCAATGTCCTATCTTTAACCGTTTAGGAGATCGAGTAAAATGGAGAATAGTAGATATTTAAAAATGTGATATATTAACATTTTTTTCGTTTGTACCTTTATCAACTCATTAGAGTAGACATAAGACTTATTTTACGTAAAATGAGGTGCTGAATCCACTGGTGAGAACCGCAATGTCTTATCTTTAACCGTTTAGGAGATCGAGTAAAATCGAGAATAATAGATATTTAAAAATGTGATATATTAACATTTTTTTCGTTTGTACCTTTATCAACTCATTAGAGTAGACATAAGACTTATTTTACGTAAAATGAGGTGCTGAATCCACTGGTGAAAACCGCAATGTCCTGTCTTTAGCTGTTTAGGAGATCGAGTAAAATGGAAAATAATTGATATTTAAAAATGTGATATATAACCATTTTATTCGTTTGTACCTTTATCAACTCTTTAGAGTAGACTTATAAAATTATTTTATGTAAAATGAGGTGGTGAATCCACTAGTGAAAACCGCAATGTCCTATATTTAACCGTTTAGGACATCGAGTAAAATGGAGAATAATTGATATTTAAAAATGTGATATATTAACATTTTTTTCGTTTGTACCTTTATCAACTCTTTAGAGTAGACTTATAAGACTTATTTTATGTAAAATGAGGTGCTGAATCCACTGATGAAAACCGCAATGTCCTATCTTTAACCGTTTAGGACATCGAGTAAAATGGACAATAATTGATATTTAAAAATGTGATATATAAACATTTTATTCGTTTGTACCTATATTAACTTTTGAGAGTAGACTTTTAGGACTTATTTTATGTAAAATGAGGTGCTGAATCTACTGGTGAAAACCGCAATGTCCTATCTTTAACCGTTTAAGAGAAAGAGTAAAATGGAGAATAATATATATTTAAAAATGTGATATATAACCATTTTATTCGTTTGTACCTTTATCAACTCTTTAGAGTAGACTTATAAAATTATTTTATGTAAAATGAGGTGCTGAATCCACTAGTGAAAACCGCAATGTCCTATATTTAACCGTTTAGGACATCGAGTAAAATATAGAATAATAGATATTTAAAAATGTGATATATTAACATTTTTTTCGTTTGTCCCTTTATCAACACTTTAGAGTAGACTTATAAGACTTATTTTATGTAAAATGAGGTGCTGAATCCACTGGTGAAAACCGCAATGTCCTATCTTTAACCGTTTAGGACATCGAGTAAAATGAAGAATAATTGATATTTAAAAATGTGATATATAAACATTTTATTCGTTTGTACCTTTATCAACACTTTAGAGTAGACTTATAAGACTTATTTTATGTAAAATGAGGTGCTGAATCCACTGGTGAAAACCGCAATGTCCTATCTATAACCGTTTAGGAGATCGAGTAAAATGGAGAATAATAGATATTTAAAAATGTGATATATTAACATTTTTTTCGTTTGTACCTTTATCAACTCTTTAGAGTAGACTTATAAGACTTATTTTATGTAAAATGAGGTGCTGAATCCACTGGTGAAAACCGCAATGTCCTATCTATAACCATTTAGGAGATCGAGTAAAATGGAGAATAATAGATATTTAAAAATGTGATATATTAACATTTTTTTCGTTTGTACCTTTATCAACTCTTTAGAGTAGACTTATAAGACTTATTTTATGTAAAATGAGGTGCTGAATCCACTGGTGAAAACCGCAATGTCCTATCTATAACCGTTTAGGTGATCGAGTAAAAAGGGAGAATATAAGATATTTAAAAATGTGATATATTAACCTTTTATTCGTTTGTACCTTTATCAACTTTTGAGAGTAGGCTTATAAGACTCATTTTATGTAAAATGAGGTGCTGAATCCACTGGTGAAAACCGCAATGTCCTATCTTTAACCGTTTAGGACATCGAGTCAAATGGAGAATATTAGATACTTAAAAATGTGATATATTAACCTTTTATTCGTTTGTACCTTTATCAACTTTTGAGAGTAGACTTATAAGACTTATTTTTTGTAAAATGAGGTGCTGAATCTACTGGTGAAAACCGCAATGTCCTATCTTTCACCGTTTAGGAGATCGAGTAAAATATAGAATAATAGATATTTAAAAATATGATATATTAACATTTTTTTCGTTTGTCCCTTTTCAAGTCTTTAGATTAGAATTATAAGACTTATTTTATGTAAAATGAGGTGCTGAATCCACTAGTGAAAACCGCAATGTCCTATCTTTAACCGTTTAGGAGATCGAGTAAAATGGAGAATAATAGATATTTAAAAATGTGATATATCAACATTTTTTTCGTTTGTACCTTTATCAACTCATTAGAGTAGACATAAGACTTATTTTACGTAAAATGAGGTGCTGAATCCACTGGTGAAAACCGCAATGTCCTGTCTTTAGCTGTTTAGGAGATCGAGTAAAATGGAAAATAATTGATATTTAAAAATGTGATATATAACCATTATATACGTTTGTACCTTTATCAACTCTTTAGAGTAGACTTATAAGACTTATTTTATGTAAAATGAGGTGCTGAATCCACTGGTGTAAACCGCAATGTCCTATCTTTAACCGTTTAAGAGAAAGAGTAAAATGGAGAATAATATATATTTAAAAATGTGATATATAACCATTTTATTCGTTTGTACCTTTATCAACTCTTTAGAGTAGACTTATAAGACTTATTTTATGTAAAATGAGGTGCTGAATCCACTGGTGAAAACCGCAATGTCCTATATTTAACCGTTTAGGAGAAAGAGTAAAATGGAGAATAATAGATATTTAAAAATGTGATATATTAACATTTTATTCGTTTGTACCTTTATCAACACTTTAGAGTAGACTTATAAGACTTATTTTATGTAAAATGAGGTGCTGAATCCACTGGTGAAAACCGCAATGTCCTATCTATAACCGTTTAGGAGATCGAGTAAAATGGAGAATAATAGATATTTAAAAATGTGATATATTAACATTTTTTTCGTTTGTACCTTTATCAACTCTTTAGAGTAGACTTATAAGACTTATTTTATGTAAAATGAGGTGCTGAATCCACTGGTGAAAACCGCAATGTCCTATCTATAACCATTTAGGAGATCGAGTAAAATGGAGAATAATAGATATTTAAAAATGTGATATATTAACATTTTTTTCGTTTGTACCTTTATCAACTCTTTAGAGTAGACTTATAAGACTTATTTTATGTAAAATGAGGTGCTGAATCCACTGGTGAAAACCGCAATGTCCTATCTATAACCGTTTAGGTGATCGAGTAAAAAGGGAGAATATAAGATATTTAAAAATGTGATATATTAACCTTTTATTCGTTTGTACCTTTATCAACTTTTGAGAGTAGGCTTATAAGACTTATTTTATGTAAAATGAGGTGCTGAATCCACTGGTGAAAACCGCAATGTCCTATCTTTAACCGTTTAGGACATCGAGTCAAATGGAGAATATTAGATACTTAAAAATGTGATATATTAACCTTTTATTCGTTTGTACCTTTATCAACTTTTGAGAGTAGACTTATAAGACTTATTTTTTGTAAAATGAGGTGCTGAATCTACTGGTGAAAACCGCAATGTCCTATCTTTCACCGTTTAGGAGATCGAGTAAAATATAGAATAATAGATATTTAAAAATATGATATATTAACATTTTTTTCGTTTGTCCCTTTTCAAGTCTTTAGATTAGAATTATAAGACTTATTTTACGTAAAATGAGGTGCTGAATCCACTGGTGAAAACCGCAATGTCCTGTCTTTAGCTGTTTAGGAGATCGAGTAAAATGGAAAATAATTGATATTTAAAAATGTGATATATAACCATTATATACGTTTGTACCTTTATCAACTCTTTAGAGTAGACTTATAAGACTTATTTTATGTAAAATGAGGTGCTGAATCCACTGGTGTAAACCGCAATGTCCTATCTTTAACCGTTTAAGAGAAAGAGTAAAATGGAGAATAATATATATTTAAAAATGTGATATATAACCATTTTATTCGTTTGTACCTTTATCAACTCTTTAGAGTAGACTTATAAGACTTATTTTATGTAAAATGAGGTGCTGAATCCACTGGTGAAAACCGCAATGTCCTATATTTAACCGTTTAGGAGAAAGAGTAAAATGGAGAATAATAGATATTTAAAAATGTGATATATTAACATTTTTTTCGTTTGTACATTTATCAACTCATTAGAGTAGACATAAGACTTATTTTACGTAAAATGAGGTGCTGAATCCACTGGTGAAAACCGCAATGTCCTATCTTTAACCGTTTAGGACATCGAGTAAAATGAAGAATAATTGATATTTAAAAATGTGATATATAAATATTTTATTCGTTTGTACCTTTATTAACTTTTGAGAGTAGACTTATAGGACTTATTTTATGTAAAATGAGGTGCTGAATCTACTGGTGAAAACCGCAATGTCCTATCTTTAACCGTTTAGGAGATCGAGTAAAATATAGAATAATAGATATTTAAAAATGTGATATATTAACATTTTTTTCGTTTGTCCCTTTTCAACTCTTTAGAGTAGAATTATAAGACTTATTTTATGTAAAATGAGGTGCTGAATCCACTAGTGAAAACCGCAATGTCCAATCTTTAACCGTTTAGGAGATCGAGTAAAATGGAGAATAATAGATATTTAAAAATGTGATATATTAACATTTTTTTCGTTTGTACATTTATCAACTCATTAGAGTAGACATAAGACTTATTTTACGTAAAATGAGGTGCTGAATCCACTGGTGAAAACCGCAATGTCTAACCGCAATCTTTAACCGTTTAGGAGATCGAGTAAAATCGAGAATAATAGATATTTAAAAATGTGATATATTAGCATTTTTTTCGTTTGTACCTTTATCAACTCCTTAGAGTAGACTTATAAGACTTATTTTATGTAAAATGAGGTGCTGAATCCACTGGTGAAAACCACAATGTCCTATCTTTAACTGTTTAGGAGATCGAGTAAAATGGAGAATAATTGATATTTAAAAATGTGATATATAAACATTTTATTCGTTTGTACCTTTATTAACTTTTGAGAGTAGACTTATAGGACTTATTTTATGTAAAATGAGGTGCTGAATCCACTGGTGAAAACCGCAATGTCCTATCTTTAACCGTTTAAGAGAAAGTAAAATTTAAATTAATATATATTTAAAAATGTGATATATAACCATTTTATTCGTTTGTACCTTTATCAACTTTTGAGAATCGACTTATAGGACTTATTTAATGTAAAATGAGGTGCTGAAACCACTGGTGAAAGCCGCAATGTCCTATCTTTAACCGTTTAGGACATCGAGTAAAATGGAGAATAATAGATATTTAAAAATGTGATATATAAACCTTCTATTCGTTTGTACCTTTATCAACTTTTGAGAGTAGACTTATAAGACTTATTTTATGTAAAATGAGGTGCTGAATCTACTGGTAAAAACCGCAATGTCCTATCTTTAACCGTTTAGGAGATCGAGTAAAATGGAGAATAATAGATATTGAAAAATGTGATATATAACCATTTTATTCGTTTGTACCTTTATCAACTTTTGAGAGTAGACTTATAGGACTTATTTTATGTAAAATGAGCTGCTGAATCCAGTGGTGAAAACCGCAATGTCCTATCTTTAACTGTTTAGGAGATCGAGTAAAATGGAGAATAATAGATATTTAAAAAGGTGATATATAAACATTTTATTCGTTTGTACCTTTATCTACTCTTTAGAGTAGACTTATAGGAATTATTTTATGTAAAATAAGGTGCTGAATCCATTGGTGAAAACCGCAATGTCCTATCTTTAACCGTTTAGGACATCGAGTAAAATGGAGAATATTAGATATTTAAAAATGTGATATATAAATCTTTTATTTGTTTGTACCTTTATCAACTTTTGAGAGTAGACTTATGAGACTTATTTTATGTAAAATGAGGTGCTGAATCCACTGGTGAAAACCGCAATGTCCTATCTTTAACCGTTTAGGAGATCGAGTAAAATGGAGAATAATAAATATTTAAAAATGTGATATATAAACATTTTATTCGTTTGTACCTTTATCAACTTTTGAGAGTAGACTTATAAGACTTATTTTATGTAAAATGAGGTGCTGAATTTACTGGTGAAATCCGCAATGTCCTATCTTTAACCGTTTAGGACATCGAGTAAAATGGAGAATAATAGATATTTAAAAAGGTGATATATAAACATTTTATTCGTTTGTACCATTATCAACTCTTTAGAGTAGACTTATAGGACTAAATTTATGTAAAATGAGGTGCTGAATCCACTGGTGAAAACCGCAATGTCCTATCTTTAACCGTTTATGAGAAAGAGTAAAATGGAGAATAATATATATTTAAAAATGTGATATATAACCATTTTATTCGTTTGTACCTTTATCAACTCTTTAGAGTAGACTTATAAGACTTAGTTTAAGTAAAATGTGGCGCAGAATCCACTGGTGAAAACCGCAATGTCCTACCTTTAACCGCTTAGGAGATCGAGTAAAATGGAGAATAATAGATATTTAAAAATGTGATATATAACCATTTTATTCATTTGTACCTTTATCAACTCTTTAGAGTAGACTTATAGGACTTAGTTTAAGTAAAATGAGGCGCAGAATTTACTGGTGAAAACCGCAATGTCCTACCTTTAACCGTTTAGGAGATCGAGTAAAATGGAGGATATTAGATATTTAAAAATGTGATATATAAACCTTTTATTCGTTTGTACCTTCATCAACTTTTGAGAGTAGACTTATAAGACTTATTTTATGTAAAATGAGGTGCTGAATCTACTGGTGAAAACCGCAATGTCTTATCTTTAACCGTTTAGGAGATCGAGTAAAATGGAGAAAAATAGATATTTAAAAATGTGATATATTAACATTTTTTTCGTTTGTACCTTTATCAACTCTTTAGAGTAGACTTATAAGACTTATTTTATGTAAAATAAGGTGCTGAATAAACTGGTGAAAACCGCAATGTCCTATCTTTAACCGTTTAGGAGATAGAGTAAAATAGAGAATAATAGATATTTAAAAATGTGATATATTAACATTTTTTTCGATTGTACCTTTATCAACTCTTTAGAGTAGACTTATAAAACTTATTTGATGTAAAATGAGGTGCTGAATCCACTGGTGAAAACCGCAATGTCCTATCTTAAACCGTTTAAGAGAAAGAGTAAAATGGAGAATAATAGATATTTAAAAATGTCATATATAAACATTTTATTCGTTTGTACCTTTATCAACTCTTCAGAGTAGACTTATAGGACTTATTTTATGTAAAATGAGGTGCTGAATCCACTGTTGAAAACCGCAATGTCCTGTCTTTAACCGTTTAGTAGATCGAGTAAAATGGAGAATAATAGATATTTAAATTGTGATATATAAAAATTTTATTCTTTTGTACCTTTATCAACTCTTTAGAGTAGAATTATAGGACTTATTTTATGTAAAATGAATTGCTGAATCCACTGGTGAAAACCGCAATGTCCTATCTAACCGTTTAGAAGATCGAGTAAAATGGAAAATAATAGATATTTAAAAATGTCATATATAAACATTTTATTCGTTTGTACCATTATCAACTATTGAGAATAGACTTATGGAACTTATTTTATGTAAAATGAGGTGCTGAATCCACCGGTGAAAACCGCAATGTCCTATCTTTAACCGTTTAGGAGATCGAGTAAAATGGAGAATAATAGATATTTAAAAATGTGATATATTAACATTTTTTTCGTTTGTACCTTTATCAACTCTTTAGAGTAGACTAATAAGACTTATTTTATGTAAAATGAGGTGCTGAATCCACTGGTGAAAACCGCAATGTCCTATCTATAACCGTTTAGGAGATCGAGTAAAAAGGGAGAATATTAGATATTTAAAAATGTGATATATTAACATTTTTTTCGTTTGTACCTTTATCAACTCTTTAGAGTAGACTAATAAGACTTATTTTATGTAAAATGAGGTGCTGAATCCACTGGTGAAAACCGCAATGTCCTATCTTTAACCGTTTAGGAGATCGAGTAAAATGGAGAATAATAGATATTTAAAAATGTGATATATAAACATTTTTTTCGTTTGAACCTTTATCAACTCTTTAGAGTAGACTTATAAGACTTATTTTATGTAAAATGAGGTGCTGAATCCACTGGTGAAAACCGCAATGTCCTATCTATAACCGTTTAGGAGATCGAGTTAAAAGGGAGAATATTAGATATTTAAAAATGTGATATATAAACCTTTTATTCGTTTGTACCTTTATCACCTTTTGAGAGTAGACTTATAAGACTTATTTTATGTAAAATGAGGTGCTGAATCCACTGGTGAAAACCGCAATGTCCTATCTTTAACCGTTTAGGACATCGAGTAAAATGGAGAATATTAGATACTTAAAAATGTGATATATAAACCTTTTATTCGTTTGTACCTTTATCAACTTTTGAGAGTAGACTTATAAGACTTATTTTTTGTAAAATGAGGTTCTGAATCCACTGGTGAAAACCGCAATGTCCTATCTTTAACCGTTTGGGAGATCGAGTAAAATATAGAATAATAGATATTTAAAAATGTGATATATTAACATTTTTTTCGTTTGTCCCTTTTCAACTCTTTAGAGTAGAATTATAAGACTTAGTTTATGTAAAATGAGGTGCTGAATCCACTAGTGAAAACCGCAATGTCCTATCTTTAACCGTTTAGGAGATCGAGTAAAATGGAGAATAATAGATATTTAAAAATGTGATATATTAACATTTTTTTCGTTTGTACCTTTATCAACTCATTAGAGTAGACATAAGACTTATTTTACGTAAAATGAGGTGCTGAATCCACTGGTGAAAACCGCAATGTCTTATCTTTAACCGTTTAGGAGATCGAGTAAAATCGAGAATAATAGATATTTAAAAATGTGATATATTAACATTTTTTTCGTTTGTACCTTTATCAACTCATTAGAGTAGACATAAGACTTATTTTATATAAAATGAGGTGCTGAATCCACTGGTGAAAACCGCAATGTCCTATCAATAACCGTTTAGGAGATCGAGTAAAATGGAGAATAATAGATATTTAAAAATGTGATATATAAACCTTTTATTCGTTTGACCTTTATCAACTTTTAAGAGTAGACTTATAAGACTTATTTTATGTAAAATGAGGTGCTGAATCCACTGGTGAAAACCGCAATGTCCTATCTATAACCGTTTAGGAGATCGAGTAAAATGGAGAATAATAGATATTTAAAAATGTGATATATAAACCTTTTATTCGTTTGACCTTTATCAACTTTTAAGAGTAGACTTATAAGACTTATTTTATGTAAAATGAGCTGCTGAATCCAGTGGTGAAAACCGCAATGTCCTATCTTTAACCGTTTAGGACATCGAGTAAAATGGAGAATATTAGGTATTTAAAAATGTGATATATAAACCTTTTATTCGTTTGACCTTTATCAACTTTTGAGAGTAGACTTATAAGACTTATTTTATGTAAAATGAGGTGCTGAATCCACTAGTGAAATCCGCAATGTCCTATCTTTAGCTGTTTAGGAGATCAAGTAAAATGGAAAATAATAGATATTTAAAAATGTGATATATAAACCTTTTATTCGTTTGACCTTTATCAACTTTTAAGAGTAGACTTATAGGACCTGTATTATGTAAAATGAGCTGCTGAATCCAGTGGTGAAAACCGCAATGTCCTATCTTTAACCGTTTAGGAAATCGAGTAAAATGGAGAATATTTGGTATTTAAAAATGTGATATATAAACCTTTTATTCGTTTGACCTTTATCAACTTTTGAGAGTAGACTTATAAGACTTATTTTATGTAAAATGAGGTGCTGAATCCACTGGTGAAAACCGCAATGTCCTATCTATAACCGTTTAGGAGATCGAGTAAAATGGAGAATATTAGATGTTTAAAAATGTGATATATAAACCTTTTATTCGTTTGTACCTTTATCAACTTTTAAGAGTAGACTTATAAGACTTATTTTATGTAAAATGAGGTGCTGAATCCACTGGTGAAAACCGCAATGTCCTATCTTTAACCGCTTAGGAGATCGTGTAAAATGGAAAATAATAGATATTTAAAAATGTTATATATAAACATTTTATTCGTTAGAACCTTTATCAACTCTTGAAATTAGACTTATAGAACTTATTATATGTAACACCAGGTGCTTAATCCACTGGTGAAAACCGCAATGTCCTATCTTTGACCGTTTAGGTGATCGAGTAAAATGGAGAATAATAGGTATTTAAAAATGTGATATATAAACATTTTTTTCGTTTGTACCATTATCAACTCTTTAGATTAGACTTATAGGACTAAATTTATGTAAAATGAGGTGCTGAATCCACTGGTGAAAACCGCAATATCCTATCTTTAACCGTTTAAGAGAAAGAGTAAAATGGAGAATAATATATATTTAAAAATGTGATATATAACCATTTTATTCGTTTGTACCTTTATCAACTTTTTAGAGTAAACTTATATGACTAAATTTATGTAAAATGAGGTGCTGAATTCACTGGTGAAAACCGCAATGTCCTATCTTTAACTGATTAGGAGATCGAGTAAAATGAAAAATAATAGATATTTAAAAATGTGATGTATAAACATTTTATTCGTTTGTATCTTTATCAACTCTTTAGAGTAGACTTATAGGACTTAGTTTAAGTAAAATGTGGCGCAGAATCCACTGGTGAAAACCGCAATGTCCTACCTTTAACCGCTTAGGAGATCGAGTAAAATGGAAAATAATAGATATTTAAAAATGTGATATATAAACATTTTATTCGTTTGACCTTTATCAACTTTTAAGAGTAGACTTATAAGACTTATTTTATGTAAAATGAGCTGCTGAATCCAGTGGTGAAAACCGCAATGTCCTATCTTTAACCGTTTAGGACATCAAGTAAAATGGAGAATATTAGGTATTTAAAAATGTGATATATAAACCTTTTATTCGTTTGACCTTTATCAACTTTTGAGAGTAGACTTATAAGACTTATTTTATGTAAAATGAGGTGCTGAATCCACTGGTGAAAACCGCAATGTCCTATCTTTAGCTGTTTAGGAGATCGAGTAAAATGGAAAATAATAGATATTTAAAAATGTGATATATAAACCTTTTATTCGTTTGACCTTTATCAACTTTTAAGAGTAGACTTATAGGACCTGTTTTATGTAAAATGAGCTGCTGAATCCAGTGGTGAAAACCGCAATGTCCTATCTTTAACCGTTTAGGAAATCGAGTAAAATGGAGAATATTTGGTATTTAAAAATGTGATATATAAACCTTTTATTCGTTTGACCTTTATCAACTTTTGAGAGTAGACTTATAAGACTTATTTTATGTAAAATGAGGTGCTGAATCCACTGGTGAAAACCGCAATGTCCTATCTATAACCGTTTAGGAGATCGAGTAAAATGGAGAATATTAGATATTTAAAAATGTGATATATAAACCTTTTATTCGTTTGTACCTTTATCAACTTTTAAGAGTAGACTTATAAGACTTATTTTATGTAAAATGAGGTGCTGAATCCACTGGTGAAAACCGCAATGTCCTATCTTTAACCGCTTAGGAGATCGTGTAAAATGGAAAATAATAGATATTTAAAAATGTGATATATAAACCTTTTATTCGTTTGTACCTTTATCAACTTTTGAGAGTAGACTTATAAGACTTATTTTATGTAAAATGAGGTGCTGAATCCACTGGTGAAAACCGCAATGTCCTAACTTTAACCGCTTAGGAGATCGTGTAAAATGGAAAATAATAGATATTTAAAAATGTTATATAAAAACATTTTATTCGTTAGAACCTTTATCAACTCTTGAAAGTAGACTTATAGAACTTATTATATGTAAAACCAGGTGCTTAATCCACTGGTGAAAACCGCAATGTCCTATCTTTGACCGTTTAGGTGATCGAGTAAAATGGAGAATAATAGGTATTTAAAAATGTGATATATAACCATTTTATTCGTTTGTACCTTTATCAACTTTTTAGAGTAAACTTATAGGACTAAATTTATGTAAAATGAGGTGCTGAATTCACTGGTGAAAACCGCAATGTCCTATCTTTAACTGTTTAGGAGATCGAGTAAAATGAAAAATAATAGATATTTAAAAATGTGATGTATAAACATTTTATTCGTTTGTACCTTTATCAACTCTTTAGAGTAGACTTATAGGACTTAGTTTAAGTAAAATCAGGCGCAGAATCCACTGGTGAAAACCGCAATGTCCTACCTTTAACCGTTTATGAGATCGAGTAAAATGGAGAATAATAGATATTTAAAAATGTGATATATAAACATTGTTTTCGTTTGTACCTTTATCAACTCTTTAGAGTAGACTTATAAAACTTATTTTATGTAAAATGAGGTGCTGAATCCACTGGTGAAAACCGCAATGTCCTATATTTAACCGTTTAGGAGATCGAGTAAAATGGAGAATAATAGATATTTAAAAATGTGATATATTAACATTTTTTTCGTTTGTACCTTTATCAACTCTTTAGAGTAGACTTATAAGACTTATTTTATGTAAAAGGAGGTGCTGAATCCACTGGTGAAAACCGCAATGTCCTATCTTTAATCGTTTATGAGATCGAGTAAAATGGAGATTAATAGATATTTAAAAATGTGATATATAAACATTGTTTTCGTTTGTACCTTTATCAACTCTTTAGAGTAGACTTATAAAACTTATTTTATGTAAAATGAGGTGCTGAATCCACTGGTGAAAACCGCAATGTCCTATATTTAACCGTTTAGGAGATCGAGTAAAATGGAGAATAATAGATATTTAAAAATGTGATATATTAACATTTTTTTCGTTTGTACCTTTATCAACTCTTTAGAGTAGACTTATAAGACTTATTTTATGTAAAATGAGGTGCTGAATCCACTGGTGAAAACCGCAATGTCCTATCTTTAACCAATTAGGAGTTCGAGTGAAATGGAGAATAATAGATATTTAAAAATGTGATATATAAACATTTTATTCGTTTGTACCTTTATTAACTTTTGAGAGTAGACTTATAGGACTTATTTTATGTAAAATAAGGTGCTGAATCCACTGGTGAAAACCGCAATATCCTATCTTTAACTGTTTAAGAGAAAGAGTAAAATGGAGAATAATATATATTTAAAAATGTGATAAATAACCATTTTATTCGTTTGTACCTTTATCAACTCAATAGAGTAGACTTATAAGACTTATTTTATCTAAAATGAGGTGCTGAATCCACTGGTGAAAACCGCAATGTCCTATCTTTAACCGTTTAAGAGAAAGAGTAAAATGGAAAATAATAGATATTTAAAAATGTGATATATATCCATTTTATTCGTTTGTACCTTTATCAACTCTTTAGAGTAGACATAAGACTTATTTTATGTAAAATGAGGTGCTGAATAAACTGGTGAAAACCGCAATGTCCTATCTTTAACCGTTTAGGAGATAGAGTAAAATGGAGAATAATAGTTATTTAAAAATGTGATATATTAACATTTTTTTCGTTTGTCCCTTTTTCAACTATTTAGAGTAGACTTATAAGACTTATTTTATGTAAAATGAGGTGCTGAATCTACTGGTGAAAACCGCAATGTCTTATCTTTAACCGTTTAGGAGATCGAGTAAAATGGAGAAAAATAGATATTTAAAAATGTGATATATTAACATTTTTTTCGTTTGTACCTTTATCAACTCTTTAGAGTAGACTTATAAGACTTATTTTATGTAAAATAAGGTGCTGAATAAACTGGTGAAAACCGCAATGTCCTATCTTTAACCGTTTAGGAGATAGAGTAAAATAGAGAATAATAGATATTTAAAAATGTGATATATTAACATTTTTTTCGTTTGTACCTTTATCAACTCTTTAGAGTAGACTAATAAGACTTATTTTATGTAAAATGAGGTGCTGAATCCACTGGTGAAAACCGCAATGTCCTATCTATAACCGTTTAGGAGATCGAGTAAAAAGGGAGAATATTAGATATTTAAAAATGTGATATATTAACATTTTTTTCGTTTGTACCTTTATCAACTCTTTAGAGTAGACTAATAAGACTTATTTTATGTAAAATGAGGTGCTGAATCCACTGGTGAAAACCGCAATGTCCTATCTATAACCGTTTAGGAGATCGAGTAAAAAGGGAGAATATTAGATATTTAAAAATGTGATATATTAACATTTTTTTCGTTTGTACCTTTATCAACTCTTTAGAGTAGACTAATAAGACTTATTTTATGTAAAATGAGGTGCTGAATCCACTGGTGAAAACCGCAATGTCCTATCTTTAACCGTTTAGGAGATCGAGTAAAATGGAGAATAATAGATATTTAAAAATGTGATATATAAACATTTTTTTCGTTTGAACCTTTATCAACTCTTTAGAGTAGATTTATAAGACTTATTTTATGTAAAATGAGGTGCTGAATCCACTGGTGAAAACCGCAATGTCCTATCTATAACCGTTTAGGAGATCGAGTAAAAAGGGAGAATATTAGATATATAAAAATGTGATATATAAACCTTTTATTCGTTTGTACCTTTATCACCTTTTGAGAGTAGACTTATAAGACTTATTTTATGTAAAATGAGGTGCTGAATCCACTGGTGAAAACCGCAATGTCCTATCTTTAACCGTTTAGGACATCGAGTAAAATGGAGAATATTAGATACTTAAAAATGTGATATATAAACCTTTTATTCGATTGTACCTTTATCAACTTTTGAGAGTAGACTTATAAGACTTATTTTTTGTAAAATGAGGTGCTGAATCCACTGGTGAAAACCGCAATGTCCTATCTTTAACCGTTTGGGAGATCGAGTAAAATATAGAATAATAGATATTTAAAAATGTGATATATTAACATTTTTTTCGTTTGTCCCTTTTCAACTCTTTAGAGTAGAATTATAAGACTTAGTTAATGTAAAATGAGGTGCTGAATCCACTAGTGAAAACCGCAATGTCCTATCTTTAACCGTTTAGGAGATCGAGTAAAATGAAGAATAATAGATATTTAAAAATGTGATATATTAACATTTTTTTCGTTTGTACCTTTATCAACTCATTAGAGTAGACATAAGACTTATTTTACGTAAAATGAGGTGCTGAATCCACTGGTGAAAACCGCAATGTCTTATCTTTAACCGTTTAGGAGATCGAGTAAAATCGAGAATAATAGATATTTAAAAATGTGATATATTAACATTTTTTTCGTTTGTACCTTTATCAACTCATTAGAGTAGACATAAGACTTATTTTATATAAAATGAGGTGCTGAATCCACTGGTGAAAACCGCAATGTCCTATCTATAACCGTTTAGGAGATCGAGTAAAATGGAGAATAATAGATATTTAAAAATGTGATATATAAACCTTTTATTCGTTTGACCTTTATCAACTTTTAAGAGTAGACTTATAAGACTTATTTTATGTAAAATGAGGTGCTGAATCCACTGGTGAAAACCGCAATGTCCTATCTATAACCGTTTAGGAGATCGAGTAAAATGGAGAATAATAGATATTTAAAAATGTGATATATAAACCTTTTATTCGTTTGACCTTTATCAACTTTTAAGAGTAGACTTATAAGACTTATTTTATGTAAAATGAGCTGCTGAATCCAGTGGTGAAAACCGCAATGTCCTATCTTTAACCGTTTAGGACATCGAGTAAAATGGAGAATATTAGGTATTTAAAAATGTGATATATAAACCTTTTATTCGTTTGACCTTTATCAACTTTTGAGAGTAGACTTATAAGACTTATTTTATGTAAAATGAGGTGCTGAATCCACTAGTGAAATCCGCAATGTCCTATCTTTAGCTGTTTAGGAGATCAAGTAAAATGGAAAATAATAGATATTTAAAAATGTGATATATAAACCTTTTATTCGTTTGACCTTTATCAACTTTTAAGAGTAGACTTATAGGACCTGTATTATGTAAAATGAGCTGCTGAATCCAGTGGTGAAAACCGCAATGTCCTATCTTTAACCGTTTAGGAAATCGAGTAAAATGGAGAATATTTGGTATTTAAAAATGTGATATATAAACCTTTTATTCGTTTGACCTTTATCAACTTTTGAGAGTAGACTTATAAGACTTATTTTATGTAAAATGAGGTGCTGAATCCACTGGTGAAAACCGCAATGTCCTATCTATAACCGTTTAGGAGATCGAGTAAAATGGAGAATATTAGATATTTAAAAATGTGATATATAAACCTTTTATTCGTTTGTACCTTTATCAACTTTTAAGAGTAGACTTATAAGACTTATTTTATGTAAAATGAGGTGCTGAATCCACTGGTGAAAACCGCAATGTCCTATCTTTAACCGCTTAGGAGATCGTGTAAAATGGAAAATAATAGATATTTAAAAATGTTATATATAAACATTTTATTCGTTAGAACCTTTATCAACTCTTGAAATTAGACTTATAGAACTTATTATATGTAACACCAGGTGCTTAATCCACTGGTGAAAACCGCAATGTCCTATCTTTGACCGTTTAGGTGATCGAGTAAAATGGAGAATAATAGGTATTTAAAAATGTGATATATAAACATTTTTTTCGTTTGTACCATTATCAACTCTTTAGATTAGACTTATAGGACTAAATTTATGTAAAATGAGGTGCTGAATCCACTGGTGAAAACCGCAATATCCTATCTTTAACCGTTTAAGAGAAAGAGTAAAATGGAGAATAATATATATTTAAAAATGTGATATATAACCATTTTATTCGTTTGTACCTTTATCAACTTTTTAGAGTAAACTTATATGACTAAATTTATGTAAAATGAGGTGCTGAATTCACTGGTGAAAACCGCAATGTCCTATCTTTAACTGTTTAGGAGATCGAGTAAAATGAAAAATAATAGATATTTAAAAATGTGATGTATAAACATTTTATTCGTTTGTATCTTTATCAACTCTTTAGAGTAGACTTATAGGACTTAGTTTAAGTAAAATGTGGCGCAGAATCCACTGGTGAAAACCGCAATGTCCTACCTTTAACCGCTTAGGAGATCGAGTAAAATGGAAAATAATAGATATTTAAAAATGTGATATATAAACATTTTATTCGTTTGACCTTTATCAACTTTTAAGAGTAGACTTATAAGACTTATTTTATGTAAAATGAGCTGCTGAATCCAGTGGTGAAAACCGCAATGTCCTATCTTTAACCGTTTAGGACATCAAGTAAAATGGAGAATATTAGGTATTTAAAAATGTGATATATAAACCTTTTATTCGTTTGACCTTTATCAACTTTTGAGAGTAGACTTATAAGACTTATTTTATGTAAAATGAGGTGCTGAATCCACTGGTGAAAACCGCAATGTCCTATCTTTAGCTGTTTAGGAGATCGAGTAAAATGGAAAATAATAGATATTTAAAAATGTGATATATAAACCTTTTATTCGTTTGACCTTTATCAACTTTTAAGAGTAGACTTATAGGACCTGTTTTATGTAAAATGAGCTGCTGAATCCAGTGGTGAAAACCGCAATGTCCTATCTTTAACCGTTTAGGAAATCGAGTAAAATGGAGAATATTTGGTATTTAAAAATGTGATATATAAACCTTTTATTCGTTTGACCTTTATCAACTTTTGAGAGTAGACTTATAAGACTTATTTTATGTAAAATGAGGTGCTGAATCCACTGGTGAAAACCGCAATGTCCTATCTATAACCGTTTAGGAGATCGAGTAAAATGGAGAATATTAGATATTTAAAAATGTGATATATAAACCTTTTATTCGTTTGTACCTTTATCAACTTTTAAGAGTAGACTTATAAGACTTATTTTATGTAAAATGAGGTGCTGAATCCACTGGTGAAAACCGCAATGTCCTATCTTTAACCGCTTAGGAGATCGTGTAAAATGGAAAATAATAGATATTTAAAAATGTGATATATAAACCTTTTATTCGTTTGTACCTTTATCAACTTTTGAGAGTAGACTTATAAGACTTATTTTATGTAAAATGAGGTGCTGAATCCACTGGTGAAAACCGCAATGTCCTAACTTTAACCGCTTAGGAGATCGTGTAAAATGGAAAATAATAGATATTTAAAAATGTTATATAAAAACATTTTATTCGTTAGAACCTTTATCAACTCTTGAAAGTAGACTTATAGAACTTATTATATGTAAAACCAGGTGCTTAATCCACTGGTGAAAACCGCAATGTCCTATCTTTGACCGTTTAGGTGATCGAGTAAAATGGAGAATAATAGGTATTTAAAAATGTGATATATAACCATTTTATTCGTTTGTACCTTTATCAACTTTTTAGAGTAAACTTATAGGACTAAATTTATGTAAAATGAGGTGCTGAATTCACTGGTGAAAACCGCAATGTCCTATCTTTAACTGTTTAGGAGATCGAGTAAAATGAAAAATAATAGATATTTAAAAATGTGATGTATAAACATTTTATTCGTTTGTACCTTTATCAACTCTTTAGAGTAGACTTATAGGACTTAGTTTAAGTAAAATCAGGCGCAGAATCCACTGGTGAAAACCGCAATGTCCTACCTTTAACCGTTTATGAGATCGAGTAAAATGGAGAATAATAGATATTTAAAAATGTGATATATAAACATTGTTTTCGTTTGTACCTTTATCAACTCTTTAGAGTAGACTTATAAAACTTATTTTATGTAAAATGAGGTGCTGAATCCACTGGTGAAAACCGCAATGTCCTATATTTAACCGTTTAGGAGATCGAGTAAAATGGAGAATAATAGATATTTAAAAATGTGATATATTAACATTTTTTTCGTTTGTACCTTTATCAACTCTTTAGAGTAGACTTATAAGACTTATTTTATGTAAAAGGAGGTGCTGAATCCACTGGTGAAAACCGCAATGTCCTATCTTTAATCGTTTATGAGATCGAGTAAAATGGAGATTAATAGATATTTAAAAATGTGATATATAAACATTGTTTTCGTTTGTACCTTTATCAACTCTTTAGAGTAGACTTATAAAACTTATTTTATGTAAAATGAGGTGCTGAATCCACTGGTGAAAACCGCAATGTCCTATATTTAACCGTTTAGGAGATCGAGTAAAATGGAGAATAATAGATATTTAAAAATGTGATATATTAACATTTTTTTCGTTTGTACCTTTATCAACTCTTTAGAGTAGACTTATAAGACTTATTTTATGTAAAATGAGGTGCTGAATCCACTGGTGAAAACCGCAATGTCCTATCTTTAACCAATTAGGAGTTCGAGTGAAATGGAGAATAATAGATATTTAAAAATGTGATATATAAACATTTTATTCGTTTGTACCTTTATTAACTTTTGAGAGTAGACTTATAGGACTTATTTTATGTAAAATAAGGTGCTGAATCCACTGGTGAAAACCGCAATATCCTATCTTTAACTGTTTAAGAGAAAGAGTAAAATGGAGAATAATATATATTTAAAAATGTGATAAATAACCATTTTATTCGTTTGTACCTTTATCAACTCAATAGAGTAGACTTATAAGACTTATTTTATCTAAAATGAGGTGCTGAATCCACTGGTGAAAACCGCAATGTCCTATCTTTAACCGTTTAAGAGAAAGAGTAAAATGGAAAATAATAGATATTTAAAAATGTGATATATATCCATTTTATTCGTTTGTACCTTTATCAACTCTTTAGAGTAGACATAAGACTTATTTTATGTAAAATGAGGTGCTGAATAAACTGGTGAAAACCGCAATGTCCTATCTTTAACCGTTTAGGAGATAGAGTAAAATGGAGAATAATAGTTATTTAAAAATGTGATATATTAACATTTTTTTCGTTTGTCCCTTTTTCAACTATTTAGAGTAGACTTATAAGACTTATTTTATGTAAAATGAGGTGCTGAATCTACTGGTGAAAACCGCAATGTCTTATCTTTAACCGTTTAGGAGATCGAGTAAAATGGAGAAAAATAGATATTTAAAAATGTGATATATTAACATTTTTTTCGTTTGTACCTTTATCAACTCTTTAGAGTAGACTTATAAGACTTATTTTATGTAAAATAAGGTGCTTAATCCACTGGTGAAAACCGCAATGTCCTATCTTTAACCGTTTAGGAGATAGAGTAAAATGGAGAATAATAGGTATTTAAAAATGTGATATATAACCATTTTATTCGTTTGTACCTTTATCAACTTTTTAGAGTAAACTTATAGGACTAAATTTATGTAAAATGAGGTGCTGAATTCACTGGTGAAAACCGCAATGTCCTATCTTTAACTGTTTAGGAGATCGAGTAAAATGAAAAATAATAGATATTTAAAAATGTGATGTATAAACATTTTATTCGTTTGTACCTTTATCAACTCTTTAGAGTAGACTTATAGGACTTAGTTTAAGTAAAATCAGGCGCAGAATCCACTGGTGAAAACCGCAATGTCCTACCTTTAACCGTTTATGAGATCGAGTAAAATGGAGAATAATAGATATTTAAAAATGTGATATATAAACATTGTTTTCGTTTGTACCTTTATCAACTCTTTAGAGTAGACTTATAAAACTTATTTTATGTAAAATGAGGTGCTGAATCCACTGGTGAAAACCGCAATGTCCTATATTTAACCGTTTAGGAGATCGAGTAAAATGGAGAATAATAGATATTTAAAAATGTGATATATTAACATTTTTTTCGTTTGTACCTTTATCAACTCTTTAGAGTAGACTTATAAGACTTATTTTATGTAAAAGGAGGTGCTGAATCCACTGGTGAAAACCGCAATGTCCTATCTTTAATCGTTTATGAGATCGAGTAAAATGGAGATTAATAGATATTTAAAAATGTGATATATAAACATTGTTTTCGTTTGTACCTTTATCAACTCTTTAGAGTAGACTTATAAAACTTATTTTATGTAAAATGAGGTGCTGAATCCACTGGTGAAAACCGCAATGTCCTATATTTAACCGTTTAGGAGATCGAGTAAAATGGAGAATAATAGATATTTAAAAATGTGATATATTAACATTTTTTTCGTTTGTACCTTTATCAACTCTTTAGAGTAGACTTATAAGACTTATTTTATGTAAAATGAGGTGCTGAATCCACTGGTGAAAACCGCAATGTCCTATCTTTAACCAATTAGGAGTTCGAGTGAAATGGAGAATAATAGATATTTAAAAATGTGATATATAAACATTTTATTCGTTTGTACCTTTATTAACTTTTGAGAGTAGACTTATAGGACTTATTTTATGTAAAATAAGGTGCTGAATCCACTGGTGAAAACCGCAATATCCTATCTTTAACTGTTTAAGAGAAAGAGTAAAATGGAGAATAATATATATTTAAAAATGTGATAAATAACCATTTTATTCGTTTGTACCTTTATCAACTCAATAGAGTAGACTTATAAGACTTATTTTATCTAAAATGAGGTGCTGAATCCACTGGTGAAAACCGCAATGTCCTATCTTTAACCGTTTAAGAGAAAGAGTAAAATGGAAAATAATAGATATTTAAAAATGTGATATATATCCATTTTATTCGTTTGTACCTTTATCAACTCTTTAGAGTAGACATAAGACTTATTTTATGTAAAATGAGGTGCTGAATAAACTGGTGAAAACCGCAATGTCCTATCTTTAACCGTTTAGGAGATAGAGTAAAATGGAGAATAATAGTTATTTAAAAATGTGATATATTAACATTTTTTTCGTTTGTCCCTTTTTCAACTATTTAGAGTAGACTTATAAGACTTATTTTATGTAAAATGAGGTGCTGAATCTACTGGTGAAAACCGCAATGTCTTATCTTTAACCGTTTAGGAGATCGAGTAAAATGGAGAAAAATAGATATTTAAAAATGTGATATATTAACATTTTTTTCGTTTGTACCTTTATCAACTCTTTAGAGTAGACTTATAAGACTTATTTTATGTAAAATAAGGTGCTGAATAAACTGGTGAAAACCGCAATGTCCTATCTTTAACCGTTTAGGAGATAGAGTAAAATAGAGAATAATAGATATTTAAAAATGTGATATATTAACATTTTTTTCGTTTGTACCTTTATCAACTCTTTAGAGTAGACTAATAAGACTTATTTTATGTAAAATGAGGTGCTGAATCCACTGGTGAAAACCGCAATGTCCTATCTATAACCGTTTAGGAGATCGAGTAAAAAGGGAGAATATTAGATATTTAAAAATGTGATATATTAACATTTTTTTCGTTTGTACCTTTATCAACTCTTTAGAGTAGACTAATAAGACTTATTTTATGTAAAATGAGGTGCTGAATCCACTGGTGAAAACCGCAATGTCCTATCTATAACCGTTTAGGAGATCGAGTAAAAAGGGAGAATATTAGATATTTAAAAATGTGATATATTAACATTTTTTTCGTTTGTACCTTTATCAACTCTTTAGAGTAGACTAATAAGACTTATTTTATGTAAAATGAGGTGCTGAATCCACTGGTGAAAACCGCAATGTCCTATCTTTAACCGTTTAGGAGATCGAGTAAAATGGAGAATAATAGATATTTAAAAATGTGATATATAAACATTTTTTTCGTTTGAACCTTTATCAACTCTTTAGAGTAGATTTATAAGACTTATTTTATGTAAAATGAGGTGCTGAATCCACTGGTGAAAACCGCAATGTCCTATCTATAACCGTTTAGGAGATCGAGTAAAAAGGGAGAATATTAGATATATAAAAATGTGATATATAAACCTTTTATTCGTTTGTACCTTTATCACCTTTTGAGAGTAGACTTATAAGACTTATTTTATGTAAAATGAGGTGCTGAATCCACTGGTGAAAACCGCAATGTCCTATCTTTAACCGTTTAGGACATCGAGTAAAATGGAGAATATTAGATACTTAAAAATGTGATATATAAACCTTTTATTCGATTGTACCTTTATCAACTTTTGAGAGTAGACTTATAAGACTTATTTTTTGTAAAATGAGGTGCTGAATCCACTGGTGAAAACCGCAATGTCCTATCTTTAACCGTTTGGGAGATCGAGTAAAATATAGAATAATAGATATTTAAAAATGTGATATATTAACATTTTTTTCGTTTGTCCCTTTTCAACTCTTTAGAGTAGAATTATAAGACTTAGTTAATGTAAAATGAGGTGCTGAATCCACTAGTGAAAACCGCAATGTCCTATCTTTAACCGTTTAGGAGATCGAGTAAAATGAAGAATAATAGATATTTAAAAATGTGATATATTAACATTTTTTTCGTTTGTACCTTTATCAACTCATTAGAGTAGACATAAGACTTATTTTACGTAAAATGAGGTGCTGAATCCACTGGTGAAAACCGCAATGTCTTATCTTTAACCGTTTAGGAGATCGAGTAAAATCGAGAATAATAGATATTTAAAAATGTGATATATTAACATTTTTTTCGTTTGTACCTTTATCAACTCATTAGAGTAGACATAAGACTTATTTTATATAAAATGAGGTGCTGAATCCACTGGTGAAAACCGCAATGTCCTATCTATAACCGTTTAGGAGATCGAGTAAAATGGAGAATAATAGATATTTAAAAATGTGATATATAACCATTTTATTCGTTTGTACCTTTATCAACTCTTTAGAGTAGACTTATAAGACTTATTTTATGTAAAATGAGGTGCTGAATCCACTGGTGAAAACCCCAATGCCCTATCTTTAACTGTTTAGGAGATCGAGTAAAATGGAGAATAATAGATATTTAAAAATGTAATATATAAACATTTTATTCGTTTGTACTTTTATCAACTCTTTAGAGTAGACTTATAAGACTTATTTTATGTAAAATATGGTGCTGAATCTACTGGTAAAAACCGCAATGTCCTATCTTTAACCGTTTAGGTGATCGAATAAAATGGAGAATAGTAGATATTTAAAAATGTGATATATAACCAATTTATTCGTTTGTACCTTTATCAACTATTGAGAATAGACTTATGGAACTTATTTTATGTAAAATGAGGTGCTGAATCCACCGGTGAAAACCGCAATGTCCTATCTTTAACCGTTTAGGAGATCGAGTAAAATGGAGAATAATAGATATTTAAAAAGGTGATATATAAACATTTTATTCGTTTGTACCTTTATCAACTCTTTAGAGTAGACTTATTGGACTTATTTTATGTAAAATAAGGTATTGAATCCACTGGTGAAAACCGCAATGTCCTATCTTTGACCGTTTAGGTGATCGAGTAAAATAGAGAATAGTAGATATTTAAAAATGTGATATATAACCATTTTATTCGATTGTACCTTTATCAACTCTTTAGAGTAGACTTATAGGACTAATTTTATGTAAATTATGGTGCTGAATCTACTGGTGAAAACCTCAATGTCCTATCTTTGACCGTTTAGGTGATCGAATAAAATGGAGAATAATAGATTTTTAAAAATGTGATATATAACCATTTTATCCGTTTGTACCTTTATCAACTTTTGTGAGTAGACTTATAGGACTTATTTTAATGAGCTGCTGAATCCAGTGGTGAAAACCGCAATGTCCTATCTTTAACCGTTTAGGAGATCGAGTTAAATGGAAAATAATAGATATTTAAAAATGTCATATATTAACATTTTATTCGTTTGTACCTTTATCAACACTTCAGAGTAGACTTATAGGACTTATTTTATGTAAAATGAGGTGCTGAATCCACTGGTGAAAACTGCAATGTCCTATCTTTAACCGTTTAGGAGATCGAGTAAAATGGAGAATAGTAGATATTTAAAAATGTGATATATTAACATTTTTTTCGATTGTACCTTTATCAACTCTTTAGAGTAGACTTATAAAACTTATTTGATGTAAAATGAGGTGCTGAATCCACTGGTGAAAACCGCAATGTCCTATTTTAAACCGTTTAAGAGAAAGAGTAAAATGGAGAATAATATATATTTAAAAATGTGATATATAAACATTTTTTTCATTTGTACCTTTATCAACTCTTTAGAGTAGACTTATAGGACTTATTTTATGTAAAATGAGGGGCTGAATCCACTGGTGAAAACCGCAATGTCCTATCTTTGACCGTTTAGGTCATCGAATAAAATGGAGAATAATAGATATTTAAAAATGTGATATATAACCATTTTATTCGCTTGTACCTTTATCAACTCTTCAGAGTAGACTTATAGGACTTAATTTATGTAAAATGAATTGCTAAATCCACTGGTGAAAACCGCAATGTCCTATCTTTAACCGTTTAGGAGATCGAGTAAAATGGAGAATAGTAGATATTTAAAAATGTGATATATTAACATTTTTTTCGATTGTACCTTTATCAACTCTTTAGAGTAGACTTATAAAACTTATTTGATGTAAAATGAGGTGCTGAATCCACTGGTGAAAACCACAATGTCCTATCTTAAACCGTTTAAGAGAAAGAGTAAAATGGAGAATAATAGATATTTAAAAATGTCATATATAAACATTTTATTCGTTTGTACCTTTATCAACTCTTCAGAGTAGACTTATAGGACTTATTTTATGTAAAATGAGGTGCTGAATCCACTGGTGAAAACCGCAATGTCCTATCTTTAACCGTTTAGTAGATCGAGTAAAATGGAGAATAATTGATATTTAAATTGTGATATATAAAAATTTTATTCTTTTGTACCTTTATCAACTCTTTAGAGTAGAATTATAGGACTTATTTTATGTAAAATGAATTGCTGAATCCACTGGTGAAAACCGCAATGTCCTATCTTTAACCGTTTAGGAGATCGGGTAAAATGGAAAATAATAGATATTTAAAAATGTGATATTAAACATTTTATTCGCTTGTACCTTTCTCAACTTTTGAGAGTAGACTTATAGGACTTATTTTATGTAAAATGAGCTGTTGAATCCAGTGGTGAAAACCGCAATGTCCTATCTTTGACCGTTTAGGTCATCGAATAAAATGGAGAATAATAGATATTTAAAAATGTGATATATAACCATTTTATTCGTTTGTACCTTTATCAACTTTTGAGAGTAGACCCATAGAACTTATTTTATGTAAAATGAGGTGCTGAATCCACTGGTGAAAACCGCAATGTCCTATCTTTAACCGTTTAGTAGATCGAGTAAAATGGAGAATAATAGATATTTAAATTGTGATATATAAAAATTTTATTCTTTTGTACCTTTATCAACTCTTTAGAGTAGACTTATAGGACAAAATTTATGTGAAATGAGGTGCTGAATCCACTGGTGAGAACCGCAATGTCCTATCTTTAACTGTTTAGGAGATCGAGTAAAATGGAGAATAATAGATATTTAAAAAGGTGAAATATAAACATTTTATTCGTTTGTACCTTTATCAACTCTTTAGAGTAGACTTATAGGACTTATTTGATGTAAAATAAGGTGCTGAATCAACTGGTGAAAACCGCAATGTAATATCTTTGACCGTTTAGTTGATCGAGTAAAATGGAGAATAATAGGTATTTAAAAATGTGATATATAAACATTTTTTTCGTTTGTACCTTTATCCACTCTTTAGAGTAGACTTATAAGACTTATTTTATGTAAAATGAGGTGCTGAATCTACTGGTGAATACCGCAATGTCCTATCTTTAACCGTTTAGTAGATCGAGTAAAATGGAGAATAATAGATATTTAAATTGTGATATATAAAAATTTTATTCTTTTGTACCTTTATCAACTCTTTAGAGTAGAATTATAGGACTTATTTAATGTAAAATGAATTGCTGAATCCACTGGTGAAAACCGCAATGTCCTATCTTTAACCGTTTAGGAGATCGGGTAAAATGGAAAATAATAGATATTTAAAAGTGTAATATATAAAAATTTTAGTCGTTTGTACCTTTATCAACTCTTTAGAGTAGACTTATAGGACTTATTTTATGTAAACTGAGGTGCAGAATCCACTGGTGAAAACCGCAATGTCCTATCCTTAACCGTTTAGGAGATCGAGTAAATTGGAAAATAATACATATTTAAAAGTGTCATATATAAACATTTTATTCGTTTGTACCTTTATCAACTCTTTAGAGTAGACTTATAGGACTAATTTTACGTAAAATATGGTGCTAAATCCACTGGTAAAAACCGCAATGTCCTGTCTTTGACCGTTTAGGAGATCGAGTAAAATGGAGAATAATAGATATTTAAAAATGTCATAAATAAACATTTTATTCGTTTGTACCTTTATCAACTTTTAAGAGTAGACTTATAGCACTTATTTTATGTAAAATGAGGTGCTGAATCCACTGGTAAAAACCGCAATGTCCTATATTTAACCGTTTAAGAGAAAGAGTAAAATGGAGAATAATATATATTTAAAAATGTGATATATAACCATTTTATTCGTTTGTACCTTTATCAACTTTTGAGAGTAGACTTATAGGACTTATTTTATGTAAACTGAGGTGCAGAATCCACTGGTGAAAACCGCAATGTCCTATCATTAACCGTTTAGGAGATCGAGTAAAATGGAGAATAATAGATATTTAAAAATGTGATATATAACCATTTTATTCGTTTGTACCTTTATCAACTCTTCAGAGTAGACTTATAGGACTAATTTTATGTAAAATGAGGTGCTGAATCCACTGGTGAAAACCGCAATGTCCTATCTTTGACCGTTTAGGTCATCGAATAAAATGGAGAATAATAGGTATTTAAAAATGTGATATATAACCATTTTATTCGTTTGTACCTTTATCAACTTTTGAGAGTAGACCCATAGAACCTATTTTATGTAAAATGAGGTGCTGAATCCACTGGTGAAAACCGCAATGTCCTATCTTTGACCGATTAGGTCATCGAATAAAATGGAGAATAATAGATATTTAAAAATGTGATATATAACCATTTTATTCGTTTGTACCTTTATCAACTTTTGAGAGTAGACCCATAGAACCTATTTTATGTAAAATGAGGTGCTGAATCCACTGGTGAAAACCGCAATGTCCTATCTTTAACCGTTTAGTAGATCGAGTAAAATGGAGAATAATAGATATTTAAATTGTGATATATAAAAATTTTATTCTTTTGTACCTTTATCAACTCTTTAGAGTAGACTTATAGGACAAAATTTATGTAAAATGAGGTGCTGAATCCACTGGTGAAAACCGCAATGTCCTATCTTTAACTGTTTAAGAGATCGAGTAAAATGGAGAATAATAGGTATTTAAAAATGTGATATATAAACATTTTTTTCGTTTGTACCTTTATCAACTCTTTAGAGTAGACTTATAAGACTTATTTTATGTAAAATGAGGTGCTGAATCCACTGGTGAAAACCGCAATGTCCTATCTTTAACCGTTTAGTAGATCGAGTAAAATGGAGAATAATAGATATTTAAATTGTGATATATAAAAATTTTATTCTTTTGTACCTTTATCAACTCTTTAGAGTAGAATTATAGGACTTATTTTATGTAAAATGAATTGCTGAATCCACTGGTGAAAACCGCAATGTCCTATCTTTAACCGTTTAGGAGATCGGGTAAAATGGAAAATAATAGATATTTATAAATGTCATATATAAACATTTTATTCGTTTGTACCTTTATCAACTCTTCAGAGTAGACTTATAGGACTTATTTTATGTAAAATGAGGTGCTGAATCCACTGGTGAAAACCGCAATGTCCTATCTTTAACCGTTTAGGAGATCGGGTAAAATGGAAAATAATAGATATTTAAAAATGTGATATTAAACATTTTATTCGCTTGTACCTTTCTCAACTTTTGAGAGTAGACTTATAGGACTTATTTTATGTAAAATGAGCTGTTGAATCCAGTGGTGAAAACCGCAATGTCCTATCTTTGACCGATTAGGTCATCGAATAAAATGGAGAATAATAGATATTTAAAAATGTGATATATAACCATTTTATTCGTTTGTACCTTTATCAACTTTTGAGAGTAGACCCATAGAACTTATTTTATGTAAAATGAGGTGCTGAATCCACTGGTGAAAACCGCAATGTCCTATCTTTAACCGTTTAGTAGATCGAGTAAAATGGAGAATAATAGATATTTAAATTGTGATATATAAAAATTTTATTCTTTTGTACCTTTATCAACTCTTTAGAGTAGACTTATAGGACAAAATTTATGTGAAATGAGGTGCTGAATCCACTGGTGAGAACCGCAATGTCCTATCTTTAACCGTTTAGGAGATCGGGTAAAATGGAAAATAATAGATATTTAAAAGTGTCATATATAAACATTTTATTCGTTTGTACCTTTATCAACTCTTTAGAGTAGACTTATAGGACTAATTTTACGTAAAATATGGTGCTGAAACCACTGGTAAAAACCGCAATGTCCTGTCTTTGACCGTTTAGGAGATCGAGTAAAATGGAGAATAATAGATATTTAAAAATGTCATATATAAACATTTTATTCATTTGTACCTTTATCAACTCTTCAGAGTAGACTTATAGGACTTATTTTATGTAAAATGAGCTGCTGAATCCAGTGGTGAAAACCGCAATGTCCTATCTTTAACCGTTTAGGAGATCGAGTAAAATGGAAAATAATAGATATTTAAATTGTGATATATAAAAATTTTATTCGTTTGTACCTTTATCAACTCTTTAGAGTAGACTTATAAGACTTATTTTATGTAAAATGAGGTGCTGAATCCACTTGTGAAAACCGCAATGTCCTATCTTTAACCGTTTAGGAGATCGAGTAAAATGGAGAATAATAGATATTTAAATTGTGATATATAAAAATTTTATTCTTTTGTACCTTTATCAACTCTTTAGAGTAGAATTATAGGACTTATTTTATGTAAAATGAATTGCTGAATCCACTGGTGAAAACCGCAATGTCCTATCTTTAACCGTTTAGGAGATTGGGTAAAATGGAAAATAATAGATATTTAAAAATGTGATATTAAACATTTTATTCGCTTGTACCTTTCTCAACTTTTGAGAGTAGACTTATAGGACTTATTTTATGTAAAATGAGCTGTTGAATCCAGTGGTGAAAACCGCAATGTCCTATCTTTGACCGATTAGGTCATCGAATAAAATGGAGAATAATAGATATTTAAAAATGTGATATATAACCATTTTATTCGTTTGTACCTTTATCAACTCTTTAGAGTAGACTTATAGGACTTATTTTATGTAAACTGAGGTGCAGAATCCACTGGTGAAAACCGCAATGTCCTATCCTTAACCGTTTAGGAGATCGAGTAAATTGGAAAATAATACATATTTAAAAGTGTCATATATAAACATTTTATTCGTTTGTACCTTTATCAACTCTTTAGAGTAGACTTATAGGACTAATTTTACGTAAAATATGGTGCTAAATCCACTGGTAAAAACCGCAATGTCCTGTCTTTGACCGTTTAGGAGATCGAGTAAAATGGAGAATAATAGATATTTAAAAATGTCATAAATAAACATTTTATTCGTTTGTACCTTTATCAACTTTTAAGAGTAGACTTATAGCACTTATTTTATGTAAAATGAGGTGCTGAATCCACTGGTAAAAACCGCAATGTCCTATATTTAACCGTTTAAGAGAAAGAGTAAAATGGAGAATAATATATATTTAAAAATGTGATATATAACCATTTTATTCGTTTGTACCTTTATCAACTTTTGAGAGTAAACTTATAGGACTTATTTTATGTAAACTGAGGTGCAGAATCCACTGGTGAAAACCGCAATGTCCTATCATTAACCGTTTAGGAGATCGAGTAAAATGGAGAATAATAGATATTTAAAAATGTGATATATAACCATTTTATTCGTTTGTACCTTTATCAACTCTTCAGAGTAGACTTATAGGACTAATTTTATGTAAAATGAGGTGCTGAATCCACTGGTGAAAACCGCAATGTCCTATCTTTGACCGTTTAGGTCATCGAATAAAATGGAGAATAATAGGTATTTAAAAATGTGATATATAACCATTTTATTCGTTTGTACCTTTATCAACTTTTGAGAGTAGACTCATAGAACCTATTTTATGTAAAATGAGGTGCTGAATCCACTGGTGAAAACCGCAATGTCCTATCTTTGACCGATTAGGTCATCGAATAAAATGGAGAATAATAGATATTTAAAAATGTGATATATAACCATTTTATTCGTTTGTACCTTTATCAACTTTTGAGAGTAGACCCATAGAACCTATTTTATGTAAAATGAGGTGCTGAATCCACTGGTGAAAACCGCAATGTCCTATCTTTAACCGTTTAGTAGATCGAGTAAAATGGAGAATAATAGATATTTAAATTGTGATATATAAAAATTTTATTCTTTTGTACCTTTATCAACTCTTTAGAGTAGACTTATAGGACAAAATTTATGTAAAATGAGGTGCTGAATCCACTGGTGAAAACCGCAATGTCCTATCTTTAACTGTTTAAGAGATCGAGTAAAATGGAGAATAATAGGTATTTAAAAATGTGATATATAAACATTTTTTTCGTTTGTACCTTTATCAACTCTTTAGAGTAGACTTATAAGACTTATTTTATGTAAAATGAGGTGCTGAATCCACTGGTGAAAACCGCAATGTCCTATCTTTAACCGTTTAGTAGATCGAGTAAAATGGAGAATAATAGATATTTAAATTGTGATATATAAAAATTTTATTCTTTTGTACCTTTATCAACTCTTTAGAGTAGAATTATAGGACTTATTTTATGTAAAATGAATTGCTGAATCCACTGGTGAAAACCGCAATGTCCTATCTTTAACCGTTTAGGAGATCGGGTAAAATGGAAAATAATAGATATTTATAAATGTCATATATAAACATTTTATTCGTTTGTACCTTTATCAACTCTTCAGAGTAGACTTATAGGACTTATTTTATGTAAAATGAGGTGCTGAATCCACTGGTGAAAACCGCAATGTCCTATCTTTAACCGTTTAGGAGATCGGGTAAAATGGAAAATAATAGATATTTAAAAATGTGATATTAAACATTTTATTCGCTTGTACCTTTCTCAACTTTTGAGAGTAGACTTATAGGACTTATTTTATGTAAAATGAGCTGTTGAATCCAGTGGTGAAAACCGCAATGTCCTATCTTTGACCGATTAGGTCATCGAATAAAATGGAGAATAATAGATATTTAAAAATGTGATATATATCCATTTTATTCGTTTGTACCTTTATCAACTTTTGAGAGTAGACCCATAGAACTTATTTTATGTAAAATGAGGTGCTGAATCCACTGGTGAAAACCGCAATGTCCTATCTTTAACCGTTTAGTAGATCGAGTAAAATGGAGAATAATAGATATTTAAATTGTGATATATAAAAATTTTATTCTTTTGTACCTTTATCAACTCTTTAGAGTAGACTTATAGGACAAAATTTATGTGAAATGAGGTGCTGAATCCACTGGTGAGAACCGCAATGTCCTATCTTTAACCGTTTAGGAGATCGGGTAAAATGGAAAATAATAGATATTTAAAAGTGTCATATATAAACATTTTATTCGTTTGTACCTTTATCAACTCTTTAGAGTAGACTTATAGGACTAATTTTACGTAAAATATGGTGCTGAAACCACTGGTAAAAACCGCAATGTCCTGTCTTTGACCGTTTAGGAGATCGAGTAAAATGGAGAATAATAGATATTTAAAAATGTCATGTATAAACATTTTATTCGTTTGTACCTTTATCAACTCTTCAGAGTAGACTTATAGGACTTATTTTATGTAAAATGAGCTGCTGAATCCAGTGGTGAAAACCGCAATGTCCTATCTTTAACCGTTTAGGAGATCGAGTAAAATGGAAAATAATAGATATTTAAATTGTGATATATAAAAATTTTATTCGTTTGTACCTTTATCAACTCTTTAGAGTAGACTTATAAGACTTATTTTATGTAAAATGAGGTGCTGAATCCACTTGTGAAAACCGCAATGTCCTATCTTTAACCGTTTAGGAGATCGAGTAAAATGGAGAATAATAGATATTTAAATTGTGATATATAAAAATTTTATTCTTTTGTACCTTTATCAACTCTTTAGAGTAGAATTATAGGACTTATTTTATGTAAAATGAATTGCTGAATCCACTGGTGAAAACCGCAATGTCCTATCTTTAACCGTTTAGGAGATTGGGTAAAATGGAAAATAATAGATATTTAAAAATGTGATATTAAACATTTTATTCGCTTGTACCTTTCTCAACTTTTGAGAGTAGACTTATAGGACTTATTTTATGTAAAATGAGCTGTTGAATCCAGTGGTGAAAACCGCAATGTCCTATCTTTGACCGATTAGGTCATCGAATAAAATGGAGAATAATAGATATTTAAAAATGTGATATATAACCATTTTATTCGTTTGTACCTTTATCAACTTTTGAGAGTAGACCCATAGAACTTATTTTATGTAAAATGAGGTGCTGAATCCACTGGTGAAAACCGCAATGTCCTATCTTTAACCGTTTAGTAGATCGAGTAAAATGGAGAATAATAGATATTTAAATTGTGATATATAAAAATTTTATTCTTTTGTACCTTTATCAACTCTTTAGAGTAGACTTATAGGACAAAATTTATGTGAAATGAGGTGCTGAATCCACTGGTGAGAACCGCAATGTCCTAACTTTAACTGTTTAGGAGATCGATTAATATGGAGAATAATAGATATTTAAAAAGGTGAAATATAAACATTTTATTCGTTTGTACCTTTATCAACTCTTTAGAGTAGACTTATAGGACTTATTTGATGTAAAATAAGGTGCTGAATCAACTGGTGAAAACCGCAATGTCCTATCTTTGACCGTTTAGTTGATCGAGTAAAATGGAGAATAATAGGTATTTAAAAATGTGATATATAAACATTTTTTTCGTTTGTACCTTTATCAACTCTTTAGAGTAGACTTGTAAGACTTATTTTATGTAAAATGAGGTGCTGAATCTACTGGTGAAAACCGCAATGTCCTATCTTTAACCGTTTAGTAGATCGAGTAAAATGGAGAATAATAGATATTTAAATTGTGATATATAAAAATTTTATTTTTTGTACCTTTATCAACTCTTTAGAGTAGAATTATAGGACTTATTTTATGTAAAATGAATTGCTGAATCCACTGGTAAAAACCGCAATGTCCTATCTTTAACCGTTTAGGAGATCGGGTAAAATGGAAAATAATAGATATTTAAAAGTGTCATATATAAAAATTTTAGTCGTTTGTACCTTTATCAACTCTTTAGAGTAGACTTATAGGACTTATTTTATGTAAACTGAAGTGCAGAATCCACTGGTAAAAACCGCAATGTCCTATCTTTAACCGTTTAGGAGATCGGGTAAAATGGAAAATAATAGATATTTAAAAGTGTCATATATAAACATTTTATTCGTTTGTACCTTTATCAACTCTTTAGAGTAGACTTATAGGACTAATTTTACGTAAAATATGGTGCTGAAACCACTGGTAAAAACCGCAATGTCCTGTCTTTGACCGTTTAGGAGATCGAGTAAAATGGAGAATAATAGATATTTAAAAATGTCATAAATAAACATTTTATTCGTTTGTACCTTTATCAACTTTTAAGAGTAGACTTAGAGCACTTATTTTATGTAAAATGAGGTGCTGAATCCACTGGTAAAAACCGCAATGTCCTATATTTAACCGTTTAAGAGAAAGAGTAAAATGGAGAATAATATATATTTAAAAATGTGATATATAACCATTTTATCCGTTTGTACCTTTATCAACTTTTAAGAGTAGACTTATAGGACTTATTTTATGTAAAATGAGCTGCTGAATCCAGTGGTGAAAACCGCAATGTCCTATCTTTGACCGTTTAGGTCATCGAATAAAATGGAGAATAATAGATATTCAAAAATGTGATATATAACCATTTTATTCGTTTGTACCTTTATCAACTTTTGAGAGTAGACTTATAGAACTTATTTTATGTAAAATGAGGTGCTGAATCCACTGGTGAAAACCGCAAAGTCCTATCTTTAACCGTTTAGGACATCGAGTAAACTGGAGAATAATAGATATTTAAAAATGTGATATATAAACATTTTATTCGGTTGTACCTCTATCAACTCTTGAGAGTAGACTTATAGGACTTATTTTATGTAAAATAAGGTGCTGAATCCACTGGTAAAAACCGCAATGTCCTATCTTTAACCGTTTAAGAGAAAGAGTAAAATGGAGAATAATAGATATTTAAAAATGTGATATATAACCATTTCATTCGTTTGTACCTTTATCAACTCTTTAGAGTAGACTTATAGGAATTATTTTATGTAAAATGAGGTGCTGAATCCACTGGTGAAAACCGCAATGTTCTATCGTGAACCGTTTAGGAGATAGAGTGAAATGGAGAATAATAAATATTTAAAAATGTGATATATTAACATTTTTTCCGTTTGTACCTTTATCAACTCGTTAGAGTAGACTTATAAGACTTATTTTATGTTAAATGAGGTGCTGAATCCACTGGTGAAAACCGCAATGTCCTATCTTTAACTGTTTAGGAGATCGAGTAAAATGGAGAATAATAGATATTTAAGAATGTGATATATAAACATTTTATTCGTTTGTGCCTTTATCAACTCTTTAGAGTAGACTTATAGGACTTATTTTATGTAAAATAAGGTGCTGAATCCACTGGTGAAAACCGCAATGTCCTATCTTTGACCGTTTAGGTGATCGAATAAAATAGAGAATAATAGATATTTTAAAATGTGAAATATAACCATTTTATTCGTTTGTACCTTTATCAACTTTTGAGAGTAGACTTATGGGACTTATTTTATGTAAAATGAGCTGCTGGGTCCAGAGGTGAAAACCGCAATGTCCTATCTATCTTTAACCGATTAGGACATCGAGTAAAATGGAGAATAATAGATATTTAAAAATGTGATATATAAACCTTTTATTCGTTTGTACCTTTATCAACTCTTAAAGTAGACTTATAGGACTAAATTTATGTAAAATGAGGTGCTGAATCCACTGGTGAAAACCGCAATGTCCTATCTTTAACCGATTAGGACATCGAGTAAAATGGAGAAAATAGATATTTAAAAATGTGATATATAAACCTTTTATTCGTTTGTACCTTTATCAACTTTTGAGAGTAGACTTATAAGACTTATTTTATGTAAAATGAGGTGCTGAATCCACTGGTGAAAACCGCAATGTCCTATCTTTAACCGTTTAGGACATCGAGTAAAATGGAGAATATTAGATATTTAAAAATGTGATATATAAACCTTTTATTCGTTTGTACCTTGAGCAACTTTTGAGAGTAGACTTTTAAGACTTATTTTATGTAAAATGAGGTGCTGAATTCACTGGTGAAAACCGCAATGTCTTATCTTTAACCGTTTAGGAGATCGAGTAAAATGGAGAATATTAGATATTTAAAAATGTGATATATAAACCTTTTATTCGTTTGTACCTTTATCAACTTTTGAGAGTAGACTTATAAGACTTATTTTATGTAAAATGAGGTGCTGAATCCACTGGTGAAAACCGCAATGTCCTATCTTTAACCGTTTAGGAGATCGAGTAAAATGGAAAATAATAGATATTTAAAAATGTGATATATTAACATTTTCTTCGTTTGTACCTTTATCAACTCGTTAGAGTAGACTTATAAGACTTATTTTATGTAAAATAAGGTGCTTAACCCACTGGTGAAAACCGCAATGTCCTATCTTTAACCGTTTAGGACATCGAGTAAAATGGAGAATAATAGATATTTAAAAATGTGATATATAAACATTTTATTCGGTTGTACCTCTATCAACTCTTGAGAGTAGACTTATAAGACTTATTTTATGTAAAATAAGGTGCTTAACCCACTGGTGAAAACCGCAATGTCCTATCTTTAACCGTTTAGTAGATCGAGTAAAATGGAGAATAATAGATATTTAAATTGTGATATATAAAAATTTTATTCTTTTGTACCTTTATCAACTCTTTAGAGTAGAATTATAGGACTTATTTTATGTAAAATGAATTGCTGAATCCACTGGTGAAAACCGCAATGTCCTATCTTTAACCGTTTAGGAGATCGGGTAAAATGGAAAATAATAGATATTTATAAATGTCATATATAAACATTTTATTCGTTTGTACCTTTATCAACCCTTCAGAGTAGACTTATAGGACTTATTTTATGTAAAATGAGGTGCTGAATCCACTGGTGAAAACCGCAATGTCCTATCTTTAACCGTTTAGGAGATCGGGTAAAATGGAAAATAATAGATATTTAAAAATGTGATATTAAACATTTTATTCGCTTGTACCTTTCTCAACTTTTGAGAGTAGACTTATAGGACTTATTTTATGTAAAATGAGCTGTTGAATCCAGTGGTGAAAACCGCAATGTCCTATCTTTGACCGATTAGGTCATCGAATAAAATGGAGAATAATAGATATTTAAAAATGTGATATATAACCATTTTATTCGTTTGTACCTTTATCAACTTTTGAGAGTAGACCCATAGAACTTATTTTATGTAAAATGAGGTGCTGAATCCACTGGTGAAAACCGCAATGTCCTATCTTTAACCGTTTAGTAGATCGAGTAAAATGGAGAATAATAGATATTTAAATTGTGATATATAAAAATTTTATTCTTTTGTACCTTTATCAACTCTTTAGAGTAGACTTATAGGACAAAATTTATGTGAAATGAGGTGCTGAATCCACTGGTGAGAACCGCAATGTCCTATCTTTAACCGTTTAGGAGATCGGGTAAAATGGAAAATAATAGATATTTAAAAGTGTCATATATAAACATTTTATTCGTTTGTACCTTTATCAACTCTTTAGAGTAGACTTATAGGACTAATTTTACGTAAAATATGGTGCTGAAACCACTGGTAAAAACCGCAATGTCCTGTCTTTGACCGTTTAGGAGATCGAGTAAAATGGAGAATAATAGATATTTAAAAATGTCATATATAAACATTTTATTCGTTTGTACCTTTATCAACTCTTCAGAGTAGACTTATAGGACTTATTTTATGTAAAATGAGCTGCTGAATCCAGTGGTGAAAACCGCAATGTCCTATCTTTAACCGTTTAGGAGATCGAGTAAAATGGAAAATAATAGATATTTAAATTGTGATATATAAAAATTTTATTCGTTTGTACCTTTATCAACTCTTTAGAGTAGACTTATATGACTTATTTTATGTAAAATGAGGTGCTGAATCCACTGGTGAAAACCGCAATGTCCTATCTTTAACCGTTTAGTAGATCGAGTAAAATGGAGAATAATAGATATTTAAATTGTGATATATAAAAATTTTATTCTTTTGTACCTTTATCAACTCTTTAGAGTAGACTTATAGGACAAAATTTATGTGAAATGAGGTGCTGAATCCACTGGTGAGAACCGCAATGTCCTAACTTTAACTGTTTAGGAGATCGATTAAAATGGAGAATAATAGATATTTATAAAGGTGAAATATAAACATTTTATTCGTTTGTACCTTTATCAACTCTTTAGAGTAGACTTATAGGACTTATTTGATGTAAAATAAGGTGCTGAATCAACTGGTGAAAACCGCAATGTCCTATCTTTGACCGTTTAGTTGATCGAGTAAAATGGAGAATAATAGGTATTTAAAAATGTGATATATAAACATTTTTTTCGTTTGTACCTTTATCAACTCTTTAGAGTAGACTTGTAAGACTTATTTTATGTAAAATGAGGTGCTGAATCTACTGGTGAAAACCGCAATGTCCTATCTTTAACCGTTTAGTAGATCGAGTAAAATGGAGAATAATAGATATTTAAATTGTGATATATAAAAATTTTATTTTTTGTACCTTTATCAACTCTTTAGAGTAGAATTATAGGACTTATTTTATGTAAAATGAATTGCTGAATCCACTGGTAAAAACCGCAATGTCCTATCTTTAACCGTTTAGGAGATCGGGTAAAATGGAAAATAATAGATATTTAAAAGTGTCATATATAAAAATTTTAGTCGTTTGTACCTTTATCAACTCTTTAGAGTAGACTTATAGGACTTATTTTATGTAAACTGAAGTGCAGAATCCACTGGTAAAAACCGCAATGTCCTATCTTTAACCGTTTAGGAGATCGGGTAAAATGGAAAATAATAGATATTTAAAAGTGTCATATATAAACATTTTATTCGTTTGTACCTTTATCAACTCTTTAGAGTAGACTTATAGGACTAATTTTACGTAAAATATGGTGCTGAAACCACTGGTAAAAACCGCAATGTCCTGTCTTTGACCGTTTAGGAGATCGAGTAAAATGGAGAATAATAGATATTTAAAAATGTCATAAATAAACATTTTATTCGTTTGTACCTTTATCAACTTTTAAGAGTAGACTTAGAGCACTTATTTTATGTAAAATGAGGTGCTGAATCCACTAGTAAAAACCGCAATGTCCTATATTTAACCGTTTAAGAGAAAGAGTAAAATGGAGAATAATATATATTTAAAAATGTGATATATAACCATTTTATCCGTTTGTACCTTTATCAACTTTTAAGAGTAGACTTATAGGACTTATTTTATGTAAAATGAGCTGCTGAATCCAGTGGTGAAAACCGCAATGTCCTATCTTTGACCGTTTAGGTCATCGAATAAAATGGAGAATAATAGATATTCAAAAATGTGATATATAACCATTTTATTCGTTTGTACCTTTATCAACTTTTGAGAGTAGACTTATAGAACTTATTTTATGTAAAATGAGGTGCTGAATCCACTGGTGAAAACCGCAAAGTCCTATCTTTAACCGTTTAGGACATCGAGTAAACTGGAGAATAATAGATATTTAAAAATGTGATATATAAACATTTTATTCGGTTGTACCTCTATCAACTCTTGAGAGTAGACTTATAGGACTTATTTTATGTAAAATAAGGTGCTGAATCCACTGGTAAAAACCGCAATGTCCTATCTTTAACCGTTTAAGAGAAAGAGTAAAATGGAGAATAATAGATATTTAAAAATGTGATATATAACCATTTCATTCGTTTGTACCTTTATTAACTCTTTAGAGTAGACTTATAGGAATTATTTTATGTAAAATGAGGTGCTGAATCCACTGGTGAAAACCGCAATGTTCTATCGTGAACCGTTTAGGAGATAGAGTGAAATGGAGAATAATAAATATTTAAAAATGTGATATATTAACATTTTTTCCGTTTGTACCTTTATCAACTCGTTAGAGTAGACTTATAAGACTTATTTTATGTTAAATGAGGTGCTGAATCCACTGGTGAAAACCGCAATGTCCTATCTTTAACTGTTTAGGAGATCGAGTAAAATGGAGAATAATAGATATTTAAGAATGTGATATATAAACATTTTATTCGTTTGTGCCTTTATCAACTCTTTAGAGTAGACTTATAGGACTTATTTTATGTAAAATAAGGTGCTGAATCCACTGGTGAAAACCGCAATGTCCTATCTTTGACCGTTTAGGTGATCGAATAAAATAGAGAATAATAGATATTTTAAAATGTGAAATATAACCATTTTATTCGTTTGTACCTTTATCAACTTTTGAGAGTAGACTTATGGGACTTATTTTATGTAAAATGAGCTGCTGGGTCCAGTGGTGAAAACCGCAATGTCCTATCTATCTTTAACCGATTAGGACATCGAGTAAAATGGAGAATAATAGATATTTAAAAATGTGATATATAAACCTTTTATTCGTTTGTACCTTTATCAACTCTTAAAGTAGACTTATAGGACTAAATTTATGTAAAATGAGGTGCTGAATCCACTGGTGAAAACCGCAATGTCCTATCTTTAACCGATTAGGACATCGAGTAAAATGGAGAAAATAGATATTTAAAAATGTGATATATAAACCTTTTATTCGTTTGTACCTTTATCAACTTTTGAGAGTAGACTTATAAGACTTATTTTATGTAAAATGAGGTGCTGAATCCACTGGTGAAAACCGCAATGTCCTATCTTTAACCGTTTAGGACATCGAGTAAAATGGAGAATATTAGATATTTAAAAATGTGATATATAAACCTTTTATTCGTTTGTACCTTGAGCAACTTTTGAGAGTAGACTTTTAAGACTTATTTTATGTAAAATGAGGTGCTGAATTCACTGGTGAAAACCGCAATGTCTTATCTTTAACCGTTTAGGAGATCGAGTAAAATGGAGAATATTAGATATTTAAAAATGTGATATATAAACCTTTTATTCGTTTGTACCTTTATCAACTTTTGAGAGTAGACTTATAAGACTTATTTTATGTAAAATGAGGTGCTGAATCCACTGGTGAAAACCGCAATGTCCTATCTTTAACCGTTTAGGAGATCGAGTAAAATGGAAAATAATAGATATTTAAAAATGTGATATATTAACATTTTCTTCGTTTGTACCTTTATCAACTCGTTAGAGTAGACTTATAAGACTTATTTTATGTAAAATAAGGTGCTTAACCCACTGGTGAAAACCGCAATGTCCTATCTTTAACCGTTTAGGACATCGAGTAAAATGGAGAATAATAGATATTTAAAAATGTGATATATAAACATTTTATTCGGTTGTACCTCTATCAACTCTTGAGAGTAGACTTATAAGACTTATTTTATGTAAGTAGTTTTATGTATGTAAGTTTGAGTGTACCTTTATCAACTCTTTAGAGTAGACTAATAGGACTTATTTTATGTAAAATGAGGTGCTGAATCCACTGGTGAAAACCGCAATGTCCTATCTTTAACCGTTTAGGACATCGGGTAAAATGGAGAATAATAGATATTTAAAAATGTGATATATAAACATTTTATTCGTTTGTACCTTTATCAACTTTTGAGAGTAGGCTTATAGAACTTATTTTATGTAAAATGAGGTGCTGAATCCACTGGTGAAAACCGCAATGTCCTATCTTTAACCGATTAGGACATCGAGTAAAATGGAGAATAATAGATATTCAAAAATGTGATATATAACCATTTTATTCGTTTGTACCTTTATCAACTTTTGAGAGTAGGCTTATAGAACTTATTTTATGTAAAATGAGATGCTGAATCCACTGGTGAAAACCGCAAGGTCCTATCTTTAACCGATTAGGACATCGAGTAAAATGGAGAATAATAGATATTTAAAAATGTGATATATAAACCTTTTATTCGTTTGTACCTTTATCAACTTTTGAGAGTAGACTTAAAGAACTTATTTTATGTAAAATGAGGTGCTGAATCCACTGGTGAAAACCGCAAAGTCTTATCTTTAACCGTTTAGGACATCGAGTAAATTGGAGAATAATAGATATTTAAAAATGTGATATATAAACATTTTATTCGGTTGTACCTCTATCAACTCTTAAGAGTAGACTTATAAGACTTATTTTATGTAAAATAAGGTGCTGAATCCACTGGTAAAAACCGCAATGTCCTATCTTTAACCGTTTAAGAGAAAGAGTAAAATGGAAAATAATAGATATTTAAAAATGTGATATATAACCATTTTATTCGTTTGTACCTTTATCAACTCTTTAGAGTAGACTTATAGGAATTATTTTATGTAAAATGAGGTGCTGAATCCACTGGTGAAAACCGCAATGTTCTATCGTGAACCGTTTAGGAGATAGAGTGAAATGGAGAATAATAAATATTTAAAAATGTGATATATTAACATTTTTTCCGTTTGTACCTTTATCAACTCGTTAGAGTAGACTTATAAGACTTATTTTATGTAAAATGAGGTGCTGAATCCACTGGTGAAAACCGCAATGTCCTATCTTTAACTGTTTAGGAGATCGAGTAAAATGGAGAATAATAGATATTTAAGAATGTGATATATAAACATTTTATTCGTTTGTGCCTTTATCAACTCTTTCGAGTAGACATATAGGACTTATTTTATGTAAAATAAGGTGCTGAATCCACTGGTGAAAACCGCAATGTCCTATCTTTGACCGTTTAGGTGATCGAATAAAATAGAGAATAATAGATATTTTAAAATGTGAAATATAACCATTTTATTCGTTTGTACCTTTATCAACTTTTGAGAGTAGACTTATGGGACTTATTTTATGTAAAATGAGCTGCTGGGTCCAGTGGTGAAAACCGCAATGTCCTATCTATCTTTAACCGATTAGGACATCGAGTAAAATTTAGAATAATAGATATTTAAAAATGTGATATATAAACCTTTTATTCGTTTGTACCTTTATCAACTTTTGAGAGTAGACTTATAAGACTTATTTTATGTAAGTAGTTTTATGTATGTAAGTTTGAGTGTACCTTTATCAACTCTTTAGAGTAGACTAATAGGACTTATTTTATGTAAAATGAGGTGCTGAATCCACTGGTGAAAACCGCAATGTCCTATCTTTAACCGTTTAGGACATCGGGTAAAATGGAGAATAATAGATATTTAAAAATGTGATATATAAACATTTTATTCGTTTGTACCTTTATCAACTTTTGAGAGTAGGCTTATAGAACTTATTTTATGTAAAATGAGGTGCTGAATCCACTGGTGAAAACCGCAATGTCCTATCTTTAACCGATTAGGACATCGAGTAAAATGGAGAATAATAGATATTCAAAAATGTGATATATAACCATTTTATTCGTTTGTACCTTTATCAACTTTTGAGAGTAGGCTTATAGAACTTATTTTATGTAAAATGAGATGCTGAATCCACTGGTGAAAACCGCAAGGTCCTATCTTTAACCGATTAGGACATCGAGTAAAATGGAGAATAATAGATATTTAAAAATGTGATATATAAACCTTTTATTCGTTTGTACCTTTATCAACTTTTGAGAGTAGACTTAAAGAACTTATTTTATGTAAAATGAGGTGCTGAATCCACTGGTGAAAACCGCAAAGTCTTATCTTTAACCGTTTAGGACATCGAGTAAATTGGAGAATAATAGATATTTAAAAATGTGATATATAAACATTTTATTCGGTTGTACCTCTATCAACTCTTAAGAGTAGACTTATAAGACTTATTTTATGTAAAATAAGGTGCTGAATCCACTGGTAAAAACCGCAATGTCCTATCTTTAACCGTTTAAGAGAAAGAGTAAAATGGAAAATAATAGATATTTAAAAATGTGATATATAACCATTTTATTCGTTTGTACCTTTATCAACTCTTTAGAGTAGACTTATAGGAATTATTTTATGTAAAATGAGGTGCTGAATCCACTGGTGAAAACCGCAATGTTCTATCGTGAACCGTTTAGGAGATAGAGTGAAATGGAGAATAATAAATATTTAAAAATGTGATATATTAACATTTTTTCCGTTTGTACCTTTATCAACTCGTTAGAGTAGACTTATAAGACTTATTTTATGTAAAATGAGGTGCTGAATCCACTGGTGAAAACCGCAATGTCCTATCTTTAACTGTTTAGGAGATCGAGTAAAATGGAGAATAATAGATATTTAAGAATGTGATATATAAACATTTTATTCGTTTGTGCCTTTATCAACTCTTTCGAGTAGACATATAGGACTTATTTTATGTAAAATAAGGTGCTGAATCCACTGGTGAAAACCGCAATGTCCTATCTTTGACCGTTTAGGTGATCGAATAAAATAGAGAATAATAGATATTTTAAAATGTGAAATATAACCATTTTATTCGTTTGTACCTTTATCAACTTTTGAGAGTAGACTTATGGGACTTATTTTATGTAAAATGAGCTGCTGGGTCCAGTGGTGAAAACCGCAATGTCCTATCTATCTTTAACCGATTAGGACATCGAGTAAAATTTAGAATAATAGATATTTAAAAATGTGATATATAAACCTTTTATTCGTTTGTACCTTTATCAACTTTTGAGAGTAGACTTATAAGACTTATTTTATGTAAAATGAGGTGCTGAATCCACTGGTGAAAACCGCAATGTCCTATCTTTAACCGTTTAGGAGATCGAGTAAAATGGAAAATAATAGATATTTAAAAATGTGATATATTAACATTTTCTTCGTTTGTACCTTTATCAACTCGTTAGAGTAGACTTATAAGACTTATTTTATGTAAAATAAGGTGCTTAACCCACTGGTGAAAACCGCAATGTCCTATCTTTAACCGTTTAGGACATCGAGTAAAATGGAGAATAATAGATATTTAAAAATGTGATATATAAACATTTTATTCGGTTGTACCTCTATCAACTCTTGAAAGTAGACTTATAAGACTTATTTTATGTAAAATAAGGTGCTGAATCCACTGGTGAAAACCGCAATGTCCTATCTTTGACCGTTTAGGTCATCGAATAAAATGGAGAATAATGGATATTCAAAAATGTGATAAATAACCATTTTATTCGTTTGTACCTTTATCAACTTTTGAGAGTAGACTTATAAGACTTATTTTATGTAAAATGAGGTGCTTAATCCACTGGTGAAAACCGCAATGTCCTATCTTTAACCGTTTAGGACATCGAGTAAAATAGAGAATAATAGATATTTAAAAATGTGATATATAAACCTTTTATTCGTTTGTACCTTTATCAACTTTTGAGAGTAGACTTATAGGACTTATAGTATGTAAAATAAGCTGCTTAATCCACTGGTGAAAACCGCAATGTCCTATCTTTAACCGTTTAGGACATCGAGTAAAATAGAGAATAATAGATATTTAAAAATGTGATATATAAACCTTTTATTCGTTTGTACCTTTATCAACTTTTGAGAGTAGACTTATAAGACTTATTTTATGTAAAATGAGGTGCTGAATCCACTGGTGAAAACCGCAATGTTCTATCTTTAACCGTTTAGGAGATAGAGTGAAATGAAAATAATAGATATTTAAAAATGTGATATATTAACATTTTTTTCGTTTGTACCTTTATCAACTCGTTAGAGTAGACTTATAAGACTTACTTTATGTAAAATAGGGTGCTAAATCCACTGGTAAAAACCGCAATGTCCTATCTTTAACCGTTTAAGAGATCGAGTAAAATGGAGAATAATAGATATTTAAAAATGTGATATATTAACATTTTTTTCTTTTGTACTTTTATCAACTCTTTAGAGTAGACTTATAAGACTTATTTTATGTAAAATGAGGTGCTGAATCCACTGGTGAAAACCGCAATGTCCTATCTTTAACCGTTTAGGACATCGAGTAAAATGGAGAATATTAGATATTTAAAAATGTGATATATAAACCTTTTATTTGTTTGTAACTTTATCAACTTTTGAGAGTAGAATTATAAGACTTATTTTATGTAGAATGAGGTGCTGAATCCACTGGTGAAATCTGCAATGTCCTATCTTTAACCGTTTAGGACATCGAGTAAAATGGAGAATAATAGATATTTAAAAATGTGATATATAAACCTTTTATTCGTTTGTACCTTTATCAACTTTTGAGAGTAGACTTATAAGACCTATTTTATGTAAAATGAGGTGCTGAATCTACTGGTGAAAACCGCAATGTCCTATCTTTAACCGTTTAGGAGATCGAGTAAAATGGAGAATATTAGATATTTAAAAATGTGATATATAAACCTTTTATTCGTTTGTACCTTTATCAACTTTTGAGAGTAGACTTATAGGACTTATTTTATGTAAAATGAGCTGCTGAATCCAGTGGTGAAAACCGCAATGTCCTATCTTTAACTGTTTAGGAGATCGAGTAAAATGGAGAATAATAGATATTTAAAATTGTGATATATAACCATTATATTCGTTTGTACCTTTATCAACTTTTGAGAGTAGACTTATAAGACCTATTTTATGTAAAATGAGGTGCTGAATCTACTGGTGAAAACCGCAATGTCCTATCTTTAACCGTTTAGGACATCGAGTAAATTGGAGAATAATAGATATTTAAAAATGTGATATATAAACATTTTATTCGGTTGTACCTCTATCAACTCTTGAGAGTAGACTTATAAGACTTATTTTATGTAAAATAAGGTGCTGAATCCACTGGTAAAAACCGCAATGTCCTATCTTTAACCGTTTAAGAGAAAGAGTAAAATGGAGAATAATAGATATTTAAAAATGTGATATATAACCATTTTATTCGTTTGTACCTTTATCAACTCTTTAGAGTAGACTTATTGGAATTATTTTATGTAAAATGAGGTGCTGAATCCACTGGTGAAAACCGCAATGTTCTATCGTGAACCGTTTAGGAGATAGAGTGAAATGGAGAATAATAAATATTTAAAAATGTGATATATTAACATTTTTTCCGTTTGTACCTTTATCAACTCGTTAGAGTAGACTTATAAGACTTATTTTATGTAAAATGAGGTGCTGAATCCACTGGTGAAAACCGCAATGTCCTATCTTTAACTGTTTAGGAGATCGAGTAAAATGGAGAATAATAGATATTTAAGAATGTGATATATAAACATTTTATTCGTTTGTGCCTTTATCAACTCTTTAGAGTAGACTTATGGGACTTATTTTATGTAAAATGAGCTGCTGGGACCAGTGGTGAAAACCGCAATGTCCTATCTATCTTTAACCGATTAGGACATCGAGTAAAATGGAGAATAATAGATATTTATAAATGTGATATATAAACCTTTTATTCGTTTGTACCTTTATCAACTCTTAAAGTAGACTTATAGGACTAAATTTATGTAAAATGAGGTGCTGAATCCACTGGTGAAAACCGCAATGTCCTATCTTTAACCGATTAGGACATCGAGTAAAATGGAGAAAATAGATATTTAAAAATGTGATATATAAACCTTTTATTCGTTTGTACCTTTATCAACTTTTGAGAGTAGACTTATAAGACTTATTTTATGTAAAATGAGGTGCTGAATCCACTGGTGAAAACCGCAATGTCCTTTCTTTAACCGTTTAAGACATCGAGTAAAATGGAGAATATTAGATATTTAAAAATGTGATATATAAACCTTTTATTCGTTTGTACCTTGAGCAACTTTTGAGAGTAGACTTTTAAGACTTATTTTATGTAAAATGAGGTGCTGAATTCACTGGTGAAAACCGCAATGTCCTATCTTTAACCGTTTAGGAGATCGAGTAAAATGGAGAATAATAGATATTTAAAAATGTGATATATAAACATTTTATTCGGTTGTACCTGTATCAACTCTTGAGAGTAGACTTATAAGACTTATTTTATGTAAAATAAGGTGCTGAATCCACTGGTGAAAACCGCAATGTCCTATCTTTAACCGTTTAGGACATCGAGTAAAATGGAGAATAATAGATATTTAAAAATGTGATATATTAACATTTTCTTCGTTTGTACCTTTATCAACTCGTTAGAGTAGACTTATAAGACTTATTTTATGTAAAATAAGGTGCTTAACCCACTGGTGAAAACCGCAATGTCCTATCTTTAACCGTTTAGGTCATCGAATAAAATGGAGAATAATAGATATTCAAAAATGTGATATATAACCATTTTATTCGTTTGTACCTTTATCAACTCGTTAGAGCAGACTTATAAGACTTATTTTATGTAAGTAGTTTTATGTATGTAAGTTTGAGTGTACCTTTATCAACTCTTTAGAGTAGACTTATAGGACTTATTTTATGTAAAATGAGGTGCTGAATCCACTGGTGAAAACCGCAATGTCCTATCTTTAACCGTTTAGGACATCGGGTAAAATGGAGAATAATAGATATTTAAAAATGTGATATATAAACATTTTATTCGTTTGTACCTTTATTAACTTTTGAGAGTAGGCTTATAGAACTTATTTTATGTAAAATGAGGTGCTGAATCCACTGGTGAAAACCGCAATGTCCTATCTTTAACCGATTAGGACATCGAGTAAAATGGAGAATAATAGATATTCAAAAATGTGATATATAACCATTTTATTCGTTTGTACCTTTATCAACTTTTGAGAGTAGGCTTATAGAACTTATTTTATGTAAAATGAGATGCTGAATCCACTGGTGAAAACCGCAAGGTGCTATCTTTAACCGATTAGGACATCGAGTAAAATGGAGAATAATAGATATTTAAAAATGTGATATATAAACCTTTTATTCGTTTGTACCTTTATCAACTTTTGAGAGTAGACTTATAGGACTTATAGTATGTAAATTAAGCTGCTTAATCCACTGGTGAAAACCGCAATGTCCTATCTTTAACCGTTTAGGACATCGAGTAAAATAGAGAATAATAGATATTTAAAAATGTGATATATAAACCTTTTATTCGTTTGTACCTTTATCAACTTTTGAGAGTAGACTTATAAGACTTATTTTATGCAAAATGAGGTGCTGAATCTACTGGTGAAAACCGCAATGTCCTATCTTTAATCGTTTAGGGGATCGAGTAAAATGGAGAATATTAGATATTTAAAAATGTGATATATAAACCTTTTATTCGTTTGTACCCTTATCAACTTTTGAGAGTAGACTTATAAGACTTATTTTATGTAAAATGAGGTGCTGAATCCACTGGTGAAAACCGCAATGTCCTATCTTTAACCGTTTAGGAGATAGAGTGAAATGAAAATAATAGATATTTAAAAATGTGATATATTAACATTTTTTTCGTTTGTACCTTTATCAACTCGTTAGAGTAGACTTATAAGACTTATTTTATGTAAAATAAGGTGCTGAATCCACTGGTGAAAACCGCAATGTCCTATCTTTAACCGTTTAGGACATCGAGTAAAATGGAGAATATTAGATATTTAAAAATGTGATATATAAACCTTTTATTTGTTTGTAACTTTATCAACTTTTGAGAGTAGACTTATAAGATTTATTTTATGTAGAATGAGGTGCTGAATCCACTGGTGAAATCTGCAATGTCCTATCTTTAACCGTTTAGGACATCGAGTAAAATGGAGAATAATAGATATTTAAAAATGTGATATATAAACCTTTTATTCGTTTGTACTTTTATCAACTTTTGAGAGTAGACTTATAAGACTTATTTTATGTAAAATGAGGTGCTGAATCTACGGGTGAAAACCGCAATGTCCTATCTTTAACCGTTTAGGAGATCGAGTAAAATGGAGAATATTAGATATTTAAAAATGTGATGATATATAAACCTTTTATTCGTTTGTACCTTTATCAACTTTTGAGAGTAGACTTATAGGACTTATTTTATGTAAAATGAGCTGCTGAATCCAGTGGTGAAAACCGCAATGTCCTATCTTTGACCGTTTAGGTGATCGAGTAAAATGGAGAATAATAGATATTTAAAAATGTGATATATAACCATTATATTCGTTTGTACCTTTATCAACTCTTTAGAGTAGACTTATAGGACTAAATTTATGTAAAATGAGGTGCTGAATCCACTGGTGAAAACCGCAATGTCCTATCTTTAACCGTTTAGGACATCGAGTAAAATGGAGAATATTAGATATTTAAAAATGTGATATATAAACCTTTTATTCGTTTGTACCTTTATCAACTTTTGAGAGTAGACTTATAAGACTTATTTTATGTAAAATGAGGTGCTGAATCCTCTGGTGAAAACCGCAATGTCCTATATTTAACCGTTTAGGAGATCGAGTAAAATGGAGGATAATTGATATTTAAAAATGTGATATATAAACATTTTATTCGTTTGTACCTTTATCAACTCTTTAAAGTAGACTTATAGGACTTATTTTATGTAAAATAAGGTGCTGAATCCACTGGTGAAAACCGCAATGTCCAATCTTTGACCGTTTAGGTGATCGAATAAAATGGAGAATAATAGATATTTTAAAATGTGAAATATAACCATTTTATTCGTTTGTACCTTTATCAACTTTTGAGAGTAGACTTATAGGACTTACTTTATGTAAAATGAGCTGCTGAATCCAGTGGTGAAAACCGCAATGTCCTATCTTTGACCGTTTAGGTCATCGAATAAAATGGAGAATAATAGATATTCAAAAATGTGATTTATAACCATTTTATTCGTTTGTACCTTTATCAACTTTTGTAAGTAGACTTATAGAACTTATTTAATGTAAAATGAGGTGCTAAATTTACTGGTGAAAACCGCAATGTCCTATCTTTAACCGTTTAGGAGATAGAGTGAAATGGAGAATAATAGATATTTAAAAATGTGATATATAAACATTTTATTCGGTTGTACCTTTATCAACTCGTTAGAGTAGACTTATAAGACTTATTTTATGTAAAATAAGGTGCTTAACCCACTGGTGAAAACCGCAATGTCCTATCTTTAACCATTTAGGACATCGAGTAAAATGGAGAATAATAGATATTTAAAAATGTGATATATAAACATTTTATTCGGTTGTACCTTTATCAACTCGTTAGAGTAGACTTATAAGACTTATTTTATGTAAAATAAGGTGCTGAATCCACTGGTGAAAACCGCAATGTCCTATCTTTGACCGTTTAGGTCATCGAATAAAATGGAGAATAATAGATATTCAAAAATGTGATATATAACCATTTTATTCGTTTGTACCTTCATCAACTCGTTAGAGCAGACTTATAAGACTTATTTTATGTAAGTAGTTTTATGTATGTAAGTTTGAGTGTACCTTTATCAACTCTTTAGAGTAGACTTATAGGACTTATTTTATGTAAAATGAGGTGCTGAATCCACTGGTGAAAACCGCAATGTCCTATCTTTAACCGTTTAGGACATCGGGTAAAATGGAGAATAATAGATATTTAAAAATGTGATATATAAACATTTTATTCGTTTGTACCTTTATTAACTTTTGAGAGTAGGCTTATAGAACTTATTTTATGTAAAATGAGGTGCTGAATCCACTGGTGAAAACCGCAATGTCCTATCTTTAACCGATTAGGACATCGAGTAAAATGGAGAATAATAGATATTCAAAAATGTGATATATAACCATTTTATTCGTTTGTACCTTTATCAACTTTTGAGAGTAGGCTTATAGAACTTATTTTATGTAAAATGAGATGCTGAATCCACTGGTGAAAACCGCAAGGTGCTATCTTTAACCGATTAGGACATCGAGTAAAATGGAGAATAATAGATATTTAAAAATGTGATATATAAACCTTTTATTCGTTTGTACCTTTATCAACTTTTGAGAGTAGACTTATAGGACTTATAGTATGTAAATTAAGCTGCTTAATCCACTGGTGAAAACCGCAATGTCCTATCTTTAACCGTTTAGGACATCGAGTAAAATAGAGAATAATAGATATTTAAAAATGTGATATATAAACCTTTTATTCGTTTGTACCTTTATCAACTTTTGAGAGTAGACTTATAAAACTTATTTTATGCAAAATGAGGTGCTGAATCTACTGGTGAAAACCGCAATGTCCTATCTTTAATCGTTTAGGGGATCGAGTAAAATGGAGAATATTAGATATTTAAAAATGTGATATATAAACCTTTTATTCGTTTGTACCCTTATCAACTTTTGAGAGTAGACTTATAAGACTTATTTTATGTAAAATGAGGTGCTGAATCCACTGGTGAAAACCGCAATGTTCTTTCTTTAACCGTTTAGGAGATCGAGTAAAATGGAGAATAATAGATATTTAAAAATGTGATATATTAACATTTTTTTCGTTTGTACCTTTATCAACTCTTTAGAGTAGACTTATAAGACTTATTTTATGTAAAATGAGGTGCTGAATCCACTGGTGAAAACCGCAATGTCCTATCTTTAACCGTTTAGGAGATAGAGTGAAATGAAAATAATAGATATTTAAAAATGTGATATATTAACATTTTTTTCGTTTGTACCTTTATCAACTCGTTAGAGTAGACTTATAAGACTTATTTTATGTCAAATAGGGTGCTGAATCCACTGGTAAAAACCGCAATGTCCTATCTTTAACCGTTTAGGAGATCGAGTAAAATGGAGAATAATAGATATTTAAAAATGTGATATATTAACATTTTTTTCGTTTGCACTTTTATCAACTCTTTAGAGTAGACTTATAAGACTTATTTTATGTAAAATGAGGTGCTGAATCCACTGGTGAAAACCGCAATGTCCTATCTTTAACCGTTTAGGACATCGAGTAAAATGGAGAATATTAGATATTTAAAAATGTGATATATAAACCTTTTATTTGTTTGTAACTTTATCAACTTTTGAGAGTAGACTTATAAGATTTATTTTATGTAGAATGAGGTGCTGAATCCACTGGTGAAATCTGCAATGTCCTATCTTTAACCGTTTAGGACATCGAGTAAAATGGAGAATAATAGATATTTAAAAATGTGATATATAAACCTTTTATTCGTTTGTACCTTTATCAACTTTTGAGAGTAGACTTATAAGACTTATTTTATGTAAAATGAGGTGCTGAATCTACTGGTGAAAACCGCAATGTCCTATCTTTAACCGTTTAGGAGATCGAGTAAAATGGAGAATATTAGATATTTAAAAATGTGATATATAAACCTTTTATTCGTTTGTACCTTTATCAACTTTTGAGAGTAGACTTATAGGACTTATTTTATGTAAAATGAGCTGCTGAATCCAGTGGTGAAAACCGCAATGTCCTATCTTTAACTGTTTAGGAGATCGAGTAAAATGGAGAATAATAGATATTTAAAAATGTGATATATAACCATTATATTCGTTTGTACCTTTATCAACTTTTGAGAGTAGACTTATAGGACTTATTTTATGTAAAATTAGGTGCTGAATCCACTGGTGAAAACCGCAATGTCCTATCTTTGACCGTTTAGGTGATCGAGTAAAATGGAGAATAATAGGTATTTAAAAATGTGATATATATCCATTTTATTCGTTTGTTCCTTTATCAATTCTTTAGAGTAGACTTATAGGACTAAATTTATGTAAAATGAGGTGCTGAATCCACTGGTGAAAACCGCAATGTCCTATCTTTGACCGTTTAGGTGATCGAGTAAAATGGAGAATAATAGGTATTTAAAAATGTGATATATAACCATTTTATTCGTTTGTACCTTTATCAACTTTTGAGAGTAGACTTATAGGACTTATTTTATGTAAAATAAGGTGCTGAATCCACTGGTGAAAACCGCAATGTCCAATCTTTGACCGTTTAGGTGATCGAATAAAATGGAGAATAATAGATATTTTAAAATGTGAAATATAACCATTTTAATCGTTTGTACCTTTATCAACTTTTGAGAGTAGACTTATAGGACTTATTTTATGTAAAATGAGGTGCTGAATCCACTGGTGAAAACCGCAATGTCCAATCTTTGACCGTTTAGGTGATCGAATAAAATGGAGAATAATAGATACTTAAAAATGTGATATATAAACATTTTATTCGTTTGTACCTTTATCAACTTTTGAGAGTAGGCTTATAGAACTTATTTTATGTAAAATGAGGTGCTGAATCCACTGGTGAAAACCGCAATGTCCTATCTTTAACCGATTAGGACATCGAGTAAAATGGAGAATAATAGATATTCAAAAATGTGATATATAACCATTTTATTCGTTTGTACCTTTATCAACTCTTTAGAGTAGACTTATAAGACTTATTTTATGTAAAATGAGATGCTGAATCCACTGGTGAAAACCGCAAGGTCCTATCTTTAACCGATTAGGACATCGAGTAAAATGAAGAATAATAGATATTTAAAAATGTGATATATAAACCTTTTATTCGTTTGTACCTTTATCAACTTTTGAGAGTAGACTTATAGGACTTATAGTATGTAAATTAAGCTGCTTAATCCACTGGTGAAAACCGCAATGTCCTATCTTTAACCGTTTAGGACATCGAGTAAAATAGAGAATAATAGATATTTAAAAATGTGATATATAAACCTTTTATTCGTTTGTACCTTTATCAACTTTTGAGAGTAGTCTTATAAGACTTATTTTATGTAAAATGAGGTGCTGAATCCACTGGTGAAAACCGCAATGTTCTATCTTTAACCGTTTAGGAGATCGAGTAAAATGGATAATAATAGATATTTAAAAATGTGATATATTAACATTTTTTCGTTTGTACCTTTATCAACTCTTTAGAGTAGACTTATAAGACTTATTTTATGTAAAATGAGGTGCTGAATCCTCTGGTGAAAACCGCAATCTCCTATCTTTGACCGTTTAGGTCATCGAATAAAATGGAGAATAATAGATATTCAAAAATGTGATATATAACCATTTTATTCGTTTGTACCTTTATCAACTTTTGTGAGTAGGCTTATAGAACTTATTTAATGTAAAATGAGGTTCTAAATTTACTGGTGAAAACCGCAATGTCCTATCTTTTACCGTTTAGGAGATAGAGTGAAGTGGAGAATAATAGATATTTAAAAATGTGATATATTAACATTTTCTTCGTTTGTACCTTTATCAACTCGTTAGAGTAGACTTATAAGACTTATTTTATGTAAAATGAGGTGCTGAATCCACTGGTAAAAACCGCAATGTCCTATCTTTAACCGTTTAGGAGATCGAGTAAAATGGAGAAAAATAGATATTTAATTATGTGATATATTTACATTTTTTTCGTTTGTACTTTTATCAACTCTTTAGAGTAATCTTATAAGACTTATTTTATGTCCTATCTGTGACCGTTTAGGTCATCGAATAAAATGGAGAATAATAGATATTCAAAAATGTGATATATAACCATTATATTCGTTTGTACCTTTATCAACTTTTGAGAGTAGACTTATAGGACTTATTTTATGTAAAATAAGGTGCTGAATCCACTAGTGAAAACCGCAATGTCCTATCTTTGACCGTTTAGGTGATCGAATAAAATGGAGAATAATAGATATTTTAAAATGTGAAATATAACCATTTTATTCGTTTGTACCTTTATCAACTTTTGAGAGTAGACTTATAGGACTTATTTTATGTAAAATGAGCTGCTGAATCCAGTGGTGAAAACCGCAATGTCCTATCTTTGACCGTTTAGGTCATCGAATAAAATGGAGAATAATAGATATTCAAAAATGTGATATATATCCATTTTATTCGTTTGTACCTTTATCAACTCTTTAGAGTAGACTTATAGGACTAAATTTATGTAAAATGAGGTGCTGAATCCACTGGTGAAAACCGCAATGTCCTATCTTTGACCGTTTAGGTGATCGAGTAAAATGGAGAATAATAGGTATTTAAAAATGTGATATATAACCATTTTATTCGTTTGTACCTTTATCAACTTTTGAGAGTAGACTTATAGGACTTATTTTATGTAAAATAAGGTGCTGAATCCACTGGTGAAAACCGCAATGTCCTATCTTTAACCGTTTAAGAGAAAGAGTAAAGTGGAAAATAATAGATATTTAAAAATGTGATATATAACCATTTTATTCGTTTGTACCTTTATCAACTTTTGAGAGTAGACTTATAGGAATTATTTTATGTAAAATGAGGTGCTGAATCCACTGGTGAAAACTGCAATGTCCTTTCTTTAACCGTTTAGGAGATCGAGTAAAATGGAGAATAATAGATAATTAAAAATGTGATATATTAACATTTTTTTCGTTTGTAAATTTATCAACTCTTTAGAGTTGGCTTATAAGACTTATTTTATGTAAAATGAGGTGCTGAATCCACTGGTGAAAACCGCAATGTCCTATCTTTAACCGTTTAGGAGATCGAGTAAAATGGAGAATAATAGATATTTAAAAATGTGATATATAAACATTTTATTCGTTTGTACCTTTATCAACTTTTGAGAGTAGACTTATAGGACTTATAGTATGTAAATTAAGCTGTTTAATCCACTGGTGAAAACCGCAAGGTCCTATCTTTAACCGATTAGGACATCGAGTAAAATGAAGAATAATAGATATTTAAAAATGTGATATATAAACCTTTTATTCGTTTGTACCTTTATCAACTTTTGAGAGTAGACTTATAGGACTTATAGTATGTAAATTAAGCTGCTTAATCCACTGGTGAAAACCGCAATGTCCTATCTTTAACCGTTTAGGACATCGAGTAAAATAGAGAATAATAGATATTTAAAAATGTGATATATAAACCTTTTATTCGTTTGTACCTTTATCAACTTTTGAGAGTAGACTTATAAGACTTATTTTATGTAAAATGAGGTGCTGAATCCACTGGTGAAAACCGCAATGTTCTATCTTTAACCGTTTAGGAGATCGAGTAAAATGGAGAATAATAGATATTTAAAAATGTGATATATTAACATTTTTTTCGTTTGTACCTTTATCAACTCTTTAGAGTAGACTTATAAGACTTATTTTATGTAAAATGAGGTGCTGAATCCACTGGTGAAAACCGCAATCTCCTATCTTTGACCGTTTAGGTCATCGAATAAAATGGAGAATAATAGATATTCAAAAATGTGATATATAACCATTTTATTCGTTTGTACCTTTATCAACTTTTGTGAGTAGGCTTATAGAACTTATTTAATGTAAAATGAGGTGCTAAATTTACTGGTGAAAACCGCAATGTCCTATCTTTTACCGTGTAGGAGATAGAGTGAAATGGAGAATAATAGATATTTAAAAATGTGATATATTAACATTTTTTTCGTTTGTACCTTTATCAACTCGTTAGAGTAGACTTATAAGACTTATTTTATGTAAAATGAGGTGCTGAATCCACTGGTAAAAACCGCAATGTCCTATCTTTAACCGTTTAGGAGATCGAGTAAAATGGAGAAAAATAGATATTTAATTATGTGATATATTTACATTTTTTTCGTTTGTACTTTTATCAACTCTTTAGAGTAATCTTATAAGACTTATTTTATGTAAAATGAGGTGCTGAATCCACTGGTGAAAACCGCAATGTCCTATCTTTAACCGTTTAGGACATCGAGTAAAATGGAGAATATTAAATATTTAAAAATGTGATATATAAACCTTTTATTCGTTTGTACCTTTTTCAACTTTTGAGAGTAGACTTATAAGACTTATTTTATGTCCTATCTTTGACCGTTTAGGTCATCGAATAAAATGGAGAATAATAGATATTCAAAAATGTGATATATAACCATTATATTCGTTTGTACCTTTATCAACTTTTGAGAGTAGACTTATAAGACTTATTTTATGTAAAATGAGGTGCTGAATCCACTGGTGAAAACCGCAATGTCCTATCTTTGACCGTTTAGGTGATCGAGTAAAATGGAGAATAATAGGTATTTAAAAATGTGATATGTATCCATTTTATTCGTTTGTACCTTTATCAACTCTTTAGAGTAGACTTATAGGACTAAATTTATGTAAAATGAGGTGCTGAATCCACTGGTGAAAACCGCAATGTCCTATCTTTGACCGTTTAGGTGATCGAGTAAAATGGAGAATAATAGGTATTTAAAAATGTGATATATAACCATTTTATTCGTTTGTACCTTTATCAACTTTTGAGAGTAGACTTATAGGACTTATTTTATGTAAAATAAGGTGCTGAATCCACTGGTGAAAACCGCAATGTCCTATCTTTAACCGTTTAAGAGAAAGAGTAAAGTGGAAAATAATAGATATTTAAAAATGTGATATATAACCATTTTATTCGTTTGTACCTTTATCAACTTTTGAGAGTAGACTTATAGGAATTATTTTATGTAAAATGAGGTGCTGAATCCACTGGTGAAAACTGCAATGTCCTTTCTTTAACCGTTTAGGAGATCGAGTAAAATGGAGAATAATAGATAATTAAAAATGTGATATATTAACATTTTTTTCGTTTGTAAATTTATCAACTCTTTAGAGTTGGCTTATAAGACTTATTTTATGTAAAATGAGGTGCTGAATCCACTGGTGAAAACCGCAATGTCCTATCTTTAACCGTTTAGGAGATCGAGTAAAATGGAGAATAATAGATATTTAAAAATGTGATATATAAACATTTTATTCGTTTGTACCTTTATCAACTTTTGAGAGTAGACTTATAGGACTTATAGTATGTAAATTAAGCTGTTTAATCCACTGGTGAAAACCGCAAGGTCCTATCTTTAACCGATTAGGACATCGAGTAAAATGAAGAATAATAGATATTTAAAAATGTGATATATAAACCTTTTATTCGTTTGTACCTTTATCAACTTTTGAGAGTAGACTTATAGGACTTATAGTATGTAAATTAAGCTGCTTAATCCACTGGTGAAAACCGCAATGTCCTATCTTTAACCGTTTAGGACATCGAGTAAAATAGAGAATAATAGATATTTAAAAATGTGATATATAAACCTTTTATTCGTTTGTACCTTTATCAACTTTTGAGAGTAGACTTATAAGACTTATTTTATGTAAAATGAGGTGCTGAATCCACTGGTGAAAACCGCAATGTTCTATCTTTAACCGTTTAGGAGATCGAGTAAAATGGAGAATAATAGATATTTAAAAATGTGATATATTAACATTTTTTTCGTTTGTACCTTTATCAACTCTTTAGAGTAGACTTATAAGACTTATTTTATGTAAAATGAGGTGCTGAATCCACTGGTGAAAACCGCAATCTCCTATCTTTGACCGTTTAGGTCATCGAATAAAATGGAGAATAATAGATATTCAAAAATGTGATATATAACCATTTTATTCGTTTGTACCTTTATCAACTTTTGTGAGTAGGCTTATAGAACTTATTTAATGTAAAATGAGGTGCTAAATTTACTGGTGAAAACCGCAATGTCCTATCTTTTACCGTGTAGGAGATAGAGTGAAATGGAGAATAATAGATATTTAAAAATGTGATATATTAACATTTTTTTCGTTTGTACCTTTATCAACTCGTTAGAGTAGACTTATAAGACTTATTTTATGTAAAATGAGGTGCTGAATCCACTGGTAAAAACCGCAATGTCCTATCTTTAACCGTTTAGGAGATCGAGTAAAATGGAGAAAAATAGATATTTAATTATGTGATATATTTACATTTTTTTCGTTTGTACTTTTATCAACTCTTTAGAGTAATCTTATAAGACTTATTTTATGTAAAATGAGGTGCTGAATCCACTGGTGAAAACCGCAATGTCCTATCTTTAACCGTTTAGGACATCGAGTAAAATGGAGAATATTAAATATTTAAAAATGTGATATATAAACCTTTTATTCGTTTGTACCTTTTTCAACTTTTGAGAGTAGACTTATAAGACTTATTTTATGTCCTATCTTTGACCGTTTAGGTCATCGAATAAAATGGAGAATAATAGATATTCAAAAATGTGATATATAACCATTATATTCGTTTGTACCTTTATCAACTTTTGAGAGTAGACTTATAAGACTTATTTTATGTAAAATGAGGTGCTGAATCCACTGGTGAAAACCGCAATGTCCTATCTTTGACCGTTTAGGTGATCGAGTAAAATGGAGAATAATAGGTATTTAAAAATGTGATATGTATCCATTTTATTCGTTTGTACCTTTATCAACTCTTTAGAGTAGACTTATAGGACTAAATTTATGTAAAATGAGGTGCTGAATCCACTGGTGAAAACCGCAATGTCCTATCTTTGACCGTTTAGGTGATCGAGTAAAATGGAGAATAATAGGTATTTAAAAATGTGATATATAACCATTTTATTCGTTTGTACCTTTATCAACTTTTGAGAGTAGACTTATAGGACTTATTTTATGTAAAATAAGGTGCTGAATCCACTGGTGAAAACCGCAATGTCCTATCTTTAACCGTTTAAGAGAAAGAGTAAAGTGGAAAATAATAGATATTTAAAAATGTGATATATAACCATTTTATTCGTTTGTACCTTTACCAACTCTTTAGAGTAGACTTATAGGAATTATTTTATTTAAAATGAGGTGCTGAATCCACTGGTGAAAACTGCAATGTCCTATCTTTAACCGTTTAGGAGATCGAGTAAAATGGAGAATAATAGATATTTAAAAATGTGATATATTAAAATTTTTTTCGTTTGTACCTTTATCAACCCTTTAGAGTAGACTTATAAGACTTATTTTATGTAAAATGAGGTGCTGAATCCACTGGTGAAAACCGCAATGTCCTATCTTTAACCGTTTAGGAGATCGAGTAAAATGGAGAATAATAGATAATTAAAAATGTGATATATTAACATTTCTTTCGTTTGTACCTTTATCAACTCTTTAGAGTTGGCTTACAAGACTTATTTTATGTAAAATGAGGTGCTGAATCCACTGGTGAAAACCGCAATGTCCTATCTTTAACCGTTTAGGAGATCGAGTAAAATGGAGAATAATAGATATTTAAAAATGTGATATATAAACATTTTATTCGTTTGTACCTTTATCAACTTTTGAGAGTAGACTTATAGGACTTATAGTATGTAAATTAAGCTGTTTAATCCACTGGTGAAAACCGCAATGTCCTATCTTTGACCGTTTAGGTGATCGAGTAAAATGGAGAATAATAGGTATTTAAAAATGTGATATATAAACATTTTATTCGTTTGTACCTTTATCAACTTTTGAGAATCGACTTATAGGACTTATTTAATGTAAAATGAGGTGCTGAAACCACTGGTGAAAACCGCAATGTCCTATCTTTAACCGTTTAGGACATCGAGTAAAATGGAGAATAATAGATATTTAAAAATGTGATATATAACCATTTTATTCGTTTGTACCTTTATCAACTTTTGAGAGTAGACTTACAGGACTTATTTTATGTAAAATGAGCTGCTGAATCCAGTGGTGAAAACCGCAATGTCCTATCTTTAACCGTTTAGGAGATAGAGTGAAATGAAAATAATAGATATTTAAAAATGTGATATATTAACATTTTTTTCGTTTGTACCTTTATCAACTCGTTAGAGTAGACTTATCAGACTTATTTTATGTAAAATGAGGTGCTGAATCCACTGGTGAAAACCGCAATGTAATATCTTTAACCGTTTAGGACATCGAGTAAAATGGAGAATATTTGATATTTAAAAATGTGATATATAAATCTTTTATTCGTTTGTACCTTTATCAACTTTTGAGAGTAGACTTATGAGACTTATTTTATGTAAAATGAGGTGCTGAATCCACTGGTGAAAACCGCAATGTCCTATCTTTAACCGTTTAGGAGATCGAGTAAAATGGAGAATAATAAATATTTAAAAATGTGATATATAAACATTTTATTCGTTTGTACCTTTATCAACTTTTGAGAGTAGACTTATAAGACTTATTTTATGTAAAATGAGGTGCTGAATCCACTGGTGAAATCCGCAATGTCCTATCTTTAACCGTTTAGGACATCGAGTAAAATGGAGAATAATAGATATTTAAAAACGTGATATATAAACATTTTATTCGTTTGTACCTTTATCAATTCTTGAGAGTAGACTTATAGGACTTGTTTTATGTAAAATAAGGTGCTGAATCCACTGGTGAAAACGGCAATGCCCTATCTTTGACCGTTTAGGTGATCGAGTAAAATGGAGGATAATAGGTATTTAAAAATGTGATATATATCCATTTTATTCGTTTGTACCTTTATCAACTCTTTAGAGTAGACTTATAGGACTAAATTTATGTAAAATGAGGTGCTGAATCCACTGGTGAAAACCGCAATGTCCTATCTTTGACCGTTTAGGTGATCGAGTAAAATGGAGAATAATAGGTATTTAAAAATGTGATATATAACCATTTTATTCGTTTGTACCTTTATCAACTTTTGAGAGTTGACTTATAGGACTTATTTTATGTAAAATAAGGTGCTGAATCCACTGGCGAAAACCGCAATGTCCTATCTTTAACCGTTTAGGAGATCGAGTAAAATGGAGAATAATAGATATTTAAAAATGTGATATATAAACATTTTATTCGTTTGTACCTTTATCAACTTTTGAGAGTAGACTTATAAGACTTATTTTATGTAAAATGAGGTGCTGAATCCACTGGTGAAATCCGCAATGTCCTATTTTTAACCGTTTAGGACATCGAGTAAAATGGAGAATAATAGATATTTAAAAACGTGATATATAAACATTTTATTCGTTTGTACCTTTATCAACTTTTGAGAATCGACTTATAGGACTTATTTAATGTAAAATGAGGTGCTGAAACCACTGGTGAAAATCGCAATGTCCTATCTTTAACCGTTTAGGACATCGAGTAAAATGGAGAATAATAGATATTTAAAAATGTGATATATAACCATTTTATTCGTTTGTACCTTTATCAACTTCTGAGAGTAGACTTACAGGACTTATTTTATGTAAAATGAGCTGCTGAATCCAGTGGTGAAAACCGCAATGTCCTATCTTTAACTGTTTAGGAGATCGAGTAAAATGGAGAATAATAGATATTTAAAAATGTGATATATAACCATTTTATTCGTTTGTACCTTTATCAACTTTTGAGAGTAGACTTATAAGAATTATTTTATGTAAAATGAGGTGCTGAATCCACTGGTGAAAACCGCAATGTCCTATCTTTAACCGTTTAAGAGAAAGAGTAAAGTGGAAAATAATAGATATTTAAAAATGTGATATATAACCATTTTATTCGTTTGTACCTTTATCAACTTTTGAGAGTAGACTTATAGGAATTATTTTATGTAAAATGAGGTGCTGAATCCACTGGTGAAAACTGCAATGTCCTTTCTTTAACCGTTTAGGAGATCGAGTAAAATGGAGAATAATAGATAATTAAAAATGTGATATATTAACATTTTTTTCGTTTGTAAATTTATCAACTCTTTAGAGTTGGCTTATAAGACTTATTTTATGTAAAATGAGGTGCTGAATCCACTGGTGAAAACCGCAATGTCCTATCTTTAACCGTTTAGGAGATCGAGTAAAATGGAGAATAATAGATATTTAAAAATGTGATATATAAACATTTTATTCGTTTGTACCTTTATCAACTTTTGAGAGTAGACTTATAGGACTTATAGTATGTAAATTAAGCTGTTTAATCCACTGGTGAAAACCGCAAGGTCCTATCTTTAACCGATTAGGACATCGAGTAAAATGAAGAATAATAGATATTTAAAAATGTGATATATAAACCTTTTATTCGTTTGTACCTTTATCAACTTTTGAGAGTAGACTTATAGGACTTATAGTATGTAAATTAAGCTGCTTAATCCACTGGTGAAAACCGCAATGTCCTATCTTTAACCGTTTAGGACATCGAGTAAAATAGAGAATAATAGATATTTAAAAATGTGATATATAAACCTTTTATTCGTTTGTACCTTTATCAACTTTTGAGAGTAGACTTATAAGACTTATTTTATGTAAAATGAGGTGCTGAATCCACTGGTGAAAACCGCAATGTTCTATCTTTAACCGTTTAGGAGATCGAGTAAAATGGAGAATAATAGATATTTAAAAATGTGATATATTAACATTTTTTTCGTTTGTACCTTTATCAACTCTTTAGAGTAGACTTATAAGACTTATTTTATGTAAAATGAGGTGCTGAATCCACTGGTGAAAACCGCAATCTCCTATCTTTGACCGTTTAGGTCATCGAATAAAATGGAGAATAATAGATATTCAAAAATGTGATATATAACCATTTTATTCGTTTGTACCTTTATCAACTTTTGTGAGTAGGCTTATAGAACTTATTTAATGTAAAATGAGGTGCTAAATTTACTGGTGAAAACCGCAATGTCCTATCTTTTACCGTGTAGGAGATAGAGTGAAATGGAGAATAATAGATATTTAAAAATGTGATATATAAACATTTTTTTCGTTTGTACCTTTATCAACTCGTTAGAGTAGACTTATAAGACTTATTTTATGTAAAATGAGGTGCTGAATCCACTGGTAAAAACCGCAATGTCCTATCTTTAACCGTTTAGGAGATCGAGTAAAATGGAGAAAAATAGATATTTAATTATGTGATATATTTACATTTTTTTCGTTTGTACTTTTATCAACTCTTTAGAGTAATCTTATAAGACTTATTTTATGTAAAATGAGGTGCTGAATCCACTGGTGAAAACCGCAATGTCCTATCTTTAACCGTTTAGGACATCGAGTAAAATGGAGAATATTAAATATTTAAAAATGTGATATATAAACCTTTTATTCGTTTGTACCTTTTTCAACTTTTGAGAGTAGACTTATAAGACTTATTTTATGTCCTATCTTTGACCGTTTAGGTCATCGAATAAAATGGAGAATAATAGATATTCAAAAATGTGATATATAACCATTATATTCGTTTGTACCTTTATCAACTTTTGAGAGTAGACTTATAAGACTTATTTTATGTAAAATGAGGTGCTGAATCCACTGGTGAAAACCGCAATGTCCTATCTTTGACCGTTTAGGTGATCGAGTAAAATGGAGAATAATAGGTATTTAAAAATGTGATATGTATCCATTTTATTCGTTTGTACCTTTATCAACTCTTTAGAGTAGACTTATAGGACTAAATTTATGTAAAATGAGGTGCTGAATCCACTGGTGAAAACCGCAATGTCCTATCTTTGACCGTTTAGGTGATCGAGTAAAATGGAGAATAATAGGTATTTAAAAATGTGATATATAACCATTTTATTCGTTTGTACCTTTATCAACTTTTGAGAGTAGACTTATAGGACTTATTTTATGTAAAATAAGGTGCTGAATCCACTGGTGAAAACCGCAATGTCCTATCTTTAACCGTTTAAGAGAAAGAGTAAAGTGGAAAATAATAGATATTTAAAAATGTGATATATAACCATTTTATTCGTTTGTACCTTTACCAACTCTTTAGAGTAGACTTATAGGAATTATTTTATTTAAAATGAGGTGCTGAATCCACTGGTGAAAACTGCAATGTCCTATCTTTAACCGTTTAGGAGATCGAGTAAAATGGAGAATAATAGATATTTAAAAATGTGATATATTAAAATTTTTTTCGTTTGTACCTTTATCAACCCTTTAGAGTAGACTTATAAGACTTATTTTATGTAAAATGAGGTGCTGAATCCACTGGTGAAAACCGCAATGTCCTATCTTTAACCGTTTAGGAGATCGAGTAAAATGGAGAATAATAGATAATTAAAAATGTGATATATTAACATTTCTTTCGTTTGTACCTTTATCAACTCTTTAGAGTTGGCTTACAAGACTTATTTTATGTAAAATGAGGTGCTGAATCCACTGGTGAAAACCGCAATGTCCTATCTTTAACCGTTTAGGAGATCGAGTAAAATGGAGAATAATAGATATTTAAAAATGTGATATATAAACATTTTATTCGTTTGTACCTTTATCAACTTTTGAGAGTAGACTTATAGGACTTATAGTATGTAAATTAAGCTGTTTAATCCACTGGTGAAAACCGCAATGTCCTATCTTTGACCGTTTAGGTGATCGAGTAAAATGGAGAATAATAGGTATTTAAAAATGTGATATATAAACATTTTATTCGTTTGTACCTTTATCAACTTTTGAGAATCGACTTATAGGACTTATTTAATGTAAAATGAGGTGCTGAAACCACTGGTGAAAACCGCAATGTCCTATCTTTAACCGTTTAGGACATCGAGTAAAATGGAGAATAATAGATATTTAAAAATGTGATATATAACCATTTTATTCGTTTGTACCTTTATCAACTTTTGAGAGTAGACTTACAGGACTTATTTTATGTAAAATGAGCTGCTGAATCCAGTGGTGAAAACCGCAATGTCCTATCTTTAACCGTTTAGGAGATAGAGTGAAATGAAAATAATAGATATTTAAAAATGTGATATATTAACATTTTTTTCGTTTGTACCTTTATCAACTCGTTAGAGTAGACTTATCAGACTTATTTTATGTAAAATGAGGTGCTGAATCCACTGGTGAAAACCGCAATGTAATATCTTTAACCGTTTAGGACATCGAGTAAAATGGAGAATATTTGATATTTAAAAATGTGATATATAAATCTTTTATTCGTTTGTACCTTTATCAACTTTTGAGAGTAGACTTATGAGACTTATTTTATGTAAAATGAGGTGCTGAATCCACTGGTGAAAACCGCAATGTCCTATCTTTAACCGTTTAGGAGATCGAGTAAAATGGAGAATAATAAATATTTAAAAATGTGATATATAAACATTTTATTCGTTTGTACCTTTATCAACTTTTGAGAGTAGACTTATAAGACTTATTTTATGTAAAATGAGGTGCTGAATCCACTGGTGAAATCCGCAATGTCCTATCTTTAACCGTTTAGGACATCGAGTAAAATGGAGAATAATAGATATTTAAAAACGTGATATATAAACATTTTATTCGTTTGTACCTTTATCAATTCTTGAGAGTAGACTTATAGGACTTGTTTTATGTAAAATAAGGTGCTGAATCCACTGGTGAAAACGGCAATGCCCTATCTTTGACCGTTTAGGTGATCGAGTAAAATGGAGGATAATAGGTATTTAAAAATGTGATATATATCCATTTTATTCGTTTGTACCTTTATCAACTCTTTAGAGTAGACTTATAGGACTAAATTTATGTAAAATGAGGTGCTGAATCCACTGGTGAAAACCGCAATGTCCTATCTTTGACCGTTTAGGTGATCGAGTAAAATGGAGAATAATAGGTATTTAAAAATGTGATATATAACCATTTTATTCGTTTGTACCTTTATCAACTTTTGAGAGTTGACTTATAGGACTTATTTTATGTAAAATAAGGTGCTGAATCCACTGGCGAAAACCGCAATGTCCTATCTTTAACCGTTTAGGAGATCGAGTAAAATGGAGAATAATAGATATTTAAAAATGTGATATATAAACATTTTATTCGTTTGTACCTTTATCAACTTTTGAGAGTAGACTTATAAGACTTATTTTATGTAAAATGAGGTGCTGAATCCACTGGTGAAATCCGCAATGTCCTATTTTTAACCGTTTAGGACATCGAGTAAAATGGAGAATAATAGATATTTAAAAACGTGATATATAAACATTTTATTCGTTTGTACCTTTATCAACTTTTGAGAATCGACTTATAGGACTTATTTAATGTAAAATGAGGTGCTGAAACCACTGGTGAAAATCGCAATGTCCTATCTTTAACCGTTTAGGACATCGAGTAAAATGGAGAATAATAGATATTTAAAAATGTGATATATAACCATTTTATTCGTTTGTACCTTTATCAACTTCTGAGAGTAGACTTACAGGACTTATTTTATGTAAAATGAGCTGCTGAATCCAGTGGTGAAAACCGCAATGTCCTATCTTTAACTGTTTAGGAGATCGAGTAAAATGGAGAATAATAGATATTTAAAAATGTGATATATAACCATTTTATTCGTTTGTACCTTTATCAACTTTTGAGAGTAGACTTATAAGAATTATTTTATGTAAAATGAGGTGCTGAATCCACTGGTGAAAACCGCAATGTCCTATCTTTAACCGTTTAGGAGATAGAGTGAAATGAAAATAATAGATATTTAAAAATGTGATATATAAACATTTTTTCCGTTTGTACCTTTATCAACTCGTTAGAGTAGACTTATCAGACTGATTTTATGTAAAATGAGGTGCTGAATCCACTGGTAAAAACCGCAATGTCCTATCTTTAACCGTTTAGGAGATCGAGTAAAGTGGAGAATAATAGATAATTAAAAATGTGATATATTAACATTTTTTTCGTTTGTAAATTTATCAACTCTTTAGAGTTGGCTTATAAGATTCATTTTATGTAAAATGAGGTGCTGAATCCACTGGTGAAAACCGCAATGTCCTATCTTTAACCGTTTAGGAGATCGAGTAAAATGGAGAATAATAGATATTTAAAAATGTGATATATAAACATTTTATTCGTTTGTACCTTTATCAACTTTTGAGAGTAGACTTATAGGACTTATAGTATGTAAATTAAGCTGCTTAATCCACTGGTGAAAACCGCAATGTCCTATCTTTAACCGTTTAGGACATCGAGTAAAATAGAGAATAATAGATATTTAAAAATGTGATATATAAACCTTTTATTCGTTTGTACCTTTATCAACTTTTGAGAGTAGACTTATAAGACTTATTTTATGTAAAATGAGGTGCTGAATCCACTGGTGAAAACCGCAATGTTCTATCTTTAACCGTTTAGGAGATCGAGTAAAATGGAGAATAATAGATATTTAAAAATGTGATATATTAACATTTTTTTCGTTTGTACCTTTATCAACTCTTTAGAGTAGACTTATAAGACTTATTTTATGTAAAATGAGGTGCTGAATCCACTGGTGAAAACCGCAATCTCCTATCTTTGACCGTTTAGGTCATCGAATAAAATGGAGAATAATAGATATTCAAAAATGTGATATATAACCATTTTATTCGTTTGTACCTTTATCAACTTTTGTGAGTAGGCTTATAGAACTTATTTAATGTAAAATGAGGTGTTAAATTTACTGGTGAAAACCGCAATGTCCTATCTTTTACCGTTTAGGAGATCGAGTAAAATGGAGAATAATAAATATTTAAAAATGTGATATATAAACATTTTATTCGTTTGTACCTTTATCAACTTTTGAGAGTAGACTTATAAGACTTATTTTATGTAAAATGAGGTGCAGAATCCACTGGTGAAATCCGCAATGTCCTATCTTTAACCGTTTAGGACATCGAGTAAAATGGAAAATAATAGATATTTAAAAACGTGATATATAAACATTTTATTCGTTTGTACCTTTATCAATTCTTGAGAGTAGACTTATAGGACTTGTTTTATGTAAAATAAGGTGCTGAATCCACTGGTGAAAACGGCAATGCCCTATCTTTGACCGTTTAGGTGATCGAGTAAAATGGAGAATAATAGGTATTTAAAAATGTGATATATATCCATTTTATTCGTTTGTACCTTTATCAACTCTTTAGAGTAGACTTATAGGACTAAATTTATGTAAAATGAGGTGCTGAATCCACTGGTGAAAACCGCAATGTCCTATCTTTGACCGTTTAGGTGATCGAGTAAAATGGAGAATAATAGGTATTTAAAAATGTGATATATAACCATTTTATTCGTTTGTACCTTTATCAACTTTTGAGAGTAGACTTATAGGACTTATTTTATGTAAAATAAGGTGCTGAATCCACTGGCGAAAACCGCAATGTCCTATCTTTAACCGTTTAGGAGATCGAGTAAAATGGAGAATAATAGATATTTAAAAATGTGATATATAAACATTTTATTCGTTTGTACCTTTATCAACTTTTGAGAGTAGACTTATAAGACTTATTTTATGTAAAATGAGGTGCTGAATCCACTGGTGAAATCCGCAATGTCCTATTTTTAACCGTTTAGGACATCGAGTAAAATGGAGAATAATAGATATTTAAAAACGTGATATATAAACATTTTATTCGTTTGTACCTTTATCAACTTTTGAGAATCGACTTATAGGACTTATTTAATGTAAAATGAGGTGCTGAAACCACTGGTGAAAATCGCAATGTCCTATCTTTAACCGTTTAGGACATCGAGTAAAATGGAGAATAATAGATATTTAAAAATGTGATATATAACCATTTTATTCGTTTGTACCTTTATCAACTTCTGAGAGTAGACTTACAGGACTTATTTTATGTAAAATGAGCTGCTGAATCCAGTGGTGAAAACCGCAATGTCCTATCTTTAACTGTTTAGGAGATCGAGTAAAATGGAGAATAATAGATATTTAAAAATGTGATATATAACCATTTTATTCGTTTGTACCTTTATCAACTTTTGAGAGTAGACTTATAAGAGTTATTTTATGTAAAATGAGGTGCTGAATCCACTGGTGAAAACCGCAATGTCCTATCTTTAACCGTTTAGGAGATAGAGTGAAATGAAAATAATAGATATTTAAAAATGTGATATATTAACATTTTTTCCGTTTGTACCTTTATCAACTCGTTAGAGTAGACTTATCAGACTGATTTTATGTAAAATGAGGTGCTGAATCCACTGGTAAAAACCGCAATGTCCTATCTTTAACCGTTTAGGAGATCGAGTAAAGTGGAGAATAATAGATAATTAAAAATGTGATATATTAACATTTTTTTCGTTTGTAAATTTATCAACTCTTTAGAGTTGGCTTATAAGACTTATTTTATGTAAAATGAGGTGCTGAATCCACTGGTGAAAACCGCAATGTCCTATCTTTAACCGTTTAGGAGATCGAGTAAAATGGAGAATAATAGATATTTAAAAATGTGATATATAAACATTTTATTCGTTTGTACCTTTATCAACTTTTGAGAGTAGACTTAAAGGACTTATAGTATGTAAATTAAGCTGTTTAATCCACTGGTGAAAACCGCAAGGTCCTATCTTTAACCGATTAGGACATCGAGTAAAATGAAGAATAATAGATATTTAAAAATGTGATATATAAACCTTTTATTCGTTTGTACCTTTATCAACTTTTGAGAGTAGACTTATAGGACTTATAGTATGTAAATTAAGCTGCTTAATCCACTGGTGAAAACCGCAATGTCCTATCTTTAACCGTTTAGGACATCGAGTAAAATAGAGAATAATAGATATTTAAAAATGTGATATATAAACCTTTTATTCGTTTGTACCTTTATCAACTTTTGAGAGTAGACTTATAAGACTTATTTTATGTAAAATGAGGTGCTGAATCCACTGGTGAAAACCGCAATGTTCTATCTTTAACCGTTTAGGAGATCGAGTAAAATGGAGAATAATAGATATTTAAAAATGTGATATATTAACATTTTTTTCGTTTGTACCTTTATCAACTCTTTAGAGTAGACTTATAAGACTTATTTTATGTAAAATGAGGTGCTGAATCCACTGGTGAAAACCGCAATCTCCTATCTTTGACCGTTTAGGTCATCGAATAAAATGGAGAATAATAGATATTCAAAAATGTGATATATAACCATTTTATTCGTTTGTACCTTTATCAACTTTTGTGAGTAGGCTTATAGAACTTATTTAATGTAAAATGAGGTGCTAAATTTACTGGTGAAAACCGCAATGTCCTATCTTTTACCGTTTAGGAGTTAGAGTGAAATGGAGAATAATAGATATTTAAAAATGTGATATATTAACATTTTTTTCGTTTGTACCTTTATCAACTCGTTAGAGTAGACTTATAAGACTTATTTTATGTAAAATGAGGTGCTGAATCCACTGGTAAAAACCGCAATGTCCTATCTTTAACCGTTTAGGAGATCGAGTAAAATGGAGAAAAATAGATATTTAATTATGTGATATATTTACATTTTTTTCGTTTGTACTTTTATCAACTCTTTAGAGTAATCTTATAAGACTTATTTTATGTAAAATGAGGTGCTGAATCCACTGGTGAAAACCGCAATGTCCTATCTTTAACCGTTTAGGGGATCGAGTAAAATGGAGAATATTAAATATTTAAAAATGTGATATATAAACCTTTTATTCGTTTGTACCTTTTTCAACTTTTGAGAGTAGACTTATAAGACTTATTTTATGTAAAATAAGGTGCTGAATCCACTGGTGAAAACCGCAATGTCCTATCTTTGACCGTTTAGGTGATCGAATAAAATGGAGAATAATAGATATTTTAAAATGTGAAATATAACCATTTTATTCGTTTGTACCTTTATCAACTTTTGAGAGTAGACTTATAGGACTTATTTTATGTAAAATGAGCTGCTGAATCCAGTGGTGAAAACCGCAATGTCCTATCTTTGACCGTTTAGGTCATCGAATAAAATGGAGAATAATAGATATTCAAAAATGTGATATATATCCATTTTATTCGTTTGTACCTTTATCAACTCTTTAGAGTAGACTTATACGACTAAATTTATGTAAAATGAGGTGCTGAATCCACTGGTGAAAACCGCAATGTCCTATCTTTAACCATTTAGGAGATCGAGTAAAATGGAGAATAATAGATAATTAAAAATGTGATATATTAACATTTTTTTCGTTTGTACCTTTATCAACTCTTTAGAGTTGGCTTATAAGACTTATTTTATGTAAAATGAGGTGCTGAATCCACTGGTGAAAACCGCAATGTCCTATCTTTAACCGTTTAGGAGATCGAGTAAAATGGAGAATAATAGATATTTAAAAATGTGATATATAAACATTTTATTCGTTTGTACCTTTATCAACTTTTGAGAGTAGACTTATAAGACTTATTTTATGTAAATTAAGCTGTTTAATCCACTGGTGAAAACCGCAATGTCCTATCTTTAACCGTTTAGGACATCGAGTAAAATAGAGAATAATAGATATTTAAAAATGTGATATATAAACCTTTTATTCGTTTGTACCTTTATCAACTTTTGAGAGTAGACTTATAAGACTTATTTTATGCAAAATGAGGTGCTGAATCTACTGGTGAAAACCGCAATGTCCTATCTTTAACCGTTTAGGAGATCGAGTAAAATGGAGAATAATAGATATTTAAAAATGTGATATATAACCATTATATTCGTTTGTACCTTTATCAACTTTTGAGAATAGACTTATAAGACTTATTTTATGTAAAATAAGGTGCTGAATCCACTGGTGAAAGCCGCAATGTCCTATCTTTGACTGTTTAGGTGATCGAGTAAAATGGAGAATAATAGGTATTTAAAAATGTGATATATATCCATTTTATTCGTTTGTACTTTTATCAACTCTTTAGAGTAGACTTATAGGACTAAATTTATGTAAAATGAGGTGCTGAATCCACTGGTGAAAACCGCAATGTCCTATCTTTGACCGTTTAGGTGATCGAGTAAAATGGAGAATAATAGGTATTTAAAAATGTGATATATAACCATTTTATTCGTTTGTACCTTTATCAACTTTTGAGAGTAGACTAATAGGACTTATTTTATGTAAAATAAGGTGCTGAATCCACTGGTGAAAACCGCAATGTCCTATCTTTAACCGTTTAAGAGAAAGAGTAAAGTGGAAAATAATAGATATTTAAAAATGTGATATATAACCATTTTATTCGTTTGTACCTTTACCAACTCTTTAGAGTAGACTTATAGGAATTATTTTATGTAAAATGAGGTGCTGAATCCACTGGTGAAAACCGCAATGTCCTATCTTTAACCGTTTAGGAGATCGAGTAAAATGGAGAATAATAGATATTTAAAAATGTGATATATTAACATTTTTTTCGTTTGTACCTTTATCAACTCTTGAGAGTAGACTTATAAGACTTATTTTATGTAAAATGAGGTGCTGAATCCACTGGTGAAAACCGCAATGTCCTATCTTTAACCGTTTAGGAGATCGAGTAAAATGGAGAATAATAGATAATTAAAAATGTGATATATTAACATTTTTTTCGTTTGTACCTTTATCAACTCTTTAGAGTTGGCTTATAAGACTTATTTTATGTAAAATGAGGTGCTGAATCCACTGGTGAAAACCGCAATGTCCTATCTTTAACCGTTTAGGAGATCGAGTAAAATGGAGAATAATAGATAATTAAAAATGTGATATATTAACATTTTTTTCGTTTGTACCTTTATCAACTTTTGAGAGTATTCTTATAAGACTTATTTTATTTAAAATGAGGTGCTGATTCCACTGGTAAAATCTGCAATGTCCTATCTTTAACCGTTTAGGACATCGAGTAAAATGGAGGATAATAGATATTTAAAAATGTGATATATAAACCTTTTATTCGTTTGTACCTTTATCAACTTTTGAGAGTAGACTTTTAAGACTTATTTTATGTAAAATGAGGTGCTTAATCTACTGGTGAAAACCGCAATGTCCTATCTTTAACCGTTTAGGAGATCGAGTAAAATGGAGAATATTAGATATTTAAAAATGTGATATATAAACCTTTTATTCGTTTGTACCTTTATCAACTTTTGAGAGTAGACTTATAAGACTTATTTTATGTAAAATGAGCTGCTGAATCCAGTGGTGAAAACCGCAATGTCCTATCTTTAACTGTTTAGGAGATCGAGTAAAATGGAGAATAATAGATATTTAAAAATGTGATATATAACCATTATATTCGTTTGTACCTTAATCAACTTTTGAGAGTAGACTTATAGGACTTATTTTATGTAAAATAAGGTGCTGAATCCACTGGTGAAAACCGCAATGTCCTATCTTTGACCGTTTAGGTGATCGAGTAAAATGGAGAATAATAGGTATTTAAAAATGTGATATGTATCCATTTTATTCGTTTGTACCTTTATCAACTTTTGAGAGTAGACTTATAGGACTTATTTTATGTAAAATAAGGTGCTGAATCCACTGGTGAAAACCGCAATGTCCTATCTTTAACCGTTTAAGAGAAAGAGTAAAGTGGAAAATAATAGATATTTAAAAATGTGATATATAACCATTTTATTCGTTTGTACCTTTACCAACTCTTTAGAGTAGACTTATAGGAATTATTTTATTTAAAATGAGGTGCTGAATCCACTGGTGAAAACTGCAATGTCCTATCTTTAACCGTTTAGGAGATCGAGTAAAATGGAGAATAATAGATATTTAAAAATGTGATATATTAACATTTTTTTCGTTTGTACCTTTATCAACCCTTTAGAGTAGACTTATAAGACTTATTTTATGTAAAATGAGGTGCTGAATCCACTGGTGAAAACCGCAATGTCCTATCTTTAACCGTTTAGGAGATCGAGTAAAATGGAGAATAATAGATAATTAAAAATGTGATATATTAACATTTCTTTCGTTTGTACCTTTATCAACTCTTTAGAGTTGGCTTACAAGACTTATTTTATGTAAAATGAGGTGCTGAATCCACTGGTGAAAACCGCAATGTCCTATCTTTAACCGTTTAGGAGATCGAGTAAAATGGAGAATAATAGATATTTAAAAATGTGATATATAAACATTTTATTCGTTTGTACCTTTATCAACTTTTGAGAGTAGACTTATAGGACTTATAGTATGTAAATTAAGCTGTTTAATCCACTGGTGAAAACCGCAATGTCCTATCTTTGTCCGTTTAGGTGATCGAGTAAAATGGAGAATAATAGGTATTTAAAAATGTGATATATAAACATTTTATTCGTTTGTACCTTTATCAACTTTTGAGAATCGACTTATAGGACTTATTTAATGTAAAATGAGGTGCTGAAACCACTGGTGAAAACCGCAATGTCCTATCTTTAACCGTTTAGGACATCGAGTAAAATGGAGAATAATAGATATTTAAAAATGTGATATATAACCATTTTATTCGTTTGTACCTTTATCAACTTTTGAGAGTAGACTTACAGGACTTATTTTATGTAAAATGAGCTGCTGAATCCAGTGGTGAAAACCGCAATGTCCTATCTTTAACCGTTTAGGAGATAGAGTGAAATGAAAATAATAGATATTTAAAAATGTGATATATTAACATTTTTTTCGTTTGTACCTTTATCAACTCGTTAGAGTAGACTTATCAGACTTATTTTATGTAAAATGAGGTGCTGAATCCACTGGTGAAAACCGCAATGTAATATCTTTAACCGTTTAGGACATCGAGTAAAATGGAGAATATTTGATATTTAAAAATGTGATATATAAATCTTTTATTCGTTTGTACCTTTATCAACTTTTGAGAGTAGACTTATGAGACTTATTTTATGTAAAATGAGGTGCTGAATCCACTGGTGAAAACCGCAATGTCCTATCTTTAACCGTTTAGGACATCGAGTAAAATGGAGAATAATAGATATTTAAAAACGTGATATATAAACATTTTATTCGTTTGTACCTTTATCAACTTTTGAGAGTAGACTTATAAGACTTATTTTATGTAAAATGAGGTGCTGAATCCACTGGTGAAATCCGCAATGTCCTATCTTTAACCGTTTAGGACATCGAGTAAAATGGAGAATAATAGATATTTAAAAACGTGATATATAAACATTTTATTCGTTTGTACCTTTATCAATTCTTGAGAGTAGACTTATAGGACTTGTTTTATGTAAAATAAGGTGCTGAATCCACTGGTGAAAACGGCAATGCCCTATCTTTGACCGTTTAGGTGATCGAGTAAAATGGAGAATAATGGGTATTTAAAAATGTGATATATATCCATTTTATTCGTTTGTACCTTTATCAACTCTTTAGAGTAGACTTATAGGACTAAATTTATGTAAAATGAGGTGCTGAATCCACTGGTGAAAACCGCAATGTCCTATCTTTGACCGTTTAGGTGATCGAGTAAAATGGAGAATAATAGGTATTTAAAAATGTGATATATAACCATTTTATTCGTTTGTACCTTTATTAACTTTTGAGAGTAGACTTATAGGACATATTTTATGTAAAATAAGGTGCTGAATCCACTGGCGAAAACCGCAATGTCCTATCTTTAACCGTTTAGGAGATCGAGTAAAATGGAGAATAATAGATATTTAAAAATGTGATATATAAACATTTTATTCGTTTGTACCTTTATCAACTTTTGAGAGTAGACTTATAAGACTTATTTTATGTAAAATGAGGTGCTGAATCCACTGGTGAAATCCGCAATGTCCTATTTTTAACCGTTTAGGACATCGAGTAAAATGGAGAATAATAGATATTTAAAAACGTGATATATAAACATTTTATTCGTTTGTACCTTTATCAACTTTTGAGAATCGACTTATAGGACTTATTTAATGTAAAATGAGGTGCTGAAACCACTGGTGAAAACCGCAATGTCCTATCTTTAACCGTTTAGGACATCGAGTAAAATGGAGAATAATAGATATTTAAAAATGTGATATATAACCATTTTATTCGTTTGTACCTTTATCAACTTCTGAGAGTAGACTTACAAGACTTATTTTATGTAAAATGAGCTGCTGAATCCAGTGGTGAAAACCGCAATGTCCTATCTTTAACTGTTTAGGAGATCGAGTAAAATGGAGAATAATAGATATTTAAAAATGTGATATATAACCATTTTATTCGTTTGTACCTTTATCAACTTTTGAGAGTAGACTTATAAGACTTATTTTATGTAAAATGAGGTGCTGAATCCACTGGTGAAAACCGCAATGTCCTATCTTTAACCGTTTAGGAGATCGAGTAAAATGGAGAATAATAGATATTTAAAAATGTGATATATAACCATTATATTCGTTTGTACCTTTATCAACTTTTGAGAATAGACTTATAGGACTTATTTTATGTAAAATAAGGTGCTGAATCCACTGGTGAAAGCCGCAATGTCCTATCTTTGACTGTTTAGGTGATCGAGTAAAATGGAGAATAATAGGTATTTAAAAATGTGATATATATCCATTTTATTCGTTTGTACTTTTATCAACTCTTTAGAGTAGACTTATAGGACTAAATTTATGTAAAATGAGGTGCTGAATCCACTGGTGAAAACCGCAATGTCCTATCTTTGACCGTTTAGGTGATCGAGTAAAATGGAGAATAATAGGTATTTAAAAATGTGATATATAACCATTTTATTCGTTTGTACCTTTATCAACTTTTGAGAGTAGACTAATAGGACTTATTTTATGTAAAATAAGGTGCTGAATCCACTGGTGAAAACCGCAATGTCCTATCTTTAACCGTTTAAGAGAAAGAGTAAAGTGGAAAATAATAGATATTTAAAAATGTGATATATAACCATTTTATTCGTTTGTACCTTTACCAACTCTTTAGAGTAGACTTATAGGAATTATTTTATGTAAAATGAGGTGCTGAATCCACTGGTGAAAACCGCAATGTCCTATCTTTAACCGTTTAGGAGATCGAGTAAAATGGAGAATAATAGATATTTAAAAATGTGATATATTAACATTTTTTTCGTTTGTACCTTTATCAACTCTTGAGAGTAGACTTATAAGACTTATTTTATGTAAAATGAGGTGCTGAATCCACTGGTGAAAACCGCAATGTCCTATCTTTAACCGTTTAGGAGATCGAGTAAAATGGAGAATAATAGATAATTAAAAATGTGATATATTAACATTTTTTTCGTTTGTACCTTTATCAACTCTTTAGAGTTGGCTTATAAGACTTATTTTATGTAAAATGAGGTGCTGAATCCACTGGTGAAAACCGCAATGTCCTATCTTTAACCGTTTAGGAGATCGAGTAAAATGGAGAATAATAGATAATTAAAAATGTGATATATTAACATTTTTTTCGTTTGTACCTTTATCAACTTTTGAGAGTATTCTTATAAGACTTATTTTATTTAAAATGAGGTGCTGATTCCACTGGTAAAATCTGCAATGTCCTATCTTTAACCGTTTAGGACATCGAGTAAAATGGAGGATAATAGATATTTAAAAATGTGATATATAAACCTTTTATTCGTTTGTACCTTTATCAACTTTTGAGAGTAGACTTTTAAGACTTATTTTATGTAAAATGAGGTGCTTAATCTACTGGTGAAAACCGCAATGTCCTATCTTTAACCGTTTAGGAGATCGAGTAAAATGGAGAATATTAGATATTTAAAAATGTGATATATAAACCTTTTATTCGTTTGTACCTTTATCAACTTTTGAGAGTAGACTTATAAGACTTATTTTATGTAAAATGAGCTGCTGAATCCAGTGGTGAAAACCGCAATGTCCTATCTTTAACTGTTTAGGAGATCGAGTAAAATGGAGAATAATAGATATTTAAAAATGTGATATATAACCATTATATTCGTTTGTACCTTAATCAACTTTTGAGAGTAGACTTATAGGACTTATTTTATGTAAAATAAGGTGCTGAATCCACTGGTGAAAACCGCAATGTCCTATCTTTGACCGTTTAGGTGATCGAGTAAAATGGAGAATAATAGGTATTTAAAAATGTGATATGTATCCATTTTATTCGTTTGTACCTTTATCAACTTTTGAGAGTAGACTTATAGGACTTATTTTATGTAAAATAAGGTGCTGAATCCACTGGTGAAAACCGCAATGTCCTATCTTTAACCGTTTAAGAGAAAGAGTAAAGTGGAAAATAATAGATATTTAAAAATGTGATATATAACCATTTTATTCGTTTGTACCTTTACCAACTCTTTAGAGTAGACTTATAGGAATTATTTTATTTAAAATGAGGTGCTGAATCCACTGGTGAAAACTGCAATGTCCTATCTTTAACCGTTTAGGAGATCGAGTAAAATGGAGAATAATAGATATTTAAAAATGTGATATATTAACATTTTTTTCGTTTGTACCTTTATCAACCCTTTAGAGTAGACTTATAAGACTTATTTTATGTAAAATGAGGTGCTGAATCCACTGGTGAAAACCGCAATGTCCTATCTTTAACCGTTTAGGAGATCGAGTAAAATGGAGAATAATAGATAATTAAAAATGTGATATATTAACATTTCTTTCGTTTGTACCTTTATCAACTCTTTAGAGTTGGCTTACAAGACTTATTTTATGTAAAATGAGGTGCTGAATCCACTGGTGAAAACCGCAATGTCCTATCTTTAACCGTTTAGGAGATCGAGTAAAATGGAGAATAATAGATATTTAAAAATGTGATATATAAACATTTTATTCGTTTGTACCTTTATCAACTTTTGAGAGTAGACTTATAGGACTTATAGTATGTAAATTAAGCTGTTTAATCCACTGGTGAAAACCGCAATGTCCTATCTTTGTCCGTTTAGGTGATCGAGTAAAATGGAGAATAATAGGTATTTAAAAATGTGATATATAAACATTTTATTCGTTTGTACCTTTATCAACTTTTGAGAATCGACTTATAGGACTTATTTAATGTAAAATGAGGTGCTGAAACCACTGGTGAAAACCGCAATGTCCTATCTTTAACCGTTTAGGACATCGAGTAAAATGGAGAATAATAGATATTTAAAAATGTGATATATAACCATTTTATTCGTTTGTACCTTTATCAACTTTTGAGAGTAGACTTACAGGACTTATTTTATGTAAAATGAGCTGCTGAATCCAGTGGTGAAAACCGCAATGTCCTATCTTTAACCGTTTAGGAGATAGAGTGAAATGAAAATAATAGATATTTAAAAATGTGATATATTAACATTTTTTTCGTTTGTACCTTTATCAACTCGTTAGAGTAGACTTATCAGACTTATTTTATGTAAAATGAGGTGCTGAATCCACTGGTGAAAACCGCAATGTAATATCTTTAACCGTTTAGGACATCGAGTAAAATGGAGAATATTTGATATTTAAAAATGTGATATATAAATCTTTTATTCGTTTGTACCTTTATCAACTTTTGAGAGTAGACTTATGAGACTTATTTTATGTAAAATGAGGTGCTGAATCCACTGGTGAAAACCGCAATGTCCTATCTTTAACCGTTTAGGACATCGAGTAAAATGGAGAATAATAGATATTTAAAAACGTGATATATAAACATTTTATTCGTTTGTACCTTTATCAACTTTTGAGAGTAGACTTATAAGACTTATTTTATGTAAAATGAGGTGCTGAATCCACTGGTGAAATCCGCAATGTCCTATCTTTAACCGTTTAGGACATCGAGTAAAATGGAGAATAATAGATATTTAAAAACGTGATATATAAACATTTTATTCGTTTGTACCTTTATCAATTCTTGAGAGTAGACTTATAGGACTTGTTTTATGTAAAATAAGGTGCTGAATCCACTGGTGAAAACGGCAATGCCCTATCTTTGACCGTTTAGGTGATCGAGTAAAATGGAGAATAATGGGTATTTAAAAATGTGATATATATCCATTTTATTCGTTTGTACCTTTATCAACTCTTTAGAGTAGACTTATAGGACTAAATTTATGTAAAATGAGGTGCTGAATCCACTGGTGAAAACCGCAATGTCCTATCTTTGACCGTTTAGGTGATCGAGTAAAATGGAGAATAATAGGTATTTAAAAATGTGATATATAACCATTTTATTCGTTTGTACCTTTATTAACTTTTGAGAGTAGACTTATAGGACTTATTTTATGTAAAATAAGGTGCTGAATCCACTGGCGAAAACCGCAATGTCCTATCTTTAACCGTTTAGGAGATCGAGTAAAATGGAGAATAATAGATATTTAAAAATGTGATATATAAACATTTTATTCGTTTGTACCTTTATCAACTTTTGAGAGTAGACTTATAAGACTTATTTTATGTAAAATGAGGTGCTGAATCCACTGGTGAAATCCGCAATGTCCTATTTTTAACCGTTTAGGACATCGAGTAAAATGGAGAATAATAGATATTTAAAAACGTGATATATAAACATTTTATTCGTTTGTACCTTTATCAACTTTTGAGAATCGACTTATAGGACTTATTTAATGTAAAATGAGGTGCTGAAACCACTGGTGAAAACCGCAATGTCCTATCTTTAACCGTTTAGGACATCGAGTAAAATGGAGAATAATAGATATTTAAAAATGTGATATATAACCATTTTATTCGTTTGTACCTTTATCAACTTCTGAGAGTAGACTTACAAGACTTATTTTATGTAAAATGAGCTGCTGAATCCAGTGGTGAAAACCGCAATGTCCTATCTTTAACTGTTTAGAAGATCGAGTAAAATGGAGAATAATAGATATTTAAAAATGTGATATATAACCATTTTATTCGTTTGTACCTTTATCAACTTTTGAGAGTAGACTTATAAGACTTATTTTATGTAAAATGAGGTGCTGAATCCACTGGTGAAAACCGCAATGTCCTATCTTTAACCGTTTAGGAGATAGAGTGAAATGAAAATAATAGATATTTAAAAATGTGATATATTAACATTTTTTCCGTTTGTACCTTTATCAACTCGTTAGAGTAGACTTATCAGACTGATTTTATGTAAAATGAGGTGCTGAATCCACTGGTAAAAACCGCAATGTCCTATCTTTAACCGTTTAGGAGATCGAGTAAAGTGGAGAATAATAGATATTTAAAAATGTGATATATTAACATTTTTTTCGTTTGTACTTTTATCAACTCTTTAGAGTAGATTTATAAGACTTATTTTATGTAAAATAAGATGCTGAATCCACTGGTGAAAACCGCAATGTCCTATCTTTAACCGTTTAGGACATCGAGTAAAATGGAGAATATTAGATATTTAAAAATGTGATATATAAATCTTTTATTCGTTTGTACCTTTATCAACTTTTGAGAGTAGACTTATGAGACTTATTTTATGTAAAATGAGGTGCTGAATCCACTGGTGAAAACCGCAATGTCCTATCTTTAACCGTTTAGGAGATCGAGTAAAATGGAGAATAATAAATATTTAAAAATGTGATATATAAACATTTTATTCGTTTGTACCTTTATCAACTTTTGAGAGTAGACTTATAAGACTTATTTTATGTAAAATGAGGTGCTGAATCCACTGGTGAAAACCGCAATGTCCTACCTTTGACCGTTTAGGTGATCGAGTAAAATGGAGAATAATAGGCATTTAAAAATGTGATATATAACCATTTTATTCGTTTGTACCTTTATCAACTTTTGAGAGTAGACTTTTAAGACTTATTTTATGTAAAATGAGGTGCTTAATCTACTGGTGAAAACCGCAATGTCCTATCTTTAACCGTTTAGGAGATCGAGTAAAATGGAGAATATTAGATATTTAAAAATGTGATATATAAACCTTTTATTCGTTTGTACCTTTATCAACTTTTGAGAGTAGACTTATAAGACTTATTTTATGTAAAATGAGCTGCTGAATCCAGTGGTGAAAACCGCAATGTCCTATCTTTAACTGTTTAGGAGATCGAGTAAAATGGAGAATAATAGATATTTAAAAATGTGATATATAACCATTATATTCGTTTGTACCTTTATCAACTTTTGAGAGTAGACTTATAGGACTTATTTTATGTAAAATAAGGTGCTGAATCCACTGGTGAAAACCGCAATGTCCTATCTTTGACCGTTTAGGTGATCGAGTAAAATGGAGAATAATAGGTATTTAAAAATGTGATATGTATCCATTTTATTCGTTTGTACCTTTATCAACTCTTTAGAGTAGACTTATAGGACTAAATTTATGTAAAATGAGGTGCTGAATCCACTGGTGAAAACCGCAATGTCCTATCTTTAACCGTTTAGGTGATCGAGTAAAATGGAGAATAATAGGTATTTAAAAATGTGATATATAACCATTTTATTCGTTTGTACCTTTATCAACTTTTGAGAGTAGACTTATAGGACTTATTTTATGTAAAATAAGGTGCTGAATCCACTGGCGAAAACCGAAATGTCCTATCTTTAACCGTTTAGGACATCGAGTAAAATGGAGAATAATAGATATTTAAAAACGTGATATATAAACATTTTATTCGTTTGTACCTTTATCAACTTTTGAGAATCGACTTATAGGACTTATTTAATGTAAAATGAGGTGCTGAAACCACTGGTGAAAACCGCAATGTCCTATCTTTAACCGTTTAGGACATCGAGTAAAATGGAGAATAATAGATATTTAAAAATGTGATATATAACCATTTTATTCGTTTGTACCTTTATCAACTTTTGAGAGTAGACTTACAGGACTTATTTTATGTAAAATGAGCTGCTGAATCCAGTGGTATAAACCGCAATGTCCTATCTTTAACTGTTTAGGAGATAGAGTGAAATGAAAATAATAGATATTTAAAAATGTGATATATTAACATTTTTTTCGTTTGTACCTTTATCAACTCGTTAGAGTAGACTTATCAGACTTATTTTATGTAAAATGAGGTGCTGAATCCACTGGTAAAAATTGCAATGTCCTATCTTTAACCGTTTAGGAGATCGAGTAAAGTGGAGAATAATAGATATTTAAAAATGTGATATATTAACATTTTTTTCGTTTGTACTTTTATCAACTCTTTAGAGTAGACTTATAAGACTTATTTTATGTAAAATAAGGTGCTGAATCCACTGGTGAAAACCGCAATGTCCTATCTTTGACCGTTTAGGTGATCGAGTAAAATGGAGAATAATAGGCATTTAAAAATGTGATATATAACCATTTTATTCGTTTGTACCTTTATCAACTTTTGAGAGTAGACTTATAGGACTTATTTTATGTAAAATAAGGTGCTGAATCCACTGGCAAAAACCGCAATGTCCTATCTTTGACCGTTTAGGTGATCGAGTAAAATGGAGAATAATAGATATTTAAAAATGTGATATATAACCATTTTATTCGTTTGTACCTTTATCAACTCTTTAGAGTAGACTTATAGGAATTATTTTATGTAAAATGAGGTGCTGAATCCACTGGTGAAAACCGCAATGTCCTATCTTTAACCGTTTAGGAGATCGAGTAAAATGGAGAATAATAGATATTTAAAAATGTGATATATTAACATTTTTTTCGTTTGTACCTTTATCAACTCTTTAGAGTAGACTTATAAGACTTATTTTATGTAAAATGAGGTGCTGAATCCACTGGTGAAAACCGCAATGTCCTATCTTTAACCGTTTAGGAGATAGAGTGACATGAAAATAATAGATATTTAAAAATGTGATATATTAACATTTTTTTCGTTTGTACCTTTATCAACTCGTAAGAGTAGACTTATCAGACTTATTTTATGTAAAATGAGGTGCTGAATCCACTGGTGAAAACCGCAATGTCCTATCTTTAACCGTTTAAGAGAAAGAGTAAAGTGGAAAATAATAGATATTTAAAAATGTGATATATAACCATTTTATTCGTTTGTACCTTTACCAACTCTTTAGAGTAGACTTATAGGAATTATTTTATGTAAAATGAGGTGCTGAATCCACTGGTGAAAACCGCAATGTCCTATCTTTAACCGTTTAGGAGATCGAGTAAAATGGAGAATAATAGATATTTAAAAATGTGATATATTAACATTTTTTTCGTTTGTACCTTTATCAACTCTTGAGAGTAGACTTATAAGACTTATTTTATGTAAAATGAGGTGCTGAATCCACTGGTGAAAACCGCAATGTCCTTTCTTTAACCGTTTAGGAGATCGAGTAAAATGGAGAATAATAGATAATTAAAAATGTGATATATTAACATTTTTTTCGTTTGTACCTTTATCAACTCTTTAGAGTTGGCTTATAAGACTTATTTTATGTAAAATGAGGTGCTGAATCCACTGGTGAAAACCGCAATGTCCTATCTTTAACCGTTTAGGAGATCGAGTAAAATGGAGAATAATAGATAATTAAAAATGTGATATATTAACATTTTTTTCGTTTGTACCTTTATCAACTTTTGAGAGTATTCTTATAAGACTTATTTTATTTAAAATGAGGTGCTGATTCCACTGGTAAAATCTGCAATGTCCTATCTTTAACCGTTTAGGACATCGAGTAAAATGGAGGATAATAGATATTTAAAAATGTGATATATAAACCTTTTATTCGTTTGTACCTTTATCAACTTTTGAGAGTAGACTTTTAAGACTTATTTTATGTAAAATGAGGTGCTTAATCTACTGGTGAAAACCGCAATGTCCTATCTTTAACCGTTTAGGAGATCGAGTAAAATGGAGAATATTAGATATTTAAAAATGTGATATATAAACCTTTTATTCGTTTGTACCTTTATCAACTTTTGAGAGTAGACTTATAAGACTTATTTTATGTAAAATGAGCTGCTGAATCCAGTGGTGAAAACCGCAATGTCCTATCTTTAACTGTTTAGGAGATCGAGTAAAATGGAGAATAATAGATATTTAAAAATGTGATATATAACCATTATATTCGTTTGTACCTTTATCAACTTTTGAGAGTAGACTTATAGGACTTATTTTATGTAAAATAAGGTGCTGAATCCACTGGTGAAAACCGCAATGTCCTATCTTTGACCGTTTAGGTGATCGAGTAAAATGGAGAATAATAGGTATTTAAAAATGTGATATGTATCCATTTTATTCGTTTGTACCTTTATCAACTCTTTAGAGTAGACTTATAGGACTAAATTTATGTAAAATGAGGTGCTGAATCCACTGGTGAAAACCGCAATGTCCTATCTTTGACCGTTTAGGTGATCGAGTAAAATGGAGAATAATAGGTATTTAAAAATGTGATATATAACCATTTTATTCGTTTGTACCTTTATCAACTTTTGAGAGTAGACTTATAGAACTTATTTTATGTAAAATAAGGTGCTGAATCCACTGGTGAAAACCGCAATGTCCTATCTTTAACCGTTTAAGAGAAAGAGTAAAGTGGAAAATAATAGATATTTAAAAATGTGATATATAACCATTTTATTCGTTTGTACCTTTACCAACTCTTTAGAGTAGACTTATAGGAATTATTTTATGTAAAACGAGGTGCTGAATCCACTGGTGAAAACTGCAATGTCCTATCTTTAACCGTTTAGGAGATCGAGTAAAATGGAGAATAATAGATATTTAAAAATGTGATATATTAACATTTTTTTCGTTTGTACCTTTATCAACCCTTTAGAGTAGACTTATAAGACTTATTTTATGTAAAATGAGGTGCTGAATCCACTGGTGAAAACCGCAATGTCCTATCTTTAACCGTTTAGGAGATCGAGTAAAATGGAGAATAATAGATAATTAAAAATGTGATATATTAACATTTCTTTCGTTTGTACCTTTATCAACTCTTTAGAGTTGGCTTACAAGACTTATTTTATGTAAAATGAGGTGCTGAATCCACTGGTGAAAACCGCAATGTCCTATCTTTAACCGTTTAGGAGATCGAGTAAAATGGAGAATAATAGATATTTAAAAATGTGATATATAAACATTTTATTCGTTTGTACCTTTATCAACTTTTGAGAGTAGACTTATAGGACTTATAGTATGTAAATTAAGCTGTTTAATCCTCTGGTGAAAACCGCTATGTCCTATCTTTAACCGTTTAGGACATCGAGTAAAATAGAGAATAATAGATATTTAAAAATGTGATATATAAACCTTTTATTCGTTTGTACCTTTATCAACTTTTGAGAGTAGACTTATAAGACTTATTTTATGCAAAATGAGGTGCTGAATCTACTGGTGAAAACCGCAATGTCCTATCTTTAACCGTTTAAGAGATCGAGTAAAATGGAGAATAATAGATATTTAAAAATGTGATATATAACCATTTTATTCGTTTGTACCTTTATCAACTTCTGAGAGTAGACTTACAGGACTTATTTTATGTAAAATGAGCTGCTGAATCCAGTGGTGAAAACCGCAATGTCCTATCTTTAACTGTTTAGGAGATCGAGTAAAATGGAGAATAATAGATATTTAAAAATGTGATATATAACCATTTTATTCGTTTGTACCTTTATCAACTTTTGAGAGTAGACTTATAAGACTTATTTTATGTAAAATGAGGTGCTGAATCCACTGGTGAAAACCGCAATGTCCTATCTTTAACCGTTTAGGAGATAGAGTGAAATGAAAATAATAGATATTTAAAAATGTGATATATTAACATTTTTTCCGTTTGTACCTTTATCAACTCGTTAGAGTAGACTTATCAGACTGATTTTATGTAAAATGAGGTGCTGAATCCACTGGTAAAAACCGCAATGTCCTATCTTTAACCGTTTAGGAGATCGAGTAAAGTGGAGAATAATAGATATTTAAAAATGTGATATATTAACATTTTTTTCGTTTGTACTTTTATCAACTCTTTAGAGTAGATTTATAAGACTTATTTTATGTAAAATAAGATGCTGAATCCACTGGTGAAAACCGCAATGTCCTATCTTTAACCGTTTAGGACATCGAGTAAAATGGAGAATATTAGATATTTAAAAATGTGATATATAAATCTTTTATTCGTTTGTACCTTTATCAACTTTTGAGAGTAGACTTATGAGACTTATTTTATGTAAAATGAGGTGCTGAATCCACTGGTGAAAACCGCAATGTCCTATCTTTAACCGTTTAGGAGATCGAGTAAAATGGAGAATAATAAATATTTAAAAATGTGATATATAAACATTTTATTCGTTTGTACCTTTATCAACTTTTGAGAGTAGACTTATAAGACTTATTTTATGTAAAATGAGGTGCTGAATCCACTGGTGAAAACCGCAATGTCCTACCTTTGACCGTTTAGGTGATCGAGTAAAATGGAGAATAATAGGTATTTAAAAATGTGATATATAACCATTTTATTCGTTTGTACCTTTATCAACTTTTGAGAGTAGACTTATAGGACTTATTTTATGTAAAATAAGGTGCTGAATCCACTGGCGAAAACCGCAATGTCCTATCTTTAACCGTTTAGGACATCGAGTAAAATGGAGAATAATAGATATTTAAAAACGTGATATATAAACATTTTATTCGTTTGTACCTTTATCAACTTTTGAGAATCGACTTATAGGACTTATTTAATGTAAAATGAGGTGCTGAAACCACTGGTGAAAACCGCAATGTCCTATCTTTAACCGTTTAGGACATCGAGTAAAATGGAGAATAATAGATATTTAAAAATGTGATATATAACCATTTTATTCGTTTGTACCTTTATCAACTTTTGAGAGTAGACTTACGGGACTTATTTTATGTAAAATGAGCTGCTGAATCCAGTGGTATAAACCGCAATGTCCTATCTTTAACTGTTTAGGAGATAGAGTGAAATGAAAATAATAGATATTTAAAAATGTGATATTTTAACATTTTTTTCGTTTGTACCTTTATCAACTCGTTAGAGTAGACTTATCAGACTTATTTTATGTAAAATGAGGTGCTGAATCCACTGGTAAAAATTGCAATGTCCTATCTTTAACCGTTTAGGAGATCGAGTAAAGTGGAGAATAATAGATATTTAAAAATGTGATATATTAACATTTTTTTCGTTTGTACTTTTATCAACTCTTTAGTGTAGACTTATAAGACTTATTTTATGTAAAATAAGGTGCTGAATCCACTGGTGAAAACCGCAATGTCCTATCTTTGACCGTTTAGGTGATCGAGTAAAATGGAGAATAATAGGCATTTAAAAATGTGATATATAACCATTTTATTCGTTTGTACCTTTATCAACTTTTGAGAGTAGACTTATAGGACTTATTTTATGTAAAATAAGGTGCTGAATCCACTGGCAAAAACCGCAATGTCCTATCTTTGACCGTTTAGGTGATCGAGTAAAATGGAGAATAATAGATATTTAAAAATGTGATATATAACCATTTTATTCGTTTGTACCTTTATCAACTCTTTAGAGTAGACTTATAGGAATTATTTTATGTAAAATGAGGTGCTGAATCCACTGGTGAAAACCGCAATGTCCTATCTTTAACCGTTTAGGAGATCGAGTAAAATGGAGAATAATAGATATTTAAAAATGTGATATATTAACATTTTTTTCGTTTGTACCTTTATCAACTCTTTAGAGTAGACTTATAAGACTTATTTTATGTAAAATGAGGTGCTGAATCCACTGGTGAAAACCGCAATGTCCTATCTTTAACCGTTTAGGAGATAGAGTGACATGAAAATAATAGATATTTAAAAATGTGATATATGAACATTTTTTTCGTTTGTACCTTTATCAACTCGTAAGAGTAGACTTATCAGACTTATTTTATGTAAAATGAGGTGCTGAATCCACTGGTGAAAACCGCAATGTCCTCTCTTTAACCGTTTAAGAGAAAGAGTAAAGTGGAAAATAATAGATATTTAAAAATGTGATATATAACCATTTTATTCGTTTGTACCTTTACCAACTCTTTAGAATAGACTTATAGGAATTATTTTATGTAAAATGAGGTGCTGAATCCACTGGTGAAAACCGCAATGTCCTATCTTTAACCGTTTAGGAGATCGAGTAAAATGGAGAATAATAGATATTTAAAAATGTGATATATTAACATTTTTTTCGTTTGTACCTTTATCAACTCTTGAGAGTAGACTTATAAGACTTATTTTATGTAAAATGAGGTGCTGAATCCACTGGTGAAAACCGCAATGTCCTTTCTTTAACCGTTTAGGAGATCGAGTAAAATGGAGAATAATAGATAATTAAAAATGTGATATATTAACATTTTTTTCGTTTGTACCTTTATCAACTCTTTAGAGTTGGCTTATAAGACTTATTTTATGTAAAATGAGGTGCTGAATCCACTGGTGAAAACCGCAATGTCCTATCTTTAACCGTTTAGGAGATCGAGTAAAATGGAGAATAATAGATAATTAAAAATGTGATATATTAACATTTTTTTCGTTTGTACCTTTATCAACTTTTGAGAGTATTCTTATTAGACTTATTTTATTTAAAATGAGGTGCTGATTCCACTGGTAAAATCTGCAATGTCCTATCTTTAACCGTTTAGGACATCGAGTAAAATGGAGGATAATAGATATTTAAAAATGTGATATATAACCATTTTATTCGTTTGTACCTTTATCAACTTTTGAGAGTAGACTTACAGGACTTATTTTATGTAAAATGAGCTGCTGAATCCAGTGGTGAAAACCGCAATGTCCTATCTTTAACCGTTTAGGAGATAGAGTGAAATGAAAATAATAGATATTTAAAAATGTGATATATTAACATTTTTTTCGTTTGTACCTTTATCAACTCGTTAGAGTAGACTTATCAGACTTATTTTATGTAAAATGAGGTGCTGAATCCACTGGTAAAAACCGCAATGTCCTATCTTTAACCGTTTAGGAGATCGAGTAAAGTGGAGAATAATAGATATTTAAAAATGTGATATATTAACATTTTTTTCGTTTGTACTTTTATCAACTCTTTAGAGTAGACTTATAAGACTTATTTTATGTAAAATGAGGTGCTGAATCCACTGGTGAAAACCGCAATGTAATATCTTTAACCGTTTAGGACATCGAGTAAAATGGAGAATATTTGATATTTAAAAATGTGATATATAAATCTTTTATTCGTTTGTACCTTTATCAACTTTTGAGAGTAGACTTATGAGACTTATTTTATGTAAAATGAGGTGCTGAATCCACTGGTGAAAACCGCAATGTCCTATCTTTAACCGTTTAGGAGATCGAGTAAAATGGAGAATAATAAATATTTAAAAATGTGATATATAAACATTTTATTCGTTTGTACCTTTATCAACTTTTGAGAGTAGACTTATAAGACTTATTTTATGTAAAATGAGGTGCTGAATCCACTGGTGAAATCCGCAATGTCCTATCTTTAACCGTTTAGGACATCGAGTAAAATGGAGAATAATAGATATTTAAAAACGTGATATATAAACATTTTATTCGTTTGTACCTTTATCAATTCTTGAGAGTAGACTTATAGGACTTGTTTTATGTAAAATAAGGTGCTGAATCCACTGGTGAAAACCGCAATGCCCTATCTTTGATCGTTTAGGTGATCGAGTAAAATGGAGAATAATAGGTATTTAAAAATGTGATATATATCCATTTTATTCGTTTGTACCTTTATCAACTCTTTAGAGTAGACTTATAGGACTAAATTTATGTAAAATGAGGTGCTGAATCCACTGGCGAAAACCGCAATGTCCTATCTTTAACCGTTTAGGAGATCGAGTAAAATGGAGAATAATAGATATTTAAAAATGTGATATATAAACATTTTATTCGTTTGTACCTTTATCAACTTTTGAGAGTAGACTTATAAGACTTATTTTATGTAAAATGAGGTGCTGAATCCACTGGTGAAATCCGCAATGTCCTATTTTTAACCGTTTAGGACATCGAGTAAAATGGAGAATAATAGATATTTAAAAACGTGATATATAAACATTTTATTCGTTTGTACCTTTATCAACTTTTGAGAATCGACTTATAGGACTTATTTAATGTAAAATGAGGTGCTGAAACCACTGGTGAAAACCGCAATGTCCTATCTTTAACCGTTTAGGACATCGAGTAAAGTGGAGAATAATAGATATTTAAAAATGTGATATATAACCATTTTATTCGTTTGTACCTTTATCAACTTTTGAGAGTAGACTTACAGGACTTATTTTATGTAAAACGAGCTGCTGAATCCAGTGGTGAAAACCGCAATGTCCTATCTTTAACTGTTTAGGAGATCGAGTAAAATGGAGAATAATAGATATTTAAAAATGTGATATATAACCATTTTATTCGTTTGTACCTTTATCAACTTTTGAGAGTAGACTTATAAGACTTATTTTATGTAAAATGAGGTGCTGAATCCACTGGTGAAAACCGCAATGTCCTATCTTTAACCGTTTAGGAGATAGAGTGAAATGAAAATAATAGATATTTAAAAATGTGATATATTAACATTTTTTCCGTTTGTACCTTTATCAACTCGTTAGAGTAGACTTATCAGACTGATTTTATGTAAAATGAGGTGCTGAATCCACTGATAAAAACCGCAATGTCCTATCTTTAACCGTTTAGGAGATCGAGTAAAGTGGAGAATAATAGATATTTAAAAATGTGATATATTAACATTTTTTTCGTTTGTACTTTTATCAACTCTTTAGAGTAGACTTATAAGACTTATTTTATGTAAAATAAGGTGCTGAATCCACTGGTGAAAACCGCAATGTCCTATCTTTAACCGTTTGGGACATCGAGTAAAATGGAGAATATTAGATATTTAAAAATGTGATATATAAATCTTTTATTCGTTTGTACCTTTATCAACTTTTGAGAGTAGACTTATGAGACTTATTTTATGTAAAATGAGGTGCTGAATCCACTGGTGAAAACCGCAATGTCCTATCTTTAACCGTTTAGGAGATCGAGTAAAATGGAGAATAATAAATATTTAAAAATGTGATATATAAACATTTTATTCGTTTGTACCTTTATCAACTTTTGAGAGTAGACTTATAAGACTTATTTTATGTAAAATGAGGTGCTGAATCCACTGGTGAAAACCGCAATGTCCTACCTTTGACCGTTTAGGTGATCGAGTAAAATGGAGAATAATAGGTATTTAAAAATGTGATATATAACCATTTTATTCGTTTGTACCTTTATCAACTTTTGAGAGTAGACTTATAGGACTTATTTTATGTAAAATAAGGTGCTGAATCCACTGGCGAAAACCGCAATGTCCTATCTTTAACCGTTTAGGACATCGAGTAAAATGGAGAATAATAGATATTTAAAAACGTGATATATAAACATTTTATTCGTTTGTACCTTTATCAACTTTTGAGAATCGACTTATAGGACTTATTTAATGTAAAATGAGGTGCTGAAACCACTGGTGAAAACCGCAATGTCCTATCTTTAACCGTTTAGGACATCGAGTAAAATGGAGAATAATAGATATTTAAAAATGTGATATATAACCATTTTATTCGTTTGTACCTTTATCAACTTTTGAGAGTAGACTTACAGGACTTATTTTATGTAAAATGAGCTGCTGAATCCAGTGGTATAAACCGCAATGTCCTATCTTTAACTGTTTAGGAGATAGAGTGAAATGAAAATAATAGATATTTAAAAATGTGATATATTAACATTTTTTTCGTTTGTACCTTTATCAACTCGTTAGAGTAGACTTATCAGACTTATTTTATGTAAAATGAGGTGCTGAATCCACTGGTAAAAACCGCAATGTCCTATCTTTAACCGTTTAGGACATCGAGTAAAATGGAGAATAATAGATATTTAAAAACGTGATATATAAACATTTTATTCGTTTGTACCTTTATCAATTCTTGAGAGTAGACTTATAGGACTTGTTTTATGTAAAATAAGGTGCTGAATCCACTGGTGAAAACCGCAATGCCCTATCTTTGACCGTTTAGGTGATCGAGTAAAATGGAGAATAATAGGTATTTAAAAATGTGATATATATCCATTTTATTCGTTTGTACCTTTATCAACTCTTTAGAGTAGACTTATAGGACTAAATTTATGTAAAATGAGGTGCTGAATCCACTGGCGAAAACCGCAATGTCCTATCTTTAACCGTTTAGGAGATCGAGTAAAATGGAGAATAATAGATATTTAAAAATGTGATATATAAACATTTTATTCGTTTGTACCTTTATCAACTTTTGAGAGTAGACTTATAAGACTTATTTTATGTAAAATGAGGTGCTGAATCCACTGGTGAAATCCGCAATGTCCTATTTTTAACCGTTTAGGACATCGAGTAAAATGGAGAATAATAGATATTTAAAAACGTGATATATAAACATTTTATTCGTTTGTACCTTTATCAACTTTTGAGAATCGACTTATAGGACTTATTTAATGTAAAATGAGGTGCTGAAACCACTGGTGAAAACCGCAATGTCCTATCTTTAACCGTTTAGGAGATCGAGTAAAATGGAGAATAATAAATATTTAAAAATGTGATATATAAACATTTTATTCGTTTGTACCTTTATCAACTTTTGAGAGTAGACTTATAAGACTTATTTTATGTAAAATGAGGTGCTGAATCCACTGGTGAAAACCGCAATGTCCTACCTTTGACCGTTTAGGTGATCGAGTAAAATGGAGAATAATAGGTATTTAAAAATGTGATATATAACCATTTTATTCGTTTGTACCTTTATCAACTTTTGAGAGTAGACTTATAGGACTTATTTTATGTAAAATAAGGTGCTGAATCCACTGGCGAAAACCGCAATGTCCTATCTTTAACCGTTTAGGACATCGAGTAAAATGGAGAATAATAGATATTTAAAAACGTGATATATAAACATTTTATTCGTTTGTACCTTTATCAACTTTTGAGAATCGACTTATAGGACTTATTTAATGTAAAATGAGGTGCTGAAACCACTGGTGAAAACCGCAATGTCCTATCTTTAACCGTTTAGGACATCGAGTAAAATGGAGAATAATAGATATTTAAAAATGTGATATATAACCATTTTATTCGTTTGTACCTTTATCAACTTTTGAGAGTAGACTTACAGGACTTATTTTATGTAAAATGAGCTGCTGAATCCAGTGGTATAAACCGCAATGTCCTATCTTTAACTGTTTAGGAGATAGAGTGAAATGAAAATAATAGATATTTAAAAATGTGATATATTAACATTTTTTTCGTTTGTACCTTTATCAACTCGTTAGAGTAGACTTATCAGACTTATTTAATGTAAAATGAGGTGCTGAATCCACTGGTGAAAACCGCAATGTCCTATCTTTAACCGTTTAGGAGATCGAGTAAAATGGAGAATAATAGATATTTAAAAATGTGATATATTAACATTTTTTTCGTTTGTACCTTTATCAACTCTTTAGAGTAGACTTATAAGACTTATTTTATGTAAAATGAGGTGCTGAATCCACTGGTGAAAACCGCAATGTCCTATCTTTAACCGTTTAGGAGATAGAGTGACATGAAAATAATAGATATTTAAAAATGTGATATATTAACATTTTTTTCGTTTGTACCTTTATCAACTCGTAAGAGTAGACTTATCAGACTTATTTTATGTAAAATGAGGTGCTGAATCCACTGGTGAAAACCGCAATGTCCTATCTTTAACCGTTTAGGAGATCGAGTAAAATGGAGAATAATAAATATTTAAAAATGTGATATATAAACATTTTATTAGTTTGTACCTTTATCAACTTTTGAGAGTAGACTTATAAGACTTATTTTATGTAAAATGAGGTGCTGAATCCACTGGTGAAATCCGCAATGTCCTATCTTTAACCGTTTAGGACATCGAGTAAAATGGAGAATAATAGATATTTAAAAACGTGATATATAAACATTTTATTCGTTTGTACCTTTATCAATTCTTGAGAGTAGACTTAGAGGACTTATTTTATGTAAAATAAGGTTCTGAATCCACTGGTGAAATCCGCAATGTCCTATCTTTGACCGTTTAGGTGATCGAGTAAAATGGAGAATAATAAATATTTAAAAATGTGATATATAAACCTTTTATTCGTTTGTACCTTTATCAACTTTTGAGAGTAGACTTATAGGACTTATTTTATGTAAAATAAGCTGCTGAATCCAGTGGTGAAAACCGCAATGTCCTATCTTTAACTGTTTAGGAGATCGAGTAAAATGGAGAATAATAGATATTTAAAAATGTGATATATAACCATTTTATTCGTTTGTACCTTTATCAACTTTTGAGAGTAGACTTATAAGACTTATTTTATGTAAAATGAGGTGCTGAATCCACTGGTGAAAACCGCAATGTCCTATCTTTAACCGTTTAGGAGATAGAGTGAAATGAAAATAATAGATATTTAAAAATGTGATATATTAACATTTTTTTCGTTTGTACCTTTATCAACTCGTTAGAGTAGACTTATCAGACTTATTTTATGTAAAATGAGGTGCTGAATCCACTGGTGAAAACCGCAATGTCCTATCTTTAACCGTTTAGGACATCGAGTAAAATGGAGAATAATAGATATTTAAAAATGTGATATATAACCATTTTATTCGTTTGTACCTTTATCAACTTTTGAGAGTAGACTTACAGGACTTATTTTATGTAAAATGAGCTGCTGAATCCAGTGGTGAAAACCGCAATGTCCTATCTTTAACTGTTTAGGAGATCGAGTAAAATGGAGAATAATAGATATTTAAAAATGTGATATATAACCATTTTATTCGTTTGTACCTTTATCAACTTTTGAGAGTAGACTTATAAGACTTATTTTATGTAAAATGATGTGCTGAATCCACTGGTGAAAACCGCAATGTCCTATCTTTAACCGTTTAGGACATCGAGTAAAATGGAGAATAATAGATATTTAAAAACGTGATATATAAACATTTTATTCGTTTGTACCTTTATCAATTCTTGAGAGTAGACTTATAGGACTTATTTTATGTAAAATAAGGTTCTAAATCCACTGGTGAAATCCGCAATGTCCTATCTTTGACCGTTTAGGTGATCGAGTAAAATGGAGAATAATAAATATTTAAAAATGTGATATATAAACATTTTATTCGTTTGTACCTTTATCAACTTTTGAGAGTTGACTTATAAGACTTATTTTATGTAAAATGAGGTGCTGAATCCACTGGTGAAATCCGCAATGTCCTATCTTTAACCGTTTAGGACATCGAGTAAAATGGAGAATATTAGATATTTAAAAATGTGATATATAAACCTTTTATTCGTTTGTACCTTTATCAACTTTTGAGAGTAGACTTATAGGACTTATTTTATGTAAAATGAGGTGCTGAATCCACTGGTGAAATCCGCAATGTCCTATCTTTGACCGTTTAGGTGATCGAGTAAAATGGAGAATAATAGGTATTTAAAAATGTGATATATAACCATTTTATTCGTTTGTACCTTTATCAACTTTTGAGAGTAGACTTATAGGACTTATTTTATGTAAAATAAGGTGCTGAATCCACTGGCGAAAACCGCAATGTCCTATCTTTAACCGTTTAGGAGATCGAGTAAAATGGAGAATAATAGATATTTAAAAATGTGATATATCAACATTTTATTCGTTTGTAACTTTAACAACTTTTGAGAGTAGACTTATGAGACTTATTTTATGTAAAATGAGGTGCTGAATCCACTGGTGAAAACCGCAATGTCCTATCTTTAACCGTTTAGGAGATCGAGTAAAATGGAGAATAATAAATATTTAAAAATGTGATATATAAACATTTTATTCGTTTGTACCTTTATCAACTTTTGAGAGTAGACTTATAAGACTTATTTTATGTAAAATGAGGTGCTGAATCCACTGGTGAAATCCGCAATGTCCTATCTTTAACCGTTTAGGACATCGAGTAAAATGGAGAATAATAGATATTTAAAAACGTGATATATAAACATTTTATTCGTTTGTACCTTTATCAATTCTTGAGAGTAGACTTATAGGACTTGTTTTATGTAAAATAAGGTGCTGAATCCACTGGTGAAAACCGCAATGTCCTATCTTTGACCGTTTAGGTGATCGAGTAAAATGGAGAATAATAGGTATTTAAAAATGTGATATATATCCATTTTATTCGTTTGTACCTTTATCAACTTTTTAGAGTAGACTTATAGGACGAAATTTATGTAAAATGAGGTGCTGAATCCACTGGTGAAAACAGCAATGTCCTATCTTTGACCGTTTAGGTGATCGAGTAAAATGGAGAATAATAGGCATTTAAAAATGTGATATATAACCATTTTATTCGTTTGTACCTTTATCAACTCTTGAGAGTAGACTTATAGGACTTATTTTATGTAAAATAAGGTGCTGAATCCACTGGCGAAAACCGCAATGTCCTATCTTTAACTGTTTAAGAGAAAGAGTAAAGTGGAAAATAATAGATATTTAAAAATGTGATATATAACCATTTTATTCGTTTGTACCTTTATCATCTCTTTAGAGTAGACTTATAGGAATTATTTTATGTAAAATGAGGTGCTGAATCCACTGGTGAAAACCGCAATGTCCTATCTTTAACCGTTTAGGAGATCGAGTAAAATAAAGAATAATAGATATTTAAAAATGTGATATATTAACATTTTTTTCGTTTGTACCTTTATCAACTCTTTAGAGTAGACTTATAAGACTTATTTTATGTAAAATGAGGTGCTGAATCCACTGGTGAAAACCGCAATGTCCTATCTTTAACCGTTTAGGAGATAGAGTGAAATGAAAATAATAGATATTTAAAAATGTGAATTATTAACATTTTTTTCGTTTGTACCTTTATCAACTCGTTAGAGTAGACTTATCAGACTTATTTTATGTAAAATGAGGTGCTGAATCCACTGGTAAAAACCGCAATGTCCTATCTTTAACCGTTTAGGAGATCGAGTAAAGTGGAGAATAATAGATATTTAAAAATGTGATATATTAACTTTTTTTTCGTTTGTACTTTTAACAACTCTTTAGAGTAGACTTATAAGACTTATTTTATGTAAAATAAGGTGCTGAATTCACTGGTGAATACCGCAATGTCCTATCTTTAACCGTATAGGACATCGAGCAAAATGGAGAATATTAGATATTTAAAAATGATATATATAAATCTTTTATTCGTTTGTACCTTTATCAACTTTTGAGAATAGACTTATAAGACTTATTTTATGTAAAATGAGGTGCTGAATCCACTGGTGAAATCCGCAATGTCCTATCTTTAACCGTTTAGGACATCGAGTAAAATGGAGAATAATAGATATTTAAAAACGTGATATATAAACATTTTATTCGTTTGTACCTTTATCAACTCTTAAGAGTAGACTTATAAGACTTATTTTATGTAAAATGAGGTGCTGAATCCACTGGTGAAAACCGCAATGTCCTATCTTTAACCGTTTAGGAGATCGAGTAAAATGGAGAATAATAAATATTTAAAAATGTGATATATAAACATTTTATTAGTTTGTACCTTTATCAACTTTTGAGAGTAGACTTATAAGACTTATTTTATGTAAAATGAGGTGCTGAATCCACTGGTGAAATCCGCAATGTCCTATCTTTAACCGTTTAGGACATCGAGTAAAATGGAGAATAATAGATATTTAAAAACGTGATATATAAACATTTTATTCGTTTGTACCTTTATCAATTCTTGAGAGTAGACTTATAGGACTTATTTTATGTAAAATAAGGTGCTGAATCCACTGGTGAAATCCGCAATGTCCTATCTTTGACCGTTTAGGTGATCGAGTAAAATGGAGAATAATAAATATTTAAAAATGTGATATATAAACATTTTATTCGTTTGTACCTTTATCAACTTTTGAGAGTAGACTTATAAGACTTATTTTATGTAAAATGAGGTGCTGAATCCACTGGTGAAATCCGCAATGTCCTATCTTTAACCATTTAGGACATCGAGTAAAATGGAGAATATTAGATATTTAAAAATGTGATATATAAACCTTTTATTCGTTTGTACCTTTATCAACTTTTGAGAGTAGACTTATAGGACTTATTTTATGTAAAATGAGCTGCTGAATCCAGTGGTAAAAACCGCAATGTCCTATCTTTAACTGTTTAGGAGATCGAGTAAAATGGAGAATAATAGATATTTAAAAATGTGATATATAACCATTATATTCGTTTGTACCTTTATCAACTCTTTAGAGAAGACTTATAGGACTAAATTTATGTAAAATGAGGTGCTGAATCCACTGGTGAAAACCGCAATGTCCTATCTTTGACCGTTTAGGTGATCGAGTAAAATGGAGAATAATAGGTATTTAAAATGTGATATAGAACCATTTTATTCGTTTGTACCTTTATCAACTTTTGAGAGTAGACTTATAGGACTTATTTTATGTAAAATAAGGTGCTTAATCCACTGGTGAAAACCGCAATGTCCTATCTTTAACCGTTTAAGAGAAAGAGTAAAGTGGAAAATAATAGATATTTAAAAATGTGATATATAACCATTTTATTCGTTTGTACCTTTATTAACTCTTTAGAGTAGACTTATAGGAATTATTTTATGTAAAATGAGGTGCTGAATCCACTAGTGAAAACCGCAATGTCCTATCTTTAACCGTTTAGGAGATCGAGTAAAATGGAGAATAATAGATATTTAAAACTGTGATATATTAACATTTTTTTCGTTTGTACCTTTATCAACTCTTTAGAGTAGACTTATAAGACTTATTTTATGTAAAATGAGGTGCTGAATCCACTGGTGAAAACCGCAATGTCCTATCTTTAACCGTTTAGGAGATAGAGTGAAATGAAAATAATAGATATTTAAAAATGTGAATTATTAACATTTTTTTCGTTTGTACCTTTATCAACTCGTTAGAGTAGACTTATCAGACTTATTTTATGTAAAATGAGGTGCTGAATCCACTGGTAAAAACCGCAATGTCCTATCTTTAACCGTTTAGGAGATCGAGTAAAGTGGAGAATAATAGATATTTAAAAATGTGATATATTAACTTTTTTTTCGTTTGTACTTTTAACAACTCTTTAGAGTAGACTTATAAGACTTATTTTATGTAAAATAAGGTGCTGAATTCACTGGTGAATACCGCAATGTCCTATCTTTAACCGTTTAGGACATCGAGCAAAATGGAGAATATTAGATATTTAAAAATGTGATATATAAATCTTTTATTCGTTTGTACCTTTATCAACTTTTGAGAAAAGACTTATAAGACTTATTTTATGTAAAATGAGGTGCTGAATCCACTGGTGAAATCCGCAATGTCCTATCTTTAACCGTTTAGGACATCGAGTAAAATGGAGAATAATAGATATTTAAAAACGTGATATATAAACATTTTATTCGTTTGTACCTTTATCAATTCTTGAGAGTAGACTTATAGGACTTATTTTATGTAAAATAAGGTGCTGAATCCACTGGTGAAATCCGCAATGTCCTATCTTTGACCGTTTAGGTGATCGAGTAAAATGGAGAATAATAAATATTTAAAAATGTGATATATAAACATTTTATTCGTTTGTACCTTTATCAACTTTTGAGAGTAGACTTATAAGACTTATTTTATGTAAAATGAGGTGCTGAATCCACTGGTGAAATCCGCAATGTCCTATCTTTAACCATTTAGGACATCGAGTAAAATGGAGAATATTAGATATTTAAAAATGTGATATATAAACCTTTTATTCGTTTGTACCTTTATCAACTTTTGAGAGTAGACTTATAGGACTTATTTTATGTAAAATGAGCTGCTGAATCCAGTGGTAAAAACCGCAATGTCCTATCTTTAACTGTTTAGGAGATCGAGTAAAATGGAGAATAATAGATATTTAAAAATGTGATATATAACCATTATATTCGTTTGTACCTTTATCAACTCTTTAGAGTAGACTTATAGGACTAAATTTATGTAAAATGAGGTGCTGAATCCACTGGTGAAAACCGCAATGTCCTATCTTTGACCGTTTAGGTGATCGAGTAAAATGGAGAATAATAGGTATTTAAAATGTGATATAGAACCATTTTATTCGTTTGTACCTTTATCAACTTTTGAGAGTAGACTTATAGGACTTATTTTATGTAAAATAAGGTGCTGAATCCACTGGTGAAAACCGCAATGTCCTATCTTTAACCGTTTAAGAGAAAGAGTAAAGTGGAAAATAATAGATATTTAAAAATGTGATATATAACCATTTTATTCGTTTGTACCTTTATTAACTCTTTAGAGTAGACTTATAGGAATTATTTTATGTAAAATGAGGTGCTGAATCCACTGGTGAAAACCGCAATGTCCTATCTTTAACCGTTTAGGAGATCGAGTAAAATGGAGAATAATAGATATTTAAAACTGTGATATATTAACATTTTTTTCGTTTGTACCTTTATCAACTCTTTAGAGTAGACTTATAAGACTTATTTTATGTAAAATGAGGTGCTGAATCCACTGGTGAAAACCGCAATGTCCTATCTTTAACCGTTTAGGAGATAGAGTGAAATGAAAATAATAGATATTTAAAAATGTGATATATTTACATTTTTTCGTTTGTACCTTTATCAACTCGTTAGAGTAGACTTATCAGACTTATTTTATGTAAAATGAGCTGCTGAATCCACTGGTGAAAACCGCAATGTCCTATCTTTGACCGTTTAGGTGATCGAGTAAAATGGAGAATAATAGGTATTTAAAAATGTGATATATATCCATTTTATTCGTTTGTACCTTTATCAACATTTGAGAGTAGACTTATGAGACTTATTTTATGTAAAATGAGGTGCTGAATCCACTGGTGAAAACCGCAATGTCCTATCTTTAACCGTTTAGGAGATCGAGTAAAATGGAGAATAATAAATATTTAAAAATGTGACATATAAACATTTTATTCGTTTGTACCTTTATCAACTTTTGAGAGTAGACTTATAAGACTTATTTTATGTAAAATGAGGTGCTGAATCCACTGGTGAAATCCGCAATGTCCTATCTTTAACCGTTTAGGAGATCGAGTAAAATGGAGAATAATAGATATTTAAAAATGTGATATATTAACATTTTTTTCGTTTGTACCTTTATCAACTCTTTAGAGTAGACTTATAAGACTTATTTTATGTAAAATGAGGTGCTGAATCCACTGGTGAAAACCGCAATGTCCTATCTTTAACCGTTTAGGAGATCGAGTAAAATGGAGAATAATAAATATTTAAAAATGTGACATATAAACATTTTATTCGTTTGTACCTTTATCAACTTTTGAGAGTAGACTTATAAGACTTATTTTATGTAAAATGAGGTGCTGAATCCACTGGTGAAATCCGCAATGTCCTATCTTTAACCGTTTAGGAGATCGAGTAAAATGGAGAATAATAGATATTTAAAAATGTGATATATTAACATTTTTTTCGTTTGTACCTTTATCAACTCTTTAGAGTAGACTTATCAGACTTATTTTATGTAAAATGAGGTGCTGAATCCACTGGTGAAAACCGCAATGTCCTATCTTTAACCGTTTAGGAGATCGAGTTAAATGGAGAATAATAAATATTTAAAAATGTGATATATAAACATTTTATTAGTTTGTACCTTTATCAACTTTTGAGAGTAGACTTATAAGACTTATTTTATGTAAAATGAGGTGCTGAATCCACTGGTGAAAACCGCAATGTCCTATCTTTAACCGTTTCGGAGATCGAGTAAAATGGAGAATAATAGATATTTAAAACTGTGATATATTAACATTTTTTTCGTTTGTACCTTTATCAACTCGTTAGAGTAGACTTATCAGACTTATTTTATGTAAAATGAGGTGCTGAATCCACTGGTAAAAACCGCAATGTCCTATCTTTAACCGTTTAGGAGATCGAGTAAAGTGGAGAATAATAGATATTTAAAAATGTGATATATTAACTTTTTTTTCGTTTGTACTTTTAACAACTCTTTAGAGTAGACTTATAAGACTTATTTTATGTAAAATAAGGTGCTGAATTCACTGGTGAATACCGCAATGTCCTATCTTTAACCGTTTAGGACATCGAGCAAAATGGAGAATATTAGATATTTAAAAATGTGATATATAAATCTTTTATTCGTTTGTACCTTTATCAACTTTTGAGAAAAGACTTATAAGACTTATTTTATGTAAAATGAGGTGCTGAATCCACTGGTGAAATCCTCAATGTCCTATCTTTAACCGTTTAGGACATCGAGTAAAATGGAGAATAATAGATATTTAAAAACGTGATATATAAACATTTTATTCGTTTGTACCTTTATCAACTCTTTAGAGTAGACTTATAAGACTTATTTTATGTAAAATGAGGTGCTGAATCCACTGGTGAAAACCGCAATGTCCTATCTTTAACCGTTTTGGAGATAGAGTGAAATGAAAATAATAGATATTTAAAAATGTGATATATTAACATTTTTTTCGTTTGTACCTTTATCAACTCGTAAGAGTAGACTTATCAGACTTATTTTATGTAAAATGAGGTGCTGAATCCACTGGTGAAAACCGCAATGTCCTATCTTTAACCGTTTAGGAGATCGAGTAAAATGGAGAATAATAAATATTTAAAAATGTGATATATAAACATTTTATTAGTTTGTACCTTTATCAACTTTTGAGAGTAGACTTATAAGACTTATTTTATGTAAAATGAGGTGCTGAATCCACTGGTGAAATCCGCAATGTCCTATCTTTAACCGTTTAGGACATCGAGTAAAATGGAGAATAATAGATATTTAAAAACGTGATATATAAACATTTTATTCGTTTGTACCTTTATCAATTCTTGAGAGTAGACTTATAGGACTTATTTTATGTAAAATAAGGTGCTGAATTTACTGGTGAAATCCGCAATGTCCTATCTTTGACCGTTTAGGTGATCGAGTAAAATGGAGAATAATAAATATTTAAAAATGTGATATATAAACATTTTATTCGTTTGTACCTTTATCAACTTTTGAGAGTAGACTTATAAGACTTATTTTATGTAAAATGAGGTGCTGAATCCACTGGTGAAATCCGCAATGTCCTATCTTTAACCATTTAGGACATCGAGTAAAATGGAGAATATTAGATATTTAAAAATGTGATATATAAACCTTTTATTCGTTTGTACCTTTATCAACTTTTGAGAGTAGACTTATAGGACTTATTTTATGTAAAATGAGCTGCTGAATCCAGTGGTAAAAACCGCAATGTCCTATCTTTAACTGTTTAGGAGATCGAGTAAAATGGAGAATAATAGATATTTAAAAATGTGATATATAACCATTATATTCGTTTGTACCTTTATCAACTCTTTAGAGTAGACTTATAGGACTAAATTTATGTAAAATGAGGTGCTGAATCCACTGGTGAAAACCGCAATGTCCTATCTTTGACCGTTTAGGTGATCGAGTAAAATGGAGAATAATAGGTATTTAAAATGTGATATAGAACCATTTTATTCGTTTGTACCTTTATCAACTTTTGAGAGTAGACTTATAGGACTTATTTTATGTAAAATAAGGTGCTGAATCCACTGGTGAAAACCGCAATGTCCTATCTTTAACCGTTTAAGAGAAAGAGTAAAGTGGAAAATAATAGATATTTAAAAATGTGATATATAACCATTTTATTCGTTTGTACCTTTATTAACTCTTTAGAGTAGACTTATAGGAATTATTTTATGTAAAATGAGGTGCTGAATCTACTGGTGAAAACCGCAATGTCCTATCTTTAACCGTTTAGGAGATCGAGTAAAATGGAGAATAATAGATATTTAAAACTGTGATATATTAACATTTTTTTCGTTTGTACCTTTATCAACTCGTTAGAGTAGACTTATCAGACTTATTTTATGTAAAATGAGGTGCTGAATCCACTGGTAAAAACCGCAATGTCCTATCTTTAACCGTTTAGGAGATCGAGTAAAGTGGAGAATAATAGATATATAAAAATGTGATATATTAACTTTTTTTTCGTTTGTACTTTTAACAACTCTTTAGAGTAGACTTATAAGACTTATTTTATGTAAAATAAGGTGCTGAATTCACTGGTGAATACCGCAATGTCCTATCTTTAACCGTTTAGGACATCGAGCAAAATGGAGAATATTAGATATTTAAAAATGTGATATATAAATCTTTTATTCGTTTGTACCTTTATCAACTTTTGAGAAAAGACTTATAAGACTTATTTTATGTAAAATGAGGTGCTGAATCCACTGGTGAAATCCTCAATGTCCTATCTTTAACCGTTTAGGACATCGAGTAAAATGGAGAATAATAGATATTTAAAAACGTGATATATAAACATTTTATTCGTTTGTACCTTTATCAACTCTTTAGAGTAGACTTATAAGACTTATTTTATGTAAAATGAGGTGCTGAATCCACTGGTGAAAACCGCAATGTCCTATCTTTAACCGTTTAGGAGATAGAGTGAAATGAAAATAATAGATATTTAAAAATGTGATATATTAACATTTTTTTCGTTTGTACCTTTATCAACTCGTAAGAGTAGACTTATCAGACTTATTTTATGTAAAATGAGGTGCTGAATCCACTGGTGAAAACCGCAATGTCCTATCTTTAACCGTTTAGGAGATCGAGTAAAATGGAGAATAATAAATATTTAAAAATGTGATATATAAACATTTTATTAGTTTGTACCTTTATCAACTTTTGAGAGTAGACTTATAAGACTTATTTTATGTAAAATGAGGTGCTGAATCCACTGGTGAAATCCGCAATGTCCTATCTTTAACCGTTTATGACATCGAGTAAAATGGAGAACAATAGATATTTAAAAACGTGATATATAAACATTTTATTCGTTTGTACCTTTATCAATCCTTGAGAGTAGACTTATAGGACTTATTTTATGTAAAATAAGGTGCTGAATCCACTGGTGAAATCCGCAATGTCCTATCTTTGACCGTTTAGGTGATCGAGTAAAATGGAGAATAATAAATATTTAAAAATGTGATATATAAACATTTTATTCGTTTGTACCTTTATCAACTTTTGAGAGTAGACTTATAAGACTTATTTTATGTAAAATGAGGTGCTGAATCCACTGGTGAAATCCGCAATGTCCTATCTTTAACCATTTAGGACATCGAGTAAAATGGAGAATATTAGATATTTAAAAATGTGATATATAAACCTTTTATTCGTTTGTACCTTTATCAACTTTTGAGAGTAGACTTATAGGACTTATTTTATGTAAAATGAGCTGCTGAATCCAGTGGTAAAAACCGCAATGTCCTATCTTTAACTGTTTAGGAGATCGAGTAAAATGGAGAATAATAGATATTTAAAAATGTGATATATAACCATTATATTCGTTTGTACCTTTATCAACTCTTTAGAGTAGACTTATAGGACTAAATTTATGTAAAATGAGGTGCTGAATCCACTGGTGAAAACCGCAATGTCCTATCTTTGACCGTTTAGGTGATCGAGTAAAATGGAGAATAATAGGTATTTAAAATGTGATATAGAACCATTTTATTCGTTTGTACCTTTATCAACTTTTGAAAGTAGACTTATAGGACTTATTTTATGTAAAATAAGGTGCTGAATCCACTGGTGAAAACCGCAATGTCCTATCTTTAACCGTTTAAGAGAAAGAGTAAAGTGGAAAATAATAGATATTTAAAAATGTGATATATAACCATTTTATTCGTTTGTACCTTTATTAACTCTTTAGAGTAGACTTATAGGAATTATTTTATGTAAAATGAGGTGCTGAATCCACTGGTGAAAACCGCAATGTCCTATCTTTAACCGTTTAGGAGATCGAGTAAAATGGAGAATAATAGATATTTAAAACTGTGATATATTAACATTTTTTTCGTTTGTACCTTTATCAACTCTTTAGAGTAGACTTATAAGACTTATTTTATGTAAAATGAGGTGCTGAATCCACTGGTGAAAACCGCAATGTCCTATCTTTAACCGTTTAGGAGATAGAGTGAAATGAAAATAATAGATATTTAAAAATGTGATATATTTACATTTTTTCGTTTGTACCTTTATCAACTCGTTAGAGTAGACTTATCAGACTTATTTTATGTAAAATGAGCTGCTGAATCCACTGGTGAAAACCGCAATGTCCTATCTTTGACCGTTTAGGTGATCGAGTAAAATGGAGAATAATAGGTATTTAAAAATGTGATATATATCCATTTTATTCGTTTGTACCTTTATCAACATTTGAGAGTAGACTTATGAGACTTATTTTATGTAAAATGAGGTGCTGAATCCACTGGTGAAAACCGCAATGTCCTATCTTTAACCGTTTAGGAGATCGAGTAAAATGGAGAATAATAAATATTTAAAAATGTGACATATAAACATTTTATTCGTTTGTACCTTTATCAACTTTTGAGAGTAGACTTATAAGACTTATTTTATGTAAAATGAGGTGCTGAATCCACTGGTGAAATCCGCAATGTCCTATCTTTAACCGTTTAGGAGATCGAGTAAAATGGAGAATAATAGATATTTAAAAATGTGATATATTAACATTTTTTTCGTTTGTACCTTTATCAACTCTTTAGAGTAGACTTATAAGACTTATTTTATGTAAAATGAGGTGCTGAATCCACTGGTGAAAACCGCAATGTCCTATCTTTAACCGTTTAGGAGATCGAGTTAAATGGAGAATAATAAATATTTAAAAATGTGATATATAAACATTTTATTAGTTTGTACCTTTATCAACTTTTGAGAGTAGACTTATAAGACTTATTTTATGTAAAATGAGGTGCTGAATCCACTGGTGAAATCCGCAATGTCCTATCTTTAACCGTTTAGGACATCGAGTAAAATGGAGAATAATAGATATTTAAAAACGTGATATATAAACATTTTATTCGTTTGTACCTTTATCAATTCTTGAGAGTAGACTTATAGGACTTATTTTATGTAAAATAAGGTGCTGAATCCACTGGTGAAATCCGCAATGTCCTATCTTTGACCGTTTAGGTGATCGAGTAAAATGGAGAATAATAAATATTTAAAAATGTGATATATAAACATTTTATTCGTTTGTACCTTTATCAACTTTTGAGAGTAGACTTATAAGACTTATTTTATGTAAAATGAGGTGCTGAATCCACTGGTGAAATTTGCAATGTCCTATCTTTAACCATTTAGGACATCGAGTAAAATGGAGAATATTAGATATTTAAAAATGTGATATATAAACCTTTTATTCGTTTGTACCTTTATCAACTTTTGAGAGTAGACTTATAGGACTTATTTTATGTAAAATGAGCTGCTGAATCCAGTGGTAAAAACCGCAATGTCCTATCTTTAACTGTTTAGGAGATCGAGTAAAATGGAGAATAATAGATATTTAAAAATGTGATATATAACCATTATATTCGTTTGTACCTTTATCAACTCTTTAGAGAAGACTTATAGGACTAAATTTATGTAAAATGAGGTGCTGAATCCACTGGTGAAAACCGCAATGTCCTATCTTTGACCGTTTAGGTGATCGAGTAAAATGGAGAATAATAGGTATTTAAAATGTGATATAGAACCATTTTATTCGTTTGTACCTTTATCAACTTTTGAGAGTAGACTTATAGGACTTATTTTATGTAAAATAAGGTGCTTAATCCACTGGTGAAAACCGCAGTGTCCTATCTTTAACCGTTTAAGAGAAAGAGTAATGTGGAAAATAATAGATATTTAAAAATGTGATATATAACCATTTTATTCGTTTGTACCTTTATTAACTCTTTAGAGTAGACTTATAGGAATTATTTTATGTAAAATGAGGTGCTGAATCCACTGGTGAAAACCGCAATGTCCTATCTTTAACCGTTTAGGAGATCGAGTAAAATGGAGAATAATAGATATTTAAAACTGTAATATATTAACATTTTTTTCGTTTGTACCTTTATCAACTCTTTAGAGTAGACTTATAAGACTTATTTTATGTAAAATGAGGTGTTGAATTCACTGGTGAAAACCGCAATGTCCTATCTTTGACCGTTTAGGTGATCGAGTAAAATGGAGAATAATAGGTATTTAAAAATGTGATATATATCCATTTTATTCGTTTGTACCTTTATCAACTCTTTAGAGTAGACTTATAGGACTAAATTTATGTAAAATGAGGTGCTGAATCCACTGGTGAAAACCGCAATGTCCTATCTTTGACCGTTTAGATGATCGAGTAAAATGGAGAATAATAGGTATTTAAAAACGTGATATATAACCATTTTATTCGTTTGTACCTTTATCAACTTTTGAGAGTAGACTTATAGGACTTATTTTATGTAAAATAAGGTGCTGAATCCACTGGTGAAATCCGCAATGTCCTATCTTTGACCGTTTAGGTGATCGAGTAAAATGGAGAATAATAAATATTTAAAAATGTGATATATAAACATTTTATTCGTTTGTACCTTTATCAACTTTTGAGAGTAGACTTATAAGACTTATTTTATGTAAAATGAGGTGCTGAATCCACTGGTGAAATTTGCAATGTCCTATCTTTAACCATTTAGGACATCGAGTAAAATGGAGAATATTAGATATTTAAAAATGTGATATATAAACCTTTTATTCGTTTGTACCTTTATCAACTTTTGAGAGTAGACTTATAGGACTTATTTTATGTAAAATGAGCTGCTGAATCCAGTGGTAAAAACCGCAATGTCCTATCTTTAACTGTTTAGGAGATCGAGTAAAATGGAGAATAATAGATATTTAAAAATGTGATATATAACCATTATATTCGTTTGTACCTTTATCAACTCTTTAGAGAAGACTTATAGGACTAAATTTATGTAAAATGAGGTGCTGAATCCACTGGTGAAAACCGCAATGTCCTATCTTTGACCGTTTAGGTGATCGAGTAAAATGGAGAATAATAGGTATTTAAAATGTGATATAGAACCATTTTATTCGTTTGTACCTTTATCAACTTTTGAGAGTAGACTTATAGGACTTATTTTATGTAAAATAAGGTGCTTAATCCACTGGTGAAAACCGCAGTGTCCTATCTTTAACCGTTTAAGAGAAAGAGTAATGTGGAAAATAATAGATATTTAAAAATGTGATATATAACCATTTTATTCGTTTGTACCTTTATTAACTCTTTAGAGTAGACTTATAGGAATTATTTTATGTAAAATGAGGTGCTGAATCCACTGGTGAAAACCGCAATGTCCTATCTTTAACCGTTTAGGAGATCGAGTAAAATGGAGAATAATAGATATTTAAAACTGTGATATATTAACATTTTTTTCGTTTGTACCTTTATCAACTCTTTAGAGTAGACTTATAAGACTTATTTTATGTAAAATGAGGTGTTGAATTCACTGGTGAAAACCGCAATGTCCTATCTTTGACCGTTTAGGTGATCGAGTAAAATGGAGAATAATAGGTATTTAAAAATGTGATATATATCCATTTTATTCGTTTGTACCTTTATCAACTCTTTAGAGTAGACTTATAGGACTAAATTTATGTAAAATGAGGTGCTGAATCCACTGGTGAAAACCGCAATGTCCTATCTTTAACCGTTTAGGAGATCGAGTAAAATGGAGAATAATAAATATTTAAAAATGTGACATATAAACATTTTATTCGTTTGTACCTTTATCAACTTTTGAGAGTAGACTTATAAGACTTATTTTATGTAAAATGAGGTGCTGAATCCACTGGTGAAATCCGCAATGTCCTATCTTTAACCGTTTAGGAGATCGAGTAAAATGGAGAATAATAGATATTTAAAAATGTGATATATTAACATTTTCTTCGTTTGTACCTTTATCAACTCTTTAGAGTAGACTTATAAGACTTATTTTATGTAAAATGAGGTGCTGAATCCACTGGTGAAAATTGCAATGTCCTATCTTTAACCGTTTAGGAGATCGAGTAAAATGGAGAATAATAAATATTTAAAAATGTGACATATAAACATTTTATTCGTTTGTATCTTTATCAACTTTAGAGAGTAGACTTATAAGACTTATTTTATGTAAAATAAGGTGCTGAATCCACTGGCGAAAATTGCAATGTCCTATCTTTAACCGTTTAGGAGATCGAGTAAAATGGAGAATAATAGATATTTAAAAATGTGATATATAAACATTTTATTCGTTTGTACCTTTATCAACTTTTGAGAGTAGACTTATGAGACTTATTTTATGTAAAATGAGGTGCTGAATCCACTGGTGAAAACCGCAATGTCCTATCTTTAACCGTTTAGGAGATCGAGTAAAATGGAGAATAATAAATATTTAAAAATGTGACATATAAACATTTTATTCGTTTGTACCTTTATCAACTTTTGAGAGTAGACTTATAGGAATTATTTTATGTAAAATGAGGTGCTGAATCCACTGGTGAAAACCGCAATGTCCTATCTTTAACCGTTTAGGAGATCGAGTAAAATGGAGAATAATAGATATTTAAAAATGTGATATATAACCAATATATTCGTTTGTACCTTTATCAACTTTTGAGAGTAGACTTATAGGACTTATTTTATGTAAAATAAGGTGCTGAATCCACTGGTGAAAACCGCAATGTCCTATCTTTGACCGTTTAGGTGATCGAGTAAAATGGAGAATAATAGGTATTTAAAAATGTGATATATATCAATTTTATTCGTTTGTACCTTTATCAACTCTTTAGAGTAGACTTATAAGACTTATTTTATGTAAAATGAGGTGCTGAATCCACTGGTGAAAACCGCAATGTCCTATCTTTAACTGTTTAGGAGATCGAGTAAAATGGAGAATAATAGATATTTAAAAATGTGATATATAACCATTATATTCGTTTGTACCTTTATCAACTTTTGAGAGTAGACTTATAGGACTTATTTTATGTAAAATAAGGTGCTGAATCCACTAGTGAAAACCGCAATGTCCTATCTTTGACCGTTTAGGTGATCGAGTAAAATGGAGAATAATAGGTATTTAAAAATGTGATATATATCAATTTTATTCGTTTGTACCTTTATCAACTCTTTAGAGTAGACTTATAGGACTAAATTTATGTAAAATGAGGTGCTGAATCCACTGGTGAAAACCGCAATGTCCTATCTTTGACCGTTTAGGTGATCGAGTAAAATGGAGAATAGTAGGTATTTAAAAATGTGATATATAACCATTTTATTCGTTTGTACCTTTATCAACTTTTGAGAGTAGACTTATAGGACTTGTTTTATGTAAAATAAGGTGCTGAATCCACTGGTGAAAACCGCAATGTCCTATCTTTAACCGTTTAAGAGAAAGAGTAAAGTGGAAAATAATAGATATTTAAAAATGTGTTATATAAACATTTTATTCGTTTGTACCTTTATCAACACTTGAGAGTAGACTTATAGGACTTATTTTATGTAAAATGAGGTGCTTAATTTACTGGTGAAAAACGCAATGTCCTATCTTTAACCATTTAGGAGATCGAGTAAAATGGAGAATAATAGATATTTGAAAATGTGATATATAAACATTTTATTCGTTTGTACCTTTATGAACTCTTAAAAGTAGACTTATAGGACTTAATATATGTAAAACAAGGTGCTTAATCCGTTGGTAAAAACCGCAATGTCCTATCTTTAACCGTTTAGGAGATCGAGTAAAATGGAGAATAATAGATATTTGAAAATGTCATATATAAACGTTTTATTCGGTTGTACCTTTATCAACACTTGAGAGTAGACTTATAGGACTTATTTTACTTAAAATGAGGTGCTAAATCCACTGGTGAAAACCGCAATGTCCTATCTTTGACCGTTTAGGTGATCGAATAAAATGGAAAATAATAGATATTTAAAAATGTGATAAATAAACATTTTTTTCGTTTGTACCTTTATCAACTCTTTAGAGTAGACTTATAGGACTTTTTTATGTAAAATGAGCTGCTGAATCCAGTGGTAAAAACCGCAATGTCCTATCTTTGACCGTTTAGGTGATCGAATAAAATGGAAAATATTAGATATTTAAAAATGTGATATATCAACATTTTTTTCGTTTGTACCTTTATCAACTCTTTAGAGTAGACTTATAGGACATATTTTATGTAAAATGAGGTGCTGAATCCACTGGTGAAAACTGCAATGTCCTATCTTTAACCGTTTAGGAGATCGAGTAAAATGGAGAATAATAGATATTTAAAAATGTCATATATAAACATTTTATTCGTTTGCAACTTTATCAACTCTTTAGAGTAGACTTATTGGATTTATTTTATGTAAAATGAGGTGCTGAATCCACTGGTGAAAACTGCAATGTCCTATCTTTAACCGTTTAAGAGATCGAGTAAAATGGAAAATAATAGATATTTAAAAATGTGATATATAAACATTTTTTTCGTTTGTACCTTTATCAACTCTTTAGAGTAGACTTATAGGACATATTTTATGTAAAATGAGGTGCTGAATCCACTGGTGAAAACTGCAATGTCCTATCTTTAACCGTTTAGGAGATCGAGTAAAATGGAGAATAATAGTTATTTAAAAATATGATATATAACCATTTTATTCGTTTGTACCTTTATTAACTTTTGAGAGTAGACTTATAGAACTTATTTTATGTAAAATGAGGTGCTGAATCCACTGGCGAAAACCGCAATGTCCTATCTTTAACCGTTTAGGAGATCGAGTAAAATGGAGAATAATAGATATTCAAAAATGTGATATATAACCATTTTATTCGTTTGTACCTTTATCAACTCTTTAGAGTAGACTTATGAGACTTATTTTATGTAAAATGAGGTGCTGAATCCACTGGTGAAAACTGCAATGTCCTATCTTTAACCGTTTAAAAGATCGAGTAAAATGGAGAATAATAGATAGTTAAAAATGTGATATATAACCATTTTATTCGTTTGTACCTTTATTAACTTTTGAGAGTAGACTTATAGAACTTATCTTATTTAAAATAAAGTGCTGAATCCACTGGTGAAAACCGCAATGTCCTATCTTTAACCCTTTAGGAGATCGAGTAAAATGGAGAATAATAGATATTTAAAAATGTGATATATAAACATTTTATTCGTTTGTACCTTTATCAACTCTTGAGAGTAGACTTATAGGACTTATTTTATTTAAAATGAGGTGCTGAATCCACTGGTGAAAACCGCAATGTCCTATCTTCAACCGTTTAGGAGATCGAGTAAAATGGAGAATAATAGATATTTAAAAATGTGATATATAAACCTTTTATTCGTTTGTACCTTTATCAACTTTTGAGAGTAGACTTATAAGACTTATTTTATGTAAAATGAGGTGCTGAATCCACTGGTGAAAACCGAAATGTCCTATTTTTAACCGTTTAGGAGATCGAGTAAAATGGAGAATAATACATATTTAAAAATGTGATATATAAACATTTTATTCGTTTGTACCTTTATCAACTCTTAAGAGTAGACTTATAGGACTTATTTTATTTAAAATGAGGTGCTGAATCCACTGGTGAAAACCGCAATGTCCTTTCTTCAACCGTTTAGGAGATCGAGTAAAATGGAGAATAATAGATATTTAAAAATGTGATATATATACATTTTATTCGTTTGTACCTTTAGCAACTCTTAAGAGTAGACTTATAGGACTTATTTTATTTAAAATGAGGTGCTGAATCCACTGGTGAAAACCGCAATGTCCTATCTTCAACCGTTTAGGAGATCGAGTAAAATGGAAAATAATAGATATTTAATAATATGATATATAAACATTTTATTTGTTTGTACATTTATCAACTTTTGAGAGTAGACTTATAGGACTTATTTTATTTTAATGAGGTGTTGAATCCACTGGTGAAAAATGCTATGTCCTATCTTTAACCGTTTAGGAGATCGAGTAAAATTGAGAATAATAGATATTTAAAAATGTGATATATAAACATTATATTCGTTTGTACTATTATCAACTCTTGAGAGTAGACTTATAGGACTTATTTTATGTAAAATGAGGTGCAGAATCCACTGCTGAAAACCGCAATGTCCTACCTTTAACCGATTAGGAAATCGAGTAAATTGGAGAATAAAAGATATATAAAAATGTGATATATAAACATTATATTCATTTGTACCTTTATCAACTCTTGAGAGTAGACCTATAGGACTTATTTTATGTAAAATGAGGTGCAGAATCCACTGCTGAAAACCGCAATGTCCTACCTTTAACCGATTAGGAGATCGAGTAAATTGGAGAATAAAAGATATATAAAAATGTGATGTATAAACACTATATTCATTTGTACCTTTATCAACTCTTTAGAGTAGACTTATAGGACTCATTTTATGTAAAATGAGGTGCAGAATCCACTGGTGAAAACCGCAATGTCCTATCCTTAACCGTTTAGGAGATCGAGTAAAATGGAGAATAATAGATATTTAAAAATGTGATATATAAACATTTTATTCATTTGTAACTTTATTAACTCTTTAGAGTAGGCTTATAGGACTAATTTTATGTAAAATGAGGTGCTGAATTCACTGGTGAAAACCGCAATGCCCTATCTTTAACTTTTTAGGAGATCGAGTAAAATGGAGAATAATAGATATTTAAAAATGTGATTTACAACCATTTTATTCGTTTGTACCTTTATCAACTTTTGAGAGTAGACTTATAGAATTTATTTTATGTTAAATGAGGTGCTGAATCCACTGGTGAAAACCGCAATGTCCTATCTTTAATCGTTTAGGAGATCAAGTAAAATGGAGAATAATAGATATTTAAAAATGTGATATATAAACATTTTTTTCGTTTGTACCTTTATCAACTCTTTAGAGTAGGCTTATAGGACTTATTTTATGTAAAATGAGGTGCTGAATCCACTGGTGAAAACTGCAATGTCCTATCTTTAACCGTTTAAAAGATCGAGTAAAATGGAGAATAATAGATAGCTAAAAATGTGATATATAAACCTTTTATTCGTTTGTACCTTTATCAACTCTTTAGAGTAGGCTTATAAGACTTATTTTATGTAAAATGAGGTGCTGAATCCACTGGTGAAAACCGAAATGTCCTATTTTTAACCGTTTAGGAGATCGAGTAAAATGGAGAATAATACATATTTAAAAATGTGATATATAAACATTTTATTCGTTTGTACCTTTATCAACTCTTAAGAGTAGACTTATAGGACTTATTTTATTTAAAATGAGGTGCTGAATCCACTGGTGAAAACCGCAATGTCCTATCTTCAACCGTTTAGGAGATCGAGTAAAATGGAAAATAATAGATATTTAATAATATGATATATAAACATTTTATTTGTTTGTACCTTTATCAACTTTTGAGAGTAGACTTATAGGACTTATTTTATTTAAATGAGGTGTTGAATCCACTGGTGAAAACCGCTATGTCCTTCTTTAACCGTTTAGGAGATCGAGTAAAATTGAGAATAATTGATATTTAAAAATGTGATATATGAACATTACATTCGTTTGTACTTTTATCAACTCTTGAGAGTAGACTTATAGGACTTATTTTATGTAAAATGAGGTGCAGAATTCACTGCTGAAAACCGCAATGTCCTACCTTTAACCGATTAGGAGATCGAGTAAATTGGAGAATAAAAGATATATAAAAATGTGATATATAAACATTATATTCATTTGTACCTTTATCTACTCTTGAGAGTAGACTTATAGGACTTATTTTATGTAAAATGAGGTGCAGAATCCACTGCTGAAAACCGCAATGTCCTACCTTTAACCGATTAGGAGATCGAGTAAATTGGAGAATGAAAGATATATAAAAATGTGATATATAAACATTATATTCATTTGTACCTTTATCAACTCTTTAGAGTAGACTTATAGGACTAATTTTATGTAAAATGAGGTGCAGAATCCACTGGTGAAAACCGCAATGTCCTATCCTTAACCGTTTAGGAGATCGAGTAAAATGGAGAATAATAGATATTTAAAAATGTCATATATAAACATTTTATTCGGTTGTACCTTCATCAACTCTTGAGAGTAGACTTATAGGACTTATTTTATGTAAAATCAGGTGCTGAATCCAATATTGAAAACCGCAATGTCCCATCTTTAACCGATTTGGTGATCGAGTAAAATGGAGAATAATAGATATTTAAAAATGTGATATATAAATATTATATTCGTTTGTACTTTTATCAACTCTTGAGAGTAGACTTTTAGGACTTATTTTATGTAAAATGAGGAGCTGAATCCACTGGTGAAAACCGCAATGTCCTATCTTTGACCGTTTAGGTGATCGAATTAAATGGAGAATAATTGATATTTAAAAATGTGATATATAACCATTTTATTCATTTGTACTTTTATCAACTTTTGAGAGTAGACTTATAGGACTTATTTTAAGTAAAATAAGCTGCTGAATCCAGTGGTGAAAACCGCAATGTCCTATCTTTGACCGTATAGGTCATCGAATAAAATGGAGAATAATAGATATTTAAAAATGTGATATATAACCATTTTATTCGTTTGTACCTTTATCAACTTTTGAGAGTAGACTTATAGAATTTATTTTATGTAAAATGAGGTGCTGAATTCACTGGTGAAAACCGCAATGTCCTAACTTCAACCGTTTAGGAGATCGAGTAAAATGGAGAATAATAGATATTTAATAATATGATATATAAACATTTTATTTGTTTGTACTTTTATCAACTTTTGAGAGTAGACTTATAGGATTTATTTTATTTAAATGAGGTGTTGAATCCACTGGTGAAAACCGCTATGTCCTATCTTTAACCGTTTAGGAGATCGAGTAAAATGGAAAATAATAGATATTTAAAAATGTGATATATAAATATTTTATTCGTTTGTACCATTATCAATTTTTTAGAGTAGACTTATAGGACTTATTTTATGTAAAATGAGGTGCTGAATCCAATTTTGAAAACCGCAATGTCCCATCTTTAACCGTTTTGGTGATCAAGTAAAATGGAGAATAATAGATAGTTAAAAATGTGATATATAACCATTTTATTCGTTTGTACCTTTATCAACTTTTGAGAGTAGACTTATAGAATTTATTTTATGTAAAATGAGGTGCTGAATTCACTGGTGAAAACCGCAATGTCCTAACTTCAACCGTTTAGGAGATCGAGTAAAATGGAGAATAATAGATATTTAATAATATGATATATAAACATTTTATTTGTTTGTACTTTTATCAACTTTTGAGAGTAGACTTATAGGATTTATTTTATTTAAATGAGGTGTTGAATCCACTGGTGAAAACCGCAATGTCCTATCTTTGACCGTTTAGGTGATCGAATTAAATGGAGAATAATTGATATTTAAAAATGTGATATATAACCATTTTATTCATTTGTACTTTTATCAACATTTGAGAGTAGACTTATGAGACTTATTTTATGTAAAATGAGGTGCTGAATCCACTGGTGAAAACCGCAATGTCCTATCTTTAACCGTTTAGGAGATCGAGTAAAATGGAGAATAATAAATATTTAAAAATGTGACATATAAACATTTTATTCGTTTGTACCTTTATCAACTTTTGAGAGTAGACTTATAAGACTTATTTTATGTAAAATGAGGTGCTGAATCCACTGGTGAAATCCGCAATGTCCTATCTTTAACCGTTTAGGAGATCGAGTAAAATGGAGAATAATAGATATTTAAAAATGTGATATATTAACATTTTCTTCGTTTGTACCTTTATCAACTCTTTAGAGTAGACTTATAAGACTTATTTTATGTAAAATGAGGTGCTGAATCCACTGGTGAAAATTGCAATGTCCTATCTTTAACCGTTTAGGAGATCGAGTAAAATGGAGAATAATAAATATTTAAAAATGTGACATATAAACATTTTATTCGTTTGTACCTTTATCAACTTTAGAGAGTAGACTTATAAGACTTATTTTATGTAAAATAAGGTGCTGAATCCACTGGCGAAAACCGCAATGTCCTATCTTTAACCGTTTAGGAGATCGAGTAAAATGGAGAATAATAGATATTTAAAAATGTGATATATAAACATTTTATTCGTTTGTACCTTTATCAACTTTTGAGAGTAGACTTATGAGACTTATTTTATGTAAAATGAGGTGCTGAATCCACTGGTGAAAACCGCAATGTCCTATCTTTAACCGTTTAGGAGATCGAGTAAAATGGAGAATAATAAATATTTAAAAATGTGACATATAAACATTTTATTCGTTTGTACCTTTATCAACTTTTGAGAGTAGACTTATAGGAATTATTTTATGTAAAATGAGGTGCTGAATCCACTGGTGAAAACCGCAATGTCCTATCTTTAACCGTTTAGGAGATCGAGTAAAATGGAGAATAATAGATATTTAAAAATGTGATATATAACCAATATATTCGTTTGTACCTTTATCAACTTTTGAGAGTAGACTTATAGGACTTATTTTATGTAAAATAAGGTGCTGAATCCACTGGTGAAAACCGCAATGTCCTATCTTTGACCGTTTAGGTGATCGAGTAAAATGGAGAATAATAGGTATTTAAAAATGTGATATATATCAATTTTATTCGTTTGTACCTTTATCAACTCTTTAGAGTAGACTTATAAGACTTATTTTATGTAAAATGAGGTGCTGAATCCACTGGTGAAAACCGCAATGTCCTATCTTTAACTGTTTAGGAGATCGAGTAAAATGGAGAATAATAGATATTTAAAAATGTGATATATAACCATTATATTCGTTTGTACCTTTATCAACTTTTGAGAGTAGACTTATAGGACTTATTTTATGTAAAATAAGGTGCTGAATCCACTAGTGAAAACCGCAATGTCCTATCTTTGACCGTTTAGGTGATCGAGTAAAATGGAGAATAATAGGTATTTAAAAATGTGATATATATCAATTTTATTCGTTTGTACCTTTATCAACTCTTTAGAGTAGACTTATAGGACTAAATTTATGTAAAATGAGGTGCTGAATCCACTGGTGAAAACCGCAATGTCCTATCTTTGACCGTTTAGGTGATCGAGTAAAATGGAGAATAGTAGGTATTTAAAAATGTGATATATAACCATTTTATTCGTTTGTACCTTTATCAACTTTTGAGAGTAGACTTATAGGACTTGTTTTATGTAAAATAAGGTGCTGAATCCACTGGTGAAAACCGCAATGTCCTATCTTTAACCGTTTAAGAGAAAGAGTAAAGTGGAAAATAATAGATATTTAAAAATGTGTTATATAAACATTTTATTCGTTTGTACCTTTATCAACACTTGAGAGTAGACTTATAGGACTTATTTTATGTAAAATGAGGTGCTTAATTTACTGGTGAAAAACGCAATGTCCTATCTTTAACCATTTAGGAGATCGAGTAAAATGGAGAATAATAGATATTTGAAAATGTGATATATAAACCTTTTATTCGTTTGTACCTTTATGAACTCTTAAAAGTAGACTTATAGGACTTAATATATGTAAAACAAGGTGCTTAATCCGTTGGTAAAAACCGCAATGTCCTATCTTTAACCGTTTAGGAGATCGAGTAAAATGGAGAATAATAGATATTTGAAAATGTCATATATAAACGTTTTATTCGGTTGTACCTTTATCAACACTTGAGAGTAGACTTATAGGACTTATTTTACTTAAAATGAGGTGCTAAATCCACTGGTGAAAACCGCAATGTCCTATCTTTGACCGTTTAGGTGATCGAATAAAATGGAAAATAATAGATATTTAAAAATGTGATAAATAAACATTTTTTTCGTTTGTACCTTTATCAACTCTTTAGAGTAGACTTATAGGACTTTTTTATGTAAAATGAGCTGCTGAATCCAGTGGTAAAAACCGCAATGTCCTATCTTTGACCGTTTAGGTGATCGAATAAAATGGAAAATATTAGATATTTAAAAATGTGATATATCAACATTTTTTTCGTTTGTACCTTTATCAACTCTTTAGAGTAGACTTATAGGACATATTTTATGTAAAATGAGGTGCTGAATCCACTGGTGAAAACTGCAATGTCCTATCTTTAACCGTTTAGGAGATCGAGTAAAATGGAGAATAATAGATATTTAAAAATGTCATATATAAACATTTTATTCGTTTGCAACTTTATCAACTCTTTAGAGTAGACTTATTGGATTTATTTTATGTAAAATGAGGTGCTGAATCCACTGGTGAAAACTGCAATGTCCTATCTTTAACCGTTTAAGAGATCGAGTAAAATGGAAAATAATAGATATTTAAAAATGTGATATATAAACATTTTTTTCGTTTGTACCTTTATCAACTCTTTAGAGTAGACTTATAGGACATATTTTATGTAAAATGAGGTGCTGAATCCACTGGTGAAAACTGCAATGTCCTATCTTTAACCGTTTAGGAGATCGAGTAAAATGGAGAATAATAGTTATTTAAAAATATGATATATAACCATTTTATTCGTTTGTACCTTTATTAACTTTTGAGAGTAGACTTATAGAACTTATTTTATGTAAAATGAGGTGCTGAATCCACTGGCGAAAACCGCAATGTCCTATCTTTAACCGTTTAGGAGATCGAGTAAAATGGAGAATAATAGATATTCAAAAATGTGATATATAACCATTTTATTCGTTTGTACCTTTATCAACTCTTTAGAGTAGACTTATGAGACTTATTTTATGTAAAATGAGGTGCTGAATCCACTGGTGAAAACTGCAATGTCCTATCTTTAACCGTTTAAAAGATCGAGTAAAATGGAGAATAATAGATAGTTAAAAATGTGATATATAACCATTTTATTCGTTTGTACCTTTATTAACTTTTGAGAGTAGACTTATAGAACTTATCTTATTTAAAATAAAGTGCTGAATCCACTGGTGAAAACCGCAATGTCCTATCTTTAACCCTTTAGGAGATCGAGTAAAATGGAGAATAATAGATATTTAAAAATGTGATATATAAACATTTTATTCGTTTGTACCTTTATCAACTCTTGAGAGTAGACTTATAGGACTTATTTTATTTAAAATGAGGTGCTGAATCCACTGGTGAAAACCGCAATGTCCTATCTTCAACCGTTTAGGAGATCGAGTAAAATGGAGAATAATAGATATTTAAAAATGTGATATATAAACCTTTTATTCGTTTGTACCTTTATCAACTTTTGAGAGTAGACTTATAAGACTTATTTTATGTAAAATGAGGTGCTGAATCCACTGGTGAAAACCGAAATGTCCTATTTTTAACCGTTTAGGAGATCGAGTAAAATGGAGAATAATACATATTTAAAAATGTGATATATAAACATTTTATTCGTTTGTACCTTTATCAACTCTTAAGAGTAGACTTATAGGACTTATTTTAATTAAAATGAGGTGCTGAATCCACTGGTGAAAACCGCAATGTCCTTTCTTCAACCGTTTAGGAGATCGAGTAAAATGGAGAATAATAGATATTTAAAAATGTGATATATATACATTTTATTCGTTTGTACCTTTAGCAACTCTTAAGAGTAGACTTATAGGACTTATTTTATTTAAAATGAGGTGCTGAATCCACTGGTGAAAACCGCAATGTCCTATCTTCAACCGTTTAGGAGATCGAGTAAAATGGAAAATAATAGATATTTAATAATATGATATATAAACATTTTATTTGTTTGTACATTTATCAACTTTTGAGAGTAGACTTATAGGACTTATTTTATTTTAATGAGGTGTTGAATCCACTGGTGAAAAATGCTATGTCCTATCTTTAACCGTTTAGGAGATCGAGTAAAATTGAGAATAATAGATATTTAAAAATGTGATATATAAACATTATATTCGTTTGTACTATTATCAACTCTTGAGAGTAGACTTATAGGACTTATTTTATGTAAAATGAGGTGCAGAATCCACTGCTGAAAACCGCAATGTCCTACCTTTAACCGATTAGGAAATCGAGTAAATTGGAGAATAAAAGATATATAAAAATGTGATATATAAACATTATATTCATTTGTACCTTTATCAACTCTTGAGAGTAGACCTATAGGACTTATTTTATGTAAAATGAGGTGCAGAATCCACTGCTGAAAACCGCAATGTCCTACCTTTAACCGATTAGGAGATCGAGTAAATTGGAGAATAAAAGATATATAAAAATGTGATGTATAAACACTATATTCATTTGTACCTTTATCAACTCTTTAGAGTAGACTTATAGGACTCATTTTATGTAAAATGAGGTGCAGAATCCACTGGTGAAAACCGCAATGTCCTATCCTTAACCGTTTAGGAGATCGAGTAAAATGGAGAATAATAGATATTTAAAAATGTGATATATAAACATTTTATTCATTTGTAACTTTATTAACTCTTTAGAGTAGGCTTATAGGACTAATTTTATGTAAAATGAGGTGCTGAATTCACTGGTGAAAACCGCAATGCCCTATCTTTAACTTTTTAGGAGATCGAGTAAAATGGAGAATAATAGATATTTAAAAATGTGATTTACAACCATTTTATTCGTTTGTACCTTTATCAACTTTTGAGAGTAGACTTATAGAATTTATTTTATGTTAAATGAGGTGCTGAATCCACTGGTGAAAACCGCAATGTCCTATCTTTAATCGTTTAGGAGATCAAGTAAAATGGAGAATAATAGATATTTAAAAATGTGATATATAAACATTTTTTTCGTTTGTACCTTTATCAACTCTTTAGAGTAGGCTTATAGGACTTATTTTATGTAAAATGAGGTGCTGAATCCACTGGTGAAAACTGCAATGTCCTATCTTTAACCGTTTAAAAGATCGAGTAAAATGGAGAATAATAGATAGCTAAAAATGTGATATATAAACCTTTTATTCGTTTGTACCTTTATCAACTCTTTAGAGTAGGCTTATAAGACTTATTTTATGTAAAATGAGGTGCTGAATCCACTGGTGAAAACCGAAATGTCCTATTTTTAACCGTTTAGGAGATCGAGTAAAATGGAGAATAATACATATTTAAAAATGTGATATATAAACATTTTATTCGTTTGTACCTTTATCAACTCTTAAGAGTAGACTTATAGGACTTATTTTATTTAAAATGAGGTGCTGAATCCACTGGTGAAAACCGCAATGTCCTATCTTCAACCGTTTAGGAGATCGAGTAAAATGGAAAATAATAGATATTTAATAATATGATATATAAACATTTTATTTGTTTGTACCTTTATCAACTTTTGAGAGTAGACTTATAGGACTTATTTTATTTAAATGAGGTGTTGAATCCACTGGTGAAAACCGCTATGTCCTTCTTTAACCGTTTAGGAGATCGAGTAAAATTGAGAATAATTGATATTTAAAAATGTGATATATGAACATTACATTCGTTTGTACTTTTATCAACTCTTGAGAGTAGACTTATAGGACTTATTTTATGTAAAATGAGGTGCAGAATTCACTGCTGAAAACCGCAATGTCCTACCTTTAACCGATTAGGAGATCGAGTAAATTGGAGAATAAAAGATATATAAAAATGTGATATATAAACATTATATTCATTTGTACCTTTATCTACTCTTGAGAGTAGACTTATAGGACTTATTTTATGTAAAATGAGGTGCAGAATCCACTGCTGAAAACCGCAATGTCCTACCTTTAACCGATTAGGAGATCGAGTAAATTGGAGAATGAAAGATATATAAAAATGTGATATATAAACATTATATTCATTTGTACCTTTATCAACTCTTTAGAGTAGACTTATAGGACTTATTTTATGTAAAATCAGGTGCTGAATCCAATATTGAAAACCGCAATGTCCCATCTTTAACCGATTTGGTGATCGAGTAAAATGGAGAATAATAGATATTTAAAAATGTGATATATAAATATTATATTCGTTTGTACTTTTATCAACTCTTGAGAGTAGACTTTTAGGACTTATTTTATGTAAAATGAGGAGCTGAATCCACTGGTGAAAACCGCAATGTCCTATCTTTGACCGTTTAGGTGATCGAATTAAATGGAGAATAATTGATATTTAAAAATGTGATATATAACCATTTTATTCATTTGTACTTTTATCAACTTTTGAGAGTAGACTTATAGGACTTATTTTAAGTAAAATAAGCTGCTGAATCCAGTGGTGAAAACCGCAATGTCCTATCTTTGACCGTATAGGTCATCGAATAAAATGGAGAATAATAGATATTTAAAAATGTGATATATAACCATTTTATTCGTTTGTACCTTTATCAACTTTTGAGAGTAGACTTATAGAATTTATTTTATGTAAAATGAGGTGCTGAATTCACTGGTGAAAACCGCAATGTCCTAACTTCAACCGTTTAGGAGATCGAGTAAAATGGAGAATAATAGATATTTAATAATATGATATATAAACATTTTATTTGTTTGTACTTTTATCAACTTTTGAGAGTAGACTTATAGGATTTATTTTATTTAAATGAGGTGTTGAATCCACTGGTGAAAACCGCTATGTCCTATCTTTAACCGTTTAGGAGATCGAGTAAAATGGAAAATAATAGATATTTAAAAATGTGATATATAAATATTTTATTCGTTTGTACCATTATCAATTTTTTAGAGTAGACTTATAGGACTTATTTTATGTAAAATGAGGTGCTGAATCCAATTTTGAAAACCGCAATGTCCCATCTTTAACCGTTTTGGTGATCAAGTAAAATGGAGAATAATAGATAGTTAAAAATGTGATATATAACCATTTTATTCGTTTGTACCTTTATCAACTTTTGAGAGTAGACTTATAGAATTTATTTTATGTAAAATGAGGTGCTGAATTCACTGGTGAAAACCGCAATGTCCTATCTTTAATCGTTTTGGTGATCGACTAAAATGGAGATTAATAGATATTTAAAAATGTGATATATAAACATTATATTCGTTTGTACTTTTATCAACTCTTAAGAGTAGACTTATAGGACTTATTTTATGTAAATAGATGTGCAGAATCCACTGGTAATAACCGCAATGTCCTATCTTTAACTGTTTAGGAGATCGAGTAAAATGGAGAATAATAGATATTTAAAAATGTGATATATAAACAATTTGTTCGTTTGTATCTTTATCAACTATCTAGAGTGGACTTATAGGACTTATTTTATGTAAAATATGGTGCTGAATCCACTGGTGAAAACCGCAATGTCCTATCTTTGACCGTATAGGTCATCGAATAAAATGGAGAATAATAGATATTTAAAAATGTGATGTATAACCATTTTATTCGTTTGTACCTTTATCAACTTTTGAGAATAGACTTATAGAATTTATTTTATGTAAAATGAGGTGCTGAATTTACTGGTGAAAACCGCAATGTCCTAACTTCAACCGTTTTGGAGATCGAGTAAAATGGAGAATAATAGATATTTAATAATATGATATATAAACATTTTATTTGTTTGTACCTTTATCAACTTTTGAGAGTAGACTTATAGGATTTATTTTATTTAAATGAGGTGTTGAATCCACTGGTGAAAACCGCTATGTCCTATCTTTAACCGTTTAGGAGATCGAGTAAAATGGAAAATAATAGATATTTAAAAATGTGATACAATCGTTTTTTTCGTTTGTACCTTTATCAACTCTTTAGAGTAGACTTATAGGACTTATTTTATGTAAAATGAGGTGCTGAATCCACTGGTGAAACCCGCAATGTCCTATCTTTAACCGTTTAGGAGATCAAGTAAAATGGAGAATAATAGATATTTAAAAATGTGATATATAAACATTTTTTTCGTTTGTACCTTTATCAACTCTTTTGAGTAAAATTATAAGACTTATTTTATGGAAAATGAGGTGCTGAATTCACTGGTGAAAACCGCAATGTCCTATCTTTAACCGTTTAGGACATCGAGTAAAATGGAGAATAATAGATATTTAAAAATGTGATATATAAACCTTTTATTCGTTTGTACCTTTATCAACTTTTGAGAGTAGACTTATAAGACTTATTTTATGTAAAATGAGGTGCTGAATCCACTGGTGAAAACCGCAATGTCCTATCTTTAATCGTTTTGGTGATCGACTAAAATGGAGATTAATAGATATTTAAAAATGTGATATATAAACATTATATTCGTTTGTACTTTTATCAACTCTTAAGAGTAGACTTATAAAACTTATTTTATGTAAATAGATGTGCAGAATCCACTGGTAATAACCGCAATGTCCTATCTTTAACTGTTTAGGAGATCGAGTAAAATGGAGAATAATAGATATTTAAAAATGTGATATATAAACAATTTGTTCGTTTGTACCTTTATCAACTATCTAGAGTGGACTTATAGGACTTATTTTATGTAAAATATGGTGCTGAATCCACTGGTGAAAACCGCAATGTCCTATCTTTGACCGTATAGGTCATCGAATAAAATGGAGAATAATAGTTTTTTAAAAATGTGATATATAAACATTTTTTTCGTTTGTACCTTTATCAACTCTTTAGAGTAAAATTATAAGACTTATTTTATGGAAAATGAGGTGCTGAATCCAATGGTGAAAACCGCAATGTCCTATCTTTGACCGTTTAGGTGATCGAATTAAATGGAGAATAATTGATATTTTAAAATGTGATATATAACCATTTTATTCGTTTGTACCTTTATTAACTTTTGAGAGTAGACTTATAGAACTTATTTTATGTAAAATGAGGTGCTGAATCCACTGGTGAAAACCGCAATGTCCTATCTTTTACCGTTTAGGAGATCGAGTAAAATGGAGAATAATAGATATTTAAAAATGTGATTTACAACCATTTTATTCGTTTGTACCTTTATCAACTTTTGAGAGTAGACTTATAGAATTTATTTTATGTAAAATGAGGTGCTGAATCCACTGGTGAAAACCGCAATGTCCTATCTATAACCGTTTAGGAGATCAAGTAAAATGGAGAATAATTGATATTTAAAAATGTGATATATAAACGTTTTTTTCGTTTGTACCTTTATCAACTCTTTAGAGTAGACTTATAGGACTTATTTTATGTAAAATGAGGTGCTGAATCCACTGGTGAAACCCGCAATGTCCTATCTTTAACCGTTTAGGAGATCAAGTAAAATGGAGAATAATAGATATTTAAAAATGTGATATATAAACATTATATTTGTTTGTACCTTTATCAACTCTTTAGAGTAGACTTATTGGACTAATTTTATGTAAAATAAGGTGCTGAATTCACTGGTGAAAACCGCAATGTCCTATCTTTAACTTCTTAGGAGATCGAGTAAAATGGATAATAATAGATATTTAGATATATGATATATAAACATTTTATTCGTTTGTACCTTTATCAACTCTTGAGTGTAGACTTATAGGAATTATTTTATGTAAAATAAGGTGCTGAATCCACTGGTGAAAACCGCAATGTCCTATCTTTAACTGTTTAGCAGATCGAGTAAAGTGAAGAATAATAGATATTTAAAAATGTGATATATAAACATTTTATTCGTTTGTACCTTTATCAACTCTTGAGAGTAGACTTATATGACTTATTTTATTTAAAATGAGGTGCTGAATCCACTGGTGAAAACCGCAATGTCCTATCTTCAACCGTTTAGGAGATCGAGTAAAATGGAGAATAATAGATATTTAATAATATGATATATAAACATTTTATTTCTTTGTACCTTTATCAACTTTTGAGAGAAGACTTATAGGACTTATTTTGTTTAAATGAGGTGTTGAATCCACTGGTGAAAACCGCTATGTCCTATCTTTAACCGTTTAGGAGATCGAGTAAAATGGAGAATAATAGATATTTAAAAATGTGATTGTTAAATATTTTATTCGTTTGTACCATTATCAACTCTTTAGAGTAGACTTATAGGACTTATTTTATGTAAAATGAGGTGCTGAATCCAATTTTGAAAACCGCAATGTCCCATCTTTAACCGTTTTGGTGATCAAGTAAAATGGAGAAAAATAGATAGTTAAAAATGTGATGTATAACCATTTTATTCGTTTGTACCTTTATCAACTTTTGAGAATAGACTTATAGAATTTATTTTATGTAAAATGAGGTGCTGAATTTACTGGTGAAAACCGCAATGTCCTAACTTCAACCGTTTTGGAGATCGAGTAAAATGGAGAATAATAGATATTTAATAATATGATATATAAACATTTTATTTGTTTGTACCTTTATCAACTTTTGAGAGTAGACTTATAGGATTTATTTTATTTAAATGAGGTGTTGAATCCACTGGTGAAAACCGCTATGTCCTATCTTTAACCGTTTAGGAGATCGAGTAAAATGGAAAATAATAGATATTTAAAAATGTGATACAATCGTTTTTTTCGTTTGTACCTTTATCAACTCTTTAGAGTAGACTTATAGGACTTATTTTATGTAAAATGAGGTGCTGAATCCACTGGTGAAACCCGCAATGTCCTATCTTTATCCGTTTAGGAGATCAAGTAAAATGGAGAATAATAGATATTTAAAAATGTGATATATAAACATTTTTTTCGTTTGTACCTTTATCAACTCTTTTGAGTAAAATTATAAGACTTATTTTATGGAAAATGAGGTGCTGAATTCACTGGTGAAAACCGCAATGTCCTATCTTTAACCGTTTAGGACATCGAGTAAAATGGAGAATAATAGATATTTAAAAATGTGATATATAAACCTTTTATTCGTTTGTACCTTTATCAACTTTTGAGAGTAGACTTATAAGACTTATTTTATGTAAAATGAGGTGCTGAATCCACTGGTGAAAACCGCAATGTCCTATCTTTAATCGTTTTGGTGATCGACTAAAATGGAGATTAATAGATATTTAAAAATGTGATATATAAACATTATATTCGTTTGTACTTTTATCAACTCTTAAGAGTAGACTTATAAAACTTATTTTATGTAAATAGATGTGCAGAATCCACTGGTAATAACCGCAATGTCCTATCTTTAACTGTTTAGGAGATCGAGTAAAATGGAGAATAATAGATATTTAAAAATGTGATATAAAAACAATTTGTTCGTTTGTACCTTTATCAACTATCTAGAGTGGACTTATAGGACTTATTTTATGTAAAATATGGTGCTGAATCCACTGGTGAAAACCGCAATGTCCTATCTTTGACCGTATAGGTCATCGAATAAAATGGAGAATAATAGATATTTAAAAATGTGATGTATAACCATTTTATTCGTTTGTACCTTTATCAACTTTTGAGAATAGACTTATAGAATTTATTTTATGTAAAATGAGGTGCTGAATTTACTGGTGAAAGCCGCAATGTCCTAACTTCAACCGTTTTGGAGATCGAGTAAAATGGAGAATAATAGATATTTAATAATATGATATATAAACATTTTATTTGTTTGTACCTTTATCATCTTTTGAGAGTAGACTTATAGGATTTATTTTATTTAAATGAGGTGTTGAATCCACTGGTGAAAACCGCTATGTCCTATCTTTAACCGTTTAGGAGATCGAGTAAAATGGAAAATAATAGATATTTAAAAAAGTGATATATAAATATTTTATTCGTTTGTACCATTATCAATTTTTTAGAGTAGACTTATAGGACTTATTTTATGTAAAATGAGGTGCAGAATCCACTGGTGAAAACCGCAATGTCCTATCTTTGACCGTATAGGTCATCGAATAAAATGGAGAATAATAGTTTTTTAAAAATGTGATATATAAACATTTTTTTCGTTTGTACCTTTATCAACTCTTTAGAGTAAAATTATAAGACTTATTTTATGGAAAATGAGGTGCTGAATCCACTGGTGAAAACCGCAATGTCCTATCTTTGACCGTTTAGGTGATCGAATTAAATGGAGAATAATTGATATTTTAAAATGTGATATATAACCATTTTATTCGTTTGTACCTTTATTAACTTTTGAGAGTAGACTTATAGAACTTATTTTATGTAAAATGAGGTGCTGAATCCACTGGTGAAAACCGCAATGTCCTATCTTTTACCGTTTAGGAGATCGAGTAAAATGGAGAATAATAGATATTTAAAAATGTGATTTACAACCATTTTATTCGTTTGTACCTTTATCAACTTTTGAGAGTAGACTTATAGAATTTATTTTATGTAAAATGAGGTGCTGAATCCACTGGTGAAAACCGCAATGTCCTATCTATAACCGTTTAGGAGATCAAGTAAAATGGAGAATAATTGATATTTAAAAATGTGATATATAAACGTTTTTTTCGTTTGTACCTTTATCAACTCTTTAGAGTAGACTTATAGGACTTATTTTATGTAAAATGAGGTGCTGAATCCACTGGTGAAACCCGCAATGTCCTATCTTTAACCGTTTAGGAGATCAAGTAAAATGGAGAATAATAGATATTTAAAAATGTGATATATAAACATTATATTTGTTTGTACCTTTATCAACTCTTTAGAGTAGACTTATTGGACTAATTTTATGTAAAATAAGGTGCTGAATTCACTGGTGAAAACCGCAATGTCCTATCTTTAACTTCTTAGGAGATCGAGTAAAATGGATAATAATAGATATTTAGATATATGATATATAAACATTTTATTCGTTTGTACCTTTATCAACTCTTGAGTGTAGACTTATAGGAATTATTTTATGTAAAATAAGGTGCTGAATCCACTGGTGAAAACCGCAATGTCCTATCTTTGACCGTATAGGTCATCGAATAAAATGGAGAATAATAGATATTTAAAAATGTGATATATAACCATTTTATTCGTTTGTACCTTTATCAACTTTTGAGAGTAGACTTATAGAATTTATTTTATGTAAAATGAGGTGCTGAATTCACTGGTGAAAACCGCAATGTCCTAACTTCAACCGTTTAGGAGATCGAGTAAAATGGAGAATAATAGATATTTAATAATATGATATATAAACATTTTATTTGTTTGTACTTTTATCAACTTTTGAGAGTAGACTTATAGGATTTATTTTATTTAAATGAGGTGTTGAATCCACTGGTGAAAACCGCTATGTCCTATCTTTAACCGTTTAGGAGATCGAGTAAAATGGAAAATAATAGATATTTAAAAATGTGATATATAAATATTTTATTCGTTTGTACCATTATCAATTTTTTAGAGTAGACTTATAGGACTTATTTTATGTAAAATGAGGTGCTGAATCCAATTTTGAAAACCGCAATGTCCCATCTTTAACCGTTTTGGTGATCAAGTAAAATGGAGAATAATAGATAGTTAAAAATGTGATATATAACCATTTTATTCGTTTGTACCTTTATCAACTTTTGAGAGTAGACTTATAGAATTTATTTTATGTAAAATGAGGTGCTGAATTCACTGGTGAAAACCGCAATGTCCTATCTTTAATCGTTTTGGTGATCGACTAAAATGGAGATTAATAGATATTTAAAAATGTGATATATAAACATTATATTCGTTTGTACTTTTATCAACTCTTAAGAGTAGACTTATAGGACTTATTTTATGTAAATAGATGTGCAGAATCCACTGGTAATAACCGCAATGTCCTATCTTTAACTGTTTAGGAGATCGAGTAAAATGGAGAATAATAGATATTTAAAAATGTGATATATAAACAATTTGTTCGTTTGTATCTTTATCAACTATCTAGAGTGGACTTATAGGACTTATTTTATGTAAAATATGGTGCTGAATCCACTGGTGAAAACCGCAATGTCCTATCTTTGACCGTATAGGTCATCGAATAAAATGGAGAATAATAGATATTTAAAAATGTGATGTATAACCATTTTATTCGTTTGTACCTTTATCAACTTTTGAGAATAGACTTATAGAATTTATTTTATGTAAAATGAGGTGCTGAATTTACTGGTGAAAACCGCAATGTCCTATCTTTTACCGTTTAGGAGATCGAGTAAAATGGAGAATAATAGATATTTAATAATATGATATATAAACATTTTATTTGTTTGTACCTTTATCAACTTTTGAGAGTAGACTTATAGGATTTATTTTATTTAAATGAGGTGTTGAATCCACTGGTGAAAACCGCTATGTCCTATCTTTAACCGTTTAGGAGATCGAGTAAAATGGAAAATAATAGATATTTAAAAATGTGATACAATCGTTTTTTTCGTTTGTACCTTTATCAACTCTTTAGAGTAGACTTATAGGACTTATTTTATGTAAAATGAGGTGCTGAATCCACTGGTGAAACCCGCAATGTCCTATCTTTAACCGTTTAGGAGATCAAGTAAAATGGAGAATAATAGATATTTAAAAATGTGATATATAAACATTTTTTTCGTTTGTACCTTTATCAACTCTTTTGAGTAAAATTATAAGACTTATTTTATGGAAAATGAGGTGCTGAATTCACTGGTGAAAACCGCAATGTCCTATCTTTAACCGTTTAGGACATCGAGTAAAATGGAGAATAATAGATATTTAAAAATGTGATATATAAACCTTTTATTCGTTTGTACCTTTATCAACTTTTGAGAGTAGACTTATAAGACTTATTTTATGTAAAATGAGGTGCTGAATCCACTGGTGAAAACCGCAATGTCCTATCTTTAATCGTTTTGGTGATCGACTAAAATGGAGATTAATAGATATTTAAAAATGTGATATATAAACATTATATTCGTTTGTACTTTTATCAACTCTTAAGAGTAGACTTATAAAACTTATTTTATGTAAATAGATGTGCAGAATCCACTGGTAATAACCGCAATGTCCTATCTTTAACTGTTTAGGAGATCGAGTAAAATGGAGAATAATAGATATTTAAAAATGTGATATATAAACAATTTGTTCGTTTGTACCTTTATCAACTATCTAGAGTGGACTTATAGGACTTATTTTATGTAAAATGAGGTGCTGAATCCACTGGTGAAACCCGCAATGTCCTATCTTTAACCGTTTAGGAGATCAAGTAAAATGGAGAATAATAGATATTTAAAAATGTGATATATAAACATTTTTTTCGTTTGTACCTTTATCAACTCTTTTGAGTAAAATTATAAGACTTATTTTATGGAAAATGAGGTGCTGAATTCACTGGTGAAAACCGCAATGTCCTATCTTTAACCGTTTAGGACATCGAGTAAAATGGAGAATAATAGATATTTAAAAATGTGATATATAAACCTTTTATTCGTTTGTACCTTTATCAACTTTTGAGAGTAGACTTATAAGACTTATTTTATGTAAAATGAGGTGCTGAATCCACTGGTGAAAACCGCAATGTCCTATCTTTAATCGTTTTGGTGATCGACTAAAATGGAGATTAATAGATATTTAAAAATGTGATATATAAACATTATATTCGTTTGTACTTTTATCAACTCTTAAGAGTAGACTTATAAAACTTATTTTATGTAAATAGATGTGCAGAATCCACTGGTAATAACCGCAATGTCCTATCTTTAACTGTTTAGGAGATCGAGTAAAATGGAGAATAATAGATATTTAAAAATGTGATATATAAACAATTTGTTCGTTTGTACCTTTATCAACTATCTAGAGTGGACTTATAGGACTTATTTTATGTAAAATATGGTGCTGAATCCACTGGTGAAAACCGCAATGTCCTATCTTTGACCGTATAGGTCATCGAATAAAATGGAGAATAATAGATATTTAAAAATGTGATGTATAACCATTTTATTCGTTTGTACCTTTATCAACTTTTGAGAATAGACTTATAGAATTTATTTTATGTAAAATGAGGTGCTGAATTTACTGGTGAAAGCTGCAATGTCCTAACTTCAACCGTTTTGGAGATCGAGTAAAATGGAGAATAATAGATATTTAATAATATGATATATAAACATTTTATTTGTTTGTACCTTTATCATCTTTTGAGAGTAGACTTATAGGATTTATTTTATTTAAATGAGGTGTTGAATCCACTGGTGAAAACCGCTATGTAATATCTTTAACCGTTTAGGAGATCGAGTCAAATGGAAAATAATAGATATTTAAAAAAGTGATATATAAATATTTTATTCGTTTGTACCATTATCAATTTTTTAGAGTAGACTTATAGGACTTATTTTATGTAAAATGAGGTGCAGAATCCACTGGTGAAAACCGCAATGTCCTATCTTTAACCGTTTAGGAGATCAAGTAAAATGGAGAATAATAGATATTTAAAAATGTGATATATAAACATTATATTTGTATGTACCTTTATCAACTCTTTAGAGTAGACTTATTGGACTAATTTTATGTAAAATAAGGTGCTGAATTCACTGGTGAAAACCGCAATGTCCTATCTTTAACTTCTTAGGAGATCGAGTAAAATGGATAATAATAGATATTTAGATATATGATATATAAACATTTTATTCGTTTGTACCTTTATCAACTCTTGAGTGTAGACTTATAGGAATTATTTTATGTAAAATAAGGTGCTGAATCCACTGGTGAAAACCGCAATGTCCTAATGGAGAATAATAGATATTTAAAAATGTGATTTACAACCATTTTATTCGTTTGTACCTTTATCAACTTTTGAGAGTAGACTTATAAAATTTATTTTATGTAAAATGAGGTGCTGAATCCACTAATGAAAACCGCAATGTCCTATCTTTAACCGTTTAGGAGATCAAGTAAAATGGAGAATAATAGATATTTAAAAATGTGATATATAAACGTTTTTTTCGTTTGTACCTTTATCAACTCTTTAGAGTAGACTTATAGGACTTATTTTAAGTAAAATGAGGTGCTGAATCCACTGGTGAAACCCGCAATGTCCTATCTTTAACCGTTTAGGAGATCAAGTAAAATGGAGAATAATAGATATTTAAAAATGTGATATATAAACATTTTTTTCGTTTGTACCTTTATCAACTCTTTAGAGTAGACTTATAGGACTTATTTTATGTAAAATGAGGTGCTGAATTCACTGGTGAAAACCGCAATGTCCTATCTTTAACCGTTTAGGACATCGAGTAAAATGGAGAATAATAGATATTTAAAAATGTGATATATAAACCTTTTATTCGTTTGTACCTTTATCAACTTTTGAGAGTAGACTTATTTTATGTAAAATGAGGTGCTGAATCCACTGGTAAAAACCGCAATGTCCTATCTTTAATCGTTTTGGTGATCGACTAAAATGGAGATTAATAGATATTTAAAAATGTGATATATAAACATTATATTCGTCTGTACTTTTATCAACTCTTAAGAATAGACTTATAGGACTTATTTTATGTAAATAGATGTGCAGAATCCACTGGTAAAAACCGCAATGTCCTATCTTTAACTGTTTAGGAGATCGAGTAAAATGGAGAATAATAGATATTTAAAAATGTGATATATAAACATTTTGTTCGTTTGTAGCTTTATCAACTCTTTAGAGTAAAATTATAAGACTTATTTTATGGAAAATGAGGTGCTGAATTCACTGGTGAAAACCGCAATGTCCTATCTTTAACCGTTTAGGACATCGAGTAAAATGGAGAATAATAGATATTTAAAAATGTGATATATAAACCTTTTATTCGTTTGTACCTTTATCAACTTTTGAGAGTAGACTTATAAGACTTATTTTATGTAAAATGAGGTGCTGAATCCACTGGTGAAAACCGCAATGTCCTATCTTTAATCGTTTTGGTGATCGACTAAAATGGAGATTAATAGATATTTAAAAATGTGATATATAAACATTATATTCGTTTGTACTTTTATCAACTCTTAAGAGTAGACTTATAGGACTTATTTTATGTAAATAGATGTGCAGAATCCACTGGTAAAAACCGCAATGTCCTATCTTTAACTGTTTAGGAGATCGAGTAAAATGGAGAATAATAGATATTTAAAAATGTGATATATAAACATTTTGTTCGTTTGTACCTTTATTAACTCTTTAGAGTAGACTTATAAGACTTATTTTATGTAAAATGAGGTGCTGAATCCACTGGTGAAACCCGCAATGTCCTATCTTTAACCGTTTAGGAGATCAAGTAAAATGGAGAATAATAGATATTTAAAAATGTGATATATAAACATTTTTTTCGTTTGTACCTTTATCAACTCTTTAGAGTAAAATTATAAGACTTATTTTATGGAAAATGAGGTGCTGAATTCACTGGTGAAAACCGCAATGTCCTATCTTTAACCGTTTAGGACATCGAGTAAAATGGAGAATAATAGATATTTAAAAATGTGATATATAAACCTTTTATTCGTTTGTACCTTTATCAACTTTTGAGAGTAGACTTATAAGACTTATTTTATGTAAAATGAGGTGCTGAATCCACTGGTGAAAACCGCAATGTCCTATCTTTAATCGTTTTGGTGATCGACTAAAATGGAGATTAATAGATATTTAAAATTGTGATATATAAACATTATATTCGTTTGTACTTTTATCAACTCTTAAGAATAGACTTATAGGACTTATTTTATGTAAATAGATGTGCAGAATCCACTGGTAAAAACCGCAATGTCCTATCTTTAACTGTTTAGGAGATCGAGTAAAATGGAGAATAATAGATATTTAAAAATGTGATATATAAACATTTTGTTCGTTTGTACCTTTATCAACTATCTAGAGTAGACTTATAGGACTTATTTTATGTAAAATATGGTGCTGAATCCATTGGTGAAATCCGCAATGTCCTATCTTTGACCGTATAGGTCATCGAATAAAATGGAGAATAATAGATATTTAAAAATGTGATGTATAACCATTTTATTCGTTTGTACCTTTATCAACTTTTGAGAATAGACTTATAGAATTTATTTTATGTAAAATGAGGTGCTGAATTTACTGGTGAAAACCGCAATGTCCTAACTTCAACCGTTTTGGAGATCGAGTAAAATGGAGAATAATAGATATTTAATAATATGATATATAAACATTTTATTTGTTTGTACCTTTATCAACTTTTGAGAGTAGACTTATAGGATTTATTTTATTTAAATGAGGTGTTGAATCCACTGGTGAAAACCGCTATGTCCTATCTTTAACCGTTTAGGAGATCGAGTAAAATGGAAAATAATAGATATTTAAAAATGTGATATATAAATATTTTATTCGTTTGTACCATTATCAATTTTTTAGAGTAGACTTAAAGGACTTATTTTATGTAAAATGAGGTGCAGAATCCACTGGTGAAAACCGCAATGTCCTATCTTTGACCGTATAGGTCATCGAATAAAATGGAGAATAATACATATTTAAAAATGTGATATATAAACATTTTTTTCGTTTGTACCTTTATCAACTCTTTAGAGTAAAATTATAAGACTTATTTTATGGAAAATGAGGTGCTGAATCCAGTGGTGAAAACCGCAATGTCCTATCTTTGACCGTTTAGGTGATCGAATTAAATGGAGAATAATTGATATTTAAAAATGTGATATATAACCATTTTATTCATTTGTACTTTTATCAACTTTTGAGAGTAGACTTATAGGACTTATTTTATGTAAAATGAGCTGCTGAATCCAGTGGTGAAAACCGCAATGTCCTATCTTTGACCGTATAGGTCATCGAATAAAATGGACAATAATAGATATTTAAAAATGTGATATATAACCATTTTATTCGTTTGTACCTTTATCAACTTTTGAGAATAGACTTATAGAATTTATTTTATGTAAAATGAGGTGCTGAATTTACTGGTGAAAACCGCAATGTCCTAACTTCAACCGTTTAGGAGATCGAGTAAAATGGAGAATAATAGATATTTAATAATATGATATATAAACATTTTATTTGTTTGTACCTTTATCAACTTTTGAGAGTAGACTTATAGGATTTATTTTATTTAAATGAGGTGTTGAATCCACTGGTGAAAACCGCTATGTCCTATCTTTAACTGCTTAGGAGATCGAGTAAAATGGATAATAATAGATATTTAGATATATGATATATAAACATTTTATTCGTTTGTACCTTTATCAACTCTTGAGTGTAGACTTATAGGAATTATTTTATGTAAAATAAGGTGCTGAATCCACTGGTGAAAACCGCAATGTCCTATCTTTAACTGTTTAGCAGATCGAGTAAAGTGAAGAATAATAGATATTTAAAAATGTAATATATAAACATTTTATTCGTTTGTACCTTTATCAACTCTTGAGAGTAGACTTATATGACTTATTTTATTTAAAATGAGGTGCTGAATCCACTGGTGAAAACCGCAATGTCCTATCTTCAACCGTTTAGGAGATCGAGTAAAATGGAGAATAATAGATATTTAATAATATGATATATAAACATTTTATTTGTTTGTACCTTTATCAACTTTTGAGAGAAGACTTATAGGACTTATTTTGTTTAAATGAGGTGTTGAATCCACTGGTGAAAACCGCTATGTCCTATCTTTAACCGTTTAGGAGATCGAGTAAAATGGAGAATAATAGATATTTAAAAATGTGATTGATAAACATTTTATTCGTTTGTTCCATTATCAACTCTTTAGAGTAGACTTATAGGACTTATTTTATGTAAAATGAGGTGCTGAATCCAATTTTGAAAACCGCAATGTCCCATCTTTAACCGTTTTGGTGATCAAGTAAAATGGAGAATAATAGATAGTTAAAAATGTGATATATAACCATTTTATTCGTTTGTACCTTTATTAACTTTTGAGAGTAGACTTATAGAACTTATTTTATGTAAAATGAGGTGCTGAATCCACTGGTGAAAACCGCAATGTCCTATCTTTTACTGTTTAGGAGATCGAGTAAAATGGATAATAATAGATATTTAGATATATGATATATAAACATTTTATTCGTTTGTACCTTTATCAACTCTTGAGTGTAGACTTATAGGAATTATTTTATGTAAAATGAGGTGCTGAATCCACTGGTGAAAACCGCAATGTCCTATCTTTAACCGTTTAGGAGATCAAGTAAAATGGAGAATAATAGATATTTAAAAATGTGATATATAAACGTTTTTTTCGTTTGTACCTTTATCAACTCTTTAGAGTAGACTTATAGGACTTATTTTATGTAAAATAAGGTGCTGAATTCACTGGTGAAAACCGCAATGTCCTATCTTTAACCGTTTAGGACATCGAGTAAAATGGAGAATAATAGATATTTAAAAATGTGATATATAAACCTTTTATTCGATTGTACCTTTATCAACTTTTGAGAGTAGACTTATTTTATGTAAAATGAGGTGCTGAATCCACTGGTAAAAACCGCAATGTCCTATCTTTAATCGTTTTGGTGATCGACTAAAATGGAGATTAATAGATATTTAAAAATGTGATATATAAACATTATATTCGTCTGTACTTTTATCAACTCTTAAGAATAGACTTATAGGACTTATTTTATGTAAATAGATGTGCAGAATCCACTGGTAAAAACCGCAATGTCCTATCTTTAACTGTTTAGGAGATCGAGTAAAATGGAGAATAATAGATATTTAAAAATGTGATATATAAACATTTTGTTCGTTTGTACCTTTATCAACTCTTTAGAGTAAAATTATAAGACTTATTTTATGGAAAATGAGGTGCTGAATTCACTGGTGAAAACCGCAATGTCCTATCTTTAACCGTTTAGGACATCGAGTAAAATGGAGAATAATAGATATTTAAAAATGTGATATATAAACCTTTTATTCGTTTGTACCTTTATCAACTTTTGAGAGTAGACTTATAAGACTTATTTTATGTAAAATGAGGTGCTGAATCCACTGGTGAAAACCGCAATGTCCTATCTTTAATCGTTTTGGTGATCGACTAAAATGGAGATTAATAGATATTTAAAAATGTGATATATAAACATTATATTCGTTTGTACTTTTATCAACTCTTAAGAGTAGACTTATAGGACTTATTTTATGTAAATAGATGTGCAGAATCCACTGGTAAAAACCGCAATGTCCTATCTTTAACTGTTTAGGAGATCGAGTAAAATGGAGAATAATAGATATTTAAAAATGTGATATATAAACATTTTGTTCGTTTGTACCTTTATTAACTCTTTAGAGTAGACTTATAGGACTTATTTTATGTAAAATGAGGTGCTGAATCCACTGGTGAAACCCGCAATGTCCTATCTTTAACCGTTTAGGAGATCAAGTAAAATGGAGAATAATAGATATTTAAAAATGTGATATATAAACATTTTTTTCGTTTGTACCTTTATCAACTTTTGAGAATAGACTTATAGAATTTATTTTATGTAAAATGAGGTGCTGAATTTACTGGTGAAAACCGCAATGTCCTAACTTCAACCGTTTTGGAGATCGAGTAAAATGGAGAATAATAGATATTTAATAATATGATATATAAACATTTTATTTGTTTGTACCTTTATCAACTTTTGAGAGTAGACTTATAGGATTTATTTTATTTAAATGAGGTGTTGAATCCACTGGTGAAAACCGCTATGTCCTATCTTTAACCGTTTAGGAGATCGAGTAAAATGGAAAATAATAGATATTTAAAAATGTGATATATAAATATTTTATTCGTTTGTACCATTATCAATTTTTTAGAGTAGACTTAAAGGACTTATTTTATGTAAAATGAGGTGCAGAATCCACTGGTGAAAACCGCAATGTCCTATCTTTGACCGTATAGGTCATCGAATAAAATGGAGAATAATACATATTTAAAAATGTGATATATAAACATTTTTTTCGTTTGTACCTTTATCAACTCTTTAGAGTAAAATTATAAGACTTATTTTATGGAAAATGAGGTGCTGAATCCAGTGGTGAAAACCGCAATGTCCTATCTTTGACCGTTTAGGTGATCGAATTAAATGGAGAATAATTGATATTTAAAAATGTGATATATAACCATTTTATTCATTTGTACTTTTATCAACTTTTGAGAGTAGACTTATAGGACTTATTTTATGTAAAATGAGCTGCTGAATCCAGTGGTGAAAACCGCAATGTCCTATCTTTGACCGTATAGGTCATCGAATAAAATGGACAATAATAGATATTTAAAAATGTGATATATAACCATTTTATTCGTTTGTACCTTTATCAACTTTTGAGAATAGACTTATAGAATTTATTTTATGTAAAATGAGGTGCTGAATTTACTGGTGAAAACCGCAATGTCCTAACTTCAACCGTTTAGGAGATCGAGTAAAATGGAGAATAATAGATATTTAATAATATGATATATAAACATTTTATTTGTTTGTACCTTTATCAACTTTTGAGAGTAGACTTATAGGATTTATTTTATTTAAATGAGGTGTTGAATCCACTGGTGAAAACCGCTATGTCCTATCTTTAACTGCTTAGGAGATCGAGTAAAATGGATAATAATAGATATTTAGATATATGATATATAAACATTTTATTCGTTTGTACCTTTATCAACTCTTGAGTGTAGACTTATAGGAATTATTTTATGTAAAATAAGGTGCTGAATCCACTGGTGAAAACCGCAATGTCCTATCTTTAACTGTTTAGCAGATCGAGTAAAGTGAAGAATAATAGATATTTAAAAATGTAATATATAAACATTTTATTCGTTTGTACCTTTATCAACTCTTGAGAGTAGACTTATATGACTTATTTTATTTAAAATGAGGTGCTGAATCCACTGGTGAAAACCGCAATGTCCTATCTTCAACCGTTTAGGAGATCGAGTAAAATGGAGAATAATAGATATTTAATAATATGATATATAAACATTTTATTTGTTTGTACCTTTATCAACTTTTGAGAGAAGACTTATAGGACTTATTTTGTTTAAATGAGGTGTTGAATCCACTGGTGAAAACCGCTATGTCCTATCTTTAACCGTTTAGGAGATCGAGTAAAATGGAGAATAATAGATATTTAAAAATGTGATTGATAAACATTTTATTCGTTTGTTCCATTATCAACTCTTTAGAGTAGACTTATAGGACTTATTTTATGTAAAATGAGGTGCTGAATCCAATTTTGAAAACCGCAATGTCCCATCTTTAACCGTTTTGGTGATCAAGTAAAATGGAGAATAATAGATAGTTAAAAATGTGATATATAACCATTTTATTCGTTTGTACCTTTATTAACTTTTGAGAGTAGACTTATAGAACTTATTTTATGTAAAATGAGGTGCTGAATCCACTGGTGAAAACCGCAATGTCCTATCTTTTACTGTTTAGGAGATCGAGTAAAATGGAGAATAATAGATATTTAAAAATGTGATTTACAACCATTTTATTCGTTTGTACCTTTATCAACTTTTGAGAGTAGACTTATAGAATTTATTTTATGTAAAATGAGGTGCTGAATCCACTGGTGAAAACCGCAATGTCCTATCTTTAACCGTTTAGGAGATCAAGTAAAATGGAGAATAATAGATATTTAAAAATGTGATATATAAACGTTTTTTTCGTTTGTACCTTTATCAACTCTTTAGAGTAGACTTATAGGACTTATTTTATGTAAAATAAGGTGCTGAATTCACTGGTGAAAACCGCAATGTCCTATCTTTAACTGCTTAGGAGATCGAGTAAAATGGATAATAATAGATATTTAGATATATGATATATAAACATTTTATTCGTTTGTACCTTTATCAACTCTTGAGTGTAGACTTATAGGAATTATTTTATGTAAAATAAGGTGCTGAATCCACTGGTGAAAACCGCAATGTCCTATCTTTAACTGTTTAGCAGATCGAGTAAAGTGAAGAATAATAGATATTTAAAAATGTGATATATAAACATTTTATTCGTTTGTACCTTTATCAACTCTTGAGAGTAGACTTATATGACTTATTTTATTTAAAATGAGGTGCTGAATCCACTGGTGAAAACCGCAATGTCCTATCTTCAACCGTTTAGGAGATCGAGTAAAATGGAGAATAATAGATATTTAATAATATGATATATAAACATTTTATTTGTCTGTACCTTTATCAACTTTTGAGAGAAGACTTATAGGACTTATTTTGTTTAAATGAGGTGTTGAATCCACTGGTGAAAACCGCTATGTCCTATCTTTAACCGTTTAGGAGATCGAGTAAAATGGAGAATAATAGATATTTAAAAATGTGATTGATAAATATTTTATTCGTTTGTACCATTATCAACTCTTTAGAGTAGACTTATAGGACTTATTTTATGTAAAATGAGGTGCTGAATCCAATTTTGAAAACCGCAATGTCCCATCTTTAACCGTTTTGGTGATCAAGTAAAATGGAGAATAATAGATAGTTAAAAATGTGATATATAACCATTTTATTCGTTTGTACCTTTATTAACTTTTGAGAGTAGACTTATAGAACTTATTTTATGTAAAATGAGGTGCTGAATCCACTGGTGAAAACCGCAATGTCCTATCTTTTACCGTTTAGGAGATCGAGTAAAATGGAGAATAATAGATATTTAAAAATGTGATTTACAACCATTTTATTCGTTTGTACCTTTATCAACTTTTGAGAGTAGACTTATAAAATTTATTTTATGTAAAATGAGGTGCTGAATCCACTGGTGAAAACCGCAATGTCCTATCTTTAACCGTTTAGGAGATCAAGTAAAATGGAGAATAATAGATATTTAAAAATGTGATATATAAACGTTTTTTTCGTTTGTACCTTTATCAACTCTTTAGAGTAGACTTATAGGACTTATTTTATGTAAAATGAGGTGCTGAATCCACTGGTGAAACCCGCAATGTCCTATCTTTAACCGTTTAGGAGATCAAGTAAAATGGAGAATAATAGATATTTAAAAATGTGATATATAAACATTTTTTTCGTTTGTACCTTTATCAACTCTTTAGAGTAGACTTATAGGACTTATTTTATGTAAAATGAGGTGCTGAATTCACTGGTGAAAACCGCAATGTCCTATCTTTAACCGTTTAGGACATCGAGTAAAATGGAGAATAATAGATATTTAAAAATGTGATATATAAACCTTTTATTCGTTTGTACCTTTATCAACTTTTGAGAGTAGACTTATAAGACTTATTTTATGTAAAATGAGGTGCTGAATCCACTGGTGAAAACCGAAATGTCCTATTTTTAACCGTTTAGGAGATCGAGTAAAATGGAGAATAATACATATTTAAAAATGTGATATATAAACATTTTATTCGTTTGTACCTTTATCAACTCTTAAGGGTAGACTTATAGGACTTATTTTAATTAAAATGAGGTGCTGAATCCACTGGTGAAAACCGCAATGTCCTATCTTCAACCGTTTAGGAGATCGAGTAAAATGGATAATAATAGATATTTAGATATATGATATATAAACATTTTATTCGTTTGTACCTTTATCAACTCTTGAGTGTAGACTTATAGGAATTATTTTATGTAAAATAAGGTGCTGAATCCACTGGTGAAAACCGCAATGTCCTATCTTTAACTGTTTAGCAGATCGAGTAAAGTGAAGAATAATAGATATTTAAAAATGTGATATATAAACATTTTATTCGTTTGTACCTTTATCAACTCTTGAGAGTAGACTTATATGACTTATTTTATTTAAAATGAGGTGCTGAATCCACTGGTGAAAACCGCAATGTCCTATCTTCAACCGTTTAGGAGATCGAGTAAAATGGAGAATAATAGATATTTAATAATATGATATATAAACATTTTATTTGTCTGTACCTTTATCAACTTTTGAGAGAAGACTTATAGGACTTATTTTGTTAAAATGAGGTGTTGAATCCACTGGTGAAAACCGCTATGTCCTATCTTTAACCGTTTAGGAGATCGAGTAAAATGGAGAATAATAGATATTTAAAAATGTGATTGATAAATATTTTATTCGTTTGTACCATTATCAACTCTTTAGAGTAGACTTATAGGACTTATTTTATGTAAAATGAGGTGCTGAATCCAATTTTGAAAACCGCAATGTCCCATCTTTAACCGTTTTGGTGATCAAGTAAAATGGAGAATAATAGATAGTTAAAAATGTGATATATAACCATTTTATTCGTTTGTACCTTTATTAACTTTTGAGAGTAGACTTATAGAACTTATTTTATGTAAAATGGGGTGCTGAATCCACTGGTGAAAACCGCAATGTCCTATCTTTTACCGTTTAGGAGATCGAGTAAAATGGAGAATAATAGATATTTAAAAATGTGATTTACAACCATTTTATTCGTTTGTACCTTTATCAACTTTTGAGAGTAGACTTATAAAATTTATTTTATGTAAAATGAGGTGCTGAATCCACTGGTGAAAACCGCAATGTCCTATCTTTAACCGTTTAGGAGATCAAGTAAAATGGAGAATAATAGATATTTAAAAATGTGATATATAAACGTTTTTTTCGTTTGTACCTTTATCAACTCTTTAGAGTAGACTTATAGGACTTATTTTATGTAAAATGAGGTGCTGAATCCACTGGTGAAACCCGCAATGTCCTATCTTTAACCGTTTAGGAGATCAAGTAAAATGGAGAATAATAGATATTTAAAAATGTGATATATAAACATTTTTTTCGTTTGTACCTTTATCAACTCTTTAGAGTAGACTTATAGGACTTATTTTATGTAAAATGAGGTGCTGAATTCACTGGTGAAAACCGCAATGTCCTATCTTTAACCGTTTAGGACATCGAGTAAAATGGAGAATAATAGATATTTAAAAATGTGATATATAAACCTTTTATTCGTTTGTACCTTTATCAACTTTTGAGAGTAGACTTATAAGACTTATTTTATGTAAAATGAGGTGCTGAATCCACTGGTGAAAACCGAAATGTCCTATTTTTAACCGTTTAGGAGATCGAGTAAAATGGAGAATAATACATATTTAAAAATGTGATATATAAACATTTTATTCGTTTGTACCTTTATCAACTCTTAAGGGTAGACTTATAGGACTTATTTTAATTAAAATGAGGTGCTGAATCCACTGGTGAAAACCGCAATGGCCTATCTTCAACCGTTTAGGAGATCGAGTAAAATGGAAAATAATAGATATTTAATAATATGATATATAAACATTTTATTTGTTTGTACCTTTATCAACTTTTGAGAGTAGACTTATAGGACTTATTTTATTTAAATGAGGTGTTGAATCCACTGGTGAGAACCGCTATGTCCAATCTTTAACCGTTTAAGAGATCGAGTAAAATTGAGAACAATTGATATTTAAAAATGTGATATATAAACATTATATTCGTTTGTACTTTTATCAACTCTTGAGAGTAGACTTATAGGACTTATTTTATGTAAAATGAGGTGCTAAATCCAATTTTGAAAACCGCAATGTCCTACCTTTAACCGATTAGGAGATCGAGTAAATTGGAGAATAAAAGATATATAAAAATGTGATATATAAACATTATATTCATTTGTACCTTTATGAACTCTTGAGAGTAGACTTATAGGACTTATTTAATGTAAAATGAGGTGCTGAATCCAATTTTAAAAACCGCAATGTCCTACCTTTAACCGATTAGGAGATCGAGTAAATTGGAGAATAAAAGATATATAAAAATGTGATATATAAACATTATATTCATTTGTACCTTTATCTACTCTTGAGAGTAGACTTATAGGACTTATTTTATGTAAAATGAGGTGCAGAATCCACTGCTGAAAACCGCAATGTCCTACCTTTAACCGATTAGGAGATCGAGTAAATTGGACAATAAAAGATATATAAAAATGTGATATATAAACATTATATTCATTTGTACCTTTATCAACTCTTTAGAGTAGACTTATACCACTAATTTTATGTAAAATGAGGTGCAGAATCCACAGGTGAAAACCGCAATGTCCTATCCTTAACCGTTTAGGAGATCGAGTAAAATGGAGAATAATAGATATTTAAAAATGTCATATATAAACATTTTATTCGGTTGTACCTTTATCAACTCTTGAGAGTAGACTTATAGGACTTATTTTATGTAAAATGAGGTGCTGAATCCAATTTTGAAAACCGCAATGTCCCATCTTTAACCGTTTTGGTGATCGAGTAAAATGGAGAATAATAGATATTTAAAAATGTGGTATATAAACATTATATTCGTTTGTACTTTTATCAACTCTTGAGAGTAGACTTTTAGGACTTATTTTATGTTAAATGAGGAGCTGAATCCACTGGTGAAAACCGCAATGTCCTATCTTTGACCGTTTAGGTGATCGAATTAAATGGAAAATAATTGATATTTAAAAATGTGATATATAACCATTTTATTCATTTGTACTTTTATCAACTTTTGAGAGTTGACTTATAGGACTTATTTTATGTAAAATGAGCTGCTGAATCCAGTGGTGAAAACCGCAATGTCCTATCTTTGACCGTTTAGGTGATCGAATTAAATGGAGAATAATTGATATTTAAAAATGTGATATATAACCATTTTATTCATTTGTACTTTTATCAACTTTTGAGAGTTGACTTATAGGACTTATTTTATGTTAAATGAGGAGCTGAATCCAGTGGTGAAAACCGCAATGTCCTATCCTTAACCGTTTAGGAGATCGAGTAAAATGGAGAATAATAGATATTTAAAAATGTGATATATAAACATTATATTCGTTTGTACTTTTATCAACTCTTGAGAGTAGACTTATAGGACTTATTTTATGTAAAATGAGGTGCTGAATCCAATTTTGAAAACCGCAATGTCCTACCTTTAACCGATTAGGAGATCGAGTAAATTGGAGAATAAAAGATATATAAAAATGTGATATATAAACATTATATTCATTTGTACCTTTATCTACTCTTTAGAGTAGACTTATAGGACTAATTTTATGTAAAATGAGGTGCAGAATCCACTGGTGAAAACCGCAATGTCCTAACTTCAACCGTTTAGGAGATCGAGTAAAATGGAGAATAATAGATATTTAATAATATGATATATAAACATTTTATTTGTTTGTACCTTTATCAACTTTTGAGAGTAGACTTATAGGATTTATTTTATTTAAATGAGGTGTTGAATCCACTGGTGAAAACCGCTATGTCCTATCTTTAACCGTTTAAGAGATCGAGTAAAATTGAGAACAATTGATATTTAAAAATGTGATATATAAACATTATATTCGTTTGTACTTTTATCAACTCTTGAGAGTAGACTTATAGGACTTATGTTATGTAAAATGAGGTGCTGAATCCAATTTTGAAAACCGCAATGTCCTACCTTTAACCGATTAGGAGATCGAGTAAATTGGAGAATAAAAGATATATAAAAATGTGATATATAAACATTATATTCATTTGTACCTTTATCTACTCTTGAGAGTAGACTTATAGGACTTATTTTATGTAAAATGAGGTGCAGAATCCACTGCTGAAAACCGCAATGTCCTACCTTTAACCGATTAGGAGATCGAGTAAATTGGAGAATAAAAGATATATAAAAATGTGATATATAAACATTATATTCATTTGTACCTTTATCAACTCTTGAGAGTAGACTTATAGGACTTATTTTATGTAAAATGAGCTGCTGAATCCAGTGGTGAAAACCGCAATGTCCTATCTTTAACCGTTTTGGTGATCGAGTAAAATGGAGAATAATAGATATTTAAAAATGTGATATATAAACATTATATTCGTTTGTACTTTTATCAACTCTTGAGAGTAGACTTTTAGGAATTATTTTATGTAAAATATGGTGCTGAATTCACTGGTGAAAACCGCAATGTCCTATCTTTAACTGTTTAGCAGATCGAGTAAAGTGAAGAATAATAGATATTTAAAAATGTGATTTATAAATATTTTATTCGTTTGTACCTTTATCAACTCTTGAGAGTAGACTTATAGGACTTATTTTATGTAAAATGAGGTGCTGAATCCACTGGTGAAAACCGAAATGTCCTATTTTTAACCGTTTAGGAGATCGAGTAAAATGGAGAATAATACATATTTAAAAATGTGATATATAAACATTTTATTCGTTTGTACCTTTATCAACTCTTAAGGGTAGACTTATAGGACTTATTTTATTTAAAATGAGGTGCTGAATCCACTGGTGAAAACCGCAATGTCCTATCTTCAACCGTTTAGGAGATCGAGTAAATGGAAAATAATAGATATTTAATAATATGATATATAAACATTTTATTTGTTTGTACCTTTATCAACTTTTGAGAGTAGACTTATAGGACTTATTTTATTTAAATGAGGTGTTGAATCCACTGGTGAAAACCGCTATGTCCTATCTTTAACCGTTTAAGAGATCGAGTAAAATTGAGAACAATTGATATTTAAAAATGTGATATATAAACATTATATTCGTTTGTACTTTTATCAACTCTTGAGAGTAGACTTATAGGACTTATTTTATGTAAAATGAGGTGCTAAATCCAATTTTGAAAACCGCAATGTCCTACCTTTAACCGATTAGGAGATCGAGTAAATTGGAGAATAAAAGATATATAAAAATGTGATATATAAACATTATATTCATTTGTACCTTTATCAACTCTTGAGAGTAGACTTATAGGACTTATTTAATGTAAAATGAGGTGCTGAATCCAATTTTGAAAACCGCAATGTCCTACCTTTAACCGATTAGGAGATCGAGTAAATTGGAGAATAAAAGATATATAAAAATGTGATATATAAACATTATATTCATTTGTACCTTTATCTACTCTTGAGAGTAGACTTATAGGACTTATTTTATGTAAAATGAGGTGCAGAATCCACTGCTGAAAACCGCAATGTCCTACCTTTAACCGATTAGGAGATCGAGTAAATTGGAGAATAAAAGATATATAAAAATGTGATATATAAACATTATATTCATTTGTACCTTTATCTACTCTTGAGAGTAGACTTATAGGACTTATTTTATGTAAAATGAGGTGCAGAATCCACTGCTGAAAACCGCAATGTCCCATCTTTAACCGTTTTGGTGATCGAGTAAAATGGAGAATAATAGATATTTAAAAATGTGATATATAAACATTATATTCGTTTGTACTTTTATCAACTCTTGAGAGTAGACTTTTAGGAATTATTTTATGTAAAATATGGTGCTGAATTCACTGGTGAAAACCGCAATGTCCTATCTTTAACTGTTTAGCAGATCGAGTAAAGTGAAGAAAAATAGATATTTAAAAATGTGATTTATAAATATTTTATTCGTTTGTACCTTTATCAACTCTTGAGAGTAGACTTATAGGACTTATTTTATTTAAAATGAGTTGCTGAATCCACTGGTGAAAACCGCAATGTCCTATCTTCAACCGTTTAGGAGATCGAGTAAAAGGGAAAATAATAGATATTTAATAATATGATATATAAACATTTTATTTGTTTGTACCTTTATCAACTTTTGAGAGTAGACTTATAGGACTTATTTTATGTAAATTAAGGTGCTGAATCCACTGGTGAAAACCGCAATGTCCTATCTTTAACCGTTTAGGAGGTCGAGAAAAATGGAGAATAATAGATTTTTAAAAATGTGATATATAAATATTTTATTCGTTTGTACTTTTATTAACTCTTGAGAGTAGACCTATAGAACTTATTTTATGTAAATTGAGGTGCTGAATCTACTGGAGGAAACCGCAATGTCCTATCTTTAACCGTTTAGGAGATGGAGTAAAATGGAGAATAATAGATATTTAAAAATGTGATATATAAACATTTTATTCGTTTGTACCTTTATCAACTCTTCAGAGTAGACCTATAAAACTTATTTAATGTAAAATGAAGTGCTGAATCCACTGGTGGAAACCACAATGTCCTATCTTTAACCATTTAGGAGATCGACTAAAATGGAGAATGAAAGATATTTAAAAATGTGATGCATAAACATTTTATTCGTTTGTACCTTTATCAACTCTTTAGAGTAGACTTATAGGACTTATTTTATGTAATATGAGGTGCTGAATCCACTGGTGAAAACCGCAAAGTTCTATCTTAAACCGTTTAGGAGATCGAGTAAAATGGAGAATAATAGATATTTAAAAATGTGATATATAAACATTTTATTCGTTTGTACCTTTACCAACTCTTGAGAGTAGACTTTTAGTACTTATTTTATGTAAAATGAGGTGCTGAATCCACTAATGAAAACCGCAATGTCCTATCTTTAACCGTTTAGGAGATCGAGTGAAATGGAGAATAATACATATTTAAAAATGTTATATATAAACCTTTTATTCGTTTGTACCTTTATCAACTTTTGAGAGTAGACTTATAAGACATATTTTATGTAAAATGAGGTGCTGAATCCACTGGTGAAAACCGAAATGTCCTATTTTTAACCGTTTAGGAGATCGAGTAAAATGGAGAATAATACATATTTAAAAATGTGATATATAAACATTTTATTCGTTTGTACCTTTATCAACTCTTAAGGGTAGACTTATAGGACTTATTTTATTTAAAATGAGGTGCTGAATCCACTGGTGAAAACCGCAATGTCCTATCTTCAACCGTTTAGGAGATCGAGTAAAATTGAGAACAATTGATATTTAAAAATGTGATATATAAACATTATATTCGTTTGTACTTTTATCAACTCTTGAGAGTAGACTTATAGGACTTATTTTATGTAAAATGAGGTGCTAAATCCAATTTTGAAAACCGCAATGTCCTACCTTTAACCGATTAGGAGATCGAGTAAATTGGAGAATAAAAGATATATTAAAATGTGATATATAAACATTATATTCATTTGTACCTTTATCAACTCTTGAGAGTAGACTTATAGGACTTATTTAATGTAAAATGAGGTGCTGAATCCAATTTTGAAAACCGCAATGTCCTACCTTTAACCGATTAGGAGATCGAGTAAATTGGAGAATAAAAGATATATAAAAATGTGATATATAAACATTATATTCATTTGTACCTTTATCTACTCTTGAGAGTAGACTTATAGGACTTATTTTATGTAAAATGAGGTGCAGAATCCACTGCTGAAAACCGCAATGTCCTACCTTTAACCGATTAGGAGATCGAGTAAATTGGAGAATAAAAGATATATAAAAATGTGATATATAAACATTATATTCATTTGTACCTTTATCTACTCTTGAGAGTAGACTTATAGGACTTATTTTATGTAAAATGAGGTGCAGAATCCACTGCTGAAAACCGCAATGTCCCATCTTTAACCGTTTTGGTGATCGAGTAAAATGGAGAATAATAGATATTTAAAAATGTGATATATAAACATTATATTCGTTTGTACTTTTATCAACTCTTGAGAGTAGACTTTTAGGAATTATTTTATGTAAAATATGGTGCTGAATTCACTGGTGAAAACCGCAATGTCCTATCTTTAACTGTTTAGCAGATCGAGTAAAGTGAAGAATAATAGATATTTAAAAATGTGATTTATAAATATTTTATTCGTTTGTACCTTTATCAACTCTTGAGAGTAGACTTATAGGACTTATTTTATTTAAAATGAGGTGCTGAATCCACTGGTGAAAACCGCAATGTCCTATCTTCAACCGTTTAGGAGATGGAGTAAAATGGAGAATAATAGATATTTAAAAATGTGATATATAAACATTTTATTCGTTTGTACCTTTATCAACTCTTCAGAGTAGACCTATAAAACTTATTTAATGTAAAATGAAGTGCTGAATCCACTGGTGGAAACCACAATGTCCTATCTTTAACCATTTAGGAGATCGACTAAAATGGAGAATGAAAGATATTTAAAAATGTGATGCATAAACATTTTATTCGTTTGTGCCTTTATCAACTCTTTAGAGTAGACTTATAGGACTTATATTATGTAATATGAGGTGCTGAATCCACTGGTGAAAACCGCAAAGTTCTATCTTAAACCGTTTAGGAGATCGAGTAAAATGGAGAATAATAGATATTTAAAAATGTGATATATAAACATTTTATTCGTTTGTACCTTTACCAACTCTTGAGAGTAGACTTTTAGTACTTATTTTATGTAAAATGAGGAGCTGAATCCACTAATGAAAACCGCAATGTCCTATCTTTAACCGTTTAGGAGATCGAGTGAAATGGAGAATAATAGATATTTAAAAATGTTATATATAAACCTTTTATTCGTTTGTACCTTTATCAACTTTTGAGAGTAGACTTATAAGACTTATTTTATGTAAAATGAGGTGCTGAATCCACTGGTGAAAACCGAAATGTCCTATTTTTAACCGTTTAGGAGATCGAGTAAAATGGAGAATAATACATATTTAAAAATGTGATATATAAACATTTTATTCGTTTGTACCTTTATCAACTCTTAAGGGTAGACTTATAGGACTTATTTTATTTAAAATGAGGTGCTGAATCCACTGGTGAAAACCGCAATGTCCTATCTTCAACCGTTTAGGAGATCGAGTAAAATGGAAAATAATAGATATTTAATAATATGATATATAAACATTTTATTTGTTTGTACCTTTATCAACTTTTGAGAGTAGACTTATAGGACTTATTTTATTTAAATGAGGTGTTGAATCCACTGGTGAAAACCGCTATGTCCTATCTTTAACCGTTTAAGAGATCGAGTAAAATTGAGAACAATTGATATTTATAAATGTGATATATAAACATTATATTCGTTTGTACTTTTATCAACTCTTGAGAGTAGACTTATAGGACTTATTTTATGTAAAATGAGGTGCTAAATCCAATTTTGAAAACCGCAATGTCCTACCTTTAACCGATTAGGAGATCGAGTAAATTGGAGAATAAAGGATATATAAAAATGTGATATATAAACATTATATTCATTTGTACCTTTATCTACTCTTGAGAGTAGACTTATAGGACTTATTTTATGTAAAATGAGGTGCAGAATCCACTGCTGAAAACCGCAATGTCCTACCTTTAACCGATTAGGAGATCGAGTAAATTGGAGAATAAAAGATATATAAAAATGTGATATATAAACATTATATTCATTTGTACCTTTATCAACTCTTGAGAGTAGACTTATAGGATTTATTTAATGTAAAATGAGGTGCTGAATCCAATTTTGAAAACCGCAATGTCCTACCTTTAACCGATTAGGAGATCGAGTAAATTGGAGAATAAAAGATATATAAAAATGTGATATATAAACATTATATTCATTTGTACCTTTATCTACTCTTGAGAGTAGACTTATAGGACTTATTTTATGTAAAATGAGGTGCAGAATCCACTGCTGAAAACCGCAATGTCCTACCTTTAACCGATTAGGAGATCGAGTAAATTGGAGAATAAAAGATATATAAAAATGTGATATATAAACATTATATTCATTTGTACCTTTATCAACTCTTTAGAGTAGACTTATAGGACTAATTTTATGTAAAATGAGGTGCAGAATCCACTGGTGAAAACCGCAATGTCCTATCCTTAACCGTTTACGAGATCGAGTAAAATGGAGAATAATAGATATTTAAAAATGTCATATATAAACATTTTATTCGGTTGTACCTTTATCAACTCTTGAGAGTAGACTTATGGGACTTATTTTATGTAAAATGAGGTGCTGAATCCAATTTTGAAAACCGCAATGTCCCATCTTTAACCGTTTTGGTGATCGAGTAAAATGGAGAATAATAGATATTTAAAAATGTGATATATAAACATTATATTCGTTTGTACTTTTATCAACTCTTGAGAGTAGACTTTTAGGACTTATTTTATGTAAAATGAGGAGCTGAATCCACTGGTGAAAACCGCAATGTCCTATCTTTGACCGTTTAGGTGATCGAATTAAATGGAAAATAATTGATATTTAAAAATGTGATATATAACCATTTTATTCATTTGTACTTTTATCAACTTTTGAGAGTTGACTTATAGGACTTATTTTATGTAAAATGAGCTGCTGAATCCAGTGGTGAAAACCGCAATGTCCTATCTTTGACCGTATAGGTCATCGAATAAAATGGAGAATAATAGATATTTAAAAATGTGATATATAACCATTTTATTCGTTTGTACCTTTATCAACTTTTGAGAGTAGACTTATAGAATTTATTTTATGTAAAATGAGGTGCTGAATTTACTGGTGAAAACCGCAATGTCCTAACTTCAACCGTTTAGGAGATCGAGTAAAATGGAGAATAATAGATATTTAATAATATGATATATAAACATTTTATTTGTTTGTACCTTTATCAACTTTTGAGAGTAGACTTATAGGATTTATTTTATTTAAATGAGGTGTTGAATCCACTGGTGAAAACCGCTATGTCCTATCTTTAACCGTTTAGGAGATCGAGTAAATTGGAGAATAAAAGATATATAAAAATGTGATATATAAACATTATATTCATTTGTACCTTTATCTACTCTTGAGAGTAGACTTATAGGACTTATTTTATGTAAAATGAGGTGCAGAATCCACTGCTGAAAACCGCAATGTCCTACCTTTAACCGATTGGGAGATCGAGTAAATTGGAGAATAAAAGATATATAAAAATGTGATATATAAACATTATATTCATTTGTACCTTTATCAACTCTTTAGAGTAGACTTATAGGACTAATTTTATGTAAAATGAGGTGCAGAATCCACTGGTGAAAACCGCAATGTCCTAACTTCAACCGTTTAGGAGATCGAGTAAAATGGAGAATAATAGATATTTAAAAATGTCATATATAAACATTTTATTCGGTTGTACCTTTATCAACTCTTGAGAGTAGACTTATAGGACTTATTTTATGTAAAATGAGGTGCTGAATCCAATTTTGAAAACCGCAATGTCCCATCTTTAACCGTTTTGGTGATCGAGTAAAATGGAGAATAATAGATATTTAAAAATGTGATATATAAACATTATATTCGTTTGTACTTTTATCAACTATTGAGAGTAGACTTTTAGGACTTATTTTATGTAAAATGAGGAGCTGAATCCACTGGTGAAAACCGCAATGTCCTATCTTTGACCGTTTAGGTGATCGAATTAAATGGAGAATAATTGATATTTAAAAATGTGATATATAACCATTTTATTCATTTGTACTTTTATCAACTTTTGAGAGTTGACTTATAGGACTTATTTTTTGTAAAATGAGCTGCTAAAATCCAGTGGTGAAAACCGCAATGTCCTATCTTTGACCGTATAGGTCATCGAATAAAATGGAGAATAATAGATATTTAAAAATGTGATATATAACCATTTTATTCGTTTGTACCTTTATCAACTTTTGAGAGTAGACTTATAGAATTTATTTTATGTAAAATGAGGTGCTGAATTTACTGGTGAAAACCGCAATGTCCTAACTTCAACCGTTTAGGAGATCGAGTAAAATGGAGAATAATAGATATTTAATAATATGATATATAAACATTTTATTTGTTTGTACCTTTATCAACTTTTGAGAGTAGACTTATAGGATTTATTTTATTTAAATGAGGTGTTGAATCCACTGGTGAAAACCGCTATGTCCTATCTTTAACCGTTTAAGAGATAGAGTAAAATGGAAAATAATAGATATTTAAAAATGTGATATATAAATATTTTATTCGTTTGTACCATTATCAATTTTTTAGAGTAGACTTATAGGACTTATTTTATGTAAAATGAGGTGCAGAATCCACTGGTGAAAACCGCAATGTCCTATCCTTAACCGTTTAGGAGATCGAGTAAAATGGAGAATAATAGATATTTAAAAATGTGATATATAAACAATATATTTGTTTGTACCTTTATCAACTCTCTAGAGTAGACTTATTGGACTAATTTTATGTAAAATAAGGTGCTGAATTCACTGGTGAAAAACGCAATGTCCTCTCTTTAACTGCTTAGGAGATCGAGTAAAATGGATAATAATAGATATTTAGATATATGATATATAAACATTTTATTCGTTTGTACCTTTATCAACTCTTGAGTGTAGACTTATAGGAATTATTTTATGTAAAATAAGGTGCTGAATCCACTGGTGAAAACCGCAATGTCCTATCTTTAACTGTTTAGCAGATCGAGTAAAGTGAAGAATAATAGATATTTAAAAATGTGATATATAAACATTTTATTCGTTTGTACCTTTATCAACTCTTGAGAGTAGACTTATATGACTTATTTTATCTAAAATGAGGTGCTGAATCCACTGGTGAAAACCGCAATGTTCTATCTTCAACCGTTTAGGAGATCGAGTAAAATGGAGAATAATAGATATTTATTAATGTGATATATAAACATTTTATTTGTTTGTACCTTTATCAACTTTTGAGAGAAGACTTATAGAACTTATTTTGTTTAAATGAGGTGTTGAATCCACTGGTGAAAACCGCTATGTCCTATCTTTAACCGTTTAGGAGATCGAGTAAAATGGAGAATAATAGATATTTAAAAATGTGATTGATAAATATTTTATTCGTTTGTACCATTATCAACTCTTTAGAGTAGACTTATAGGACTTATTTTATGTAAAATTAGGTGCTGAATCCAATTTTGAAAACCGCAATGTCCCATCTTTAACCGTTTTGGTGATCAAGTAAAATGGAGAATAATAGATATTTAAAAATGTGATATATAAACATTATATTCGTTTGTACTTTTATCAACTCTTGAGAGTAGACTTATAGGACTTATTTTATGTAAAATGAGGTGCAGAATCCACTGGTGAGAACCGCAATGTCCTATCTTCAACCGTTTAGGAGATCGAGTAAAATGGAAAATAATAGATATTTAATAATATGATATATAAACATTTTATTTGTTTGTACCTTTATCAACTTTTGAGAGTAGACTTATAGGACTTATTTTATTTAAATGAGGTGTTGAATCCACTGGTGAAAACCGCTATGTCCTATCTTTAACCGTTTAAGAGATCGAGTAAAATTGAGAACAATTGATATTTAAAAATGTGATATATAAACATTATATTCGTTTGTACTTTTATCAACTCTTGAGAGTAGACTTATAGGACTTATTTTATGTAAAATGAGGTGCTAAATCCAATTTTGAAAACCGCAATGTCCTACCTTTAACCGATTAGGAGATCGAGTAAATTGGAGAATAAAGGATATATAAAAATGTGATATATAAACATTATATTCATTTGTACCTTTATCTACTCTTGAGAGTAGACTTATAGGACTTATTTTATGTAAAATGAGGTGCAGAATCCACTGCTGAAAACCGCAATGTCCTACCTTTAACCGATTAGGAGATCGAGTAAATTGGAGAATAAAAGATATATAAAAATGTGATATATAAACATTATATTCATTTGTACCTTTATCAACTCTTGAGAGTAGACTTATAGGATTTATTTAATGTAAAATGAGGTGCTGAATCCAATTTTGAAAACCGCAATGTCCTACCTTTAACCGATTAGGAGATCGAGTAAATTGGAGAATAAAAGATATATAAAAATGTGATATATAAACATTATATTCATTTGTACCTTTATCTACTCTTGAGAGTAGACTTATAGGACTTATTTTATGTAAAATGAGGTGCAGAATCCACTGCTGAAAACCGCAATGTCCTACCTTTAACCGATTAGGAGATCGAGTAAATTGGAGAATAAAAGATATATAAAAATGTGATATATAAACATTATATTCATTTGTACCTTTATCAACTCTTTAGAGTAGACTTATAGGACTAATTTTATGTAAAATGAGGTGCAGAATCCACTGGTGAAAACCGCAATGTCCTATCCTTAACCGTTTACGAGATCGAGTAAAATGGAGAATAATAGATATTTAAAAATGTCATATATAAACATTTTATTCGGTTGTACCTTTATCAACTCTTGAGAGTAGACTTATGGGACTTATTTTATGTAAAATGAGGTGCTGAATCCAATTTTGAAAACCGCAATGTCCCATCTTTAACCGTTTTGGTGATCGAGTAAAATGGAGAATAATAGATATTTAAAAATGTGATATATAAACATTATATTCGTTTGTACTTTTATCAACTCTTGAGAGTAGACTTTTAGGACTTATTTTATGTAAAATGAGGAGCTGAATCCACTGGTGAAAACCGCAATGTCCTATCTTTGACCGTTTAGGTGATCGAATTAAATGGAAAATAATTGATATTTAAAAATGTGATATATAACCATTTTATTCATTTGTACTTTTATCAACTTTTGAGAGTTGACTTATAGGACTTATTTTATGTAAAATGAGCTGCTGAATCCAGTGGTGAAAACCGCAATGTCCTATCTTTGACCGTATAGGTCATCGAATAAAATGGAGAATAATAGATATTTAAAAATGTGATATATAACCATTTTATTCGTTTGTACCTTTATCAACTTTTGAGAGTAGACTTATAGAATTTATTTTATGTAAAATGAGGTGCTGAATTTACTGGTGAAAACCGCAATGTCCTAACTTCAACCGTTTAGGAGATCGAGTAAAATGGAGAATAATAGATATTTAATAATATGATATATAAACATTTTATTTGTTTGTACCTTTATCAACTTTTGAGAGTAGACTTATAGGATTTATTTTATTTAAATGAGGTGTTGAATCCACTGGTGAAAACCGCTATGTCCTATCTTTAACCGTTTAGGAGATCGAGTAAATTGGAGAATAAAAGATATATAAAAATGTGATATATAAACATTATATTCATTTGTACCTTTATCTACTCTTGAGAGTAGACTTATAGGACTTATTTTATGTAAAATGAGGTGCAGAATCCACTGCTGAAAACCGCAATGTCCTACCTTTAACCGATTGGGAGATCGAGTAAATTGGAGAATAAAAGATATATAAAAATGTGATATATAAACATTATATTCATTTGTACCTTTATCAACTCTTTAGAGTAGACTTATAGGACTAATTTTATGTAAAATGAGGTGCAGAATCCACTGGTGAAAACCGCAATGTCCTAACTTCAACCGTTTAGGAGATCGAGTAAAATGGAGAATAATAGATATTTAAAAATGTCATATATAAACATTTTATTCGGTTGTACCTTTATCAACTCTTGAGAGTAGACTTATAGGACTTATTTTATGTAAAATGAGGTGCTGAATCCAATTTTGAAAACCGCAATGTCCCATCTTTAACCGTTTTGGTGATCGAGTAAAATGGAGAATAATAGATATTTAAAAATGTGATATATAAACATTATATTCGTTTGTACTTTTATCAACTATTGAGAGTAGACTTTTAGGACTTATTTTATGTAAAATGAGGAGCTGAATCCACTGGTGAAAACCGCAATGTCCTATCTTTGACCGTTTAGGTGATCGAATTAAATGGAGAATAATTGATATTTAAAAATGTGATATATAACCATTTTATTCATTTGTACTTTTATCAACTTTTGAGAGTTGACTTATAGGACTTATTTTTTGTAAAATGAGCTGCTAAAATCCAGTGGTGAAAACCGCAATGTCCTATCTTTGACCGTATAGGTCATCGAATAAAATGGAGAATAATAGATATTTAAAAATGTGATATATAACCATTTTATTCGTTTGTACCTTTATCAACTTTTGAGAGTAGACTTATAGAATTTATTTTATGTAAAATGAGGTGCTGAATTTACTGGTGAAAACCGCAATGTCCTAACTTCAACCGTTTAGGAGATCGAGTAAAATGGAGAATAATAGATATTTAATAATATGATATATAAACATTTTATTTGTTTGTACCTTTATCAACTTTTGAGAGTAGACTTATAGGATTTATTTTATTTAAATGAGGTGTTGAATCCACTGGTGAAAACCGCTATGTCCTATCTTTAACCGTTTAAGAGATAGAGTAAAATGGAAAATAATAGATATTTAAAAATGTGATATATAAATATTTTATTCGTTTGTACCATTATCAATTTTTTAGAGTAGACTTATAGGACTTATTTTATGTAAAATGAGGTGCAGAATCCACTGGTGAAAACCGCAATGTCCTATCCTTAACCGTTTAGGAGATCGAGTAAAATGGAGAATAATAGATATTTAAAAATGTGATATATAAACAATATATTTGTTTGTACCTTTATCAACTCTCTAGAGTAGACTTATTGGACTAATTTTATGTAAAATAAGGTGCTGAATTCACTGGTGAAAAACGCAATGTCCTCTCTTTAACTGCTTAGGAGATCGAGTAAAATGGATAATAATAGATATTTAGATATATGATATATAAACATTTTATTCGTTTGTACCTTTATCAACTCTTGAGTGTAGACTTATAGGAATTATTTTATGTAAAATAAGGTGCTGAATCCACTGGTGAAAACCGCAATGTCCTATCTTTAACTGTTTAGCAGATCGAGTAAAGTGAAGAATAATAGATATTTAAAAATGTGATATATAAACATTTTATTCGTTTGTACCTTTATCAACTCTTGAGAGTAGACTTATATGACTTATTTTTTCTAAAATGAGGTGCTGAATCCACTGGTGAAAACCGCAATGTTCTATCTTCAACCGTTTAGGAGATCGAGTAAAATGGAGAATAATAGATATTTATTAATATGATATATAAACATTTTATTTGTTTGTACCTTTATCAACTTTTGAGAGAAGACTTATAGAACTTATTTTGTTTAAATGAGGTGTTGAATCCACTGGTGAAAACCGCTATGTCCTATCTTTAACCGTTTAGGAGATCGAGTAAAATGGAGAATAATAGATATTTAAAAATGTGATTGATAAATATTTTATTCGTTTGTACCATTATCAACTCTTTAGAGTAGACTTATAGGACTTATTTTATGTAAAATTAGGTGCTGAATCCAATTTTGAAAACCGCAATGTCCCATCTTTAACCGTTTTGGTGATCAAGTAAAATGGAGAATAATAGATATTTAAAAATGTGATATATAAACATTATATTCGTTTGTACTTTTATCAACTCTTGAGAGTAGACTTATAGGACTTATTTTATGTAAAATGAGGTGCAGAATCCACTGGTGAGAACCGCAATGTCCTATCCTTAACCGTTTAGGAGATCGAGTAAAATGGAAAATAATAGATATTTAAAAATGTCATATATAACCATTTTATTCGTTTGTACCTTTATCAACTCTTGAGAGTAGACTTATAGGAATTATTTTATGTAAAATATGGTGCTGAATCCACTGGTGAAAACCGCAATGTCCTATCTTTAACTGTTTAGCAGATCGAGTAAAGTGAAGAATAATAGATATTTAAAAATGTGATATATAAACATTTTATTCGTTTGTACCTTTATCAACTCTTGAGAGTAGACTTATAGGACTTATTTTATTTAAAATGAGGTGCTGAATCCATTGGTGAAAACCGCAATGTCCTATCTTCAACCGTTTAGGAGATCGAGTAAAATGGAGAATAATAGATATTTAATAATATGATATATAAACATTTTATTTGTTTGTACCTTTATCAACTTTTGAGAGTAGACTTATAGGACTTATTTTATGTAAATTAAGGTGCTGAATCCACTGGTGAAAACCGCAATGTCCTATCCTTAACCGTTTAGAAGATCGAGTAAAATGGAGGATAATAGATATTTAAAAATGTGATATATAAACATTTTAATCATTTGTACCTTTATCAACTCTTTAGAGTGGGCTTATAGGACTTATTTTATGTAAAATGAGGTGCTGAATCCACTGGTGAAAACCGCAATGTCCTATCCTTAACCGTTTAGGAGATCGAGTAAAATGGAGAATAATAGATATTTAAAAATGTGATATATAAACATTTTTTTCGTTTGTACCTTTATCAACTCTTTAGAGTAGACTTATAGGACTTATTTTATGTAAAATGGGGTGCTGAATCCACTGGTGAAAACCGCAATGTCCTCTCTTTAACCGTTTAGGAGATCGGGAAAAATGGAAAATAATAGATATTTAAAAATGTGATATATAAACTTTTTTTCGTTTGTACCATTATCAACTCTTTAGAGTAGACTTATAGGACTTATTGTATGTAAAATAAAGTGTTGAATCCACTGGTGAAAACCGCAATGTATTATCTATAACCGTTTAGGAGATCGAGTAAAATATAAAATAATAGATATTTAAAAATGTCATATATAAACATTTTATTCGTTTGTACCTTTATCAACTCTTTAGAGTAGACTTATAGGACTTATTTTATGTAAAATAAGGTGCTGAATCCACTGGTAAAAACCGCAATGTCCTATCTTTAACCGTTTAGGAGATCGAGTAAAATGGAGAATAATAAATATTTAAAAATGTGATATATTAACATTTTTTTCGTTTGTACCTTTATCAACTCTTTAGAGTAGACTTATAAGACTTATTTTATGTAAAATAAGGAGCTGAATCCACTGGTGAAAACCGCAATGTCCTATCTTTAACCGTTTAGGACATCGAGTAAAATGGAGAATAATAGATATTTAAAAATGTGATATATAAACATTTTATTCGGTTGAACCTTTATCAACTTTTGAGAGTAGACTTATAGAACTTATTTTATGTTAAATGAGGTGCTGAATCCACTGGTGAAAACCGCAATGTCCTATCTTTAACCGTTTAGGAGATAGAGTGAAATGGAGAATAATAGATATTTAAAAATGTGATATATAAACATTTTATTCGGTTGTACCTTTATCAACTTTTGAGAGTAGACTTATAGAACTTATTTTATGTTAAATGAGGTGCTGAATCCACTGGTGAAAACCGCAATGTCCTATCTTTAACCGTTTAGGAGATAGAGTGAAATGGAGAATAATAGATATTTAAAAATGTGATATATTAACCTTTTTTTCGTTTGTACCTTTATCAGCTCGTTAGAGAAGACTTATAAGACTTATTTTATGTAAAATGAGGTGCTGAATCCACTGGTAAAAACCGCAATGTCCTATCTTTAACCGTTTAGGAGATCGAGTAAAATGGAGAATAATAGATATTTAAAAATGTGATATATTAACATTTTTTTCGTTTGTACCCTTATCAACTTTTAGAGTAGGCTTATAAGACTTATTTTATGTAAAATGAGGTGCTGAATCCACTGGTGAAAACCGCAATGTCCTATCTTTAACCGTTTAGGACATCGAGTAAAATGGAGAATATTAGATATTTAAAAATGTGATATATAAACCTTTTATTCGTTTGTACCTTTATCAACTTTTGAGAGTAGACTTATAAGACTTATTTTATGTAAAATGAGGTGCTGAATCCACTGGTGAAAACCGCAATGTCCTATCTTTAACCGTTTAGGACATCGAGTAAAATGGAGAATATTAGATATTTAAAAATGTGATATATAAACATTTTTTTCGTTTGTACCTTTATCAACTCTTTAGAAGTAGACTTATAGGACTTATTTTATGTAAAATAAGGTGCTGAATCCACTGGTGAAAACCGCAATGTCCTATCTTTAACCGTTTAGGAGATAGAGTGAAATGGATAATAATAGATATTTAAAAAGGTGATATATAAACATTTTATTCGTTTGTACCTTTATCAACTTTTGAGAGTAGACTTATAGAACTTATTTTATGTAAAATGAGGTGCTGAATCCACTGGTGAAAACCGCAGTGTCCTATCTTTAACCGTTTAGGACATCGAGTAAAATGGAGAATAATAGATATTTAAAAATGTGATATTTAAACATTTTATTCGTTTGTACCTTTATCAACTTTTGAGAGTAGACTTATAGAACTTATTTTATGTAAAATGAGGTGCTAAATCCACTGGTGAAAACCGCAATGTCCAATCTTTACCGTTTAGGCGATAGAGTGAAATGGAGAATAATACATATTTAAAAATGTGATATATAAACATTTTATTCGGTTGTACCTTTGTCAACTTTTGAGAGTAGACTTATAGAACTTATTTTATGTTAAATAAGGTGCTGAATCCACTGGTGAACACCGCAATGTCCTATCTTTAACCGTTTAGGAGATAGAGTGAAATGGAGAATAATAGATATTTAAAAATGTGATATATTAACCTTTTTTTCGTTTGTACCTTTATCAGCTCGTTAGAGAAGACTTATAAGACTTATTTTATGTAAAATGAGGTGCTGAATCCACTGGTAAAAACCGCAATGTCCTATCTTTAACCGTTTAGGAGATCGAGTAAAATGGAGAATAATAGATATTTAAAAATGTGATATATTAACATTTTTTTCGTTTGTACCCTTATCAACTCTTTAGAGTAGGCTTATAAGACTTATTTTATGTAAAATGAGGTGCTGAATCCACTGGTGAAAACCACAATGTCCTATCTTTAACCGTTTAGGACATCGAGTAAAATGGAGAATATTAGATATTTAAAAATGTGATATATAAACCTTTTATTCGTTTGTACCTTTATCAACTTTTGAGAGTAGACTTATAAGACTTATTTTATGTAAAATGAGGTGCTGAATCCACTAGTGAAAACCGCAATGTCCTATCTTTAACCGTTTAGGAGATAGAGTGAAATGGATAATAATAGATATTTAAAAAGGTGATATATAAACATTTTATTCGTTTGTACCCTTATCAACTTTTGAGAGTAGACTTATAGAACTTATTTTATGTAAAATGAGGTGCTGAATCCACTGGTGAAAACCGCAATGTCCTATCTTTAACCGTTGAGGACATCGAGTAAAATGGAGAATAATAGATATTTAAAAATGTGATATATAAACATTTTATTCGGTTGTACCTTTATCAACTTTTGAGAGTAGACTTATAGAACTTATTTTATGTTAAATGAGGTGCTGAATCCACTGGTGAAAACCGCAATGTCCTATCTTTAACCGTTTAGGACATCGAGTAAAATGGAGAATAATAGGTATTTAAAAATGTGATATATATCCATTTTATTCGTTTGTACCTTTATCAACTTTTGAGAGTAGACTTATAAGACTCATTTTATGTAAAATGAGGTGCTGAATCTACTGGTGAAAACCGCAATGTCCTATCTTTTACTGTTTAGGAGATCGAGTGAAATGGAGAATAATAGATATTTAAAAAGGTGATATATAAACATTGTATTCGTTTGTACCTTTATCAACTCTTTAGAGTAGACTTATAAGACTTATTTTATGTAAAATAAGGTGCTGAATCCACTGGTGAAAACCGCAATGTCCTATCTTTCACCGTTTAGGTAATCGAGTAAAATGGAGAATAATAGGTATTTAAAAATGTGATATATAAACATTTTATTCGGTTGTACCTTTATCAACTTTTGAGAGTAGACTTATAGGACTTATTTAATGTAAAATAAGGTGCTGAATCCACTGGTGAAAACCGCAATGTCCTATCTTTAACTGTTTAGGAGATCGAGTAAAATGGAGAATAGTAGATATTTAAAAAGGTGATATATAAACATTTTATCCGTTTGTACCTTTATCAACTCTTTAGAGTAGACTTATAGGACTAAATTTATGTAAAATGAGGTGCTGAATCCACTGGTGAAAACCGCAATGTCCTATCTTTAACCGTTTAGGACATCGAGTAAAATGGAAAATAATAGATATTTAAAAATGTGATATATAAACATTTTATTCGTTTGTACCTTTATCAACTCTTTAGAGTAGACTTATAGGACTTAGTTTAAGTAAAATGAGGTGCTGAATCCACTGGTGAAAACCGCAATGTCCTATCTTTAACCGTTTAGGACATCGAGTAAAATGGAGAATAATAGATATTTAAAAATGTGATATATAAACATTTTATTCGGTTGAACCTTTATCAACTTTTGAGAGTAGACTTATAGAACTTATTTTATGTTAAATGAGGTGCTGAATCCACTGGTGAAAACCGCAATGTCCTATCTTTAACCGTTTAGGAGATAGAGTGAAATGGAGAATAATACATATTTAAAAATGTGATATATAAACATTTTATTCGGTTGTACCTTTGTCAACTTTTGAGAGTAGACTTATAGAACTTATTTTATGTTAAATAAGGTGCTGAATCCACTGGTGAACACCGCAATGTCCTATCTTTAACCGTTTAGGAGATAGAGTGAAATGGAGAATAATAGATATTTAAAAATGTGATATATTAACCTTTTTTTCGTTTGTACCTTTATCAGCTCGTTAGAGAAGACTTATAAGACTTATTTTATGTAAAATGAGGTGCTGAATCCACTGGTAAAAACCGCAATGTCCTATCTTTAACCGTTTAGGAGATCGAGTAAAATGGAGAATAATAGATATTTAAAAATGTGATATATTAACATTTTTTTCGTTTGTACCCTTATCAACTCTTTAGAGTAGGCTTATAAGACTTATTTTATGTAAAATGAGGTGCTGAATCCACTGGTGAAAACCACAATGTCCTATCTTTAACCGTTTAGGACATCGAGTAAAATGGAGAATATTAGATATTTAAAAATGTGATATATAAACCTTTTATTCGTTTGTACCTTTATCAACTTTTGAGAGTAGACTTATAAGACTTATTTTATGTAAAATGAGGTGCTGAATCCACTGGTGAAAACCGCAATGTCCTATCTTTAACCGTTTAGGACATCGAGTAAAATGGAGAATATTAGATATATAAAAATGTGATATATAAACATTTTTTTCGTTTGTACCTTTATCAACTCTTTAGAGTAGACTTATAGGACTTATTTTATGTAAAATAAGGTGCTGAATCCACTGGTGAAAACCGCAATGTCCTATCTTTAACCGTTTAGGACATCGAGTAAAATGGAGAATATTAGATATTTAAAAATGTGATATATAAACCTTTTATTCGTTAGTACCATTATCAACTTTTGAGAGTAGACTTATAAGACTTAGTTTATGTAAAATGAGGTGCTGAATCCACTGGTAAAAACCGCAATGTCCTATCTTTAACCGTTTAGGAGATAGAGTGAAATGGATAATAATAGATATTTAAAAAGGTGATATATAAACATTTTATTCGTTTGTACCCTTATCAACTTTTGAGAGTAGACTTATAGAACTTATTTTATGTAAAATGAGGTGCTAAATCCACTGGTGAAAACCGCAATGTCCTATCTTTAACCGTTGAGGACATCGAGTAAAATGGAGAATAATAGATATTTAAAAATGTGATATATAAACATTTTATTCGGTTGTACCTTTATCAACTTTTGAGAGTAGACTTATAGAACTTATTTTATGTTAAATGAGGTGCTGAATCCACTGGTGAAAACCGCAATGTCCTATCTTTAACCGTTTAGGACATCGAGTAAAATGGAGAATAATAGGTATTTAAAAATGTGATATATATCCATTTTATTCGTTTGTACCTTTATCAACTTTTGAGAGTAGACTTATAAGACTCATTTTATGTAAAATGAGGTGCTGAATCTACTGGTGAAAACCGCAATGTCCTATCTTTTACTGTTTAGGAGATCGAGTGAAATGGAGAATAATAGATATTTAAAAAGGTGATATATAAACATTGTATTCGTTTGTACCTTTATCAACTCTTTAGAGTAGACTTATAAGACTTATTTTATGTAAAATAAGGTGCTGAATCCACTGGTGAAAACCGCAATGTCCTATCTTTCACCGTTTAGGTAATCGAGTAAAATGGAGAATAATAGGTATTTAAAAATGTGATATATAAACATTTTATTCGGTTGTACCTTTATCAACTTTTGAGAGTAGACTTATAGGACTTATTTAATGTAAAATAAGGTGCTGAATCCACTGGTGAAAACCGCAATGTCCTATCTTTAACTGTTTAGGAGATCGAGTAAAATGGAGAATAGTAGATATTTAAAAAGGTGATATATAAACATTTTATCCGTTTGTACCTTTATCAACTCTTTAGAGTAGACTTATAGGACTAAATTTATGTAAAATGAGGTGCTGAATCCACTGGTGAAAACCGCAATGTCCTATCTTTAACCGTTTAGGACATCGAGTAAAATGGAAAATAATAGATATTTAAAAATGTGATATATAAACATTTTATTCGTTTGTACCTTTATCAACTCTTTAGAGTAGACTTATAGGACTTAGTTTAAGTAAAATGAGGTGCTGAATCCACTGGTGAAAACCGCAATGTCCTATCTTTAACCGTTTAGGACATCGAGTAAAATGGAGAATAATAGATATTTAAAAATGTGATATATAAACATTTTATTCGGTTGAACCTTTATCAACTTTTGAGAGTAGACTTATAGAACTTATTTTATGTTAAATGAGGTGCTGAATCCACTGGTGAAAACCGCAATGTCCTATCTTTAACCGTTTAGGAGATAGAGTGAAATGGAGAATAATACATATTTAAAAATGTGATATATAAACATTTTATTCGGTTGTACCTTTGTCAACTTTTGAGAGTAGACTTATAGAACTTATTTTATGTTAAATAAGGTGCTGAATCCACTGGTGAACACCGCAATGTCCTATCTTTAACCGTTTAGGAGATAGAGTGAAATGGAGAATAATAGATATTTAAAAATGTGATATATTAACCTTTTTTTCGTTTGTACCTTTATCAGCTCGTTAGAGAAGACTTATAAGACTTATTTTATGTAAAATGAAGTGCTGAATCCACTGGTGGAAACCACAATGTCCTATCTTTAACCATTTAGGAGATCGACTAAAATGGAGAATGAAAGATATTTAAAAATGTGATGCATAAACATTTTATTCGTTTGTACCTTTATCAACTCTTTAGAGTAGACTTATAGGACTTATTTTATGTAATATGAGGTGCTGAATCCACTGGTGAAAACCGCAAAGTTCTATCTTTAACCGTTTAGGAGATCGAGTAAAATGGAGAATAATAGATATTTAAAAATGTGATATATTAACATTTTTTTCGTTTGTACCTTTATCAGCTCGTTAGAGAAGACTTATAAGACTTATTTTATGTAAAATGAAGTGCTGAATCCACTGGTGGAAACCACAATGTCCTATCTTTAACCATTTAGGAGATCGACTAAAATGGAGAATGAAAGATATTTAAAAATGTGATGCATAAACATTTTATTCGTTTGTACCTTTATCAACTCTTTAGAGTAGACTTATAGGACTTATTTTATGTAATATGAGGTGCTGAATCCACTGGTAAAAACCGCAATGTCCTATCTTTAACCGTTTAGGAGATCGAGTAAAATGGAGAATAATAGATATTTAAAAATGTGATATATTAACATTTTTTTCGTTTGTACCCTTATCAACTCTTTAGAGTAGGCTTATAAGACTTATTTTATGTAAAATGAGGTGCTGAATCCACTGGTGAAAACCACAATGTCCTATCTTTAACCGTTTAGGACATCGAGTAAAATGGAGAATATTAGATATTTAAAAATGTGATATATAAACCTTTTATTCGTTTGTACCTTTATCAACTTTTGAGAGTAGACTTATAAGACTTATTTTATGTAAAATGAGGTGCTGAATCCACTGGTGAAAACCGCAATGTCCTATCTTTAACCGTTTAGGACATCGAGTAAAATGGAGAATATTAGATATTTAAAAATGTGATATATAAACATTTTTTTCGTTTGTACCTTTATCAACTCTTTAGAGTAGACTTATAGGACTTATTTTATGTAAAATAAGGTGCTGAATCCACTGGTGAAAACCGCAATGTCCTATCTTTAACCGTTTAGGACATCGAGTAAAATGGAGAATATTAGATATTTAAAAATGTGATATATAAACCTTTTATTCGTTAGTACCATTATCAACTTTTGAGAGTAGACTTATAAGACTTAGTTTATGTAAAATGAGGTGCTGAATCCACTGGTGAAAACCGCAATGTCCTATCTTTAACCGTTTAGGAGATAGAGTGAAATGGATAATAATAGATATTTAAAAAGGTGATATATAAACATTTTTTTCGTTTGTACCCTTATCAACTTTTGAGAGTAGACTTATAGAACTTATTTTATGTAAAATGAGGTGCTGAATCCACTGGTGAAAACCGCAATGTCCTATCTTTAACCGTTGAGGACATCGAGTAAAATGGAGAATAATAGATATTTAAAAATGTGATATATAAACATTTTATTCGGTTGTACCTTTATCAACTTTTGAGAGTAGACTTATAGAACTTATTTTATGTTAAATGAGGTGCTGAATCCACTGGTGAAAACCGCAATGTCCTATCTTTAACCGTTTAGGACATCGAGTAAAATGGAAAATAATAGATATTTAAAAATGTGATATATAAACATTTTATTCGGTTGTACCTTTATCAACTTTTGAGAGTAGACTTATAAGACTTATTTTATGTAAAATAAGGTGCTGAATCCACTGGTGAAAACCGCAATGTCCTATCTTTCACCGTTTAGGTAATCGAGTAAAATGGAGAATAATAGGTATTTAAAAATGTGATATATAAACATTTTATTCGGTTGTACCTTTATCAACTTTTGAGAGTAGACTTATAGGACTTATTTAATGTAAAATAAGGTGCTGAATCCACTGGTGAAAACCGCAATGTCCTATCTTTAACTGTTTAGGAGATCGAGTAAAATGGAGAATAGTAGATATTCAAAAAGGTGATATATAAACATTTTATCCGTTTGTACCTTTATCAACTCTTTAGAGTAGACTTATAGGACTTATTTTATGTAAATTAAGGTGCTGAATCCACTGGTGAAAACCGCAATGTCCTATCTTTAACCGTTTAGGAGATCGAGAAAAATGGAGAATAATAGATTTTTAAAAATGTGATATATAAATATTTTATTCGTTTGTACCTTTATCAACTCTTCAGAGTAGACCTATAAAACTTATTTTATGTAAAATGAAGTGCTGAATCCACTGGTGGAAACCACAATGTCCTATCTTTAACCATTTAGGAGATCGACTAAAATGGAGAATGAAAGATATTTAAAAATGTGATGCATAAACATTTTATTCGTTTGTACCTTTATCAACTCTTTAGAGTAGACTTATAGGAATTATTTTATGTAATATGAGGTGCTGAATCCACTGGTGAAAACCGCAAAGTTCTATCTTAAACCGTTTAGGAGATCGAGTAAAATGGAGAATAATAGATATTTAAAAATGTGATATATAAACATTTTATTCGTTTGTACCTTTACCAACTCTTGAGAGTAGACTTTTAGTATTTATTTTATGTAAAATGAGGTGCTGAATCCACTAATGAAAACCGCAATGTCCTATTTTTAACCGTTTAGGAGATCGAGTAAAATGGAGAATAATAGATATTTAAAAATGTGATATATAAACAAATTATTCGTTTGTACCTTTATCAACTCTTTAGAGTAGACTTATAGAACATATTTTAGGTAAAATGAGGTGCTGAATCCACTGGTGAAAACCGCAATGTCCTATCTTTAACTGTTTAGGAGATCGAGTAAAATGGAGAATAATAGGTATTTAAAAATGTGATATATAACCATTTTATTCGTTTGTACCTTTATCAACTCTTTAGAGTAGACTTATAGAACTAAATTTATGTAAAATGAGGTGCTGAATCCACTGGTGAAAACCGCAATGTCCTATCTTTAACCGTTTAGGTCATCGAGTAAAATGGAGAATAATAGATATTTAAAAATGTGATATATAACCATTTCATTCGTTTGTACCTTTATCAACTCTTTAGAGTAGACTTATAGGACTAAATTTATGTAAAATGAGGTGCTGAATCCACTGGTGAGAACCGCAATGTCCTATCTTTAACTGTTTAGGAGATCGAGTAAAATGGAAAATAATAGATATTTAAAAAGGTGATATATAAACATTGTATTCGTTTGTACCTTTATCAACTCTTTAGAGTAGACTTATAAGACTTATTTTATGTAAAATAAGGTGCTGAATTCACTGGTGAAAATCGCAATGTCCTATCTTTGACCGTTTAGGTGATCGAGTAAAATGGAGAATAATAGGTATTTAAAAATGTGATATATAACCATTTTATTCGTTTGTACCTTTATCAACTCTTTAGAGTAGACTTATAGGAATTATTTTATGTAAAATGAGGTGCTGAATCCACTGGTGAAAACCGCAATGTCCTATCTTTAACTGTTTAGGAGATAGAGTGAAATGGAGAATAATCGATATTTAAAAATGTGATATATTAACATTTTTTCCGTTTGTACCTTTATCAACTCGTTAGAGTAGACTTATAAGACTTATTTCATGTAAAATAAGGTGCTGAATCCACTGGTGAAAACCGCAATGTCCTATCTTTAACTGTTTAGGAGATCGAGTAAAATGGAGAATAATAGATATTTAAAAATGTGATATATATAAACATTTTATTCGTTTGTACCTTTATCAACTTTTAAGAGTAGACTTATAGGACTCATTTTATGTAAAATAAGGTGCTGAATCCACTGGTGAAAACCACAATGTCCGATCTTTATCTGTTTAGGAGATCGAGTAAAATGGAGAATAATAGATATTTAAAAATGTGATATATTAACATTTTATTCGTGTGTACCTTTATCAACTCTTTAGAGTAGACTTATAAGACTTATTTTATGTAAAATAAGGTGCTGAATCCACTGGTGAAAACCGCAATGTCCTATCTTTGACCGTTTAGGTGATCGAGTAAAATGGAGAATAATAGGTATTTAAAAATGTGATATATATCCATTTTATTCGTTTGTACCTTTATCAACTTTTGAGAGTAGACTTATAAGACTCATTTTATGTAAAATGAGGTGCTGAATCTACTGGTGAAAACCGCAATGTCCTATCTTTTACTGTTTAGGAGATCGAGTGAAATGGAGAATAATAGATATTTAAAAAGGTGATATATAAACATTGTATTCGTTTGTACCTTTATCAACTCTTTAGAGTAGACTTATAAGACTTATTTTATGTAAAATAAGGTGCTGAATCCACTGGTGAAAACCGCAATGTCCTATCTTTCACCGTTTAGGTAATCGAGTAAAATGGAGAATAATAGGTATTTAAAAATGTGATATATAAACATTTTATTCGGTTGTACCTTTATCAACTTTTGAGAGTAGACTTATAGGACTTATTTAATGTAAAATAAGGTGCTGAATCCACTGGTGAAAACCGCAATGTCCTATCTTTAACTGTTTAGGAGATCGAGTAAAATGGAGAATAGTAGATATTTAAAAAGGTGATATATAAACATTTTATCCGTTTGTACCTTTATCAACTCTTTAGAGTAGACTTATAGGACTAAATTTATGTAAAATGAGGTGCTGAATCCACTGGTGAAAACCGCAATGTCCTATCTTTAACCGTTAAGACATCGAGTAAAATGGAAAATAATAGATATTTAAAAATGTGATATATAAACATTTTATTCGTTTGTACCTTTATCAACTCTTTAGAGTAGACTTATAGGACTTAGTTTAAGTAAAATGAGGTGCTGAATCCACTGGTGAAAACCGCAATGTCCTATCTTTAACCGTTTAGGACATCGAGTAAAATGGAGAATAATAGATATTTAAAAATGTGATATATAAACATTTTATTCGGTTGAACCTTTATCAACTTTTGAGAGTAGACTTATAGAACTTATTTTATGTTAAATGAGGTGCTGAATCCACTGGTGAAAACCGCAATGTCCTATCTTTAACCGTTTAGGAGATAGAGTGAAATGGAGAATAATACATATTTAAAAATGTGATATATAAACATTTTATTCGGTTGTACCTTTGTCAACTTTTGAGAGTAGATTTATAGAACTTATTTTATGTTAAATAAGGTGCTGAATCCACTGGTGAACACCGCAATGTCCTATCTTTAACCGTTTAGGAGATAGAGTGAAATGGAGAATAATAGATATTTAAAAATGTGATATATTAACCTTTTTTTCGTTTGTACCTTTATCAGCTCGTTAGAGAAGACTTATAAGACTTATTTTATGTAAAATGAGGTGCTGAATCCACTGGTAAAAACCGCAATGTCCTATCTTTAACCGTTTAGGAGATCGAGTAAAATGGAGAATAATAGATATTTAAAAATGTGATATATTAACATTTTTTTCGTTTGTACCCTTATCAACTCTTTAGAGTAGGCTTATAAGACTTATTTTATGTAAAATGAGGTGCTGAATCCACTGGTGAAAACCACAATGTCCTATCTTTAACCGTTTAGGACATCGAGTAAAATGGAGAATATTAGATATTTAAAAATGTGATATATAAACCTTTTATTCGTTTGTACCTTTATCAACTTTTGAGAGTAGACTTATAAGACTTATTTTATGTAAAATGAGGTGCTGAATCCACTGGTGAAAACCGCAATGTCCTATCTTTAACCGTTTAGGACATCGAGTAAAATGGAGAATATTAGATATTTAAAAATGTGATATATAAACATTTTTTTCGTTTGTACCTTTATCAACTCTTTAGAGTAGACTTATAGGACTTATTTTATGTAAAATAAGGTGCTGAATCCACTGGTGAAAACCGCAATGTCCTATCTTTAACCGTTTAGGACATCGAGTAAAATGGAGAATATTAGATATTTAAAAATGTGATATATAAACCTTTTATTCGTTAGTACCATTATCAACTTTTGAGAGTAGACTTATAAGACTTAGTTTATGTAAAATGAGGTGCTGAATCCACTGGTGAAAACCGCAATGTCCTATCTTTAACCGTTTAGGAGATAGAGTGAAATGGATAATAATAGATATTTAAAAAGGTGATATATAAACATTTTATTCGTTTGTACCCTTATCAACTTTTGAGAGTAGACTTATAGAACTTATTTTATGTAAAATGAGGTGCTGAATCCACTGGTGAAAACCGCAATGTCCTATCTTTAACCGTTGAGGACATCGAGTAAAATAGAGAATAATAGATATTTAAAAATGTGATATATAAACATTTTATTCGGTTGTACCTTTATCAACTTTTGAGAGTAGACTTATAGAACTTATTTTATGTTAAATGAGGTGCTGAATCCACTGGTGAAAACCGCAATGTCCTATCTTTAACCGTTTAGGACATCGAGTAAAATGGAGAATAATAGGTATTTAAAAATGTGATATATATCCATTTTATTCGTTTGTACCTTTATCAACTTTTGAGAGTAGACTTATAAGACTCATTTTATGTAAAATGAGGTGCTGAATCTACTGGTGAAAACCGCAATGTCCTATCTTTTACTGTTTAGGAGATCGAGTGAAATGGAGAATAATAGATATTTAAAAAGGTGATATATAAACATTGTATTCGTTTGTACCTTTATCAACTCTTTAGAGTAGACTTATAAGACTTATTTTATGTAAAATAAGGTGCTGAATCCACTGGTGAAAACCGCAATGTCCTATCTTTCACCGTTTAGGTAATCGAGTAAAATGGAGAATAATAGGTATTTAAAAATGTGATATATAAACATTTTATTCGGTTGTACCTTTATCAACTTTTGAGAGTAGACTTATAGGACTTATTTAATGTAAAATAAGGTGCTGAATCCACTGGTGAAAACCGCAATGTCCTATCTTTAACTGTTTAGGAGATCGAGTAAAATGGAGAATAGTAGATATTTAAAAAGGTGATATATAAACATTTTATCCGTTTGTACCTTTATCAACTCTTTAGAGTAGACTTATAGGACTAAATTTATGTAAAATGAGGTGCTGAATCCACTGGTGAAAACCGCAATGTCCTATCTTTAACCGTTTAGGACATCGAGTAAAATGGAAAATAATAAATATTTAAAAATGTGATATATAAACATTTTATTCGTTTGTACCTTTATCAACTCTTTAGAGTAGACTTATAGGACTTAGTTTAAGTAAAATGAGGTGCTGAATCCACTGGTGAAAACCGCAATGTCCTATCTTTAACCGTTTAGGACATCGAGTAAAATGGAGAATAATAGATATTTAAAAATGTGATATATAAACATTTTATTCGGTTGAACCTTTATCAACTTTTGAGAGTAGACTTATAGAACTTATTTTATGTTAAATGAGGTGCTGAATCCACTGGTGAAAACCGCAATGTCCTATCTTTAACCGTTTAGGAGATAGAGTGAAATGGAGAATAATACATATTTAAAAATGTGATATATAAACATTTTATTCGGTTGTACCTTTGTCAACTTTTGAGAGTAGACTTATAGAACTTATTTTATGTTAAATAAGGTGCTGAATCCACTGGTGAACACCGCAATGTCCTATCTTTAACCGTTTAGGAGATAGAGTGAAATGGAGAATAATAGATATTTAAAAATGTGATATATTAACCTTTTTTTCGTTTGTACCTTTATCAGCTCGTTAGAGAAGACTTATAAGACTTATTTTATGTAAAATGAGGTGCTGAATCCACTGGTAAAAACCGCAATGTCCTATCTTTAACCGTTTAGGAGATCGAGTAAAATGGAGAATAATAGATATTTAAAAATGTGATATATTAACATTTTTTTCGTTTGTACCCTTATCAACTCTTTAGAGTAGGCTTATAAGACTTATTTTATGTAAAATGAGGTGCTGAATCCACTGGTGAAAACCACAATGTCCTATCTTTAACCGTTTAGGACATCGAGTAAAATGGAGAATATTAGATATTTAAAAATGTGATATATAAACCTTTTATTCGTTTGTACCTTTATCAACTTTTGAGAGTAGACTTATAAGACTTATTTTATGTAAAATGAGGTGCTGAATCCACTGGTGAAAACCGCAATGTCCTATCTTTAACCGTTTAGGACATCGAGTAAAATGGAGAATATTAGATATTTAAAAATGTGATATATAAACCTTTTATTCGTTAGTACCATTATCAACTTTTGAGAGTAGACTTATAAGACTTATTTTATGTAAAATGAGGTGCTGAATCCACTGGTGAAAACCGCAATGTCCTATCTTTAACCGTTTAGGACATCGAGTAAAATGGAGAATATTAGATATTTAAAAATGTGATATATAAACATTTTTTTCGTTTGTACCTTTATCAACTCTTTAGAGTAGACTTATAGGACTTATTTTATGTAAAATAAGGTGCTGAATCCACTGGTGAAAACCGCAATGTCCTATCTTTAACCGTTTAGGACATCGAGTAAAATGAAGAATTTTAGATATTTAAAAATGTGATATATAAACCTTTTATTCGTTAGTACCATTATCAACTTTTGAGAGTAGACTTATAAGACTTAGTTTATGTAAAATGAGGTGCTGAATCCACTGGTGAAAACCGCAATGTCCTATCTTTAACCGTTTAGGAGATAGAGTGAAATGGATAATAATAGATATTTAAAAAGGTGATATATAAACATTTTATTCGTTTGTACCTTTATCAACTTTTGAGAGTAGACTTATAGAACTTATTTTATGTAAAATGAGGTGCTGAATCCACTGGTGAAAACCGCAATGTCCTATCTTTAACCGTTTAGGACATCGAGTAAAATGGAGAATAATAGATATTTAAAAATGTGATATATAATCATTTTATTCGGTTGTACCTTAATCAACTTTTGAGAGTAGACTTATAGAACTTATTTTATGTTAAATGAGGTGCTGAATCCACTGGTGAAAACCGCAATGTCCTATCTTTAACCGTTTAGGACATCGAGTAAAATGGAGAATAATAGATATTTAAAAATGTGATATATAAACATTTTATTCGGTTGTACCTTTATCAACTTTTGAGAGTAGACTTATAAGACTTATTTTATGTAAAATAAGGTGCTGAATCCACTGGTGAAAACCGCAATGTCCTATCTTTCACCGTTTAGGTAATCGAGTAAAATGGAGAATAATAGGTATTTAAAAATGTGATATATAAACATTTTATTCGGTTGTACCTTTATCAACTTTTGAGAGTAGACTTATAGGACTTATTTAATGTAAAATAAGGTGCTGAATCCACTGGTGAAAACCGCAATGTCTTATCTTTAACTGTTTAGGAGATCGAGTAAAATGGAGTATAGTAGATATTTAAAAAGGTGATATATAAACATTTTATCCGTTTGTACCTTTATCAACTCTTTAGAGTAGACTTATAGGACTAAATTTATGTAAAATGAGGTGCTGAATCCACTGGTGAAAACCGCAATGTCCTATCTTTAACCGTTTAGGACATCGAGTAAAATGGAGAATAATAGATATTTAAAAATGTGATATATAAACATTTTATTCGGTTGTACCTTTATCAACTTTTGAGAGTAGACTTATAGGACTTATTTAATGTAAAATAAGGTGCTGAATAAACTGGTGAAAACCGCAATGTCCTATCTTTAACCGTTTAGGAGATCGAGTAAAATGGAGAATATTAGATATTTAAAAATGTGATATAAAAACCTTTTATTCATTTGTACCTTTATCAACTATTGAGAGTAGACTTATAAGACTTATTTTATGTATAATGAGGTGCTAAATTTACTGGTAAAAACCGCAATGTCCTATCTTTAACCGTTTAGGACATCGAGTAAAATGGAGAATATTAGATATTTAAAAATGTGATATATAAACCTTTTATTCGTTTGTAATTTCATCAACTATTGAGAGTAGACTTATAAGACTTATTTTATGTAAAATGAGGTGCTGAATCCACTAGTGAAAACCGCAATGTCCTATCTTTAACCGTTTAGGACATCGAGTAAAATGGAGAATATTAGATATTTAAAAATGTGTTATATAAACCTTTTATTCGCTTGTACCTTTATCAACTTTTGATAGTAGACTTATAAGACTTATTTTATGTAAAATGAGGTGCTGAATCCACTGGTGAAAACCGCAATGTCCTATCTTTAACCGTTTAGGACATCGAGTAAAATGGAGAATATTAGATATTTAAAAATGTGATATATAAACATTTTTTTCGTTTGTACCTTTATCAACTCTTTAGAGTAGACTTATAAGACTTATTTTATGTAAAATAAGGTGCTGAATCCACTGGTGAAAACCGCAATGTCCTACCTTTAACCGTTTAGGAGTTCGAGTAAAATGGAAAATAATAGATATTTAAAAATGTGATATTTAAACATTTTATTCGTTTGTACCTTTATCAACTCTTGAGAGTAGACTTATAGGACTAAATTTATGTAAAATGAGGTTCTGAATCCACTGGTGAAAACCGCAATGTCCTATCTTTGACCGTTTAGGTGATCGAGTAAAATGGAGAATAATAAATATTTAAAAATGTGATATATAAACATTTTATTCGTTTGTACCTTTATCAACTCTTTAGAGTAGACTTATAGGACTTAGATTAAGTAAAATGAGGTGCTGAATCCACTGGTGAAAACCGCAATGTCCTATCTTTGACCGTTTAGGTGATCGAGTAAAATGGAGAATAATAGGTATTTTAAAATGTGATATATAAACCTTTTATTCGTTTGTACCTTTATCAACTTTTGATAGTAGACTTATAAGACTTATTTTATGTAAAATGAGGTGCTGAATTCACTGGTAAAAACCGCAATGTCCTATCTCTAACCGTTTAGGAGATCGAGTAAAATGGAAAATAATAGATATTTAAAAATGTGATATTTAAACATTTTATTCGTTTGTACCTTTATCAACTCTTGAGAGTAGACTTATAGGACTAAATTTATGTAAAATGAGGTTCTGAATCCACTGGTGAAAACCGCAATGTCCTATCTTTGACCGTTTAGGTGATCGAGTAAAATGGAGAATAATAAATATTTAAAAATGTGATATATAAACATTTTATTCGTTTGTACCTTTATCAACTCTTTAGAGTAGACTTATAGGACTTAGATTAAGTAAAATGAGGTGCTGAATCCACTGGTGAAAACCGCAATGTCCTATCTTTGACCGTTTAGGTGATCGAGTAAAATGGAGAATAATAGGTATTTTAAAATGTGATATATAAACCTTTTATTCGTTTGTACCTTTATCAACTTTTGATAGTAGACTTATAAGACTTATTTTATGTAAAATGAGGTGCTGAATTCACTGGTAAAAACCGCAATGTCCTATCTCTAACCGTTTAGGAGATCGAGTAAAATGGAGTATAGTAGATATTTAAAAAGGTGATATATAAACATTTTATCCGTTTGTACCTTTATCAACTCTTTAGAGTAGACTTATAGGACTAAATTTATGTAAAATGAGGTGCTGAATCCACTGGTGAAAACCGCAATGTCCTATCTTTAACCGTTTAGGACATCGAGTAAAATGGAGAATAATAGATATTTAAAAATGTGATATATAAACATTTTATTCGGTTGTACCTTTATCAACTTTTGAGAGTAGACTTATAGGACTTATTTAATGTAAAATAAGGTGCTGAATAAACTGGTGAAAACCGCAATGTCCTATCTTTAACCGTTTAGGAGATCGAGTAAAATGGAGAATATTAGATATTTAAAAATGTGATATAAAAACCTTTTATTCATTTGTACCTTTATCAACTATTGAGAGTAGACTTATAAGACTTATTTTATGTATAATGAGGTGCTAAATTTACTGGTAAAAACCGCAATGTCCTATCTTTAACCGTTTAGGACATCGAGTAAAATGGAGAATATTAGATATTTAAAAATGTGATATATAAACCTTTTATTCGTTTGTAATTTCATCAACTATTGAGAGTAGACTTATAAGACTTATTTTATGTAAAATGAGGTGCTGAATCCACTAGTGAAAACCGCAATGTCCTATCTTTAACCGTTTAGGACATCGAGTAAAATGGAGAATATTAGATATTTAAAAATGTGTTATATAAACCTTTTATTCGCTTGTACCTTTATCAACTTTTGATAGTAGACTTATAAGACTTATTTTATGTAAAATGAGGTGCTGAATCCACTGGTGAAAACCGCAATGTCCTATCTTTAACCGTTTAGGACATCGAGTAAAATGGAGAATATTAGATATTTAAAAATGTGATATATAAACATTTTTTTCGTTTGTACCTTTATCAACTCTTTAGAGTAGACTTATAAGACTTATTTTATGTAAAATAAGGTGCTGAATCCACTGGTGAAAACCGCAATGTCCTACCTTTAACCGTTTAGGAGTTCGAGTAAAATGGAAAATAATAGATATTTAAAAATGTGATATTTAAACATTTTATTCGTTTGTACCTTTATCAACTCTTGAGAGTAGACTTATAGGACTAAATTTATGTAAAATGAGGTTCTGAATCCACTGGTGAAAACCGCAATGTCCTATCTTTGACCGTTTAGGTGATCGAGTAAAATGGAGAATAATAAATATTTAAAAATGTGATATATAAACATTTTATTCGTTTGTACCTTTATCAACTCTTTAGAGTAGACTTATAGGACTTAGATTAAGTAAAATGAGGTGCTGAATCCACTGGTGAAAACCGCAATGTCCTATCTTTGACCGTTTAGGTGATCGAGTAAAATGGAGAATAATAGGTATTTTAAAATGTGATATATAAACCTTTTATTCGTTTGTACCTTTATCAACTTTTGATAGTAGACTTATAAGACTTATTTTATGTAAAATGAGGTGCTGAATTCACTGGTAAAAACCGCAATGTCCTATCTCTAACCGTTTAGGAGATCGAGTAAAATGGAAAATAATAGATATTTAAAAATGTGATATTTAAACATTTTATTCGTTTGTACCTTTATCAACTCTTGAGAGTAGACTTATAGGACTAAATTTATGTAAAATGAGGTTCTGAATCCACTGGTGAAAACCGCAATGTCCTATCTTTGACCGTTTAGGTGATCGAGTAAAATGGAGAATAATAAATATTTAAAAATGTGATATATAAACATTTTATTCGTTTGTACCTTTATCAACTCTTTAGAGTAGACTTATAGGACTTAGATTAAGTAAAATGAGGTGCTGAATCCACTGGTGAAAACCGCAATGTCCTATCTTTGACCGTTTAGGTGATCGAGTAAAATGGAGAATAATAGGTATTTTAAAATGTGATATATAAACCTTTTATTCGTTTGTACCTTTATCAACTTTTGATAGTAGACTTATAAGACTTATTTTATGTAAAATGAGGTGCTGAATTCACTGGTAAAAACCGCAATGTCCTATCTCTAACCGTTTAGGAGATCGAGTAAAATGGAAAATAATAGATATTTAAAAATGTGATATTTAAACATTTTATTCGTTTGTACCTTTATCAACTCTTGAGAGTAGACTTATAGGACTAAATTTATGTAAAATGAGGTGCTGAATCCACTGGTGAAAACCGCAATGTCCTATCTTTGACCGTTTAGGTGATCGAGTAAAATGGAGAATAATAAATATTTAAATATGTGATATAAAAACCATTTATTCGTTGGTACCTTTATCAACTATTGAGAGTAGACTTATAAGACTTATTTTATGTAAAATGAGGTGCTGAATCCACTGGTAAAAACCGCAATGTCCTATCTTTAACCGTTTAGGACATCGAGTAAAATGGAGAATATTAGATATTTAAAAATGTGATATATAACCATTTTATTCGTTTGTACGTTTATCAACTCTTGAGAGTAGACTTATGGGACTTATATTATGTAAAATGAGGTGCTGAATCCACTGATGAAAACCGCAATGTCCTATCTTAAACCATTTTGAAGATCGAGTAAAATGAAGAATAATAGATATTTAAAAATGTGATATATAAAATTTTATTTCGTTTGTACCTTTATCAACTCTTTAGAGTAGACTTATAGGACTAAATTTATGTAAAATGAGGTGCTGAATCCACTAGTGAAAACCGCAATGTCCTATCTTTAACTGTTTAGAAGATCGAGTAAAATATAGAATATAAGATATTTAAAAATGTGATATATAAACATTTTATTTGTTTGTACCTTTATCAACTCTTTAGAGTAGTCTTATAGAACTAATTTTATGTAAAATAAGGTGCTGAATCCGCTGGTGAAAACCGCAATGTCCTATCTTTGACCGTTTAGGTGATCGAGTAAAATGGAGAATAATAGGTATTTAAAAATGTGATATATAACCATTTTATCGGTTTGTACCATAATCAACTCTTTAGAGTAGACTTATAGGACTAAATTTATGTAAAATGAGGTGCTGAATCCACTGGTGAATACCGCAATGTCCTATCTTTGACCGTTTAGGTGATTGAGTAAAATGGAGAATAATAGATATTTAAAAATGTGATATATAAACATTTTATTCGTTTGTACCTTTATCAACTCTTTAGAGTAGACTTATAGGACTTAGTTTAAGTAAAATGAGGTGCTGAATCCACTGGTGAAAACCGCAATGTCCTATCTTAAACCATTTAGGAGATCGAGTAAAATGAAGAATAATAGATATTTAAAAATGAGATATATAAAATTTTATTTCGTTTGTACCTTTATCAACTCTTTAGAGTAGACGTATGGGACTTATTTTATGTAAAATGAGGTGCCGAATCCACTGGTGAAAACCGCAATGTCCTATTTTTAACCGATTAAGAGAAAGAGTAAAATGGAGAATAATATATATTTAAAAATGTGATATATAACCATTTTATTCGTTTGTACTTTTATCAACTCTTTAGAGTAGACTTATAGGACTAAATTTATGTAAAATGAGGTGCTGAATCCACTAGTGAAAACCGCAATGTCCTATCTTTAACTGTTTAGAAGATCGAGTAAAATATAGAATAATAGATATTTAAAAATGTGATATATAAACATTTTATTTGTTTGTACCTTTATCAACTCTTTAGAGTAGTTTTATAGAACTAATTTTATGTAAAATAAGGTGCTGAATCCACTGGTGAAAATCGCAATGTCCTATCTTTGACCGTTTAGGTGATCGAGTAAAATGGAGAATAATAGGTATTTAAAAATGTGATATATAACCATTTTAACCGTTTGTACCATAATCAACTCTTTAGAGTAGACTTATAGGACTAAATTTTTGTAAAATGAGGTGCTGAATCCACTTTTGAAAACCGCAATATCCTATCTTTGACCGTTTAGGTGATCGAGTAAAATGGAGAATAATAGATATTTAAAAATGTGATATATAAACATTTTATTCGTTTGTACCTTTATCAACTCTTTAGAGTAGACTTATAGGTTTTAGTTTAAGTAAAATGAGGTGCTGAATCCACTGGTGAAAACCGCAATGTCCTATCTTTGACCGTTTAGGTGATCGAGTAAAATGGAGAATAATAGGTATTTAAAAATGTGATATATAACCATTTTATCCGTTTGTACTATAATCAACTCTTTAGAGTAGACTTATAGAACTAAATTTATGTAAAATGAGGTGATGAATCCACTGGTGAAAACCGCAATGTCCTATCTTTGACCGTTTAGGTGATCGAGTAAAATGGAGAATAATAGATATTTAAAAATGTGATATATAAACATTTTATTCGTTTGTACCTTTAACAACTCTTTAGAATAGACTTATAGGACTTAGTTTAAGTAAAATGAGGTGCTGAATCCACTGGTGAAAACCGCAATGTCCTATCTTTGACCGTTTAGGTGATCGAGTAAAATGGAGAATAATAGGTATTTAAAAATGTGATATATAACCATTTTATCCGTTTGTACTATAATCAACTCTTTAGAGTAGACTTATAGGACTAAATTTATGTAAAATGAGGTGCTGAATCCACTGGTGAAAACCGCAATGTCCTATCTTTAACCGTTTAGGACATCGAGTAAAATGGAGAATAATAGATATTTAAAAATGTGATATATAAACATTTTATTCGGTTGAACCTTTATCAACTTTTGAGAGTAGACTTATAGAACTTATTTTATGTTAAATGAGGTGCTGAATCCACTGGTGAAAACCGCAATGTCCTATCTTTAACCGTTTAGGAGATAGAGTGAAATGGAGAATAATAGATATTTAAAAATGTGATATATAAACATTTTATTCGGTTGTACCTTTATCAACTTTTGAGAGTAGACTTATAGAACTTATTTTATGTTAAATGAGGTGCTGAATCCACTGGTGAAAACCGCAATGTCCTATCTTTAACCGTTTAGGAGATAGAGTGAAATGGAGAATAATAGATATTTAAAAATGTGATATATTAACCTTTTTTTCGTTTGTACCTTTATCAGCTCGTTAGAGAAGACTTATAAGACTTATTTTATGTAAAATGAGGTGCTGAATCCACTGGTAAAAACCGCAATGTCCTATCTTTAACCGTTTAGGAGATCGAGTAAAATGGAGAATAATAGATATTTAAAAATGTGATATATTAACATTTTTTTCGTTTGTACCCTTATCAACTCTTTAGAGTAGGCTTATAAGACTTATTTTATGTAAAATGAGGTGCTGAATCCACTGGTGAAAACCGCAATGTCCTATCTTTAACCGTTTAGGACATCGAGTAAAATGGAGAATATTAGATATTTAAAAATGTGATATATAAACCTTTAATTCGTTTGTACCTTTATCAACTTTTGAGAGTAGACTTATAAGACTTTTTTATGTAAAATGAGGTGCTGAATCCACTGGTGAAAACCGCAATGTCCTATCTTTAACCGTTTAGGACATCGAGTAAAATGGAGAATATTAGATATTTAAAAATGTGATATATAAACTTTTATTCGTTAGTACCATTATCAACTTTTGAGAGTAGACTTATAAGACTTAGTTTATGTAAAATGAGGTGCTGAATCCACTGGTGAAAACCGCAATGTCCTATCTTTAACCGTTTAGGACATCGAGTAAAATGGAGAATAATAGATATTTAAAAATGTGATATATAAACATTTTATTCGTTTGTACCTTTATCAACTTTTGAGAGTAGACTTATAGAACTTATTTTATGTAAAATGAGGTGCTGAATCCACTGGTGAAAACCGCAATGTCCAATCTTTAACCGTTTAGGAGATAGAGTGAAATGGAGAATAATAGATATTTAAAAATGTGATATATAAACATTTTATTCGGTTGTACCTTTATCAACTTTTGAGAGTAGACTTATAGAACTTATTTTATGTTAAATGAGGTGCTGAATCCACTGGTGAAAACCGCAATGTCCTATCTTTAACCGTTTAGGAGATAGAGTGAAATGGAGAATAATAGATATTTAAAAATGTGATATATTAACCTTTTTTTCGTTTGTACCTTTATCAGCTCGTTAGAGAAGACTTATAAGACTTATTTTATGTAAAATGAGGTGCTGAATCCACTGGTAAAAACCGCAATGTCCTATCTTTAACCGTTTAGGAGATCGAGTAAAATGGAGAATAATAGATATTTAAAAATGTGATATATTAACATTTTTTTCGTTTGTACCCTTATCAACTCTTTAGAGTAGGCTTATAAGACTTATTTTATGTAAAATGAGGTGCTGAATCCACTGGTGAAAACCGCAATGTCCTATCTTTAACCGTTTAGGACATCGAGTAAAATGGAGAATATTAGATATTTAAAAATGTGATATATAAACATTTTTTTCGTTTGTACCTTTATCAACTCTTTAGAGTAGACTTATAGGACTTATTTTATGTAAAATAAGGTGCTGAATCCACTGGTGAAAACCGCAATGTCCTATCTTTAACCGTTTAGGACATCGAGTAAAATGAAGAATATTAGATATTTAAAAATGTGATATATGAACCTTTTATTCGTTAGTACCATTATCAACTTTTGAGAGTAGACTTATAAGACTTAGTTTATGTAAAATGAGGTGCTGAATCCACTGGTGAAAACCGCAATGTCCTATCTTTAACCGTTTAGGAGATAGAGTGAAATGGACAATAATAGATATTTAAAAAGGTGATATATAAACATTTTATTCGTTTGTACCTTTATCAACTTTTGAGAGTAGACTTATAGAACTTATTTTATGTAAAATGAGGTGCTGAATCCACTGGCGAAAACCGCAATGTCCTATCTTTAACCGTTTAGGACATCGAGTAAAATGGAGAATAATAGATATTTAAAAATGTGATATATAATAATTTTATTCGGTTGTACCTTAATCAACTTTTGAGAGTAGACTTATAGAACTTATTTTATGTTAAATGAGGTGCTGAATCCACTGGTGAAAACCGCAATGTCCTATCTTTAACCGTTTAGGACATCGAGTAAAATGGAGAATAATAGATATTTAAAAATGTGATATATAAACATTTTATTCGGTTGTACCTTTATCAACTTTTGAGAGTAGACTTATAAGACTTATTTTATGTAAAATAAGGTGCTGAATCCACTGGTGAAAACCGCAATGTCCTATCTTTCACCGTTTAGGTAATCGAGTAAAATGGAGAATAATAGGTATTTAAAAATGTGATATATAAACATTTTATTCGGTTGTACCTTTATCAACTTTTGAGAGTAGACTTATAGGACTTATTTAATGTAAAATAAGGTGCTGAATCCACTGGTGAAAACCGCAATGTCTTATCTTTAACTGTTTAGGAGATCGAGTAAAATGGAGTATAGTAGATATTTAAAAAGGTGATATATAAACATTTTATCCGTTTGTACCTTTATCAACTCTTTAGAGTAGACTTATAGGACTAAATTTATGTAAAATGAGGTGCTGAATCCACTGGTGAAAACCGCAATGTCCTATCTTTAACGGTTTAGGACATCGAGTAAAATGGAGAATAATAGATATTTAAAAATGTGATATATAAACATTTTATTCGGTTGTACCTTTATCAACTTTTGAGAGTAGACTTATAGGACTTATTTAATGTAAAATAAGGTGCTGAATAAACTGGTGAAAACCGCAATGTCCTATCTTTAACCGTTTAGGAGATCGAGTAAAATGGAGAATATTAGATATTTAAAAATGTGATATAAAAACCTTTTATTCATTTGTACCTTTATCAACTATTGAGAGTAGACTTATAAGACTTATTTTATGTATAATGAGGTGCTAAATTTACTGGTAAAAACCGCAATGTCCTATCTTTAACCGTTTAGGACATCGAGTAAAATGGAGAATATTAGATATTTAAAAATGTGATATATAAACATTTTTTTCGTTTGTACCTTTATCAACTCTTTAGAGTAGACTTATAGGACTTATTTTATGTAAAATAAGGTGCTGAATCCACTGGTGAAAACCGCAATGTCCTACCTTTAACCGTTTAGGAGTTCGAGTAAAATGGAAAATAATAGATATTTAAAAATGTGATATTTAAACATTTTATTCGTTTGTACCTTTATCAACTCTTGAGAGTAGACTTATAGGACTAAATTTATGTAAAATGAGGTGCTGAATCCACTGGTGAAAACCGCAATGTCCTATCTTTGACCGTTTAGGTGATCGAGTAAAATGGAGAATAATAGATATTTTAAAATGTGATATATAAACCTTTTATTCGTTTGTACCTTTATCAACTTTTGATAGTAGACTTATAAGACTTATTTTATGTAAAATGAGGTGCTGAATTCACTGGTAAAAACCGCAATGTCCTATCTCTAACCGTTTAGGAGATCGAGTAAAATGGAAAATAATAGATATTTAAAAATGTGATATTTAAACATTTTATTCGTTTGTACCTTTATCAACTCTTGAGAGTAGACTTATAGGACTAAATTTATGTAAAATGAGGTGCTGAATCCACTGGTGAAAACCGCAATGTCCTATCTTTGACCGTTTAGGTGATCGAGTAAAATGGAGAATAATAAATATTTAAATATGTGATATAAAAACCATTTATTCGTTGGTACCTTTATCAACTATTGAGAGTAGACTTATAAGACTTATTTTATGTAAAATGAGGTGCTGAATCCACTGGTAAAAACCGCAATGTCCTATCTTTAACCGTTTAGGACATCGAGTAAAATGGAGAATATTAGATATTTAAAAATGTGATATATAACCATTTTATTCGTTTGTACGTTTATCAACTCTTGAGAGTAGACTTATGGGACTTATATTATGTAAAATGAGGTGCTGAATCCACTGATGAAAACCGCAATGTCCTATCTTAAACCATTTTGAAGATCGAGTAAAATGAAGAATAATAGATATTTAAAAATGTGATATATAAACATTTTATTCGTTTGTACCTTTATCAACTCTCTAGAGTAGACTTATAGGTTATAGTTTAAGTAAAATGAGGTGCTGAATCCACTGGTGAAAACCGCAATGTCCTATCTTTGACCGTTTAGGTGATCGAGTAAAATGGAGAATAATAGATATTTAAAAATGTGATATATAAACATTTTATTCGTTTGTACCTTTATCAACTCTCTAGAGTAGACTTATAGGACTTAGTTTAAGTAAAATGAGGTGCTGAATCCACTGGTGAAAACCGCAATGTCCTATCTTAAACCATTTAGGAGATCGAGTAAAATGAAGAATAATAGATATTTAAAAATGAGATATATAAAATTTTATTTCGTTTGTACCTTTATCAACTCTTTAGAGTAGACGTATGGGACTTATTTTATGTAAAATGAGGTGCCGAATCCACTGGTGAAAACCGCAATGTCCTATTTTTAACCGATTAAGAGAAAGAGTAAAATGGAGAATAATATATATTTAAAAATGTGATATATAACCATTTTATTCGTTTGTACCTTTATTAACTCTTTAGAGTAGACTTATAGGACTAAATTTATGTAAACTGAGGTGCTGAATCCACTTTTGAAAACCGCAATGTCCTATCTTTGAGCGTTTAGGTGATCGAGTAAAATGGAGAATAATAGATATTTAAAAATGTGATATATAAACATTTTATTCGTTTGTACCTTTATCAACTCTTTAGAGTAGACTTATAGGTTATAGTTTAAGTAAAATGAGGTGCTGAATCCACTGGTGAAAACCGCAATGTCCTATCTTTGACCGTTTAGGTGATCGAGTAAAATGGAGAATAATAGGTATTTAAAAATGTGATATATAACCATTTTATCCGTTTGTACCATAATCAACTCTTTAGAGTAGACTTATAGGACTAAATTTATGTAAAATGAGGTGCTGAATCCACTGGTGAAAACCGCAATGTCCTATCTTTGACCTTTTAGGTGATCGAGTAAAATGGAGAATAATAGATATTTAAAAATGTGATATATAAACATTTTATTCGTTTGTACCTTTATCAACTCTTTAGAGTAGACTTATAGAACTTAGTTTAAGTAAAATGAGGTGCTGAATCCACTGGTGAAAACCGCAATGTCCTATCTTTAACCGTTTAGGACATCGAGTAAAATGGAGAATAATAGATATTTAAAAATGTGATATATAAACATTTTATTCGGTTGAACCTTTATCAACTTTTGAGAGTAGACTTATAGAACTTATTTTATGTTAAATGAGGTGCTGAATCCACTGGTGAAAACCGCAATGTCCTATCTTTAACCGTTTAGGAGATAGAGTGAAATGGAGAATAATAGATATTTAAAAATGTGATATATAAACATTTTATTCGGTTGTACCTTTATCAACTTTTGAGAGTAGACTTATAGAACTTATTTTATGTTAAATGAGGTGCTGAATCCACTGGTGAAAACCGCAATGTCCTATCTTTAACCGTTTAGGAGATAGAGTGAAATGGAGAATAATAGATATTTAAAAATGTGATATATTAACCTTTTTTTCGTTTGTACCTTTATCAGCTCGTTAGAGAAGACTTATAAGACTTATTTTATGTAAAATGAGGTGCTGAATCCACTGGTAAAAACCGCAATGTCCTATCTTCAACCGTTTAGGAGATCAAGTAAAATGGAGAATAATAGATATTTAAAAATGTGATATATTAACATTTTTATCGTTTGTACCCTTATCAACTCTTTAGAGTAGGCTTATAAGACTTATTTTATGTAAAATGAGGTGCTGAATCCACTGGTGAAAACCGCAATGTCCTATCTTTAACCGTTTAGGACATCGAGTAAAATGGAGAATATTAGATATTTAAAAATGTGATATATAAACCTTTTATTCGTTTGTAACTTTATCAACTTTTGAGAGTAGACTTATAAGACTTATTTTATGTAAAATGAGGTGCTGAATCCACTGGTGAAAACCGCAATGTCCTATCTTTAACCGTTTAGGACATCGATTAAAATGGAGAATATTAGATATTTAAAAATGTGATATATAAACATTTTTTTCGTTTGTACCTTTATCAACTCTTTAGAAGTAGACTTATAGGACTTATTTTATGTAAAATAAGGTGCTTAATCCACTGGTGAAAACCGCAATGTCCTATCTTAAACCGATTAGGACATCGAGTAAAATGGAGAATATTAGATATTTAAAAATGTGATATATAAACCTTTTATTCGTTAGTACCATTATCAACTTTTGAGAGTAGACTTATAAGACTTAGTTTATGTAAAATGAGGTGCTGAATCACTGGTGAAAACCGCAATGTCCTATCTTTAACCGTTTAGGAGATAGAGTGAAATGGATAATAATAGATATTTAAAATGGTGATATATAAACATTTTATTCGTTTGTACCTTTATCAACTTTTGAGAATAGACTTATAGAACTTATTTTATGTAAAATGAGGTGCTGAATCCACTGGTGAAAACCGCAATGTCCTATCTTTAACCGTTTAGGACATCGAGTAAAATGGAGAATAATAGATATTTAAAAATGTGATATATAAACATTTTATTCGTTTGTACCTTTATCAACTTTTGAGAGTAGACTTATAGAACTTATTTTATGTAAAATGAGGTGCTGAATCCACTGGTGAAAACCGCAATGTCCAATCTTTAACCGTTTAGGAGATAGAGTGAAATGGAGAATAATAGATATTTAAAAATGTGATATATAAACATTTTATTCGGTTGTACCTTTATCAACTTTTGAGAGTAGACTTATAGAACTTATTTAATGTAAAATAAGGTGCTGAATCCACTGGTGAAAACCGCAATGTCCTATCTTTAACTGTTTAGGAGATCGAGTAAAATGGAGAATAGTAGATATTTAAAAAGGTGATATATAAACCTTTTATTCGTTTGTACCTTTATCAACTATTGAGAGTAGACTTATAAGACTTATTTTATGTAAAATGAGGTGCTAAATTTACTGGTAAAAACCGCAATGTCCTACCTTTAACCGTTAAGGAAATCGAGTAAAATGGAAAATAATAGATATTTAAAAATGTGATATATAAATGTTTTATTCGTTTGTTCCTTTATCAACTTTTGAGAGTAGACTTATAGGACTTATTTTATGTAAAATGAGGTGCTGAATCCACTGGTGAAAACCGCAATGTCCTATCTTTAACCGTTTAGGACATCGAGTAAAATGGAGAATAATAGATATTTAAAAATGTGATACATAAACATTTTATTCGGTTGTACCTTTATCAACTTTTGAGAGTAGACTTATAGGACTTATTTTATGTAAAATAAGGTGCTGAATCCACTGGTGGAAACCGCAATGTCCTATCTTTATCTGTTTAGGAGATCGAGAAAAATGGAGAATAATAGATATTTAAAAATGTGATATATAAACATTTTATTCGTTTGTACCTTTATCAACACTTAGGAGTAGACTTGTAGGACTTATTTTATGTAAAATGAGGTGCTGAATCCACTGGTAAAAACCGCAATGTCCTATCTTTAACCGTTTAGGAGATCGAGTAAAATGGAAAATAATAGATATTTAAAAATGTGTTATATAAACATTTTTTTCGTTTGTACCTTTTTTAACTCTTTAGAGTAGACTTATAGGACTAAATTTATGTAAAATGAGATGCTGAATCCACTGGTGAAAACCGCAATGTCCTATCTTTGACCGTTTAGGTGATCGAGTAAAATGGAGAATAATAGATATTTAAAAATATGATATATAAACCTTTTATTCGTTTGTACCTTTATCAACTATTGAGAGTAGACTTATAAGACTTATTTTATGTAAAATGAGGTGCTAAATTTACTGGTAAAAAACGCAATGTCCTACCTTTAACCGTTAAGGAAATCGAGTAAAATGGAAAATAATAGATATTTAAAAATGTGATATATAAATGTTTTATTCGTTTGTTCCTTTATCAACTTTTGAGAGTAGACTTATAGGACTTATTTTATGTAAAATGAGGTGCTGAATCCACTGGTAAAAACCGCAATGTCCTATCTTTAACCGTTTAGGAGATCGAGTA